>JASGLE010000006.1:4800000-6100000 GCA_030179965.1 Cyperus esculentus | reverse complement strand
GCAGGGGACGCATTCTACATAGGTGCCACACATGCCTATCCCTACTCCCCTGCTCCATACCCTCCCTACATGTACCCGTACCCAGCCACCTCCATGCCGTACGGGATGCCCTCGTCGTCTTATATGGCTCCGCCTGGGATGCCGTATCCAGCCACCTCCATGCCGTACGGGATGCCCTCGTCGTCTTATATGGTTCCGCCTGGGATGCCGTACCCACCTACCTCCATGCCATACGGTACACCCTCATCGCAGTATATGGCACCACCTCCTACGTGGCAGATGCCCCAGGTGTCGAGTGCATGCCCTTTCCCGGTTAGCACGGGTGGATTTCAGGCACTACTCACAGACCTGACAGTGGGCGACTCCACATTGGCAGAGCAGACACTAGCATACTACTCTGGTCCATCGCCTTCACAGGTTAATTGTTAAACTAAAAATATGAAGAACTACATAATTATGTTTACCTGTGTAGTTTTCATATTCTTACATGAAATTGTATGTTATATTCTTCTGTAGGCCGCCGGACAAGTCGACGATTTGGCTGCAAATCTGGCGGGAGACGTTGCAGATGATGGTACTCCACTTGGACGGGGTCTCCATGATAGACATCCGGGTCAATATATTAGGACCCCATATCAGAGATTCATCTAGTTTAGTTATGTATTCTATAGACTGTGGTTTGTATTATATGAACTGTATGGACTGTATGGACTTTTTAGTTATATTGTATGGACTGCATTGTTTGGTATGGACTGTTTTAGTTATATGGTTTGTATTGTTTGGTATGGACTGTTTTGTTTCTTAGTGATAAGCACCAAACATGTATGCATTTTTGTTATAAATTGATAGGGTGTTACTTAGAAACAATCAGTGAAACATATATTCTGCATAACGGCAATACAAACATAACGACAATACAAACATAACGACAATACACACATAACGGCAATACAAATATAACAACAATAAAAATATAACGACAAATACACACCAATGTAGTTTACTACGAATTTATAATTCTTCGAAGAAAGCTCCTCACTTGCAAAACTTTGCCTTTCGGCCTCCTCCTTGTATTAGGCTCTCCCACGTCTTATGCGAAAAATAACAAACCATTAATATATAAATATTTTATGAGGTGTTGTTGATAGATAATATCAATGTAAATTCCACCTCTATTTGGTGGTGCAATCCCGCTAGAAGGATGTCTCGGAATATCACTGGTTGAACGGCGACCGTCTTGGCCTTCACGAGTGAACTCCGGCGCGAGATTGTCTCGGTTCACAGGTCTCAGGACACCACTAACGGAATGACGCGTGCTCCGACGATGACCCGGTTCTTCTACTTGCACATTACGTTGAAAACACCGGTTCATAGTGTGATTGATCGATCCACAGATCTCACATGCACGGGGGCCGACTCTGCCGGCCATCCGGTCCATCACCATTTCATGTCGTGTATGCTTTCTTCTGCCTTTCTGGACCAGTTTCTTGTCAGGAATAATGGTCTCGCCGTGATACTCTGGCCAATCTTCTTCTTTTACCGAATACCTCAAATTGCCCCTGCCACGTATTCATAAGAGCATCTGTACTGTAATACCGGTGTGTATACATGTTTGGATTATAATTGCGCACCGCACATACTTTAAGGATATGTGAACATGCGATGGCTGTATTGTTTGGTACGCGACATTTGCATCGTGGTTTCTCCCCTTCCGGTAATTCCACCTTGTAACTTCTATCTTGCCTTCCGGTCGTGGTCTCCAGTTCATTTTTTGCAACGACCTCGTAACGGTTTCGAACCACATCGTACTCGGTAACCTCAAGGTTATTAGTGGCCAACACGAACGCTTCAAGAATGCCGGTAACAAGGTCGGAAAACACTTGCCCTCTACTCGCCAATGCCGCTGACTCCACTCTTCTCTTTGCAAACCAGTTCACACACTTGTAGAACGTTGTTTCAACAATAGCAGTCATCGGGAGACCACGACATTCCTTAAATATTCGGTTAAGCGATTCTGCTCCGTTGCTTGTCATTATTCCCCACCGATATCCCCTGTCGTGACATTGAGACCACTTGTGCGGCACCTCGGCTGCTTGTTTATCAGTTTTGTCGATCTTCCCAACATGTCTCAAATACTCGCGTGCATCTTTACTTAAATTTTGTATAGCAATTAGACCCTGATTAAATTCTCGAACACTGTGCTTCCTAGCGGTTTCGTTGAATTTGTCTACCGCAAACTGGTTCGCACATGCTTTCAATAAATTTTCAGAAATGTGTTGTACACACAAACGGTGCACTGCTTGCTTCTGATGTTCATCCCAACCAAATAAGGGACTATTGAAAACATGCTTAATGCCCTTGTGGCGGTCAGAAATAACACAAATCGGTCTGTCCCCTACAACCTCTTGACGTAGCCATCTCATGAACCATCCCCAGTTTTCCCCGTTTTCGGACTCCACAAGTCCGAATGCTAGTGGTAACAACTGATTTTCTGCATCATAGGCTGCAACCACTAGATGCCGGCCACTGTAGCGACCATGTAGGAAGGATGCATCTATACTTATTATTGGACGCATAAATTTAAATGCTTGGATGCAAGGGCCAAATGCCCATGCGGCCCTTGTGAATTTCCGGACATTCGGATTTGCGGTGGGAACAAATTGCAACGCTGTTTTGCTCCCGGGATTCGATGTACGTATGGCGTTCAACAAACGAGGCAAAAGTGCGTATGCCCCGGACCATGACCCAAATAACATGGCCATTGCGGTTTCCCGTCCCCTCCACAGCTTGTTGTACGTCGGCTTTACTCCTGGAAACCTTGTTCTCACCAGTCCTCCAACTGTTTTTATTGACATACCCATGTTTTCCTTCAATTCGGGCATGATGATATCCGCTATTAGTTGGGATGTCAGCTGATCATGGTCAATCATCGCCGCTGTGCTTGTGCATGAGTGGAGAAATCGACATTTTTTAATAACCCATGCATTATCGGACCGCGTCGGAACTGCGTACAACTCCCATGCGCAATTTTCGTCTCTACATTCGACACGATATTTAGATTGGCTGCTATCTTTGGTACGGATCCGCTTATTTTTCTCTATATGGAATTTCCTGATAGCCCGGACGAGAGCCCGTTTGGATGCAAATGTCATGCCCTCCGCTACAGATCCTTCCACCGGGATACTAGGCCCACCGAAATCAACATCGCTTGGTTCAAATCCGGATACATCATTTAACATTCTAATCGGGTGTTGTGGTCCACGACCCACAAAAGGATTGTGCCGAGGCCATCGACGTAGTAACTCTGCATCATAGTCCACCCCCTCTTCCTCACCAGACACTTCGTCATCCTCATCGTCGTCCTCTGCGGAGGATCCACTATCTGTTACCTCACCGGGCTCGATTTGGTAATCGGAGTCATCCTCATCCTCTTCCTCGCTGTCCTCACCTCCACCTTGTTCACTCGACACGCCAACATGGGTCGGTGTTGTCGGTGTCGTCGAAGGTCCGGCATCATCAGAGGAATTATCAACTGCACGTACATTGTATGCGGGGGGGGGGCCTCACTCCAAAAGGCTTGAATAGGTTTCAAATTGACGTACAATTCAATCATTCCCATCTGAATGGTCACGGTATCATGAAAAGATTTCCATGACCTCTCATCATACACCGGCAGTATGTTGAAAAACCAACATCCCGGTACTCCCGCATTAATTCTACCATAAATCTCAACAGAATACTGGTCCTTTGAAAATTGCATTGCGGTACACAGTTCGTTTACTAAATTTTCAAAGCTAGTATTCTCGTTAACAGAAAATGCCAACCGAGGGGGAATGCTATATTCGGCTCCATATCGGCCATAACATATTTCACCCCCATGATATACGCTGACTGGCACAGATGACATTTCGGACCTTGATTATCTGCTGCCAAAATTATTCAAAAAAATGTATAATTAACTAATTTAGCAACTACAGAATCATATATAATTTGCTCTTGAATTATTTCTACGACATTAACTAATTGTGTACCGCTGCCTCTGCTGCTGCTTATGTGAAGAGTGCGCGAGTGCTTATGTGAAGAGTGCGCGAGAGGGTTTTTAAATGGTGGTACAATTATTGTGGACGGTACTCACTTCACGGACCGAGCTGGGACGGTGAAGGGAGTGCCATACCAGAGCTTTTTCTGGTACGGTGAAGGGAGTGCCATACCAGAGCTTTTTCTGGTACGGTGAAGGGAGTGCCGTCCGACCAGGGTTGGTACGGCAAAGGGAGTGCCGTCCCACCCTCTTTCCTGTTAACCCGTGATTTTAGTGGGCCCACCGATGTGGGACGGTTCTTTAACCACCGAACTACCTATTTCCAAAAATCCAAATTTCCAAAATCTATTTATTTAATTCTGATTTTTAATTTAATTATTATTAAAAAAATCGGCTTCAGAGACCATGATGACGATGATTAATTTAAAATCAGCTGAAAACATTTCCTTTGAAGATTGAAAGCATGCATTATCATGGCATTTGACAAATGATTATCTGCTGATGAAGAAGCAATATATTCCAGCTGTGAGCTTGTGATATGTATATTAGTAGTTTATACGAACACATGTCACATGCGCACAAGCAATATATATACCAGCCAAATTGGACTAGTATTTAGAATATATTGGTAAAGAGTCTACGCTTGTTTTGAGTTGAAATTATTATTGTATCTTATAATAAAGGGCTGAAAGCTCATCCCTTATGAGGAAACTGATATGGGCCTTAAATTTTAATGGGCGGGGACATTAATGTACACCAACGGTGGTGATTAATCTAAGAAAACAATTAACGGCTAAGGTTTCTTCTCTGGAGAAAATAGAACTTTCATATAAAAACTCCCATCTCTTTTTATTGAGAGTAAGGATATAAGGTATAAAAGAATAATAAAAATACGCAATGCAATATCTGGTGACTGCTTCTGGAAATGATAAAAAAAAAAAGGAAGAAAAAAGGAAAAAAAAAGAAAAAAAAACTTGTTTATGCACTTTGTGATTGACATGTTTCAGTTTTCAGTCTCCTGCACTCCTAACATGATTGAATAATTAAATTTCACATCGCACTATATGCATGCAACCAACTAATTAAACTAATCATTCCAAGTTTGTTATAATAGTGTTTTTGAAGATAGTCTACTATAGAAAATCCCATTTTATATATATTGGAGGAAATAATCAGATGAGCGTTGAGTGGTTTTAAACTACTCCAGCTGTTCCCAGACTGATATCATGATTTTTATTGCTAAACGACATTTTTTTGAGATAAAAAAAGATGAGGGTCAAGTCATTTAAATTTAAATTATCTATAAAAGACCTGTCCAGATTTCGAATCCGAGATCTTCCACATGGAGAGTGTTGTCTTTAGACACTAGACCTCCCACAAGGATCTCTATTCAAATTTAAATATTGATAAAAAATTTTATATTTGGATTTCTAACTTGCGACCTCTGGATAAACGGATTATATATATATAAATTTAAATTTTTGTATACTACAAGTATTTAAAAAATTTCAAACAAATACTTGACGTGAAAATTTATTAAGCCATATAAATTAAAATAAAAAAAAATAACATAAACAAATTAAAACCGTCCACTTTTAGTGAAGTTGTACGCATTCATGGCTTTTCTTACAGTTAAGTTAATTAACTATAATATAAAATTCAAGCTATCCCAATAATTCAGGTAACCCATATACATATTTGCGTGATTAAGAAGCATTGGAGGATGGAATTAATTTATGAATTTAATTTGTGTTTGTTCTATCGCGAGACCAAATATATAGGAAGAGCATATACCAAATAATTATAATATTAATAATAATAGAGTGGGGATGGGACAATTAAAATTGATGAGAACCTTGACAAAAGGATCTTCAAATAATAAATTGAAAAAAAAAATCTAATATGAAAAACCTTGCTATTATATATGCCAGGTAAGTTAGATAATTAATCTCAAAATTGCTATTTTAAGTTTAGACAGCCCAGATAATCTATACTATATTAAAAAGTACGTAAGTATTGGATCCGTCCATTTTTTTCTTTCTTCTTCAAACTTTTGTAATACCCAAATTGCCCTGCATCAAACGGTTAAGATTAAATTTGACTAATCCAAAGACCTGGATTGTGTCCAGTTCCACATATTCTTCTCCATTTCGTTTCCAATCTGAGCGCTCTTCCTATTTAGAAGGATTTTCCTTGCTATATTTTTTCCTCTCCAAATTTCCATATACACGACCGTGCTATGCACGGGGTTCTTTGCTAGTAATAATAAAACAACGTTAATTTATTAAAGCTTATTGTGAGGGTTATAAGTAACCCGAATCTGGGAAATATATATATATATATATATATATGCCAGGTAAGTTAGATAATTAATTAATCTCAAAATTCATTTGTTTGCTGTCTTGATAATGTTCTATTGTTGAGCTAGACAGCTAGTGCATACCTTAATTAGTTTAACTTCAATTTTATTCTCAATTAAATTAAGTTGTAGCATTGATTTTGTATTATTTTTTTCTTGAACATATAATGAACAACCGCTTATTTCGTTAACCTTTTCGTCATTTCAACGCAACAAAAAATCATTTCGTTTATCGTTTTGTCCGGACGAAATGAAACCGAAAAAAAAAAAAAAAAACTTCTGTTGAAAGCCTACCATTAGTTTTCGATTTAAAGGGGACCAAAAGGACCAACTAATCAATTACAAATTTACAATGAAGGTCCCAGCTATTCATATGTAGTAATGAGGAATTCATATCTCCTGTTATCCAAATTAGGATAACAGGACCCTGTTTGTCCAATTTAGTTCATTGGATCAAAATCAACGGATGAGATTAATTATAAAAAAGCTTCCTATAATCTTAAGTGGGCCGATCAGGCCCGTCCGTTTTGATCTAATGGTGCAAATTGGACAAACAGGATCATGTTATTCTCAAAGAATAACAGCAGATACGGACTCTAGTAATGAGACATGATTCACATGATAATAAAATCACCATAAAGAATTAAAGAACGTAACATTAATTTTGAGTATTAAATATTCTTACAAACCCTCAATATCTTTCTTACAAGAAAAAGGGTATGCTAACTGTCTCTCAAGAAAACTCCTCCTTAATTAATGTTCTCCAACAACACACCCTCTTGTACATAAAATATGAACACCCCAATGTAATATATATGAACACTCGACTATGCATTGTATGAACACTCAAATTGGGGCGGACGGTCATTCACCAGAACGTGGAATCTTTGACCAGTCCTAACAGAATCATTCACTAGAACGTGGAATATTAGACGGTCCACACAGAATCTTCGATGCGTAAGTATGAACACTAATTACGTTGACTATGAATACCTTATCGTGGTAAGTATGAATACCCAGAAGGATAGGTATGAACATCAGATCTGCGCAGATAGTTATTTACTGTAACGCTATGATATAACAAATTTGATATTAAGTGGTGAGACCCGACATTTAGAGTCAAAATAAATGTGTAATTATAGTGAGAATCTGAATCTTGAATTAGAATCTTAATGGAGGACATTTAAGGGGACAAAAGAAGGGGACAAGAAGATTTTCTCCAAGAAAAATAAGTTCCAATAAGAACGATGCTTATTCTTATTATTTTAGCTATAACCTTACACATCTACATGATCTGAGTGCTTAATTATCCCCTAACATGTGAGTTGTGACACGGTGTTATGCAGCACATGAACTGTTGGATTGCCTCGAAATTTGGGACTACACGAATCTCAAGGAGATCCAACGGTCCATATATTGTATAGCACCGTACCATATGTTATAGGATCTGGAATCCATCTTACACGCACCGTATATATTTATATATGAGGGACCCATTGACAATGCTTATTGTCACAATTTTGACAATATGATTTTTAAAAAAAATTATTGAAAATTCATTAAAATTCTTAAAAATAGAAAAAAATTTACGGAAGTATTGTTTAACTTATAAATTGATTATGATTATGATTATGATTACGATTATATTCAATTTAAGTGACATTTGATAACTCTTCAAAGAACCGTTAAATTACAACCGTTAAAAAGTATATAAAATTTTGATAAGCTATCAAACAATATTTAAATTGATTGAAACTTGAAACATTGTCAATCTATAAGTAAATAATGCATCAATAAACTTTTTTCCATTTTTAAGATTTTTTATTAATTTTTATAAATTTTTGAAAACCCCCATTGTCAAGATTGTCAAAATAACCATTGTCAATAGATCCCTCCTCTTTATATATAATTAACCAACTGTATGGTTAGCTAGAGAATGTATATACTTCCGTTGTTCATTATTCAACAGATGGCTTCTTTTACCTTCTTTGCCATTTCCCTTGTGGTTCTAGTTCATCTCTATTCCATCACTACCGAGAGTGATCAGCTGGTACCGGCGATCTTTGTATTTGGCGACTCCTTAGCCGATGTCGGTAACAACAACAACCTCAACGTTCCTTTGTTCGACAAGTCGAATTTCCCGTTGAATGGCGTCGATTTCCCGGGCCAGATTCCCACCGGGAGGTTCTGCAATGGCTTCAATGGAATCGACTTCATAGGTATGTACTTTCTCGTTGCATTTTTGAGATTCATTTCTTTCTTTCTGTGAACTTAACATTTCATTTCCTGTAAAACTTTTAGCCTGTTTCTGTTACATGGAAAATATTCTGCTTAATTATATAGATAGTTAGACTATTAGTATTATACTAATGTTAGCATTTCGGATTGAAATGCTAATGCCTCAAAATTTATGTTACCGTGTCCGAAATCACAATTTATGGTGCTCAATATATTCTTTATATGAAAATACTGAGGAATACAAAATTTTTTATTTTTAGAGTTTTCTAAGTATTTGTTTTGAATTTTAGAAAATAAATCATAAATATTACTAAAATATTGATGTTTGTACTGCTGTTTTAAAAAATATTGTGTGTGTCATTTCCGAAATGCTAACATTAGTACAATAGTCTAGTTTAATTATATATATCAGTCTAGTTTAATTATATATATCTAGCTTTGCAGTTTAGTTTTACTATCGTAAGGTATCTTTGCTTGATGTACACTAATTGTTTGCATGGAGATAACATCAACTATATATGGTTAAATGATTATGAGCTATAAGAACCAGCCTTTGGTCTAGTGGCTAAGGGCAATGCTCTCCATATGGGAGGTCGCGGGTTTGAAACCCGGATGGGATCTTTTATAGACATTTAAATTTGAGTGGCTTGACCCTCATCTTTATCTCAAAAAAAAAAAATGATTATGAGCTATTTATAAACAGGGGAGGTTGTATCAAATTTTGAAGCAGGGAATAAGTGGGGATCAAGTTCGTAAACAATATATGTACAAAGTTAATTAAATGTGATTTAGTTTAAAAATTAATAAATGATTACTTGCATTTCATCTCAAATTATAGGTTTTTTTTTTTTTTTTTGAAGAAAGTGGAATACTCCACAAGTTTCATTGAAACTTTTTATTAGTGCTTATAGAGGATTGAACCCATAGCATTTTGAAAGTCATCCTAGTTAGATACCACTTGAACTACTAGGCCATTTGCATCTCAAATTATAGTTACTTTTACAGTTTTACACTTTTACTTAGAGTTTTAAATGCAGCTCATTTATAGATTTAATTGAATCACTATTCATCTTCATGACATCTAATCCGATGACAATGATCCTGTACAAAATTAGTTATATACTAAATCAGATAATTAAAATAATAAATTACTTATTTAACCCGACAGTTAAGAAGCATGGCCGGTTCATATATATTTATATATTTACATACTGTAAATGAAAACCATCTCGTAAAAGAGAAACGGCTGGTAACTCAGTTAGCTAGGAGAGAAGTTTTAAGGCTGTTGTTTACTAAAGATCGAGAATTCGATATCCGCCGCCGCCGCTGACAGAACTTTGCAGCTGCTGCGAAGATTTCAAAAAAAAAAAAAAAAAAAACATCTCGTTAAAATATCGATCGGGTCCTACACAGGAATTAAAGTCCCTAGAGTTAATATGGGACTAATTAAAGACGTTGTGGGTAAGAGTTTGAACTGTAAAAACGTAAAAAAAGAAAATAAATTAAGGGGTATGCTAAATGTCTCCTAAGAAAATACCCCTTAAATGCCCTCCAACAGTACGCCCTCTTGTACATAAGGTATGAGCACACCAATGTAATAGATATAAACACCTGACAATACATTGTATATATGAACACTCAAATCAGGGCGGACGGTCATTCACCCGAACGTGGAATCTTTAACCAGTCCTAATAGAATCATTCACCAAAATGTCAAAACCTTGGATGGCCTACGCAGAATCTTCGATGCGTAGGTATGAACAAAAATTACGTCAACTATGAACACCTCATTGTGGGAGATATGAACACCCAGAATGATAGGTATGAACTCCAGATTTGCGCAGACAATTATTTACTATAATGCTATGATATTTTGACTATTAAGTGGTGAGACCCAACTTTTAGAGTCAAACAAAATACGTAATTAGTGAGAATGAAAATCTTAAACTAGAATTTTAATAGAATCTTGGTGGGGAACATTTAAGTAGACAAAAGAAGGAGGACAAGAAGAGTTCTCATAAATTAAATTAAATGGTCCTTAACTTATTATTACACAATTATTTTTTCTCTTTTGATTGAATGACTGATGACGTAAAAAAAAAAGAAAACAAATTAAATGACGTTGTGTACGTACCTCAAACGACATTTATATGGCTGAGAGCAATAATACAAATGTGAAACATAAAAATATCTAGGACCACCAATTAAATAAATTTAACAATAAATATTGGCAATTAATGATATCTGTGTGATACGCTATAGGTATGAAATCCGAATGAGAAATCTTCTCTAAATAATTGTTTATATTGTTGAGCGACTTCTGCATTTTCATGAATAGCTTAACAACTTTTGGAATCGTAAGATATTGAAAATGACATCTTTTTTATGAACGAAATACATGATTTATTATTTTTTATATCCTTTTATAAATAAAAAAATAAACTTAGAAACCCTAAAAATGAAAAAAATTGTATCCCAATATTTTTATCTAAATAATTAATTGAGAACATAAGTTCAAAGTTCAGATAATTTGGCGAAGATGTAATTCGTGTGTGTTTACATAATGCAAATATTTTCGCAATAATTAATTTCTCTCAATCAATAGTTCAATACACATATATGAGGAGGACCACTTACACAACAAAAATTTGACATAAAAATTACAACAAAGCTTATAAAGTCATAAAAAATCTTAAAAATAAAAAAATCTTTATAAACATATTTATTTACTTATAAATCAATTATATTTCAAATTTCAAATTGAGTGTTATTTGATATTTCATCAAGAATGATTAAATTTAAACCGTTCTACTAACCATGTAAACTTGATGATCATTGATAGAGTATCAAATGATACTCAAATTAAATAAAACTTGAAACAAAATCAATCTGTGAGATATTGTTGTAAAAGATTTTCTATTTTAAAATGTTTTATGAACTTATAAGTTCTGGTGTAATTATAATTTTTGTGTCAAATCTTTATTATGTAAATGGATTCCTCCTCTGCATACATATAATTTTTAGAATCTTACTTCAATACTCCCACCAATGAAATTTTATTTTCAATCTGACGATTACAAATGAATATTATCTATTATGAAATTCATCTATAACCGTTAAAATTATTTGGGTGTGAGCATGGAAGCAATGTCCTAATTTTTATTGTGCAAACATCTGCATTTAGGCCTCGAAATGGAAACGCCTCAAACTATATTTTATACTCTTAAATTTTTTTTCAGAACTTAAAAACTAAACGATGTACAATTAATATTACCGGTTCTTCTCTGTAAAAATTGCAGCAATGAACCTGGGCTTTGAGCAAAGTCCACCACCATATCTCTCAGTTAAAAGCGCAGAAGAGATGAAGAGAGGGGTCAGCTTCGCTTCTGGTGGCTCAGGAATACTTAATACTACTGTAATTCCATATCCCAACACCTTTTCTTCCCCCCTTTTTAATCCTCTTGAAGCTAGAATGGATCACATTCAGAAATCCATGTGCATGAATGAATGCGTTTTATCATGTTTTAGAAAGAGTAACCCTAGCTAGCGCCTATAGAAAAACTGTACATAACATCTATAGATTACATTTCGGGGTATATATATTTGTTACATACCGTTCACGTCTATGGATATATGGACGGTTTTTTAATGGACGCAAGATGTTTCTCGTTCAGTTCATATATAAATAATTTCACATTTTATTGTATGAATTTTGCAAATTGGGCAACTATGAATCAGCCATGATCGATCAGTATATAACTACTTGTATAATCTTATGAATCTCTCATTGCACTGATGTTAAGTTGATGATTGCACATTTTACCAGGGAATTGGAACACTGAACATGGCGACCCAAGTGAACTACTTTGCGAACACTAAACAAGCTCTAGTAGAACAGCTCGGTGAAAGCATGGTTAACGATACTCTCGCAAAGTCGCTTTTCTACTTTGTGACAGCAAACAATGACATGTTTGAATATTACAGAGCTACTGGGGCTGCAGGCACCGTGCGGAATACCCAATTCGTCTCGAATCTTGTCAACGAGTACATAAGCCAGCTAACGGTAATCTCCATTATGATCTGACAGCAAATTGTTTACCAGAATGATAAGTTAAAGAAATCAAGCAATTCTTTTGAATGCACTTTTTTACCAGTACAAATATGACAATCAATAAGAACCGAGCTAGTTTAGTGTAATTGATTGCGTGCAAAAATGGCATTAAATTACACAAAAATCAGTTGGTATATATAGTTTGATTGTGCCAGCTGATCCCCTACTAAAAAGAACAAAACAAAATTTAGTTAATTAAAATTAAGGAATATGTATCATAAGATTCATAACTTACTGAACTTTTTTAGTAAATATTAAGTTTCAACAATATTTAGACTGTTTGCCATTTCTAAGAAATATTTAATGTTGGATGATGCAGGCAATTTACAACCTGGGGGCAAGGAAGTTTGCTATAACGGGAACTGGACCTATCGGCTGTGTGCCGAATTTCAGGAGTCAAAACCCGATTGGCGGCTGTAGCGATGCATTGAACCTGTTATCAGTACAGTTCAATACGGCCCTTGTGCCCCGAATACAACTGCTGAGCAGTCAGCTTGCTGGATTTAAGTACTCTTACTTCAATTATAACATCGTGGCGGTCAGAATTATAGCCTCGGCATATGAATACAGTGAGAGAACTTTGTCAATAACTCTCGGTTTGTTAATTTCGTTTAATAAAAGTAACATTTGATGAATCAATTCAACATATAACTCTGAATTACAACCAAATTACTCAAACAATTATACTCATTTTGTTCTTATTTTATGATCATTTTACCAGGATTTAAGGAGGTTGGAAGTGCTTGTTGTGGCGCCGGAAGATTCAACGGAGAAGCAGAATGCACACAGAATGCAACTTTGTGCTCGGACAGGAGTCAGTACTTATTTTGGGACTGGTACCATCCAACACAGTCTGCAAACAATGTAACGGCTCATTTTCAGCTCAACGGTTCCCTAGAATTAGTCACACCTGTCAACGTAAAGCAACTAGCGGAGAGTTAGAACTTGGTAGACTTGAAACTTCATATCACATTGTTTCGATACCTTTTTCCCCAATAAAAAAGAAATCATTTCTCTTGCTGAATGATTTTATATTCTTGATAAGAGATCAGCCATATATAGACAGAGACGTACGAGCCATATCGAAACTGTACCAGTAGAACTGGTATGTACCCTTCATTGATAGGAAGCCCATTTTTTTGTTTTCCCTTTTCACTGCGATATCAGGACACAAAGAACAAGTTTGGATAAATCAATCAAAGCTTAATTAGCTTAACTCAAGAATAATTTAGCCAATTATTTATCCAATTTATGCTTAATAAAACATGAAATGTCAAACACTTGAATGTATGTACTTCAAATGCTATGTTCTACAGGAAATTACTGATTATTAGCTACCAAATTGACAATACCGGACTGCTCAGCAGAACCAAGAACTAAGCTGGTCGTGAAATTGGTTCTTATCTGTTTTTGGATTAAGTTGCACTCAGATTAGTGAATCTTGATCCTTCCAATTAAGTTTCTGACATTCGGGGCAAAATTAACAAAAAACGAGCAACACAAATTATTAAAAGAAAGAAAATTGCGTACATTTGACGATTGCAATCCTCTCTTTATCAGATTACATAATAATTTGTTTGCATCCTGCACATAACCGATACAAATCACTAATATTCCTTTCGTTCCAATTGCTCAAATTGGGATGTACTTTTCCAAAAGAAAAATACATCTGATTTGCGCATAAACAAGCCGTAAAAAGTCCAACTCTGGTACGCTGTTCGGACCATTTCGACCTGGTTTGCAGTAACTTTTGTAACTTAAAAGCCTGTAGAGATATATTCTGATTGAATGAATGATCGATCGACACAGATCAATCTCTGTTCTTCGGCACCACTTCACCATATCAAGAGAGACAGGATTCCTCTGCAAGTAAATTTGAAGTTTTGAACTATATATATATCTCAACGTCTGTAATCTGCATGCAATCAAGTTCAAGCTCTGATTGATAACAGCAAATTTGTATCCAGTTAACTGCAGAAAATTAAAGATATTGTTCTCTTCCCTTTGCTATTAAAAGCCCAGTGTCCTAAATTAGCCCAACCCAGATAAGAAGCAGCTTATAAATGCCGATTTTTTAAATAATAATTAAATAAATAATCCGAATTAAATATTTAAGTAAATAATATCTGAAATTCGGGATATAGGAAGATTACTATTCAAATCCGCGTCCCATACCAATAATTTGCGCGTGCTGGCTTTTTTTTTTATCTTTTTTACGGATTGCGTTTTGAATCAGTGACCCATCTCTTGGGATTCGTTTCTGAAATGCAACCCAAACTTTGAGTCACTGATTAGAAACACAACCGTTCTTTTGAAAGGGTTGCGTATTTTAAAAACGCAACCACTCGTTTGGGATTCGTATCATATCTGCATCCATATAAAAAAAAATAGTTTTCCGAATCTCTGACATTTTCTGACTCTTTTTAACTTTTTGTGGTATGGGACGCGGATTTGAATAGTAATCTTCCTAAATCCCGAATTTCAGATATTATTTACCTAAATATTTAATTCGAATTATTTATTTAATTATTATTAAAAATGTCGGTTCTAAATGAGTGCTGGAGTATATATTCATGACTCAAGAGTCAAGACTGATTATCTTCTTCTTTTAAGACTTGGGAACTTAGATATTTTATTTAGGATGTTGATTCCATAGTCACACCCACATAATTTTATTGGTCATAGATGAATCTCATAATGGGTAATATTTATTTATAATCGTCAGATTGAAAAGAAAATTGTTTTGGTGAGAGCGTAGGAGTAAAATTCTTTTATTTATTTATTCCAAAAATAAGGTTTCATTGCATGCATAAAGTTGAGATTAATTGAGAGACATGAAAAATCAGCAATTGATGGTCAGGATGCAATCAGCTATTTAAGTCCCCTTCTTTCTTTGATGAAAATTGATGGGTACAAGTATATAAAGGCAGCAAAAGAATGGGAACGTACAGTCTATTCCGATTAAAAAAGAACATGTATATATATATATATATAGAGTTGGGTTACGGTGATATGCATAGCAAAACTACGTTTTTGCTATGCATTCGTATCTCAACAACCGTAACTCGGATGGCCGATCCGATTTGACCGGTGCATTCTACATATCGAAAACTCATCGGATACTAATTTTTGCTATTTTTGGAGATTCCTAACTATTTTTAACGATTTTTGAAAAGATGACCCTGATTATGAGTTCCAAATAGATTATTTTGTTATTATTTTCTTGCCATCTTTCAAAAATCGTTAAAAATAGTTAGGAATCTCCAAAAATAGCAAAAATTAGTATCCGATGAGTTTTCGATATGTAGAATGCACCGGTCGAATCGGATCGGCCATCCGAGTTACGGTTATTGAGAAACGAGCGCATAGCAAAAACGTAGTTTTGCTATGCATATCACCGTAACCCAACTCTATATATATATATATATATATATATATAAGTATAATTTAATTCTCTACGATAATTAACCTCTTAATTGTTTTGATTTGCTTGTTTAATTTATATATTCAGGGGGCAATTTTCCATCTGTTTTTTAAGTATTTTTTTTTTTTTGAAAATGTTTTTTAAGTATTAAGAAAGAACTAGCAGGTGGCGGTCAAGTTGGATCATCCTTTTAGATTTCTCTTGAACCGATTTTCTTTCTTTCTTTCTTTTTTTTTTTTTTTTTTTCTATAAGAAAGATACATTTAGAAAAGTGACTATATTTTATTCATTGTAATATTATGCCCATTTTTCAGAGTTTGAAATACATTCCACACGGATAGTTGAATTAGTTATATATATATGGACCTTGACAGTTTCATGACAATGACATTGTCAATGGAAACAGCAGTATATATAGGCGGCTCTAATTAATTAATCAATTAATTTGTTTATATATATGTTAATTAATTAATTAACTATATATTATGGTTACTTTCTTTCTTTATAGCAACTCGTTAATTAAACGGATCATGTACAAATCTGTTGTGATAGCTACAAGGCTACAATTGCGTAACAACATGTGCATGTCTTCGTATATATAAAAGATTGTTAGCTGATCGAATGAGCTTTTTTATCTCAACAAATTCTCATTAGAAATGGCATATCCTGACCATGTAACCTGAATAACATATATATATCAATGTTTTGTAATTTCTGCAAAACAGAAAGTTCCTATATATAGTGCAGAAACTAGACATGCATCTTGGTGTGGTGTCAATTTGATCTGTTCATTTTAAATCACACAAACTTATTGTAACAAATTGCAAAATCAGTCTCTTTTATCTAAATGAAAAAAATGTTGGTGGGGGTAACAGCTGGTTAATATTAACTGATACGCTACACATATATCCAAAGGGTTATATATGAAACTTAATTAACACCCTGGTCGGAATGAATTCGTGAGGGTAAAGCGTGAATTGGAATTGGAAATGAAATTGTCTTTGTGATCGGAACGAAAGAAGTGACGAGAAAAGAGTTCAGTCCATGTGAGTTGAGAAGGGCGAAATCGTGTTGACAACTCAGCTCCAAATCGAAGGTATTTGGCGAGAAACATACAGAGCGGAAGGAAGAGGTACTACTGCCCTCAATTCTTCTTCCTCCTTCGTGACTGCATGTACTACTATTTAGCGAGCCGGTGAACGGCAATAAAAGCTCTTCGTTATTTTTTTATTAGGTTTGCAACGTTTTTTTATTTCTGGTGATGATAACTCAATTTTCTTGCTCTACAACAATGACGATTGAAACCCTAGTTAATGGCAGGTTGGTAAATAAGAGGAATTAATTATTGTGGATATTTTGTGAGTTTAGCGAATTGAACTCTCGGAGAGAAAGAATTAGTACTGATCACAAAATTTCAATTCAATCCATCTCTTTTTCTTCTCATTTCTAGTGAATTGAACTGAATTTTATTTTCATTTCATTCCGATCAGAGTATTAGAGTTTTATTTTTGCCTCTTTGAATAATCATGAATGTTTTCTATTATGTTATCACCTCTTATCTATCACAGTATCACCAAAAAAATGTTATTATTAATTAGTACATTGGTAAGTCGGCATGGATCAAATATAATTATATGAAGTATTATAATTTCCACCCAAAAGATTAAGCTTAAATGTAATTGTAATAACGAAAACCATCAACTATATATATATTACTTTTAATTTTCTGCAGAATTATTATGTCAGCATTATTGCAGGATGACGATCGATGATTTACTCGCTGAAAACAGTTCTCTTGAAATTCTGAAGCATAAATTGTCATGGCATTTGACAAATGATTTTTCAGCTAATGAAGAGGCAACTCCAATCACAGTTGCGATATCTTTCTTTGTTTTTTTTTTTTTTTAATTAATATTAGTTTGAACGAGAACATTTCACATGCGCACAAGCAAACTATATATCAGCCAAATTGGACTAATCTAACTTTTCTAAGTTTTAACTATAAAATAAAGGAATAAAAATGCGAGATTTCTCTTTCGATGACTGCTCCTGGAAATTGCAAAAAAAAAGGGAAAGAACAAAGATATGCACTGCATGAACCACCTGTTTCCACATATATCGCACTCTATCCATATATTTAATTAACTAACTAATCATGCCAAGTTTGGTATAATATTAGTTATCTTTTGAGAGGATATTAGCTAACTAATCAACTGCAGGGAATGCTCCCCATGTATATATTCCTTATAATTATTAACTGTTACTAATTCAGTTTAATTATTTGGCAGTGGTGGACCTGGTGGTTAATTAATTTTCCTTTTTATCCAATTTGTCTGAAAAATTCATATTCAAATTATAATATATTCTTCAAACAAGTGTAATTAAGCAAAGGCCATATGCTCCATATATACCTTGGTGTAGACTATTTATCCAAAAGAACAACTGCATAATCCAGCATATTGTTGGTAAGTACAAGTTCAGGCAGTTCCTCAATAATTGTGATCCATACTCTAGGAAGATGGGTAACTCTTCAAGCACCTCAATTATACAACATCATCAATATTATTAAACATTGATTTTATTTAAATCTCTTCATCTATTGTGATCCAGCAACGGTTTGTGTGTGTTACTGTGTTCTCTCCTCCCATTTAAGATAAACGTGATATGTTTAAGACCAAATTTAACCGTTAAAATGATCTAACATTTATGTGCTATTAGTTATTAATTATTATATTATTATTATTGCAAATGGCCTAGTAGCTCAAGTGGTAGCTAACTAGAATGACTTCCAAGAGATCATGAGTTCAATCTTCCATAGGCACAAATAAAAAGTTTCAATGAAACTGGTGGAGTATTCCACTTTCTTAAAAAAAAATATTATTATTAGTATTCACATCAAAATTTTTTTAAAATTTTCAAATTTTCAGAAATAAATATTTGAAATTTATGAGCATTATTATTTATTTGATATGTATTATATTTTGGGGCGAAGTCTGAGTTACGGCTCCAGTTTAAAAAATTTAGTAAATTTCATCAAGGCCAAATTAAACATAGCCAAAGATGAATTTCATCCAGCCTCTAAAATATTAATTATGCAAGTATATAATAAGGAAATAACAATAACAGAAGCCTCCCCATTCTAACTAAAGGTGTATGCATGGTTTCTCTTACAATTGATATAGGGTTTGTAATTAAGTAGCCCAAATTAATTTAGGAAAGTCGTGCACACAGCACATTTGCGTGGTGAAGGAGTTTTGGAGGATGCCATTAATTAATTATGTTGCAGTTATCCTGTCACAATTTGATACGGAGGATCGGCATTGACAAAAAAATAAAAATAAAGCAATAAATTAAATTACAATGTAACGTATATATGTAACGTATGCTCTTTGGATGCTTGGACAATTAATACTGTAGAATTTTTTTTTTTAAAAAAAATAATGAAGCTTATTGTCATATATTATTTTGGTCATCGATTTTGCTTTCTTGTTGATGATATTATACTGTTAAGTGTTTTTGTTGAACTCACATTGTTCACTTTATTCTTTAATTATATGTTGAATCATTGACTTCGTATTATATATTTTTTAAATATAATATGATATAGGCAGATTGTTGGGTCGGGTCAGTTTGACCAAATGGAAAATTTCAGGTCAGGTCGCGTATTGGGTTGACGTCTGCCGACATTTTTTTCTGGTCGGGTCGGGTCGAGTTGGATTCGGGTCGGGTCGGGCAGGTTTTTGGGGTCTAGTCAGATTTTGCACCTCTATTACTGAGTCGGGTCGGGTTCAGGTCAGTTTGACTTTCTCTGAAACTCGGTTCAGGTCGGACGGGTTTTTCGGGTCGGATCAAAATTTGCCACCTCTAGATATATGGTAGGTATTGCAATCCTTATCATCTTAAGAAATTAGAATGCACAATTGGGAATTAGGAGTAGCCAGTATAATTTATTGTGTGATTTACATGTGCAGATACCAATTTTATCATCACTAATAATTAATTCAATATGCAGTGCGCATATATATACGTATAGACTACCAGCATATTGGCAGCATAACTTATTTGAAATTGCTTTTGAAACATATATGTATCACTACTTTATGTTTAACCACAGTTGGCAATGTTCTATATATCGCAATAAAAAAATAAATAAAATAAATAAATTTTTGGATTTTTTTTTTTGAACATTAAAGACCGTAAGCGACTAATTTCATTCGCTTAAAAGGTTACATCCATAAGAAAAAAAATAAAATAATTTCTCAATCTAAATCCAAATATAACGCAAAATGTTAACCAAATTAAACTTTGTACAACAATTATCTAACTAATTAAACTAACGGAATATGCATGGCTCTCTGTTACATGTCATGTGTAGTAAACTAGTAATTAAAGGAGACATCATTCTCATAATAAAATCACCATCAGAAAAACGTTGAATTTATAATTATGAGTTTCAAAATGAGTAATTAATTCTAATTAACAAGAATGCTGATTAATCTGATACCAGTTATATATGACCTCCAACAACTACACGCATTCAACTCTAAGCTATATATATAATTAGCAATATCCTTTCCATTGTTCATAACAACAAACCATGGCTGCTTCTGCCTTCTCAGCCATTTCCTTTGTAATTCTAGCTCTTTTATGTTCTACCACTGTCGAGAGTAAGCCGGTACCGGCGATCTTTGCATTTGGTGACTCACTAGCCAACGTTGGTAATAACAACTACCTCAATGTTCCTATCACCAGCAAGTCGAATTTTCCGTTCAATGGCGTGGATTTCCCGGGTCAGGTTCCCACGGGGCGGTTCAGCAATGGTTTCAACGGGATCGACTTCATCGGTACGTACATACCACTACCACAGATTTTATCTTTTACAGCGGTTATCCGAGCTGATTTACAGCTGTTTTGTACCGCTGCTGACAGAAGAGCTGCAAATCGTTATAAAAAACCGCTGTAAATTGGTTACCAGAAAGTATTATTATAATGACATTTTGCAGCGGTTTTTAAGAAAAAGCGCTGCAGACTGAAGATATTCTGCAGCGGTTTTTATGAAAAAGCGCTGCAGAATACCTTAATTCTGCAGCGGTTTTTAAGAAAAAGCGCTGCAGAATATCTTTAATTCTGCAGCGGTTATTAAGAAAAACCGCTGCAGAATTATGATATCCTGCAGCGCTTTTCTATAAAAACCGCTGCAGAATAAAGATATTCTGCAGCGCTTTATTAATAAAAACCGCTGCAGAATGTCAATAATTCCAACGTAATATTTTTAATATATGAAATTAACAACCAGAAATTCCAGATCAATATAGGATATTAACAACCAGAAATTCTAGATCAGATTAATCTACACCATTAATCTACAACATTAGACTACACCATATCAAAATTAATTTACACGATATCAACAAAATATGCCACCAAAAAAGTATATATTAATTACAAAATTTACAACAATTATCCGAAACAATTGGTCAATTAATTTTCAATTAACCAACACCTTATCCCTGTGAGTATCGTCGGGGATATTGGAAACACCCTACAAGTTAAAAACGTTACATTGGTCAATTAATTTTCATTCATTATCAATCAATGTTCATTCAAATTTTAGATTTGTAAGGAAACATAATCTTGCCTTGACGTTATCCCACAGTCTGTTTCGAAGCTCTTCATCAGCTTGGGTGGGGTTGCGACGGGAGCTGGGGCTGGGCTGGGGCTGCGGCGGGGCTGGGGCTGGGCTCGAGCTGCGGCGGGGCTGGGGCTGGGCTGGGGCTGCGGCGGGGCTGGGGCTGGGCTAGAGCTGCGGCGGGGCTGGGGCTGGGCTAGAGCTGCGGCGGGTGCGGCGGGGCTTAGTACTTACCTAGAAAAAATGGAGTATTGGAGTGTGAAAATAGTGTGAAAAAATTCAAAACTTAGAAAATAGTGTGAGAAGAGTTCTTTTCGGATCTGCTGGCTGCTGAAGACGAAGGCAGATCAAACCGATTGCTGACGGCAGATGCCGATCTTTCAACTTAACAATTAATGGCTGAACACAGCTCGCTGCTGGAAATTAAAAGCAAGCTCTTGTTGCTGGCGGCTGCAATTACATTGAAGTGGAAGGAGACGATGGAGACAGTAGTAAATACCTAACTAATCTGCAACGGTTTTTTAATTAATAAGCGCTGCAGAATAATCTGCAGCGGTTGTTAATAGAAAACTGCTGCAAAAAAATAATACAATTTACTGCTGCAAAAAATAATACAATTTACAGCAGATTATTCTGCAGCGGTTTTTAGGAAAAAACAGCTGCTATGTTTGCAGCGGTTTTTAATAAAAAACAGCTGCAGATTGTATTCTTTTCTGCAGCTGTTATTTATTAACAACCACTGCAGATTAATCTGCAGCGCGTATTAATGAAAAACCGCTGCAAATTTTAATATTTTTTAATGCAGAACTTTTATTACGTATTTTTTTATTTCTTTTGCATCGTTTTTTAATTTAGAACCGCTGCAGTATAGTTCCATATATTAACGAAAATGCCACTGACCTATATTAGCAGTGGTTATCAAAGATAAACGCTGTTAATTGGGCACTGTAGAATGCCAATTCTGTGGTAGTGTACATACTTCTCCATTGATTGCACTTTTTAGAAATTTTTTTTCCTTTCTTAATTAATTTCCTTCTATGAACGTTAATATATTGATCAATTATATATGAAATATTCAGCATGTTTTCGTAGCATATATGTTTTCATGATTTAGGTAGTAATTCCCTTGATTATATTTTCATATAATTAATATCTGATCTGCTTTGCGGAGATGATTACTTGTTTGCATATATGAAGATAATATCAACTACGTACAATGAAATTATGAGTATACAAACGTAGGGGAAGCATATATACCAAATTTTAAAGCAGGTGACAAGTGGGACATGTTCATACAAAACATATTACAAAGTTCTTCTTCAAAAAAATATATCACAAAGTTAATTAATTATTATTTATCTCGGAGATTATGTTAGTTTATTAATTGTATATTATATCTTAAAACTACAGTTTCTTTAAGTTGAGGTTTTTATATATGGTCTATTAATTAATCGTATTGAACTATATCAGTCATCTGTATTCATGATTTCTGAATGATAAAAATTATAAATACAGAATAATTAATTAATTTCATACTGAAATTACTAATATGAAATAATCACTTATTTAAAACAAAAAAATTAATAAGCATTTGTACGGTTCATGTTTGGTGATTACATTATTGATCATCTTTCATGCATATCATGAGGTCAGGAAAGTTCATAGAGCTATATATATATATAAGACTAGAATATTTTGTGCCTGTGCTTCTTGAAACATCATAAGGAAAACAAAATGGTCCTTAATTTATCATTACACCACAAATTGGATGGCTGCGAAGGTCGAAAAGCATATCAAACATGATAATATTTCAAATTCCACTTGGAAAAGTTTATTGGGTCCTTTGTCCAATTATTGTTACTGTGGATGCGGTATTAATGGATATATCATATATATACACTTCTTTAGCACTATCACCATCATGTATATGGGCATATACATGGCTGAGACGTACTAAAAGCCAAGTCAAATTCGACCAACAAAATATATATTCATTATTTTTTTGGTCCGGCCACTACCAAAATTAGGGTCCGGAGATCTGCTGGCGCACTGCAATTTTTGCAGCGTCAATCTGAACTCTATTCGATCTTCAGTTGCAGCAATGAACTTGGGTTTTAAGAAAAGTCCACCACCTTATCTTTCAATTAAGAATGCCAAGGAGATGAAGGAAGGGGTCAACTTCGCCTCAGCTAGCTCAGGAATTCTCCTAACTACTGTAATTCAGACTCTATATATCACTGTTCAATGTTCTTTTTGGTACTTAGATTCTATCACATTCAGGTTTTCATATTTTGTGGAGTCTAAATTTCATTCATGAATCATTAATTTTGGATGTGAACATGTGGTATTTATCATATTTTGATGCAGAAATAATCTCATTGTTTCTTGTATGAATCATTTATACATTTTTTTTTTTTTGAAACCAATGAATCATTTATACTTTACTAGTAAAGAGCCCACGCACGTGTTGCTTTGAGCTGAAATTGTTATTTCTTATAATAAATTTTTATGATAATATGTAATCGAGCCTTATATCGAGGAAATTGATATGAGCTTTAAATTATAATGGGCTGAGACATTAACGTCAACGGGCATTAACGTAAATCAACGGTTCTGATCTATCCAAGAAAATGATCAACGGCCTAGGTTTCTTATTTGGGGAAGATAGCCTTTTCATGTCATTTTTCCATTATGCTTTTATATATAGTAAGGATATAAATTTTTTATTCATAATGCAATGAAGTTAATTCACTGACTGCATATATCTTACCAGGGCAATGGGACACTGAACTTGGAGACTCAAGTTAAGTACTTTGCAGCCACTAAACAAGCTCTGGTAAAACAGTTCGGCGAAAAACTGATCAACGCTTCCCTCGCGAAGTCTCTCTTCTACTTTGTAACAGCAAACAACGACATGTTTGCATACTACAGAGCTACTGGTGCCGCAAACAGCACGCAAAACACCCAATTCATCGCGGATCTTGTTCATGAGTTCGTAGGCCATCTAATGGTAATCTCTTGTTAATGAGTTCATGATATACTTCCTTCCAAATATTTACTGTGTGTGTGTCATTTCTGACAAATATTTAATGGTGCATTATATATGTAGACGATTTACGAACTGGGGGCAAGGAAGTTTGCGATAACAGGAACAGGATCTGTCGGCTGTGTGCCAGTTTTAAGGAACCTAAACCCCACCGGCGGCTGCATCGATGCACTGAACCAATTATCAGTACAGTTCAATGCGGTCGCTTTGCCTCAGATACAGCAACTCAGCAACCAGCTTGCTGGATTCAAGTACTCTTACTTGAATTCTAACAACACCGCCGTCAAAATTGCAGCCTCCGCAAACACATATGGTAATTAATTATCTATCTGACACTATCAATTGAATCGCTCAAATATGCTCATGCATTTCGTTCGCAATTTATCAGGATTCAAGGAGCTAGAGAGCGCTTGCTGCGGCGTCGGGAAGTTCAACGGCGCGACGCAGTGCAATCAGAACGCGACCTTGTGCTCAGACAGGACACAGTACTTCTTCTGGGATTGGTACCATCCAACACAGGCTGCTTACAATCTAACGGCTCATTTTCAGCTCTATGGTTCCACGGATTTAGTTACCCCTATCAATGTTAAGCAACTGATGGCTGAGTACTAAAAATGTTCATGAGTGGTACATGAAACTTCAGATCACATTGTATTTCATAGCCATTTTTTTTTTTAATTTTAGATCATACTGTTAGTATTGTTGTATACCTTTTATATATATATTCTTTAAGTTCTTTGATGTAATAAGGGGTCATCTTGTATTTGACAAGAAGTTTTTCTCATCTGTTTCATTATTTGGGATTAGTAATGAAGAAAAATACTTGTTGGAATTTAATTAGGTATTTGCACGGCAAAGACATATTTTGTATGTCAAGTTTCAGATGCTCAGATCCGAGCCTCTTTTGGCAAAGAAAAAAAGAAGGAAAACATGTAGAGTGGACCTATAAAGTAAGCCAGCTATCGATCCACCCATTTCTCACAATCTGACATATCCACATGCACCCATGTGCTTGTCACAGTTGCATAAATGTTTACTGAAAACCGTAGTGTATCTGTTTACTAGAAAATGATATATGTTGATCGGAAAGATATAAATGTTTACTGAAAAATGATATTTGTTCATAAAAAATACGGTGGACCGGTAGATAGATAAAATGAGTGGTCATTATTTAGGACTCAGGAAGGAACCCCATGATATATTGATATGAGCCAAATTTGGTGTGCTAAAATGATAATGGGCCTAAGAGAATTGCTCCCCAGTGAAAATTGAGGAAATATTTTTTAAACCAATAAATCAAGGCAGGTATTATGAGGAAAAAAAAAATAGTTGGGCTAATTATTATTTTTTTTTTAGTAAGGTAGGGTTTGGGGGTTAATTATGTTTAGTAAAGTAGAATGGAAACATGCTCTCTATTGCTAGAGATTAATGTCATGTCCCACTTGTCTATTTCTCTCTTCCACACAGATATCACCTTTTGCTTGTTGAATTTGTATTCTCATTAATTCCTCACGTTTTGCATTGATCACATTCCCTAATTCTAATTCTAAAAGGATGCACTCAAGATAATAATATAATAATGTATGAAACTATATCATTCTTAAAAAATTCAAAACAAATATTTAAAAAAAAACTCAAAAAATGAAATATTTTTTAATCGAATTAATGAGATTTTGATACGAAGAATATAATGAGAACCATAAATCAAAATTTCGAAACAATTAATTAAGTATGATTATAAAGTTAAGACCACGTGATGCCTCAAATTGGCAGCCATTGTCAGCTTTTCAAAAAAAAAAAGACCACGGAAGGCCTCTGTGTTCCTAAGAGTTTAGTAGATTTTACTCTAGTCTCTAATAACAATACTAACATATATACACTTCAAATATATTTATACAAAATTTAATTTCATTTATTGTTTAGTTTAGACGGAATTATATGTCATATGCTCGCTCGGATCAACTAACTACAAAAAATAAAAAGAATGCGCGATGTGTGTATTCTGGTGTCTTTTTCTGGAAATTCACTTAATTTGTGCATCACATTCACATATTCACATGTTCGAGTCTTGTGCATTCCTTTTCATGTTTGAATAATGATTGATTTAATGCCACATTGTAGTTGCACTCCATATATACAATCCACAAAATCATTATTCCAAGTTGGGTATGATAGTGATTTTAAAAGAGGGTCAACTGTAGGATATTTATGCCTTTATTAATTAGTTTTTAAGTATTTTTAGAAACAGGGTCAACTGTAGATAACTGCTGGCTAGCTAATTCAAACTCAAACCTTCTCAACTTGCAAATTGTTTTCTGATTACAATTACACACCGAGACGTGATTCATGTTGGTTGACCTCATAATTTAAGTTGAATATTTATTTGCAAATTGTCATCTAATTCAAATTGTCTGAGTATGATTAATAATTTCCTATTGCGAAAATCGCTAAAGGGTTTTTTGGATCCTGTCACGTTAAGTATTTATAAAAAAGCAAAATTAATAATTTATTTGTGAAAATACATTTATGAAAAAATAAAAAATCAAAAAGTTCGTTAAAATCTTCTTTTTTTTTTTTTTTTTTTTTTTTTTTTTTTTGTAGAGGTGTTTAAACGCTATCAAAATATGTTTGTATAGTATTAAGAAGCTCACATTAAGCTTTTGTCGAGCTCTTATTAATCGGAAATTCTCATTATTATTGGTTTAAAGTTTAAAGCTTTTCTTTTTAATCCTTTAATTAATGTAACAATTTTCATTACTAAAAAATTTTGAACTCATATGTCTTTAATTAGTTTTATAGTTTTTATTTGTACGTAAGTGCATTGTTTAGTCCTTTTAAATGTTAAACATAGATAGAAAATGACTATCCATTTTTTGATATAATAGTGATCATGTAATTCCGTTTTGACTGTTAAATGATCATCTCATCCTTAAAAGTTGTGAAACTTTTTTTTCTTAAAGCTCGAATATTATTAAAAAATTGCAAATGTAACGTTATCTCTTTTCGGATTTTTGGTAGTTTAAAAAAAAATTAATATCAATAAAGAAGCTTACTGTGACTGTGAGAGTAAGGAAGCAATCATATACAAAATGTACAAGAAAATAATCGGAAAGCCAGATAATCGCTTATAATTTATTTTGTTTTGTCTAGTTGACATTTTTGTGATATTATATTATTTTGTTAAGTGATTCTTTCAATTAATTTTCTTATTATTTTTTTAAATTTGCATCATTGGCATGTGCTAATTTATTTAAAATATCACATGATGGTAGGTATACCGTCGTTACCATCTCTAATTAAAATATGTACAATACAGAATTTAGTGGGCAGTATATAATCCATTATAATGTTCTTTTTGACTAATTGCGTGTATAGACTCGGTTCGACAAGCTAATTTGGTCCGTCCGGATAGCTAATTATATATGAAAGTATAATTAATTTGTTTCGGCTCGTTTATCTGTATTAATTTTAGAGTTATTAAATTTTTGTACATGAAAAGAATGTCATTTTAACAAAACTTTAAACAAAAATAACTCTAAAATTGAAATATTTGTATATAAAGAATTGAATGACAACTATAAATTCAAGTATTGCTCTAATTTATTGTGTCACATTTGGAATGCTTAACCCTAATATAGAAATGAACGCTTGATGAATGGTGTAAAGCCAATTTAAGGCAAGGCCCCGCTTATGCGTATAGTGAATTAAGGAGTCACATATATATTCACATAATAAGATATATCACAACTAAATTAATGATGTAAAACTTTATAAAGAGTTAAGAAAAAATAATTCTAACAAGAACAATGAATCAATGATACATTAATAATTATTCTGATAAAATCCAGCTACTATATATCATGACAACACGCAATATATATATATAATAATCATTTTATTAGCTATATGACCTTATACAACCACATGCACAATATATACACACACCCTTTCTAACCTAGGCAACATATACTACTACCATTACATTGTTCATACAACAAAAGATGGCCGGTTCTTCTACCTTCTTTGCCATTTTCTTTTTTGTCATTGCTCTTTTCTGTTCGATCACTGTCGAGAGCAAACCGGTGCCGGCGATCTTTGTATTTGGCGACTCCCTAGCTGATGTTGGCAATAACAACCACCTCAATGTTCCTTTGTCCGACAAGTCGAACTTCCCGTTCAATGGCATCGATTTCCCGGGACAGGTTCCCACAGGGAGGTTCAGCAATGGCTTCAACGGCATTGATTTCATAGGTACATTTTCATTGCATCTTTTATTGCCTTTTAATTTTCCCTTTTTTTGAGATAAAATGAGGGTCAAGCCACTCAAATTTTAATATTTATAAAAGACTCCCCATCCAGGTTTCGAACCCGCGACTTTTTACACGGAGAGCGTTGCCTTTAGCCACTAGACTAAAGGCTGGTTCTCTATTAATTTTCCCTTTATTCCCGAGAAGTGAAGTTA
This sequence comes from Cyperus esculentus, assembly GCA_030179965.1. NCBI lineage: Eukaryota > Viridiplantae > Streptophyta > Magnoliopsida > Poales > Cyperaceae > Cyperus > Cyperus esculentus. Next base: position 6,070,692 of record JASGLE010000006.1, on the reverse strand, counting down.
TTTTCGTTTTCAGTGATGAACTTGTTGCCTGTTTTTGTCACTCACAATATGTTCTGGGAATTAAACATTTTGCTTCACTAGATCGAACTCGCAATGGTCGAGAGCATCAACCATGCATGAAAATTCAAAATTCACACCAAAAAAAAAAAAAAATCATCATCATGATGCCTAAGCCTTTGTCCAATAATTTTTCCTATAAGTATTCTTTTTTTTTCTTCTTCTAGATTGGGTATTGTTAAGCATTCTACCACTATAAAAGTGCACATCAAGCACCATGTAGAAGTTAAACAATATTGAGAATAAATTTTGGTGTCTCTCGTGCGAGAGGTTGTACGTTAATTACTAGACATATATAATTTAAATTCCAGATATGAATAAATTACATACTAAATAATAAACAATTAAATATAAATTAATGTTATACGTTTAAACCCACCACAAAAAAAAAATATTATATATACTAACAACATTATTTTTGTACGTAGCAATGAATATTTATGTCTTAATTTGTTCTTCCATGTGTCATATATATTGCAGCAATGAATCTCGGCTTTAAGAAAAGTCCTCCTCCTTACCTTTCGATCAAAAATGCGAACAAGATGAAGAAAGGGGTCAGCTTCGCTTCTGCTGGCTCAGGAATACTCCAAACTACGGTATATAATCAAGATCCTATCACTGTTCTGATCTGTTCTTTCTTATTGGTAGCTAGAAATCTATCATATTCAGGTTTTCATGCAATAAGGAGTCCAGTTTTTATTTACAAATTATATATTGAGTTGATGTAATTAATTAATCATATTTCTTCTGCTGATATTTCATAGTTTATGTATGATGTTTTACAAATATATATGGGACCTTTTAATTTAAGTTAGTTTCCATATATAATTATGTATACATTTATGAATCTTATGGCGCACTGACACTAGTTTATCGATTGTACGTTTCCAGGGCATTGGAACATTGAACATGGCGACGCAAGTTGATTACTTTGCAAGAACAAAGCAAGCTCTTGTAAAACAGTTCGGTGAGAAGAGGGTGAACGATTTGCTTGCGAAGTCTCTTTTCTACTTTGTAACCGCAAACAATGACATGTTTGCATATTACTCTACCACTGGAGCAGCAAACGGCACCCAAAATGCCGAATTCATCTCATATCTTGTGGAGGAGTTCATCGGCCATCTGACAGTAATTAATCTCTTTTTAGATCTAACAGGAAATAATTAATCCTGGAATAGATAGTTGAGTTAAGAATTCAAGCAAACTATATATGATTAATGCCCTTTCATCATATAGTAATATAACTAATATAGAGGATGAAAAATAGCCAAATATTCAAATATATAGTTAATAAGAAACAAGTTTGTTTATGTAAAGCTGGTATTAAATTAGACAATAATCAGTTAATATAATATATATGGTTGATTACCTCTAACCAAACATTTAAACTGGGAGCCATTTCTACGAAAAACTTAATGTTGCTTAATTTATGTAGACAATTTACAAGCTGGGGGCAAGGAAGTTTGCGATATCAGGAACAGGAGCTGTCGGGTGTGTGCCATATCTAAGAAACCTAAACCCTACGGGCGGCTGCATCGATGCATTGAGCCTGTTATCAGTACAGTTCAATGCAGTCGCCATGCCCCGCATACAACAACTCAGCAATCAGCTTCCCGGATTCAAGTACTCTTACTTGAATTCTAACAACATAACGGCCAAGATCGCACCCTCGCCAGATGCATTCGGTGAGAGAACTTTGTACAAAAGCTCTTGGTTTCTTAATTATGTAATTGACACCATCAATTTAACTTAATTCTAATTCGTTACTGTCTTAACTCTTAACTGAAAACATTGAAACAATCAACTTAATTAATTTCCCTAATTAATTAATTATCAGGATTTAAGGAGGTTGAGAGTGCTTGCTGTGGTGGCGGAAGGTTCAACGGAGCGGCACAATGCACCAAAAATTCAACCCTATGTTCAAACAGGGATCAACACTTCTTTTGGGATTGGTTTCATCCAACACAGGCAGCTGCCAAGTTAATAGCCCATTTTCAGTTCTATGGTTCCACCGACGTAGTCGCGCCTGTCAATGTAAAGCAACTAGTACTGGAGTGTTCAAAATAGAGAAACATCTTGCGTCCATAGAAAAACCATCTATACATACATAGACATATACATAATGTAGCAGATCGATACATCCAGAAATGTAATGGATACATTCCGAAATGTAACTTATGGACGCTATGGACGGTTTTTCGATGGACGCTAGGTATTACGTTACTCTTAAAGGTTCGGTCAATGTACACGAAGTATCAGATCACATTGTTTTTCCATATTTTTTTTTTATTTAAGAAACATACATTGTTTTGCTTTATGTTTTCATTCATCAAGTTCTTCCATGTAATAACCCGTCATCTTCGGTATGACTACAAGTTCTTCACATTGTAAGATACCTCAGAGACCGCTATTTTCAAAAGTCAAGTTCCAGATACTCAGAAGTCAGATCCGGGCCTCTTGTATAGTTGTATATATCACAAAGAAAATAAGGATCCCCATCACCAAAATTTATTGTGCTAAAATAATAATGGGCCTAAGAGAATTGCTCTCCGGTGAAAACTTGTCTCAATTCCCTTTTTTTTTTTTAGATAAAGATGAGGTCAAGTCACTCAAATTTAAATCATTACTATATATAAAAGCATATTGGAAAAATTAACATAAAAGGGTTATCTTCCCCAAATAAGAAACATGAGCCGTTGATCATTTTCTTGGATAAATCAAAACTGTTGATTTACGTTAATGCCTGTTGACGTTCTCAGCCCATTAAAATTAAAAGCCCATATAAATTATCTCAATTTAAGGCCCATTACATATTATCTTAAAAGTTTATTATAAGAAATGACAATTTCAGCCCAAAGCAAGGTGTGGGCTTTTTACTAGTATCTATAAAAAAAGACCACAATTTAGGTTTCGAACCCGCGACCTTGTCTCAATTCTTAGATTACTAAGAAGTGTTGGTTCAAGTCTAGTAAATTGTGAAACATATCTCTCAATTCTTAATAAGATTACTACGACGTTATGTGATGAATTAATTTGTCCATTTCGGTCTCTCTTACACATATAGATATCTATCATCACATTCACATCTTTGCTTGGGCGAATTGGAATCCATCCTCACGTTTTACATTGGCCGCGCTCCGGCCGTGATTCTACACAACTACATCTACACAACCAGGGGCAGAGGCAACGTATTCCAGGGGTGGGCACACCCTGAAAAAAAAAAAATTTCAAAAAAATATACCCTCAAAATCTTCAAAAATATTCCCTTTGTTAGAAAAAATTATAAAAATATACTCAATTTCTAAGAAAATTTACAAAATTGGCTCTATGTGGTGCAACGAACGCGTTGTACATTGATCTGCTCTTCGAGTTCGAGATTCATGCAACCCTCAATTCATTTTGACAAAGGAAAGCCTCGTAAAGTCGTACGTAATTGTCCTCGTTCATTTGGGTCCTTGACTTCTATTCCAAATTGCATGCGTGGTGAAGGAGCATTGACATGAGGATGCCATTAATTTATATATTTATTTTAATTTGTTGTACTTATCCAATCGTGACACCAGATATTGAATGCCTTAATTAACCAAAAGGAAAATGCATTATTATTCATATATAATTGCAAATGTAACGTCATCTCTTTGGATGTTTGGACAATCCAAAAAAAAAAAAAACAATATCGTACTGTGAGAGTAATTAAGGAAGCAACATAAAATATATATGGAAAAAATCGGTAAGCACTATATGAATAATTGTTTATACTTTATTTTATTTTGGTTAGTTGATTTTTTTTTTTTTGTATTATATTACGCTGCTTATTGATATGCTTAATTTTCTTGTTTTTTTTTGGTTAACTTGGAAAGACCCCACACGTTGCTTTAAGCTGAAATTGTTATTTTTTATAATAAATTTTTAAGATAATATGTAATAGGCCTTATATTGAGGAAATTGTTATGGGCCTTAAATTTTAATAGACTGAGACATTAATGTCAACGGGCATTAACGTAAATCAACGGTTCTGATCTATCAAAGAAAATAATCAACGGCTCAAGTTTCTTATTTGGGAAAGATAGCTCTTTCATGTCATTTTTTTTAATATGCCTTTATATATAGTAAGGATTTATGCTTAAATTTTCATCATTGATCATTTTTTTTATTTGTAAATATCACGCGTCGGTAGGTATATTGTCGTTACCATCTTGAACTGGAATGTACAATAAGGAATTAGTGGCCAGTATATAATATAATATTATAATATAAATCATAGATGTTCTCGTTCACTGTTTGTGTATAGACTTGGTTCTACAATCTAATTTATATAGCTAGTTAATTTCCTCTTAGAAAAGTGTAATTAATTTGGTTCGGATCGTTAATTTTACTGGATTCTTGATCTGAAAACTACCTTTAGAACTGTCGGAAAATTTCGGTTTAAAAATGCAGCTAAAATTAATTAGGTCATAAAGTTCAAATAAAAAGTATAATTATTTGGAGTTCTAATATATATAGCGGGTCTAGTTGACTCCATGTACTCACTGAAAAGGATGGTTACATTACATATGAGAACGGCACCAAGTTGTTTTTGTTGGAGTTCCTCCACTTGCACTTGCAGTGGGAATGAAATTACCTACAAATTGAAGTGTCATACTGTTCCAATGTAGACCGTTACTATAAAATGAATTGATCAGATTTATATTTTTAAAATGTCCTCATAAATCTAATTAAATGGGGGGCGGATATGTTGAAACAATCAAACAAATGACAAAGTCCAAATTAAAGCATCCATTCAGACCATACATATATATATATATATGATCGAAGCATAAATATTGCCGACATAGATAACATATATATATATATATATATATAGAGTTTGACTATTATACTAACGTTAGCATTTCGGACCGAAATGCTAACGGCTCAAAATTGTTGTTATCGTATCTGAAATCACGATTTATAGTGCTCAATAAATTTTTTATATGGAAATAGTGGGGAATACAAAAATTTTTTTATTTTTAGAGTTTTCTAAGTATTTGTTTTGAATTTTAGGAAATAGCTCATAAATATTAATAAAATATTGATGTTTGTAAAAGCTATTTTAAAAAATGCAAAACAAATACTTAGAAAACTTTAAAAATAGAAAATTTTTGTATTCCCCAATATTTTCATATAAAGAATTTATTGAGCACCGTAAATCATGATTTCGGACACGATAACAATAATTTTGAGGCGTTAGCATTTCGACGTTAGTATAATAGTCTAGCTCTATATATATATAGGTATGGAACTAATTAATTTTAAGTATATTGTGTTCTCTTTGTTTAATGACATTTTAATTTGGCAATGCTATGCGTCATAGTGAAAAGAAGTAAACGCCTGATAATATATGAACCAACTTGTTAAAGGGACAAGGCAAGGGAATATATAATTAATGGGGCCTTCCCTTTCATGTGTAGAAAAATGAGACGTATATTCACATAACAAAATCGCCATTGAGAACAAGTAAAAGTAGTTATTTTCAGTAATTAATTAATTAAGAAAAAGATATTTCTAACGAGAACAATGATTAATTAATTAATCTGTTCAATTTCAGCTTAATTACTATATATATGACCTTACACAACCACACGTGCGAGATAATGATGCATCCACTAAATTAATTTCAGCTATGACCTTATCACAACCATACGCAATATTATATATAGAGCTAGCGTCCACCCTTTTTACTAATCTACCGGCCCACCGTATTTTCAATGAACAAATATCATTTTTCAGTAAATATTTATATCTTTCCGATCAATAGATATCGTTTTCCAGTGAACATATATACACTACGGTTTTTCAGTCAACATTTATGCGACTGTTGTAAGCACATGTGTGCACGTGGTATGTCAGAACTGTGAGAGGGGTGGATGGGTAGCTTACAAAGTAGGAGTGGACTCTACATGTTTATCATATATATACACCAAGACTACCCTAATTAAGCTAGGCATGCAACATATACTTCCATTGTTCATACAACAACTTAACCAAAAAGATGGCTTCATCTACCTTATTCTTTGCCATTTCCTCTTTGGTTCTGGCACTTCTATGTTCTACCATTGTCGAGAGCAAACCAGTGCCGGCGATCTTTGTATTTGGCGACTCCCTAGCCGACGTTGGTAACAACAACTACCTTGACATTCCTTTATCCGGCAAGTCGAATTTCCCGTTCAATGGCATCGATTTCCCGGGACAGGTTCCCACGGGGCGGTTCAGCAACGGTTTCAACGGAATCGACTTCATAGGTACTTCTTCAATGCATGTTTTATTTTTTTTTTCCTTTCCTTTTTATGATGTTCATATATATTTCATTTTTAGTGAAATTTGGAGCTTGTTTAATTTTGTCATTTTAAAAACAATCTGGGAAGCATTCTGCTTAATTAAAAATGGCTTCATTTGTAGTTCAATTAGTACTGTTTGTACGTATATTTAATTTGCTTGCAGTAGATTAATATTGTTTGCATGAAAAAACATCAACCATTGTGAAATTATGAGTATATATCAAACAGAGATTAATTAAGTAATACCATATTTTGAAGCAAAGGACAAGTGGGGCCAAGTATACTACAAAATTAATTATTAGTATATATTATTCATCTTGAAAATTATTTTATTAACTAATTTTGATTTATTTTTCAAGCTTTGGTTACGTTTACTTGAGTTCACATGTAACCTATTTATTGATTGTATTAAATTATTCTTCATATTCATGATATTAATTAAGGTACAAAATAAACTTTGTACATGAAATTAACAAGATACATAACTAAAGTCAATACTATATATATATATATATATATGGATAGTAATAATTAACTAACTTATTCTACTGTATAGGAAAATTAAACCATCTCATTTGGAATATTGGGTCTACTTAATTTTTACACAGGAAAGACTCTGTAGCTATGAGACTACAATATTTTGTGCCCATATATATATATATGTATGTAGAATTTGTACTCCAGAAACATCAAAAAGAAAACAAAATGGTCCTCAACTTATCATGAAACCACCATGGGCGGCTCTTGATGGTGGAGAGCAACAACCATGAAATATTTCAAGTTCCTATCAGAAAAGTTATCATCATGTCATGCCTATCCCTAGCTTGTCCAAAAAATTTTGATATAAGAAAATATATTTTGGTGTCTCTCCTTTGAGAGGTTTTATGTTACCAGATATATAAAATTTAAATTCTAGATTTGATTATTACTTTGCAATATTTTGCCTAATAAAAATAAGATAAATACTATAAAAGAATTATAAAAGAAATGTACAATAGAGCTTATAATTTCTATATATAGGAGTATATATAGGACCATCCATTTTATCTTTTACTTGAGAAATTCTAATTATATATATACATCTAATATTTATTTCTTAATTTGTTCTTTTACTTCTCACATTGCAGCGATGAATCTCGGCTTTAAGAAAAGCCCTCCACCTTATCTTTCAATTACAAATGCTAACAAAATGAAGAGAGGGGTCAGCTTCGCTTCTGCTGGCTCAGGAATACTTCCAACTACTGTAACTAAGATTCTATATCTCACTGCTCTCTGTTATTTTGGGAAGCTATTAAAGAGTCCAAATTTCATTAGCAAATCATTTATTTGGATTGTAATTTAACATATTAATTCTTACGCTGATGTATCATAGTTTGTTGTATAAAATATAAATTGTACATATGGGAATTTTGTGAGTTAGCTTCTTTAACTGTGTATACATTTTATGAATCTTATATATATATATATATATATATATATATATATATAATGAGTTGAGATAATATATAATATATATATGGTAATATATATATATGCTGCACTGGCATTAACTTATTGATTGCATCTTTTCCAGAACAACGGAACGTTGAACATGGCGACCCAAGTGAATTACTTTGCAAACACCAAACAAGCTCTTGTCAAACTGTTTGGTGATGAAAAAATGGTGAACGATTCTCTCGCGGAGTCTCTTTTCTACTTTGTAACCGCGAACAACGACATGTTTGCATATTACAGAGAGACTGGAGCTGCAAACAGCACCCAAAATGCCCAATTCATCCCGAGTCTTGTTGACGAGTTCATTGGCCAACTGACGGTAATCTCTTATCCAATCTAACAGAAAATTAATTAATCCTGGAATGGATGACTTGAATTAAGAAATCAAGCAATTATGTTTGGTGCCGTATAGTAATTAGTATTTAGTTAATTACTAATGAAGAGGATGCAAAATAGTCAACTACTCAATTATACAATTAATAAGAAGTTTGTTATGTAATTATACCACGTGTATACAACAATCAGTTAGTAAATAGACCTGGCAAATCGGGCGGGTCGGGTTGTATTTGGGTCGGATAAACTAAGATTCAGTTTGCTTTCGGATTCAGGTAGATATCGGATTCGGATTCTGTCCGATCGATTAATTCAGGTTCGGTACAAAGACGGGTCGGGACAACTCTATTGCTCGGATTTACGGGTTCGGATCTTATTGGTTTTCGGGCCAATCTGGATACGGGTTGGCTCAGGTGCCGGATTCTTCTTAATCGGGTCTATATGGGTTACAGATAATTGAGGTGCGGGTTCCGGATACAAATTGAGCAGGTCGGGTTTTGTTTTTATTCGGGTTAACTTATTAATTTATCATCCCTCGGATAACTTTTGCATATAATTTTATAATTATATGTTCAAATCATACCTTTTCGGGTCTTTATTCGGGTTTATGTTGTTGGAATATAACTTTATAATTTAATGTAAACCAATCAATCATTTGAAGTAACATTTTTATTTGTATGCATCATGCGTAGATTAATTCTTAAAAAATCATATGCACATTTCTGAATAAATTAATGCAAATAATATAAATAATTAATTCGTACTTTTATCACATCTCGGGTATTAATCACTCTCGGTTCGGGTTGATTCAGATTAGGATAATTGTCGGTTTAGGGTCACATGAATCCGGATCGCTTCGGGTTTGGGTTTTTATAGGGTAGCGGGTCGCATCGGTTCGGATAATTTGTATTCTGATTCTTAATATTTGCGGGTTTTTTCGGATTCGGATATCTTCAGATTCGGTCAATTTCGGGTTTGGTTGATTTAGTTTTTATAAGTTAACAAATCCGAGTCGGGTTCGGTTATCGGGTTTATCGGGCGGACTATTTCGGTCGGGTCAACTTTTGCCACCTCTATTAGTAAAATATAATTGTGTCAACATTTCTAATAAAACCTATTTAATTCTGCGTTATGTAGACAGTATACAAGCTGGGGGCAAGGAAGTTTGCGATATCAGGAACAGGAGGCATCGGCTGCGTGCCATACCTAAGGAACCTAAACCCTACGGGCGGCTGCATTGATGCATTGAACCAGTTATCAGTACAGTTCAACGCGGCCGCTTTGCCCCGCATACAACTACTCAGCAATCAGCTTATTGGGTTTAAGTACTCTTACTTGAATTCTAACAACATAACAGCCAAGATCGCGCCCTCGCCAGATGCATTCGGTGAGAGAACTGTTACTGTCATGACAACTCTTAACTGAAAACATCGAAACAATCAACTAAATTACGTACCCTAAAATACACAAAATTATTAAAATAATACTTATTCTGTTTATCTTTCCCTAATCAATTTATCAGGATTTAAGGAGGTTGAGAGTGCTTGCTGTGGCAGCGGAAAGTTCAACGGAGCAGCACAATGCACCCAAAATGCGACCTTATGTTCAAACAGGGATCAACACTTCTTTTGGGATTGGTTTCATCCGACACAGGCGGCTTACAAGTTAATAGCTCATTTTCAGTTCTACGGTTCCACCGACGTAGTCACGCCTGTCAATGTAAAGCAACTAGCGGAGTGTTAAAAATATTGTCAATGAAACATCAGATCACATTGTTTTCTATATTTTTTTTTTCCGAAAAACATACGTACATTGTATTGCTGCATGTTTTATATTCATTAGGTTCTTCCATGTAACTAATAACCGGTCATCTTCGGTTCGACTACAAGTTCTTCTCATTTGTTTCATTATTTGGGATTATTAATAAAGAGAAGTATATACTTGGTGTTAGTTATACGCCTCATAGATAGCTATTTTGTGTGTTTAGTTCCAGATACTCAGATCCGGGCCTCATGTGTTTCAAGGAAAATTAAAGGAACCTCGATCATCATCAAAATTTATATGAATTCCTTTATTTGATGCGCATAGCGTACAAGTTATGTATAAAACTATAAATGATATGTAAGAAACATATGAGCCGACACAAAAAAATTTTTTTTTTTTTTTAATTCAATCTAAGAATTATGAAGAATTATTGCATTTACAATTATTACTGAATCCCCTTTTTCATCATAAAAGATTATAAATGAATCCCCACCTTCTCTTGACTTGGTTTGCATGTTTATTGGAGGGGCAATTTTTCATCTTTTTTAGAAGTATTAAGATTTAAGACAGTGACGGTCAAATTGGAGGTTGCATAGTCACCCTCAAATCCCTCTTAAAGCTGGATTTTATTCAAGAAAGGTACATTCAGGAAAGTGACTTTGTTTAATGCATTGTAATCTATCTCATGCCAATTTTTTTTCCGATTTTCAACTCCATATATTCCATCCGGATAATTGATTTAATTAGTTGAGATCTATCACATTAAGACAATGACATTGTCAATGGAAATAGCAGAGTAGGTGGCTTTGTGTTTATATGTTCACTATTAGTGTTGCTTTCTATAGCAACTCGTTGAAAGTCTCCTCATGTATAAGTCTGTTAATTATAATGAGCAAGTGAGCTTTTATCTCAATATATAGTACTAATTCTCATTATAAATTATGCATGGTACTGCCGTTCCTGTGTAGTAAAGGAGACATATATATATATATTGATTCGTATAACAAAATCACCATTAAAAACATAACTATATTATTTTTTTTGTAGCCACTAGACCAAAGGCTGGTTCTTAAAAAACGTAACTATATTATTGAATTTTAAAAAGTTTGATTCTAACGAGAACGGTGATTAATATGATAATAATTCCAGCTTTGACTGACTTTACACAGCCACCCGGAATATATGCCCACCCAACTTTAACTTACTAAGCAATTCCAATTTCATACAATGATACAACAAAAGATGGATTCCTCTGCCTTCTTTGCCATTTCCTTTGTGGCTCTAGCTCTTTTCTGTTCTGCCACTGTCGTCGAGAGCAAGCCGGTACCGGCGATCTTTGTGTTTGGCGACTCCCTAGCTGATGTTGGTAACAACAACTACCTCGATGTTGCTATGCGCTACAAGTCGAATTTTCCGTTCAATGGCATCGATTTCCCGGGAGGGGTTCCCACGGGGAGGTTCAGTAATGGATTCAACGGAATCGACTTCATAGGTACTTTTTCATTGCAACTTTTTAATGCCTTTTTTCCCCTTTCTTTCTAGTTTCTGTGAACTTAATATTTCAATCGTTTTCAGTGAAGTTTTACTCGATTTTGGTAATTTGGTTATACCAAATTTTGAAGCATATCTAACAAGTGGAGCCAAGTTCATACACGCTACACATAAAGTTAACTAATTAATTGTTATTTATCTCAGAAATTAATCAAGTCATTAGTTAATCAATATTGTAATTTATCTCAAACTTCAGTTTACTTGAGTTTCACACTTCCACATGCAATTCGTTTATTAATGTGTTGAATTATTATCCATATATCCCTCATGTTTTAGATGAAAAATTAAAATCCTGAGAGGTCCTGTGATATGTATATACATATAATTATAGGAATGACATCCGCTGCCATAGTTTTCTATGGCACAACGGTGCCATAGTTTTTTTTGTGTCTATGCAAGTGGGACCCATAGTTAAAAGATACCCCCTATTTCTAAACATCTGGACCATTCAAAATGATCCGACGGGCCTTTTTAACTATGGCAAGATCGTGCCATAGTTTTTTATGGTAGCAGATGCGGACCCTATAATTATATATAGAGAGAAAGAGAGAATAGTCAAGTGATGAGTTTGATGATCTTTCGTTGTCAACAGACCTAGCTTTCATATATCTACTTTCTGTAAGGACTTTGGGACTAAAATACTTATGTAGAGTTAAACTCTGGAAACATAAAAAAAAATTAAAGAAAGCAAAGTGGTCCTTAATCATCATGTCTTTGTCAAATAATCAATTCCCGGTAAGAACTAATATATTAGGAAAAGAGGGGAGTCCAAATGCCTCCATTATACTTTTTTTCCCCATGAAAGTACCTTCATTTCCTAGCTAGATGTAATACTTGTTTAGCATTTTACCAGTAAAAGTGCACATCAGTGACCATGATTTTGGGAGTTTGGGAGTAAACGTATGCGATACGAGACACTGAGTTATACTTAATCACTGACATAGTGTACTGCACAAATCCACCCTTGCACCATGTTCCAAAAGATGGCGTATGCCTTAGTGTCATTGAACATTTGAACCCATTGATAGTTACTATGTTGTGAAGAGAGAAAGAAATAAGCAACCCGCCATTAACCTTTTGTTCAAAAATGAAAGCAATCGAAACATACAACGGCCAATGCTGTGAAGAGAGAAAGAAATAAGCAACCCGCCGAGGCAATTCGAGGCGCCGGTCAATGTACGTAGTACAAAATGTTCTTACTTATAATGAGTCCTTCTTAATTACCTTTTCCTTGACAACTTAGGTACCTGTACTTATATATTTCAACTATGGAAAAGAAAAAGATAGATAAAATAGTTGATCTGTGAACAAACAACATGCAAAGGATATTATTAGTTCATGGCGAAACGAAGTACAACATCCATAGCTTAAATCTATAGGACCATTTTTTAATTTTATATGAGAAATTCTATAACTGATATTTGTATCTTGATTTGTTCTTCTCTGTGTTGCATTGCAGCAATGAATCTCGGCTTTAAGAAAAGCCCACCACCTTATCTTTCGATCAAAAATGCGGACGAAATGAAAAGAGGGGTCAACTACGCTTCTGCTGGCTCAGGAATACTCCAAACTACTGTAATTTAATTAAGATCCTATCACTGTTATATTCTCTGATCTTTTTTTGGTAGCAAGCATCTATCACATTCAGGTTTTCATACATTATGGAGTCCAATTTTCATAATTCATTGATACCGAATGCAAGTCATCATGTCTTATACCGATATTTCATAGTTTATTGTATAAATTGTAAACATAAACATATCTGAATTGGCCCTGCATATAAAACTATTTATAATTTTTTATAAAATTTACAGTGCACTGATGTTAACTTAATGATTGCCATTTTACCAGGGAAATGGAACACTGAACATGGCGACACAAGTTAATTACTTCACAAAAACTAAAGAAGCTCTAGTAAAACAGTTTGGCGAAAGCATGGTTAATGATTTTCTTCCGAAGTCTCTTTTCTACTTCTCAACTGCAAACAATGACATATTTGCACTTTACAATGCTACTGGAGCTGCAAACAGCACGCAAAATACCCAATTCATCTCGAATGTTGTTACCGAGTTCATGGGCCATTTGACGGTAATCTCTTTTGAGGTCTAACAGAAAAATTAATGCTGAATTACTGATATAGATAGTTAATTAAGAAATCACACAACCATGACAAAACAAAATCCAATTAATTAAAAGTTAAGAAACATTTTATCATAATTTACTGAGTTTTTAGTAAATTTTACTTCCAATCAAACATTTAGACTGCGTGTCGTTTCTAAGAAATACTAATGTCGCATTATGCAGACGATCTACAAGCTGGGGGCAAGGAAGTTTGCGATAACAGGAACAGGATCCATAGGATGTTTACCAGTTCTTAGGAACCTGAACTTGACTGGCGGCTGCATCGATGTATTGAACCAACTATCAATACAATTCAACGCAGTTGCTTTGCCTCAGATACAACAACTCGGCAATCGGCTTGCTGGATTCAAATACTCTTACATGAATTATAATTCCAGCTACACAACAGCGAAGGCTGCATACGGTGAGAGCTCTTTCTTAGCTCTTTGTTTGTTATGTACGTAGTCGACACCATCAATTTTCGATACATGTAATTTTGTTATTGTCTAAATTCTAAAATAATACTAATTATCTTTTACTAATCAATTTGTCAGGATTTAAGGAGATTGAAAGCGCTTGTTGCGGAGCCGGGAAGTTCAACGGAGCAGCGCAATGCACACAAAATGCAACCTTATGCTCAGATAGAACACAGTACTTCTTTTGGGACTGGTTTCATCCAACACAGGCTGCTTACAATCCAACAGCTCATTTTCAGCTCCATGGTTCCACGGACAAAGTCACACCCATCAATGTAAAGCAACTAGCTGAGTGTTAGAGTTAGACACAGTTCAACATGAAACTTTTTTAATCACATTGTTTTTCATAGTTTTTTTTTTCCAAAAAAAATGCATTATTTTGCTGTATGTTTTATACTCTAACCAGTAAAGAGCCCACGTCTTGCTTTGGACTGAAATTATTACATCTTATAATAAAGGGCTGAAAGCTCATCCTTGTGAGGAAATTGATACGGGCCTTAAATTTTAATGGGCCGGGACGTTAATGTACGTCAACGGTGGTGATCAATCTAAGTAAAAACAATCAATGGCTGAGGTTTCTTCTTTAGAGAAGATAGAACTTTCATGTCAAAAAATCTAATATCTTTTTATTAGGAGCAAGGATGTAGTAACTGGTCATCTTTATTTTGACGACAACAACAAGTTCTTCTGATTTGTTTCATCATATTTGGGCTTATGATAAAGAAAAAGTACTTGTTGGTGTTAGTTGTTCCTCAAAGACAACGCTATTCTGTATGTTAAGTTTCAAAAAATGCTCAATCCGGGCCTTTTCTGTCAATTATAAAACAGAACCCCAAAATCCAAATTAGTGGGCTAAAATAATAATGGGCCTAAGAGAATTGCTCTGTGGAGAACAAATAGACAGAAATATTTGGAGTCCGGATATGCTGCCGCACTACCAGATCTGCAGCGCAGATCCGAGAGTGCAGTAGACCTCGGGATCCGTGAAAAGTACTGTCCGGATCCTGAGGTCTACCGCACCGTCGGATCTGCGCTGCAGATCTGACAGTGCGGCAACAGATCCCGAGTTATATTTTTTGTGGTATGTTTAGACTTTAGACAAAGAACAAGAACAGATAATTAATTACCTTTTTTGCTAGGCACATTCTCTATGACCTCTACATTATTAAACTATTAAAGCACGTTTTAAATTGACAAACCTCGTGATACAAAAACAGAAATGGCCTTGTTGCCTACTCCTTAATAAATAGATCTGTACCTTACATATTTTACGTTCTGAAAAAAAAGTGTTAATAGCTGCAAATTTGCAAAATATATATGATCAAATTAAATTGCAAAATTGGCACAGACTTCCGGCTGATCCAACGGCTCAGATTGCAGGATTGAGGGGCCAATCAAAAGCCATGCTTCAACTACAAAATGAGTCGAGAACGAATTAGGCACAGTGCAAAGTGCAAACAACAAACTGTGGTGGGGTGGGTCTGATTGAGAAACATCTTGCGTCCATTGAAAAGCTGTCCATACATCCATAAACGTGTACATAATGTAACAGATATACTCCGAAATGTAACAAATACATCTTAAAATGTAACATATGAACGCTATGGAAAGTTTTTCTATGGACGCTAGGTATCACTCGGTCTGATTCATTTTTTTGCTAGCTGTACTATATATATGTAGCCAGTAGTGGATGTGGAATTGTGGATCCCCCATTAATTTTACTTAAGAGAAACATGTTGCGTCCATTGAAAAACTGTCCATACATTCATAGAAATGTATGGAATGTAACAGATACATTCTGAAATGTAACATATGGACACTATGAACGGTTTTTCTATGGACGCTACGTATTACTCTTAACTTAACTACATTTGGCCACAAGTTTAAGGGGCTGTCAGTGTGCCCACGTACGCATATATGTGCCCTTGATCTTTATCGGACGGCGCTGATTTAACACAAAAAAAACGCCAAAATAATGTTTCTTTTCAGCTCTTGGGCTCTTACTCATGTTGTTTAGAAAATTAGAAAATTATATCTTTATTTCAGAAAGAAAGAAAGAAATTATACTTGTGCTGTAATTATAATTCTCCTGAAATTCATGTTGCTTAGAAGTGTATAATTAATTTGATAAAAAGAAGTGTATAATTAATTTGATTGATAGTACTGTTAATCGTATTAACAAAACAATAAAATAAATAAACAATCTCGATCTCTGTTAGAAAAAATAATAATAATAATAATATATATCTGGCTAGTTGTATTTTTGTTTTGTTTAGCAAAATTTCCCACATGGAATTTTATATATCATTGACAAGAGCGGTACGAACTAATTATAGTTGAAAGTAATGGGCAGCCAAGGAAACATGCACGTAGGGGTACTTGGATTTCTTATGCATTACACAAAGGATTAAATCTTCCGGCGTTTCTGGATAGCAACATGTGGAGAAGAACTGAAGAACGTATCATCATGCCCAAAAGCCGCTATATATATATGACAACAACTATGGATTTCTAGTAAATAATATATTTTGCCCACACAAAAACTTAAAAACTTTTTTATTCAACAATTATTATTATTATTTTTTTTTGAAGAAAGTAGAATATATACTCCACCAGTTTCATTGAAACTTTTTATTTGTGCCCATAGAGGATTGAACTCATGACCTCTTGGAAGTCATCCTAGTTAGCTACCACTTGAGCTACTAGGCCATTGGCTATTCAACAATTAATTAGTTTGTGATTTTATGATTAATTAATAAAGGATGGAAATTCCTTGGCACCTAGTTATTTTGATATATATATATTAACCATTGTAAAGTAACTTCTAATTTAGGAATTTGACCAGTATAAATGTATAATTAATACATTACTTACTCATGTTATGCAAATAAGTAATTTGCAAGTAATTATAAAACGTTTAACATGAAAAAAAAAGAAAGGATAAAAATAATTTGGAAGTGTCATTGCAATCATGTTCACGGAACAGAGAAACAAAAATCAGAACTAAAGAACAAAACCGACATATATGTTTTTAGTCATATCCTCGTTTAAATATCATCTTTTACACATGACATGATGTCCATGTCTCTGCCAATATAGTCAAATTGACACGGAAAATGTTAAAAGAGAAGCAAAGAAAAGGTTTGTGTACGACTAACGATAGCTAGCTAGCGTTATTCCAATAATGGTTTGTTCTCTTCTTTGAGTAGTACCTAACGTCCATAGAAAAATCGTCTATAGCGTCTATATTTTACATTCCGAGACAGGGACGGAGGCAGCATAAAACAGGGTGGGCACTGGCCCACCCCTAGATTTTTTTTTTCAAAAATATACCCTTAAAAATAATCCTTCTTTGATAAATATTACAAAAATATGATTGATTTCTAAGAAAATTTGCTAAATTGGTTCTACCCTAAAAAATATTTGCACAAGTATACCTTCAAAATTTTGCGAAAATATATCTAACTTCTTTAATAGTTACAAAACTATATTCCAGTAAAAAAGTTGGACCACCCCTAAATCGGAGTCTGGCTCCGCCCCTGTTCCGAGATATATCTGTTACATTCTGGAATATATTTGTTACATTCCCTATACATCTATGGATGTGTGGACGGGTTTTTCAATGGACGCAAGATGTTTCTCTTTGTTCTTAATTTGTTCACAATTGTAGGGCTCTTGGTCCCTAATAGATAGATAGATGTCTCATTCATTCACTAGCTAGAACGATTAGTCTAATTGTATATACTTTTCCAAATGTCCCTACTGAGCACAATCATGTATAATGCCGGTGGCATGATTTAACAGTATCGTTATATCATTGAGGGTATAATTCTCAATTATGCATATTTGGTTGTACCTTGCTTTAATTAATTTACCCAACTATATGTGCACTGTGTTGGCACAGAATATATAAACACGTTTCTTGTATATTCTGTTAATTATTCCATGCATATTTCATAACTCGTTCTTCAACAAATTGTATTGGGATGAGTCAAAGATTAATTAGACAAATTGGAGGTTCTTTTTTGGAATGGTAAATTTGAGACAGTAAGAAATAAGAATTGCCATTGTTTTTTTTTTTTTTTTTTTTTTTTTTTTTTTTTTTTTTTTGAGATAAAGATGAGGGTCAAGCTACTCAAATTTAAATATCTACAAAAGACCCCACATCCAGGTTTCGAACCCGTGATCTCTCACACGGAGAGCGTTGCCTTTAGCCACTAGACCAAAAGCTGGTTCTTAAGCATTTCCATTGTTAGGTCATTCTTTTTGGAAAATTGGGATTTTCATTTTATCTTATAATAATATGATATAGATTGGATTTTATCAGAAGGTGCTTGAATCACATAAAAAAGTCTATCTACAAATTAATTTTCCTTGTCAACACTTGAGGACCATAATGCCAGAGCAATCACTTTTCATGAACAGACTGCCTTATAAATACACATAAATTTGAAAATCTTTCTCAAATTAACTCATAACTTTTCCTCATTCAAGACCAATCATGGCATCTCCTTCCAGCTTCTCAGCCATTGGATTTTTTCTCTTCCTTTCTGTTCTGACAAGGACAGAAGCGACCATACCGCTTTTCGTGTTCGGCGATTCGTTGGTCGATAACGGCAACAACAACAACCTCAGTGTGCCACTGTTGGACAAGTCCAATTTTCCTCACAACGGTATCGACTTCCCTGGGAGGATCGCAACCGGGAGGTTCAGTAATGGCTACAACGGTGTCGACTTCATCGGTATGGACTTGAAAATTGTCTCCTTTTCAATCTTAACACAACATTTTTTTGCTATATAAATTTATAATCATGTAATTTTATCTGATATATTGTTTGAACATGTTTTGGTTATCAGCAAAATTTCTTGGGTATATAGTTGGCCCCCCAGCTTACCTCTCTATAACAAAACCAACTCAAATGCTACATGGAGTGAACTTTGGATCTGCTGGCTCTGGAATACTGGACACTACTGTAAGTTTCACTAAAAAAAAAAAAAAAAAAAAAAAAAGTTTCTGCCTTTCTGTTACAAGTAGTATGTCCCTTTCTTTCTTTATTGTTTGTAGTTATTACAACTGTATTCTTGTTACAAGTAATTATATAGCAATTAGCAAGTTATTAGTCCAAATCATATCGATCGCGTATTAATTAGAACTTATTAAATTGGATAATTTAGACTATTTTCTGTGAATTAACCTTTTCTGGATTTATGCAAGATGATCCTTACAATGTTTATTTTATCCAATTTGCAAAAATTAGGGTCCAGGAACAATCAGCATGATGCAGCAGATTAAAAATTTTGAGAAAGTAGCTCAGGTTCTTCAGCAAAAACTAGGACAAAATCAGGCCAAGGATAAGATCGGCACCTCGATATTCATGATAACCACAGCGAACAACGATATGTTTGCATATTACTTTGCGACGGGAGCAGCTAATGCGGCCTCGAACGAGCAATTCCTCAACAACCTTGCTGATAGTTTCACTCAACATGTTACGGTAATGCGCACTTTATGTTCTTGTTTCACATTTACTTATCAAATTTCGGAGATAAAAGGAAAATCAGACTGGCACATATATAGATTATTCAGTGTGAACAAATCGGGTGTATTTACTGATGATATCAGATAATTATAATGATCAAGTATTCAATGATTATATTTTTGAATAGAACACTTGATTCTGATTCTGCAGTCACTTTACAACCTTGGAGCAAGGCATTTTGACATATCTGGTACGGGACATCTCGGATGCGTGCCATTTCTGACGAGCAGGAACCCGGCAGGGACTTGCATCGATGCATTGAACCAGTTGTCAGACCAGTATAACAAAATTGCTTTGGTGAAATTGAGGCAACTGTCCTCACAGCTTCCAGGATTGAGATACTCCTACTCGGACATTTACCGCATCACATCTGATGTGAAGGAAACCCCTATTCTATATGGTACGACGTCCCGTGCTCAAACTTTTTCTAGATCTATTCTAGTTAAATACAATCAGATCCTCACAAAAATGCAGTTCAAAATCAAATTACAATGTTATTTATTTTCGATAAAATAAATTACAGTGTTATAGTCAGTAAACTGAAAAATAAAAACATTTTTCCAAAAGAGCGAACTCGTATGTTCTACTTAGCCACAAATAACTTATACTAAGCAACTTATCTTCATTTAGGCATAAAGGATACGACGAACGCATGTTGCGGGGGTGGAAAGTTCAATGCAGAAATCCAGTGCACAGAAGAAGCGACATACTGTCAGAAAAGAAATGAGTACTTCTTCTGGGACTGGTTTCACCCGACGGAAGCCATCTACAGGATAACATCACACCTCTCTTTCTTTGGCTCACCGATTTACTCTGCGCCGATCAACATCGAACAGCTTGTTATGGGGATTATGTCGCCGACTTCCGATACTTTATGATCCTGTTAAAATTCCATATGAATTGGTGTGCTTATAGATTAATTTGGGAGAGTTGGGTTTCCCTCAAGTACCTCAACTATCAGTTTGTTGTCTGAGCCTTGATCAGGACTTGGATTATAAGATGGCTGGTACATGAGAAAATATATAGTCAATAATAAGATCATTCTCTTACAGAATAATCCATTGTTTGGTTTAATTTGTTCCTTTTGTTTGTTGTCTATGAATTCAGTTTACCAGAGGAGATTAACCTTGTATTTGTATACCAATATATAAAATGTGGTACGGAATAAAAGCCAATTTAATGTGATATCTTAGTATAACTGTATAAGTGTTGTTTTTTGTGGCCTTCCATTTATTTAATGGGAGTTGATAACTGCACCCCTTAAAAAACTCTTTTAACCGCATTCCAATACATTTTAGTTAAAAATTCTTTTTTAAATACAACAAATCACTTTTACTGGATCCAATTCACATCCTCAATCAAACAAAACACTTATATATATACAATAGAAAGATCAAGAATAAAAAAAAAAAATTCACTCAAAATTTATGAGAGTATGAGAAAGAAAGAAAAAATATTACCAATTTAGTTTGAAGGATAGTTAAGGGGGCAAAGATAATTTCTCTTATTTAATTTCTTTGAGAGAAGTTGGTGGCGTTTTACTGTTCCTGAGTCCATTATTAATCTTCTTTGAAACTAAATCTCTGTACCGCTTAACGTGCAACTATTAAATTCCTTCCCGCCTTCTACACGTGCCCGGTACAGTAGACCTTAAATAAGTGCAATTTGGTACGGAAAGAGGATATTAATTGAACGAAAAATCGGTACAATGCACTAATAACTACTCATAATTCATAAGCAAACGCCAGTTTCACAAACTTACAGCAGTTTACTAACTCATGGAGTTCTTCTATGGACAACCGTTAATTATTAATCGAGTTAATCGAGCAGTTATAATTTTACAGATTAAGTATTTCTCTTTACTTGTACTTGGAAAATATATCGTTACCATATGATTCAGAAAAATGAACAATTTATATTTTTTCCAATCTACAGAAGAGTTATGTATTATATGTTTCAAAAAAATGATGAACAATTCATATTTCTTCCATGGTATTATATGTTTCAGAAAAATGATAAACAATTCATATTTCTTACCGATCTATAAAAAGAGTTTTCAAGTAAAATGATCAAATCCATAGCATGATTGAATCTTGGCCCAACAGTAACAAAAAAGCCCAGGTCCATTTGAGCCCAAGGCCCATAAATAAGTTCAGCAGCAAACTGTTTACCAGTCAGGCAGTCACTCTCACTCACTCATCACTGTAGCTGGTACTGGTAGGCCAATTTACATCGGATCGGAGAACGAAAGAGGGGCGGGAGGAGAGGACCATCGTCAATGGCGTGGGGAGGGCTGTTCCTGAGCTGGACGCGTCCGTCGGCGGAGCAGCAGAAGGCGTGCATCGCAACCGCCGGCGACTTCAACTACCCCGCCGAATTCCACTGCGCCACCTCCTCCAGCACCGACCTGAATGCAGAGGAAAAGAACAAAGCCCTTACCAGTAACGGGTTCTCGATCAGCCGCGCCCGTGTGCTCCTCGGATCCGGCCCGGACGCCTTCCGCAGCGCCCGATCGGGGCTCCTGGCCTGGAGGCAGTTCGCGCTGGGATGGGCCGCGGTGGATCCGGGCACGCCGGTGAGGAAGGATGTTAGGTTCTGTGTGTGCGTGAAGGAGGCGGTGCCGTGGCTCATGATGCCCCTTCGAATCGCGTATGTGAGCGATGATAGTGATGCGAAAGGGCCGAGAAAGGAGGAATTCTCTTTTGGAAGTGGGACACTGCGAGGCCACCTCCTGGTACTTGCCCTCCTCTCTTGTAACCTTATGTCGGACATGGAAATGTAAAGCGCTGAAATCAGTGTTTTGGATCGCAGGACCCTGAGATCTTGATCCAATGGTGTAGATTATTAAAAAAAACCCCCCTAAAAACCACATCCGTCGAATATGGATCTCAACACCCTGAGATCCTATTTGGATCACAGCAGATACGGACTCAAAATGTAAAGATGATGAAGAATTTTATTTAGTAATGAAACTTACTTTTTAGTTAAATATTTTTTTTTCTGGCATTGTATCACATAGGGCTCGTGGGAAGACAATTTCAATTCATGATGATTTTTAAATATTCGGTGAATTACATGCAATTTTAAGTACTTGTTAAGTGTGGATTGTGCATGAACAAGGCTTTTAAGAGTCTATGCTTCTGATCAGTTTTCGTTTATGAATATAAACACATCAAATATGCATTAGTGGATGACTGAATTCAGGTTGAAATTGTTCTGTACGATTGTTGGAACCATGGAACCATATATTGTCGAATTTTTTTAAAAATATATATGGTATTGTTCTTTCTCAAGTCTCAATGACTGAATTTCTTGGTTTTTGGCATGTAGGCTGGAGAGGAGAGGTTCTCTGTTCAGTGGGACGAAGATGACAAGGTTTATTATGAAATATTCTCATTCTCAAAACCAGCACACATCCTGTCAGTGATAAGCTACCCATATGTGTTGCTAAGGCAGAAGTATTTTGCTCGGCAGTCAACCCAGGCGATGCTGAACTATGTCAATTCCGAAAAATCAAAATCGTGTAAAGAGTAACATCAGAGATTTTTGGAGTGATCTAGTATTAGAGATCTTTGTTTCTTTTTTATTTCGATCTATTTGTATATATGACGGAGACTATCTATATGACATGTTAATCTCTTAGTTACAACTTTTAGTGCTTATGAATGTCCGATTTTTTTATACTCCTGAAGTTAATTGTCTACTTTGCATAACCAAGTTACATTCGGAAAACCTTCGAAGAATATAAATGAACTGGATTGTGCCAACTAAAGATTATATTAAATTACCCAGAATTTCATACATAACTTGTACTCAGCACAAATTTCAAATGCCCGTCTAAGCAAAGCAAAATAAACTAATACTCTAAATTCACTAATGTACATTGCATGCTCCTGATTTTATTCACAGCTCTCACAGTACCCAAAAATGTATGCACCATCAGCCAGGGCAGCAGACTGCATCTTATTATTCATCTTAAGTGAGAGATTACATACTGCAACCATCAATAATGACTCTCATTTGAACAAGAACCATTGTGACAAGATGCAGGTTGCAGACTGGACTCGAGAGTATAAATCACTCAGCGGCCTGTTATATAAGAATTTGAAGTTGGATTAGCAGATGGTCGTAACTAAAATCAACATATAAATTAATCTGAACCATAAGCATTAAGCGCAATTACTTGATTGAGGGGGTTGTCTGGGGATTTCTTCCACATCTTCCAAATCATGTCTTTGTATTGGTTGAGTGTCAGCCCAGGCTTTTCTTCCTTCAACTTCGGTAATTCAGCCTCCTCAAATGCCTGAAGAACAATTATATCTTCAGAAATTCTTCAATAGGTAAACTTGGCAGGCATTTAGATATGAACAGTAGTTGATTATTAAACTTGGCAGCATTTAGGAATGAACAGAAGTTGATTATTAAACTTAGCAGCATTTAGGAATGAACAGAAGTTGATTATTAAACTTGGCAGCATTTAGGAATGAACAGTAGTTGATTATTAAACTTGGCAGCATTTAGGAATGAACAGTAGTTGATTATTAAACTTGGCAAGCATTTAGGAATGAACAGTAGTTGATTATTAAACTTGGCAAGCATTTAGGAACGAACAGTAGTTGATTATTAAACTTGGCAAGCATTTAGGAACGAACAGTAGTTGATTATTAAACTTGGCAAGCATTTAGGAATGAACAGTAGTTGATTATTAAACTTGGCAAGCATTTAGGAATGAACAGTAGTTGATTATTAATGAGTAATGTTCCATAATATAGAATTTAGAGACAATTTCTGAGACCTTCAATCAATGCATCACGCACCAAAACTACCAAACTTCTGTTGAAGTAAAACATCTTATTGAATTTTAAAAAGAGGAAACAGTATGCTTTTTCAATTTGAAAAACTTTCTCATACCAACAATAACAAAGTAAACTAATAACAGCAACATGAACAATTGCATGCAAAGGATTTACTTTTTACTTCTGACCATCTACTCTAACAACAAAAATAAGTTCGATACCTCAGGAACTAACGAAAGAGTTAATATATCATCTTCATGATTGGGAAACCATTCATAATCTAAGAGATAAACTTTAAACAGATATCATATAATAGAGAATTACCTTGAAGGTAGCCTTGAGACGCCTCTCAGGGTGGCGATCTGGTGCCAAAGCAGGCTCAGCGATCGTCATCTTTGTCAGAGCTTCATCCACCGAGTGTGCCTCAATGACCGAATCATCTCTATTGGTATTGCTAACAAGCACCATCCTCTCGTACTCCTCTTCATCAGCCATCCTGCTCTTCCGTTTCTGAGCTGCCTCCGCCTCCTGCTGCAGCCTCTGCTGCTCTTCCTCCCGCCTCTTCACCAGCTCCGCAGCAGTCACCTGTTGACACGCATTAAAGAATAATAAACAAACATTTAACTTGTAATTTATCGTGTTTATCTCTCTCAATTCACTATCATCCTGCTCTTCCGTTTCAGATCAATTCTTGAACCAAAACTCTCTTACAACCTATAAACTGCAACCATAACCACTACTTCTAGAGCAATCTAGAAGTACAACAAACCTACCTTGGGAACAGGAACGGAAACCCTAGATTCCTTAGGATTGGGCTTGCGCGCGGCCTTCTCGAGCTGCTGCTGCTCCTGCTCAGCGAGCCTGCGGATCTCGGCGCGGCGCGCGGCGGCCTCAGCGCGCTTCTCGGCCTCCTCCTCGCGCTTCTTGGCGGCGCGGGACTTGGGGCCCTCGGCGTCGCGCCAGTAGGCCTCCTCCTTGTCGCGAGCGTCCTTCTCCTTGCGCTCGGACTCCGTGGCGCTCCGCCGGGCCCTCGCCGCTTCGGCCTTGGTGTTGACGCCCATCTTCTTCGGCATGGCTGGTTCCTGCGGAGGAAGACGAGCGCGATCGATTTGGGCGGTGGGGTTTGTGTGTGAGGGATGGATTGGATTGGGGAAATCGCGGCTGAGAAGAGAAGAGAAAGGACAAAAGGGAACAAAGAAGGCGGTCAGTTAAGAAAAGGAGAATTCATATCCCCTGCTGTACTGTATTTTGCAGCTTACAGCGTAGCCGTTGGATCGTCTCCAGATTCGTGTGAGCACGGATCTCGAGGTGATCCAATGGCTGACGCTGTGAACTGCACAATGCAGTAAGTCAGGGGATGAGCACTCGGAAGAAGGGATAATTTCTTGTTGGCCCCTTGTGTATCATTATTATAATTAGAGCTGCGGAAGTCCCGAAAAAATAATATTACATAAATTAATACATATTAAAAACAAATATATATTCTCTAAATATATCTTATTAAATAAACATTGAACTTAACATATTTTCTATACACTATATTTTTAGCTATATATTGATTCATATAAAATAATATAAAGAGTTGTAAATATTTTGAGTCTTAAATTATTTTTTTTTTTGACAAATTATATTATCTCTTTAATGAAAAACAAAAAATTAATTTGAACCATTTGATTAAGATAAAGAAGAGAGAGAAACAAAATTAATGGTTGAGATTAATGATGATGTGGTATAGCTAAAAAGCTTAAAATCTTACCTCTAAAATATGAATTGCACAATATCAGAAGCGATAAGGAATCGGGATCGAGTAAAACTGAGGCAGCCCAATAGACTTCGCGTTTCTTGGAGTGGGCCTTTTCCAAATATGGCCTGTTCCAGAGTGATTCCTCCCGGGCTTCCGAGAGCAGTTCTAAGAAGACCGCTGGGTCAGTCGAACAGGGAGATCGAGCGGATCGGCCGTCGGAGATCGCGTGCGGGCGAAGCGGCATGGAGGGGGAACGCCGATCAGAGGGGAACGAGAAGCAGACCAAGTACAGTATCATCGTCCCCACCTACAACGAGCGCCTCAACATCGCGCTCATCATCTACCTCATCTTCAAGCACCTTCGGTATGTATGTTAGCTCTAATCTAACCAACTCCTTTGGATTTAAAAGGTCGTCGATCTGCTTTGAATTTAAGTGAAAATTTGCGGACTGACGGTTCTAAATCGACCACATGTTTTGGTCGGATTAAGTGCATACTTTGGAATTATGCTATTGTGAGAGTAGATAAAAGTAGGAGATGCTAGTTTGTTAAATAACATAGATGTGATGTTTGTTAGTGTTGTATTGATATGTACATTTAAATTAGTTGTTACCGGCTTAGTGTTGTATTGATATGTATACGACCATATAGTATTAATAGTACTACTACGAGTCTATATCAATGGGGTTGAATTTGTTGGAGGTTTTAATACCATTACAAAGAGGAGACTGGGGGTCACCCTTCATCTCTTACAAAGTCAGAAGCAGTAGAGTGGCCGGGAAGGTGGAAATCCAATATCTGATGCTTTCAGTCAGGCTTGGAGGAGTTATTTCCTTTTCTTTATTTTGATCCCAAATCAGAGTGAAAAATTGTATGTTCCTCTGCTTTGCTGATACTGATTTTCTTTTCTTTTACTGTTAGTTTACTATTGAGTGACCTGTAAAGAGCGTGTGTTGCTCTTCTTTTTTTGTTTTTTAGAACATAGGGTATCTGTGTGAAACCAGTAAAGCGAAGAAGTAGTGTGTACACCCCCTGTGGTCCATTTGGTTTCTTTTCTCAGACTATGTATTCTTAATCTAAGATTCTAGTTAATAGAATCGGTAGGTTGTGAACCTACTTTTTTCAAAAAAATGGGGTTGGATTTGTCAGACAAGGGCTGGGTCATTTAGTTCCAAAATATGATACGGGTTAAGTTTTTTGTTTTTGTCAGGGATGTTGATTTTGAAGTAATTGTGGTGGATGATGGAAGCCCAGATGGAACTCAGGATATTGTTAAGCAGCTGCAAGAAGTCTATGGAGAAGACCGCATTGTAAGCGACTCCATTACTTGATTATACCTTAATAAATTGGATTCTTGAATTAGCTCATGATAACGCACTGTACCATGCCAGATTTATTTACCAGTTCTTTGGTTTATCTCCTACATGCTCATTGATTCTTATTATGTGGAAGTATAATGTAGTCTGACTTTTTTAATTTCTTTATAACATCAGCTTTTAAGGGCAAGACCAAGAAAACTTGGCCTAGGTAAAGTTCGTTGCCTCCCTTTTTTTATTTAATTTTTTTTTAAAATGAATAAAATTGAATTGAAATTAATGTTGTACAATATGCAGGGACTGCCTATTATCATGGACTGAAGCATGCCACAGGTGATTTTGTTGTCATCATGGATGCCGATCTTTCTCATCATGTAATTTTTATTTGGATCCTTTTAACTGTCACATAATCTCTCTCTCTTATTGCCAAACTTACATTTGCACTATTCTTTCTTTGTGCAGCCAAAATACTTGCCTAACTTCATCAGGTATCAAAGATTTTTTTATAACTTCTTATTATTAAATAATTCTTTCAAAATTTTTTTGAACAGTAGGCTTGGTCTCGTCTCTTTCCATGTCCTTAATTACAGCTCAAAATAACCAGGAAACAAAAGGAAACTGGCGCTAACATTGTTACGGGGACCCGATATGTCAAGAATGGAGGTGTACATGGTTGGAACCTCATGCGCAAATTGACAAGCAGGGGTGCAAATGTACTTGCACAGACTCTCCTTTGGCCGGGTGTTTCTGATTTGACTGGCTCTTTTAGGTGCATAACATAGTAGCTATTTTATTAATTCTTCAGAATGTATGTGGTGTCTAGTATGTCAATTTATTCCTTTGTTTTGCGTAGACTGTACGAGAGATCTGTCCTAGAGGATTTAGTCACATCATGCGTTAGCAAAGGCTATGTGTTTCAGATGGAGATGATTGTGAGAGCGACAAGGAAGGGCTACCATGTTGAAGAGGTACTATCCAAAGTTTCATAGTTATGCAAAGGCTATTGTTTTAACATTTTGTGGAAAATTCTATTTAAGTATTTACTATTTAGTATGTAAAATGACTTGCAATATTGGTTTCTGTACCTTCTATTTTGGCGATTCACATACTGGTATGCCATTACTACCTCTTATTTGTTTTTTTTTATTAATAAGTTGAGGGCGATGTATGTTGGAGTTGTTCAGTCTTATTTGTACAATTCATAAACACAACTCCAAATGTTAATGGTTGTATTAAAGAAAAAGAAAGTTTAACGCTAGATGTTGAGTATATCTGTGATTGTGTATTATTTTCTGTGAGGTTGCATGATTAAACTGAATAACTTATACATGCCTTCTATTAATTGGGTTTGCCCTCCATGGCCACAGAGATTTACCTGAGCCAAAATTAGTTAATATACATTTTAGCACCTATTTCATCATGCTGTGCTGGTACTTTGTAAACTTCAAGTTCCTAGATAAGGTTTTGTATTTGTAGACGGAATGCATATAGCTGTATTTTTCTTCATATCTATTTAATTAATGCCATCTGTTTCTGTTGTAGGTTCCAATAACTTTTGTTGACAGAGTGTTTGGGAGCTCAAAGCTTGGAGGGTCTGAAATAGTAGAATACTTGAAAGGGCTTGTATATCTCTTGTTCACGACATAACGTGTAGCCACATTATGCAAGTTCCTTACAAAGTTCTGCAGAAATAGTCACAACTCTTTTTCCTAATTTGTGCTCTTATTTTCATTTTTGTTATTGGTTGTGGTGATAATCGATTAACAGAGCTTTAGGAATGGTAGGATGACTTAAATATCACCTGATGTCATGTAACCAGTGCAAATCAATGAAAAGTTCAAAAATTATTTGGAACGTAGAAAGACTACTTTTGATTGTCATTTTTATAGTCAGTGTTGTACTGTTTTTTTTTTTTTTTTTTTTTTTTTTTTTTTTTTGAGAAGTTGACAGTGGCTGCCAACTGGATTGTTGTTCAGAAGTTATTTTTCTTTTTGTGATTTACTGCTTTAGTGCAACCATGCAAACTCAACTGAAACGATTGCAATTGGGTGTCGTTGTTCCAGCTAAATTTTATATTAATGATGTGTGATTATGATTGCTCTACTTTGTACTCTGGTATTTTTACAATTTGATTATGTTTGCAAGTATATCGTTTCTGAAATCTGTAGAAGTTTTAGTTATTACTATTACTGTCAATCTCGACTCAAAGATATACCGTAACAACCATTCTTGATGTGTTTTTAGTAATACAGCTTATGGACCACCTTATACCTGCTAAAGATAGGACAGCCGACGAATCTACGATAAAATGAACCAATGGATTGGAAACACCAAATATCATACGAAGCACTTTCGCAACTTCCATTGATGCTTCACTTTACAGCTCTTCAAAATTCATTTACATTAGGGATTTGAGATCGATACAAAAAGAATCTGTCTAATAATATATACAAACTATTAATAAATATATTAGCTCTTTCTCAGTTGCTAGCTTCAACTAATCTCAATTGGCACAATTTAACAGTGCCGCTTCCACAAAATTAAACTGATCTTCTGGTCAAATAACTAGGACTACATGTTTTCTTGATAAACAAAGCCGGATGCCTCTGCCAGAGTAGAAAGATCCTGTTCACCACTCAGGACCTATAATTGGATGCCAGTTTAAGTAATAATAAGAAAATAGTTACAAATAGTCCCATGCATATAAGAAAAGCTTCCCTAATTTTGTAAATTTCTGCTACCTAAACTTGTCAATTGACCTATCAATTTTACGGTTTCACCTCATCCTCAATTTTAATCAATATTGGCTAAAGTTGTTTCAACTGGGACGTGCTCATTTTTTTTCCTCATTTCAAGGTGCACTTGGTGATATTAAGGTCTCTGAAATCTCAACTGAAGTATGAAATTAAGAAAATGGCAAACAGCGCTATCCTGGAAATGTATTTGTTAAATTTATTTTTTTCTTTCTAAACTATTTCGATAATTTCTCATTCTACAAGCCAACACTGCAAAATTGTGCACCACTTGTGATGGTTATATTTTCTTTAACTGTGAAAAGAAATAAAATTACCCAGCAGCATACAAAACTCTAGTTTCTAAATTCCATATTTTTTTTAATTTGTAAACAGATTTATGATTGATTCAATTTTCTTTCCACATATACCTGTAATAGTTATTTTGATCATCCATGTTTAGGCCAACAGGTATAGTTCCATCAAGCAGGCATTGCTTATAATTTGATTGACTAGTCAATGTAATTTAAAAAGTTGCAGTACCTTATCTTTTATGACCCATGTAGGAAATCCCTCAATTCCCACAATGGCACAGTCGAGGGACATTGTTCTTCCTTTGCCAGCTCCATTAGGAAAGCACTCTACGTAATCTAGTATTTTCATGGCCTCTTTTCCAAACATCTGACATAGAGAAATATACATATTTTAGTGCATCTATCGTATTAAGGTTCATATTTCTTCCCTTTGCTTTATTTATCCATTTATTTCTATGACAGCGCCATAGAATTTCACATCACCTTGCATACAAGCAGAGTTCTATTTCTGGCTAGAAACAAAGTATAGACATTAAGTGCCAAATATTTATATTTTTGTTCATGAATTAACCTCTTTCTGTTCATTGCAATGGGAACACCAAAATGCCCCATACATCTTGGCACCAATGGACTGCAAGTGTTTTGCCAGAGCGATGGCATATGGTGTCGACTCCTTGGTTATTTCTGTTTCATACCGTTCCAAGGTGAATTCCTCCGCACTGCACAAAGTACAAAATGAAAGCATAGTAATAATTATATAAACTAATATCACAAGTGGCTTCTCTAAGGTGCCTCAGGTAATAAGCCTCAATCACTGTCCCAGTCATTATAACAAATAAAGAATTAAACGCAACAGGACAAACCAGAAAACCGAATCATGCTGTTAGGTAAGGCTATATTTGAAGCAACATAGAATCTATTCTTTCATGACAACAGTATCTTACCTTGTTGATTCAGGAACAGTAGCTGAATATGTGCTTGTTAAAGCAGCAATGACCACCCCAGCAATAGCCAACTGCAGCCCAAGCAACTTCCCGATTTTCTCCAATCCATAGTCCTATAGTTATTTCAGCAAACCAAATACTTAATTACTAATACATAGATTTCATAACATAAAGGAAAATTGCACTTCAAAAGAATAATTTGGTCATTATTGCAAACAAATGCTCTCGATGTTGTGAAGCATATGGATTTCTTATGTTCTGAAATTTCAACCAATTTTTAGTAAGTTTATTGATCTATCAAAGGCTGTTATAATGAGAACTGTTAGTTGCACATGTTCTCAATGAGATATCAAATGATATTCAAATTGCATGAAATTTAAATTCTCAAAATCTATAAGTTGAAGCCTTGAAGGTTACATATATAAACTTTTTTTTTTTTCGATTTATTTAAATTTCGATTGTCAAGATTGTCAAAATAACAATTGCCAAGTGATGCCTCCTCTACTGTACATACTGGGGTCTCAAACACTTCTTCACAAGTACCTTAAGAGTAATGAAGAATAACGTAAAGGATAGAAAGGCTGATATGAGACAGTATGAACAACTTGTTCCCGCAAATTTTGTGCTTAATAGGTACAAGAAATAAGCACTCGCAGTTGCCATTGAAGTGGTGGTCCCAATTAGGAGTAATCGACCATCAGTTTTGTCAATTCCAGGAATAGTAAATATTCCCAGCTGTTGAAGTGAGAGGAGTGTAACTGCACTGTATGCAGCAGCTCCGAGCAATGGTAGAGGGACACCTAGCAATAAAAAAGAAGAAGGTACTATTACTGTCAGCATTTTGTTCTATTCATACAGAGTTGGACACAAGAAAATGATAAAATAGGTTCAAATAAATTGGATTTGATCAGTCTCATACAATGCTAAGAATTTATCTTAAGATATGGTACAATCAAAACAACAAGATTTGATATATCAACAAACTCGAGTCTGAAGAAGTCTTGCAACACATTGTTTTCTTTTTCATTCAGTAAAGCAAATCTATGATGCTGTGTACCATAAAATTTCTTGACTTCTGAAAGTAAATTAATTAGATTTGAA
Organism: Cyperus esculentus; assembly: GCA_030179965.1. Classification (NCBI taxonomy): domain Eukaryota; kingdom Viridiplantae; phylum Streptophyta; class Magnoliopsida; order Poales; family Cyperaceae; genus Cyperus; species Cyperus esculentus. Next base: position 6,038,092 of record JASGLE010000006.1, on the reverse strand, counting down.
AACATATTAAACTTATATAGAATTCAACTTTTAAAAAGGTATTCCTCCTTGTAAGAGAAAAAGTTCGGTGTTTCATTATTGTAATATGTTTTAATTAATTCAGCCTTTATATTTCCAATAAACATAACAGTCCCAATCAATAGTAAAGAAGATTTGAAGTGAGTCAAATCAAATTTCTTTCATTGCGTGGCCAATCGAGATATGACAGACCAGTGATGTTTACCCTAGTAACCGAGTTATGGATAAATTTGATGTTTACTATTTTATAACACAATTAAATTTTTACTGTTCTAGCAATGCTTGACCAGTACCAGTTCTTATAATATAACCATTATTCTAGCAAGAAATCATCAGAGTTAAGCTTGACACTACAAAGGTAGCTAAAACAATGAGAATTTAATGGCAGATATATAGGCAATATCAGCATCGCATCAAATTTCAAACACAAAATGCAAGGGAATCAAGCCATGTGGATGAGAAATGAATTTGGATAAGACTATACATTCTTTGAAAAATCAAAATAGACAACTTTTTAGTTAATATCCACTTTAACATGAATCTAATGAATTTCAGCTGGCAAACAAGGAACAAGAGAAGTAACAATGAATTAAAACTGAAGAGGAAAATGATTATTGAAAAACAAAGTATATACAAATTTCCAATATGGTGAAAAACAGACCAGCAGCAACAGGATAGAAAAATAAGGCAAAAGCATTGGTTGCCCAATCACTATGTAAAAGTTCTGTAACGTATTATATTGATGACAAAGCATGGTATCTATAAAATATAATAGAATACACTACCACATAAAAGCAGAATATTCTAAATGGTGCAGGTCCATGTCAAAACTCAACCAAGTTGTAACATTATTACAAAGATTATACAAGGAAAACAAATATATGATTAGAACACTATCCATTGCATATTGCTTTATTAAAGTTAACGAGCTTTTCTTGGGTGGACAAGCCAGGTTAACTGAACAAAGTGCAAAGTGACAACTTTCGTAACTAACTAAGAAAAAACAAACATTTCTTTGTGGCTTTGATGCAAGTAATTGATACCACTACGAGCTATTGGTCGACACCAGTTTGGCACTAATATAAAGCTAGAACTATAACAAAATTCCAATGCCAATTAATTAAGCAACGATGGCGATCAAAAGAGGGATTCCAACTAAAAGAGTCCAAATTTGACTAGATTAAAAACTGATGAAAGCACCAATTGAACCTGCCTTTATTCTTCTTTAAGAACTCACCAATTATAGTAGAAACCCAATCAGTTCACAAAGACAAGTCCCACTCTGAATAAACAAACAGAACTAACAGAAAAAAAGGGGGCAATTAATTAATTACCAAAAACAACGGAGTAGTCACTATTGAGCACATCCCCACAACCCCCACCTCCAATTGGGCAGAATGCAGTGGAATCAGTGAGCTTTAGGTAGCTAAGATACCCCGTCTCGAGCAACCCAAGACCAGCCAGTCCTGCAGACAAGCTGTTCGACGAAATGCCAGAGCCAGAATCAGAACTACCCTCCTGTCCCGAATCAGAACCCGAACTCGCTTGGCACCTGACCCTTACACCCCTAAATCTCTGAACCCAACAAAAATTAGGGGTGATTAGAGAGAAATAATTTGTGGGTACTTGAGGATTAAAGAGGTAGTGGTAGTAGTAGTACCTTGAGGCGAAGAGGGGAAGTGAAGGGAGACACCGGGGAGAGCGAGAGCACCGACGAGACGCCCGTCATGACTGAGAATCACTCAGAAAGGAGTAACTTTTTTCCCTTTTTACCTTTGGGGATATCGGTCAAAGAGTAAGGGAAGGTTTGGTGCTGAATTTGGAGTTGGGAGTGAGAACTGAGAAAGGAAGGAAAAAAAGTTAAAATTACATGAATGGTTCTTAGTTTAATGAAGGCCAAAATGGGCTCCCATAAAAACATTGCAAGAAAAAAAGGCCTTGAATGTTATTATAAGTTGTTGTAAAAATGATTTGATATTGTTTTAATGGGCTCCTTGTGTTTTTGGTTTCGTTGAAGGGCATTTGTTTGTTTGTTTTTTTTTTTTTGGAGGTAAGTTCATGTGATCATGTCTGAGTGTTTTGGATTTTTTGGATGTTTTTAATATTTTTCTTATTACTGGTGAAGCTTTTGTTGGTACCAGGAGAAAGTAAAAATCTAAAAACATTAACAATCTTTGAATAACAATGTTTGTTAACTATCATGTCATTAAATTTTTAAATAAAATTAAAAGTGGAAGGAAACAGAATAAAAGTGGGTCCAAAAGTAGCAAAAATGCATTCGACTTTTGCAAGAACCGGGTACCCCGAATTCACATCCCCTGGAGTACCCCGAATTCACATCCTCTGGAATACTCCACGGGTGGAGTACTGCCCAAAACAAAAAACCCCTCTATAAATCCACTTGACATAAGAATCGAGGCTGCCCGTATTTTTTTTTATGTGTGATATCTGACCACTCCATGATATGGAATGACTAACCATTTTAGAGGATATGGATACCCTGCATATGCCACAAATTTAAATTTTAAAATTTTAATACACACAAAACGCCAACGGATTCAGTAATAAAGAATTTAAAGTAGTTTAAATGAAAAGGAAAGCAACATAAGATATCTAGTTCATATATATATATATATATATAGTTTCTTTTAAAGCAAAACTAGGCCTACATTTGACTTCATCGCCCGTTAGAATTATAGTTTACCTAGTTAATCACCGTATATATGTACTTACTCGTAATGATTTTATTAGGTTGGATTTTTTGACATGAGAGTTATGTCTTCTCTAAAAAAGAAATCTCAGCCGTTGATTGTTTACTTAGATTGATCATTACCTTTGACGTACATTAATGTCCCGGCTCTTTAAAATTTAAGGCCCATATTAGTTTGTGAGATGAGTTTTCAGCCCTTTATTATAAGATATAATAATTTCAATCTAAAGCAAGATGTTGGCACCATATAATATCTCTATATATATAATCTAGTACGATTGTGGTTGGTGTTACTCCACAATGCAATCTACATTAATTTATAACATGGTTAGGTTTCATAATGTGGATTTAACTTGACCAATATAGATTACAAACCAAAGGAGCTAATTATTAAGAACATATTTGTCGGCACGATCGATATGCTAAACTGCTAATGCCTCGTTTGCACAAATAAACAAATTTAATAAAGCCGTGATTTTTATATTATATACTTGTATATATACATACTTGTAAAGAGCTCACGCTTTGCTTTAGGCTGAAATTATTATATTTTATAATAAATTGCCGAAAGCTCATCCCTTGTGAGGAAACTGACATGGGCCTTAAATTTTAATGGGCCGATATATTAATGTACATCAACGGTGGTGATCAATCTAAATAAATAATTAATGACTGAGGTTTCTTCTTTAGGGAAGATAAAACTTTCATGTAAAAAAATTCCATCTTCTTTTATCCTTTTATCAAGAGTAAGGATAAGGATGTTATATATTCTGCCATTTGTCGACTTAATTAAACTGTGAAGCTGACTGGTGAATTAATTAATTTGTCGTAATGCATTCAGCATATATTCTAGCTATATATATATATATATATATATATATATATGTATATGTATTATAAATATTAAATATATCATACCATCATACACTTATTACATAACAAAAATGAACAAATCTCGAGTATCAGCTATATATATACAACATGTTACCCCTTTTTTCGATGTAGTCTACTAACAAAGATATTTACATATGAGGAGGGACGTTATTGGTTATTGGTCGTTGGTGGTTGAACTTATGATAGTTTTTTTTTTCTTTTTATATATAGACATAAATTGACAAATATGAACCGTTAGGTGTATTATAAATTATCTCAATAATATATAGAATTAAGCTATGGTGATATGCATATCACGGTTTTACCGTACTATGTGGTCCCTACCTCCATTTCTTGTGTCCAAATAGTCGATCCAAACCGCTCAATGTGATCTCCATATTAAAATATACTAGGAAACCAGATTTTAGAATTTTTTTGCTATTTCTAATGATGCGGAAAATCGTTGTTTTGTATGAATCAGAATCCTTGGATCTAGCCATTTTCTTCCCATCACTAAAAATAGCAAGAAAATTCTAAAAATCGTAATATTTGGTATGCTAGCATATATATATTGATGTAGAGATCACGTTGAGCGGTTCGGATCGACTATTTGGACACCGAAAACTGAGATACTGAGCGCATAGCACAGTAAAACCGTGATATGCGTATCACTGTAGCTAGACTCTATATATATATATATATAGAGCTAGACTATTATACTAACGTTAGCATTTCGGACCGAAATGCTAACGGCTCAAAATTGTTGTTATCGTGTCTGAAATCACGATTTATGCTGCTCAATAAATTCTTTGTATGAAAATATTGGGGAATACAAAAATTTTCCATTTTTAAAGTTTTCCAAGTATTTGTTTTGCATTTTTGAAAATAGCTTGTACAAACATCAATATTTTATTAATATTTATGAGCTATTTTCTAAAATTCAAAACAAATACTTAGAAAACTCCAAAAATAAAAATTTTTTGTACTCCCCAATATTTCTAATTATGTAATGACATTGATTATATTTACATTGAAATGTGGGATCAATAATTAGAGATGAAAAAGAATAAATTCTAATTGATTGTGACAATTTAAGGAAATTTTGTGATAAGACAAAAAAGATAACTCCTTCCCATTTCAAATTGAAGGCTATATATGTTAGTGGAATATTGTTGCACTTGTTAGAGAAATTTAGTGGTCAATAACAATAACCAAAACAACAAAAGATCAAAAAAAGAAACAACCAAAACAACAGGGATCACGTACTTTTTCTCCTTGTGATCAAAATGAGACTAGTTACATGGTGCAAATATAGACACTAGAATTCATCTGACTTGTATATATAGTTGGATTATATTTGATTGATCACATTTTTGGAGAAAACCATCAGGTACCCCATCATGCCCGCAATTTATTTAATATCCACTCAAAATAAATATAAATTTCTTAACTTTTGCTGCAAATCCAGTGCCTGAAAACATAAGACGTCGAATTTTCCTGTTTAGATTATTCAAGGTCTGTTTAAGGACAGTAACCATATTACTTAGGATAGCAAATCTCTGAATTATATGAAAGGAAATATGAGAAAATCATACTATAAATAAAAAAAATTTTGCTATCCCAAACATTATTCTTACTGTTTTTAGGCCTGACCATTCGATAACCTTGAACAGAAGAAAGTAATTAATTAAGGCCATTTATTTTATGTGGTACATGAAATACTGGTTTTAATTCTGTTTTAAGTAAAAGATACCGTGTGAAATCACTCAATTAATTTTGGATTGCATGGAAAATAAGAACATCTGATGACGACCTATCAAACAAAAAATATTACGTACGTAATATGTTAATTTACTTCATTCCAATTTTCTAGTTATTTAATGTCGTCAACAGCAAAGATTCTTGGCACCTTAATTTCTTTTTTATGATAATTAATGGAGATATCTGGACCACATTGAAACTAATTGCATCTATTATTTTATAGTTTTAATGATATTTATGTGCCGATTTAATTTAGATGATAGGCGTATTTTGGATTTATAATTTTTATTGAACAAAAATAATCATTAAACTTGCTCATATAATGATCGAGTTTAAAATTAATTGCATCTATCATACTCGATATTAAAATTTACTATAGAAATTAAAAATGGCAAAAAAATTTTTGTATTTTTACAATATTATGACACAAGATGTTATATATTGAGTCATTTGGATTGAAGTTTGGAAGGCCAATTTTTTAATATAAAAAATAAAAAAAATCTTATTTTTAAAATTTAAAATAAAAAAAAAACTTATTTTCAAAAAGGGGCGTACTAACTGTCCCCCAAAACAAATCCCCCTTAAATGTCCCCCGTACACTTATCCCTGACTACATATAGTATGAACACCTTATAGTAGAACATATGAACACCTAGTGAGAGTAGTATGAACACTAAAATTTGTGGTGCTTAATTAAAATACGTGCTTAATTGATTTCAAACACGTGCTTAATTGATTTCAAACACGTGTTTAAATCTTCTATTTTGTGGGGTGTTCATACCATATACTCTGGGTGTTCATACTATATACTTCTAGGTGTTCATACCACATATCATGTGGTATATATACCAAATTGCAGTGGCTAAAAAAAAAAAATTTATGTTAGCATCACGAGGGGATCACCGGAGGTGAAAGTTCGTCACCTTCAATGATGCGGCTACCGGCGAGATATGGGATCAGCATCACGAGAGATCGTCGGATACAAAAATTAGTCACATCAAACCACCTTTAGAGCAGAGCGTGCGCGAGAGAGGAAGTAGGCATCGGTGATAAGGTGGCGGTACACCTAGACGGAGGTGGTCGTGCACGTGGGTAGAGGTGGCAGTGCACTTGGGTGAAGATAGCAGTGCACCTATGCGGAGGTGGCGGTGCGCATTGACAAAGTCAAAGCTTGTTTTAGATGGAATTGGATGAGGGACATTTAAGGGGGACAAAGAGATTATCTTTTTCAAAAATAGTAAACCGGCCTACTTTTATGAGGCCAGTTTTCCAGGAAAGGCCATACTTTTAGGAGGCCGGTTTCCTATGAACCGGCCTAAATTTTTTTATATATATTTTTCTTCAGATAACTCCCGTTGTTAGCTTTCTGTAACCGCGAAGTTTGCTTTGATTGGAGTTTCCTATCAAAAGTTATGCCCATTTAAATGTTGAGTACTCGGAATATAGGATAAGATTTAGTATAAAATTCAGAACAAAATATAGTGCATGATAATTATTTATAAAACTATATAAATAAATATTAAATATTATAAATAATATTAAAAAATGATATAAAATAATAATTTAAATTTATTGCATGATAATTATGGCTCTTTGAATGTTGAGTACCCAAAATTTAATATACAACTTAGTATAAAATTCAATACGAAATTTAGTACATAACTGTTATTTACACAATAAATTTTTAGTAAATTCTAAAGCTTTTTGCTCATTTCAAATAAATTTAAAATTTGTTCTTTATATTCTTTTTTCTAATATTATTCTAATATTATTTGTATTATTTGATATTTATTTATAATATTATTCATTGAAAATCTTTCTGAATTCTGTTCTGCATTTTATACTGAATCTTATTCTATATTTTGGGTATTCAACATTCAAACGGGCATAACTTTTGATAGGAAACTCCGATCGGAGCAAACTTCGCTGCTATGGAAAGATAACAATGATAGCTATCTGAAGAAAATATCAAAAAAAAAAAATTTAGGCCGGTTCATAGGAAACCGGCCTCCTAAAAGTAGGCCAACTTTTAGGAGGCGGGGTTTGGGGAACCCGGTTTTATTATTTTTGAAAATAAGTTTTTTCATTTCAATTTTAAAAATAAGTTTTTTTAATTTAAAATTTTAAAAATAAAATTTTTTATTTTTTATATTAAAAAATTTGGTCAGTTTGGAACTGTTGAAAAGCTGGAATTTAGGTCGTTAGTATTTTCAGTTGAAATTTTAATTTCTCAATTGAGGATCTTGAACCCCAGCTGAGGGTTCCTCAAAAATTAACAGTGCCTTAGCAATAGTGATTTCTAAATACACAGGGTCATTCGATGCTCATCTCATGGCTGGATATAATTTTGGTGACATCATGTGCTGATGCAAGAATAATAAAATAGCATTGTATGATATATAACCTGGCCTAAAGTTGCGCCAAAGGCGCAACTAGGTAACCTAGTTGGAAGTACAATAGACAAACTCTAGTGCATTCGACTAATTTGCAAGAACCGGGTGCCCTGTATATGCCACAAATTTAAATTTTAAAATTTTAATACATACAAAACGCCAACTGATTCAGTAATAAAGAATTTAAAGTAGTTTAAATGAAAAGGAAAGCAATATAAGATATCTAGTTCATATATAGTTTCTTTTAAAGCAAAATAAGGCCTACATTTGACTTCATCGACGATTAGAATTAATTAAACTTTAATTACCTAGTTAATCACCGTATATATATAATTATATAGAGAATCTAGTACGATTGTGCATGGTTGGTGTTACTCCACAATGCAATCCACATTAATTAATAACATGGTTAGGTTTCGTAATGTGGATTTAACTTGACCATTATATGTAGATTCCAAGCTAATAAAGGAACTAATTATTAATTAAGTACATATTTGTTGGCACGATCGATATGCTTAATTGCTAGTGCCTCGTTTGCACAAATAAACAAATTGAATAAAGCCGTGATTCATATGTTATATTATTCTGCCATTTGTCGACATAATTAAACTGTGAAGCTGACGGGTGAATTAATTAATTTTTCGTAATGCATCCAGCATATATTCAAGCTATATATCTATGTATTATAAATATTAAGTATAACATACCATCATATATACCACACTTATTGTATATGAACAAATCATATATATGTACCCCCCCGTTTTTTTTTTATGAAGTAGGCTCAGCCTACCATTTTCATAAATAATTAATTAAAATTAAAGATGGTAAATTGGACGCTTTAAGTGGATCCAATAATCATGATAATTGGTACTTATGATTTTTTTTTTTATCTAAACATAAATTGGACGTATTCTAAATTATCTCAATAATATATAAGAAATGATAAAATTTAATCTTGTCTCGATAGCCATCAAATGAGGAGAAACTATCATAAAATTTGAACCGTTAATTTTGTTGATATTTGATGTACATGTAAATAAAACCAAACCTTGCGTTTGGTAGGTGTAATAAGAGTGTAGTAGTAGTGTAGTAAGTGATTTAAGACGCTTTAAGTCACCTAACGGAAGTGATTTAAGGTGTAGTAATCAGTTAACGCACCTATATAGGTGCTTTAAAATAAATCATCAATATTTCACATCTTTTACTCATTCCATCTATTTTACTTCATCTATTTACTTCACTACCACCAAACACCAATGTGTTACGGTGATTTAATATTTTACTCCGCTTTAACTTATTACGCTTGCCAAACGGGAGGAAAATAATAATGATTTTTTATGTACATATAACATGATATATACAACACATTCCATCAAATAGTTTTATAATTTAAGAGTTTAAAATATAATCATTTGAGATTTAATTTCATACAGTGCGTCACCAAAAACGTAGTTATCTTTAATTAAGGGGTAATATTACATCCTTCTTCCTCAAGTACATTTCTATCCTATTAATTTACATTATTGCCCAAATCGCTACATCCCTATCACTACACTCCCTAAGCATGTAATGTGACAGTTCTTTGGATTAAAAAAAAAAAAAAAAGCATTCTATCTCTTTCCTTCCAATTAATTAAATATACAAGTTAATCTTTCAGTTAATTAAATATATAAAGTCCTTTCTTCTTTGGTTGGGTTCGTACTCCTAATTAAATCATGCAAATTGGTAATGCACTCAATGATATATAACACTATCCTCACTATATACAAAAAGCATATTGAAAAAAATAACATGAAAGAACTATCTTTCTCAAATAAGAAATTTGGGTCGTTGATCATTTTCTTAGATTGATCATAACCGTTGATTTAAGTTAATATCTCAGCCCATTAAAATTTAAGGCCGATATCAATTTCCTCAATATAAGGCCCATTATATATTATCTTAAAAATTTATTATAAGAAATAATAATTTCAGCCCAAAGCAACGCGTGGAAACTTTACTAATATATATATATAAATGTTTTATATATGGAGAAGCATAAAGAGTTAATATGATCAGTTTACACATTGCAAGTACAACACAACTATAACAAGCATTGCAAAGCAGTCAAAGCACATTCATGTATATATAGTAAACACATTTTACATTAACAACAATAATTATACACTTAAAAAGCTAATTAGTTTTGCTTAATCTGGAAATAAACAGCCAGCAGAGAAAATGATGATCCATCACCTAGTTAATTATTATTACTTCAGTAAAACAGGGAAGTAGATCATAACCAATCAGTGATCATCTTCAGGCACTGCGCCTCGGCATCACCGACACCTCGAGCGGAACTTTCATCTCGCACGACAGCCTGAGGAGCTCCGATAAATCCACAGGCTTCCCTTGGACCGGGAGCACCTCGAACTCGTGTAGCAACGAAGCCATCCAAAATCCAACCGATGCAACTGCCATGCCCTTGCCGGGGCAGCTCCTCCTTCCGGCACCAAAGGGAGCCAACCGCAAGTCGGTACCCAATACCGAAAACTCAGCTGATTTCATCGACCCATTATTCGTGTCTGCAACGAACCGTTCGGGGTGGAACTTGTCGGGGTTCTCCCAGATTTCGGGATCGTGGGCGATGGCCCACATGTTGATCATAGCGGTGGTGCCTGCCGGCACGAAGCGGCCATCGACGAACGTGTCTGTTATTGATTCGCGGCACCAGGCTAACAGCGGACCGGGCGGATGCATCCTGAGAACCTCCTTGATTACGGCTTGCAGGTACACCAGAGAAGCGCAATCGGACTCGGCAACTGGCTTGGATCTTCCTACAACTCGATCGAGTTCGGCGTGAATTTTCGCTTGAATTTCCGGGTGTAACACGATGCGAGCAAGCGTCCATTCCATCTGCACGGCCATGGCATCTGTTCCCCTAAATATCATCTCCTGTTATAAATTCCATACATCACTATATGTCAGCAAGTTACATCAATTAAACAAGAATTTAAAAAAAAAAATGTCTGATTTTTGATGACTCACCCAGAGCACGGCGGCGATGTCGGAGTCAGAGAGCCGCTCGCTCTCCTGCAAGGAAAGCAATATATCGACAAAGTCCTGATCTTTCCTCGAACCAGCACTAGAGCGATGTTCTTCGATGATCGAGTTGACGAGTTGGTTCACCTTCGGCATGAGCTTCGAGCACCGTGACTTGATGTTTTGAAGATCCAATCGAGCGAGGATTGGAAAGTAGTCGGACCAGTTGCTCATGCCCAAAAGCTCGTACCCTTCGTCGACCATCCGTAGTAGCTGCTCGGCCTCGTCAGAATCGGATGCGCAGAGATCGTAGCGCTTTCCAAATACTGATTGCATGATGTAGTACAATGCCGACCGCCTTAGCATTCCGCGGACTTGGCATTGTTTGCTGGAATTCGAACGGAGGTAGTTGGTCATCTGAGTGGCGATCGATACGCGGTGGCAAGCCGATACCTCGATTTGGCTAGGGGAGAACAAGTGGCATGAAGCGATTCTACGTAACGTGCGCCAGTAGACTCCGTACGGTGCAAAACCGATTGCCCGATCGAACATGAGTCCGTAGGCCGAGTGGTTGACGGGACGGTCGGCAAAAACCTGACTGTTCAAGATCTCCTTCGCGACATCAGGATGCGACGACACGATGGCACGCGTCTCGCCCAGCGAGAAGGCCATGAGCCTCCTGGCGCCAAGCCTGTTCGCCAGAGCATTAAGCATGTAGTGAGATAACCCCGACTTGAGGCGCATGCTCCCGACAATAGGCAATCCCCTTGGACCCGGTATGACCAAGTCGGAACAAGGGCTGTTTCCCCTCCAGTACCGTCCCCATGCCGGGCCGCCGGGATGGGTCCAGTGAACCAGAGAGGTCACAAGCCATGCAACAATGGCAAGTGTGGAAATTGAAAAGAGGGCAGTTGCATCAAAGCTTTGAAACAGTTTAGGAGATAAGGCAAGGGGGGTTAAGACCCACCAACTTTGAACTGTGTTATCCATGAGAAGATGTGTGTGTGTGTTTTAAGGATTAGTAATTATTAGGATTGTAGGAAGAAGAACGGTGCGTTGAAGATATGAAGATAGCTACCCTATTTATAGAAAATAACTGGGGATTCTGGCTCTGATCAAATTAATTAAATAAACAAGTAACACAATCATTGGCTGTTAGTGTGGGCATTTAATTTTATATTTTTCAAAGTGAAAAAACATAAACTCTCAAGAAATTATTGATGGAAAAACATCCATGCTATTTATAGCTGTGTATTTGTGTTTTTTTTTTAAGATAAAGATGAGGTCAAGCCACTGAAATTTGTGACTTTTATTGTAGGCAATACAAATATCTCAATACACAAACTTAGTGATGTACAGAAAAAAAAAAAATCATTTAAATTGTATCGAATATAATTAAAATTTTGTTAGCGAATTAACTTAATTTATTGCATCTTAATTAACGTTCATAAACTTTAATTAGAGGTACTAAAATAAGTTTGGAAACATCAGTTCAGAAAATTGATTAATCAACCTATCAAGGTGGCAGAGCCTGCTTCATTAAAAAAGAAGAAGAAAAGCTTCTCAAAGTTAACAATTTGTGTGGCTGCCATTAAATAATGGGATATTTAACTAAAGATAATCTGTGGTATAGAGGAGACATGCATGAGATGAATTATCAACTTATCAATTGTGTGTTTTTCACAGAAATCGAATTAGTTAATTAACCATCTTTTTGTTAATAGGTGAAATTTCAGGGGGTTCTAAGTAAATTTTGTTCAAGTAGGAGCTCTAATTTGTGGAACAGTTTTACATTATTTTGTTGCACTAATAACTTCAAACTTGATCAACCATTAATTTTTTTCTATTTAATTAGTTCAACAAGATTAGTACGAAGTGTGAATATGGAGGATATAGCTTTAATCACGAGACCATCAATTGGTTGCCTTTCAATTTCTCTTTTTTTTTTTTTTTTTTTTTTTTGAACATTCAAGGCCCGTAGGCAACTAATTTCATTCACTTAAAAGATTACATCTACGAGAAAATAAAATAAATTGTTTCTCAATCTAAATCCAAAAAAGACACAAAATAACAACCAAAACCTTCTACAATATAATTTTGTCCCGATAAACTAACATAGAGAGACAAATTTTGAAGAAGCACACAATTCATTTTTGAAGTTACCGTCTTAGTTGTGATGAATTCATCGTTTTTGTAAGGATTGAAAAACTTGTTAAGCACTCCGCATATCTTCATTTCTTGAAGCACTATTTCTGTTTGTTGAAGCGGGAGCAAAATCCATTCTCGTGTGATTCATGATATAAATCTCTTAAATGAAGAACAACGAAAGACCCTTCTTAGAATAAAAAGGTCGACGAAAAGACGGACGAAGAAACGGACGAACTAAACTTGAAGGTAATCAACAAAGAAAAAGTAAACGAAAGAGGGGTGGTGGGGGAGAGGCGGTGTGCCTCTCCCCACCGGAGAATTTACTAGTAAAGGCGGCTAGGGTTTCAAAAAAAAGAGACGGCTCCCCTTTCAATTTCTTTAGACTGGTTTCTAATTAAATTAGGCAATATTTTGTTAGTATAATTAATCGTCTGCAACTTTGATATGTTGATCTTATATATATGGGATGAAGCCTTTTGCATTCAGGCACGTATATAAATTGGTACATAATTGTTTTTTTTTTTTTTTTTTTGAGATAAAGATGAGGGTTGGGCTACTCAAATTTAAATGTCTATATATAAAACACCCCCATCTGAGTTTCAAACCCGCAACCTATCACATAGAAAGTGTTGTCCTTAGCCACTAGACCAAAGACTAGTTATTCATTGGTATATATATAATTGTTGGTACCAAAATCATGAGACATGGTTAAAGAATTGGTTTAATTCGGTGCTTTTAGAAAGCATAATAATTGTACAAATTTGCTACTGCCAGCAAGTTTTGGTTGAAAAAAAAATTTTTATTTAAATTTTCAACTACATGATTATTGATGAAAATTAAGAAATTAATGGAAAGAGAATACTACTAGTTAGCATCTAGCATTAGTTACATATCAAACAAAATGATGCTTTTAATTTATTTTATGGCTTAGAATGCTTCAAAACTTTATATCCTAAATAAAATTTGGTGCATTGTAGTAGTACAACTCATAATTATAATATGTGCAAGAAGTCATCTTAATTAAAAGTTGATTTAATCAAACTTTGCATAAAAAAAAGGTACAGAAGATACAAATAATCTTCAAGTATAATTTTTGCCAACCTAGCTAGATATATAATATGTAGTTCATATAGTATATACATAATATTAGTTATTGATATTCTCTGTGACCATTTTCTTTGATAGACCTTCTATATAGGTGCCACTATATTATTTCATAGATATGTACAAATTAATAAATCTGGATACGCCACCTTATTATATGTAGGAAGAAATATGAATTGATCATCCTACAGCTTTTCTTGAAATTATGCAATTGAGATTCTGACAGCTTCAAGCTTCATATTCAAATACATTGAAAAAACAAAAAAAATATTGTTTAGTGTAATTGGGTTTCTGTTTGAGTAGTAGGTAGTGTCCACCCTTTTCACCTATCCACTGGTCCATCGTATTATCAATCAACAAATATTATTTTTCAGTGAAAATTTATATATTTCTAATTAATGAACAAATATCATTTTCCAGTGAACAGATACATAACAGTTTCCAGCAAACATTTATGCGACTGTGCTAAGCACGTAGGTGCAAGTGGTGTGTCAGAACTGTGAGAGGGGTAGATAGGTGGCCTACTATATAGGGTTGACTTTACATGTTTCTCTTTTTTGTTTGGCATCCAAGAAGATTACGCCCATCCTAAGAAACCGTTGTATAAAATTAAAACTAATGGGGCTGTTCGGCAACCCCTCCTTAGACTTCCTTTAGCTTCCTTAGTCTCTTAATCCTTCCGAATGCAAGCTCCTTAGTACAAATTAAAAGTTTCTCCTTAAGCCTCCTTTTAACCGGGGCTTAAGCCTTACCCAGATTCCTAAGGAAGCAATACCCATGAGTTAAGGCTTAAACTTTAATTTCTTAAGCTCTTTTTCTTTTTCCGAACGAGCGTGGCTTAGTGAGGCTTAAATATTTAAGCCAACCACCTTACCGAAAAACCCCAATAATCCATTTAATTGTCAAGGCAATTATCTGGCTAATAAAAGCTTTAACTCAGAGATCAGCATTCCTATGATCCAATTGGAAAGTAGAAAGTGTTTTTTTTTTAAAAAAAAAAAGGCTATTGAGCCCATTTTTTAAATACTAGAACCAGTTCGATACAAGATCGTTTTTAGTAGTACCCCCATTGCTACTGTCAGCATTTTACCCTAGCACCTGACATCCAAGACTCGATACAAACTTAGAAATCATACCACATACTACACTAACACACACCAAACCTTTCTGATCAATTCTCAAATAACATGCACAAGTCTGCTTTTATTTAAAACATCTAAAACTTTGACATAACACAAAAATACTCGTCTTCTCTTATCATCCATTTAGGGCTCTCCCTTGATTAAGAACTTCCAATGTTTTCTCTCAGCATGCTATCAAAGGAGCTGGTGCAATCATCTGTAGAGGAATTTGCTCCATCACTCTGGGCATCCATCTCTTCAAGTGCTTCTTCACCTTTTCTGGCACCACATCTGTCCAGTAATTCACAAGAGAGCAAATTAGTATGATCAAATTCCTACCTGATGGTAATTGATAATTCTGAAAAATCACATTATTTCTTGTTTTCCATAGTGACCAACAGATAGCACTAACAACAAGAAGAAAAGCTTCCCTTTCTGCACCTGGTAAACTCTCTGCAAATTGAACTATATCAACAAATCTTGTTCAATGCACAAATAACGATTGACAGTCTCCCATCCAAAACCATATAATTCTACTAAAGATGCAATGTAAAAACAGATGGTCTACTGTTTCATCTACATGACAAAAACAACAAACAGTGATACCATTCCAACCCCTTTTAGCCATTTGATCCCTTGTCAAGATTCTATTATGATGAACTTTCCACATAAAGATTTTAATTTTCAAAGGGACATGCAAATTCCACCATACTGTATATTTTCTATCCACTACACCTCTAAATGACAACCACTCATACACAGATTTGGAAGAGAGAACATCATTTGTACACCATTTCCATATAATAGTATCATTGTCAAGGTTTAATTGACAACCTGAGATGATATTGCATAATTCATTGAACTCTAATAAAAGAACCCCTGACAGTTGCCTATTGAATTTCAGTGCTCTTCCCTGTGTGAGTACCACCTCAAACACAGTCACAAATTTGGTGCAACGGATTTCAAACAAATGTGAAAAAGAAGTAGCTAATGAACATTCTGACTGTCAGTTGTCTAACCAAAATTTAGTATTCCTACCATTACCAATATGCATTTTAGACCCAAGCATTCCAATAGATCCTAATCTATGAATGTCCCTCCACACAGAGGACATTTGAGACAAGGTAGTAGTTTCATTGTATTTATATTCCATTAATTGTTTCCACACTTGAATATTGAGGGTTTTTGAGCTTCCACCACCATTTTAGCAATAGAGATATATTCATAACATGTAAATCTAGAATTCCTAAACCCCCTAATTCTTTTGGTAAACACAGCTTCTTCCAAGAGATTAAAGCATATTTCTTCCTATTATGAGCTGTTCCCTTCCAAAAAAATCTACATCTAATCCTATCAATATTTTTTTGGATTCCAGAAGGCATTTTGTACAGAGATAACATGTATAGAGGTACAGCTGTAATGACTGAATTTAATAATGTAGCCCTTCCTCCTTCTGACAATATTGATCCCGACCAATTGGAATGTTTCCTAATGATCTTATCTATAACATTGTTCCAGTCAGATTTTCTGAGCTTTTTGTCACTTAAAGGAACTCCAAGATATTTAAAAGGAAAAGTAGACACTTTACATCCTAAAATTGCAGCTAAACCCTCACATTCAGATTTACTGATTTGAAGGGGAATCATCTCAGTTTTTGTCTCTATTGATCCTAATGCCAGTAAGGCCCTCAAATGCTATAAATGCCCATTTAATAGCCTCTATATTGTTCTAATCCGCTTTTAATAAAAATAATGAGTCATCAGCATACAAAAAGTTTGTTACTTTGCCTTCCCTCTCAAGATCAGGACCCAGTCCCTCAATAACCCCTTGCTGTTTAGCCCTTCTAATCATTTGACACAGAGTGTCTGTTACTAGATCAAATAGGAAAGGTGATAGAGGATCACCTTGTCTCAAACCCCTTTGACAATTAAAATATTCAGTAGGTGTACCATTAAATACAAGTTTTAGACCCTGCAGTAAGCTGAGTATCCAACCTGTCCATTTCTGTCCAAAACCTCTACTTAATAGCATTTGATTTATAAAATCCCAATTAACTTTGTCATATGCTTTTTCAAAATCCACTTTCAGTATAATCCCTTCTTGCTTTTTTGTTTTTGCATAATGAATTATTTCATTCACTGCTAACACATTATCTAGGATGTATCTATCATGAATAAATGTAGCTTGAGAACTATCCACCATGCTATTCATATAAGGAGAGAGTCTATTTGTCAAAATCTTAGAGATTATTTTATAACAACAGTCAACCAAACTTATAGGTCTAAATTTCTTAATTTGGTTTGCATCTTTTTCTTTGGGGATTAAACAGACCATGGCATGATTAAGTTGGGCAATATTCAAAGAGTGCCTATGGAAATCATTTAATAATAGCAATAGATCATCTTTAACCACATTAAAAAAAACTTGATAGAAAGCAAAAGAGAAACCATCAGGCCCAGGAGCCCTATTGGATTCAGATCCAAATACTGCTTCTTTTAATTCCTGCCCTGTAAAAGGTAACTCTAATTGTATGCAATCTTCTTTTGTTATACAGTAATTGTGGTCCCAAAAATTTCTATCTAAAGATGCAAATTGTGCTGTCTCTACACCAAATAAGTTTTTATAATATTCAAAGATATATGCTTTAATTTGAGGAAGAGAGTCACATAGCTCACCCTCAATTTCTAGACTGAAAATCAAACTTTTCTTTCTTCTGCAAGAAGCTATTTTGTGAAAGAATTATGTATTTAAGTCTCCTTCCATAAGTCATTTATTCCTAGATCTAATTTTCCAATAAATCTCATCCTCTAGAAATAGATCATCTATTATTTTTTTGTAATGATAATACTGTTCTACTTCTTCACTGGTTAAAATCCTATTATCCATCAATTTCTCATAGAACAATAACTGAGCTAAAGCAAATTTTCTTTTCCTTTCTTTTTCTCCTAAATGATTTCTGACCCAGCCTCTTATTTTCCTTCTCATTGTTTTCAATTTTTTGTGCCAATTATTACCCAGATCTCCAGTTAGGGGTTGTTCATCCCACCATTTTTGGATTAGTTCATTGAATTGTTCATTTTTAGCCCATTCTACGTCAAATCTGAACTGAGGTTGAGAATCTATTTTTGACATAGATGTATTGAGCAGTATTGGACAATGATCAGAACCATTCTTAGCTAAATCTCTAACTACACAATCTGGATACATATTATCCCAACTTATACTGCCAAACATTCTATCTAAAAGAGCAAAGTCTGTACCATTTGACCAAGTATATTTCCTATTTGATAATTTGTATTCAAACAAACTGAAATCATCTACAACCTCATTGAATTTTTTGCTAGTCCTAACATGAAAATTGGTTCCTGTTTTTTCTTGTCTCATTCTAAGAGCATTAAAATCACCACAGACAACCCATGCATCATGGCATTCAGTACCTATGATTCTAATTTCATCCCAAAACATTGTCTTTAACTGCCTATCAATAGGTGCATAAACAGTGGTGAAACACCACTTATTATCATCCATTCTATTGTTAAGATAGAGTGTGATCGAAAATTTTCTATCTGTACTTTTTCTATAATGAATTTACTGCTATCACACCCTACTAGAATACCCCCAGATAGCCCGTTGGCAGGAAGTTGAAACCAAGAATCCAGTTGAGAACTAATACCACTAAGCATTCTTGTTGTGAATTCTTGTTTTTTTGTTTCTTGAATTGCTATAATATCCACCTTATAATCTATTATCAAATTATGTAATGCATTTCTTTTTTTGGTTGCACCTAACCCCCTAGCATTCCAATTGAGTATATTCATATTATTACAATTTGTCCCCTAGGTATGACTTCTGGTAAAATTCTAATCATGTCATCAGATTTGGATTTAGGATTCTTTAAAATATTTACCAGTGCACTCTAAAATATAAAGTGTTGACTTGACTACTTTCTTTCATTGTAGGCAATTTCCCTGCTACATCAAAAACAAAATTGAGATTGCTTCCATTTCGTTAATCCTTCCGTTTATATATGGATATCATATTGAACTGTTTGGATCGATCGATCGAAGCATAAATATGATAATATGGAGCCCTAATAACCAGCCAGCTAAATTCATTATATTGTTTTATATATGCTTTGTCGTATATGATATATATTTCCGTCAGAAATATTTTAGTATACTTACAGATATAAAATCCTAAATATGTTTTCAACCAGATCATCATCATATCTAGTTTCTTAATCTGGCCGGCACTAATCACAATTTACAAACTATTGATTATTTTTTTTCTGTCGCATTATCCTGCCACATGGTCCCATAATGTTGCACATAATCCGGACATGTCTCTTTCAATTTTATTTGTCCGCGTACGTATCATAATTAATATGAAAATTAAGTTGTCCCATTTTTAGGGTAACTGTCTGTTTATTAATTAATCTGGACATATTATGTTACTAAATTCATCATGACAGAGAAAGGCTGCCATTAAACAACTGAGAGACATTTTATTTGCCTTTCTAATTTTGGGTATTATAAGTTTATAAGTTTGACATTCAAATGAGGATATGTACCGAATGTTTGTTAAAATATAAATCGATTGAAAGCGATACGTACCGGTTCATCCAACAACTCTGTTTCTGACTAGGAGATTAATTGACCTAAAACAAGAGGGCTGCTATTTTGATGGTAGAGAGAAAAATTTTTCTCAATATGTCACCTTTGCCCCCTCATAAAGAGTTGCATGTTTGCTAAGATTAATTAAGACTGTATAAAGGAATGCATTAACTACACTCAACAAATTGCTCTTGCTCTCTTTCTAAACAACAAAATTTTAATATATATATTTGCTACGGTAGCAAATGGAATATATTTAATATATTTGCTTCATTTGTGATTAATCGTTTCATTGAATATTTTTCAATGCTTCATCTTCTTCTAGCTTTTGCTTTAGGTTTTGGGATTATTATATTGTTATAGTCTTATAGATCCTCAAACATTAATGATAATATGGGCACTGTCTGTATCTATTATTATTTTTTTTAATAAAAAAAGGTGTTCATATATATTGATAATATCTTTATATCCAATAAGTGTTATATTAAAAATGCAGACATGTAGTCTTTTTATCGTTTATGCATAATTGGGACTGTTATTGTGCCTAAGAGATTTTTGAATTTCTCTAAAGTAATTACATAAATTCATGATGTTATAACCACTGCTAATGTAACTTGAAGGCATGCACCATGTTATTAGCATTTCCAGCATGAAGTCCTGTTTTATAATACACGAAATTAATTATTTAACATCTCCAAATATGAAGTTGTGCTTCTGTGATACTTTAAGCAAATTTAGCAAGCACTGAACAATATTTAAACAAGTTTGAATATTCTCTTATTAAAAATAAAAAGATTCAAAATTTTTAGACGGTATACATATACTTCATAATTTAGAAAAATTTTCACAAGTAGTGTCACATAAAGTAATTGGCCTTTAATAATTTTGCATAAATACATGATGAATGACCAATAAAATTATGATTATAATCAAATAATACAGTCACAACTAAATAATTGAGCGCATATGTTCAAACTTTTATTGTTTATTTGAACAATCCTTATTTTAATTATTTATCTTGTACGACATTTTTATTTTTATATGCACGCTAAATCTTTGATATCATAATTACGGTATACCAGTTTCTTCTAAATTGAAAAAGTAAAAGTAAAATATTTAATTGAAAAGAATAATTTTTAATTTATTTGAGTAATTTGAAGCCTAAATATCATATCTCGTCTCTAAATAAGTGAAACCATCAATCATTGTAACAAAAAATGAGAATTATATAAGTTGTGACAATTTTAATTCCATCTGCAAACAAATATATTAAAATTTTGCTGCTTAGAAAGGAGAGAGCACGAGCAATTTATTGGGCATTGGTTTTGTAATTAATGACTTCCTTAATGTAGTCTTAATCTTAACAAATATGTAGCTCTTTATGAGGGGCAAATATGACATAGTGGGAAAAGTTTCTCTCCTGTTCTCAAAATAGCAATTTGAGCCCTCAAAATAGCAACCCCCTAAAACAAAGCTGGTTAATTTAATTTAATAATACAGTTTATGCAAATAATGAGAAAACTGCAGCTTGCAGTAAGTAGTAATTATAATTATAATTAATTGACAAAAGGAGATGATATCTATATTTTAAAATCAATATTATATTAAGACTTATTTTAAATGGATTATTATTCTTGTTAATGGTATATATAGTATTTTGCTATTCCCCAGTTAAATTGGTTTTTTTTTTTATTCCAATTTGAATAATAAAACTAAAATATCAAAAAAAAAAAAAAAAGTTCTTCGAGACATCCGATAAAATTGGAACCATACAGAGAAGTTTAGCATGGCCCTTGCGTAAGGATGACACGCACAAATTGAGTATATATAGTCTTGTAATTTTGTTACGCTTGGGCTTCTGAAAAGAAATAGAAGTCGGAAATATATTTTGCCTTTTCAATTTTGTTATCGTTTTTTTTTTTTTTTTTGTGAAAAGTAGTGGAATGCTCTACCAGTTTTATCGAAACTAAAAAATATAAGTACATCCTTACAAATGTCTATGTGCAATTCCTAATTATTCGTACCAAACAACTGGTATATATACTATAGGATGAGTAAAACTACCGTGTTCTTAAACTCACGGGGGCCTCCCGTGAGCTTAACACCAAAAACATATCAAACCATATCCAATTTTTAAGTTATACGGCTCAATAAATTATTTATATCAAAATCTTATAGCATGCAAAAATTTTTCATTTGTGGAGATTTTTAAGTATTTATTTCGAATTTTTTAAGATCAACTATATAATATTAATAAAATAATCAATGTTTCATATGTAACTTTTAAAAAATCCATAATAAATACTTAAAAATCTCTAAAAATTAAAAATTTGTGCATGCCACATGATTTTGATATAAATAATTTATTGAGCTATATAAATCAAAATTTGGATATGGTCTGATATGTTTTTGGTGTTAAGCTCACGGGGGCCTCCCGTGAGCTTAAGAGCACGGTAGTTTTACTCAATATAGGATATACTCACATATAATTAGATGATCTAACTATGACAAATATAATCCAGTAAATGAAAAGCAATAAAGTCCACCTGTAGTGATGCATGTAACCTTACAGATTAATAAAATTTGGACGCATAAATAGACCTTCATTTTTTTGGTAAAAAAAATTGTTACCGATTTTATTATCTCCATAACATTTTCCAATAAATTTAAAAAAAAAAAACATAGTACTGCTTGTGATCACCAGCCCACAGGATTAAACATGTAGTAAACCGCGGCCTAATTAATTTTGTAATCTGTACTTTTCTTTGTTTGTTTGTTTGTTTTTGTTTTGTTTTTGTTTTTGTTTTTGTTTTTGTTTTTGTTTTTGTTTTTGTTTTTGTTTTTGTTTTTGTTTTTGTTTTTGTTTTTGTTTTTGTTTTTGTTTTTGGTTTTGGTTTTATGGTTTTGTCTCCCTCGAATGCGCCATTCTCTGTGTGGTCAAACTCTTACTATTTTAGTGAAGTTGAAGTCGCAGAACTTGGATCTTGCCTGCTTTAAAAAAATGATAGTGATACATACATCCTATGTTCTTCCTCGAAAGAAGAAAGAAAGATTAATTATATATTATGAGCTAATTAATTAAGAACCTAATCTCTTATTAATTTGCACTATAACAAAAGCAAGCTTGTGAGAAGTGATTGGATATATATGAAGAATTAGAACGCTTTCTTGCTTCTGAGTTGGGAAAATCAATATTTGATTTAGTGATTAATTAGCATAATTTCGTTTGTGCAAGATTGTAAGTTCAAATTCGATCAAAAGTGCATTTTGGATATTTCAGAGAATTTTTGGAATTGCCCAACTTCAGTTTTGGATTAAATATTCAACTTCTGTTTGTGGAATTTCATCGGAACAAAGATTCAAAATTTTAGGAATTTCGACTAATTTGAATATCGTTTGATTTTTCATTGAAACTCATTAAAATTTCTTAATATTTACAACGGTTCAAAAAATTATGAGTATTGATATAGTATCAAACGACACTCAAATTAGTTAAAATTTGAAATTACACAATCAATCTATGAGCTTCATATATAATATGTTTGTACAAATTAAATTTTCTATTTTAAAGATTTTATTTATATTTATTTAAGGATCCATTATCGCAGTTGTCACAAAAAATGGATGTCACCCGATCCCCACCCAATTAATTAATGAGGAGGGATCCATTGACAATGCTTATATATAATGACAATTTTGACAATAGGGATTTTAAAAATTTTATAATAATTCATAAAAAATCTTAAAAATGAAAAAGATTTTATGGATGCATTCTTTAACCTATAGATTAATAGTGTTTCAAATTTCAATCAATTTGAACATCGTTTGATGGTTTATCAAAATTTAAACAATGCCCTTATAAACTTTTTTCTATTTTTTAGAATTTTTAACTATTTTTATAAATTTTTCAAAATCTCTATTGTCAAGATAAGCATTGTCAATGAATCCCTCCTCTTAATTAATATCCATAAATCTATTTTATTTTATTATTTTTTTTTGTGCTTACAATTTAGGGGAAAAAGCACTTAAACTAACGAGAGGAACTAATAAGAAGCTTAATATATACTATGGTATTATTAATAACTCTTTGTCGGTTGTTAAGACAGAGGAAGCTACTTGCATCTTAAATAATATATTCGTTCTCATGCTCGTTTTAAATTTGGTAGCTGAAGTCAGTATGCACACGACCATATATTGTTAAACAAAAACTATATATAAACAAAATTTCATATTACTTTGACCAGATATATATTTTGATGGACAAGCGTCAGATCACAAGCCAAACTCATATTGTTCTTTCCAGGCAACATCCCTTGAAATAAATACAAACATTTTATATATTTATAAGCCGGAATGATATGTTATATATATATTCGTAACACCCAAAAAGAGAAAAAAAAATATGATACGTTATATATGGTAGCATATTTTCAGCGCTTTATTCCATCAAATTCAAAGCAACTTTTAGGACAAGAATTATAATAGGGTCTTATATATCCCTATGATAAATATTTGCAAAATTAGGGTCATATTGAAAAGTCCGATTTTTTTTTTAAAAAAAAAGTTTAAAAAGTAAATAATATTTTGTAATTTAAAAGATTCCAATTAATAAATTTTGTGAAGTACTTAAACAAGATATTCAATCTCTTTTAATATATCCCACATAATACAAATTAAATTTCTCAGCGCTTTATTCCTATCTCTCTGTAAAGAAGAATTATTCTTTACACCCTTAATTTATTGCCGCTTATGAAAATTAAAGACTGTCAAAATTTTTCATTTAATACGTATAAGATTTAACAAATTTTCATTTGGAAAGATTAATGTACTTGTACATTTCAAGAATAATTAAAACCTGTACGAATTTTGTAAACAAGTTAATTAAGATGATAAAATCTGAATGGAACAAGTGATGATATAAGCAGAATATTGTAATAGTAGTCAACAATTAAAAGAAACCGACACAACGGACCCAATGTTTTTTCTATCATTGTATAAAATATGGAATCGGATTTTGTCTAAAGCTATTTGGACAGTCCAAAGGATTCAGAAAACCATACGATACAATTGTTGGCAATTGATCAATCGTGATTTAGTCATGTAGGTGTTAAAAGTGGGAACGACATACAGATGCATTGTGTGTTGATTATATTTAGATTGATGGGGGTAATATACTATCACTGTTGATAAACATGTAAATTGAATCGAACGGTTTAGTTATAACTTTGGACGGAAACATCCAAATGTCTTTAGACAAGATTCCAATCCATGAAATATTGGTAAAATTGTCCTCTTGGGCACGAGCAAAACCCTAGCCGTCACAGAGGAAAAAAAGAAGCAAAGATCTGGTGGGGGTCGCCGCCTCACCGGTTGAGGGACCCCCTGCCGTCCCCAATCTCCTGTACATTCCGACTAGCAGTAGCAGTCATCGCCACCGTCGTCGCCACACCTCACCTCACCGGGTCCATCTCGTACCGCCTCACTGGGTCCGCCTTGGACCTCGTCGCCGCGCCTCATCTCACCGGGTTCGCCTCGCACTGCCTCACCGGGTCCGCCTCGCATCGTCGGGTCCATCTCCCCACTCTCGCTTGACTGTCGGGTCCGCCTCGCACCGCCGCACCGGATTCGCCTCACATCGTCGGGTCCATCTCCTCACTCTCGCTTGACTGCTGCCTTCTCCTTTTTTCTCCTTTTTGTTTTTTTTTTATGGTTTTCCATATGTAAATATCCATTGTATTTAATTATCTTTTTTTAATGAAAAAATTGGTAGGACAATGAAGTAATTAAGATCTTACCAAGAGAAGTAATTAAGAAATATTGGTAAAACTATATCTAAATTAAAGCCTCTTTTAACAAGAGAAGTAATTAAGATCTTACCAAGTCTATGAAAAAATAACAAAACAAAACAACATGACAATGACAATGATAATCTTAATATATACTTTTTTGGTAACGAATCAAATCAAATCAAACAAATTGAAAATAATGTGCCTATGAGAATATAATGTTGGACGAATTAATATAGAATTGGAAAGGGATATCCATGATGTTCTAACCTAAATAAATATTTTTGTTTAGGTAAATTGATTCGAACGCTACTTAAATTTTTCATTAATTAAAACTTAAATTACAAAATTAAGCGCAGGAAAAAAGAAAACATAAATTAAAATTCAAGCATGGTCATATACTCATATTGCATCCATTGAAAAACCATCTATATATTCATAGACGTGTACGGTATGTAACAGATAAATTCTGAAATGTGACCTATGAATGTGATGGACGGCTTTTCTATGAACGCTAGGTATTACTCAAAATAAATTTAGGAAACAATACTTTTATCTAGTCTGTCTAGCTAGCTAGGTCTTGGAGTGCAAATTGTATATATTATTCTTTGAATCTGATGACCAAGCACAAAATCAAATTACTTTTTGTGATTGCAAAAGCTATCAAGATGTTTAAATAATTGCCACCAATATAGTTGCAAATTGAAAAAGTGTAAAAGCAATTTGTGCACTCATGCAATAAATCACTAAGATATATATATATAGAGTACTATATATATATATAGAGAGAGAGAGAGAGTTAGATTATTGTGCTAACATTAGCATTTCAATCCGAAATGCTAACGCCTCAAAAATTATGTTATCGTATTTGAAATCGTGATTTATGGTGCTTAATAAATTCTTCATATAAAAATATAAGGGTAAACAAAAATTTTCTATTTTTAAAGTTTTCTTGGTATTTATTTTGTATTTTTGAAAAAAGCATGAACAAACATCAATATTTTATTATTATTTATGAGCTCTTTTAAAAAATTTAAAACAAATACTTAAAAACTCCAAAAATGGAAAAATTTTGTATTCCTCAGTATTTAGATAAAGAATTTATTGAATACCATAAATCACAATTTCGAATACGATAACACAATTTTTTAGGCGTTAGTATTTCGGATCGAAATGCTAACGTTAGCGCAATAGTCTAGCTCTATATATATATACACTCCTAATGCATGATATTTCTTATATAATGACATTACTTCTGATTTTTTGAATAAATTTCACTCAGACATGCATGTTCATGAAATTAAACCAATTAGGTTAGATATTATATTATTGATACTTCGCCCAAAAAGTTTTGAACCTTATAGTTATTTCGTATCATCATGCATCCGATTGGAACTTTTTCTTATTGTTATATCTTAATTTTCAGATGGTTTTTGTGTCATTTTAATCTCTCTTCACAAATGCATCTGTTTAATTTGTGACAAATTTAATTTATGTATGATTTAATTAGAAATCATGCGCCATTCAACTTTTTGTGCATATTATAATTATGTGTGCAATTAGTTACATATTTATATTTGCTGACTATATATATTATTGTACATGTCAATTGATCTCGAAGTTATTCGATCGGGAATAACTATTGAATCTTTTATCAAGACATATATTATATCCACTACAATTGTGTATATAAAAGAAGACAACACGTACGTATATATATATATGCTAATTTGTTCCTTAGAAAGAGGAAAATTTTGTCAGCTTAGCGTGTACATGTTTAGCTAAACATCAATATATAATATGTACTAATTTCTAAATTAACAAGTGACTAATGTTTATCTAGCTAAACTTCAATATATAATATATATGGAGTTATGTTATGGTGCACCATAGTGCAAATGGAGTTTTTGCACCACTGTTTTCAAAATCTCACAAACTGAACTTTAAATGGCAAATCTAATTGAACCAACACAATATACATATTGAAATATGGTGGTCTACCAAATTTTGTAATTTTTAGAATTTTTTAGCTACTTTTTATTTTATTTTTGAGAGATGGACCAAAAAAAATAATAAAATAATACCATTTGGAATATCAAAAAGTACCCATCTCATCCGCATCCCTGAAATTTCATGGGGCTTTCTTAAGGGTAATCTTGTAATTATATTTGAGATCTAAAAATTTCTTTAGAAATTCATTCACCACATCTTTGAAATCTACTCATTTCTAATAAAAAATTAGTCTTGAAAAGGCTTTCTTAATTAGAAAGATTTTCTATTTATTTCTAATTTAGAAATTCTATAGAAAGTCTTTACATCCTTGAAAGGCTTTCAAAATATGTCACATAGAATTTAGAAATACCAATGCGGATGCTCTGAAAAATCTAAAAAATAGTTAAAATGTTCCAAAAATTGTAAAATTTGGTACTTTGCATAATCTTAATATGTAGATTGTGTTGGGCAAATCGGTTTGGTCATTTGACTTTTGGAAATAGAGATTCGATCACGGTGCAAAAACGTGTTTTGCACCATAGTGCATAATAACATATCTCAATATATATGTGCTTTCTGATGATATATAATTAGAGGAGGGATCCAATAACCATGAATGTTGGTGACCGTGGTGACCATTTTATTATTTATCTATAAATTAACAAATCTAAACATTGTTTCAATAGTCATCAAGAAAGGAGAAAAAATTATAAAATTTGAACCGTCGATTTTTATTAATGCTTGATGCATATGTAAATAAAATCAAAATGATATAATTTTTTGTATACACATAAAACATGATATATACAACACATTCTATCAATTAGTTTTGTCAATTTAACAATTTAAAAATTGTAGTTATTTCAGATCTAGTTTTATGGTCACCGATCGGTCACCAAAAACATGGTTATTTGATCCCTACTTATATAATTAACAAGTCACTGTAGTTATACATAGACCTAGATATGTAGAAAGCTTTCTTAATTTCTTTGGTCGAACTCGAGCCTGTCTTTATTATTCTTTTCTCTTTGAAAACTTCAGTTCGGTCGTCTCTCCTTATCTAATCAGTAAATTACTAAAATGATATAAGAGGTTTAATTAGTGTGAGAGATCTCTGTGGCCGTGCGTGCGTTTAATATCGCCAACACGTGTTGAGAACTGAGAGGGTAATTAAGGATAATATATAGAATTTTACTCCAATACTTTCAACAAAAAAAAAAAAAAGAAATTTCTTTTCGATCTGATGATTATAAATGAATATTATCTATTATAAGAATAATCTGTAACCGAAAAAATTATCTAGGTGTGAGCATAGAAGCAACGTCCTAATATATAACCCACTGCAAAATGCAAATGCATCACTGTGTAGTGCAAGATGTAACCCATTAGATCATCTCGTGATCTGTGCTTGCTCGAATCTCAAGATGATTGATCTAACGGTTTAAATCCTGTGCTGCACAATGTAGCTAGCGCTACAGAGGATAAGATTAACTCGTTATTAATTTGGTAATTAAGTCGTCTATCAAAATTAATTACCGGTTAAATTGACTTGTAAGCCAAAATCTGAGTTAAATATTTGTTTACGCACGTCATCCTCTTTGAAAGCATATATAGAACCGTTCTCTCATCCATTGAAGAACGAATTGGATATATACTACACTAGCATCTACATTAGAGAATTAATAATGTTTTACCCGTCTCAAAATTTCCACTGGTTATTAAGTGGTAACAATAAATTAAATTGTTCTGTGAATTCTTAATTCGAAAACAAAATTCCTCCAAACTATATAACTATATATATATACAATTTGTGACGGCCAGATGTGTGGAGCAGTGGAGACTGGATACATTACCCCCACGAAAAAATAATATTACATAAATTAATAGATATTGAAAATAAATATACATTTTTCATATATATTTTTTATTAAATAAATTTTGAATTTAAAATATTTTCTATACAATATATTTTTAGTTACATATCAATTCATATAAAAGAATACAAAGCGTTGCAAATATTTTGAGTCTTAAATTGTTATTTAGACAAATTATATTATCTCTTTAATGAAAAAAGAAAAGAATAATTTGAGCTATTTGATTGAGATAAAGAAGAGAGAGAGAAAAAAAAAATTTAATAGTTGAGATTAATGATAATGTGGCATATCTAAAAAGCTTGAAATTCAGTATATCCCTCTTTCTAGAGTATGAATTGGTTTAATACTTTACCCCCCAATAATTTGATCGGTCTCTATTCTCTAATAAGCTTAATCCTTCTAGACCCCGTTTTTTTTTCTTTTTTTTTTTTTTTTTGGTTTAAGAGTTAATTAGACACGTTAATCACGAGACGAAGAGTTAATTCTAGCTGGACTTCTTATGAAAGAACATTAATTTATTTTTGAAGCAATTCACCTCCTAAATATCGCAATCTTAATTCTAGTCATGTGGAAGAATGTGCATCTTTTATGCATACTAGTAAAGAGCCCACGCGTTACTTTGGGCTGGAATGATTATTTCTTATAATAAATTTTTAAGATAATATATAATGGGCCTTATATTGAGGAAATTGATATGAGCTGAGACATTAACATCAACGGGCATTAATGTAAATCAACGGTTCTAATCTATCCAAAAAAATGATCAACGACTCAGATTTCTAATTTGGAAAGATAGCCCTTCATGTCATTTTTTCAATATGCTTTTATATATAGTAAGGATTGAAGGCGTGCAAATGACATGGTAAATGCAGAACTTTAAAAAAGAAAAAAATATGTATATAATTTAATTAATATCTCATAGGTTACGAAATATATACTTTAATTAATTATAATTTTAAAAGGTACATTGATATCTTAGTTATTTTATATGTCATCAAGACAGTGTATATAATTACTTATTAACAACTAATCACCACGAATTCGTATAATCCGGAAGATGTTTGTTTAAATTAAGAATTCAGGACCAACTTTCATAAACAAAAACATTAATTTAGAGTACCTGTAAAGTCATTACCTCTTTCTTAAAATATATTAAAACCAGTTAAACGTGATTAGGATGATAATTTCCTCACATATAGTATATTAGTATATTAGTATATTAATTTTGTCCTTGTACGGGGGGAGTTAATAAAATGATTAAAATCCAATCCAGGAACATGTTGAGCTACTTTGTTTGGCAAAAAGTGGAAACCCTTTTCCCGAACAAATCAAGTACTAATCCAACTAAAAAGAAAATAATTTTGATCGATTATTTATTTAGTTCATTTAGGTAAATTATAAATTATTCTGTTGTTGGTTGATAATAAATTCCAAATTAGTATATTTAATTCAAATTAGCTCCTGATTATTTACTGGCTCATATTAGTCTACAAACTTTTAGCAGTTAGTATAAACACTAAACAAAAATAAACATAAGAGACACTATGTACCAAACTCAATAATTTAATAAAAGATTTAAACAAAATATATTATTTATGGATTAATTTGAACCGAATACAATAATTTCGGAATTGATTCAAACTGAAAAATAAATTATGCCAATTTGAATCAATCCGATATTTCAAACATAAAATCGGAATTTTTTTTTTTTTTTTTTTTTTTGAGGTGGTAGGAAAATACCTACCAAAATTTTCATTAATAATAAAAAAAATCGGACTTTTTTAAACCCAAAATATTTCAATGTTGCAGAAGGACATAAATTGTGCATTTGAAAGATCCTACAATTATTATTCTATCCATATTTGAAATTGGGTTTTTGCTTTGCTGCAGAAATGCACATCATTTGAACTGCGTATATATTTTTTCTCTAAGATAAGAGCATTATTTTCAAGGGAAATTTGGGCCTCATTATAAAGCTTGCCCTAGAAACAAACAATAAAGTTCCAAATTTGTATTTTCCTCCAACCCAACAACTAGGGCTAACAAGTAACAATAACATCTCGAGTTAACTTCTAGTAGGGCTAATCAAGCCCAATACTGAAAATTGAGCCTATGATATACCTTGGGTAAATTACCCATTTCTGTGGTATGGGAATTAATTGGGACTTTAAAGTGCCAAAACGGACCCAATATTGATATTGCGTTGAGATTATATAATATATAATTAAGAAGAAATTCAAATATACAATTGAGATTATTTAAAACATTATCCCGTAAAATTCGCATCATGCTTTGCATTAGAGTGACAGATATTACTTGCTATATATATATATATCTTCTACTTTTCTCCTCTTTAATTTTTAAATAATTTCAGAACAAGGCGATTTCAATGCAAATATATATTTCAAATTTATTAATTCCCGGTTTGTTTCCCTGTCAGATTACTGGCTACTAGCTAGCTAGCAAACTTCGTGGAAGGCAGTATATGTATATACCTCCTCAATCAAATATCTCACTTGTTTTCTTTAAGAAATTCCTTTGTTGAGAACATTTCATATCAGATTATCCGCAATCGAACGGTCAGATTGTTGATTTCAGATCCTCATCCTCCGCAGTACTGTAATATGCAGCGAAGCACATGAACCGTTGGATCGCCTTGAGATCCGAGCCTGCACGAATCTTGAGACAATCCAATGGCCCACGTGCTTCAGTGCATATTACCTTAAGGCAGAGAATAATAAGATTGTTCCTGGTTATATAAGAAGAGTAATACCTAGCGTCCATAGCATTCATAGGTTACATTTCGGGATATATCTGTTACATTTCGAAATACATTTGTTACATTCCGTACACGTCTATGCACGTATGGACGATTTTTCAATGAATGCAAGATGTTTTTTTCTCATATAAAAATCATAAATCGTGCTATACCTCTTTGACAATGTTTCATATATATATAGTTATATACTAAAATTGTTAAGGACGGATCTTACAAACAAACAACTGCCACCATATTAATACGCGTTTCAGAGTTGATCCCCCCACGTACTGGTACAAGCTAGCTAGCTCAATTAGCAAGAGAGGCTATCACATCATCATCATCTGATAGATAAAATAAATCCTCTACTCTATATATATAAATCATCTTAAAAGCATAATCAGGAGTAACAACCAAGTTTCGACTTCGATCGAGCGAGCGATGGCCCGGTCGAGCCCCATTTGCTGCATCACGATGCATCAAATGAAGCCAAAGAGCGACGGTGCCGGCGCCAGGCGCAACAGCTCGAAGCCGGCCGCATGCATCTGCTGCGTCGGGCGGCACCACCGTCCGGGCCTCCCTCCCCGGTCGCCCAGTACCAGGCTCAGTGCCCGTACGCCGAGGACGCCCAAGACGCCCGGAGGTAAACGTATCATGTGTTGTACCGGTCACGTGCTGCCAAAGACCCCGCGTAGGCCGCCGCGGCAGGGGCAGCAGGGGCAGACAAAACTGGGCCGGTCGAAGTGCTGGTTCCGCCTTTTCAGGCGCACCTCGACACGGTCCCCGTGTCGGTCTGTCCCGGCTAGAGATAGGGGGAACAATGAGGTGAAGGTGTATAACCCCCGGCATGTCGAGGCGGCGGCCGCGGCGGCCGTGGCCACACCGTTGAAGCCCGAGGACGGCGAGAGCTCCAACGACGAGTACAGCTTGCTCGTCAAGGAGGGGTTCTCGCGGGAGGACGTCGCTGCAGTCACGATACAGACATATTTCAGGGGGCATCTGGTACATTTTGATCATCCCTCCTCTTACATATGATATGCAATTTATTACTTAGTTATCAGTATTTCAGTACATTATTTTCCAACATTAATTTTACTGAAATATAGTATAAAGAGTAATTAATACCTAGAAAAATCGTCCATAACGTCCGATTCATATATTACATTTCAGGTTATATCTATTACATTTCGGAATGTAAGTATCTGTTACATTCTGTACACGTTTATAGATGTACGGACGGTTTTTCAATGGACGCGTGCGAGAAACAATGTACACGTTTATAGATGTATGGACGGTTTTCAGTGGACGCACGCAAGATGTTTCTCTAGTACTATATATAAATGTATAATTGCCATTCCTTTCTTCTGTACTTAACCTGTTGCAAAACATAACTATATATGTATTTATTAGTTTGTGAGAAACATCCTGCGTCCACCGTCCATACATCTACAGACGTGTACGGAATGTAACAGATACACCCCGAAATGTAACCTTTCTTTTGTACTTAACCTGTTGCAAAACATAACTATATGGCTAATTTTGCTATGGATCGTGTACGTAGGCAAGGCGTGCGTTCAAGGCGCTGAGGAGCTTGGTGAAGCTCCAGGCGGTGGCGCGGGGCGCGTACGTGAGGCGGCAGGCGGAGGTTGCGATCCACTGCATGCAGGCGCTTGTCCGGCTGCAAGTGCGGGTTCGGGCCCGGCAGTTGCTGACAAAGTCGAAGGAAGCACAACTGTTGCAGTCGTATTACATGGAGAATCCGGACTCAAAGATCCCCAATTCGAAGCTGCTCGGAAGCGTGTAATTATATTACGTACATGGTGATTAATTTTCTGCTTTAATTAATTGTTGTGTTAATCAATTTGTTATTGTAATTTTTTGAATCAAAGCTCAACTCTGCTTGCTTGCTGATCATCATTCTTTATTATCTATTATTCATTTTCTCTCTCTCTCTGTATATATATATGAATGAGCAATAATTTGGTATGTGAATATGGATATGTAGTGTATATCCTTACTCTTAATGAAAGTAGATTGAATTTTTTGACATGAAAATTCTGTCTTCTCCAAGGGAAAAATCTCAGTCTTTGATTGTTTACTTGTATTGATCACCACCGTTGTTGTACCTTAATGTCTCAACCCATTAAAACTTAAGGTCCATATCAATTTTCTCAATTTAAACCCCATTACATATTATCTTAAGAATTTATTATAAGAAATTATAAGAAATGATAATTCAA
This sequence comes from Cyperus esculentus, assembly GCA_030179965.1. Taxonomy (NCBI): domain Eukaryota; kingdom Viridiplantae; phylum Streptophyta; class Magnoliopsida; order Poales; family Cyperaceae; genus Cyperus; species Cyperus esculentus. The sequence continues at coordinate 6,003,677 of JASGLE010000006.1, read as the reverse complement.
GCTCAAAACAAGCTGTGAGCTATTTACTAGTCATAACAAACGCATGCATATGGAGAGGGTGTTATAAATTTATAATATATTTTGAAAGTTTCCCATGTTTTGTTCACATAACATGGATCGTACCGGTTTTAGGTACCGATGGAATTTAGTTTGCTTTAGTTCAACATTGATTGTCAATTTGTCATGTATCATGACAACGTAAGAAAACAAAATGGACAGTGAAAATAGGACTAAAATTTTGTCTAAAGTTATTTGAATGGTCTCCATCCAAAGGTATGACTAAACCGTTCGATTCAATTTATAAGTTTATCAGCGGTGATAGCATGTGACCCCATCATTCTAAATATAACCAGCATATTTTTTCTAGCACATACATGATCAAATCACGATCGATCAATTACCAACAATTAGATCGTACAGCTCTTCGAAGTCTTTGGACCGTCCAAATGACTTTGGACAATATCCGATTCGGTGAAAATAAGATAAAATCACAACAGAATTCTAATAAGAGCCAACATAATTTATTTTTTAGGCCTTCATTGTTTAATTAGAGCTACTTTAGGCAATTACTGAGTGCTTATCCTCTGCCTTAAAGCACGGTGCATGAAGCACATGGGCCGTTGGATCACATCAAGATCCGTGTAGGCTTGAATCTCGAGACGATCCAATAGCCCATGTGCTTCATGGCATATTACCTTAAGGCAGAGGATCTGAGATGGCAATTACTGACCACAAATTCAATATGGGCCGTCAAAATATATTTGATCCGACGGTTCACAGGATGTGATGCAGCACTCTGGAATTAATCTCTGGTTTTTTTTTTCTTCTGAAATTGTTTTCAACTATGATTTTTTTTTTATTTGATAAGTTAAATTCCGCTTGCTGATCCTTCTTTATTAATTGTAAAATTATTTTCCCAATAGAGGAATTTGAAAAAGCTATCACCTCAAAGACATGCATGAGGTGGTCATGTTGAATTTTCAAAGCTTTCATATATTTCTTCACAATTTAATTATACATTGTCTATGCAATTTAATTAATTTGTACACAATATTGGTTGTCATATTCATATATATATTGGCAAGAAAAACTAAATCACAGACGCAACAAACTGCAAAATTAATCAACAAATAATTGACTATACAAAAAGATATAAATCATAACAAAATTCATAAGTGGCGAAAATTGTTCTCTCATGCATGCATGTAATTAATAATAACTAATAAATCATAATATAGAATTCTCATTAATTGCATCAATATAATTATTTTTTATTGAAAACAAAAGGACTGGACTCGAACAAACAAAACAACAACGTACCGGCCGGTACCACTCAACGTGCAAACTTTATTCTGGCACGAGGCCAGTTACAACTTGGAAAACATAATAAAGAGCGAAGATGAAATAAAATGCATTATCAGATGCCAAACTTCTCCAGGGCCGGAGTTGAATGGCATCGATCCAAAACATAGAAGAACAATTTAAGCAGACGGACTTAGAAATCACTTCGCCGTCGATTGTTTGTAGTTTGTAGTTTAAACCATTGGGGGAGGCTCCTGCTGCATGGCGACGACCTTGAGCCAGGAGGCGCGGCGGGAGATCTCCCTCCACCACCTGTTCACGTTGCGGCGCCTCTCGATGAGGGCCTTGGAGCGCCTGTCGGTCGCCAGGCGCTGCGTGTTGGGCAGGTGCGACAGGTCGGCGAGCGTGAACTTGTTGCCCGCCAGGTACTGGTTCTCCGACAGCCGCTGCTCGTAGATGTCCAGCACCTTGTCCAGCTCCTTCTTGTTGCTGTTGCTGTTCACCCACTCCTCATCGAGGTTCGGATCGAATGCCAGGCTGAAGACCAGGTCGGAGCACGGTGGGTCGAAGCTGTGCTCCTCGGTCTGCAGCCACTGCTCGATGGCGGCGCGTTCGAGTGCTCCCGCACCAAGGAGTTCCTTGTAGCCCTGATCGGCGTAGCGTTCGGCCACGTGGCGGCATATCTTCCTTGACTCTGTTATCAAAAAAAAAAAAAAAAAATTAAATCATTGTTATAGAGCATTAATTGTTGTCTTAGCAATGTTCTTTGCTTAATTAATTACTGTTTTTAATTTCTAACAGTCTTAATTATGAAATTACTTACAATGATTTTATTTAATTATAACACTAATTATGAATTTACATACGTTTACTGTTTATTAATATTTCACTTAATATTGGTTAATTTAATTACCTTTTTTTTTTTCAAATTAACTAATATGATGTTAACTAATTGCTTCAGAATTTTCTGATATTTTACTGTATTAATTGAACTGAGACTTAATTAGTAAATTAATTGCAATTAATATGACAATTGACAAAGCTTTTGTGTGTTCTTACCAACAAGGGTCACCTTGCCATCTTCGAACGTGAGTGCTTCTCCTCGAGGCTGCAAATTAAACAGCATTAGATTATATTAGAGTAACATATATATCTCGGTTCTATTAGTTTGTTTATTTGTATGTTATTATGCATTTATGCTATGTACCAAAATTAATTAATTAATACTTATGTAGCATGTTCTCATGTTGTTGTTGTTTTTTTTTTTTTCTTTTTGGGTAATTAATTTGGGCTGGATCAATTATTATAAATAGGCCAAATGGCCCATAGTCTTCTCTGAACAGACAAATTGCCATTTGCCATACCCACAAAACATGTACATTCAAAGTAAGATATATATGGCCCTGTAAATCTTATATATACTCATAATAATATGATTGATAAAAGACACTAGAAATTTTGCATTATTCACTGGCAACACATTTTAATTTTGTTGGTTTTTTTTTATAGGCAACAAACAACAAAAAAAATGAAAAAAAAAAAAAGTGATATATACTTGGAGCTTGAGGTACTCGGGCATGCGTTTCGGTCCCCGGTAGGTGTCGACACGGATGAGCTGGAACTCCACATCCTTCTCAAAGAGACAAGTCAGCACGCGCGCGACCTCAGCCGAGGTCGGGGACCCGAAGATCTTCACAGCAGCCATTACTGTCTTCTCCTCAAGTGAATTGCTCAAACTTGGTTTGTTGGTTTGTTTGTTATTTGTTGTTGTTGATGCTAAGTGTGATGAAGGTGTGAATTTATAAATGAATGAGCTTGTTATATATACTTGCCGGATGAGCAGCAGAAATGCCTTGCTTCTCAAGTGGAAAAATGCAAAAGCAAAAGGAGAATTAAAGAGCTAAAGTAAAAAGAGAAAGATAAAAATCAGGGTTGCCATTTCAGGTTTTAATTTGTGTACCATCATTGGTGTTTGTTTGCCTTTTTCTTTCTGAGAGACTGTTGTTTACTCAATCAGATCCGGCTTTGAGCATTATTAATTAATTAATTGATATAAGTAATTAAAGCAGTTTTTTTAATTTAATTAATGCATAATTACTCTAATATAACTTGTATATGTATGTCTTCTGAAAAGTAATTATATATTCAGAATGTTGAGAGGGCATATTGACACCTTAAAATTATTTGTTTTGGGCTCGGCCTCTAATATAAAAAGAGCCAATAATTAAAAAACCAAAAGAAAAGAAAAAAGTACGTATTTATAGTGTATGCATTGATTTCTGATTTTTTAACATGACAAATTAGATTATTTTTTTTATTGAAGATTTAAAAATTAAATTTGAGCTTTTGTTGTTAACAACATGAGCGAAATTAAATATATATTTATTGGAGTTTTAACCTCTAATTAGTGTGTATGGCAAGGAACTCGTACTAAGAAAATTCTCTCTTTTCTTTTTCTTTAAAGCATATTAATAATAAAAAAGAAATTAAAAGCAATCACTTGTATGTTGCCCCCATCATGATTTTACTGTCCTTGATCTAGAGTATGGAACGGCATATGGCTATATATATATATATATATATATATATATATATTATGAAGATGGAAATTTGGAAAACAATATCCTTACTAATAATAAAAGCATATTGGAAAAAATGATATGAAAGGGCTATCATCACATTTGAGCCGTTGATCATTTTCTTCGATAGATCAGAACCGTTGATGTACATTAATGCCCGTTGACATTCTCAACCCAATAAAATTAAAGGCCCGTATAAATTATCTCAATTTAAGGTCCATTACATATTATATTAAAAGTTTATTATAAGAAATAATAATTTCGGCTCAAAGCAAGGCGTCGACTTTTCACTAGTATAAATTAATGTATTACAGTGTAACTATATAGGTGCTTGATAAATTCTACTTATTTTGCATTTAAAATGTTACCACGAAGACCAATGTCTTTATGAAAAAATGAATACTTGTATAAGTGTTTGTTTCTTCCTAAAAGGCTAAAACTAAAATAAATGTGCATATATACAAGTTAAAAGATTCTTTCATCGAGTAAAATTAGTGAGAACTTTAAATGGAGATACTAAATATGGGTAGGAATCGGGTGACAACTTTTGTTTGTGAGCTGTGACAACCTCGACAACGGATTCTTAAATATATATTTTGTACAAACATATTATGAAGCTCATCATAAATTGATTGTGTTTCAAATTTCAACTAATTTGAGTATCGTTTAATACTTCATTGAAACTCATCAAATTTTCTTCATATTTACAACGGTTCAAAAAATTATGAGTTATCAATTATCAAACGACACTCAAATTAATTAGTTGAAATTTAAAGCACAATCAATCTATGAGCTTCATAATGTTAATTTGTACATTATTTTCTATTTTAGAGATTTTATTTCTATTTATTTGAGGATCTGTTGTCGCGGTTGTCACAAAAATTGGTTGTCACCCGATCTCTACCCATTAAATATATACAAAAGAAAATTTTTTTTTGAGATAAAGATGAGGGTCAACCGACTCAAATTTAAATGTCTATAAAAGACCGACCCTTCATTCAAATTTCAGATCCATAACCTCTCATAAAGAGAGCATTGTCCTAAGCCACCGGATCAAAGACTGGTCTTATGTACAAAAGTTTTTAATATAATGAATACATGCGCACAGGTTGATTAAAATTTCCAATTCATCCACTTTGTTTATTGTTTGTATTTTAAATCCAATGATCCCATAAATAGTAAGTGCTGGATGGACCTCATTTTGATTTTAAATTTTTGATATATAGTGCTGGATGGCCAATGTCCCCATTTTTTTTTTTTTTCCTCAAATTCGACGTCTTATATAGTACTTTTCCACGATTAAAAAAACAACAATAATAACAACATTTTTCTAAGAAATTTATAGTTAGCCATAAAATGTGATATTATCCCATAATTGAAATTTATATTAATATTTGTATTTAGTATTGCTCTTAAATGTCTGCAATGTTATAATTGAATCATGAATTATCCAATCTTCTTAAAATTTCTGGTATTGCCTGAAAATATTAAACTAATTATAAAGAGGAGGGATCAAATGACACAATAACATTTTGACACAAATGTTACACTAAATCATATAAATTTATAAAAAAATCTTAAAAATAGAAAATCTTTTATAAATATATTCATTTACTTATAGATAGATTGTCTTTCAAATTTTATTTAATTTTAGTGTCATTTGATACTCCATCAAGAATCATTAAATTTAGATCGTTGTAATTACTATATAAACTTGATGGTCGTTGATGGAGTATCAAATGACACTCAAATTGAATGAAATTTGATACACAATCGATCTATAAGTAAATGAACATGTTTGTAATTTAAGATTTTTTTTTCATAAATTTATATGATTTAGTGTAATATTTGTGTCAAAATTTTGTGTGTTATTGCATCACTCCTCAATTATAAATTTGAGAATGTATATTAACTGTGTTGTAAGAAATTGGATTTATTTTTAGAAGAAAAAAAAAAGAGTTTTTTTTTATGTGCATTTAATTTGAGTATATATTGGAAACAAAAAATATGCTTTGGAGGGGAAAATAAAAGCAAATGCAGAGTATATATGTTTGTTAAACAATAGTTACTAATTAACAACGCCGGGATCTACAGACATTATCGCCAATAATCTACGCTATCTCCACAGAAAGACAACATGAAAACCTCATCTGGAGGTGAAACCCCTAACAATAATTTCTCTGTAAGATTAATCTACAGAGTAATTAATCATTGACCCGGGAATTGCCTCGACAACCTTAAATGCTGTATGGGGCTGCAGGATTCCACCAAGAGTTCAATTCTTTATTTGGCTAACGGTCCAGATATACAGATACCAAAAAAGATACCAATTATGATATAAAATATATCCAAATTGAAACATTAACAAATTATCTTGAAATAATTAACGTATTAACTTGAAACATTGTAGTATTAAGTTAAATAATACAAATCATAAATTAAATCATCTACTTGAATCACTACTAAATCACATAAATATTACTTTAAAGTTGTTGAGAGAACGTATGGGAGCAAGATGAAGTGAAAAGGCAACAAAAGAGAAAAATATATCATTTGTGTTTCATTTTAATCTCATTGAGTTTCAGATTAACTTTATAGATGTTTCATTTTGATCGCAGCATGTTGCCGATTAACGTTAAATTAACTTTGTATGGTGGTATCTCCGACGGTATCTTTTGCAGTATCTCCGTAGCATTTTCCTTTGCCCTAATGTTACATGACGTGACAGGCTCCAGACGGGACAGAACCTGCGAGCGAAAGGATGGCCGGCGCAACAATATTGCGTGCTCTGCAATGATCAATGTGAGGAGACCAACAATCTCAAGGCCCTGAGATCCCGATCTGACGGTTCTCAGGTCCGTATCTGCTGAGTCTGGATCTCGGGGTCCATGAGAACCGTCGGATTGAGATCTCAGGACCCTGAGATCGGTTTTGGATCTCAGCAGATACCGATGCTATATATACGGGGGGTGAATGCTGCATAGTGCATGCAGGGAGAGTTCACATAGAATAGGGAACCTTAATTTTGGTATTTCTTTTCACTTTTGGTATTTCTTTTCCTCTGATTGACTCTGTAAACTCTTTTTTAATTTAATTAATGAAATCTTATGTAGTAATAGGCTATCGCCTACTACATCAAAAAAAAAAAAAAACAACGCCTAAACACTTTGAAGTACATAAACTCAAGATCCAATTATTATTTGTATTTAGTACAGGGAATACAAACAAATTCGCTTAATTTAATCTTCACCCATATCACTTATATAAGTGCACTTAAGAATGCATCTTTAATTTCTTATTCAGAATTACAGTAAAAAAACAGACAATAACATGCTGCAGCTCCCTTAGAAGGTTCCAAGGCAGAAAAACAAACAAATAGAGATATAACAACCACATTAGGATCATGTGAAGAACTGACACTGGTTTCACAACAGCAAGCTTCAACAGATTTTTCAGATACATAACTCAGTTTATTTTTCGAGTGGGCCCGGGTGCTCGCTCTGCAGCTCGATGACCTTCTTCCACGAATCGCGGTTCGTGATGTCGTTGACCCACCTGGCCACATTCTTCCTTTCAGCGAACAGTTTTTTGCCCCTCTGGCACCGAGTTACCAGGTAATGTGTGTTAGGGAGGTGTGACAGGTCTGCGAGGGTGAACTCGTCGCCTGCCAGGTACTCGCTCTCTGCGAGCCTCTGGTCGTACACATCCAGGATGTTGGACAGCCGTTTCTCACTTTGTTCTATGATGGCCATGTTGGGTTCTTTGCCTAATGGCTTGGCAAAGGCCAGGTGGAAAACAAGCTCAGAGCTGGGCGGCGCAAAGTTCTGCGCTTCGGACTGCAGCCATTGCTCGATTGATGCCTTTTCGAGGGACCCGTTACCATAAAGCTTCGTATATCCACAGTCTGCGTACTTGGTGCATAGATGCCTGATAACCTTCCTGGAATCTGCATTGAAAATTCAAAGTGTAATTAAATTAGACTTTATTTTCTTATAAACTCTAAAGAGTATGCATATAACATTGCACAAATTTTACTGGTACAATCTTAATTTTGTATATGCTCCAAACTAGAAAAAGTAATGCTTCTGGAACAAATCAAATTTGTAAAAAATGCTTCTGACATGTTTCAGTATCACTAGTTGTTTGAATTTGTTGTGTTTTATTACTCCAATTGTAAACAGCAATTCCACTGATGTAGTAGAAAAAAAGTAAACCAACTTGATCTTACCTACAAGAGTAAGGTCTCCCTCCTTGAATGTTACCTGTCCACTCGGATCCTGCGCAATATCAGAAAAGACGGTTCGGGATGAAATACTGAGAGAAATATTATCAGAAAAGAAGAATCAATTCATTACAATTGTTTAGTCAATTAATAGAAAGATTCACTTACCTGGAGCTGAAGGTTCTCAGGAATTCTGTGCTCCCTTTTGAACGTATCGATTCGGATCAGTTGGAACTCGAGGTCCTTTTCAAAAAGGCATGTCAACACCCTTGCAACCTCGGTTGATCCCGGCAGGCCAAAAACCTTCAGTCCCACCATTCTTTCCCTTTGTGTTCACCTGTTATATTTTTGTCAATTGTTAGATGGCAGGTATCAGCTGCCATGAAGGGGATTTTATGGGAGATTGCCAGGAGAAGATCTATGCTTTCTTGCTCTCTGGGATAAAAGAAAAAGGAAAAAGAAAAGATGCAACTGATTAAAGCAAAAGAAAGATGTGGATATATTCTTGCTTGGCACAATTATATTAGCTTAACAACCTTTAAGCTATTAAAACCATTGTGATATGTGCTAATTACACATCATTGCATGTGACTGTTTTGTGCTTTAGATGCTGGTACTGGAAGACAAGAGGAATTAATACAAGTGAGGCAAAGAAGATACTTTGGTCAGACTGTTGCTACTGTTAAGGAATAATTATAACCTCTCTTTATCCAAAGTTGAGTACAGTGTTTAATACTTAATCTAAGTATTAAAATTACATGCAAGGAATGTTTGAGGATTAGAGAGGAAATATGTTTTATTAGAGGAGCTTGTGATTGGTAAACCAAGAAAAGGTTGAATCAGGTTTTGGTCCAACGGTCAAAAGATTTAGTAATACATACAATACTAAAGTGTTATGTTATTCTACAAACTTTTTTCAAGTAGATAACGTGAAATATTAGTTACATTAATTATACATTATGAAGCCCAGAATATTATCTTCAGATAATACTTTTCAAATGCTTGCAATTTGAAGTCATAGTTAATTCAATTCAAGGAACACAAACGAGTATACCTATTTTCTGCTGTTTTATTCGTTTTTTTACTCATCATAGCACAAAAAGGCACGAGTGGTTCTGTTATGGATCGGTTAAGTAACCTTTCATTTTAAATCGAGTAGGTCTTATCAAACATGTCTCTTTAATTATATATAAAAGATATATCGTGACCATCTGATTATAGAAAATGAATGACTCATATTTCATCCGATCCATAACAGAATTAGCCTTCTTAAAATATAACTGCCAAAGAGTTGAAAGTATATGGTAGTCCAGAAACAACAGTAATTAATTAGGCAGCACCCCAACCAGGATGATTATCGTCTGACCTATGTCACATGCCATTCGGCATGTGAGCCGTTGGATCTCCTCAGGATTCGGGTTTGCCCAAATACCAAAGGGATTCAACCGAATCCCGAGGATATCCAACGGCTCACATGCCGAATGGTATGTGACATAGGTTAGAGGATATGAATTCCCCCAACTGACATATACTTCTGCCAATACCACCAGTATTAAGCCATACTGCTATCATTTGTAATGTTCTTCCAATCATGCAGTGAGAAGTCTGCTTTATAACAAAATGCAAGAACATTGTTTAAGGCTCCAAAGCAAACAATTCAATCAGTCTAATACCCATCTAATCAGGAACAAGCATGGAATCCCCAAAATATGCATACAACAAGTGAGGATTATGATTGTTTTGGAGTCAATGTGGTACACAAGGCGAGAGCCGAAACAAATTAAACACGAACAATATTCCTAATCGGTAAACTCAGCGACACCTGAAATGAGCACACGAGAGGAAACTAAGTCCGAGGAGCATTCAGCAGCTCCACGACTTTCTTCCAAGCAGGCCGGGCAGATATTTCCTCCCACCACCTTCCCAAATTCTTCCTCGACATGAATAAATCCCCCTTATTGTTACTAACCAACAAATGCCCGTTTGGCAGGTGCGACAGATCGGCCAGTGTAAAATCATCACCCGCAAGGAACCTGCTCTCGCCGAGGCGGTTGTCGTACACGTCCAAAACCTTGGCTAGTTTCGCCTCGTTCTGCTCGATTGCAGCTGTATCTTGCTTGAGACCCATCATCGGCGCGAACGCCAGCTGGAACACTAGGGCTATGCTCGGTGGATTGAAGCTGTGCCCCTCCGCCTCAAGCCACTGGTCTACTGACGTGCGCGCAAGCAGCCCACCATCTTTCCGACCCATAAGGGTTTGGTTTCCCTTGTCGGGGTACTTGTCGCAGATGTATCTGCAGATCGCCCTCGATTCTGCATGCAAAGTGCAACAAATCTCTTATGCATTTTTGAACGGTAACATACCTTACTGACAGTCTGATACGCCAACAAAAGCAATTATTTTGCCTTAAGAAGATTAATTATTATTTTGTTTGCAGTTTACACACATTAATTCTATTGATTTGGAATCAATTACATCTAACATCTAGTTGTATAACACTCTTATCATTCTGAAGATCAGAGATGCCAGTAATCAATCATAGCACTCAAACTCACCTACTCAAACTTATATATATATAATAATTTCTGAATTTTACTCCAATACTCCCATCGAAAAATTCTATTTTCGACGTGACGATTATAAATGAATATTACCCATTATTATTATTATGAGATTTATCTGTAACCGATAAAAATATCTGGGTGTGAGCAGTAAGGAAGTTCTTTAATTAATTACCCAATTTAGATTAGAAACCATCAAAACAAACTACAAACCCAAATCTAAAATAGGTAAAAACAATCTGTAACAAACAAACATATTCAGATATTCTCTTGACTCATAATGAGCGAAGTGATGTCTCAGTCTCAGTGTCACTCACCGAAGACGGTGGTGAGCTCGTCTCGGAACGCCGGGACCTGGCCGAAGGGCTGTGCTGTCAACAACAAACAGTCAGCAGTCAGTCAGTAAAGGAAAGGAGAGAAAAAGAGGAGGGAGATGAGATGACCTGGAGCTTGAGGAAGTCGGGGGATTTGTGCTGGCCCTTGGCCATGTCGACGGGGGAGAGCGTGAAGGCGACGTCCTTCTCGTGGAGGCAGGCGAGAACCCTGGCCACCGCCGGCGACAGGGGAGTCCCGAACACCGTCACGCCCGACATTGCGCTCGCCTTATCCGAATCCAATCACTCAGGGTACGTTTGGATCGTGCAAGGATTAGTAAAGAATAGAGAAACAGAGATTAGTAAATAAGAATAGTATAAAAATAGTGATTTGGATCAGGGATGAAGAGTAGTAGAAGTTAGTGTAAGTTCTACTCACTGCTACTCACTGCTACTCACTGCCTAGTAGTAAGTGAGTGTAAGTTCTAGAGATGGCACAATCCGATCCGACTCGGAAAACTCGCCCGATCCGATCTGAAATTTTTTTCTGACTCAATCCGAAATTTTTTCAGATAGTTAAACTGACCTGATTCAACCCGATTAGATCCGAACCGGACCTGACCCGACATCAAATAGCATCCAATCTAACTCAAAATCAACATACGATCCAAAAAAAAAGTAGATATTAAAATTGACCCAACCCAACTCGCCCATCACCCGAACCGACCCGCCCCGAGATATTTTGGAAGATCAAATTGACCCAACCCGTCTGACCCGAACCCGACCCGCCCGCCCGATTTGCCACCTCTAATGTAACCTTGTAAAATGGGAAGTGCTCCGGACAGCGCTGGAATTGCTTTCAAAACAGTTCTTTTATTTGAGAACTTCTAAAATGTTCTTGCTGAATTATTATGCAATAATAAATTAATAATTGTACAAATAAGGACATTTCGATTAGGGCTGGCAAAAAAAAAAAAAGAATCGAAGCTCGTGGATCACTCGTGACTCGCCCGGGATCGGATCAATTTAGACTCTGTTGTTAAGCTCGTTAATTTAATGAGCCGGGCTTGAGATTAGCATGGCTTGGCTCGTTAAACTCGTTTGGCTCGATAAATTATTATTAATTGCAATTCGTACTGCTCTTATCATAGATTATTAATATCTTATACAACATATGGTTTAATATATATAAAATTGTTATGTAAATAAAATATGAGGGTTCCAATGCCTCCATCATGCCTCCACTTTTTAAATTTCAAATAACTCAAAATTTAAAACTCATTTTTCAAAATAAAACCATTAGATTTAATCTATATCTTTTCATTTATGTATATGTAAAAAATCATCAAATTTGAATATTATTTTGTTTGACATCAAGGGCTTCAAAAAAATGTACTAATTTGAGCAATTTCTAGACGTTGATTTTTATAACTCATTGATTTATATAAATAAAACAAAAAAGTGAAAAAAATTGTTATGTGCAGGTAGAGAATGTCATATTGATCAAATCTAACGGTTTTGTTTTGAAAAATGAGTTTTAAATTTTGAGTTATTTGAAATTTAAAAAGTGGAGGCATGATGGAGACACAAAAAATTGAGGCATTGGAACCTCCCTCATAAAATATATACGAACATATTTTTCTTAATTATTTTGTTGATTTTTATATAAATTTTGATATAACATACTTAAAATTTTATTATTACAAAATAAACAAACTTAACGAACCATCTCGGTCAGCTCGTTAATTAAATGAGCCGATCTTGAGCTTGTGTTTTTGACTCATTAACTTAATGAGTCGAATTTGAGCTCTACCCTAGCTCAACTTGACTCGTCTCATTTACACCCCTAAATTTTCGATCATAAATATTATTTGTAAAGTAATTTTATCGTTGTACAAAGCAACGAAGCATCCTTTGGAATGTGGACTTATTGTCCTTGTTTGTCGATCGAGACTCGAGACCGTAAAAGGTAAAACAATGAAAATCACGTACCGGTACCGCCCAACATTTTACTATTTTAAATGTCAACCGTTCGATATTTTAAATTAACGATACTAGGGCTTAGATTGACATTTTGAAATTTTAAAATTGACTATTATCAATTTGTTAACTGATTAGAGTTAGGACTTGAGGTTTTCAAAGAAATTGTCTGAAATTATGAAACATATACTTTATATAAGTGCCTGTTTGATTTGAAAGAATATAAGGGATTCAATAAAATTACTGGAAACTTTCATCCTTCATTAACGATTCCGGTGTCTTTGATTCTTTGTTGATCGTTTGATCCACTAGAAAAGTAAATATGACTCTGCCCTTATAAGCAAATGATCATTTGATTATTTTAAACTATAAATCTGTATAATTATATACAGCGGGTTAAGAACATAACTTACTAGACTCACTACACATGTCACTATTAAGTTTTATCCAACCTTTTAATTTGTAGGGCCCGCTAGCTGTCCTATATTACTCATGTGTCATTTTATTTTCCGGTTAAAAATATGGAGAAACCAAAATGAGGGGGGGCAATTGCCAGATAAGAATTGTGATTCTCGGGAACATTGTACATCAAGCGGACTAAGGGAAAAAAACATATCGGAAACATATTTCTTTTCCCTTAAGGTATGTTTGGATGGATGAAGAATAATAACTTTTTGGATTAGTAACTATTTTATTTTATTTGCTATTTTATGTTTGGATGAAAAATATTGTTATAAAAAAATGTGGTTAGTAGCTATTCTATTAACCCAACTAAAAGGTAGGTTAGCTATTTCTTCAAACCTTGGGTTAGTGACTATTCTTACTATCCCATCAATTCATCTAAACACACTCTTACTTTCTTGAAAATCAAACGGCCCCTATAAAAAGAAGAAAAAAGAAAATTTTGTAGATTATCAATACATACACAAACGAAAATTTTGGAGATTATCAATACATACACAAACGAAAATTTTGGAGATTATAAGTTTTGAATATAAAGAATAAATTCTATGAAAAAAGAAAATTTTGTAGGTCATAAGATTTTAATATAACAAATTTATTGGAAGATATAAATCACAATTGTAAGTATATTTTTAAGTTAAGCTTTATCAAAAAGAGTGAGTTTAAGCTCGTGATAGCATCACTCTTAACCAAATATTATATGATACATACGAAATTTGAACGATTTTCTTTTAGTGAGTCACAATCTTTAATATATAATTCTCTTAACTGTGTATAAAATTTAATGCATAAATTCTGAGTTGTTATGTAAGAAAACTTGCCAATCTTCTATGGATTTTTATTTTTATTTTTATTTCTTTAAAGCTAGTTCTGCTATAGATCGCTCAAGATATGGACCGTTCATTTTTTGAAATCAGACAGTCGTAATATGTCCTTTACATATAATTAACGATAAATGTTTGATAAAAACCGCTTATAAAAAGTTACTTAACCGAGCCAAATCAGAAAAACTCTTTTTTTTTTTTTTATCATTAATCTTCAATGGATTTGAAATTAACAAAACAAACACGTAGTAAATGAATTTATTTGCATTTTGGGCCCTACAAAAGGCCTCATATAACCCACAAAAATGTCTCACCTCCGTTACTAACCATCTATCCTGATTGTTCTTTGTGCATTTGTATTTTCTTCCAAATTTTTACTTTTCTATTCTCTTCCAAGGAGTGAACTAACTTGGCGCGCTTCCGATTCTTGTCCTTCGCTGCTAAACAGCCGCTGCCCCTGGTGAGTTGTGACTTGTGACAGTTTTCTTTAATTTTGTTGTATTTTAGATACCAATTTCTCACTAAATTGTACTAGATTGTGCGCTAGTTTTAGAGTATTTAGACCATACAATACATGAAACTTGCTGACCTGCTTTGATAAATGATGCAAATTTTAAATCTTTTTTTTTTACTGGATTAAATTAATTAATTAGTTGGTTCCCCCTAGTTTCTTGGTGAAGGTCTGCTACTGGGCTTTATGTTACCATCTTCTATCTAATTCACTTTGATCAATAGCATTGTGATCCATACATCGCGTAATTAACTAGCTCAATAGATTAGAATTATTGTGTGTTCACAAAATTAAGTAACAAGTATGCATATGTGTGCTTTCAAACTTCTACATGAACAGTCGGATAAAATTGATCAGCAAAGTTGACAGCTTAAATTCTGCATCTATTATAAAATTATCCCAATTCAAATATCAGGACATACAGAATGTCTTATCAATTGTATTATAATTGACAAGCTAATTTGATAATATGGTACCCAAAAATAAATTTTATTCTAGTAGAACAGGTTTACATGCTTTCGAGGGGCGGGGGGGTTTTGGTGTTTCCTCAACAAATTTGGTGAAGATTATAGATTTCTTTTGAATAAAATTAGTGAATCGATCCGAGCAAAATGAGTGATGCATCAGCCAAAAGTAGACCATGTAGATGGCACACGCGATGTCGTGATGGAAGGCATGTTTCTGAAATTGACATCTATTGGTAGCATGCGGTACTCGATTCCTAGCTCTTTCAAGACCCGAACCATCTCCGCCACTACCATCTCCCTCCGCTCGAACCGTGTTCCCATGTTCTGGAAGTTGATCCGGTGGCGAAACCATATGCTCACTTTCAGTCTGTTCATGTCCTCGACATCTCTCAGTACCACACATGGGTTTGGATACCAGAGCTCCTTCTTGTTATCGATGAACCTGTCGAGAGATATTTCAGTAACATTTGAGATGATATATACGTTCAAGGCATTTAATAAAAAATAAAAAAGCTTATCTTTATAGTATAATGAGAAAGGGTTTTTACTAGAACATAACTCTATTGTGACATAAGAGTAATATATATATAGAGAGTAATTTTACAATACTCCTAAGAACTCCTAAAATTATGAATACTTTGATTTGAACACCGTTATAAAATCACGGGATTACCGTAAATATACTCGTATGTATATATTGTGGGCTGGGTTCACAGTAAGTTATACAGCTATGCCTAAGCAGTACTTTCCTGTGTCTTTTGATCTTTTATAATTGAAATATAACCTAATAAATAGTTCAGTACCAAAAAAATAACCAATATTATGTACCTAACTCCAGTGACTTTTTGTTAATTATTAAATTAGAGTTGTTAATCAAATAATTAACTACTAGCATTTATATGAGAATGAGTGCTTACTTGACAATTCTTTCTTTCATCATGGCAAGTTTCTCAACCGGAGTAGCGACATGAATACAGAAATCAATTGCATCACCCATATCGGGGCTTCGATAGAAGTTGCTAATTGGTTTAGTCGCGAGCACACTATTTGGATAGGTAATCTTCAAATTGTCCGCTCGCAAGAAAACCGTCGTCATGATGTTCATTTCCTCAACAATTAGCTGAAAAAACAAAAATATGACATACAATCATTTAGTACCAAAATTTACATCTTAATATAATACATTCCTAATCCTAAATTATTCAGCATTTTTTAATTCCTAAAAATCCTCAAATTATAATCAATAAAATTTTTCATTTGATTTTGTTTTGTGAACAAAATAGTGCAAGAAAAAAAATAAATATTGCAGCTTCAGTTATTTATATGCCATACCTGAACTTCGTCTATCTCGCATCGGTCACCAACATCGTACGGATGCATCACGAATAAAAAGATTATCGCTTCAAAAATAGTTTTCAGTGTGTTTCCAAACACGAACACTGCTAGGAGGAGTTGCGAACTAAGAAAAACAAAGAACCGAGATGTTGCTATGCCCAGTATCAGAAGTGAAAGGGATAGCACAGCAACAACAACTATCACATTTGCCATGTTGCTAAGCTTGTTGACGGCTGTTTTCGTGTCATTGAGTGTTAAAGCAAGGGCCTTGCGCTCTCGAAATGCATTAACCTGTACAATTGAAAAGTACATTACTAATTAACTGAGATATGTTAATATAAATTAAGCATCAAGTATATCTTAAATGATATCAGCTTTCTCTGTAAGTGTATCGGTCAAGCATAAAAAAAAAACTTAATTTTAACTCGATTATGGTTTTTCAACAATGTTTAGTTAGCTGTTAGATCGACTTGACAAAAATATACATAACTTTTATTATGCCAATATATATGTCATGATAGTGATGATTTACAAGATCATTAACTCGAAATAAGACAATAAGTCGAGATTATATATTACCACCCAGTCTTTAAGCGACTTCTTAGAAATCCTATTCTTCTCTTCAGCTCCCGCAAATAAACACATCGTTTTAACTGTTTCTTCTCTCTTCATAAAGCGTAGCAAATCAGACAAGTAGATGTACCTACAGTAAAAAACATAAAAGATATTACAGATGAATATTTATACTGGCATAATCTAATATGTGTTTATCATTAACTTTGATTATGAGAAATAATTATCTAATTCAATTGACCAACTATGTCATTAGTACATTATCTAATTCAATCACAATATTTTTTGGTTATTACTGATATGAACACTGTAAATTATGATTTTATTCTAAATGAAATGGGTGTTTTGCCATTTTGTTAAAAAAAATTAATAACAGTCAACTTACTTTGCATCAGGTTTAGCAACATTGGTGAAGATCCTTTTCGCTGCGACTTTGGCCTCATGCTCGCTCCTTATCTGAGTTGTCGATTCATCCTCGCAATACCCGGCAGTTAAAGGTATTTGCTCGTCAAGAGTTGTAAGTGTACCATGTCTGATTGTCCTTATAAGTCGCTTCATGCTCCAAGCCGAGATGTTTTTCTGACTCATTTTGTAGAGTTGCTCAACTGACATTGTTCCCTTAGAACCGGCCTCCTCTTTTCTACTGACGCTGTTAGTAAGAATCTTAGTACCCGGTAGTACAGCAGTATGCAGTGCCTTGGGTATTCTATATCCTAAGCTTTGAAACTTGTTAACGTCGGCTATCAATTGCTCCTCCTCATCCTTCGCTCTTTGCATCTCAATAATAGGTGGACCCGAAAGCGTCTCAATCACGTATTGGTGGAACAGTGCCTCTTGGATTCGCTCGAAGTAGGTACTGTAATGGAATGATGATGCCAACAATTTCACTAGTAGGGTTTTCACGAGGTGCAAGATTGATGCGATAAGGAGGCAAAGAAGTACTTTGGTAACATAGTGAAGGGTTTTCGGGTGTCCGGTAATGCCATCGTCTAAGAGAAGGTGCCACGTGAGCAAAACAAAGCCAAGCCAAATATTGTTCTGTACCGCCCCACGGAGGCCATAAACAAAGTATAACACCCGCTTGCGTAGTAGGAAATTACGCTCGATGAAGAAAACCGCAATCCGGACTATCCAACCAGAAACTAGTCGGCCACAAATAAATACAAACACTATAAGCTCCCATTTCCACAAATCTAACCCTAAGAGGTGCTTCTTTCGGAGATCAGTTATAACGAGAGTACACAACAATGCCGCAAGAATTGCTATAAGGCTTACTAATTGCAAAATTGTGAGAAGATTGAAGCTCGAGCGCTTGAATTCGTTAGGGATGTCATCATCGAAAGGCTCATCCTCATCGTCCTCGTAGGGTCCTGATTTTCTAAGGGCGCCCGACTTCAGTTGACTTGATCTACTGTTGGTTTCCTTGGTCGAAGGAATAGTAGGTAGCGGTGGTGCGTCCATCAACCTTGATCGCGTCTGTCTCCGAATAAGAGTGGAGGGACCTCTTTTGATGGAACCAATATTGTTGTACTGCGATTCAAGGGTTGTTTTCCTAGATCTGTTGAGCTCCTCATCGACATTGTGTATTGAAGACGGGGAATGCTTGAGAATCGACGCAGGATCCGGATAGATACGGCATTGCCTTGAGTTAAATTGATTCTGAGCCTTGTTCTGATTCGAGGTGTTGGTAACATTGGCAGGAAAATTAGGAGGCTTCGAATTCGAAGCATCGCAACTATCGATGTTCACTGAAACCTCATCATCACGGAAGCGAGGTTGCTCAGGTGCGCTCTCGAAGGACGTCGCCTCCGAGGAAGTGGTACTCTTTTCGAGGCTAGAGGATGCGAACGATACTCGTCGTGAATCCATTGATCGATCATTCGCAGTGCAGCATCGACCGAGGAGGGTGTCAAGTGTGCACCTTGAAGAAAAACAAGAAGAAGGAGAAAAAGGCGAAAACGCACCTTGATTTAGTAAATGAAAATGTATAAATTGAGCAAGGAATGACATTTACTAAACTCGATCTGAAAATTGTTGAGAGGTTTGTGTTGTTGAAGTAAATGGTTGCGGCATTTGAAGCAGTGAGCGGATGGCAGGGAGAGATTTTAGGAGGGAAATCTCTCGTCTTTTTTGTTGTGACGACACTTGGAGTTGGGCATAGGAGAAGAAATTGAATTTCCATAATTAGTTGAGCATGTTGTTATTCAATATTCATGCATATTTTTTTCATAATTGTCAAGTGTTGATATTTTACTAAATTTTACTTGCAAAAAAGACCAAATGTTTAAACATGAATACTTGGTTCAAGATCATATATAAACTGTGATGGTGTGATATAATTAAGAAAAATAATCAATATTATAACCTGGCAATTAGACGAGATGTGTTTTGAGTAAAAGCTGAAATAACATAAGAATTCCTACAATATTAACCACAAAAATATTTTGTGCGTGTAGAAAAATTTTCTGGCATTGTAATGAAATTTACTTTGAAAGAATGTAAATACAAGGCAACTGATTTGTGCGTCTATCGGATATTATACACCCTACTGTACTCGATTATGCCTTTTGCAAATGAGCTGAATGAGCAAAACAGCACTTTCTTTTTTCTTTTTTTTTCAGGAACTATATTCCATTATAAAGTTCAAGCGATTAATTTTTTTTATAGTTGGTCGAAAAAAAAATGCCTCACGAATAGAGCTGAATCTGCCCCAAATTGATACGCACTGTTATTTGTTATTGCTACAACACCTGCATAACATCCAAAATTGTTATTACTAGAGAACCATCATTCCATGAAAATGCAGGAGAGGATCCAAAGATTCCAAACATTAAATAGGAAGTACACATGTAGGACACAGTTTAAATTTGCATTCACATAAGAACAGCCTAAAATGACTGCAATTCAGATAAACAAACAAATGATAAACGATTAGAAGCACCATCAAATCCACATGTGTTTCGATCAAGAACGAGAGAAATAATTTTAGTACAGTTCCTTATCAGGAGATGCATGAACAAATTACATCCAAATAAACATAACAACACTAAAAAAGAAGGAAAAAAAAATAATAATAATCACGATCATCATTGTTTCATTCTTCTATATAGAAGCCATCAAGTATTTCTGCCTCTTCCAGATACCACTGCTGAAGGTCGTCAAAATTCTCCTCATCTCGACAACCCCAATCACTTGAGGGCCCCCAAAAAGGGGTCCCAAGCTCCTCCCCTCTGCATGCCACATGCAGGAAAGGCCGGCTCCGTGCTAGAGCATCCACCAGATCCCTATTCAAGCACCCTGTCACACCAAGTGACCGCAGCCTTGGGAAGTATGGTTTCTTAAACCATCTAAAGGCCAATGGAGTGATGCCCCCGCACTCGTATAGGTCCAGCAAATGGAGACTACTTCCATGGGTCCCCCCTTCAACAAGCATTGATGCAAGTGCCATGATTGATGAATCTCCTATATGAGAACATTCCCGTAAACGAAGTTCTACAATCTGAACATGGCTCCTTACCAATGATATAACAGCTTCATCTGTAAGGCCATGTATCTTTGACAGATCCAAGACTTGTAAACTTGACTTGACCTTACCCGCTAATAATAACTCGACACATCTGTTAGTTAGCCTTTTGCAACCTCTGAGGGATAAGGAAATTAGTGGGCAGAGCCCTTGACCAAGGTATGACAACCCTATGTCAGTAACACCAGTTCCATCCAAAAATAGAACTTGCAGTTTTGGTAGCTGGCTTAGAGCTCTTAAAGCCTCATCACCTATAAGCTTGCACTCTCTCAGATCAAGCACATTGAGATCTTTATTTAAAGATATCTTCTCGATACCTACATCACTCAACAGATTGCAACACTTTAGACCGACATGTGTCAGAGAGAGCGATGTGACAGATATGTCATGAAACACTAAATCAGTCAATTGGTTTCCATGTGAAACCCTAAATTGGCGCAAACTGGAGCAAGAATGTATGATTGCACTGAAACCTGCATCAGTGACCCGTGAAAAACCGCCGAGGCAAATGCTCTCCAACTTCAAACAAGTTTGGGACATTAGCAGAAGACCCAAATTGCTCACCCTTTGAAATGATGTTATCATGAACTCCTGGCTCCGAATCAGAGATACATGTTTCAGCTTACCATGACGATTTATCAGCTGGAGGCCCACATCTGTAAGGTCAGATAAAGGTACAGGATCAAACCATGGTGCATCTTTGAGATCCAGATGGGTCAGGTTAGGAAGAGCTTCTGATATGGATCCAATCAAGTTGTCTGTGATGTAGTCAACTGAGAGGCACAGCTTCTGAAGGCTGGGGAAGAGGGGAGCTCTTGCAATTTGGATTTGTGGATTTTGGGCCTCTATGACTACAGCCAGAAGCTGGAGTAACATATTTATGGGGATATATCCGATCTCTAAACATGATAGTTTTTTGGAGGCCACAGACCATATGTGGTGGAAATTAGGCCCATCAAACACTGAGAAATCAAGCCCCGGCAGGTTAAGAGACTGAACGAAACAATTAATAATAAAACTGTATCAGATAACTAATTCATTATAATACTCAAACGAGAAAAAGAAAAAAGAAAAAGAAATCACTACACGCATTAGAAGTACCAAATAACTTAGTTACAGGACCATGTCATTGTCACAGTAACGTACACATATTGATTCCTTCAACGGAATAAAACTGGATAAACTAGTTAGGAGTGCAAAAATAGGGGTCAAAAACATCCAGTAACACTGTTCCGTGATGAAGCCTAACAATACCATAACAGCATGCTTAACATTAACAAAAGTATGACATTTCTTGAAGCTACTTCACAGGAACGAAGTATGTAGTTGGCATAATATAGTCCATTGGATAGCCACATGATTTAAATAGAATGGCATACACAACTAGGACTAATATCACTCCAGTTCACATGATGCACAATTTTTAATGATACCAGACTTACATGCTTTATATCAACAAAAGGAAAGCAAAGGCAATCCTTGATAAGTACAATTGATAAATAGCATCCAGCAGATTATGACTTGGCTAAATATGGTCCATTTGAAATGTACAAGGAACAACGAAATAATTAAAATAATCAGCCGCAGAAATCTTGAAGCAAAGAAACAATTACCTCTAACTGGGAACAGCCAATGAGAAACTGCTCAAGATCAGCAGAAGATATCGGAAGTTCTTTACGGGGAGCAAGACACGTCAGTGAGAGAGTCCTGAACGCACAAAATACAAAGTAGCATTAGCATACCATATAATCTGGGTTAAAATATATATTTAATCAGCATAAATATTGAAAGCAAAATTCAATTCATGTTAGATCTATTTGTATCTAATTGACCAAGAAATCTTTACAATTATCTACAAACTTAACTTTACTTTCAAATTCCAGCCTTACGGGCATATTCATATGATGCTCATTGTTCAGCATATATATACTAAAAATTGTACTCCAATACTCCCACCAAAAAAATTCTCTTTTGGATCTGACGATTATAAATGAATATTATCCGTTATGAGATTCATCTGTAACCCGATAAAATTATCTTGGTGTGAGTATGGAAGCAACTTCCATATATTGATTGTCTAAATTTAATACAACCCAACACATTATCACTAATTCCCCTAATTTTCCCAGCTCACATTAATTATATTTACAGCCTTCAATCATGCATACAACGAGTATCAATCAATTACCTCAGATCAGGGCAGTTTGCGCCGAGCTCGGACAAGATCTTCCCGCTCAAGTTCCGGCAGTTCACCAGGCAAAGCTCACTGAGAGAAGGCCTCGCAAGGTACTGGACCGCGGCATCGTCGAGCCGATCGCAGTCCATCTGTATGCTCTCGACGTACCGGTTCCCCGCCAGCAGCGGCCTCAGGAACTCCACTGTCAGCGCGAAATCCTGCACCAGCAATTCAGAGCAGATCAATCATCAATAGTTCAATACCAACCGGATCTTGAATCAATTAATCAAACATAAAGACAAGAATGAGGAGGAGGAGAGGGGGGCGTACGAGGAGATGAAAATGGGGGAGGAAAGAGAGGGCCTGGGAGGCGCCAGAGCGGAAGACACGGGAGGCGAGGGAGGCGAGGACGAGGGAGCGGACGTCGAGGCGGGAGAGGACCGTGGCGAGCACCGCGGAGGGGAGGCGGTGATCGATCGACGGCGACGGCGACGCCGAGTCTGAGTCGCCCATTTTGCGATTCGTCGCAATGTTGCTGCTGTCTGTTTGTTTGTGTTTGAGATCTGATTCTGATGATAACAAATTAACAATAATGGACAGTTTGGAAGAGAAGGGAAGGGAAGGGAGTCCATATGGGCTACGATCCAAATTGGATCGGAGAACCCTCCAATACCAATCCGACGACTGTGACTTTAGGGAGTGCTTTTTTGAAATAATCTCATCCGTTCGATGGGGGTTGGAGGGCCCTCCGATCCAAATCGGATCGTAGCTGATTTCGGCGCGAAGGGAAGGGGAGGGATAGTCATAATGATTTCAGTTCCTCTGCAGCGCTGTATATGCAGTGAAGTACGAAGACTGTTGAATTATCTTGAGATCCGGAGTAGTACGAATCTTACAACAATCCAATGGTAGATATGCTTCACTGCGTATTACTTTAAGGCAGAGGATAAGCACTCAATCATAATAGCCGTTGCAGCTTCCGCGAAGCTTCGTTTGGTCGTTTGGGTGGGCATGAGGAGTGGGGTCATGTCATGTCAGTCATTATCTTATTTCTTTTAGACGTGGCAAATCGGGCAGGTCGGGTCAGTTTAATCTTCTATAATGTTTCAAGTCGGGTCAGTTTAACTTTCTAGAATATCTCAGGTCGGGTCGTGTGATGGGTGGGTCAGGTCGAGTCAATTTTAATATCTATTTTTTTGGATTGTATGTTGATTAAAGTTGGATTGAATATTATTTGATCTCAATTCAGATTCGGGTCGGATCAGTTTGACTTTCTGATAAATGTCAGGTCGGGTCGGGTTCTAGCACCTCTAAATTTTTTGAGGGAAATGGAGTATAAGCCATTGCAAATATTGGATATTATTCAAGTTGGCATCCGTACCTACTTTTCCAAAAAAAAAAAAAAAAGGGATATTATCATAAGGGGGAGAAGAAATTAGTTTGACATTGGTCAGTTGGACACAAGCACTTTGCTCCAGAAGGGGTGAAGATGAGGGGAGGGGGGAGGGGGGGAGAGAAGAGGTAAAGTTTTTAATGTTACATGCTCCACAGATTTTTTAAGGAGGAGGGGAGGGGAAAAAGTCACCTCCTCTACCCTCAATTTGTTCCCTCCAAATTAGGGTGTAGAGGAGGTGAACTCCTCTTTCCATTCCCTCTCCTTCCCTTCCATACCTTTCCCCACCCCTCCAAATTGTGGAGCACACTGTAGACTATTTTCATAATTTGATATTTAATAAATTGAAAAATTTTAAAATTGGACTTGATAACTGCACCTCTTAAAAAAGTCTCTTAACTGCACTCCAATATAATAGTAACAAAAATGTTTATACTAGCACGTAAAAGTGTTTATACTAACCACCAATATTATTTATACAAATAACTAGGTGTAGATCAAATATGTTGGGCAATGGAGGTGTGACCGGAGATGAGGGTAGAGGTGCGGCCGGAGGGGATGGAGGTGCGGCTGAAGACAGCGGTTGTGGGTGGAGGTGTGGGTGGTGGTGGTATGATGATATTAATGGTAGAAGGATGGAAGAAAAAAGAATAAAGAAAGAATAATTGTGAGGTGGAGGTGTCGCTGGAAGACGGCGAAGGTGTGACCAGAGGGGGGCGGAGGTGCGGTTGGAGAGGATGGATATGGGGCGGATGTGGTGTGGTGGTGGGAAAATGGAGAAATGATGAGAGTGAGAGAAAAAAATAAAAAATAATAATGGAGTGCAAATAAGAGTTGTACTTAAAATGATAAGAACAATTTCTCTTTAAAATTAAATGAAACATTTTTTTTACATTTGTAAAGATTCTTTTTCAAATTTATTAAATATTTATTATCAATGTCAAAAATAACATTGTCAAGTGATCCCTTCTCTTCTCATAATATTATTCCCAAAATTAGGATTACTAAAATACCACTTCAAACTTATGTTCTTACTCAAATTGTTATTATACCTAAATTGTTATGCTTCTATAACAACAAAATTAGAAAAGTTCACAATTCGAGACACAGATTTGAGATTTCGCTGCCTGTTTTACTCTTATGGGCCGAAAGTATGAACAAGATGAAGTCCGGATGGCTGTTGTGCTCTCGGCCCATAAACTAGCCATGCTCCACAATCCACATGGTTTACTAGAGAAAAAAAGGTCAATGGAAATTTTGAGAAGAATGAAAATGAAACCTGAAACTTCTGGAAATCCAGTTTGATATACTTTTGAAAAAAAAAAAAAAACAAGAAGAAGAAGATAGCTTTAATTTAGTTTGTTTTGTGATGACAGATAACTGTGACATAGCCCATTTGCTTGGGTGGTGTATAAGGGCTTGTTTTAGTTTTGTTATAGTTGTTAGTTTTAGGTTTGGAACTTTTGTCTCAAAAAAGAATGAAGATTTTACTTCATTGTTCCCACAATAACGAAACAAGAGTATAATTAAAAATTGAATATCTTGTTGTTGAACCCAACAAACTTCTCTCTTAAAACACAGTACTTCTGAAATCTGAATAGTTGAATATATAAATATGAGGTTTATTTGCAATAAGTTTATCAAACTATTTGTTAGTGAAGATTTATAAATGTATTGTTTAAAAGAAAGTTAAGGTTTCTATTTGCCTCAATTTATCAATTTCTTGAAGTACATATTTTAGTAACTTTTAATAAATTGAATTCCTATATAAGCATTTGATAAAATTTTAAATTTTTATTTGGTGATTATTCTACAAAATTAAGCACCATCTGGTACGACATTTTTTTCTCATTAGTGAACCGTTTGATTTCATATCAAGTGAAATGCCGAAACATGCAGGAACTATTTTGTGCTTCCAAATATCAATTTGAAGTTCTGGATTATTAATTGGAACTTTTCCTATATTGATTTGATACTGATATACATTGGAATTACGTTTTGCTAACAATTGACCGTTCTACAACTTTATTATGAAATAAGCATGCATATAATTGCAGATTTCGAAAAGTTGCAATTTAATTTTTAAAATGTAGATAATTCAATTAATTGTTTGAAATCAATGATTAAATAATTTAAATTGATAATTTTCTCAGTCCATTGTAAAAAAAAAATAAAAAATTACATATGCATATATAGTACAAAAAGGCATAAGGCCGGACAAACGTGTCAAGTCAGATCAAATTTAATGTGTAGCTTATTGAAATATTAAATAGAAATATAAAGAAAACTTAAAAAGCTTTCAGAAGTGTTGTCAAAATTATTTATGAAAAGTATCATGGAAAAAGGAAAAGAATATTGGCACAATTGAATTCACATAAAAAACTTTAACAGCTCAACAGTATCTATATCTATACTCCTATAAAAAGGATGTAAAAAATGGATCATCTTTTTTGTTCCAAGTCTACTTCCGAAATGGAGAAAAGGTATTACCCTGCTCCCATAGATCGAACCGATGACTTTTCAATTTTTCTGTCTTATCACTCCCAACACATTTTCCGTCGAACGCACCGTCGTCTCTCTTAGTCCAATTAATGTTCCATTTTCCTCTCATTGTGATCGAATTAAAGAAAAAATATTGCTTTTTAATTTTTACTTTTGTTCTTTGCAATTCAGAATGGTTTTTCTTTTTGATTCATAAACTCTGCAACACTTCACTTTTACTCCAGCTTAATTGACCGATAGACTTCGACCTTGCTCCTTCCTAATATGGAGAGTCCTTGACGCTTCACTCAATTTTAAAATTCTATCTTTCTATTTGTATTGCCAATGTTCTAAATAGCGCGCTATAGCGTTTTCAGGCTCTAAACGCAATGCAATATGCCAACATTGTGCAATAGCGAGCTATATAGCATATAGTGCGATAGCGTAAATAGCGTGCGCTGTCCGACAAACGATATTTTTATGGTCCAAAATGAGTTAAATTTGTTTATTATTCTGGGAATTATAGAAATTGTTTGGGTTTAGACTATTCTATATTGTTCTATCATGTTGATCATCATTTACTAGGGTTAGGTTTAGATATCAATCGTCCGATAGTTCGTATTAGTGACCTATTATGCAAAGAATACCTAGTTAACATTAAATTACTAATATTCTAATAATGATTTTTTGTGCGAGAAATGACTTTTCTAGATCATTTTGGATTGAAAACAATACTATACCAGATAAATATTGAATAGTAATTTGGACTTTGTACTAGTTTATACAAATATTATAGTTTCTTAATAACTTTTGTATTGATTATTTGATTATTTGTTTTATAAAACTTTTTATAATATTGAAACTTAATACAAAATAAAGAATACAATCTATGAATTTATTGAAGATGCTATATATGTACAATACTATAGCGGAGATAACTTTTCTGACGACCCGCCGCTATAACGCTATAATTGCGATTTAGAACCTTGTGTACTGCATATTACTAAAATAAATATAGTTCATTGTTTCGAATTTAGTTTAAAAGACCCGTCCAATAGACAGGTTTCTTGCTAGTTATCAAGAATAAACACTTGAAGTCTTGAACCACCTTACAATTTAATAAGCATTTAGTAATCCAAACAAATCTAAAACGGACCAAGTAATAAACATATATACATTAACCGAGGCCACACGGACTAACATATATATGCATCATTACACAGCCGAACCGTGTCAACTAAGCATCCAATAATGACTGACATACAAACAGTTGAAGTGTTGATCGATCGGTTCAAAAAAAATAAACTAAAAAGAAAAAAAAAGAGAGAGAGGTAAAACCGTGGAAGTGAAATTTTAAAACGATGTTGGGGGGAGCGGAGAGGAGTGCTCATCCCCTGCTATACTGCATTGTGCAGTTCACAACGTCAGCCGTTGGATCATCTCGAGATCCGTGCTGACACGAATCTCGAGACAATCAAACGGCTGATGTTGTGAACGCAGAAAAACTGCCTGCTTTTCTTGATCCGATGGTTGAGAAATACCGAACAAAGTACTTTGAGATCGGTGCAATAAATACCGAACTACTTTGAGATCGGTGCGGAAACCGATCCCGACCGTCCGATCGAAAAAGCAGGCCTTGCTTTTCTCAAAAGAAAAGCAGCAGATTTTTATCCGGGGGAGAGGAGAGGACTAGGAGCTGGAGCATACATACTGCATACATGATGCATATTAATAGCGAGTCGATGGGGGCTATAAATGGCGCGGTCAGACAAAGATTCCCGCATTAAAACCTCCTCCGACGCCTCCCATTCCTTGCTGCTGCAAGCCTGCCTGCCTGCCTGCCTGCACCAGTCCCCTTGCTCCTCCATGAAGCGCCTTTGTCTAATGTCTCTCTTCAATTTTGTTGTGGGAAATGCTATGGTCATTCGCAAACAGCTCCCGTCATCGATACCGACAATCGACATATATGTGTATTATTTCTTTCTTTTGCGCTAAGATAGCCGGTTTTTATGTAGTGATATGTATGTAAACTCAACTCGCCATATGAAATCTATGACCTCTTGTCCCTGATTCACTATAGCATCTCCCTTTCTTTCACTGTCATATATATTTTTATTATGCATGTTATATAACTTATTATATATACTATATAGTTCATTATGCATTACGTAGCTCACTTTGTATATAATTTGTTGGTTGCAAAATATACTTGTCAATAAGTATCTCTTTATGTATGTAAACTGATTTATTATGCATACTTATGTATTTAGTATGCATTATGTTGATTGTAGAATATATGTTAATTAACAAATGTCTTTTATATGCAAGTAAAGTTGCTTATTTATGCACACAAATTTATTTTAACATGCAATGTATTGATTGTAGAATGCAAGTTACCAAATGTTTTTATACACATGAAAATATGAAGTATGCAAGTTATTTAATATTTTTTTATTCGGCAAGTTTGTTTTACATGCATAATAATTAACTTTTGTTGCACATTAAACAAATTTGCATGCATAATTTAAGAATACAAAACAAGTTTGACCGGTCAAACCATCCGTATCAACGGCGAGTGCTTCAATTGTATTGTTGTATCAGCTCCCTTTTATTTATTGCATTCCCTTTAAAAATTAAGTTTCACAATTATTTCTTTCTATTTAAAATTTAAATGAATAACAATTACTACCTCTGTTCATGAATAAATGAATTTTTAGGAAAAATCAAAGGAATTAGTGGAAAAGTGAAATTACTTTTATGCCCTCAATTTATGTCCGGCGAAAACTTCGGTGAAAGCCGGGAACAACTAAGAGATGAATAGAAAAATAATATTGAATTGGTAAAGTTCATTTAATTGGGGACAAGCTGCAAATGGTATAAATTCATTTAATTATGGACGGAGGTTGTATTTCTTTCTACTAAAATGATCAATAACAAATTTTTTTTTGTCTTTCTATTTAAATGAATAACAATATTGCATATTATTTTTTATATATACATATAAATTAAAAACAAGATAAACTTTCAAAACTTATATTCGTTTGACAAAATATTTTGTCTCTCTTCGTCATTGGCTTTTCTTTTTCTTTGAGATTCCCCACACCTCATTTATTGCACAACTCAGATCTTACTGTACATGAATTTTTTTGGTTTAATGTACACACAAAAAACGAGATGAACTTTCAAAACTTATATTCGATTGACAAAATATTTTGTCTCTCTTTGTCATTGGCTTTTCTTTTTCTTTCAGATTCCTGGCGCCCCATTTATTGCACTCATGCCTTTCCTCCATGAAGCCATGATTTCACCCTCTCATATTTAATCCTGCGCGCCTCAGACCAAAAGAACAAATAAAAAAAAATAGAGTAATACCTAGCGTTTTTTCTTAGAAAAACCGTCTATAGCATTCATATGTACATTTTGAGATGTATTTGTAACATTTTGGAATACATCTGTTACATTCTATACATGTTTATATGCATTTTTATGATATTGCACTCAATTCCATTGCATGCTGCTGGCCATATGCTCTGATGCACACAACATTGCTTGATGAGTGGCTTTAAACAATTAATATCGGTGTGGCCTTAACATAAAATTAGGGTTTTGTCCAATTAACACGCACGTCTTTTAAATTTTGCGCCATAATTCAGTAGCGGAGCTTGCCTTCAAATCGCGGGAAGGTGTATGAATCAACTAATTAAACATGTAATCTTTTATTTTGAATCGAGCTATTTTTATCAAACATGTCTTTTTAATTGTATTTAAAACACATATCGTGATGAAAAATGAACGGCCCATATGTATCTCATCAGATCCATAATAGGATTAGCCGTTATTATTATATATATTAAATTTGCAAAGGATTAATCCTTTCTGACTTCATTTTCAGTCTCCAGTCAATTAATTGACTATATTAAGGAGACAATTTAATTTTAGTGAACAGCAAACAAATTTGATTCCAGTAAAACAATCAATCTTGTAGTGCTTTATATCATACTATATATGTAGTACACTCCTATGCTAACACCTCATAATTTTGTGAATTTATATAGAAAAACGTTTGGAGTCCAATGCTGATGCTGTTCTATGTGTCCACAATTAAAAATCGTTCATTATCGAATGAAAGAAATTGTATAATTGTTGATATGAAAAATATATCAATTTTATGACATAAAATTTGTGTATCTCGTGCATCAAACTTTCTATTCCACAATCATGTGTTTCATTTAACAGATAATGAGTGATTTTTAACGTTGGACCCGTCAAACACATGGGTAATTCGACAAACAAGGAGTAAGTCTCCTTAAGGCTCCTCAAGCATCTTTAGTATCTTAATCCTTCCAAACACGAGTTCCTTAACACAGAATTAGAACATTCTTATGCCTCCTTTTGTCTGACGGTTAATCTTTGCCCGGCTCCTTAAGGAGCCTCTCCCCCCGGATTAAGTCTCCTTGGCTCTTGGATATAAATTAAGCCATCCGAACGCGAGTTCTGTAGTACATATCAAATTTTAATCCTCATTGTGTTACTGAACATAGCATGTGTGTTCCTGATTATATATACATAGCATCATATCTATCTCATCTAAGGCTCTAATGCATGGTAGACTAGCACACAGTTAAATCAATAAATGGCAAGTCACAATCTCATCCGCATCATTTACTCCACACTAGAGGGCATCCCTGTTCTTTCGATCTCTCCACATGTCATTGCCCCTCCCTCTTTGCTCAGACTCAAAGCATGCATATATGCACATAGCTACTACTATATACCAATTAATTACTCTCTTCTCCAACATATACATGTGTGTCTATAATATATGAATGGAGAAACATCGATCTTGTGTCCATTGAAAGTTAAGATGTCCATAAACATAGAAAGAATGTAACAGATACATCCTAAAATATAACAGACACATCCTAAAATGTAACTTATGGACACTGTTGCCGACTTTAATTTCTATGGACGTATTACTCATATGAATGCTAGCTCTTACAATTTATTAAAGTTACAAGTAATTACAAGCTATATATGAGGTAGTGTACAAAAAGAGAATGATCTCTCTAGCTACAGGGAAAGAATCATTTATGCCATAACGTGCAGTGCATGACATACACGAGAGAGAGAGAGAGAGAGATTGAATTCAACCAGAGCTAGCAGAGAGATGGAGAAATCTGAAATCATACAATGAAAGAGAAAAAAAAAAAAGAGAGAATCGTTTTACTATTAATGCTCTAGCCTGTCTTTCTCGATCGGTAGCCGAGTGTTTTAAATGCCATCCATCCATCCGTCATTCCATCCCCACACCAAGCAAGCAAGCTCTCTCCCTCCTTAAGTGCTCATCCTTGCTTCCCCCCCTTCAACAATCGCCATTATTCATCCAGAGTTCTGATCCTTCAGCTAATTTTGTCTCTGAGTGAGAGTGTTGTTGATTGATTAAAGAAATGCTTATGTGCAGCTGGGGCTAGCTAGCAATGAAATAGTAACTGCGATGTTGGCCCGGTTCACTCAGATAGATCAGATGCATGCATGCATATGTATGTATGTATGTATGCTAATTATCAATTATGTAACAACAGTATTTTCTGAGTGCCTTGTGATTATTGATTTCTGATTGAGCCGTGCCAATATCTTAGTGCTTTTTCATCATTATTTATATGAGTTCATTACTAGTCTGAAGTTATCATGCTCCATTTATGTAGGTACGTACAAATAATATATATATATATATCAATTGTTATTTATTTCCATCTCTTATTTACTTAAATTAAAATGTTTTTTAATCTTCCTCTCCTTCTTACGTTTTGAATTAAAATGTCATTTTTTTTTGCCATTCAAAAAACATGGTTTTTGTTTTTTTTTTTTCTAACTGATCAATTCATTAGAAAAGGGTGTTTGGCATTCGGTACTGCTTCTTCATATATTTAGCAGCAGGGAAGATCATATGAGTATATGACAATGAATGATGTGCAAATGGCACACAACTTTGAAGCTAATTCAGGAAATCTGCCTCTTCATTCTGTATCTCCATACATGTATAGTTTTGTGCTGCATTGTCCACATTACAGTCCCTCCATCAAGCTCAGTTATAGTTGTGTGCATCATCTTGAAATTTAGTGTGTTAGATCAATGCCGAGTGCTCATCCTCTGTAGCTGCAAAGTGTAGCGCAGAATGTGAACCGTTATATCATCTCGAGATTCGAGCCAGCACAGATCCCAAGATGATCTAAGAGTCCACATTCTGCACTACACTTCGCAGCACTATAGTGAATATGAAATCTAGAGATGCCCGAAACTACCCATGCGCACATACCTTTTTTTTTTTTTTTTTTTCTCCTCATCTCCTTTTTATTTTTATCTAGCAAATCTCAATTTCTACTAGTTAGATCTCCTGCATGTAGAAAATGCCGGCCGGCATGCCGGTCACTGGTACATATATTAAGGCTTTCGTGATGTGATGACATTGGTAGAAAAATCAAGGTTTGTTTGATGTAATTTCTGTCTGATGTATATAACAACACCTCCTATATATATATATATATAATTAAAGAAAATTAATTAGTAGAAAGATTTTAACATACAGTTAAAATCATCAAAATTAATTAACAGTGGAGCTACACAGCTAACGCAGAAGGTATAATCAGGGAGGTATGATTAAAAAACGAACATTTTTAAGATTTTTTGGATATTTTACTTAATTAAAATTGAATCGTCTTTCACAACATATATAGGATTGCTTGTACTTTGGAGCTAGGAACCTATAAATTTCTTTCCATTTTTAAGATGTTTTTAATTATTTTTGCGAATTTGTTAGGAATTTTATTATCATGCACGATTAGTCGAGATATGTATTGTCAAGTGATCCGGCCTCTTTATATATTATTTATAAATATCTCATGTAAATTCAATATGGATCCACAAAAATCACTCAGTTAAAAAATTCAGCTATAAGATATATAATTAAGTTTACATATATGATATAGTCGTTGCATTTATTGGCAATATAATCAATGATGATGAAATTATTTGGATATGTAGTCTCTAATTATATTTTGTTGGTATTCTAATATTGGCAAATTGTTATTTTTTCTGTTTTTCTATATTTATATTTGAGTTGTTATTCTATAGATCGGCTAAGCAACATTTCATTTAGAATCGAGCGGTTCTTATATCTTTAATTGTATCTAAAAAATATATCGTGACCATCCCATTATAAAAAAATGAACGATCCATATTTCATTTGATCCATAACAGAATTAGCCTTTATATTTATTAATCTCTTCCAAAAGGTTTAAAAAAGAGGACAATATTTTCTATATTTATATTTATTAATATCGAATAGCGGATAGCGGACTCATAGTCCTAAGGTATATTTGAATATGACTCTATTGTGGACGCTATTAGTTCCTGTCATATATGAAATATTTGATTATTTATCGGGTATTAAGGTAATATATTAAATAAAATGATAAATTTTTAAATAATGTGTAATATTTTGACCAACTTGTTTGAGAAAATGTAGTTCAATATTGAAAGAGTAAAAAAATGTAGTTCAATATTTTATCAAAAGGACTTCAATAACAAGCAATTGTTTTTTTTTCCTTGATACTAAAAAATTAATGCATGTATGACGACCTAAACTATAGAAAAAGTTTACATATACTCTTGTTGCCTGTACTAAATAAGTTATCTATCTGTCATTTTCCAACATTAACAATGAAATTGCAGATCAAATTATCATAAAAGAATTATGTCATGCGACGTTTTTTAATGATAATAGAACTTTATATTACAAGTTTATGACTATGCTATTCATTGATCAATCTCACTATTTTTCTTTTGTGTATTCTAAGTTTATTTAATACAATTTTCATTAATTAACCAAATTAATGTGTTAAATGGTAAGTAAAACATATAAAACAACTATTAAGTATTAGAATATCGTACAATAATTGAAGTGAAGAGATCCAATGACCACAATTTTTGATGTCCTTGATGTCCACAAAATTTTTTATACATAAATTTGACAAATGTAAACCATTGGATATATTATAAATTATTTCAATAGTATATACGTAAAAAATGATAAAAATTTAACTTCGTTTTGATATCAATCAAGAGAGGAGAAAAAATCATAAAATTTGAACTGTTGATTTTTATAATGCTTGATGCACATGTAAATAAAATTAAAATGATATAATTTTGTGTGTACACATAAAATATGATATATGCAAAACATTCTATCAATTAGTTTTGTTTTTTAGGATTTTAAAATGTAGTTATTAGAAATTTAATTTTGTGGTTACCGATATGGCACCAAAACTTATGGTCATTTGATCCCTCTTCATAATTGAAATACTAAGTAATAGATAGCATAAAATTATTGAAAAGTCAAATAATTATAATCATTATTATTTTATATATATGTTATTATGTAAAACACCAAATATATAGAGGGAAAAACTGATAGCATTGTAGCATATATGTTGCTTTCAAAACGGTAATTTTAAAACTAAATAAAGCTAGGACTGCTTCAATGTTTTTTTTTTATATATATAATTTTGCATCAACCGCAAAAAGAGTTCAACTGTCAACAGATAGTGTAGATGTCTTATTTTGAAGCATAATCTGAATCTCTCGTAAAATACACATTTTATCTAGGGGAAATGACTCCACACCCCCCTAAACTATCCCCTTGTGACAAGTTGCCCCCCAAACTTTTTTTTGTGACAAACACCCCCCCAAACAACCTAATTGTGACAAACACACCCCCAACATCCAATTAGCCCTCTAATATTCAATTATGGAGTGCGAAAAGACCAAAATACCCCTGTATGTATATGTCATAATATTTAAAATATTAGTACTTCATAAAATTATTATAAAAAAATATTGTTGCATGATATATAACCGGAATAAATTTGCTTACTTAAATATAAATAGACAAATTAATGAAATTATAAACTTTTAATTTTTTTATAACTGAAATAAAAAAAATAATATTTTTTTAATTTATATATTATCATGAAATATGTTCTATTACATAAAATAACATTTAAAATCAAATTACAAATATAGCTTAATAAATATTTTATAATAAAGATATCCAATTAATTATAAATATTTATATCTATAATTATTTTTTTAAAATTAGATTTTATGAAACACTAATACTTTAAATATCATGACATATACATACAAGGTCATTTTGGTCTTTTCACACTCCATAATTGAGTATTAGAGGGTTAATTGGATGTTGGGGGTGTGTTTGTCACAATTAGATAGTTTGGGGGGGTGTTTGTCACAAAAAAAAGTTTGGGGGGTAACTTGTCACTAGGAGAAAGTTTGGGGGGGTGTGGAGTCATTTCCCCTTTTATCTATGTTAATGCGTTGTACCTTACATCACAGTCACAGGAGGCAAATGCCAGAAGCTCATTCATTCTTTGCTATAGTCAACCAAACAACAATACAAAAAACGTATTTTGGCAGCTTTGAAGTAACCAAACCCTAAAATTCTCAACTCCAAATTAACACTTTGTTCTGGCCCTTCTGAATCCAGTGCATTGTATAAGCGAAAGGGGCAGCTGAAACGTCAGAGAGAGATGCACAAAATTAATTGTACCATTAATTTACTAAACCCATTTTGACACACGCGCACCGATTTCATATCCTCCGCAGTACGTATGGACCGTTAGATTGTCTCGAGATCTGAGCCTGCATGCACTAATCTCATATTTCATATCCTCTAACATATGGCATGTGCCATACCGCACATGGACTGTTAGATATCCTCGAGATGCGTGCAGGTTCGAATCTCGAGGTGATCCAACGGTCCATGTGCGGAATCTCAAGAAGATCTAACGTCCCACGTGATTAACTGCAACTTGCATGCAGTACTGGTAATTCTTGATAAAAAGGAATCGTGACCATCCAATATGAAATATATATATATATTGTACATATATACTTGGATCGCTCAGACAATTCAAGTGGAGATACATAATCCGAGCTAGCTAGGGTTTGAATTTCTGCATGTATGTAATCATGTACTCTTAACTCGATCTCCGGGCAGTGGAATTTAAGAGGGAGAGAGAAGGAGATTCCTTGAGTAGTTGGAAGTAAGTAACGAATATATATATCATCATGGTGTTCATGTTGCACATAAATGAGGCCAGGGACAGGTAGCTAGTATACAGTCAAAACCAAAGGCAAGCTGAGGCAGGCATATGAGGAGTAAACCTGTCAGCAGTTAATTCAAGCAAAAGTATATATAGCCCCTTACATTGCTTTCAGCACCATACGATCACATGGCAAATATGTACAAAAATATTCCCATTTTTCAAACAAATTTACAGAAATACCACTTTTTCTAAAGAACATTTAGAAAATTGACTATATCTGGAAAACTATTTACAAAAATTACCTTAAAAATTTTACAAAAATGATCTTAAAAATTTTACAAAAATGACCCTCCGACTCTGAAAATTTTACAAAAATGACCAACCCAACCCACATGCCACTTCATCATAGGGTTGTGGGGGCAAAGTTTATGACATAGTATCATTGTCCTTAATTCAATTGGTGTTTGTTTTGTCTTTGAAATACGTAGAGATCGATATATGCTCATCGATCAGCTAGCGCGCTCTCGGGTGATGATCAGACAAAGATTCCCTCATTCATTCATTCACTCACTCACTCACTGCTCTTCTCTGATCTGATCTGATAATCTGATCCAACCCCCCATGCCTTCATTTAATTCACCACCCTCTTCGTTCCATTCTTTTTCTCCATCCTTGTCTTAATTTGTCTTTTCTTGATCTTACCACCCCTTCCCTTGCCAGTGTATAGGTTGGTAGGTGAAAGGTGAAGAATAACCTTTGCCATTGAGTAATACGTACCTAGCGTCCTTAGAGAAGCTGTCTATTTGTTACATTTTAGGATGTATCTGTTACATTTGGTACGTACACGCAGTGGCGGAACCAGGAATGATTTGAAGGGAGTGCCGAGAAGCCCGATGCCTTAATTAGTCTCTATATAATTTTCAAGAATGTCAAATCAATTATGTATAAAGGTCAAACGATAAAGAAAATTTCTATAATTGTCGTAATATCTAAATTTCCAAAATATACATATTGAATTTAATAGATTAAGCATCCCAAAAAATAAAAAAATATAACATTAAAAGCCAACTATATGTTAAACGAGAAAAAGTCTCTCTCCCCTAACTCAAATCCTCCTTATTATCCCCATCCACCATAATACTATTATGGAAAATTTTTTTGGCCTGGACAGGCCATGGTATGAATCGTACAGGGTCGGAAATTTTTTTTGGATCAAGGCAGTGCCCGGGCACGGCCTGCCACTGCTCTTGATTCCGGCTCTGTGTACTCGTCTATGGATATATGGACGGTTTTTAAATTGACGCAAAATTTTTCTCTTTGCCATTTCACTTCCTTTGTGTTTACCTCGAGTAAATCATACAGATTGATCGTCAAACAGTAAAATTGTAATTAATGGTTATGGGCCTTATGACCAATGGGTCCCTTTGTGTATCCTTTACAAATTAAAGAACCGATTTCGTGCACGAATTCTCCTACAATTCCCTCCTTGTTATTAGGTATATGCATGTTTAAGATAGGGTACATATTAACTAATTTATGGATCGTAATTCTAGCGTGTGTATACCCAAAATGTCTCTTTTGGGTCATATCTAGTATCCTCAATATTGG
Organism: Cyperus esculentus; assembly: GCA_030179965.1. Classification (NCBI taxonomy): domain Eukaryota; kingdom Viridiplantae; phylum Streptophyta; class Magnoliopsida; order Poales; family Cyperaceae; genus Cyperus; species Cyperus esculentus. The sequence continues at coordinate 5,965,241 of JASGLE010000006.1, read as the reverse complement.
TATCCACGTGTCCACATTGTAATAAAATTTGAGTTGAAAGTTACAAAATTTAAGACAAGAGCTACAAATTTTGTGTATGTGTGGACTGTGGATATGTTTATAGTGAAAATGAAGACACTTGAAAAATTCCTAGCAAACGATTTATTTTCTTTTATTTTGTGATCTTTTTCAATGAAAATGGTTACATATCGAATTTAATGCCGATATATTTGTTAGGGTAGTGAATTAGGATGCTAAATTGGTTTATGTTTAAGTTCTTGCTCAAATATTGCTCCCCAAGTCCCAAGTTCTAAGGTGCCTTTAGAAAAAAAAATGCTTCACCTCTTTTGAAGGGATTTTTTCATTATAACATTGTATATATATCGATGGTTAGTAAATTGTGGGCCAGATTGAAATTGATAGTTGTGACTTGAGTAAAAAGACCAGAGACTGGTGGGCTGGGCCTGATGCCTCTTAAAATCTCTTTTCTTTTCTTGAGCTGAACAAATTAAATTATATACCGAGACCAAAATTGAATAATGATTTTGCAGTGCAAATGTGCAATCGCCTTTACTATGCCTTTGTGGGTTCTTTCCTTTTTTTTTTTTTTTTTTTTCTGTAAGAAGCTTAAGGATTGAAAAGAAGAAAAGACAAATGAAATTTCGTTCACGGTAGAGACATGATTGAAAACCTTAAGCTGAAGTTGGAGATGAAAAAAGAGTTTGAGAATCTTTGAGAAACTCCATTTAGGTGTTTCCCGGGTGCATATTATGTTGTCTTAGAAAATTGTCAGTGTTTGATCTATGGTTGTTAAACTGTTACTGTCTCTTCTCAAAAAAAAAAAAAAAAAAAAAAAAACCTGTTACTGTCAATTTGTCGGTGTTTCCTGGGTGCATATTCTGTTGTTTCCATCTTTTACCATTGCAGCCCAACTTGGCCCAACATATCATCTCTCCCAACTGCAAAAACGCGCCAAACACGTATACCTTGGTCCACTGGCCATCGTTACTTTACTTCTCCTTTTTGAGCGTCAAGATTTAGTAAGGTATAATAGAACAAGCATTGATAAAAAAAAACAAAACATAATAATTACAATATGCAAGGAATTAATACTCGCTCAAGTTATGAGCAAGGTATCTCACTGAAGCATGTGAATAAAGTTACTTTAGATGCTGCAAAGTATATATATGGTTGTTTTAGTTATATATATTATTTTCTATGATTGCAAGATAGCCACAAAAAAACTTCATTATGCGTTGAGGAAGCAGAGTTGCTTGAGGGAGCTTGGGTGTATGCTTAGATCAAGTGAATCAAATCAATATATTTCTTGTTGTAAGGAGCTTTTCTCATTTTTATATATCTATTTTTTCTTTCTAATTAGATACAGTTTTTCCTTCATCCTTAATTTTCTCTATCTATTTTGGGTTTAGCCGGTTGAGGTTAGTGAAATATGAGATTTATAATTCTAGTGGCTGCTGCTATATCATAATTAATTAGAATTATTCATTTTTTATAGTGAGATTTTTGTTTTAGGTAAACTTAATGATGTTAAATTCTATTTTTGAGCTATGCTCATAAAAAATTATATTTTTGAGCAATATAATCATATATGCAAATTTAAAGATGATAGATTATATTTTTGAGCTATGTTCATCAAATAAAAATAAAAAAAAAACAATGCATTAGCTCATACTAGCTTAGCTTATATATTTTTAAGAGTCGTGCTAACTGTACCCGGGGTCTTGTACCCCTCCGCTGTACCCCAACAGAATTTTTAGTATAAACAAGTTGACCGGTCAACATGAGTTGAAAAAAGGAAAGTGATGAATATCACCGATATGCTTATGCTCGGCGAGGAGTATGAAAATTACTCCAAACGACTTCCATATATTCTCTCGTCTTTACCTCAATCTATTTGTCTTTGTTTAGCCGCACGTTAGCACTAAAATAATTAAATGCACCTTCTAATGTTCATATTATTTTTTTTTCAAAAAATTTTTAATAAAATGTTTATATTTCTCAATCAAGTGTTCATATTTTTCCGATAAAAAACTTTTAAGTATTTATATTTTTCTGATAAAAAACTTTTAAGTATTTATATTTTTTTGATAAAAAAATTTTAAGTATTTATATTTCTCAATCAAGTGTTCATATGTCTCTCTATCAAGAATTAATATTGTTTGATCAAATTTTTTTGACAATCAAGTATTTATATTTCTCAATCAAATATTCATATTTTTTATCAAACTTTTTGTTAATCAAGTGTTTAATTATATTTCTCAATCAAATACTCATATTTCTCATTCACAATCAAGTATTTATATTTTTATAACATGTGTTTATGTTTTTAACATTAGGTGTTTATATTCTTATAATAGTGGTTATATTTTACACTAGGTGTTTACATTTTCATCACCGGTGTTTATATTTTCACACTAGGTGTTTATATTCTTGCAACCGGTGTTTATATTTGTATAACCGGTATTTATATTTTCACACTAGGTGCTTATATTCTTGCAACCGGTGTTTATATTTGTATAACCGGTATTTATATTTTCACACTAGGTGCTTATATTCTTGCAAACCGGTGTTTATATTTGTATAACCAGGTATTTATATTTTCACACTAGGTACTTATGTTCTTGCAAACCGGTGTTTATATTTGTATAACCGGTATTTATATTTTCACACTAGGTGTTTATATTCTTACGACCGGTATTTATATTTTCACACTAGGTGTTTATATCTACAACCGGTATTTATATATTAACAATATGAATTTATATTTGTATAATTGGTGTTTATATTTTTAAAACATGTTAAATAACTAGTTCGAGCACCTCAACAATATATATATATATATATATAAATATACCGTGAGCTTAACATCCAAAAACCTATCAAATCACCTCCAAATTTTGATTTATATGGCTCAATAAATTCTTTATATCAAAACCTTATGGGATACAAAAATTTTCCATTTTTGAAAATTTTTAAGTATTTGTTTAAGATTTTTTAAAAGTGATACATAAAACTTGATTATTTTATTATATTGTATAGTCATTTTTTAAAAATCTCAAACAAATATTTAAAAATTTTCAAAAATGGAAAAATTTTGTATCTCGTAAGGTTTTGATATAGAGAATTTATTGAGTCATATAATCAAAATTTGGAAGTGATTTGATAGGTTTTTGGAGGTTAAGCTCACGGTATATTTGCTCTATATATATATATATATATATATATATATATAGAGTTAGGCTACAATAATATGCATATCACGGTTTTACCGTGCTATGCGGTCTGTATCTCCGTTTTCGGTATCCAAATAGTCGATCCGAACCACTCAACTTAATATTTATATCAAAATATACTAGCAAACCAAAATTTAGAATTTTTAGAATTTTTTTCTATTTTTAATGATGGGGACAATATCACTATTTTTGTATAAACCAGATCCCTTCGATGTAGTCATTTTCTCATCATCATTAAAAATAGCAAAAAAATTTTAAAAATTATAAAATTTGGTTTGCTAGTATATTTTGATATAAAGATTAAGTTGAGCGGTTCGGATCGACTATTTGGATACCGAAAACGGAAATACGGACCGCATAGCACGGTAAAACCATGATATGCATATTATTATAGCCGGACTATATATATATATATATATATATATATATATATATATATATATTTATTTATTTATATTTGTATAACCGGTATTTATATTTTCACACAAGGTATTTATATTCTTGCAAACCGGTGTTTATATTCTACGACCGGTATTTATATTTTAACAATATGAATTTATATTTGTATAATTGGTGTTTATATTTTTAAAACATGTTAAATAACAAGTTCGAACACCTCAACAATATATATATATATATATATATATATATATATATATATATATATATATATATATATATATATATATATATATATATATGTTTTTATTTATGAGCGTTTATATTTTATCTAATCCGTTAAAATGTTTAAACGGGATAGGTACTCATTTAATTAATTTTAAAATTTTAGAGTTAATAAGTTTTTGAACATGAATAACTTTTTGTCAGAAAACAAATCATATTTTTATACATTTTTTTTATTGTTGGTCTCCCCCACATATTTACTGGGAAAGAAGAGGGCACCGACGCCATTATTCGCAATATTTTTCGCTTTACATGAAAATAGGCTAAATAGCACATAATTAGAAGGGCTTCTAAGTTTTAATTACTGGGGTTCAGCATATTGGGGTACGAAAGGTGGGGTATCTAGAGATTTTCGCTATTTTTAAATCAGGCGCACACAAAAGTTGGAACAAAATTCACGGCATTTATAATCCTGCTAAAAATTAGTAACTAAATAAAGCAAATTTGGAATTTGACATGTATTATAAGAAATTATTTTAGATCAGACCTCACAGTGTATTTGTATAATAGGTTTTTCATTTTAATTTTATTCTCTTGAATTTCATATATAAAATAAAGTGGAAATATAAGAAATAATTAAATTATTTTCATATAAGTCAATTTCTTTTCAAAAAAAAATGTCATTATATTCACTCTAGCTAAATGCCTTCCCTTCTTTTACATAGAAACAATGTCAGCGGCTTCATTAAGAGATGACAGTAAAGTATTGAAGACTAGCATTCGGCGAGATATCATTAAATTAACACTACATGATGTTGAGCAACTCAACACGCTAAATAAAAGCAAATATGAACAGAGAAAAATAGAGATACACAGGAAGATTGAGCAAATGACAAAATTAATGGCAGCAGTAGGTGACTGGGAAAATAAAGTGTTAGATACGATTTTAATGGTTAGAGGGTGCATCAGAAAGCATCAAAATGGTGATTCCAATGAGAGACTGTTTTCGGAACTAGAAAATATCCTTGTTAAGATAAAAGAATTGGAAAAAGTTCCTCATATCATAGAAATCGAACCAAGTGAAGTGGCATCCCTTAGTCCTCCCAAAAACACATCATTCGAAGTGGGGCAATCTTCAAATTCCAGTGTGAAGAGCAATAGTGACAAAAACAATGATGGGTTTGTAGATGATGTCGAACTTAATGGGGAATGGGATGCTAACGAGAAGGCTTGTCTGAATAGCCTTGCTATCTTTCCTCAAAACGAAGAAGTAAAGAAGAGATTACTAGTTCGTTGGTGGATGGCTTTAGAACTTTTACCTTTTGATAATGATCAGTCTGTAAAATCCTTCTTTTCTAAATTAGAGGGGAAGGGTATCCTTCAACCAAAACGAATCAAAGAATATAGTCAAGTAGTTGACAGCTACACCATAAATCCCAAAATACATAGTTCATTGATTTTAAAGTTGAAGGAGAAAAGGGTTAAGGAGACTTTGCTTTATAAGGATGACAAGGGCAATGTCATAGCAGTGCTGAATCTCAACGAAAAGCAGCTCAATTCTAGATATAACATTAGTAAGAAACCCACCATCAAAGTGCTCCAACTTGGTAAGTGGCGTTACGAAGATTTGGAGTGTCAAAATGACAACATTGAGGTTTATGGTAAGAAATTTTGGGAAAATATGGAAGAAACGGTGGCATACCTTAGCCTCAGAGGAATTTCTAGGATAGAGGAGCTTCCTCAGTCACTTGGAAAGATAAGCGGCTTGAAGATACTAGACCTCAAGGATTGCCATAGTTTGCAAAAACTTCCACAAAAACCTAAATCAAAGATACAGGCTGCATTATGCAAAGATGATCGATGGTTCAAGGAGTTGATGTATCTTGATATTACAGGGTGTTACCTCTTAGATCATTTGCCAAAATGCGTCCGTGAGCTTAGAAATTTACAAGTTCTTAAGGGCGCTGTGTTTAATGGCATGATACTAGACCAGTTTCGGTTAAAGGATCTCTCAAAATTAGAAAAGCTTAGAAAGTTAAGCATTAAAATAATTCACTCACATCTTTTTCATCCCGAGGATCGCAATGGCTTGAAAACTCTACATAGCCTCGTAGTATTGACAATAGTATGGGGTACCCATAAATTAGAGAGAAAGGAGCAAAGCAGTGACAGTGAGAAGAGTAAAACCGCTATAACGTTAAATAATAGCATAGAGAGTGCAAAAGAAGAACATAAAAGCTCTAGATCAAGAGTCAAAAATCAAGGAAGCAAAACCGAAGATGATATACCACCCCTTTCATTCCCTGAAAATTTGGAGAAGCTAGACATCAGATGCTATCCATGTTCTGATGCATCAAAGTTGTTTACCGCTGCAAAGCTACAAAAATTAAAGAAATTGTATATTAGAGGTGGAAAGCTTCGTAAAATTTGGATCACAGATTGCCCTGCCCCGCATGTGGAGATATTGCGCCTTAGGTTTGTAAAATTATTAGATATGGATCTGTTTGAGCTCAGTGACTTCATTGGCCAATTTCATGAGTTAAAATATTTGGATTATGAAGAATGCTATCCGATAGAACTTTGACTTTTGTATGTGATGCACCTATTTCATATCTGCATTTTAACCAGACTTGCACCTAGTTTTTGTACCAAAATCCTAAGTTCATTAGCATTTATTAGAAGATTGCCTAGAAATTAGTTACTTCTGTGTTTTTGGCCCAATTTACAGAGAAACAGAGTTTTTGGAGCTAAAACGGGCCAGATTTAGAGCAAAGGAGCAATGAGCACAACCACCGGAGCCCAGCCCAGTAGGCCTGCGGACCGTACTCCATCAGGTGCGGAACGCAATGAGCCCAAAACGCAGCCCATTCAGACGTGCCGACTCACAACCGCCATATCCAAAGATAGCACGATCCGCGCTCCCATTTCTGCTGAACGCAAGAAGTCTAAAAACAGGATTGCACTCCTATTTTTGCGGACTGCTATTTCTGAACTTCCAACTGCGGACCGCACTATATTTAGTGCGAAACGCAGGACATCTAAAACTGAGCAGAATCGCTATTTCTATTGCACGTTAACTTCCGGCGATCTATTTTTCCATACTTGCGTCCCAAGGATCCAGAAGTGGAACGACTAAAACTGAAGGCATCTTCTAGTATAAAAGGGACCCCTAGGGGTACTTTCTCATTGTCTTGTATAGGTCTCATGTGTTGAGATTAGTTTAGTCAATAGTCATTGTTTAGTTGAGAGTCTAGTTTTGTCAAGGAAGGAGTTCATCGCCGCCAAGGTGAAGGAGTTGGTTACTCGCCTATTCCTAAGCTCGATCGGTTCTTTCTTTTCCCTTATTTTATTTTGTTGTTTAGTCATGTCAAGGCGTGAGTAGTCGCCTTTGTTCTTGGGGTTTAGGATGATGTTTGTATGTATGGATTAATTGAATACTTGCTTTTAACGTTTATGCATTGAAGTTATTTTCATATTTGCTTTGAGCTTATTCATAATTGTGCTTGAATTGTTTTCTTGTTCTTTGATATGATCCTGTGGATGTATGTTCGTATCTAGTTGGTAGATTTATATCTTCTTAGGCCAGAATTGCTAATTGCATGAGAGTGCACTTGTAGTAGTTCACCCTATTTTGATAGACCTGTGGATTGGGCATAGTCTAGTTGGAAAACTTAACGTCAATTGATAGAGATTCAATACTTGCACTATTTGGGTAGATAACTTGTTGTCCAATTGTATCCTAGAGGAGAAGTTGTGGTTATAACGTGAGTTAAACCGTACCTGTGATCGAAAGCAAATTGGGTTTAGGTTAGAGATAATCTAAAGATTTCGAATTGATCTAAAAGTATTTAAAAGTGCCAACAAACGAGAGTTGAGGGACTTGTAATTGCTTTGGGTTAGTTGGGGATCGGTAACTTTGATCAACAATAGAAACTGAGCTTGAACTGACTCTGATCTGTTCCCTGCGGATCGCATTGGTGACAGGTGCGAACCATACCAAGCAAGGAACAGACAGAGAACCACAAATTTGTACATCTTGCGGTTCGCACCCTCTCGGGTGCGGAACGCAGGCAGTTAGTCCAAACATCAAACTGATTCTGAAAACCCTAGGAACGTTTGTCTCATAATTGTTTTAGAGTCTTTTACTGCTTTTTAATAATTTAGGAACCAACCAACTTCAAACAAACCCCCCCAAATTGGTTACGAATCGGTTACTTTTAGGATTAGAATTGTGAACAAAGATCTGTCTAAATTTAGTACCGTCCCTGTGGATACGATCCCGACTATATTGCATAATATCGTACGCTTGCGATTGATTGTATTATTTAGGGTAAAAGCCTATACACTCCACGCGTATCAAGCTTTTTGGCGCCGTTGCCGGGGACGGCAACACTATTTCTAGACTTTTCTTTATTTTCTTTTCTATTTCTAACCCCCCTTTTTTCTAGTTTTCTTTTTCTTTTGTTACAGGTGACAGAAGCTGGACCGACTACCGCTGGTTGGTGACTACAAGCTGAGAAGTGGTGTTCAATATCCGAGACTACAACCAGAAGACACCCCAACCTCAGTTCCGACCGACCTGACCACAACTTTCCAGCAGCTGTCGATCAGAGACTCTTCCTGCGGTACGCACTCCACTGCTCACGGTCCGCAAGACATGGCAGACGAAGCAACAAGGCTTGCATTGCAAGAAGCTGCTACCGAAAGGCAAAGGCTTCAGACAGAGGTCGAACGACTACAGCGGGAAGCAAGACAAAGGAGAGAGGAAGAAGAAGAAGCACAGCGTCACATGCCACGTACTCTAAGGGATTTCCACATCCCCAAAGTTGACGATGCACAAGGACCTATAGTACTTCCTGACATAGTTGGGGATCCTCCTAACTTTGGCTCAGGGGTAGTCAATCTCATCCAACAAAGTTGTTTTCACGGCTTGGAGTCGGAGAACCCACACGATCACATCAACAACTTTCTCCAATGTTGCAGAACCGTAAAGAACATTATGGCAAGTCCAGATTACGTCCGACTGGCTCTGTTTCCGTTCTCCCTACGAGACAGAGCACGAACATGGTTTAATTCTCTTCCCACAGGCTCAATTGGTACCTGGGCCGAATTATCTAAACAATTCATTGAAAAATACTACCCTGTTAGGAGAACTGCTAAAGTTAGGGCACAAATTTCATCTTTCAAACAAGGGTATGATGAATCATTGAGCGATGCTTGGGATAGATTTAACCAATTGAGACAATCTTGTCCTCACCATAACTTTACTGATTGGATGTTGGTTGATGCATTTTATGATGGTTTATCTTCATAAAGTCGTGTTTTGGTTGATTATGGTGCAGGTGGGTCTATCATTGACAATGAGCCACATGAAATCTTGGAGTTATTTGACAAGTTGGCAAAGCAACAACAATGGTCCAACTGTGAGCAAATCAGAGGTCAGAAGGGACGTTATGAAGTCGATCAACTCGCTTTGATGCAAGCTAAACTAGACGCCCTTCAATTACAAGTTGACAAGCAAAAGGCCACCACTAATGCCGTGCAAGTCCAATCTTGTACTCTTTGTGGAGAATCTCATGACTACGAAAACTGCCCCTTGCGTCAACCCGAGGTTGGAGGACAAGTCAACTCGATCAACAATGAGCCACCCTTCTACCCAAAGCCTCCGTTCGCACAGTCGTACACCCCTCCTCAGAGGTATCAGAACCAAGGGACCCAGTATCAACCAGGTCAAGGAAGTGGAAACCGTAACTTCTACAGCAACAACCACTTCCAAAACCAAAACCAGAATCGCAATACCCCGCCGAACAACTTATACCGACACCCAAACACGCATCCCCAACAAGAACCACACGTACCACCCGAGGTCAACACCTTCATGCAAGAGCAAATCAAGATGAATCAAATGATCTTTGAACAAATGCAAGCCATGAATGAGAAGTTGGCTAGACTAGCGGGAGGAGACACTAATGCGAGCATAAGCTCGACGGGCACGGGTAAGTTTCCGAGTCAACCGATTAATCCAAACGGTGAAGTAAAGGCTATACATATCTTGAGGAGCGGCACGCAATACACAGACCCTCCAATGCCAGAGGAACCTGACCTGAGTATCAAAGGACCAGCTGACGCCGAAACCGCTCAGAAAACTACGAAAACCGCTTCAGACAGAGCAGAGTGCGAACCGCACCCTTTTGTACACGGTCCGCACATCCCTCGGTTAGCAGAAACAGAGAAGAGCACGACCCAACCGACTTCGCGACCGAAGCAGTCAGGCCCAACCGACACAGCTTGCGGTCCGCACTCACGAGAGTACAGTCCGCAGGATGATGAAACAGAAGACAAAACTGACCAGAATACCAATCCTGTTTCACGTGCCACCTCAGCAAAGGACAAAGGCAAAGCAACAGAGATACCACTGCCTTATCAGCCGCCTGTTCCTTTTCCACAAAGACTCGCCAAACATCGATTGGATGAGCAATTTTCCAAGTTTATGGAGGTACTAAAACAACTCACAATCTCAATTCCATTCACCAACGCTCTCATGCAAATGCCTTCATACGCCAAGTTCTTGAAAGACATCTTGTCCAACAAGAGGAGTCTCAAAGATTGCAAGAGGATACAACTCAATCATGAAGTAAGCGCAGTCATAAGTCGTGAGTTACCTCCTAAACTTGGGGATCCGGGCAAATTCACAATCCCATGCACTATCGGGAAGGCTAACATAAAGAAAGCACTATGCGATTTGGGTGCAAGCGTGAGTCTCATGCCTTACACGGTGTTTCAAAGAATCGGAGTTGGAGATCTTAAACCGACTCGCATGACGATCCAACTTGCCGATACCACCACGCGCAAGCCGTTGGGCATTGTTGAAGACATACCCGTCGAGTTGGGCAATTTTTTGTTCCTAGAGATTTTGTTGTGATAGACATGAAGGAAGACAAGCATGTGCCGATCATCTTAGGGCGACCTTTCTTAAGAACCGCCGGTACCGTTATCAACACACGAGATGGCACGTTGACGATGTACGTTGGAAATGACAAGGTTCAATTCCAAGTTGAAGAAGCGATGCAATACCCCGACTATTCCGAAGACTGCTGCCGATTGGACGTTATCGAGGATGGAGTCCATGAGGTGCGAGAAGATGACGAGTCTCCTCTGCAGGATCAGTTGGTACATGCATCACGCGGTTCGCAGCTCACTACATGCGTTCCGCATAAGGAAGGAGGAAGGGCTGAGACACAACTGACACTTCAGCCCGAGACAGAAGAAGCAGCAGATGACACATACTGCGTTTCGCAGCTCACCACATGCGTTCCGCACCATGCTGAACCTCCAGACAGACAGTCGATTTTTCAGACGCAACCAGAACCGCCTGTTCCGCAACCAGTCACAGCAGTTTGCGATCCGCAGGACACCAAGAACGGTACGCAGGAAGGAGTTACCAGGTACGAAATAGACAGGTCCCCACCGCGCATAGCTTGGCGTCAGGTCAGGTATTTTCTTTAATAATTTAGGTAGTTTAGGGGTCGAGCTCGGGACCTAAAACGTAGCGCTTCTCGGGAGGCAACCCAAGCACAAAATAAAGTAGTTTAAGTTAGTTTAGGTTAGTTTAGATAGTATTAATTAGTCCATACAAACAAGTTCATCATAATATTGCATAAGGTATGTTTAGTTTTGTTTTTGTAGTCCCAGGAGTCAACCCAAGGAATCATGAAGAATCAGAGCTCGAAATCACGAAGAAACGAGGCGCTGGCATCTACCTGCGTTCCGCAAGCTGCAGATTGCGTTCCGCAGTAAGCTCTGACAGATCCCTGTTTCAGACAGAAGAAAGGCATAGTTCGATTGAGCTTGGGGAGTCTCCATGACGTCTACAGAGCATAGCTAGTCCATCAGGTCGTATTCTTTCTTTCTCTCATTTATTTCCATATCTAAGTTCTAAGCACTGAGGGCAGCGCAAGGATTAGCTTGGGGAGGGAGAATAGAGTAAACTTGATTGTAGAGTCCTTGCATTTTTTTAGTCCAATTTTTCGAATTTTCATGCATTGCATTTATGAAAAATTTTGAGTAGGTGTTAAATTCAAGATTTTTGGGTGTTTTTGAATTTTGTTTTATTAAAAATTGAGTAGGATAACTTCATGAGATATTTGTTATAGTCGGTAATTCTTGTTCTGAAGTGGCTAGTTACATGAATTAAGTAAGTTTTAATTGGAAAAAGTAGTAAACCGAAAATCTGATTGAGAATGAAAAAGGAAATTCTTTTGGTTTTGTAGATTTCACGTGAACATGGGTCTGGCAAAGTGGAATGTCATAGCTTGAATGTCAAATAAAAATAATTAAATCCGTAAATGTTCATAAATGACGAGATAAGTCTTGAGCAGCGGAAAATCAAATCAAATAAGAGGCTTTTAGGATCGCGGTTGATTCGGACGAGTGTACCCTTTATTTTTCCATCCGGATCGATTGGATTCTAAAATGTCTCAAATTCACAAAAGGTTGGAGTTGCGTTCAGTTCGGAGTTGTGTACCCTTTAATTTTTTTTATCCGGACTGATTCGAGCTTCATTCCCCAAACACAAATAAAATAAGGCATTTCAAAGTCTATGGAGTTGAATAGAACGAGAAAGTTGTTCACGTGGGATGAGCAAAGCTTAAATAACCACTTTGTAGTTTGATTGAAAGATCTAGGTCCGAAAAAGTACAATTGTCTTATTTGTTTCATGGAACAAGAGTCGCTCGTCTTGGTTACTTATTATAACACATGTCTTATGAAGTAATTTTTCCCAATTGTTGATAAAGCTTAGTTTAAACTTGTTCATAAATCTTGAGTTAAACATAAACACAAAGTCTTTCATTTGCATTACTTGGGAATTTGGGAATGAGTCTAGGTACAGTCTGTTCTTAGGTTTAAGTAATTGCTTGAGGACAAGCAAGGGTTTGAGCTTGGGGAGATTTGATGCACCTATTTCATATCTGCATTTTAACCAGACTTGCACCTAGTTTTTGTACCAAAATCCTAAGTTCATTAGCATTTATTAGAAGATTGCCTAGAAATTAGTTACTTCTGTGTTTTTGGCCCAATTTACAGAGAAACAGAGTTTTTGGAGCTAAAACGGGCCAGATTTAGAGCAAAGGAGCAATGAGCACAACCACCGGAGCCCAGCCCAGTAGGCCTGCGGACCGTACTCCATCAGGTGCGGAACGCAATGAGCCCAAAACGCAGCCCATTCAGACGTGCCGACTCACAACCGCCATATCCAAAGATAGCACGATCCGCGCTCCCATTTCTGCTGAACGCAAGAAGTCTAAAAACAGGATTGCACTCCTATTTTTGCGGACTGCTATTTCTGAACTTCCAACTGCGGACCGCACTATATTTAGTGCGAAACGCAGGACATCTAAAACTGAGCAGAATCGCTATTTCTATTGCACGTTAACTTCCGGCGATCTATTTTTCCATACTTGCGTCCCAAGGATCCAGAAGTGGAACGACTAAAACTGAAGGCATCTTCTAGTATAAAAGGGACTCCTAGGGGTACTTTCTCATTGTCTTGTATAGGTCTCATGTGTTGAGATTAGTTTAGTCAATAGTCATTGTTTAGTTGAGAGTCTAGTTTTGTCAAGGAAGGAGTTCATCGCCGCCAAGGTGAAGGAGTTGGTTACTCGCCTATTCCTAAGCTCGATCGGTTCTTTCTTTTCCCTTATTTTATTTTGTTGTTTAGTCATGTCAAGGCGTGAGTAGTCGCCTTTGTTCTTGGGGTTTAGGATGATGTTTGTATGTATGGATTAATTGAATACTTGCTTTTAACGTTTATGCATTGAAGTTATTTTCATATTTGCTTTGAGCTTATTCATAATTGTGCTTGAATTGTTTTCTTGTTCTTTGATATGATCCTGTGGATGTATGTTCGTATCTAGTTGGTAGATTTATATCTTCTTAGGCCAGAATTGCTAATTGCATGAGAGTGCACTTGTAGTAGTTCACCCTATTTTGATAGACCTGTGGATTGGGCATAGTCTAGTTGGAAAACTTAACGTCAATTGATAGAGATTCAATACTTGCACTATTTGGGTAGATAACTTGTTGTCCAATTGTATCCTAGAGGAGAAGTTGTGGTTATAACGTGAGTTAAACCGTACCTGTGATCGAAAGCAAATTGGGTTTAGGTTAGAGATAATCTAAAGATTTCGAATTGATCTAAAAGTATTTAAAAGTGCCAACAAACGAGAGTTGAGGGACTTGTAATTGCTTTGGGTTAGTTGGGGATCGGTAACTTTGATCAACAATAGAAACTGAGCTTGAACTGACTCTGATCTGTTCCCTGCGGATCGCATTGGTGACAGGTGCGAACCATACCAAGCAAGGAACAGACAGAGAACCACAAATTTGTACATCTTGCGGTTCGCACCCTCTCGGGTGCGGAACGCAGGCAGTTAGTCCAAACATCAAACTGATTCTGAAAACCCTAGGAACGTTTGTCTCATAATTGTTTTAGAGTCTTTTACTGCTTTTTAATAATTTAGGAACCAACCAACTTCAAACAAACCCCCCCAAATTGGTTACGAATCGGTTACTTTTAGGATTAGAATTGTGAACAAAGATCTGTCTAAATTTAGTACCGTCCCTGTGGATACGATCCCGACTATATTGCATAATATCGTACGCTTGCGATTGATTGTATTATTTAGGGTAAAAGCCTATACACTCCACGCGTATCAGTATGGTAGTGTAGTAACTGTACATTGGCAAATTTCATGAGTTAAAATATTTGGATTATGAAGAATGCCCTCCGATAGAACTTTACCTTATGTTTGGTAGTGTAGTAATTGTAGTAAGGTGATTTAAGGTGTTTTAAGTCACCAAACGGAAATGATTAAAGGTGTAGTAAGTTAACACAGCTATATAGGTATAGTAAATTAAATCATCGACTTTTCATATCTTTTACACATTCTACCTACTTTACTCCATCTATTTAATTCATTACTACCAAACACCACTGCTTCAAGATAATTTAGTGTTTTACTCTGCTTTAACTTATCACGCTTGCCAAACGGAGGGTTAGTGAATTGTTGGTGTACCCATCCAAACTTTCAAAATTGCCAATTTCCCTATTGAACATACCAATGACTTATTTCCCCATTAAAACTCAACTTTATTTTCTTTATGCCCATTTTTTTTTTTATTTTATGTATTATAAACCTTTTATTTGAATAAAAGTTACCAATATACCCCTTCTCTATATTTTGTTTTGAAAAAAAAGAAGCTAGAGTAGCTTGTTCTCTCCAGTGAAGTTTTGAGGACCGGAGCCCGAAGCCTAAATGTTCGGAGATCAGAAGAGCTTTATGCATGATTAATTCATCTTAAGTACGCATGATTAATTCATCTTTAATACATGTTTCGATATATGAGCTTTATGCATGATTAATCTATCTTTAGTACACATTGGATCATATATATTTAACAACAGTTATAATACCAAAGAGCTTTAATTTTACAATGCAATTTGAAGTCTGTACAGCAGCACATGTGAACATACATATGATATCAGAAAAAAAATTCCAAGCTACATACAACAGCAGATGAAATTTACAAATGCAATTTCAAATATCTTGGAGAGCATTATGTTTGCAAATAAAATGCGTTAAGGTGCTAAATATATGTATATTAATAATTAATGAAGATGAGCACTGCAATTTTGGAAAGCCTAGGAAGGAGATGAGCACCAATTAATGTCACCAGTTTAAAGAATATATTGGTAATTTGTATTCAAATAAAATATTTATTTATAATACACAAATTATAAAACCTCATTCAGTAACATCGTTGCCAACCCTTGGTAATCTCGCCACTACAGTATTCTTTGAACAGTGTTTTTATTGTGTGTGAGCCGTTGGATTTAGATCCTACGGTTCTGTTGGATTGCCCTCACGTCAGCTGATGATAGTTTCCTCTCCCATATTACCACGCATTGACAGGTGCACTCTTTCCCATAGTAGAATTTCTACAGGTGCCCTTTCCCCCTCGTAACAAAAAGAGGTCAGCAGCCCCTTCTCTTCCTTCCTCTACTCACAAAAAAGACGAAAACAAAAACCACAACACCGCTTCCCCTTTCTTTCCTCTTCTGCGCAGACGATCACCGCCGACCGCAGCCCGCTCCTTCGACTCCTCTGTCAATAAGGACGAGTGGATCATGAAGCAGATCGGGGGGGTCCACTGATGGAGGAGAGCTGGCTGCGCTGATCGACAAATGAAGCAGCTCGGGGTGTCGGCTCATGGAGGAGAGCTCAGCCGCTGATCGATTCGCATCCCCTGCGTCATGCTGTCAGGTAAGCAGATCACGGTGTACTCCGGCCGGTCTAAGATTCTCAGACTCTTCTTCATCGCCGACAAGTGCTATAGCAACGAGGCGATGCGGCTCGAGGCGCTGCGTATGGCGTACGACGAGATCAAGAAGGGATCAAACACCAATCTCCACCGCAAGGTGTGCTCCAAGACCCACGGCCAGCTCGGGCCCAAGTACACTGTTGATCATGGCTGGGTGGAGTCGGTCGAGAAGCGCTTCGCGGTCAGGAGGGAGAAGCTCGACAATGAACTCAATGGGTACAGGGTACAGAGAAGCTCAACAATGCTCGCCATGAACCAAAAATCTTTTTAATCTCTTCCTTCCCTTTTGGCTTTTCGTGAAAAAAAAAAAAAAAAATTGAACTGCCAATTGAGTACGGTGAAGGGTTGGCCAAAGATAGCAAGGCTTAAGCTTTTAATGTAGCATGATGGCCAAATGTTGCCTTTGTTATTTTTCTATTTATTCTCTGTGCTGACCAATAAGGAAAAAAAATTTCAGTATGGAAAACAAGCAGTAAGTGGGAAACGGTGAGCGTTGTGATTCCAAGTTTTCACAAAAGGATGATGTTGCTGGTGACCTATTGTAGGAAGGGAGGCGACACATGCCAAATTGACACCTTTCGAGCAGCTGTTTTTGTCGATTCTCGACATCAGTTGCATTGTTCCTAGAATTTTACCCCTCAAAATGGCAGGGGCATCTATTGTTGGGGGTACACTAAATGTGAGAAGAGTCAGACATAGACTAGAGCCGAAGCTGGGTTCCATTGTTATCTTCAGATCAAATTGGGAGCTCCGTTTTCCATCAGTATGGTAGAGATACACAAGGCAGGTTGACTTTTCTTTTGATTTTTTTTTCTTTTTACATCAATGCATTAAGGCCTATATCTTCATTTTAATTGTTTATGGATGGTTGTACCAACTGTCTGAATAGCATGAGAATGACAATTCAAGCATGTGTGACTAAACCTCACAGTGAAAATTTTATTTCCAAGCCATCTGTAGTAGAAACTTATTAATTACTTTTACTAAGTTTGAAACCTGTAGGCCATGCTGAAATGCCAGCAAGTCAGGAAACAAGAGGCTACCAATCACAGGTGCATACATGCTTCTTTAAGGGTCCAAGCTCGGGTGTGTGCGCAAAGGGCCAACTGTCAATTAATAGACGAGGTAGAGGAAAATGATACTTAATAAGAAGGAAAATCAGTACTGACACTCCAAGGAGGAACATGCATGTCTATATTTTCCATGTCTTTGAACAATTGAACTACATTTGATGGAGCACAGAGCATATAACTGAAATTTACATTTTTTTTCGTTTAATGCATGTGGCTGCTAATTTCCTGGTATAAGTATGTAATCAAATAAACCATGCAGATTATCAATGTTGTGAGAAACTTATTAATTTTGTCTTGGAGGAGGGATGGTGTGTGCTTGCGGTGTTACACTAGCAGATATTAAATAAAGGTACAATTAAACAGGAAGAGCTACCAAGATATAAAGAACCCTGCCGTCTGCTCTTTCTCAACTGGTACCTTTCCTTTTATTCTCAGCTGGGTTAATCATCAATTGAACATGGAAATGGAAAAGATGCAATGTTTGGTAATTGAAGTCTCAAAAGATCACATATATATATACCGGCAAATTTAGAGAGATCATCGCTGGTACAACTTAGCCTAAAGGCACATCCGACATGATTAGCTGTAGGCAGAATTTCACCTCCACATTCTATGTCTCATTTCTAAAATAGTTGGCTAAATTAAATTACTCCCATCTTTAAACTACTACTCACCATAAATTCAATGATAAAGAACTAAGAGGCAATTGTCAATATCTTTCTAAATAATGGATACGATGTATGAAACAAATTATGCAATCAATATTTTAGCAAAAGTGGTGTATATATGTCAATATAATTGTATGATGTCAATATATTTGCCTCTTTCAGGCTTTGACATGTTGACATGTGCATACCATGTCTATGAAGTCTTGCTTGAAGGATATATAGGTCTGCAAAGCAACCGTGATGATGGCACCTAATATTCAATATTTGTATTTTTATAGTGACAATTGCGACGAACATGCATAGCGTCACGAATAGGATGCTCTTTGATAGAAGGCTCAACGTTGTCTATCAGTTCAGTTTCATAATTATCATCAATAAAGAATAATCATGTATATAGTTCTTTGCTATTTTTTTTTAATCTTTGCTGGATTGTTGTTATTGACACATTTGCTTTGCTGGATTGTTGTCAACGCATGAAAGAAGTTCAAAGAAAGCAGGAATCAGATAATAACAGTCGTGATCGAGTATATGTTAGTTGATAAACATGAAAATATTTTTACTGTCGCGGAACTGAGTGACAGCTTAGATACTAAACAGGGAAAAATATATGCTTTTGTTATATGTATGTACGAGTTGCGCCGAAAGCGCAACAAGGAATCTAGTAAAGTTTTAATGGGTAAATAAGCCATTTGTATGTTTGATATGAAATCAGCTATTCTGAATGTTTGGATGCTTCCGATTTTTTTATTAATAAACAAAATAAAATAAGAAATCAGCTATTCTGAATGTTTGGATGCTTCCGATTTTTTTATCAATAAACAAAATAAAATAAGAAATCACGAGTATATATTCGGTTTAGAAATCACAAAAATTAGACATTCCACCTAAAAAGAAGGCGGACCCATTCCGCCTAAAAAGAAGGCGGACCCATTCCACCCAGAAATTAGGTGGACCAGTTCATATTCAATACTGCCATCTTTCTTCTCTTCTCCCACTTAACTCGTCCCAACCACCTTCCTCATCATCCATGGAAGCAAGTCTAAGAGAATAAACGGAGACCGGTGGCGCTTCTCCATCGCTCCTCTCTGATAGATCGGGCCATCGTTGGAGAGCTCTCTCGGTTCTACTCTGGTACATATAATTTTTTTTCATAATCCTTTGTTCATTTTGTTTGTATAATTAAAATAAAAGGGTTGTATTGTTTACGCATAAGTGAAATGCTACTGCCTTTTTTCTTTTCCTTTTTTTTTTTTTATATCGATTGGACATTGGTGTAAGCCCTTGTGCAAGTATTGTGCCGCAGCTAACTCCAAAATTTGTTCAAATGAATCATAGCCCAAAGTAATGCCCCCAGCCAAGAAATGGCCAACCGGAATAATTAAGAGAAATAAGTGTACAGCTTACATAAAAAAGTTTAATAGATGAAATTAAATTATTTGGTTTGTTCCCATTGATCAATTATACATTTTTATGTATGATTTATTTGCATGCAATGAAAAAAATGTATGATTTGTTTGCATGCAATGGGATAAGTATTTTGGCCTATTGTTAATTTAGAATTAGTATTTTTTTGTATAAAAATGAAGTGGAGTCGGTACAAAATTTAGAGTTGTTATTAATTTTGGATAATAAGTTTGTTTAAATACAAAGTTTTATAATATAAAATTGAACGAAAAGATTAAGACAAAATTATTGATAAAAATAATATTTGTATAATAATTTGACATAAAAATTATATGTAATGTAGAATTCTATTGATGGCAAGACCTGCACGGGGACGAGGGCGAGGCCGGGGTCTGGAGCGGGGGCGGGGCCAAGGACGGGGATATGCTAATCAGGATGATCCTAATACATCTGAGACTGAACCGGTGCAACAGCAAGCACTACCACCACTTCATCCGGACCATCAGGCATTCACTCCGCTGCTACAAATGCCTCTTTCCCAACATAAAGTGTACACCATTCGTTCTAATGTAAGATTACTGATTTATTTCTTTTATAAATCAGGCCCAATTCATAAAATTGTTTGATTATGAATTCATAACATAGTGTATAACATAAAAAATGTATATAGTTATAGAAATTATGATCATCCACTCTGCTGCTACAAATGCCTCTTATTGCTTGATAGAAAAAAAAAAAAACAAAGATTAAAACAAACCTAGATATATTTTAATACGAAATTAATTAGTGTATAACAAAGCAATAAAATTAGAGCTCTAATGCATGTTTGTATTGTAAATTTTTATAATCTTTTTTGTTTGCTTATTTCAGGAAGAGTTCACATTAAGTGCCAAGTCGCATAAGGTACATATCCCGTATGATGATAGATGTGAGGCAGCATTGAAACGGCTTGAGTTATATCACATTGCTCGCATGGGACACACTAACATTGATAAGGGCCTCATCACAACAGTTGTAGAGAGATGGAGGCCTGAAACTCACACATTCCATTTCCCGATGGGTGAGATGACAGTTACACTACAGGATGTCACATGTTTGTGGGGGTTCCTTATCGATGGAGTCCCTGTCAGCGGTATCTTAGATTGGAGTTGGAATAAAATGGTGGAGGATGCCTTTGGAATACCCGTTGATGATTACACATTTTTTTTCCAAGAAAAAGAAAGGTACAAGTGATGAGTCTGGGTATTGGACATCCCGATATAGTTTAAGTTTGTCTTGGTTAAGGGAGCAATTTCCATCGTTGTCAGCTAACGCATCACCATAGGAAATTGATCGGTATACTCGAGCTTTTGTTATGGACTTGTTTGGGACGGTGATGTTTCCGGACCTTAGTACAACTGCAGTTCCCGCCATGTATCTACAATTCTTAACCGACTTACAAAACCCACAGTCATACAATTGGGGAGCTGCAGTGTTAGCATGTTTATACCGTAACCTATCCATCGCTGCTAGGTCCGACTCAAAGTCAATTGGGGGTCCATTGAAACTTCTGCAGGTTTGGTCATGGACTTGGTTGGTTACTCGGGCCGAGCCATTGGGTGGAAGATGTACCTGATATAAGTTTGAGGGCAATTTGTCGGGGTCCTGCCGGGGGCTGCCGGGGGGGCGTGAAGGGGCTGCCGGGTGAGAGATTGAGGGCAATTTGGTCATTAAAAAATTTTAATGGCAAAAATGCAATATTATTAAGTTTGTAAAGCCAAATTTGCAATTTCAAAGTTTGCAGTGGCAAAGTTACAAATAGAAGGTTTTGGAGTGGCAAATATACAAATGGAGGGTTTTGCGTTAATTATGTTTGAAACAGATTAAAGAATATGTTCGTGAATATTTTTGGACTTGTTTGACATACTATTGGCCTGATCTTTTTTTTTTAAAAAAAAAAAAACAAATTTCTCGTGTATCCAAATTTCCAAAACACGAATTATGTATTCATGATAGAGTTAATTGGGGTTTTTTTTTATTAATAAAAAAATAAAAAATCAAAATTACCACTTTAAAAACTATTTTTTCAAAATTACAAAAATAAAAAACCGCACTCTGAAAGTGTGGCTCACCCCCTGCTAAGCCGCACTTTCAGAGTGCGGCTTACCTCTGAGAATAAGCCGCATTTTCAGAGTGCGGCTCACCCTCAGTGCTAAGCCACACTTTGAAAGTGCGGCTTAGTCTGTATTCTGCTGCAGATTTATGAAGACATTTGAAGGGACAAACGTTGATTGTTTTTTATAAATGACCTACCGTTTTAAAGGTCTTGAAGTCTACCTTCCAATGGTTCAACTTCCAAGGCGTTTGGAGTTCTCATTAGAGAATTATTGCAATTTTAGTGGAGAAGGATTAGTTTTCTGTATTCTCTCTTTAATTACGAACTTCTAGAGTTTTCTGTTGGTTTTTTTTTATAAATGACCTACCGTTTTAAAGGTCTTGAAGTTTACTTTCCAATGGTTCAACTTTCAAGGCGTTTGGAGTTCTCTCCAGAGAGTTATTGCAGTTTTAGTGGAGAAGGGTCAGTTGAAACAGGGGTTGTCCTGTATTCTCTCTTTAATTACGAATTTCTAGAGTTTTCTGTTGGTTGTTTTTTATAAATGACCAACCGTGTTAAAGGTCTTGAAGTCTACTTTCCAATTGTTCAACTTCCAAGGCGTTTGGAATTCTCTCCAGAAAGTTATTGCAGTTTTAGTGGAGAGGGGTCAGTTGAAACAGGAGTTGTTCTGTATTCTCTCTTTAATTACGAATTTCTAGAGTTGTATGTTGTTTTAGGCTATAAAATGAGATGTATCATGTTGTTATGAGATGTAAAAAAGACACAAAAGATTATAATACAAAGAAAGCTTGTTAATCCATCTCTTCTCTTATCTTAAAGTCTTGTTTATCCACCACTCTATCTCTTATAGTGTGTTGGAATTTCTATTGAGAAGTAAACAGGCATATTGTTCCTAAAGATATTGTTTTAAAAATTTCTTGATAGTGTGTTGGAATTTCTATTGAGAAGTAAACAGGCATATTGTTCCTAAAGATAGTGTTTTAAATTTCTTAATAGAAATTCGCAATATGTATCTTTAGGAACAATATGTCTGTTTACTTCTCAATAGAAATTCCAATACACTATCAAAATATTCGGCTCACCTAGCTCTTAGAAATTTCAACACACTATCAAAATCTTCAGAATCAAGGATAATGTGCAAGATGGACCACCCATCAATAGAGGTACCTTCTATAGACAAATCTTCTTCTGTTACCTTATTTAGAATTTTCCGGAAGACTGGTAGAAGCCTTACTGCATCAATGGGTTTGCGCAACTCTGTCTTGTCTCACACCATAGTTCTCACAAGCAAGAATAGCTTTTTCTTGTAACAGTTTCTTGATATCTTCTCTAACACCATTAAGTACAGGAAAATATGACTCGTGAACCGGCACAAACTGGTAGAAACCTTCTTTTGTTGCCTTTTTTTAGGCTTAATGAACTAATCTCCTAATTTATCTAATACTACCACATGCAAATCTACAACTGTATAGTTCTAAAAATAGACTGATTAAACCCAATATAGTACACTTCTGCCTTTAAAGCCCTAATTACCTCCACACTTTAAGACCTAATTTGAACTCAGACAGAGACTAAAATATTTTTAGATCTCAATTTATACTTCAATTATGAAATTGAACAACGAAAAATGTAAACAAGATGGCAATTAGTGTTAAAAGCTAGTTTTGCCACATTCAAGGGAGCAAAGAATATATAGAAAGTCAATAACCTTGTTGAAATTGAAGATAATGTCCAACTCATATACATTCTTGAAGCATTTATCAAGAGTTTGTACAAAGACTGCAACACAAATTCTTTAACAGTTAGCTATGTTAACTCAGATAAAAGATAGAGTGGTGGATAAACAAGATTTTGAGATAAGAGAAGAGATGGATTAACAAGCTTTCTTTGTATTATAATCTTTTGTGTCTTTCTTACATCTCATAACAATAGGATACATCTTCTTTTATAGCCTAAAACAACATAAAACTCTAGAAATTAGTAATTAAAGAGAGAATACAGAACAACTCATGTTTCAACTGACCCCTCTCCACTAAAACTGCAATAACTCTCTAGAGAGAACTCCAAACACCTTGGAAGTTGAACCATTGGAAAGTAGACTTCAAGACCTTTAAAACGGTAGGTCATTTATAAAAAAAAAAAAACAGAAAACTCCAGAAGTTCGTAATTAAAGAGAGAATACAGAAAACTGACCCCTCTCCACTAAAACTGCAATAACTCTCTGATGAGAACTCCAAACGCATTGGAAGTTGAACCATTGGAAAGTAGACTTTAAGACCTTTAAAAACGGTAGGGTCATTTATAAAAAACAACCAACGTTTGCCCCTTCAATTGTCCTTCATAAATCCGCAGCAGAATACAGACTAAGCTACACTTTGAAAGTGCGGCTTAGCACTGAGGGTGAGCCGCACTCTGAAAATGCGGCTTACTCTCAAAGCTAGAGTGCGGTTTTTTTATTTTTGTAATTTTGAAAAAAACAGTTTTTAAAGTGGTAATTTTGATTTTTTATTTTTATTAATAAAAAAAAAAAACGGTTAATTGGTCCTACCCCAAATTCAGGTTCATTTAAGGACGACGAAACGATTCCTAACCAAAATTTAGGTCCATCCAACAACAATGAGCCCACTTTGGACTTTAAGTTCAGATTATATTCTTCTTCTTTTTTTCTTCATTCATCTGTATATTAAATGTTTGGTTTTACTCAAGCAGCATGGAAGGGGGGGAGTTAGCAATACTGAAAACTGCTGTGCTATCTTTTATCGAGGACCTTTGAATGGATGAACTTGGCTATTATCAACTGTCACTTCCGTCTGTCCATTGTCACATTTGGTACGAATGCGAAAGGGCAGTGCCGGTTGTGCCTGGTAACTGAAAAATATATAAGCAACAGATCTTGAAAACCTGATCATGAAAAGTTTTGAAGCCGACGGTGGCGAGTCCATTGCCTCCGACGGCCTTTGGACGGGCCTGAAGATTTCAGAAGACCGTAGGTTCAGCAGAGGACGTGCCAATGGTACCATGCTGGTTTCAGGCGAGAGCGCTATATACTGGTTATGTTGCCCGAGATCCAATTGGCTACATATATATATTCTCAACAACAGACTGTGCTATTCTTCGAAATTCAACTAACTAAATTCAACTAACTTAATTGAGCATTATTGTGTACGTATGGTCGGACCAGTGAGGTTGTATCAGATTATCAGTACAGGTAAGGCTACCATACCAAAAGAGCTTTATTCTGAAGTCGATCAAGGATCCGAATTCTGATTTCTGATCGAGGATCTGATCTCGGAAGGTTTAGCTGAAACGTATAATCGTGCAAGAAAAGGAAACAAACATTTGAAATCTGTATAGACTATTAGATTGTATACACATATATGCAAAATTACACACACTCCACTCCACTACACTACTCCAGCTATTACAAGCATGTATGTACCAGTGAGTTCTCAGCTTACATCATAATTAATCACACAGCGGAGCATAATAATTCTTCCTCAGCAAAATCAATCTAGCATACAGATTATCTTACAAACAAGGTCAAGATCAAGATCAATACTTGCCGTACTTGTGCCAGCACAGGAGCATCACAACGCACCTCTTGACGATGCGGAACCTCGATCTCTGCTCCCTGATCACGGCGCAGCACCCCCTCCCTCCTCCTCCTCCCCCTCCGCCGCCGCCGCCGCTCCGATTCCGCCTCTGGCTCGACCCCGACTGACCCATGGCATGATGATATTTAATTTTGCGCTTCCTTTCGAATTTGGGATTTTTGGGGAAAGTAAATAAGTTGAATAAGGAGAGGGTTTAGATGAGTGCTTATCCTCTGCTGCGCAGTTTTGTACTGCGTAGCGAATCAACGATGTGGATTATAGGCGGTTTATTAAGATTGAGATGCACGAATTTTAGAGTAAATCCAACGGCCAGTGTACTGAGCAGTAAATTACTGCGTAGTAGAGGATTCGAATTGGGTTTAGACCTTTTAAAGAAATGGAATCACCTATTTTTCTGTTTGGACGAGTAGGTTCGATTGATTGGTTTCTGTCCGTTGGATTGGGATGGAACGGACCAGATCTGTTTGAAGAAAATCCGATAAGATCTGGATTAGGTTGATCTGCTCTGTTCGTTACATTCAACGGCCAGGATTGGAGATAAGGTTCTACCTTTTTTGCTGAGAATAGTAGGAGATATGTGCCCGGGACACAAGTGAACCGCCTTAATTTGAAGGCGACATCTGAGGTGCTGTGCTCTGGCTGACTTGAGCCGTCCGATCATCGGATTATCTGTTTGATTGGACAGGAATTTGTTGATAATCAACAGGCAACTAAAAATCGAGCTGAAAATATTTATTGATTATGTTTTCTGTAAATTATTATTTATTCCGACATATCGGATCATGCAAAAAGAAATTTAATTTTTTTAATTATAATTTGGACTTAAATTGAACCAGATATGATTTAAATATAAATATTCGTTTTTTTTAAACCAAAAAAAAAAATATATATATATATATATATATCCAGTACATTCATACCTAAATTCTTTTACAAAAATAAATTAAACAGGAATTGTTTTATTCAAAATAAATAGAAAGATCAAACCACTCAAATGTAAAAACTCCCCACCTGAGTTTTGAATCCACGACCACCTATATAGAGAGCATCGCCCTTAGCTACTTTGACCAAAACTGGTTCTTTTAAACAAAAATTGTTCACAACAAACTTAATTTTGAAGGCACTTATTAACAATCAACATACGTGATTCATATCATACACCGTAAAGCTCTTCAGGAGATCTACTTAAAAGTTTAACAGAACTAGTGTTGTGCCCCACGCGTTGCAGTGGGTATCGATATTTTTTATTTGTATTTATTTAAATTAATGAATAAAAAAATTAAAATAACATCTAACCTCCAAATACATCACAATGACATAATCAGGAACTTAACTTACTTAATTATCAATTCTTCAACGGGTTGAGGATGTGAATTGCAACCGTTTTATTCTTGATCTTTCTATTGTATATATATAAGTATTTTGTTCAGTTGAGGATGTCAATTGCAACCGGTAAAAGTGATTGTTGTCTTTGAAAAATAATTTATAACAAAAAATGTATTAGGGTGCGATTAAGGGGGTCTTTTAAGAGATGCATTGTCAAATCTCGTAAAAATAATAAAAAGCAAAAGACAGACTTGAATATCAAATCTGAATTCATATCCCCGCTCTACTACATTGTGCAGTCCACAACCACAACCATTGGATTTCATGAAGATTGGTGCCAGCGCAGATCTTGAATCGATCCAACGGATGACCTTGGATGACGCGTGCATGCTTGGATCGAGTTGACGCGTGCGTGCGTTGACGCGTTACGCGCAAATCCAAATCTAATCCGAGCGATCGGATGGATCGAGGGTATTTGGGAGCGGATGAAGACTAATCTAAGCGACTGTGGGATTCGTGAGAAGAGAGTAAATACAACCTATGGGAGAGAAAATGGGAAAGCAAATGTAAAAGGAGGATCCATAAATTAATAAGCTGTGGACGGTTGAGATCATCCGATCGGACGGTCAATAATAAGTCTGGACAAAGACTCCTTTTAGTTCTAAATTGAACTCCTCCTTTTATTATTAGTAAGGATTATAAGCTCTCAGAATATCAAAACAAGTAATCAGATTATGCCTATGCTCCTGAGAGAATATCAGCTACAAAGAAATGATTTTGGCATCTATAATATCTAAAATTTACATGACGCATACCAGTCAAAAACATTAAGAAAAGAAAAGAATGGAGATGTACTGCAGCCCGGAAAGCTGAAACTGATATTGAACTATTAATGCAGGCTCCAAAGATGCAGCGATATATTTATGAATGCTTGGGGCTAAGCGAATTGTCCACTCGTCCATTCCTTTCTGAATTAGTAAGCAGTATATTCAGCATAAGTGCATATCAGTAGCCTACTGGGTACTCAAAATGTACCTATGCACTGTAGATGGTACCTGTCATTCAAAAACAAAGAGAATTACTCATCTTGAGGAAATACGATAATTCTAATCCAAACAAGAAGACAAGTAATATACCAACCATTTCATATCAGTTGGTTGCAAAAGCTGGGTGAATGTACAAAACATCGAGCAACTGATGGGTTTTCTTCTGGAATAGCTCGTCAATAATATATAAGCTTTGGACAAAACAAACAGTTCTTCGGATTTATCTTGAGCAACGGAAATCTTTTAGTAACTTGATGAGCTCATACATCCTCACATGATGCCCCGAGTAAAGGCCCATTTGTAATGGAGTTAACCCATCCTAAAAGCATATAACAAAGAAGGTTTAGTGGACAGTGTTTAATAAAATACATAATTTGTAGACAGGAAACAACCATTTCTCTATTATTGACATGGTTACCATAAGGTTGGGTTGTCGGGTATTGGCAGCTAAACCTCATTAGGTACTATTTAATTTAAGTCTGCTCTACAGTGATTTACCATAAAGTAAAACAACCATTTTAGTTTATGATGCGAAGAAATAGAATGATCGATGTTGGGGTCAAATAGAATGATCAGTGCCAGAATATTCACAAATAATAACGTGGTCGACACCAGAACTAGCTCTTCCCTTGCCACCATCCACCAGAAAGAATAAACATGAATAAACTGCCATTGACAGCTTACATTATTTTTAATTGACTGGTCAGCTCCTTTAATCAACAAAAGTTTTACAATGTCTGTTCTTTGTGCCTGTACTGCAAGATGTAATGGAGTCCAACCATCCTACAATTTCAATATATAATGATGTCAGTATAAGAGAAGAAATAGATGAGTGCGTGTGAGCGCGCGGTGCGGGGGATAGGAGGTTGGAAAGAGAGAAAAAAGTTACTGATGTACATGGTCTGAAATATTAATGTCAACATTGTATAGCAAAAGAATCTTTATAGTTTCACTTGATGCAGTATGTACCGCATAATGCATGAGTGTAGACCCATCCTGCAACACAAGGAGAAGTTTAACTAAAAATAATTCGTCAAAATACAGACTCTGCTGACTATTGATTTATATTAAGAATATAGAAGATAGTTTCTGACTTCCTGCTAACTTACGTTATGCTAAAATAAATGTACGCATAAAGCTGGCAGTTGTATAATGGCATGACTATTGACAGAAAAAGTTAAGGTCATGAAAAGTAAATATACTTAATAAAATATAGTTTGCAATAAAGGGACTGACATTATCTCGGACAAATGGATTTGCCGAGTTTCTCAAGAGATAGTTGATGATTGCCTGCTTTTTACAAATTATGGCCCTATGAAGTGCTGTTAAACCATCCTGCAACACAATTCACTAGACAAAGTTAGCAGCTTGTGGTCAACTTAACTTGATCTTCTCACCAGTATTAACTAACTATTTTCTCCAAAAAGTGCATTCACTTGACAAAATAATAAAGAAAAACAAAAAGATGAAAATGCCATCTCTCATTGTTGGTGAAAAGGTAAAACCGTACAATAAGAGAAATTAAAGCAATAGTTCACCTGATCAACAGCGTTAATATCAACAGTATGCTTCATAAGTCTATCTAAAAGATGAAATTCTCCTGAAGCAGCAAGAATGTGCAATGGCAACCATTTTCTCTAAGCATAACAAGAATAGAATTTAGAATACAAAAGATAATATAACAACAGTAAAGAAAATTAACAAAATATTTTTTGTAATTTCACCATTCCACAGAGGAAATAAAAAAGAACTCACTGAAACAGCAAAACTGAGGTCAGGTTTTCGTCTGTTCATGAGATGCTTCTCCTCATCTGTGAATATTTTCCTTTGATCTAGGAGTCATAGGGAAAAAAAATTGTTGTGGTAAACACTTTCATTTGAAGGTTAACATATAGCTAACTTATTTGAGATGACAAATTTAATTAGAAAAGCAATGCAAAGTGTATGAGCAAATATATATTCAGTAATATGAGCTGGTGAGGAATTATATACCAGAAGATTGTCATTATCAACTACACCCTTGCATTTAAATTTTTGGGTGACATGGAAAAGATGGAGAAATTTCAACAATCTTTAGATTAACAGATATCTAAAACGGTTAAAAGCCATATGTACAGATCTCTGATTATATATACTAGCAAAAATAATGTACTAGCATACAGGTTAAAATAGTGATCACAACAACAAATTGAGGTAACAATCAGGCTGGTACCGTGTTTTATGACTTAAAGAAGAGACAATATCCTACTTCAAAAAAAAAAAAAAAAAAAATCTGGGTTAATTCTGATGTCTAATATTGATGAGTAATTAAGGCTTGACATTCATTGATTAGTACAGAACCAGTCTTGTAATGGTCCTGTTACAATGTAAAATTTGGTTCTGGAAAGCATAAGAAAAGGAATTACCTGCTGGTTTCTCAACTTCATCCTTATCAACGGGTGCATACTCACGGCTATTAAAGAAATCCGAAATATCATCCAAAGTCCCACCTCCAATCTCTAACCTAGGATTCTTTGGGGCCACTCTGGATCCTGGTTCAGGCGGGATCATCAATTCGACCTTTCCAATTGGATATTTCTTTGCCTCATCACGGACAACTGGCTTAAGCTGACCCAATTTCTTTTCTCTATAAGCCCTGCACTTGAGAAGGGAGATATTCTCCTCAATTTCATTCTAATAGAACAATAGTTACATAGGACATCTGAGAGCATTATCTATAGACAATTCAATACATGATACAATGGTGAGTATTGAATAAACAAATTAACAAATGTACACCAGGTCATGTTTGCAACTTGCAAGAGAAACGGGAGCTACATTGGGCACCAGTGAATTCTCTCTGAACACTAATAATTCTCAGTTAACAAAATTGTCTATAAACTATTGAGATGATTACTTCCAGCATGTTCTCTGTATTTCAACCAATTGACACATCAATTTGTAAAACTCAACCTTAGAATAATGACAACATCTCAATGAGCTAATAAAATAATGGGTAGAGATCACTTGACAATGCTTATCTTGAATTCTCGACAATCTTCACAACAAAACTTTTCTTACATTTGAAATATCTCAAAAAAGAAAAAGTTTATAGATGCATTCTTTTGCTTATAAAATTACTAGTGGTACAATTTTCATTTAATCCGTATATTGTTCGGTAGGTTATCATAAATTTTATGCACCACTTTTGAACGGTTATAATCCAACTAGCCTTTGATGGTCAAATATCAAACAACACTGAATTACATTGTCATGATTGTCAAGATAAGCATAGCCACTCGATCCCTTTCCTAACATAATCCCAAAAACTTTCAATTCAAATTCAGCTAACAATTAACACTTTACCAGTACAACAGATTCAAACATAGCATCATCCATACCGGTAATGCTCAATATCCGGCAAGGGGACCATCTTCCGCCTCTCCACCCGGCTTCCAAACTTCAGCTCGTACGCGATCTTGTGCTTCTCCTTCTTCGTCAAATTAATCTCCTCCACGGCCTCCTTCCACTTATCCGGCACCAGACTCTGCGGCTCCGGCTCCGACACCCCCGCCTTCTTCTTCCTCTCCTTCTTCTTCCCCCTCCTGCCGCCATCAATCTTAATTCCATCAAACTTCGTGCCAGCAACCGAACCGACGGGCTGGTCGAAAGCGCCGTCTTCGAAGACGAGGCAGTCCCCAATAGCAACATCATGATCATCATCATCTTCGTCTGGGAGAGGAGTGCGCTGGAAGGGGGGCTTGGGGGTGGGGGTGGGGGAGAGGTAGGGAAAAGAGGGGAAGAAGGGGGAGGAGGAGGAAGAGAGGCGGAGAGAGGAGGAGGAGGAGGTGCGGCGGCGGGGTGATAAGAAGAGGGGAGCGGGAGCGGGAGAGGAGAAGGTTTGGATTAGAGCCATCTATCTGTTTTGTTTTGCTCAGTAGTCGTCAGTCAGTTCCGGAAACAAATGGTGTTCCCGGAATGCAGATACCATTGTTTTTGATTGCTTCTGTGGGTTCCGACGAATTCATATCCCCTGCTGTACTGCATTATGCAGGTCACAGCTTCAGTCGTTGGATTGTATCCAGATTCGTTCCCAGCGTAGATCTCGAGACGATCCAACGGCTGACGCTGTGACCTGTACAATGCAGTAAGTCAGGGGATGAGCACTCGGGTTCCTACTTCCTAGTTCTACAGTCCAGTCGCAGACCAAAACTCTTATCATCTGCTGCGCAGAGATCCAACTGTTCAGATTCTTTCGAGATTCGTGCAGCTCAATCTCAAAAACCCTCCTATTAGTCCTCATCCTTGGATCTCTACTACCAAACCAAATTATAGGAGCAAATATAGAGTGAGCTTAGCTCAAAATTATATTAAATCACTTCTAGTTATACTAGTAAAGAGCCCACGCCTTGCTTTGGGCTGAAATTGTTATTTTTTGTAATATTTTTTTAAGATAATATATAATGGGCCTTATATTGAGAAAATTGATAGGGGCCTTAAACTTTAATGGGCTGAGACATTAACGTCAACGGGCATTAACTTTAAATCAATGGTTCTGATCTGTTTTTTTTTTTTTTTTTTTTTAATAAGATTCTGATCTATCCAAGAAAATGATCAACGGCTCATGTGGGTGGATAGTCATTTCATGTCATTTTTTCCAATATGTTTTTTATAGTAAGGATAGTTCACTATATTCTTTACAGTAAAGTAGTGTGGGATACAAAAATTTTTTATTTTAAAATTTTCTAAGTATTTGTTTTGATTTTTTTTAAAACTAAAAATACAATATTAATAAAATATTCAATGTTTTATGTATCACTTTTACAAAATCCAAAATAAATATTTAAAAATTTTTAAAAATGAAAAAAATTAGTATTTTATAAGGTTTTGATATATAAAATATAAGAGAAATTATCTTTGCTCCCCTTATCTATTCCCAAAACTAAATTGGTAATATTTTTTATTTATTTCTCATACTCTCATAAATTTTGAGCTTTTTTTTTTATTCTTGATCTTTCTATTGTATATATATAAGTGTTTTGTTCGATTGAGGATGTGAATTGCAACCGGTAAACGTGATTTGTTGTATTTGAAAAAGAAACTTTAACTAAAAATGTAGACTGATTTTGCTATGAATCAGATGAAATATGAACCGTACATTTTTCATAATCAAATGATTATGATATGTCTTTTAGATACAATTAAATGGAAATGTCTGATAAGAACCGCTCGATTTAAAATGAAAGGTTGTTTGGCCAATCCATAGCAAAATCACTCAAACATGTATTGGGGTGTGGTTAAGAGGGTTTTTTAAAAAGTGCAGATATCAACTCCCACAAAAATAATAATAAGCTATGTAAACTCAAATTTAAACTCACCCTGTATTTGCTCAAATTATGATTGAAAGATATTCCACGGGGCAATTGAAGTGAAGATAACGAACTGCTCTGCCAGGGCCCAGGGGTTCTGCTGAATTGGGCCATATAGTGCTGTTTGCCAAGAGGGACGAATGGGACTTATTAGTGCAACAGAAAAAGGCTGTTTAAGGGGCCCAACAGGCTGTAACCGAGTTAAAATTGCCCCAATGCAATGCAAGTCCTTGTGTTTGTGTCCAAACAAGTTTTTCAAAGGTTGTTGTGGGCCTCCATGCCTCCATTGTAGAAAACTTTCTGTTTCTTTTTTTTGTTTTCCTTTCTTTTTTTTTTTTTTGGAATAAGACATTACTTACTCTTGGTTGTTTTAAAATTTAAAGATGTATGGAGCATCACATAATTAGGTCTACTCATTTATTTATTTATTAACTATAGTTATTATATAATATATATAAACAAAAATATACAATTGCTAACCAATTAAGTTTATATATTTGTATACAAATGTACAGAAATGTGTACAAGTATACCAACATTGCTAGTCAACAATTGTGTGTCTTAAGTCGAAAATTTGACAATAATAGTTCACAGTTGATGTTCTCTTCCAAAAACCATCGGATTTAATTGAGAACAAACATTAATTAGGATTTGTTAGATACCAGAATTAACTTTTACGTTTCATTCTTCATTTTATATAAAAAGTTAAAAACTCATCAAATTGATTGCTTAGAAATAAGCAGCAAGCACTATTCAATTAACTAAAAACTGTATTCCATTTGCAGATTTGCTTCACCTATACATATATATGCATGTAATGCATTTGCTCCAGCCTCCAGCCGATCGAGTTCATTAGACAACAACACAAAAAGAGAAAAAAGCATTATGCAACATTGAGGAAATTCAGAATCCACTCATAAATTCACATTTCAGTATTTCACATTGTTAAATTGCATCGCAACGGCAAACAATTTGACAGTAAATTAAGCAAAGGAAACAGTACTTCCCAAATCCAAATACACCGTCTCGTCGAAATGACCCATAACTCCATAAGCATAAACAACTTTCCTTGAAAACAAACATCAAATTTAGTTATGACCTCAATCATTTTGATGTCGCAGATCGAATTGAAGCAAACCGGGAGTTCTGATTACTGTTTGTGGTGCTTTTCTAACTTATCAATGGGTCCTTCCACCATAGCCTGAGCTCCTGAATAGTGCTTGCTTGATCTCTTCTGAGCTCACAGCTAGTCTCTGCTTTTCATCCTATAATAATATATCCAGAGAGTATTAATGGCATTATTAGTTTCCAGTGTATATATATATAAAAAAAAAAAGGAATGATGAATCAAGAGCTGTCAGTTGATGAAGTTTTTCATGTTCCAAATGCATATATTTTATTATTTTTTTTTTGTCAAAGAATGTCAAAATAATTTGGCTTGAGCTAGTGTTCAGATTTTTGCAAGGCATTCATACAATTGTATACACATTTGTTGTAGAATAGATGGATGTGCAAATAAACTTGGTTAATTAATAAGATAAGAGCACAGAAAGTTAATCTGTGTAATCACTAAACTAAACCAACAATTAATTAGTTCAAAATTAATGCAAGTAGAAACATATATAAAACCAATGTAACTTATTTTTTTCGTCTTTCTATGATTCATTGGATTTAAATATATAATTGACAATTCAATTTGGTCTTAATTAAGCTGGAAGATAATGGGGGCGATGATAACGCAATTAGTGATTAAATTTATATAGGTAGACAGCAGGAAAACATGATATAATAACCTATATAGTTGTGACTTTTACTAGACCTCCATACCATCTGTGGGGTCAGTGAAAATAATGAAATCTTCATGATGTTAATGTCTGATGGTAACATCTTGAAAAAATTGTATAACATGCTATCATAAAATAGGTCTAAATTAATTAGTACTTCTACCTGTCTCCTGGTCAAAAAGGCTACCATTTTTAATTTTATATAATAAATCTCTACATGAAAGAAGGTTCAATCAATTTTAACTAGATAACATTCAAAAGAAGGTAAAATATAGAAAAACATGTATAGTCTACCCCTATAAAGTAGACTACTTATTAATTTTTCTCACAGACTGACACACCTATGTGCTTAACATGGTTGCATTAATATTCATTGGAAACCATAATGCATCTGTTTACTAGAAAATGATATCTACTAATCGGAAAGATATAAATATTCACTGAAAAATGATATTTGTTCATTAAAAGTACGGTGGACCGGTGGATAAGTAAAAAGAGTGGACGCTAGATGTAACTCTAAAAATATATAGGCTCTAAAAATATATAGGCTATAGTCCCTTACCTCAAGACAAGAAGCTTGCATGCCAAAATCACTGAAGCAGCTTATGACACACTGTTGGATCTCCATTCCATAGCTCTCCAGAGTGCTCACAGTTGACAACAGAAGGCCAGGATTTGCAGCACAGCATATCTCTATCCTGGTGTTGTTGCCTTCATGCCTTTCCACATCAAACTGATATGAGGTTTGTCCATTCACATTGCCCAGGTTAATTAAATCATGCATGTTGTTTGAACAGTGATTAGAAAATGAAATTAATGAGATAGGGAATCACAGAATCCTCAGACATAAAATATGCTTCCCACTATATATATAACCGATATTTGTAATATTAAATAAAATCAAAATCAAAATTAAATAAATAAGCTCCCATGTCAAATATTTCGGGATATAGGTTGGTCCGTGTTTCATTTGCCGGCCCCAAACACGTTGTTCGGAAAAGTCACAGGTTTTAAAAAAAAAGATTCCTTTTTTTGGGCCGGCGATTCAAACGCGGACCCGAAGTCTGGGTCCGGTAAAGTGAACACGGACCCAGACTTCGGGTCCGTGTTTGAAACGCCGGCCCCAAAAAAAGAATTTTTTTTTGAAAACCTGTGACTTTTTCGAACAACGTGTTTGGGGTCGGTATAACAAACACAGACCAACCTATATCCCGAAATACTATCTCGGGTGCCTATTTATTTAATTATGATTTTTATTTTAATTAATATTAAAAATATCGGATATATAGACATTTGCAATTTTGCATATTTTTTTTAATTATTTCACTATCATTCTTCATCAATGAAAATATCTCAAAATACATCTTTTCTTCAACATTTATTTTCTGATCAATATTTGCTTTTTGTAATGTTCTTATATAGTAAAGATTTTCAAGATCTAATAAAACAATAAATTAAGCTGTAGCTATCTAAGCTAGCTAGTTCCTATGCTACCTCATCAAGACTCAAGAGTACTATTGAAACTCATCAGTATGTCTCTTTATTTCTGTTTTTTTGTTGAAGCGAACTTTGCCTGCATGTCTTTTTCATTTGGCTTTTGGATTGTGAAAAGTTTCTGTCCGAGCAAATTATTACTTGATCTTTCATAAATTTGTAAAGAAGCCTAAATGAGTTAATGGTACCTAATTATTAACACTTACAATTATAAAAAAACTGTTTATGAAAGAGCAGAGCTTGTTATATGTTCTTCTGTGTATGAATATACCTTGGTAGAATTCCTTACAAGCATCTCGTTTGGGCTCTCTTTCAATGTACCTAACAGGTCAAGTTCACCGGAGCTACCATCGATCTCTTCTTGCAGTTTCTTGATCTTCTCCATGAGCTCTTTTACATAATCAATCGTGTCTCCCAGTATCGATGTTCTGTCCATCTAATTATCAAAATTAGCACTATCATTAATTAGTCCATATATAATAAAGTGCATCTATATATGAATTGTAATCATGTGTACTGTGTACATATAGATAGAGAGAGATTAACAGACCTTAGAACTTTGAAATGTTAATCCTGATTTCAATTGTCAAGTACATATAAATCATATTACTTGAAGGCAGGAGGCCAGAATATTGGTTTGAAGAGCAATAACATTTACTAGTCAAATGAATTGTGAACAAACACTATTACAAATTTACAATAATAGTTGATCAGACATAAGGTGACAACATATATATCGGTAATTCTAATTCACAAATAACACAGAGGAAGTATTATAGACATTAGCTACATAGATAATTTTTTTTTTTTGAAGAGTTGACTGTCAACAAAAAAAAGCTACATAGATAATTAAGGCCTTGTATATTAATTAGTTCGTATATGGGAGATTATATATGTTGTTCTAACTTCTAAGGGGATCTAGTCCTTCATCATATATATACAAGCTATCGTTGCGAGATCATATATATACATCGCTAAAAAGTGTGTTAATCGACCCGATATTAATATTAATTAGTGTATCAATATTTACCTTGCTGATCTTAGGCACAATGGATCTGAGCATGGAAAGGCGATCGTTAAGCCGCTTCCTTCTCCTCCTCTCCGCCATCAGATTCTTCGACGGGAGTCCTTGCGCCTTATTCTTCGCATAAGGACTCTTCTTCTTCTCCCCGGAAGAATTAGAACTCGTGCTGCCAAAAATGAAAGAACCCTCCATCTGTGCTCTTGCATCTAACCCCTCACAAATCGCCGTGTGATGATGATCTGCCGAGATGCCCCTCTGATAGGGGCAACAGACCTCGCTCAAGCAGTCGAAATTCATGGCCTCCTCGGAGAGAACCATCCCCTGAAAATTGCTGCTCTCTTGGAAAGAATCCATCTTTTCTTCTTCTCCGTTGTTAATGGAGAACAAGAGCTCACTCATCCCTATTGGATAAGTGTCCCATGTCTCTTTCCTCATCGCCATGAGCTCGTTCAGGAAGGATACTTCATCAAGCTCCATTATTTCTTTCTGGGTTTCTCTCTTTAATACTTTCACTCTTTTTTTTTGTGTAGATTTTGAACAACACTCTTGTTCACAGTTTGAACAGTGGAGAGAGAATGAATGGGGAAGGTCGGAAGGGAATGAAGCACAGTACTGATGTTGCACCCACTTGGGGATTATTTTATAGGGGACCAACTTTGAAGGATTGCATAACTCTAGAATTAATCATGTAACTAGCTAGACAGAACTATTTTGAGGAGAGTTCCAATGCCTTCATTTTTTGTGCCTCCGTCATGCCTCCACTTTTCAAATTTCAAATAACTCAAAATTTAAAAACAATTTTTCAAAATAAAATCATTAGATTTGATTAATATGATATTTTCTATGTGCACATAACAAATTTTTTTCACTTTTTTATTATCTTTTATATAAATCAATGAGTTACAAAAATGAACGTCTAGAAATTGTTCAAATTGGTGCAATTTTTTTATGCCTTTGATGTCAAA
This sequence comes from Cyperus esculentus, assembly GCA_030179965.1. Classification (NCBI taxonomy): domain Eukaryota; kingdom Viridiplantae; phylum Streptophyta; class Magnoliopsida; order Poales; family Cyperaceae; genus Cyperus; species Cyperus esculentus. The sequence goes on along the minus strand of JASGLE010000006.1, from coordinate 5,927,162 downwards.
CAAAATAATATTCAAATTTGATGGTTTTTTTACATATGCATAAATTAAATGATATAGATTAAATCCAACGGTTTCGTTTTGAAAAATTAGTTTTAAATTTTGAGTTATTTGAAATTTGAAAAGTGGAGGCATGATGGAGGCACAAAAAATGGAGGCATTGGAACCCTCCTCTACTATTTTAGAATTTTTCATGTGTCCTCCTTTTAATTATCCGCATGTTCAAACATACACAAAATTTATAACTTTTATCTCAAATTTTATAACTCTTAACTCAAATTTTATAATAACATGGACATGTGGACAATAATAGTAAAGACACTACATATATATGACTCTATTAATTTCTAGATGGCTGATTATATACAGTATCTGGTTGCACTGGGACAATATGATCTTCCATAAAAATTAAAAACTAACATACAGTGGTAACAGAGCAAGTGAAAAGAAAACGAGGTTTAAACCTAATATTCAATTTAACTAATTAATAGTGTAGGGCTCAAATAGAACTCTCTAATCCTTTTTTTTTTTTTAAACATTCAAGACCCATAAGTAACTAATTAATTTCATTCACATAAATAGTTACATCAACGTGAAAATAAAATAAAATTGTTTCTCAATCTAAATCCAAAAGACACAAAATATCAACCAAAACCTTCTACAACATAATTTTTGTCCCGATAAACTAACATAGAGAGACAAATTTTGAAGAAATGAAGTACAAATGGGCAATAAATAAATTATTGGCATTCTAACATATAAAAGTTGACAGAATTTATATACCTTGATCATCATAAGATTAAAATGAGAGGAAAAATAAATAAATAAATAAATAAAAGAGCCTTATGCATAGATATATGAAGATATTTAATAAAAGAATAGTCACTTTAGCAGTCGATTTTGACATAAATATATTATAGTCAAGTCCAAAAATAAACTTTCTAAAAAGTAGAATATCTATGGAAGTGTATTTTACCCTGATTATTATCAAAACAACAACTCTTTGCAAAGTAACAAAAATTGACACTAAAGAAAACAACCAAGCTGATAATACTCCTTTATCTTTTTCTTAATTCATATTTTTTTAATAAGAGTACTTGATATGACATTAACAATGTCATTATGTAAAATAAAGCAATCAAAAACCAACAAAAATGTTTCTTCATTAACTTCCCTTACTTGCTTTTTTAGATGATCCAAATTTAAGAACAAATGTAACAACAAAAAGATGACAATGACTTTTTCATATATTAATTGCCAAGTGCCAACTAACATTAAGGACAAAAGAACACAGCTTCCTGAGAATTAGAAAACCCATAAAATTGAAAAGGAGAGGAAAATTGGAAACGATATATTTAAATGCAATGAAATAGTAAAGAAGTTCATTAACATTTTAGATATGCTATAAAATGTATTGAATTTCCACTTTAATGATAATATCCCTTAAGAACCGGTCTTTGGTCTAGTGGCTAAGGGCAACACTCTTTGTGTGGGAGGTCGCGGGTTCGAAACCCGAATGAGAGGTCTTTTATACACATTTAAATTTGAGTCGCTTGAGCCTCATCTTTATCTTAAAAAATAATAATAATTAAATCCCTTGTTCTGATATGAAACGAAAATATCTTTCGTCCATATACATGGATTGTCCATAGAGTCACGTGTGTGACACAAGTTATTACATTAGAGTCCACATGAGTCTCATTTATCATACAACTTTGTGATTTTTATAAATTGTTTATGTATGGACGGTAGGTACGACTCTGACTGTGCGTTGCTTGTTACTTGTTATGATCTCCCTCTAATAGTCTAATTCCTTGGATATATTTCAATAGAGATCAAGAATTGCAGAGCATAATGATGAGAGCAATTATTCCCTGATGAAGTGCAGATTGGTTGATCAGGGAATATGTGTCGGAAAGGGAATTAAGGGGCCCCCGCACACAGTGATGGCACAGGGTATGAAAGGAATGGAATCTGATTATTATCATCTCATTAGATGAGATCTTCTCTTATGTTCAAGTGTATAGACTATAGAGCAATTATTTGACGTCCTTTTCCTTTCTACTCTGCAAACCCTAATTCATATCTCCTGTTATCCAAATTAGGATAACAGGATCCTGTTTGTCCAATTTGGTCCGTTGGATCAAAATCAACGGATGAGATTAATTATAGAAAAGCCTCCTATAATCTTAAGTGGGCCGATCAGATCCGTCCGTTTTGATCCAATAGTCCAAATTGGACAAACAGGGTCTTGTTATTCTCAAAGAATAACAGCAGATACGGACTCCTAATCTTCCAATCATGATTTAAAGCTTGTACTAGAAGTAGGCCTACACGGGTCCAAATCAGCTGTTTTTTTTTTTTTTTTTGAAAAGTAGGATATGATTTTACCGATGAATGGTCAAGATCAGTTCGGTGCTACAATCTTGATGCACTTGGGTGAATCTTCACCATCCGATCGGAAAAGGCAGACACTAGATTTCTAAAAAAAGATCAATCGATCTCATAAGAGAGGGGTACATGTACATGAGATAGACTTCAAATTATGAAAAAGAAAATTGATCGTATTTCTAATTGTTTATAAAATAAAACTACATGTTCTTAAGATCATGGAGGCCCTCTATGAGCTTAAACTAAAAAATGTATCAAGTCATATTCAATTTTTTATTATATGGCTTGATAAGTTCTTAATATCAAAATATTTTGGCATTCAAAAACGTTTCATTTTTGAAGATTTGTAAGCAAAGGTTTAAATAGCGCTCATAGCAGCCGCTATAGCGGTCGATATAGTATTTTGGAAGCAAAACGCTATGACGCAATCGGTTTTTTCCTGCTATTTGATACTTTATACAGTAACATATAAAATATGGTTAGAATCATCTGAATTTTTAATTATTTTATTATATATAACACTTAATAGTTGTTATTTATGTTTTACAATCGTTTAACACATAATTAATTGGATTTATAAACAACAGTCAATGTTATATAAACTTAGTATCCACATAAGAAAAATAGTGGGATTGATTAGTGAAAATGAAAGTCATATACTTGAAATCCATTAAAATGTTATATAATTAGTAAATATTTTTTTACGTAATGTTTTATCATAATTTGTTTAAAATTTTTCTATCATAATTTTTGGATTCTAACTTTTTTCTTGATAAATGATAGATAGATAATTTATTTTTGATAACTTCAATAATCCATTCAATTTTTTAATATTTAGGAAAAGTAATTACTCAATGATTCAATTTGAAATCCTTTTGATAGAAACAAATTAATAATACTTGTGCAATAAAAGACTAACCAACATGTTGTACTACGTAAATAGATCTGAATAATAATGCTTTGGTTTTAAGAGTAATACAATAATTATATAATTTTTAAACAATTTGGTTAGAAAACTTTATACATTATTCTAATTATTCATCATTTTTATTAAATAAGTTAGCTCATGAACCAATAAAATAGTTAAAATATTCTACATAATAGGAACCGGTAGCGCCCGCAATAGTGCCGATATCCGATATCCGATATCTGCTATCAAATATGCCCCACCGCAACGAGTCCACTATCCGCTATTTAAACCTTTGTTTGTAAGTAATTACTTCGGATTTTTAAAAGTTATGTATGAAATATTTATTGTTTTAGTTATATTGTATACTCACTTTCAAGAAATCCGAAATAAATACTAAAATTCATGTGTCAAGTAATTGACTGGATTAGATTCTTCTCATATTGTTGTTATAATAAACTATAACAACTTTAAAGTGTGATAGTCGTGGCTTGCTATATTTTACATCTTAAATAGTATTAATTCCTTTAAACAGAAAATATATATTGTATAATTCTTATTTAAAGTAATGCTTATCAAGTTTTAACTTATTAAATTGATGTTGTTTAGTCTTTCATCAATAATTATCTAACAGCGCCACATAAATTTTTGAAAGTCTTCATCAAAGTAATTGCAAAAGATTTGTTAATCATATAATAAATTATGTAATTAAGTGATTAATTGTAGAGATGGAACGTAATTAATGAAGTCAATATATATATATAAGAAACTACAAAAATTATCCATGTGTCATATAAATGCATTAATCAAAGATTCCGATTGCACAAATTAAAACATTTTGTATATTAAAATTGTACTACTAAGTACTAAATAAGCAAATTTATAATTACATCGACATCAAATACCTAATGCGGGGTATGAACAACTTTGTAGCAAGTGTGATCAATCCTATTAGCTTAGATTCTAGCGGATCCAACATCACAACTTGATTGTATTGTAAGTTATGTAAATTGATATAACATAAAATTCCAATCAAATTCCTAAATTACTTTTCTTGTTGTACCTCTCTATAAAATAATAGGAGATTAATTAGGAGATATTTTGTCAAGATGCCAATCGCCACTACTATAAATCAGACATTAAAAAAAAAAAAAAACTACTTCTGCTATTGGCTTAGATAAAATATATATAGGCCGGCTGTTCATTTTTTTTGAATCGGATGATCATGATAATATGATATATTTTTTAATACAATTAATTAATGAGAAATGTTTGATAAGAACTGCTCGATTTGCTTAGCCAATCCATAACCGAACAACTAAAAAAAATAGGATTTGGATATGGAGATACGGTAGTTGATACCATATTTGATACCGAGATCTTTGATTGGTATAACTTGAATACTTTCAGGTAAAACTTGAATATTGACTCCTATTGCACCTAAAACCTTGATTTTCTGTTTTTTTTTTTTACCATGATATAGATATCTTGAATACTACATAGTATAACTTGAATATTTTCATGTAAAACTTGAATAGTGACTCCTACTGCACATAAAACCCTGATTTTATGTTTTTTTATCAAATACAGATATCTTGAATACTAAATAGTATGACTTGAATATTTTCAAGTACAACTTGAATAATGACTCCTACTACACTTAAAACCCTGATTTTATAGTTTTACTGGATACAGATATCTTAAATACTAAATGGTATGACTTGAATATTTTCAGTTACAACTTGAATACTCACTCACACTGCACCTAAAACCTTGCGTATCGAATTTGGTATCAAACTAAGAATCGGTAAAGAATTTTCCAAAAAAAATATTGAGAGATCAGATCAGACTATGAGAGGGGTTCAGGGACTGACCATCATACCAATCTGGAAAAACCATGTACATCTTTTAACCTTCTTGTAATTGTGGGAAGACCAGAAGAAACAAATTAATCTAGATTCTGGAGCCCTGAGACTCTGAGACTGAGAGCATTGACCATGCATCTGTAGTCTGTACTATGTAGTAAGTACTAACACGAAAAGGGTTTTTGGTCTGGTCTGGTATATATGCATGAGCCTAGCTACTAAGCTATGGGTTCCAAAAGGCACTTGTCACGGCCACCTATGACACCGAATTAGAATTACCAATGGACCTGGAATCTCGGTCCCCTGTGGCACTACCTAGTGCACAAAATATGTCGGAAATTTAAGACTGATATTGTTAAATTTGCACTTTAAAAAATCTGAAATAAATATTGTATTATTGTATAATTGTTATAAAAAAAATCCGAAATAAATATTTAAAAATTAAAAGTTTTTTGCATGCCATGTGATTTTGATATAAAAAATTTATTGAGCCATATAAAACAAAATTTGGATATGGTTTGATATGTTTTTGGTATTAAACTCACCGAAGGCCTCCGTGAAGTTAAGAACACAGTTGTTTTACTCTAATAGTACTATATAATAGTATATATATATAGTCAAGAACTCTTTTTTACTATATGCTTTAGCAAGGCATCTCTTATGTAATAATATTTTGATAGTAGTTCAATATAAAATGTTAAGTATATAAAAAAAGTTCTGTCAGCTATTCGCTCATCAATTATCATTGACAAGTTTTGATACATATTTGTAATGATATTCACTGTGCTTTTTTATCTAAAATTTTTTCATTGTTTTGTAATGAAATATTGTGAAAATGCGTTTCAAATTTACAATCAATAAATCATCTTCCAGCTCCTTCCATAATATATATTTAATAAGCTGTGACTTGCCATCTCAAATTTCGTACATAATTGAAATATGGAAAAAAAAAATAATACATATATTAACAGTGAATTTCAAATTTAGAACGTCACACTCCCACATTTCAATTTTTCTACAGAAAAGCCGAGATATATCTTGTTAGGTATATAGGTTATGCACAACACAAGGACCATGGCCAATTTACGTAGATTCCTTGGCATGGAGCTTCTTGTCTCGGCTCAGGTAGAGCGCAGATGCTGGTGAATAATTTTATGTGAAAATTGTACATTTTCATAACCTGAGTTCCACAAAAAAAAAAAAGTAAATAAATAAAATACATTTTTATAACCGCCTGAAATAAAACGAAAATTGATGAAATTTAAAGCTAAATATGATAATAATTAGAGCCCGTCTAAATTAATGTACTTTTTTTGTGGATAACGGCCATGTCCCTATCTACTAGTCTCCAAGGAAATTATATCAGATTAAGTTGGCAATCAGGGAGGTATGGTCCAAAGATTCTTTGGATAAAATTAAAGTTATATCAAGTGATAGTATATTTAAGTGTATAATTGATAGACAACTACGTATATTAATTAATTATAATGACTAAGGATTGTGCTTATGAAGCGCAGTGGCTATTGCGTTTCGGTATCATATCTCCAATTAAATTGTAGCATGAATGGTTGATTCAAGTTGCTCACATAATCTACATATTGAAAACTAGTTGTATGTCAAATTTTTCTATTTTTATAATTTTCTAACCATTTTTGGGATATTTTTAAAATTTTCTAACTATTTTTTGGATATTTTTAGAAATTTTTAACTAACTTTATGGATTTTCGAAAGTTGTGTAGAAAAGGCACAAAGATTTGTGTATAAAAACGATCAATTTTCAAAAATTCAAAAAATTAGTTAGAAAAATATAAAAATAGAAAAATTTGACCTGCAACTAGATTTTAATACGTAGATTATGGTGAACAATTTGGATCGGTCATTCTAGCTGCGGATTAGGAGCTATGACATCAAAACACAATAACCATTGCACTTTACAAAGTAGTATAATTTTGAGATTTTATTTCATGTTCACTGATGAGTCGCCAAAAACACGGTCATTTATCAAAGATTAATTAATTTACAACAATCGAAAAGTATATAAAATTTTAATAAACTAGCAAACGATATTTAATTTTTTTTAAACTTGAGATACTTTCCACCTATATATCAAATAATACATCTAGAGTGAGGCTATTGCGCGTTGCAAAGCACAATGGCTAATGTGTTTCGGCCTCATATCTTATAAACCGTAGCTCGAATGAACAATCCAAATTGCTCACCATAATCTTAATATTGAAGTCTTGTTGCTATCAAGTTTTTTTTTTATTTTTAGAGTTTTCAAACTATTTTTTTGGATTTTTAAATAATGACCCATTTTATATACAATTTTTTGTGAATTTTTTATACAACTTTCACAAATCCATAAAAATAATTAGAAAACTCTAAAAATATAAATTTTTGGTATGCAACCCGATTTATTATTTTTTTTGGAAGCTTGGCAGCGACTGCCAAGTGTATGCAACCCGCTTTCAATATTAAGATTATAGTGAGCAATTTGGATTAGTCATTCGAATTAGGATTTTGAGATACCAGACCAAAGTGCGTTACTTCACTGCTCTTTGCAAAACGCGATAACCTCACTCATACGTCTATATATATATTTTTTTTTCGAAAGCTCGATTATCAAGATCTAAGATAACTATTATTCCATTACCGGCCTATCTATACATTGTTGAGGATCCCTTGTCGTTATGATATCTCTTCAACACGCTCCTCAATGAATAAGTTCAAGCTAAAAACATTGTGTATTTGTGCCATGTGAGTGATGTATTTTTTTTCGTTATTTTTGGCATGTCATGTCACATCATGCATGTAAAAAATATTTTGACAGTTCACGTGACTAATACAACAATCTACTTTTTTCTTTTCTTCTCCTTTTTTGTAATGAAACATTGACTTTTTCAATATTTATCAAGACAAGATTAACTACGTTAAAAAAGGATCTAAATGATAATCAGTCTTACAAAAGGTAACAGAAATAGTGCTTTAATTTGGAGGTTCGAGATTTGTTATAAAAAAAATTGAAATATCTTGAACTTTTATGTTTGGAAATATATATGATAATTTGAACATACGAGAATTACCATTAAAATTGACCCAAATTTTTTTTTTAAACTAAATAATTGTGTTCTCTCATTAAGTTGCAGCTCGAACAAACTTTAAATATATATTATCGTTAATTACTAGAAAATAAGATTGAATACTAAACAAATTATGAGATGGAAACCTCCGAGAAAATTAAGAAAAGAGTCCGTATCTACGTACTACCTTAATAAACTATGGCAGTACCTTACTATTTTTAAAATAAAACAGACCTTGGATTGTTTTAAAATTTTAAATTGTGAGGATTTATAATATGGGTGTTTTTTTTTTATTATTGTAGGTCTTATTCTCAAAAAAAAAAAAAAAAAATTATTGTAGGCCCTAGCTGTGAGTGAAAATGCCAGGATCCAAATTTATAAGAATATACCATATAGACATTATTTTCCTCAAAAAAAAAAAAATAGACATTATTTTGATATACGTCATGTGTACGAATTGGAATCTTAAACAACTATAACTTTTTGTTGTTAGTCGTTTTAAAATTTAAATTGTACTATATATAATAGTTGCATTGGCTAATGGCTACAAGGATGCAAAAAGGTGCCACTTAATTAATTTGTACGGGGAGATATATCATTTTTTTTATTCAAAACGGGGTGATATCATTTGATCATACAGTTATTATGATAAGTAGAGCTGTGAATCGGGGCAAATAATAGTACATAAATTAGTAGATATCGAAAATAAAAATACATTTTTCATAAATATATTTTATTAGATAAATATTGGACTTAATATGTTTTCTATATAATATATTAATTGTTAGCTACATCTCAATCTATATAAAAGAATATAAAGAGTTGCAAATATTTTGAGTCTTAAATTGTTCTATAGGTACATCATATTGAAAAAAATTAATTTGAACCATTTGATTAAGATTAATGAAGAGAGAAAAATAAAATCAATGGTTGAGATTAATGATGATGTGACATAACTATTAATCTTGGAAGCTTACCCCTCTTTTTAGAGTATGAATTTGACATCGAGTCAATTAAAAAAAATTAAAATGTTTATAGATATGTATTTTTGAAATTATAAAAGAAGAGTAATTTAGATTTCAAATCATTTTTATAACTCATCTAAAACTTATACAGCTTTTAATTAACGATTTCAATTCTAACAGTCTTCCATACCCATCAAACATACAGTTTAATTAATTCTTAGTTAGAAAATTTCCAATTGTCCTCATATTCAGTGTCCACATACATGCATGTCCACAAATATACAAATAGTGTAACACATATCTCAAAATTTGTAACACTTATCTCATATTTTATATCAATGTGGACATGTATGCAGACACTAGATATGACCCTTTTTAGTTTACTACCCAAACATATGCAACATGATTTTGTTAGAGTAATACGTACCAAGCGTCCATAGAAAAATTGTCCATAGCATCTATATGTTACATTTTGATGTGTATCTGTTACATTTCGGGATGTATAAATTATATTCCGTACACATATGTGGATGTATAGACAATATTTCAATGAACGCAAGATGTTTCTCATTCTGTTATTTCTCCAGCAATATACATGCATGTGTTCAATATTTTCATATAGTGAAAATCTCATTATCCCTCGTGTTTAATCCCTCGACTCTGTCCCCAGGTCAAGACCCGTTTAGTCCTCTAATATTATATCCAAATCCATTATCAACCTCTTCCCATGACAATAAGTGCCCTCTATCTCCTTCCTCTCTTCCTCATCTCTCTCTCTGTGCCTCCTCCCCTCTATAGCCCTCTCTTCCCCCCACCCTCTTTCCCTCCTATCCATATTGAAAGTGCTCCTTTTCACTGAAAGTGAATGCCAATATTTCTCCTCGGCTCATCCTCTTCAATTGAAAATCCTTACAGGACATCGCTTAGATAATCTTGTTCCCACAATCTCGCTCCGACGATCTCGCTCCGACGATATCTCGCTCCGATGATCTCACTCAATCTAGCTCCAACGATCTCATTCCTACGATCTCGCTCCGACGATTTCGCTCCTCGAGGATCTCATTTTCGGAATCACGCTCCGACGATGACATCTTCGCCTCTTCATCTCTCCTTCTCTCATTTTCTCCTGGCAGTGACATCTTCATCTCTCCTTCCCTTTTCACCTTCTCCCATCTCTCTTTTTTTTCTTCTCATAGTATCACATGATATTTAAAATATAAATATCTGGTTTTGAAATATAACCACTTGCCATTGAAATATAAATACCTGGATTTGAAATATAACTATCTGACTTCGAAATACAAACACTGAGATAAGCACGTGACTTTGAAATATAAATGCTTGGATTTGAAATATAACTACTTTGCGTTGAAATATAAATACATGGATTTGAGATTTAACTATGTAATTTCAAAATATTAGCACTTAGTTTTGAGATAACACATAATTTGAAATATAAACACTTTGTTTTGAAATATATCAACATGGCTATGAAATGTAAACACCCAAATTTGAGATGTGACCATCTAAGTTTCAAATATAAACATTTAGCATTTGTGAAAAATTAACTGGACGTGAAATATAAATACTTGGAGTTACGATATAAACACTTGACTTTGAAATATAAACACCTACACTGACATGCGAGTGCATTGTGTTGCACATGATTGGGAGTGACGTAAGTTCCGTGGGCGACGCGCTTTGGAGTTTGACCGGTCAACGTGTTTTGACAGGTGGCACGCCATGATTGAGGGAGATAAATGGGGGGGATTTTTGTTGAGAGACTAATAGTCTAACCCTTTCATATATGGACCGGTGGGATGACAATGCATGCATTAATATTTAATACAATACAATGTTCTTTTCAACAGGTAGCAGAGAATCTGCAAATATAACATAGCTGGGATTAACAAGTAGCTAGCTTGACACTTTAACAGCCATCACATACATGATCACATGCACCCTGAGATTAGATAATGAGTCCTAGATAGCGTCCACTCTTTTTACTTATCCACCGGTCCACCGTATTTTTAGTGTACAAATATCATTATTTTTCAGTGAACATATATCATTTTCCAGTAAACAGATACACTACGATTTTCAGTAAATATTTATGCAATTATGACAAGCACATGAGTGCACGTGGGTGGATGTATTAGAATGCAAGAGAAGAGTAGATATATGGTGGGCTTACTTTAGAGGTGGACTATACATATCGCTGCAACTTTCCAAGGCATTATTTGTAGCTTAATTGACATGCAACATGTCTGGCCTGGGCCCATTAGATTTAGAGAAATAAAATTGGACTGGCCTGTAAATCCAAAGCGTCTAATCTAATCTCAGCCCATAGCTATTATTATTTTTTTTTTTGAAATGAACCCGTAGGCATAGCTATGATCAATGGGTCATCAGGGTCACACACCTATCTGAATTGTCAGCAGGTAGAAAAGATTCCCGCTTTTTGTTTCCTAGTATTACTTGCTTTCTGGTACTGGACTACTGGTACACGAAGTGATAAGAGGAAACCCTGTTGTGACTTGTACCGAATTTCAAGATGTTTAATGGGATAAATTAAAGATAGTGAAGCGGGGATGTCTTTTTTCCCCGGATGAACAGTAAACGCTTCACTTGGGCCGTCTGATTATAATCTGATGCCTCTCATTTGGCTTGCTGATTTATGCTGGTGTGGGCAAATTTTTTTTTTTTACTCTCTTTACCCTTCCCTTCCCAGTTTGTACCCAGCTTTAATCAATCACAAAGGACTTCGCAGTTCCCAGTTAGTATATACATTGAAGATAGCAAAAAAAATATTGCAGACTTCTTTTCATAAACCTGTCAGAAATTCATCTGATACCAGTTAGGTGCCAGTAATCACAACTAAGCACCCATGCAAAGTAAATACAACCTGTCCATGAATAAATGAATTTTTAAGAAAAGTCAAAAGAATTAGTGGAAAAGTAAAATTACTTTTATGCCCTCAATTTGTAATCATTACATAATAATTGTTCCAATTAAATAATATAGATAAAAGGAAATTTAATTGGGGAGAGGGAAGGTTGTAATTGGGGACAACTAAGACACGAATAAAAAAAAATATCGAATCGGTAAATTTCATTTAATTGGAGACAAGCTGTAAAGAGTATAAATTCATTTAATTCTGAACGGAGGTTGTATTTTTTTTGAGATAAAAGATGAGAGTCAAGTCACTCAAATTTAAATGTCTATAAAAGACCCATCCGGGTTTTGAACTCGCAACCTCCCATACGGAGAGCGCATGCAAAATAAATATTATGTGGCTGTGTACGCTTTAAGAGGATTATAACTCATCTGTAGGAAGTAGGAACTCTAAAAAAAAAATTTCTTCAAATTGAACAGATGAGTTACGTGCTGAATATATTGTTCAACTATGCAATATTTCACACCAAATATGTTTACGAAACCATTATTTAATTATTTCCAAATATGGTTGCTGCGAAGCAGCAACAACGAAGCATCTAGTGAATAATGAAGTGTTGTTATAGCCAGAATGAGAATGGTGATGAAGTTATCCATTAATTGTTTGTTTCGCTTTTATCTCACAACCATATATATATAGACGGTGTCCCCCCCTGCTGGTATATATCTATATGAGTAGGGATCATTGACAATTCCCATATTGACAATCTTGACAATTTGATATTTAAAAAATTTATAAAAAATCATATAAATTTTCAAATATAGAAAAAAAATTACGGAAGTATTTCTTAACATATAGATTGATTATGTTTCCGATTATATACAATTTAAGTTATATTTGATAGCTCTTCAAAGATCCGTTAAATTACAACCGTTAACAATTATACAAAATTTTGATAAGCCATCAAACGATATTCAAATTGATTGAAATTTGAAACAACGTCAATCTATGAGTTAAATAATGCATCCATAACTCTTTTTTCATTTTTAAGATTTTTTATAAAATTTTAAAATGTTTCATTGTCAAGCTTGTCAAGATAAACATTGTCAATGGATCCCTCCTCTATATATATATCCTAATATCCATGAATATATACTTCCATATATAGTTTCATTGAAAGTTTTTCATTGGCATTTTAATTAATGATTTACGATATCATACAATGATGATCACAAAAAGTGTAAAATTTAAACAACAAAATAAATACTAAATGTCAGTGTATACAAAAAAGTAAAAAATCATGCCATATATAATTTGTCTTATAGTTCAAAAAGGGTTCATGCATTCATGCCTTTGTCATATAGTTGAAAAACCAACATTTAAAATAGAAAGTATATATCATCTGATATGAACCAACAAAATATATATTAAAATCTTTGTCCTTAATCCCTTCCCGTAAAATCCGCCGAACCTTGCGTCGAGTTTGGAGTCCAAAAATGTATGTTACGGCTGAAAAGAGGAATCATGCATGTTAATTTTTGTAGCTTTATGTTTGTTCGCTTTTGCTTCCTAAAAATCTCCATAAAGCTATCATCAGCTATATATGAGTCTATGAGTCTGTACGTCTTCACACTTCACGCTAATTGAGTTCATTGCGTCCAATTCTGCTGTTAATCTTCGGCGATAACAGGACCCTGTTATCCTGACAGTGACTGTCGGATCAACACTGAACGGTTCAAATTCAGTGTAAAGTTCGGTTTTTAAAGTAAAAAAGAGTTTTGCCGAACAGATCTCATCCGTCTATTTTAATCCGACGGTGCCGATCAGAAAAGCAGGACCCTGTTATCCGAGGGAAGGATAACAGCGGAATTGAATTCGAGTTGATTCAAACCCATGCATTCACGTGCATGTTGTAAACAAGCTGAGCCTACTATGAGACAGCACAAACAACGATCAGGTCTGGTTTTATCTAGTACTGTAGTGACAGGTTCTTACAGTTCAAAAAAACAAAAAAAAGAGACAGGTTTTGGCTGCAGATGTACAGCCAAACAATAAACAACAGTGATGAAGCCAGCAAATTCACTTTTGAGGGGCATGCAAGAGAATTATAATATTTATAATTTGAGTTAGGTTATGGTGCACCGCTCTGCAAAACGCGTTTTTGCACTACCGTTTTTAAAATCTCACAAACCAAACTTCAAATATCAAATCTAATTGAACCAACATATTATACATATTGAAATATGGTGGAATACAAAATTTTACAATTTAATTTAACATACCCATCTTTTAAAAAACCTGAAAAATTAGTTAAAAAGTTCCAAAAATTATAAAATTTAGTACTTTGCATAATCTCAATATGTAGATCATTGTGTTGGCAAATCAGTTTGGTCATTTGACTTTTGGAAATAGAGATTCAATAGCGGTACAAACACGTTTTGCACCTCGGTACACCATAACATAACTCTTTTATAATTTTATTGATTATAATTTAACGTGATTAACTTTAACAAAAAAAAGTTAATACAACTTCAATAAATGCATATTGCAGTAGATGATTTACAAAATCATGATATCATCAGATAATTCTGGTTTTGTTAGAGTAAATTACCATATTTTTTTATAAATCGAAATTGAAAATGTTTTTTCACGGAAACTAGTAAGATGACAGTCAATTTTCTGTGGACTAGATACACCTGAAAAATTAATTCGGGTGCTTTGGAAGAACCCGATTTAATAAATCGGTTAGGACTTTTGGGCTTACCGCACGTTACGGGTGCGAAAAATGCCAAAGAAAATCCCACCCGAATTAATTTTTCGGTTAGGGAGGAATCGGGTCCCACAAAAAGATCCTCCCGAAAAATTAATTCGGGTGTTTCCAAAGCACCCGAAAAATAAATCGGGTGCTTTGGAAGCACCCGAATTAATTTTTTCGGTGGGATCTTTTTGTGGCCGATTCCAATTTCGAGTGGAAAAAAAAAAAACCTACCCGAAAAAATAAATCAGGTGCTTCCAAAGCACGCTATTTATTTTTTCGGGTCTATCTAGTCCACCGAAAAAGTTCCGTCATCTTACTGGTTTCTGCAAAAAATCTTTTTCAATTTCGTTTTTTAAAAAAATTTGGTAAATTACGCGAATGGTCTCTAAAGTATCACCCTTTTACCAAATTGGTCCTTAAAGTATTGATTCGCTATCAATTTGGTCCTTAAAGTTTCACTAATATATCGTTTTGGTCCTTAAAATATTTTATTCATACCAAATTAGTCCTATCATTATCCATTGATACTACAAATTTACTTTAATAAATATTTAATAGCATGAACATAATAAATGTTATGAATATTTGTACCAAATTAGTGCTATCATTATTCATTTATTTGTACATTATTTATGTTTCTTAATTATATGTTATTATCATCTGTAATGCTAAAAATTAATATAAGATAAATGAAAATAATAATTTTGAATAAAATACTTAATTGTGGGACCAAATTGGTAGCAAATCAATACTTTAAGGACCAAAATAGTACATCTCAAACTTTAGGGATCAAATTGGTAGCAAATCAATACTTTAAGGACCAACTTGGTAAAATGATGATTCTTTAGGGACCATGGGTGTAATCTACTCTTCTTTTATTTGAACTATTTTTCCTTTCTTTTTTTAATATTAACTCTCTATGTTGAAATATTACATGTCAACTAGTTAACCTTATTTTGTTCAAATACTTGTATAAACAAATACTTAAATAACAGGAAAAATAAGAAAATTAATTATAATGGGCACTGCTGTATGCATGTATGGATTAAGAGAATAAGGGGGCATTCAAATTCTGTATCAGAAAGACTTGACGCTCAAATCAGCTACAATCCGATTTGGATAGGAGGGCCCTCCAATCTCCATCGGACGGCTGAGATTATTTCAAAAAAATACCTCCTAAAAGCCACAGTCGTAGATTCGGGATTGGACGGTCCTCCGATCCAATTTGGATCGTATCCAATACAAACTCGAAAGACCTGCATGAACATTATTTAGCAACGGCTTGATTAACTCTGGCCAATCGAGTATTGACCATGGTAAGCTTGTGCACTTCCAATTTTTTAGCAAGTTTGATTGTTTGAAGGTGCCGGCAAAGGCCCAGTAGATAGTTAACCCGTCAAAAGGCAATGTTGCACCACTGGAAAACATCATCAATTTTAGAACCGGGCAGTAAATCATGAATTCAAGCAATGTCCCAAGTACTAACATCTAGTGCTGAAATTAGCTACGATCCAATTTGGATTGGAAGACCCTCCGATCCGCATATGATGGCTGAGATTATTCCCAAAAACCTCTCCTAAAAACAACAGTCGTCACATTGAGATTGAAAGGTCCTCCAGTCTAGTCCAATTTGGATCGTAGCCGATACAGACACCTAACATTTCCATGTAACAGACGAAGGAGAAAATATTTGTAGGTAAGTTCTAACTTTCGATTGAATTTTTTTGTTATTAAAAGAGGAGAGTGAAAAGAGGGACTATTTCTTTGCCATCTCCATTGCTCGGCATAGTGATAATTAGTTGGACTGGAATTACTTGATTGGGCTGCCTCTGTCTCTTCAACCCAACCACAACCCAGGCATTGCGATACTTGAAACCCAACCCAGCAACTCTTTAACTTCAAAATTTTGAGCATGCAAATACACTACGGCAACCAAAAAACTTCAACAGATTTTTGTAGACAGAATCCATTAGCATATATAATAAGAAAAACCATCTTCTCCTCCACTAGTTGACATCATTCAGGTTAAGAAAAAAACGTCAAATGCTCATCAGATATTCAGATAGCCAGACGTAGACAACCATTTCACTAATTTACAGAAGTAATAGAAACAAAATCTTATTGATACACTGCCAACAACAGAGAACAGAGGTGTCCGTAAGAACATCTGAAAGGCTTCCTACAAACATCTGATAGACAAAACTGAACATACCTAAGATGCATGTTAATATAGATCAAATGTTGTAAAGAAACATCTCTACTCCAATGGATCTATGAGGCAGCATCTTAACTACTAACATATTCATAATGCATAAAGCTAGAAGGTTTATCCTTTACAATGCAATGAGAATAACAGCACTTATACTGGTAATAAGAGTGCTGAAACTGCCCAAGAGTATATGCTAACAGTATAGATATAATAACACTATTTAAGTCGTGGACAGGAGATCAAGGCCTCGAAGCAGACGGAGAACGGGAACCAGCACTGCGGCTGTGTGAATAGCTTTCTCGTGAATCTGAAGGAGATAAGCTGCGGGAGTAGCTCCTCCTTGCCTTTCGCCCCTTGGGAGAATAGCTACGGGAGTAGCTCCGCCTTGAACATTTCTTTGGTGAGATACTCCGAGAATAACTCCTAGAACCTCTTCTATATGCTGGACTGTAGGATCTAGACACAGAACGGCCATACCTCCTGCGGCGGTAGTAGGGTGAAGGAGAGCGGTCATCCTCACTCGAATAAGACCTTTCCCTTGAATAAGATCGCCTGTACCGCCTCACAGGAGAGCGTGAATAACGGCGCCTATAGCCAGAATAGTATGGAGATGGTGAGCGGGAATAACGGCGCCTATAGCCAGAATAGTATGGAGATGGTGAGCGGGAATAACGGCGCCTATAGCCAGAATAGTATGGAGATGGTGAGCGGGAATAACGACGCCTATAGCCAGAATAGTACGGAGATGGTGATCGTGAATAACGGCGTCTACTGTAAGGGGAGTAGGAACACCATCTATCATATGGGGATGGGGAACGGGAGTAGGATCTCCACCTGTAATAAGGAGAATATGATCTCTCCCTTCCATAAGGGGAGTAGCTCCGTGAATCATGGCGTCCTGGTATACAATGCACAACATAATGAGGAAACTTATAACAATTGTACTGAAATAATGACACGAGAGGTGATGAATAAGGCTATAAACTTACCCCGTACAGATCTCAGCCCTAGGTACCTACCAGGAGTAGGTGTCCTCCCACGGCTTCTCTTGGACTGCAAAATTAGTACCAGAGTTATAAAGAAATTATCAACAGAAATAAACAATAACAACATTAAGAAACCTAAGTACAACGAATACTAGCTAATAAATACAACACGTCAATAAATAAATTGAATGAATAAATAACAACCCTTCATGTTGAGTTGATAAGTTGTTTGATTGTGTGCTTTTCGTGATGAGCATCTACAGAGATCTATCCTGCTACTGGAGAGAGCTTCAAGGGTAATACAATTCTTAAATTTCTCACGTAATGCAAACAAATTCAGCAGTAACAACAAGCAAATAAAGAAATAAATATTCAAATTTGAATAATGGACTTCCAAGAGACTACCTTCTCAACAGTAATGACACGGCCATCCAAAACAGTTCTGTCAAGATACTTGATACAGTAATCAGCATCTCGAACAGAAGCCATTGTCACAAATCCAAAACCACGGGATTCCCTTGTTCTAGGATCATACACCAGTCTAGCATCCATCACCTGTCAGTTCGACATTTAAGTTAGATACACATACAAATTAAGCAACGTTTCCAGACAGCGGGTTTCTTATATTTCATTATACTCTAATATTCATATTTAATCATGTAGAAATAAGCAAAAACAAATTGTAATCTTTTCTTACATGGCCAGACTGTCAATGCCTGCTTGATCTGGCATTAACTGACATAAGATAAAACAAATATCAAATAAGTTATGCATTCTAAAGCAGAAACTTGACTTCATTCTAATGAATAACACAGCTTGGAAACTGCAATCAATTATTAGACTGTACAAACAAAGATTCAGGTCATCCAAAAGATATAAACTGTCCAAAAGGGCTTCTATCCTCAAGGTATCACTCCTTTTTTTTTTTGTGCACAGTGATATTGTAGAGCTTTGGTAGGCAATCAGAATCAATCACTGAACACTTCCTTTCACAAATTTACTTGGTTAAGAAGTGAGCCATACCTTTCCTTCAGATGAAAAATGTTTCTCAAGTTTCTCCTCTGTGGTACGGGAGGACAAACCGGTCACGTATAAGGTGTTTCCAGGATTTTCCACATCAAATGATTCCCTACTCCTTCAAGAATCAAATGGAAGTGTTGTCAGTGAGGCCATACGAACAATAACCAAACCTTTAAATGATGATGAAAAATTAATTACCTTGACCGGCTCCGGGAGGTTGACCTGCTATACCTTGAAGGTGAACGGGAGCACGACCTTGAAACGGATCTTAATGTTCTTGAACGTGACATCTAACAAAAACAAAATGACCAAAAACAATAATACCGGTTAGCAGGCTAAATTAGAATTATAAGTTCAGGATCTACATCACCAATTGCCTTTTGAAAACAATCATGAAAAAAAATATTATTAATTGATATGCTGGATTATATGATGTTCTGTAAAGACACAGGCAACGGCAACTTGAATTCCAAGAAGATGGATTTGTTAAATATTCATAAGGAATGTTTGTTAAATATTCGTAACAAGCAACAGATATGCAATTAATCCTGGAAATCATAATTTATCTCAAAATTATTTGCGACATTCATAATTAACATTTAACAATAGTTATCATTAAACCACCCAAGAAAGCATTCCCATGAGATCCTACCCGAATCAATTTTTATATGGACGATCCATTCAGCCTGCAAACTAACTCTAAAATCTGAAACTTGAATATGATTCTATGATGATATGATCCAATATGACACACATACCTTAACAGCATCCAATACTGCATCAGATGCAAAAAAACAATCAATCTATAACTCATAACCCCCTCTATACTCCAAACTTCCCTAATTTACACTTAATTTATATTATATACTCATCACGATACCATGACAATTGATCCTACATCTAACATAATTGATCAGATTCAGCATGCCATTGCGGACAATGAATCCCTAACAATCGAATCAGCAATATCGAGATCAAAGATACCTTTGCGATTTCGGAACCGCCTTGCTTGCCCCGCAGGAAACTCGCGCTCTTTCTTCGTTCTTCTTGATGAGCCTGGAACAGACTAGAAGATGGTGGATGTTCTGAAGGTGAAGGAGGTTCCAGGTTTTATACGCAGGAAGGTTCTGGAATCTGGACTGTGTCTCTACGCCGGACGCGAAATAATTATTAAATGCAGTTTATTTGTGATCGTGTGGATGGTACGGGAGGATGTAATTTGGGGCTTTTGTTGGGCCTTGTAGAGGGTGCAGTGGCCCGTGGGATAGATGGGTTGAGTAGCGACTAACGGGTATGAGCTGGGTATTGGTGGGTTGGGCTGGGCCTAAGAGTAACTCGAATAGAAAGTTGTATTTATTTAGATCTAGTCATCTAGATGAGGTTGAGGCCTGGGGAAATAATGATAGACCGTGCGTCGACGGCATACATCAAAGTTCGAATCTCGTATATATATATGGTGTTTTGTTTTGTTTTGCTTGATGTTCAACGTTATTAAAGTTAATAAATCACACGGGATCTTTTAGAAAGCTTTGGACTTTATCACTTTTAAGCCTCGGTGCTTCCAGATTTCTTACACCACAAAAAGTTACTTCCCCTGTCCATAAAAGAATGAATTTATAGCAAAAGTTAAAGGAAATAGTGGAAAAGTGAAATTACTTTTATGCTCTCAATAGTAGAAAAGTGAACATTCTTGGAAGGAGATGAGAGACATTTTGAGAATTTCGTAATATATATATATATTTTAGGAAGAAAGTGGATTCAAACAAAGGGTATAAATTCATTTAATTGTGTACAAGTTGTAAATGTTATAAATTTATTTAACTGTGGACGGAACAAATACAAAACTACCCACTGATTTGACAACAAGACGGATTTTCTGAGGCTACGGTCAACCCACGAAATTCTGTCGCTCATATTCAACATCCCAATTAGTCAATACTCAATAACTCAATATTAATATAATAATATGTCCTGAGTCCTGACAACACAGTAGCAAACACGAAAACCGCAACACACACTCTCCACTCATCGACAGTTACCGAACCCGCCAGATCTCCAGTTCATATCCTCTACTACGCGGTAAGTTACTGCTCATCGTTCGAACCGTTGAATATGCTTTGAGATTCGCAGAACTCAATCTTAAAATAACCTCTTATAATCCGCATCGTTGATTCACTGCGCAGTAAAATACTGCACTGCACTGTGAGAAGTCTTCTCCGTATCACTGACATGTGGGCCATCCATCCCCACCTCCCCGACCCCACTGGTCAGTCCCACAAACCGCATACTGATTAAAACAACAACAAACAATAATAAAGTAAGTAAATAAACGGGTTCAGTTCTTCTTCTCGATCCATCAATCAATCGATCGATCAGTCGCAAATTCGCAATCGCAGGCGCAGGAAGTACTCACTAGAAGAAGTAGTCGAGAGTCGCGCGCGCGATGGCGATGGGGACTGCGGCGAGATCGGCGATCGTCGAGCTGTGGAGGCGGGAGGAGGGCGTGGTGTCGCCCCGATGCTTCGCCCGTCGCGCCGCGGCCTCCGAGGTTTGTTCGTCTCTCTCTTACGAGCTTTTCTCCCGTTAACTGATATGTAATTGAGAGTATTAACCTAATGCACAAATCATGCAGGCTCTGATTATGCGCCTGAGGAACGACAAGAAGCTCGAGGAGCACGGGGGTTGTGTGAACACGGTGAGCTTCAGTTCCGACGGGACGATTCTCGCGTCGGGGTCCGATGACCGGAAGATCATTCTGTGGGACTGGGATGCCGGCACGGTCAAGCTTCAGTTCCATTCGGGCCACTCGAACAACGTCTTTCAGGCCCGTTTCATGCCCTTCACTGATGATAGGGTCATGGCCACCTGTGCTGCTGATGGAGAGGTGATGACTATGCTCCGTTAGATTGTTGAACACTAGTATATCATGCGGCTCTAGATTCTGTATCATTGTAATTTTTTTATGTATAAAGTAAAGTTGTGTTTCTCCCTCGCACTTAAGAGGTGGCAGAACCCGACCCGACCCGGCATTTTCCAGAAAGTCAAACTGACCCGACCTGACCCGAGATCAAATAGCATCCAATCCAACTCAAATCAACATTCGATCCAAAAAAAGTTCATATAAAAATTGACTCGACCTAACCCGCCCATCATCCGACCCGACCCGACCTGAGATCTTCTAGAAGGTCAAAATGACCCGACCCGCCCGACCGATTTGCCACCTCTACTCGCACTATCTCTCTCTCTCTCTCTCTCTCACTCTAATTCTCCTCTTTATTTGTGTAACCAGGTTAGACAAGTTAATTTATTAGAGGGTGGTAAGGTGCGCACTGCATTGCTAGGGGTACATCAGGGACGGGCCCATAGGTTGGCTATAGAGCCAGGCAGCCCTTACATATTCTACAGCTGCGGAGAAGACGGTGTGGTACAGCATGTAAGTTGCATACCATCTTAAAGCCAAGTGTATGATTGTTTTCAGAAGTTATATCCAAGTCTCATCACTATCTGGTTACTTGTGTAGACTGCTAATGCATTCTGCAACACAGTTAATATATGGAATCCTGACAACTGCTTGTGGTCAAACTTTTAAGTTTAGTTTCATTGAAGGCTCTGCAAATGGAATGCTATTCAATCTATTAACATTAGGTTCTACTATTAAATGGCCCAAATCTATATGAGTTGCCACCAGTTGTGGTCATTGTTGCCAAGTTACCCTTTTTTGGATCATTGTTACTTAAATTGCATATCTGAGGGCTACTGGAGTCCCTAGGATTTTTGTAAACTTAAAATAATTTTGGGCAAAAATCTCAATGCATTGTTTTGTACAATTAGTAACTTATGTATAATTTGACTAAGATATTAAGAATATATTCACTTATTGCACACAGTTTGACTTGAGATCAAAGACGCCTACAAAACTGTTGAAATGCAAGGATTCCCAGAACTCAACCATTCACCTAAATGCAATCACAATTGATCCAACGGACCCAAATTTGTTCGTGGTGGGTGGTACTGACGAGTATGCTCGCATGTATGATATCAGGAGGTACTTTCAGTAACTTAATTTACAATGAAGTATTTTCAAATTCAAATACTGTTTTTTTTTTTTTTTTTTTTTTTTTTTTTTTTAGTTCCCTTATATTGGCACTGCACATTCAACCTATCTCACAGACACGTGATCTTCTCCTATGTTATTTGCAATTATTAGCCAACTGTTAAAAAATGAGTTACTGAGGGTATCAATTAAAAAGTGACTGGACTATATCTTGTAATGTCAGGAGCAAAGTTGTTTTTTAAACAGTGTGCACAATCTGTGTACAACCTTAAAATTTTGGGTGTTTTGTCCATTTTTTTTTAAAAAAAAAAAAATTAGTAATATTTTTGTCTGTAGAATGCCATTTGTATCAAGTATCAAACCGGTGTAGTAGCATGCAAGACCAATAACTATCTCAAAGTTCATTAAATCTTTTAGCTTGTTGATTTATGGCATGTCGCTCACAGATATAAATGGGATGGTTCATCGGATATTGGGCGGCCTGTCAACTTATTCTGCCCAGCTCATCTTATTGGCGATGACCACCTTGGAATAACTGGCTTAGCGTTTTCTCACCGTGGGGAGTTACTAACATCCTATAATGATGAAAACATCTATCTCTTTCAGAAGGGGCAAGGATTGGGGCCTGACGCTTGGCTTGGGCCAAACAGAGAAGGGCTTGGTTCTGAATCAGATGGGCCTATGGTTTTTGAAGGGCACCGAAATTGTGACACTGTGAAGGGTGTGAGTTTCTTTGGTCCAAGTTGCGAGTATGTTGCAAGTGGATCGGACTGTGGCAGGCTGTTCATTTGGAGGAGAAGTGATGCCAAGTTGCTGAGGGCAATTGATGGGGATAGGTATGTTGTAAACTGTATAGAATCACACCCTTATGCGACAGTCATTGCAAGCAGTGGGATTGACAAGGATATTAAGATATGGATTCCCAATTCAACAGAGCCCGCAGCTCCAGTAAATATTTCTGAGGTAATGTACTTTGTTTCACATCATTTATTTAGACTTCTAACTGCCTTCTAGACATTACCCATATCAAGTCACACATCTGCATAATTGCGGTAACACAATCATTGTTAATCACGGTTAAGTTTATCTTATGATGATGAAAGCCATGGAGGTCTAACATTGGCACTATTAAGGCCCCCCAGAGCATTTACCAGATCGAAAGCTTTCAGTTTTTTTTGTCAAGTACAAGAATTGATTACTAGTCACACTATTCTAATGTGTATCATATTCACATACCTCAGTCATGTTGTGGCACTAGATAGTAATCTAGTGATACCTTTTGTCATTTTGTGTTTGGACTAAGAAAATCAAAATCATATATGATAACTTGAATTGAAAATTTTGAACAGAAGTGACATTTAAAAGTTTGGCCTCGATTTTCCAACCAGAATATTCAAATTCTTCCATGGTTTTAAACCCTATCTTGACTTCAAGTTTGTATCCGCGATGGGAAAATCTTAAACCCATGGCCCCACATTCAAAGCCTGTTTTTTCCTCTTTCCAGAACTTTCTCAATTTTATTTCTCAAATGTGTTAAAAGTTTGACTGGATTAATTCAGTCTTGAATTCTAAAGTACTTTCAAGTTCTTTTCAACTTCAGTTCACAAAGTATATATAATTCTTGCCAAAAACAAAATTTCTCTGAAGTGCCTACTTTCTTTTGTTCATGTTTTGATAACTGAAAGTTTATACTTTGCCATGTCGTTGACCTTGGTAGATTCATTCTTTACCTTCCCCTTTTATGTTTCTGCTCATATTTAATGGTCTGCTAGTATGACATCTATATTGAAGACCACTGTGCAATCTGCACTAATTTGAGATTTACATTGATTGCTCTCTTTAATCAGCCCTCAAATATAAAACTTCAGTTCTGTTGCTGCATAAAACTCATTGATTGGTACCATTCTGTTGAAGTGACACAGTGAACAACAATACTTGGCAAGACAAGTGCATTAAGTAATTACTTTCACTTAAAGATCTCTCAAATGTTGAATCAGCACAGACTTTGATTTCTGTCTTTTGTTTGATTGAAATATGATCGCAAGGACCAAAATGATGCAAATAGATACATTTGGAGGTTTAAGGCATTCCAAGCTATGTATATATGAATAATCAGACATAAGTATACACGAAATCAATATAAACCAACTTTCCCAGTTAGGGGGTAACATTCAACATTATTTGTATGTTGATACAACTATGTCGGTAAAAAATTGGCAGCTGAGGCACAAGAGAAGAAACAGATTCTGGCGATTTGCCTTGCCGGAGGATTTAATGTCGCGAGTTATGGAGATGCGGAACCAAAGGAGAAATGACGATGAATCTGAGCCTGGCCACTCCTCCGATTTGGTCAATTTAATAGTGCAATTGGCGAATGGGGATGATTCATCTGATGAGAACAGTGGTCAGAGCTCTGAGGGGCCGGGCGATTGCAGAGTTAATTAAACCCCATTTTTGGGGCTTAAATTCAATGAGTTGTACATAGAACATGCCTTTCCTTGAAATAAGGAATGTTGGAACTCTGTTATGTGTGGAAAATGATAATGTGTCGCCGTTTTGATCTGTCTTACTGCTGCTCCTTGTATATTAAATCAGTTATAGGTTGCAACTGTTGTTGTCAGTTTTGGTTGAATATTAGTTAATATAGCTGAGTAGTATAATCTTGCCTGATCTTGAACTTGGTCTACTTACAAAACTACCTGTCTTAGAAATATGTAGCTATACATCTAGAATTTTTTTTATACTATTTACAGAAATAGGGTTTCTGCTTAGATGGCGATAGTCATGTTCTAATACAGCATGCATCATTCCATCCTTGAAGTAGCTTGGTATGTACAGGGATTCTTTCACAAACATGGTTCTTTCACAGAATTTTGTTCTGAGGCCAAGTTTTGTTCGTCTTCTGCACAAGTTGGACTGTCGTGTGTATTCGACTCCCCAGTCCGAATCGTTATGCTTGATACCAGTGCAGTAACCTGAGCAAACCAAAAGAAGGTCAGAAGAACATCAGTAGAACAAAAAGTCTATATTATAAGCATAGGTCGATAGGTACTACTTACAGTTGCGAATCCCGCACACATGATGCTAAATCCTTTGAAGTGAAAAGGAGCATTGTCTGATAAGAACCATGCTGAAAAAAAAAAAAAAAAAAAAAAAAAAAAAAAGGAACATAAAATCCAGTCTTGCTGATATAAGTCTTTTTGATGGATCAAAATATCACTTGAAAATTTCAGAGATGTTGAAGCACTAACCTGTAAGAGGAGTGAATAGTATTGGAGATATAATACTTGCAAATGAACTCACTCCTGTTATACATCCTTGTGCCATTCCCTGGAGGATAAAAGTGTGAAAAATAAATAAACATCACACATCTATTGCAACAGTAAGCAGCTGGATTTCAAGTATATAATTCATTTTGAACTGGCTTTTCATATCTAACAACAGAATTTGTGGAACCACAATTTGTTTCAATTTTTTAAAAATCTAAGAAAGAAGTAAAATGCCCCAATCCACAGAAGGGAAAAATTTTCTGTACCTGTTCAAAAGATCCAACCTTTTTTGATACTATGCTCCTGATCTGTTCAATTTATATTAAAAAAAGCACACAAGTTTTATCCCACTTAGTATAAGAATGAAAGCAAAAAACTTGATGTACCAAGGATCATTACTAACTATTGACTTACACAGGAGTTCACAAAAATGCTCAGAAAAACAAAAGTTGCAGCTAGGTAAGGTACCTGGAAAAATGTATAATGATCAATAGCTAGAAAAAGGCATAAATAATCAGAAACATTGTATTCTGTGGTTATACAATGGTTTTATCATGAAAATAGTGGACACAAGTAATGAAAAAAAAAAAACATGTCCCCAACTAATTTTTCTTGAATTATTGAACTAAATATATAGGAGCTCTGGTAAAATTTTTAAGACGTATAAAACAAGTGCTGGTATGATAAACTGATACTGCTTCGATTGCTTAGATAAAGCAAATAAACTAAGTCAGCACTAAGTTGTGCAATGTTAGTAGTCATTAATGATGAAATACAGTTAAGCCAAGTGATCCTTTATTTGTCCCATACTTGTAACAATTATAAACATAACAAAAAAAGAGAGGAAAAGTATGAAATTGATCAGGCAGGAAAAGTACCCAGTATGCCCAAGCAATGCTATACAGAAAGACCTGCAAAATGCAACAAATCATCTTCAGACCATTGCAGAGTATCATATAATTTTTCTGATTTTTTTGCCTGCTAATATAAATCAATGTAATCGTTTGAGAAAGTGGGCATCTCAGCTTACATGTGCACAGCTCGCGAATAGACCGACAGTAAGTAGTTTCTCTTCATCAACCCTTGGAGCTAAGAAAGGCATCAAGGTAAGCTGCAAAATAAATACACTTGAGCCTGTCATTTTCATATTACTCCTTAGTATGGCAGTAAATCACATTTCTAGCAAGTCCAGTTCAATAAGATATATGAATAGAAGAAAGGCTAAGAAGAATTTCCATGTTTACCTGTGAAAATGTCCCCATAATTCCAATGATAAGCAGCAAATCAGCAAATTGGTCTTTGCTAAAGTTGAATTGTGCCTTCAGATAGTACTGTTACGGCGGAAAAAAAAAACTTAATCAGGTTTATAATTAAAATATAGTTGGTAGCATAGAAAACTTTTGTAAAATAAAGTTCATGTTAACATCTTAGTTTTCTGAGGACTGTATAACAAGGAGAAGGGAATATACCAATAGAGCAGTGTGAAGGCCATTTTCCCCCAAACTGTGAAAAAACACAACTATAGCCGCTCTCGATAAGGTCAAGCTACACAAATTAACATGGCTTCTCAGAATATTGAAACATTTTTTATTCAAAATACAAATTTATTTGTCTAAATGTTATGTTACATTTGGCAATTTAATTTCCCTTTTTAGTCTGGCAAACATAATCAGCTTCTTAAATTTTAACTGATAGATGGAACTGCATTTTTTTTGTAGTACAATAAGGAAGAGGTTTGACACAGTTGTTCACAAGAGCTGAAGCCATCACTATCTAACTAAATTTGAAGGATAAAAGAGTAATTTATCAATTCTCAAAACATTGCCAATCAAAGCAGAAATTTCAGCATTTCAAAAAAGCCCCAAATTGCCCCTGAGGAAAACTTGTTGGTTCATTTTATATTGCAAACTTCAAAATTTTTCCAACTTGCCCCTCTGAGGCAATTTGCAAGAAGAGAATGAACATGTTACCTAGTAAGATATTGGCCTGCTACCTCAAAAAAAAGAAAATGTTACCTGCTGGTAAGTAGGCTGACCATCTCAGAGAAAGATGGTGACTTCCTCGAAAGTGTAAGCCGAGGATACGACTCCTCATCTTGTGAAGAAGCCAAGCAGAGAGGCTTAGTGCTTTCATCATCATCCTGTGCAACGGAACTATTTGATTCCTCTAGGAACAATTTTAAATAAATTGCTGTGACCATGGCAACAACAGCAGCAACTTGGTACGTGGAGGAGACGGGGAGTAATCGTGCCAGGACAGTGCCAGACACGAATCCAGCAGTGGAGACACCTAGCAACAAGGCAAAGGCAGAGGAACGACGGCGCTCGCACACTCTGTCCGCCTGATTATGTAGTAGTTGCAAATAATAAAACACGAGAAATTTCAGAATTGCTTTGTGATGTTATACTACTTATATCAATTAGTTATATGACATTAAAATATTGCATGACATTTTTACGTGATTATAGTTCGACAAAATGTTTGAGCTGTTACAGATTTAAATTTCTGGTATGAATTTTTGAATTTAGAACTTGTTTAAATTACCACATAGGCAAGGGAAAGGCATTGCATGCAGCCCTCAGCAAACATCCCTGCGAACATCTTGACCGCATAATACGCATAAATGAATTCCCTGCTCCGGTTATAGGCCAATATTGCTAAAGTATATAGAAGAAAATAAAAACTCCCTCGTTAGGGTACGGGCATTAACGTCGAGCAATCAAGAAAATAAAATTGCTTAACTGTCAAAAATCAGACAGCATATAAAGTTTTTTTTTTTTTTTTGGTTCTACCTAATGGTAAAATGTTGATTGTTGTCGGAAGCGTAAGCAAGGCTTTTCGACCGTACTTATCTGACAGATTACCAACAAGGGGTGTTACTATCAGCGCCCCAAGTCCTGTTACCTGCATAAAAAACGACAGTTTATGCTTCATAAACTGTAATATTGCTTCAGTTCTATTTTTTTTTTACAAAAATATAATAAATGGTTTTAATTCATCAAATTCATATCACAAAAAACAACTATTTTGAATGGTAATATTTAATACATTGAATTGTGTTTCTATCCATTATTTTCTGTCAGAAAATACTATCATTAGTACTTAGTAATGACTAATGACCTTCAATTCTCTTCCTGATGTCGCTTTTGTTAGGTTAGCTGCAGAAAGCAACATTTCATTCCCAATTCCTATCCAGCAGTAGCTATTAGCAAGTACTGGGGAATGAGTGGAGTACAATTTAACTTTTAAACCCTGTATACGTTCCAAATAAAGCCGGTAAACACGCTAACTGTACTGCTGACTATGAAAACACATACATGTATAGCAAGATCAAAGGATTAAAAACTTAAAAGATTGTTCAAATTTGTTACTTGAATCATCAGCAATAACCTTAATAGAAGTTAGTAACAAATTAAAACAACCAACCCATTAATTTCCTCTAATTAGAAGTTTACATCCTGGAGCTCTGGCTTGGATTCTTAGCCTCTTGTGTAGTCACTTTCTTTGATTAGTTAGTGTGCTCTGCTGCTATACACGCTGTTATTTTCCTGGAATTGTACACAAAACACTTTCCATCCACCAATCTTCGTAGGTATGCTTAAGTTTAGTGTTCATAACAACCGGTCAACCGCTATATATAAAAAGTTTATATAACTTCTAACAGAAAATTGTAATTTATAATTTTATAATGTCAACAAATCTTTTGAATTTAGATAAATTAATTTTATAGTTGATCACCTTTAATGCAGCTAAAATGAGAAATTAGGATCACATTATAGTTGATATATCACCTTTAATGATTTCATCTATAACTAGATAAAATTGGAATCCATCGCAAAGCTGATATTGTATCTTTGTATTTGCTAATGAGAAATCGACGCCATTGAGCGATGCCTCTCAACAATATGAGCGCACACCTACTGCGTTACTGTGCAAACAAATGCTTTCCCGGCAAAATGTGTTGCGTCCAAAGCAAAATTAGATGTCTCGATTTGGTAATTAGAGCTTTTTTTGTCTAATGATATCATGTAATCAGTAGTTTCGGTTTCGGAACCAACAACCAAGTAACTTGTTACAACAACCAGTCAATCACTTTGTAGTGTATACATGTACTCGATCGGTACCTATTTGAAAATTAATATGCTGAGGTTTATGGGTCTCTTATTTAAAAATTATAAAAAAAATCTAAATTTTGATCTCGTTGCACCTTACAATATTCTGTTTTTTTTTATTTAAACTATGTTCTTATTTTAATAATTTCTGATGTAAAAGTTTAAGAAAAACTGTACCAGTTAATACCTGACATATATCGGTATCTCCTTGGTGTTCTTTGCTAATCAATATATTAGTTATTATTTATTATAATACACATTGAAATGCTTAAAATATCGATACTCAGATTTAGAGGGTTACCGCATGTTGGAAGCCAGTGAGATAAATGGCGAGGGAGCATTCGTTCTGGCCGGGGCACAACGCTTCCATGGTGATATCGGTGGTTGCAGGTATCACCATGTACGCCGCGAAATGGAACAGGAAGACCGAAACAAGCAAGTGAGCCAACTCTCTAAGGTCCTTCATCTTCATCTTTGTATATATATGACAAACAACTAACTAGCAATTAGCTTGTAGTAGTATCACATAACTGAACAAGTGTATGTATCTTCACCTGATTTATGTATGTATATATACAGATGTGATGATGTGAATGTATGTAGACATTTGATCACATGGATGAATGAATGAATGAGTGAATGCAGGAATAAGTGAGGACAAAGGAAGACCTTCCTTTGAAGAAACTGGCTGGCTAGTTAGGAAGAGGAGTGTTGTGTTGGAGCTTAATGAATTGGTTGATGATCTGTGGAGTACATGCCTGATCTGAAATTAAATCTCACTTGGCTTTAATAAGATATTGCACACACTAATGTTGCACTATAGAGTAAGCGACAGTGACATAATCTGCTGTTATTCTTAGAGATAACATGATCTGTTATCCCAGTCTAGACCGTCGGATCAAAATGAACGGTTCAGATTGATACTAATTAAAGTAAAGTTTTAATTTGAAGGGAGCAAGAACTTTTCTGAATGTACGTATCTGATCAGTTCGTTTTAGTCCAACGGTTACGATTAGAATAATAGGGTCCTGTTATTCAAATTTAGGATGATATATATGATTCCATATGATATCATGTAGGTTGAATTATGTGAGTGAGGAGTTGGTCGCTTTTGCGTGAGGGAAAGTGTTGTTGCTTCTGGAACACACTTTGTTTCGGTATTTGGGTTATTTTCAGAAAGCAAAAGCGAAAGTAATTTAACTGCTTTACTTATTGAATATTTGCAATGCAATTATGGAATTATGGAATGGATTTACAAGAAAGAAAGGAAATTAATCAAAGTGGTAAGAGACACATGCGCCCATGACTTCATGTTGTATCTTTGTGCAAACAAACTTCTTTTTTATGTTAATTAGCCTTTTGCACCTTAATGAATTATGAATGAAAGCCAGCATGAAATAATTTTTTAGTCTATTTTGAAATTCTGACAAATTAAAAAAAGGCATTCAAAACATTAACGCTCCCTTAATATTTTTCAATATTAGTTACTCAAATGACAATTTTTTTTTTTTTTGTAACATCACAACTTTACAAGAAATTTGAAGATCATTGCTTTAGTGACATAAGAAAAACTAAGGTTCTCAACAGAATTAAATGTGAATTAATTTCGCTTTTTCTAGAACAAAAATAAAAAAGGACCAAGTTTTTGCCATTATGCATTTCATAACTAGAAAATAGAAAATACGAAAGAGAAGGAAAATATAATTTTTTTTATTATTTTTTAATCATTTTTGTTTGGCATATATAACATCATCCTTTACTGTTAATTAAGTTTTTATAACATCAATATGAGGTTTTGGGTTTGAAATGTTACATGCGTATACTTTAGATAGTAATTAAAAATGTTGCCCTTAATTTCACACTAAAAGATTTTCCATTTGAATTTTTGAAATCTTTAGTCCCTTGTTGAATTTTGAACCATAAAACATCCCTTTTTCACAATTAGTCATTTTCTTATTATGTCAATAAAAGCACCTGTACTCTGCTCCGAGCCTCCGATACAAAGGGAAAAGTACGAAACTTAGAAAAAAAAAAAAATGACACCTTCACTCAAAAAGAAAAAGGAAAAAAAAAAAATGACACCGAATGAGACTTTATTTTCTTCTGTTTCTTCTCTATAATCTCTTTTAAGATTCGAGACCAAATAAACTTCACAACATAAAAGATATGATCAACATCCTCCACTGTTATCTTCATTAATAAATTATAAAATCTCCACCGACAAACAAAAAGTATATGTATGGTTCATAAAATTGTTGTTAGCCTTATGTCTTGTTCTTACTTTTCCTTAGTGAAACATGATGTATTATCAATGAAAAATTGGTAGGTTTTTTTCCTACCACCTCAAAAAAAAAAAAAGAAAAAAAAGAAACATGATGTATTAGTGATTTCCAGTCATTGAAGAATGAAAAACGTTATCCGGCCCCAGCTCCCTGAAATGGTGCACCAACACTGCTTTCTGCTTTGTTATATGCCTACAAAACATAACTAACGTGAATCTTAATTTATTAAGATCATGAAATTTGTTGATTCCTGACGCTTGGTTTTGTCCATTTGTTGAATTTAGGTCCTGAATTTTGTCGATTCCTTACACTTGTTCTCTTGTTCTCGTATCTCTCATAAGATGCTGTATTATATACAAGGTCTTGTTTAGTACAAAATAGATAAAATTTTCAGTCAGTATTAATTTTGATATTGTTTTGGTATCTCTATAACATTTTTTTTTAGAATTTAGATCAGATCAGATCAAGCCTCAGTGGGCGCTAAAAAATAAAGACTAATTATGTTATGGATCGGATAAAATATGAGCAGTTCATTTTTTTTATAATCGGATGATCACGATATATTTTTTAGATACAATTAGAGAGAAATGTTTGATAATAATTATTCGATTCAAATGAAAGGTTGCTTAACGGTACCATAAAAATAAAAGAACAACTAAAAAAAATCTGTACCGAGGAAGAGCCCATAAACTGTGATTAACAAAATAATCACAGTCTATTTTAATAAAAAATTATAGTAGGCAATCGCCTGCTACATCAAAAACAAAATAATCACAGTTTATGGGCTTCAACCTGAAAGCTTGAAACAGAAACCCAAAACATGGTATATGGGCTTCATGCGATTCATACCTGTGAAGCACGGACACTTCCAGCCGCACCAGTGTCAGACACGTGTCGGTGTGTCGGACACTGACATCCGTACGACACTCTCAGGACACGCGTGTCTTATGGTCAATAAATTTTGTGACACGGTCAATACAAGAACACGGCGTGTCCATGCTTGGACACCGCTGGATTGTCATCATTTCCACCTTGATATATGAACGGAAATGGCTTTTGAATCTTTCCTTCTAAAGAATACATATTGCATAGTTTTATCGACTAACTCTAGTACCTAAGTTTCATTTTAATTGAGATAGAGGCAGGCGCATAAAGAAAAAAAATTGGGCTGTCGTTATTTGATTTTAAGCGGGTTGGAATGTTGGATATATTTATGAATTATGACTATGGCAATACCATGAGAGCCAAGTTGATTCCTCTTTAAAAAATCAATACATCCTTACTAATAATAAAAGCATATTGAAAAAAATGATATGAAAGGGTTATCCTCGTATCTGAGACGTTGATCATTTTCTTCCATAGATCAGAACCGTTGATGTATGTTAATGCCCGTTAACGCTCTTAGCCCATTAAAATTAAAGCTCATATAAATTATCTTCAATTAAGGCCCATTACATATTATCTTAAAAATTTATTATAAGAAATAATAATTTCAGTCCAAAGCAAGGAGTGGACTTTTTACTAGTATATTTAATATAGGTTGGAAAATATAAATTGAACTACAATTTATGCTGTGTCCATCATTGTGTCGTGTCTCCAATTTTTAAAAAATGCTGTGTCATACAGTGTCGTGTCGTGTCGTGTCGGACACTCGTGTCCGTATCTATCTGGGCTACATAGATACTACAGAGTCACAGATTTAAGATATGGGCTTCATGGGCCAGCCCATTAATCCAGCCATCAGATCCGATACAAAGCAGGACGAACGCAGTCACTCTCACCGTCTCACCGTCCTCACTCAGTCACTCGGGTATCAACCATCCGAACGGAACGATGGAGATCGGATCGGGGCCGGTACAGGAGCTGGCAATGAACGGCCGAGATCCACCCAGCTGTTACGTGCATAATGACATCGACCGTCCATTGAACGCTCCTCAATTGCAGGAGCCTTCTGCACAAGTCCCTGTGATCGATCTCGACCGTCTGTCACGATCCGACGGTGCCGATGATGAGGCCGCGGCCAAGTTCCGATCTGCGCTGCTCTCCTGGGGCCTCTTTCTGGTAAAACTTTTTGTTTTTTGCTTCAATTCATATCACCAGGAAATAAAGAATTGGATATGATTGTTTCTGCAATTGGTATCTTTAGGTGTAAAAAGGAGCAGGAAAAATAGTTGCATGCTACATGTTTGATGAAAGGAAGTTTCTTGCGTCCATTGAAAATGCATCCATACGTCTATAGACACACTCAGAATGTAATAAATACATCTGATTTTGTAATAGATAGATCCGATTTTGTAACCTATGGACGCTATGAACAGATATTCTATGGACGCTAGGTATTACTCTTTGATGAAATGCCTAACTGATGCTTATCAGTGTTTGTTATGCTTCCTGTACATGCAGAGTGCCTTACCCTCTGCCTTAAGGCAATGTGCAGTGAAGCACGTAGGCCGTTGGATTGTCTCAAGATTCGTGTAGGCTCAGATCGAGGCAATCCAATGGTCCACACGCTTCGCTGCACATTGCATTACTGCAGAGGATCTGAAATTGTACATGAGCATGTTGTTCTTCTTTGATAAAATCTTTTGTGTCTAATAATATTAAGAGATAAGTAATACCTAGTCCATAGAAAAACCGTCCATATATTACATTTCGGCCCGGTAGACACACTCAGAATATAACAAATACATCCGATTTGTAACAAATAGATCTGATTTGTAACCTATGTATGCTATGAACTTATATTCTATGGACGCTAGGTATACTCTAATATTAATAAGTCTGTTGACTTGTTAGGGGGTAAACCATGGGATACCCAGCACTTTCCTTGACGAGGTGCTTAATTTATCGAGAGAATTCTTCCACCTGCCTTTGGAAGACAAGAACAAATTTTCAAACTTGGTAGATGGAAAGGATTTTGGATTGGAAGGCTATGGCAATGATATTGTTGTTAAAGATGACCAGAAGCTGGATTGGAATGATCGGCTCTATCTCTTAGTTCAGCCAGAAGATCAGAGAAACCTAGCTGTTTGGCCAACCATCCCTATTTCTTTTAGGTAAAACCGTTACTTGTTCCAATTGTTTCATGCTGAATGAATGTATTATATTCTTAATTTGTTTTGAAGAACTTTTAGTTTATATTTGGATTGGAGATTTTAGTTTAAAATCTTGCATAAATATGATGCAATCCTGTACTGATCAGCCTTTTACCATTACACCTAACATGATCCTACTTTTGTACATAATTGAAAATCCTTTTTATGTATGATATATATATCTGCTATGTTCATCGATTCTTTTGTACTAACCGGCTTGATTAGAAGTTTATAACTGTCACGCATTGGCAAAATCATATGCTTTTTACTGTTAAGTCCCACTTGCTTATTCAAGTTCTTTCAGGGATGTCCTGCACGAATTTGGCAGGAAAGTGAAAACAGTTCGGGTTCAAATCTTGAAAGCCATGGCAAAAGTACTGGAACTACAGGAAGACTGTTTTGTGAACCAGTTTGATGAAAAGGCTATCATGTATGCAAGATTCAACTACTACCCGCATTGCAAGAGACCTGATCTTGTGTTTGGTCTGAAGCCACATTCCGATGGATCTGCCATGACCATTCTTCTGCTGGACAGTGAAGTGGGCGGGCTTCAAGTTAGCAAAGATGCCGAGTGGGTCGACGTTCCCGTTCTTCCTCATTCATTGCTTGTAGTCATAGGTGATGGAATGGAGGTACTTCATTTCTTATTCTAATGATCCTTTTAACTGTCATCACTAGATAACATATATGTTATTCGTAAAAGTATCTAACGGAAGTTCTTCGAGCATGGTTGCAGTCGAAATTGGTTCTTACAAATGTGTTTTGTTCGGTGCAGGTAATGAGCAATGGTTTCTTTAGGAGCCCGATACATAGGGTTCTTGCGAATTCAGAGAAGGAGAGGCTCTCTATTGCAATGTTTAGTGCACTTGACCCAGAGAAGGATTTGGGGCCACTGGATGAACTGATAGATGAAAAGAGGCCAAGGATGTACAAGACGGTCAAGACTAAAGATTTTGTTGCTGATCACTACGAGGATTTTGCTGAAGGAAAGAGAACTGTGGATTTCTACAAGATTTAGAGTCCAATCCAATAAAATGTGGTAATGCATTTTCTCTAATCAAGCTTCTGCATTGTAATCTAATCTGTAAACGTAGGCACACTTCTTGTTATTGAAAAGGTACCACTGTCATACCCTGCTCTCAGATAAATTGTTCTTTTGTATTGTAATTTAATTATGGGTACCTACATCAGTTTAGTTTTGCTTTTGTCAGAACAGGCAGAGTAGGGTTGAGGCTATGGCCATTTCAAATGTAGATTTCTTTTGAATATTTTTTTCTTTTTGTCGGAAATTAATGAATAAAAAGTATACTTGTTGGCGACACTATAGCACAAAGGAAACATGAAACTTAGGTTCAGGGCTTTCCCTGAGAACATTTGATCTATAGGAATTTTTTTTTTTTTTTTTTCTGTTGAGAAACGTTGCAAATGACTTGATCAAAGATGATTAAAGACTTAGTGCAACTGGTGCTGTTGTGTGAAGGTTTATCCCTCATAAACTATATGAGGGACTTCCATTGTTGTGACAACTGATAAGCACTCACTTTGTTGCGGTAACTTGGCTTTCCGTCATTAGAATGGATGTTTTTTATTGAGTGATATCTAGTGTTCACTATGGATGTGTCTATAGTAAACACAAATGGGTGTGAGTGCTCTCACATGTAACCAATACACCTCTTTACTATTGACAATCTATAATAGACACTTAATGTTTCCCTTTTTTATTGGGAAACTGTACATCATGGACACAAACTGTGGACTGACATCCGCTGCCATAGTTTTCTATGGTACGGTCCGGCCATAGTTTTTTCCTTTCTATGAAAATGGGACCCACATTATAAAAGTACCCCTTATTTCTTAAATCTAAGCCGTATAAATCAATCAAAAGGTCTATATTAACTATGGTACGTTCTTATCATAGTTTTAATGGCAGCAGATACAGACCCCTACAAAGTATCACACGGTAGGTCCCACCTGTTAGACTCTTGTGTCTATACCGTTCATCATAAACGGTAGGTGTTACTTTTTGTATTTGACGTCGATTGCAAGTTTGCAACAGTTTATATGGACCGCTGAGCCTGAGCCCGTTAGCTCATGATTACGCCATGAGGAGTCAAACCCTCTTACATGACTCATGAACATGATTCAATCAGATCATTTTATTTTCATCAAATAATATCAAATCAAATTTTGTGTGTCGCATTGTTTATATAATTCC
Organism: Cyperus esculentus; assembly: GCA_030179965.1. Lineage (NCBI taxonomy): Eukaryota > Viridiplantae > Streptophyta > Magnoliopsida > Poales > Cyperaceae > Cyperus > Cyperus esculentus. The sequence continues at coordinate 5,889,061 of JASGLE010000006.1, read as the reverse complement.
CTTAAACTATTAAACTATTATGCCAAAATCATTCTAACGAATATATATTACGTCATTTGATTGTAACCACAATTATGTTAAATATAGAAAATATTTAATATAAGTTTTGGTATCTTAAAAGTCATTTGGATGGTCTAAAGGATTGAGAGCCGTACGATCTAATTGTTCTAATTGTTAGTAATTGATCAACTGTGATTTAATCACGCAAGTGCTAAAAATAGATGCTGGTTATATTTAGAACGATGGGGTCACATGCTATCACTGTTGATAAACATATAAGGGCATGTTTGTTTCAGTGAAGCTAAAGATGCACATAACTCAACCTGCTGCAACTGGATAGAGCACTTGTTTGTTTCTTCGTATTTGTATATTATTACCGTAGTTGGAGTTTCCAATTGATGTCAGATGCAGTAGCTTGTGCTACACTCAACGCAAGAGTAATTGCAACGCTGAGTTTGGAAATAATTATTTTCCTTATATTTTTTTTTAATATGAAAGAAAAAGGAACGGAAGCTGACTCTCCACATCTAATAAGTACAGAAATAAATTAAAAATCTACATTATGTGCTTATGTAGGAGAGACTTCATTGCAACTCAAAATCCAAGAAGAACTACATTCTACGAATCAAACAGGCTCTAAATTGAATCGAATTGTTTAGTCGTAGCTTTGGACGAAGACCGTCTAAATGACTTCAGATCAAATTCTAGTCCTACCTTATCGATTATGTCTATCACATAACTATTTTTTTTTTAAAATATATATATATATATATATATTACATTTCAAAAAAAAAAAAATAGATTACAGTTTAAGCGTTAATGCGTTATATTATAATTATATAGTTACAGTGGTTAGTCAGTTTCAGTTACAGTCGTCAAGGGATTCCATTTCCAGGCGACGACTCAACCACGCCATCCATGTCGTCCTCGTCCTCTCCCCATCGCCATTCCTTTCCATCCCACACCGACTTCCCCGACCTGCCCCCGACCCTCCGTCTCCTCTGCGACATCATCTCCGCCTCGCCCTCCCTTGACTCTACCCCCGCGCTCCTCGCCCGCCTCGACGCCACCCGCGCCCGCGTCACCCAGGCCGATGTCGAAGCCGTCCTCAAGCTCTCCTACTCCCACCCCGCCAACGCCCTCGTCTTCTTCCGCTGGGCGGGCGAGCGCTGCCTCCGTCATTTGCACTCCCCCTACTCCTGGAACCTCGTTGTCGACATGCTCGGCAAGACTTCCCACTTCGACGCCATGTGGGACGCCGTGCGCTCCATGCGCGACCTTAACGTCCTCTCGCTCGCCACCTTCGCCTCCGTCTTCGTCTCGCTCGCGAACGATGGCCGCGCCGGGGAGGCGTTCGCCGCGTTCCGCGCGCTGCCGCTGTACGGCGTCGTGAGGGACACGTTCGCGCTGAATTCGTTGCTGGCCGCCATGTGCCGGGTCGGGATGCTGGAGGATGGCTGCGCGGTGTTGCATGAGGCGGCGGCGACCGGCACGAGGCCGGATGTGGATTCCTTTGCTGTTCTGTTGGAAGGGTGTGAGAACAAGAGGGATGGTCGGTGTGCACGCAAGGTGTTCGATGAAATGGTTGCTGCCATAGGATGGGATCCTGGCAACAGGCCTGCGTACGATTCGTTCCTTGTGACCCTTTTGGGATCCTCCGATGATGGTCTGATCGAGGCAATGAGATATTTAGAGAACTTGCGTCGCCATGGCTGTTCGCCCGGCCCCAGATTCTTTCGTGCCGCGCTCCAATTGTGCCGTAGTAAGTGTGACAGTAGTCGCTTTGCGATGGCCTTATGGAACGAGTACATTGAACGTCGCGTGTGCCCTCCCGACACTGCCATGTACAATCACATTATCGCCATACATTGCAAGGAAAAACAGGCTGAAGTCGCGATGCGCCATCTTGATCAAATGGTGCTGCACGGTGCATTTCCTGATCCAGACACTTACAACGTGTTGTTCCAGATGCTTGTCAAATTGAAAAGGATAAGGGAGGCTACAGGAGTCCTAAATGAGATGTTAAAGAATGAGTGCCTGCCTTCACATGCAAACTGCCTCTTGGCTTTCGGTACAGAAGATCCAGACCTGTGTATCGAGGTGTGGCAGTGCATGCTGAAGCATGGTATTCACCCGTTAGAGGAGGCAGGTAACTCCTTGATTTCCTTGCTGAATAAATTTCACATGTTGCCTGAGGCATGCAAATATGCAGAGGCTTTGATTGATAACGGAGTCAAGCTGAGCTCTTACAACCTCTCAGAACTGAAAAGGAGCCTGAAGAAAGTTCATAAAGAATACATTCATGATCGTCTTCTATTGAAATGGAAACAGAGGAGTATAGAAAAGTAGGAGTATAGATAATTAGGTCCTGCGCCATGTATCATGTTAGGCAAATGTGGATTCCGTGTAAATATAATTTTGTCAATGGTCACAAATCTTTTGTGAAAGTCTGCAAGGATGGCATGGCTCAGTGAATTTAATCGGCGAGTGGGTCCGGGACGATTTTACCTTTGGCAATGACTAGCTGGGTCTCAAATGTAACACTCTGATCGGAATGAAAACAAACATAGAGTTGAATTGAATTGAATGGAATGTAAATGAGAAGAAATGATTTGGAATTGAATTCTGTTGATCGGAATGGTTAAGGGTAGAAGAAGAATTCATTTATGGCATAATTAGAAAAGGGTATTATTTTCATCAAATTTACCTTACATGCCATCGAAACCTAGTTTCTAGGGTTCTGGTTTTGAGAGAAGAAACAGTCAAATCACCAAAAAGAAAAATACAAAAGTGCTTACATTGGCAATGAGAAGTGATATTTCATCTCGTCGGGTTCCAGTATATAAAAAATGTCTCACATCCGCTTGAGTTGATTGCTCTGATTGGAAGGAAGAAGAAAGGTAAAGACGACCTTTAACCCTGCTGAATTGAACTCTCGCCAAATACCACCCTTTTTCCCACGATTTCACCACGGGATTTGGTGCCTCTCAAATCGCATCAACTCTATTCAATTCTATTTTTTTTTGCATTCCGATCACAAGATTTACGGAAAGAAGAATTCTCATTCTTGTTTGAAGGGGTTGGAATTCATTCCGATCACAATATAATAGTGTTCAGTTTCTTTTCTTGGATGAAGTACTGTGTCGACAATTGGACAAACTCAAGTTTGAGAACATTTTGAAATCGAGACTTGCTCAATGAAAAGCAGACAAAGCAAAAGTGGACGAGGCGGCGTATCTACATTACTCATGTTTTACTCTCTCTGAGAGTAAACAGGTATTAAAATAATTTTGCTGTACGATGATTTATACAGCCACACAAGACCCATTTCAAATGTAGATTTATTTTGAATATTTCTATTTTTGTCGGAAATCAATGAATAAAGAGTATATTTGTTGGCGACACTATAGCGCAAAGGAAACATGAAACTTAGGTTCGGGGCTTTCTCTGAGAACATTTGATCTATATAGATTTTTTTTTTTTCTGTTGGGAAACCTTGCAAATGACTTGATCAAAACATGACTAAAGATAAAGAGCAACCGTGGAATTCATATCCCCTGTTCTACTGCATTGTGCAGTTCACAATGTCAGCCGTAGGATTGTCTCGAGATTCATGCCAGTGTGGATCTTGAGATGATCCACCGGCTGATGTTGTGAACTGCACAATGCAGTTAACATATAAGACTTATGTACAGCATGTTCTAAAAACATTGAGATAACAAGAAATATAAATCAGTTGTGCCAAGACGTCCATTCTCATTTTGTAGTTGACCTCTTGCCTTCTTCAGACAAACACATGTTTGTTAGGCCCTTTTTATCAGCATTTGGTGTTATTAAACTGGCAAGTTTTAAGTGCACAACTTATAGTATATGTGCAGCTTCAGATGTGAACAATCTATCTATAGGTTATATTATAAAGTTCTGTTCTGTCAAACCTGTAGTAAGCACTCTATACAGCCGTATTACCTTTGACAAAAGCAAAAGAATCAATTAGATCAACTACAACGAATTTTCATGCTTGAGGCCATCCAGAGTAATATAGACGTACATCTCAACCTAATCAATTCCATACTATATTACAGACATACATGGCAACACAGAGACTGCCAACAGCAGTAAATTCTAATCAATTCCATACTAACAGAGATTCTAAATTCAATTCTTTTCAAGTAAATTGATCAAAAATATCGGGTGACAAGGTTCAGCTGTCACACAAAAAAAAAAAAAAAACATAATCATGTATTCCTTCACCACCAGCAAAAAAAAAAAAAAAAAAAAAAAAAAAAGAACCTAACTTATAATAGACAGGATACACGGTGCTGGAATTTGCATATTTTACAATACTATGTCAATTTCCCTGCCCCAAGTTCCAGTCTGTTGATCTCATCTGATCCAGTGGAATTGCATATTCAGCGGTACTGCATATTAAGAAAACAACAAAAGGAGTTGAATAAGTCTCAAGAACCACGAGCTGGAATAAATACTTAACGATGACATACAAACATCAAGAAGACAATTCAAGCAACCAAATATATTAATTTTTGTTCAACATATTACGACAAAGTTTATACACCATGTTGCCACACCAAAAAAGATCTTTCAATTAGAAATTTAATTAATTATATAACTAATTGTGTAATAAAATTAGCTAGTTAAATATAATCAGCCATAACAAAATACTAATAGTACATATAGTATACATATATTTAGTATTCATTTTTATAAGCAGCATTCCATTATTCCATATATATAATAGGGAGATTTAAACATTAATAATGTTATACAGAAAAAGAACATAATTCTAGAATTAAATGTCTAAAAATATAAACCATGTAATGATGTAATTCATCTTAGACAAATATAGACCCTTACGCCCCTTAATATCACGCACATGTACCTCAGGCATAGAAGAACACCCCATTCGTTATTCTCAACAATAGAAAGTGAGACAGAGAGATAGAATGAGAGAGAAAAGATGAAAGTCGGGTAACGGTCAGCCTTGCTATGAAAGAGGGGCACTTAGATGATAATTGAAGCAAGGCAGGTTTGAGACTTGAGAGTAAGACAGTCTCATAGATCTGATGAATTAATGGAATTAACAATGCGTGGTCCTCCTTTGATTTTTATTTCGATTGATCATGTACACCATGTTTTGTAACGAATAAAGAAAAATAACTTTTAAGTTACATATCATGGAAACAGATTTCACAGATTGGGAGGACAATAAAATTTCAATTTTGAAGGAACACGGTTTTTCATTGTGTATTCATAATTACTTCATAAGATGCAAAAATAACCACGGGTATAATAAAGATTAAAGAAATTGTATACCTTGATGAAGCCAATCTGCTTGGCATTGCTACGGAAGCACTGACGGCAGCACATCAGACCATATTTCCTGATTATGGCATGTGGATTGCCACACACACGGCTACACAGATACAGAAAAAGAAAATGTCAAATCTGGGAATTTCGTGATTACAACATATGATTAGTAAATTGCCCTTAATACATGCTACAATTTTTAAAGCCTAATATTCCAGTAAGTCCTTTTACTGATGTACTGTTGGCATGAATCATTATCATAAACAATACTAGCTCGGATGAAATATGGGCTGTTTCATTGGAGAGATTTGTGACACCTTATTAGCAATACTTACACAAGGCTAATTCTGCTATAGATTAGATGAGACTGTTCATTTTTCAGAATCGGACAGCCATGATATGACTTTTAGATACAATTAAAGAGAAATATTTGATAAGAACCGTTTGATTCAAAATGAAAGGTTGCTTAACAGATCCATAGCAGAACAACTCCTTACATGATAAATCATGTTTTTCTAGCTCCATCTTGCAATAAAGATGAAAGACAATTTCTTTGTATAACAATACAATTACCAATCAAAAGAATCAAATTAATTAAGATGGCATCAATCAACAAAATAAAACAGTATTCAATCACAATTAAATTAATGCATAGAGCTAACACATATTAATCTTATACAGCTAACACAATCAACAAACCAAAACTAGCGATTTCAATCGGGCCTATAACCGATCTATTTCATAAAGATCGACATACCAGGTGCGAGATCCGGGCCCGTAGTTCTTCGGGTGCGAGTTCCACACGTTCTGGTGCCCCATCTTAATTTGCTTCTTTCTTTCTTGTTCTCTCCTCTCCTCTCTTTCCCTCCGTCCGTCCGTTGACTAGAATATTTACTTCTATGAATAACAGAGGCGGGGCGGCGGGCGGCGCCAAAGTGGAGAGGGGTTTTATACATTAAGACTTAAGAGGTATTAATGGGCCGGGCTTTAATTAGTTAAGCGGGAAAAAGGCGGCCCAATTATGAATTGAGGCCTCGTTGCTCTAACATCTTAAAATGGGCCGTATTAACTCAAGATGTCAGTTTTTTTTTTTTTTTTTTCCTGCTGCTTAATCCCCAGATCGGGATGAATTTTGTAGAAATTCGAATGATTTCAATGGAGTCGGTTTTAACGGAGATGACTAGATTGAGTGATGACGAGACTTGATTTCTAACCATTTTAAAATAGCTCTTGGTTTTTGGTATATTTATACGTATCATATGCCATTCATCTAGGTTTATAGACGTATTTTATTTTCAGTATAGTCGGAGCTATGATCTCTGTTTTTACTGAGACGAAGAAGAAGAGGCACCTCAATCAATTCACCTCCACTTGCTTGTTTCTTGTCAAAATACCTGTCTTCTTCACTAGATTTTAAAATGCGGTTTGAATTCTCCGAAATTGCATCGACTGAAATCTCATTATCCTCCTGTATTTATTTATTACGATCATGAAGGGCGTACAATTTTCATTTCCATTTCGCATTTGATGGGGATAGAATTTGTTCCGATCATAACAAATTTAATTACTGCTACATATATATGAATGTGGAACTTTAATACACAATTAAGTCGGTCAACAAGTAGAGCTGTAAATTGCGTAAAGTCTGAGGCTTTGAGCTAAAATAAGCAAGTAGCTAAGAAGTACATATGAATCATATTATTCAAGTACAAGTTTCTAATTTATGCGCGCACTTTATTCAGATATTAATGGTACTTTCGGTCGGCGTCGTTTTCTAATTTTTATACACAAATTAATATAGGCACTATCTCATATTTTAAGGTGAAGGATATTATAGATCGACCCACATCAAAAGTAATTTAAAACAGAAACACAAATATGCATTACTTAAAATAAATGATTACATATAATCACTGACTCAAACTAAACATGCATTGATGGAACAATACAAACATGACTTGAACCAACTCAAACTCCTAAATAATGCAAACCATAAGGAAACACAACAAGATAGACACACATGATGAAGTAACCTAAATGAAACTAATGCCTCTTCAATATCAAATTTATCCAACACCTTAATTCGAATACCAAACTCCACTTATCATGCATAGGTCTACTGAAACCTACATATGCACCTAAAGGATTTAGGAGCTTAAGGGTTCCTCCGGGGAATCTGGTGCAGGTGGTGCAAGTGACAGATCCATTCCAGCATTAGGTGGCATGTTAGTGAAAACATCCATGCTAGAGATACCATGCACTCTTTCGATTTATTGTATATTTTGTTCAATAAAGCGATCGATCTCAGGCATTGGAGGAGTTGGTCTCGACCCAACTCGTCAATTTTGTCCACCCATTGACACTGTTTCGCCTGGGAAGCGACACTTTGCACCCGATTTTCCAACACCTCCTTTCTCGCATCTGCAGTTGTGAGCCGCTCAGTTGGCTCCATGTATTCAGCACTTAGTTGCTTGATTTCATCAACCAAATTCAGGTCCTCTGGAAAAGGGTCTTGCTCTCCAGTCAGAAACTGGTTGAAAACTTTGTCGACAGAGGGACTACCGAAAGTGTACGAAGTTCCTTTTGGTGATTTTATGAGCAACGCAACCTCAGCACCACACATTGTGGATAGTTCAGCTGCTTTTGCGAATACACCTTTTTTGCGCTTGGAGAAACACACTTGACGTGCATCCTCATTTTCGACCTTCTTCATTTCAACCTTCTTCCGACCTTCGCTCGACCTACCCTTCTTGCCCATTCCAATGTCTTATTTGTTGTTGGAAAATTGTGAGGTGAAGAGAGATTGAGTTGGCTTGATATGTATATACAGAGAGTCATAGATATAATTGTATGGAACTTGTAGATTTGTATGTTAAATTTTTTTTTTTTTGGAAGAACTTGCCTTCATTTTAGGCAATAAATCTTTCCACTTTAATACTTCCCTCAAATAAAGCATTCTATTATAATCAATAGTAGAAAACTATTCAACGTCAAAAACTTTAATTTAGTTAGTGAAATAAATTCTTGCCCCGTTTACAATTGTGTTCATGAATGTAGCACAAAAGGTCTTTTTTTTTTTAAATAAAATAAAAAAATCTTATTTTTAAAAGTAAAAATAAAAAAAAACTTATTTTCAAAAGTATTAAAATAGGGTCCTAGGAAACCTGTCTGAATTATTTATTTTTTTTTATATTTTCTTCAGATAACTCTTGTTGTTAACTTTCCATAACTGCAAAGTTTGCTCCAATCGGAGTTTCGTATCAAAAGTTACGCCTGTTTGAATGTTGAGTACCCGGAATATAGGATAAGATTCAGTATAAAATTCAGAACGAAATTCAGAAATGAAGAGGAATGAGAATCCGAAAATGGAGAGATGGGATACCATGTAGAGGTGTTGGACTTTAATTTGCCGCTAGAAACAACAAAAGATAAAAAAATAATGGCAAATTGATGCGGCAATTAATTTGCAGTGGATATATAGTTGTTGTTTTTTCTTATTTGGGGGACAGATTCAGGGGATAAATATAAGGGACAAAGAGCAATTTCTGTTATAATAAATCTTAAAAATAAAAATAAAAATATACCAAATATTTTGTATTGATAAATTGATTATATTTGAAACTTTATACAATTTAAGGGCCGTTTTGACATTCCATAAGAACAATAAAAATTATTTAAAATCTTAGCAACAATCTAAATTCAACAGTGCATGTGCCCCTGGTTCTATTATACTTCTAAGAGAGAGGACACTTAAAATGCTTCAAATAATATATCATAGCTAAAATTATCAAATAAGATCTGTCAATAATAAACTTTAGCCCACGAATCACGACCTTTAATCAATTTTAGAAGGGAGCAAGTTTCACAACTACATGGCTAGTTTGTGGCACAGATCTGTGCTGCTGTTTTGGGGATTTTTCTGGTAAATTTCACTGTTGAAATTTTTTTTTTTTTTTTTTAATGATGTGGCAGCAACTACCATTTAAATGAAAAACAAAACCCTCAATCTCAGTAACTAACTTATTACAATGAAACAATTTTCCTAATACAAACATAGTATTTTTTATTTGATCTTTATACAAACATACAAGTAACTAAAAACTGAGTGAACTGCGTTTTAAGTGGCTATAAACTTTTCCGGAATGTGCAGTTTTTTGTAGTTAATCAATTACTAGACATGCTGCTCAGCCCGTAACTCTTCAGGAAATTGATCAGATTCACTAGAATTTCCAGATGACCAAGCTGGAATGATTGGAGTAATAGACCCAAGCCATGTCCTCCATCTTATAACAGAGAGGTTTAAGGTAGTTGTCACAATTGATGTTGAAATTGACACCTTGTATATATGGTAGGTACACTGGTCGAGTGAGTCCAATTGAAAAAACTAGAATATGTGCGGACGCCTCGCAGATGCGGACGCCCCGTGCAATGCCCGTGCACTGCAACGGGTTTATTTTAAAAAACTAGAATTCAAATATTATATTTTCATAAAACTAAATTCTAAATATGTGCGATATGGTTGTAAAATTAATATTACACTTTGGTAGTGATGCTAGTAACATTGTTGATGGGTTTTAAGATATTTGAAAATAAATTCTCATTATTAAACAATGTCCAGATGCTGACCATTGCGGAGATCGCAAGTAAGGGTGTCAATGTGTTGGGTTGTATCTGATCTGGATTGGATTATTATTATTTTATTATTTTCGTGATCCGATCCAACCCGGTCTGAATAATTTGATCTAGTATTTTATAATTATTTTGATATAATCATATTTAAGCAAGGTAATAACGCTTAGTTTATAATTAATCTTAATTAATGTATACATAAGTTTTACTTTGTGTTAAATATCAAATAACTCAAAAAAATAGACAGGTCAAAAACTCTTAACCCATATCCGATCTATTTATCCTCAAATCACTTCGGGTGGAGTCAAGAATTAACACCCCTCTAGTTGCAAGTACTCTTCTTGTTTGAGTTAATATTTGCATTAACTCATAGGATATTTTATTCTGTAAGAACGTTCAATTGTTAGTCATTTACTTGAAAGACACTTCCTTTCAACAGGAAGCAAAATAAACAATGGAACAAAAATAAAAAAAAAGATACGAAATTATGAAGTAATAAAAAAATGCAGGAAGAGAAAAAAAATAATTAGACAATATACAAATATAATCAAAGAGCTAGACTAATGTGCTAACGTTAGCATTTTAATCTGAAATGCTAACGCCTCAAAAATGGTGTTTTAATATTCGAAATCGTGATTTATGGTGTTCAATAAATTCTTCATATAAAAATGCTAAGGAATACAAAAATTTTCCATTTTTGGAGTTTCTTACTTATTTGTTTTGAATTTTTGAAAAGAGCTCATAAATAATAATAAAATATTGATGTTTGTTCATGTTTTTTTCAAAAATACAAAATAAATACTAAGAAAACTTTAAAAATAGAAAATTTTTGTTTACCCTTATATTTTTATATAAAGAATTTATCAAGCATCATAAATCACGATTTCGGATACGATAACGTAATTTTTGAAGCGTTAGCATTTCGTATTGAAATGGTAGCGTTACCACACAATAGTCTAACTCTATAATCAAAATGAAGGAATAGATGCCTAAAAGGCCATTCTCGTTATATTTATGATGTATACCCTTAATTTGTACAAATTTTCGTCATAAATTATTTTACTTCGTCCAATAAAAGACATTTGAACATAAAAAGAAAGAACTAATGATTTTCACATTAATTAGCTATTGGCATTCATTGACAAGATATGCCTTACAATAATTTGTCACTACAGTATGCTCAAACCATGGATATTTAATAATTATTAATTTATTATTGCTGTTATCACGGACCAATTAAGATCCACGTACAATTAATTATAGCAGATTTCAATTAATAGATGGCAATCATATTAAGGAAAAGGAAAAGAAATTCTTGATGAGTTTACTTTTTTTTGTGTAACGATCACAATTTGTTCTAAATCGAGACTTATACACAAAATAACGCCACATAAAATCTTGTAGCTGATCAAATGGTAGATATTTGTTTAAAATTTGTGAGATTAAAACCTGACCGTTGCAGGATCAGGACATCCAACATGCATTATAAGGAGCAGAGATATGGACCGTTTATTTGTCTAAATCAGATGGTTATGGTATATTTTTGAGGCATAAATAAAGAGCGATACTTGATCAATTAAATTTGAATCGTTAGATTAAGAATGAATGGTTGTTCATAGAAGAACAACTCCTCTTAAATTATGTTATTTTTTTTATTGGCTTAATTATATATATAGCTGTTAATTAGGAATCTGATATATACTGCATTATAAGCCATACATATATATCTTAGGTGGCGAATTTTCTAGAGCAGGAGTTATATAATTTTTAGGTATAAATAATAAATCTTTAGCATCTCAAATGGATAATATTTTTTTTAAGCCGTTGGTTAATAGCAAAGACAATTTTCTGGTGTAAGATCTTGCAAATTCAAAACCCGAATGGGAAAATTCTTTAATGTAAACCTTTACAAACTTAATAGTTCACACTCCAATCTATGAGTTTCATAATATGATTGTACAAAATTTTTTATTTTAGAAATATATTTATTTAAGGATCCGTTGTCGCTGTTGTCATAAAGAATGATTGTCACCCGATCCCTACCCTTATATAAAATATATATTGTTTTATATTAGAAGATTAATTAATGTTGTTCATTTTCAGTGTTCAGTAAATTTATTCAGTGGTCAATATACAAAATTTTAGATAAAAGTTGGGTGACCTACATATAATTTGCACAATCGCAACTGTGAAACATAAAATTAATGATTTTGAGTGGTAATAAAGCATGACAATACTTGAAGAATCGAAAAAAAAAAAAATACAAATCTTGTTCGAGCTCGAATTTTTTAAAACGTCATCAAATAATTGAAAATCAATTCGTACGTTATAATTCTCTGCCTTATTTATATTCTTTTCAAAAGTTGCAACTTTGCAGAACATTTCCTGTCGCTGCAATATATTTTTTTGTGCAATTTTCCAGCTTTGTATTAAGCTAAATTGCCAAACTCATTATATTATTCTTTTTCAAGACTGGCAAATTTCGGTAAGCTGCCAAATGCCCAAATTCAATCCTCCAGAAAATTTCAGAAAGCCGTGGCAAGAAAAAGACGTTAGTGGAACAAGTCATATGATTTGGATATGGTTCGTTTCATAAAATAGCAAGAAACCCGCCCGTCCCGTTTGCAGGCGTTTCAAATTCTGAGCTCATGCCGTATAATACATATAGCGTGTTTTTGGTTTTTGACAAATTATTTACCATTCAAATTTCAACTTTACACTAAATTAACTCATTGAATTTTAGAATACAAAGCATTAATTCCTTATTAATGTAAATTCTAATTAAATTGATGTCTTCCATACCAAAATTGATATATTTCCATTTTTGTAAAAACCAAAATTGAGAGGAAGTTGTTTAATTGGAGAACATCAACACTTTTGAAATCAATACATTTTGATCTCTACCGTTGTTTAAGGGGTAGAATGGGAATAGAAATAAGGGTATACAAGTGATTTCCTTCAACAGAATTTGGAAAGAGTTGGCAGTGATGCTTTCCTCTCCCATTCTTTTCCGCATGCCCTCTTCTCTTTCCGCCTCAATTTCCTTTTCCTCCCAATCCTCATCCCGTCTCTCTTTCCCCTTCAACTCCTTAATTCAAAATTGAACTCCACCTCCCATAGCCACGTGCGCGAGTACCCATCTTCAGAGGTCTAACCTGCTGCTTATCCTCTCCGACCTCTGCTTCACGGTTCGAACTTTGGCTGCCTTCTGCTTACCGTCCGATTCACGCTTCTGGGGGTATATGCATTATATCTTGTTAATTATAGAACACACTTGTTGGAGTATCATCTAAATTAAGTGTACTTATTGACTGGTAAAGGCAAAATTCCTCGCCTTGTGGAGAAATTGATATTGTTATATCAGTATCGATCTGGGGGTAGAGCACACTGTGGAGTGGAGTTGCTTCATGGTACGAGATTATGACAAAAAGTGCAATCAGCACATAATGATAGAGAAGCTCCTTTTTGCAGGTTTAAAGCCATAATGTTAGAAAGCCAGCTTGTTGTATCAATGGTAATGAAGGTTCTTCATTAGGTTACTTTAATTAGCATAGCTCTGTGTACTAGCTTCAGATGCCTATATAAAACTAGTTACAGTTCAATGAATGAATGCTGCCTTGTTTTCTTTTTCAACAGACTCTAGCGGTTATCCCCAATTTTGGGCTATTTTTTGCCATTATACGAAAATAAAATGCATTGTACAAGGCACAAAATTGACCAAAGTATTAAGGGTCAATTTGTGTACAAGATCAATGGATGAAAAAGCATAAAATCACACTTGTGGAACTTGGGTTTGTAATAAAAGCCAGTGAAAAAAATTAAGATCAAATATTGACTTTGTTTTTGGGCTGAATTGAGCTTTTACCTGGACCTATTTTGATACCCAATATTCTCATTCACCATCGTTATGGTGCTAATTGTTTGTTGGTTTCATCTGCTTTGCAGTGATTTAAATTTTGAATTTACCCGCATAAATACAATGGTACCTTTGTGAATGTCTTTGATCAAGATCCAAAACAGAATTCATAATTATCAGAAATTAACCAACATAAAATTTGACTCTCTATGTATAAAATGTATTTCTTTCCAGCCCAGTACACCTTAGTATCTTGTATCTTGTCCACTGCTGAATTTTATTTATGTCTGTGCATTCCTTCAATTCCCCTTTCCTGTTGACATCTCCACGTACAAAGTACAAGGAGTCAATTAATATCAGACTATTCACTACTAACCACTATTAAACTGACAGGCTAGGCTTCCTAAAAGTTTAATTTGTTCGTTGATCTTTCAGAACCTTTGTTGCCCCTTTGCATGCAGCTGGATATGGATCTGGAATTAAAGGGGATGCAGGTTTGCAGACTTTGTCCATAGTCCGAACTGATCATGCTCATGCTGATGCGTGGAGAAAGGGAGGGAGATTGAGAAGTGAGGACAGACCAGATTCACTGTGGGACACCAACGAAATTAACGAATCAGTCAATTTTGATATTATGTGAATGAAACAAATCAAACAACAATGAAGTATAGTAATCTCAAAAAAAGGATGAATAGGAAATCAAGTTCAGGGTCAACTGCCATATTAAGATACGAGGCAATCTCTGGATGATTGCTCATAATTGAAAAACATGTACTAATATATTTTTCTTATGCAATTTGAGTGTCATTATGCATTCCATTAATATATTCTTTTGGTCTCGAAAGATCATCCAATAACACAGATTTTACATAAAATTTGAAACATATATAATAAATCTATAAATTTAAGTACATATCTTCAATTTTTTTTTTCCCTTTTTAAAGATTTTTATGAATGGTTGTTAGAATAAATCATAGTACAAAATCCCTTCCCAATCAAAAATATTAAAAAAAGTTTTTCAAAAAGAAAATTAGAAGCTATTTTGCGATGTGACGAAACTTAGGGTCTGTTTGGACTGTGTAAGGATTAGTGAAAACATAGTAGAATAGAGAACAGTAGATGAGATTAGAAAGAAAATAGTGCTTTTTGGATTAGGTAAAGAATAGTAGAAATATGGTGCTATTCGGGATAGTAAAAATGTTGTTTGGATTGTTTGTTTAGAATAGCGATCGATGGTGGAAAAGAATAATAGCTAATCCATGTTTTACAAGGAATAGTGGATTAGCCACTATTCGGACTAATTCGAATTAGCATGTATGTGTTTTGATCACACAAAAGTTAGGAATAGCTTGCTAATCCGATTAAAGTGTTATTCCAAAACAATCCAAACGCATCCTTAATTTGTGGAGTGTATGCATGACAATTGACAATACATATTGTTGGTCCTATTGCGAAAAAAAAATTTATAAATTTATAGACATCTTTTTTTTTTTTTTTGAGAATAATTTATAGACATCCAATTTGTTTGTTAAAATTCCTTGGCATGCACAACTAACTGTTGCTCACATTTAATGCAAGCCGTGCAGAAAATGGTAAAGAATCTGAAGGGGTCTTCTCATTGGCTGTGTTCGGCAAGAGGTGAAAAAGGGAAGGAAAAAGGGAAAAGTGGAATTTGGAATAGAGCACTTTTCCATACTATTCCAATTGTGTTCGGCAACCAAGGATTAGTGGAAAAGTGGTATTGTCTCTATTCCAAAGTGAAAAAGTGAGCTTTTCCTCTATTCCATCTCCCCCATGGAATTGAGAATAGACTCACTCTTCCATTCTATTCCTCTATTCCCTTCATGCTGAACGGAGCCATTAGCGATTTTGAATAGGGAAGTGTCGGATGGATATAAAAAAGAACCAAATTGTCAAATTTTCTCCAGCAATGCAATCATAAATAAATTCAACCATTTCAATTTTCAGTTTATATTAATTGTTGACATACATAAAGTACAAAAAAAAACTGTGCTGAGTTTTGAGTTTGATTGAATTGAACAGCAGAATCTTTTGTCTGTGTGCAAGAGATCTCGCTTGCTATATACAGCCCGCAAAGAATGAAAGAATTCTCGCTTCTTTGTCTGCTATATTATATATCAGCCGCCGTCTCTCTCTTCGTTTATGTTGTTTTTACAAACCATATATATATATATACAAAATTACAAATAATTAAAGTCATATATATATATTATAAAACAAATCCAAGAGAAACGAGATAAACACTTGTGCAGAAGAACAGTCGTAATTTAATATATTCTTAATTAATTAATTAACATTGAATGTGTTATGCCTGGCAATTTTGATTTGAGGAGGGTCCATTGACAGCACTGTTTATCTTGACAATCTTTCACAAATCACAATGAAGATTCCGAAATATAAAAAAATTCATAGAAAAACTTGAAAAAATGAAAAAAATGATTATGGATGTATTCTTTAACATATAGATTCGCAGTGTTTCAAATCTCAATCAATTTGATGGCTTATCAGAAAGTTATACACCTTTTAATTGTTATAATTTAAAATGTCTTTAAAAAGCTACGGAACATCACTTAAATTGAATAAATTGAGCAAATAACCAATTTATAAGTTAAACAATACTTTTATAAGCTTTTCTTTTCTATTTTTGGAGAAACTTTTAATGATTTTTACAAACTTTTTTTTTAAAAAAAAAAATCACACTCCAGATTGTCAACATAATGATTGTCAATGAATTCCTCCTCTTCTGATCACTAGAGTTTATATATATTATCAAATAAATAGTTTAATGAATACTAGTTATGTGCCCACGCGTTGCAGTGGGATGTTATTACATTATTTATTTAGTTTAAAAAGTATCAAAGATCATAATTTATTTTATATTATTTGTTGTCTTAATTAAGAAAAATTATACAAAATAATTTTAATCATCATCGTTTATACTTGGTCATGACTCACATTCATACATTCATATTCATATAAGAGTAATAAACAAAATTTGAAGTAATCCATAATTATGGCTATTTTTAGGAAGAAGAAATAATAAAAGTAAAAACAAGTATTATATATTGCATTTGAGATACTTGACATTAACAATTTATAATACATACTAATGAATATTTTCTTAGATTTAGAAAACATAGTTACAAGGTGACAAGAGTTAACCTAACAAGTTATCTTTCCGTCAATAGGTTCATAGAAATTCTACAGTGACAAGAGTTAATTAGTATCGACTCAGAAAGTTCTAAGAAAAGAGGTGGCAAATCGGGCGGGCGGGTCGAGTTCGGGTTCGGGTCGGGCGGGTCGGGTCAGTTTGACCTTCTAGAGTATCTCGGGTCAGGTTGGGTCGGGTCAATTTTAATATCTACTTTTTTTGGATCGTATGTTGATTTGAGTTGGATTGGATACTATTTGATCTCGGGTCGGGTCGGGTTCGGATCAGGTCGGGTCGAGTCGGGTTAGTTTGACTATCTGAAAAATTCCGGGTCGGGTCGGGTTCGAGTCGGATCGGGTCGGGCGGGTTTCTCGGGTCGGGTCGGGTTCTGCCACCTCTAAATTATAAGTATCAGCCAATCAAGTCTTATGCAGTTAATTAGTATTGAATCTGCAAACAAAAACCATAAAAATATAATTGTGTAAATGTAATTTAAGAAAATTATGTACCGGCATCAGAATAGTGACCATGAATCACATACGGCCAGACAGACTGCCTGGCAGTGTCAATTTGATCCCCCAAAACCCGAGACATATTAACAATGTGTTGTAGAGCATTATCAATAAACTCCTGGAGATGGGGCCACAGCAGCTCCTTCCTCAGATATTTGTCTCTTGGACCGCACGGGATGCGAATGATGTACGCACCAGCACTCTCGCCGAGCCCCTCTGAATCGTAACTCCCACTTGTCAGCATCTCAGTTGGCTCTGCGTAACTCCAGTCGACATCAGAGGATGCCACCTGACGGGTGAATAGGTCAACTTGGTACACACCTGGCATCATGGAGAGTGCGCGAGCTAGTTCGACCACATACTTTATCTGTTCATGTTAGTTAATTGAACATTGTCATTGTGTTGCAATCAAATTTCATGCAATCCAATCATATTATGCCAAACACATTTTTTCTCACATTAATCCTTCATCCCAAGAACAGCTAAATTAAAATTCAAAGGACAACCAAAGCAACTGTAAACACAGAAAGGATAGCATGATTTACCATATCCAAGTATGAACCAGGTAAATGTATTGAAAGCCAAGTGATATTCCAGGCTTGCATCACAAATGCTGTAACAAATGGATTTACCTGACCACCAGTATCCGAGTCACGGCCAAGTTCCATGTTTTCACTGCGAACAAGACCATGCAAACTGTTAGTGTATGAAAATGAATAGTCAATTCATCTTCAATTAAACACAGAATGTGAAATGAAAGTCCCAAACTTGCCAAAAAAAATGTAATAAATAATTTCTCACTGTCAGAAAGTACATTCAAGACAGCAGCAAATTTGGGCATGACAATTTCATTCTCAGTATGCATATGACTGGTACACAAAATTAAGCAAACAACTCAAACATAACAAAAGAGGGAAAATATTACCTAACAAGAACAATGTAGAGCTTCTTGCTCTTGTTGTCGTCATTCCAGAGCTGGCCAACATCGGAGAAGTTGCGCTGGTAGGACTTCTTGCTGGGTGTGCTATCACTGATTTCGCCCGAAGGAGGGAGGTCACACAGGATATCACTTTTCTCGCGCTCTCCTTCTGACAAGTCCTCTGACATGTCCTCGGTGTTTCTGCTAGTTGACAGCAATATTTTCTTAGACTTTTAAATCAAATAGTTCACAGAAATTCTATGGTGACAAGGGTAACAAGTTATCTTTCCGTCAACTTAACATAGTTTAAAATTTAATTTTTTGATGGCACTAACGGTATATTAATCAATAAAACATGATACCAGCAGAAACGACCCAACCTATCCTATCATCGACAAACTGGATGTACTGGTACACACAATTCTTCACATCAATTCAGCTTCTATTTGGTGAGGGAATTGGAGAAGCTACAATAATTTCAAATGGGATGACTGCACAAAAATGACAGAACCTACGGATATATCTAGAAATGAACCTGAACCGAGGACGATCAAGGTGTGGAGGCTGGTCGCAGGGGCTTAACTGGACGGCCGTCCGGTCCAGTAAAACAAGCAGAAGAGATTCAAAAAATAAATCATACCTGACTATTACCTTTGTCTTGTATTTCCAAGTCTGATGATTTATCCTGCAATCAAATTTGAGCATGCCTTAAAGTACAACATAAAAAACATATGTACAATTAACCACTTCAAACTTTGAACAGATAAAAGGTTCATTTTAACCAAACAGGTCAAACAACATAAGAATTTTCTATATTAAAACAGCAATCCTATATGAAGTATCTAAACTAAGGAAAGAAAGAGTAGGGGAAAGACAATTAATAAAGAGAGCAACCTGGAATCTGTCGACCGGGAAATCGTAAATGGCGACAAGCTCCTTGTAGTCGATGATGTCGGCTCCAAAAGCACTTGGCCTTGCGCTCGTCGGACTGGAGCCTATGTTGGAGCTGATCTTCTTGTTGTTGTTCTTCTTCTGGCTCGGAGGGAGAATCATCAGCATCGGTAGCATCGGCGATGGTGTACTCGTCAGCGGCGATTTCATCGTCTTGGAAGTCGTCGAAGGGGAACTCGTCGTCATCGTCGTCCTCCTCCTCGTCTTCTTCATCTTCTTCTTCGCTGTCGAGAGCGGAAGGGGAGAAGAGGGGAGAGAAGAATCGCCGTCGGGAGCCGAAGGGGAGAGGAGGAGCGAGGGGATCAGCGGAGGGGGGCGGAGCAGCCAAGAGAAAGAGAGAGGCAACGGAGGAGTAAATGCTGCGATTTGCGTTTTTTTTTTTCTTTTTCGTCATTTTGGGGAGAGAGCAATCCAAACAGCGGATCGAAGAGTAAGTTAGCTTCGGACGGTCCAGATGATCTAATTCGACGGTCAAGAATAACTCTGAACAAAAACTCTTTTTTGGTCTTAAAAAAACTCATCCTTTTATTATTATATAGTAGGGATAATTTCATAAACATTTCCCTCGATATATTTGTGGGCCAAATATTAAATTACACGTCGCATTTAACGTCATTGCAAGTAGCACAACAAGAATCGTCACATCAATTACATAAAATATGAGTTTTCCTAAGAACTTTTTTAGCTGTATGGTTAATAAAAATAACTGAAAATACGTTTAAGCAGCTATAATCCTATAATTTAACACTGATTTCTTACTAAAAATTTAAATTTTCATTGATTATGGACTCAAAATTGCTTTAACTATTCTTCCCAGAAATATAACTTCCTCATATCTCTTAACCCGTAACTCGAATAACTAATCCAAGTTGCTCATTGTAGAGTATAATTATTGCGAAAATGTTTGCATTTCGTTCTGAAATGCTAACGGCCTAAATTATACTTTTTGACGTCCGAAATTGTGATTTATGGTTCTCATTAAATCTATCTTATGAAAATATTAGGGGATATAAAAAATTTCTATTTTTGGAATTTTTTTTAAGTATTTATTTCGGATTTTTTAAAATCCATATACAAACAAGCACTATTTTATTAATATTTTAGAATCATTTTGAAAAATCCAAAACAAATACTTAAAAAACTCCAAAAATGGAAAATTTTTGTATTCCCTAGTATTGTCATATGATGAATTTAATGGGAAGCATAAATCAAAATTTTGGACGTAACAAAGTATAATTTAGACCGTTAGCATTTCGCAGTGAAATGCAAACGTTTTCACATTAGTCTAGCTCCTCATTACAATCATAATATTGAGACCTAGCTGCATATCAAAATTTTCTATTATTAGATCAAGTTTCCTAACTATTTGTTTGGATTCTTGAAAAATGACCTACCCTATTTACCCATTCTAAAAAAAGAGCATGTTTTTTAATGGTAAGAAAGAATTTATAAATTCAGAGTTATATTTTTTGATAAAAAAATTCAGAGTTTATTTGATCTATACCGAGAGAATTTTATAATAATGGTCAATTAAATATCGAATGTCAGACTTTTCCATGATCTATTTCCCCTAGAAAAGGAATATCCAAGGAATTAAAAAAATTGATCACCATGCAATTAGGGTCCAAATTTTTGTAAATCTTTTTTAAGAAAATTATATGATCAGAATACTGTAGTGTTTCCATCTTACTATGTGTGAACTTGCTCACACTCACAGGAGAGATTACTGTTACCCTAGCTATATTTACGGCTAGCTACATATACGGTCATTATACATGAAATTTATTAAGTGTGTACATAGTATGTACGTAGCCTTAGAGTTAGAGGGACAAAGTCTTGATTCTCAAACCCTAACCCACAACCACCCCCATTGAACCTTTCCTCCAACCAAAAAAAAAAAAAAAAAACAAAAAACAAAAAAAAAACAATGCCAATTGATGTTTTCCCAATGACAACAAGCATTACTCCGCATGTAAAGTAAATTAATTAATACATCTACTGTCTATAGATACCATGCCAGTGGCCAAAGGCTCAGTATAATCGAAACCATCACTCCCTATCCATCCATCCGTCACTCCCTATCTACTAATTTCCTCAATTCCTCTCGTTTCATAGCTCCAACACACATTTGTTCATGCAATGCATCATGCAAAGTTGCTAACCATTGTTATTTATTGGCTTCTCCATTGCCACAAGAAATCCTTATACATTGCTGATGTCTTTGATGCAACCCTAATCAAATATATATATAGAGAGAGAGAGAGAAGGGATCCCTTGACAATGGTAACTTTGACAATCTTAACAATGCAATATTTTAAAAATTCATAAAAATTCATAAAAAATCTTAAAATTGAAAAAAGACTTATGGATGCATTAGTTAATTTGTAAATCGATAGTATTCCAAATTTCAATAAATTTGAATATCGTTTGATGGCTTATCAAAATTTTGTGTATTTTTTAACGGTTGTAATTTAACGGATCTTTGAAAGGCTATCAAATATAACTTAAATTGAATATAATCGGAAACATAATCAATCTACAAGTCAAGAAATAATTCCGTGAACTTTTTTCTATTTTTGAGAATTTATATAATTTTTTACAAATTTTTGAAATATCAAATTGTCAAGATTGTCAAGTTAAGGATTGTCAATGGATCCCTCCTCATATATATATATATATATATATATATATATATATAGACTATTATGAAAACGTTTGCATTTTGCTCCGAAATGCTAACGGTTCAAATTATACTTTGCCATGTCCGAAATTTCGATTTATGGTTTCCATTAAATTCATCTTATGGAAATACTAGGGGATACAAAATTGTTTTCCATTTTTAGAGTTTTTTAAGTATTTGTTTTAGATTTTTCAAAATGACTCTAAAAATATTAATAATGAGGAGGGATCCCTTGACAATGCTTATTGTGACAATCATGACAATGAGTCAACTAATAAATTTAAAAAAATAGTTAAAAAATCTTAAAAATAGAAAAAAGTTTATATACGTGTTGTTAAACTTATAGATTGATTATATTCTTAACAACATTCAATTTAAGTGTTGTCTAATAGTCTATCAAAATCTCTTTAAATTACAACTGTTAAAAAGAGTACAAAATTTTGATAAGCTATCAAACGATACTCAAATTGACTGAAATTTGAAAACACTATTAATCTATATACTAAATAATATATCGATAAACTTTTTTTCATTTTTAAGATTTTTTACATACTTTTTTCAAATTTATTAAATGCCACATTGTCATGATTGTCAAAATAAGCATTGTCAAGGGATCCCTCCTCATAATTAATAAAATACTGCATGTTTGTGCATGAATTTTAAAAAAACCAAAACAAATACTTAAAAAACTCCAAAAATGGAAAAAAATTTTGTATCCCCTAGTATTTTCATAAGATGAATTTAATGGGAACCATAAATCAAAATTTCGGACATGACAAAGTATAATTTGGACCGTTCCGAAATGCAAACGTTTTCATAATATTCTAGTTCTTATATGTCTGTCCCTGATAAATTGATATTTCTTTACCTCTGAATTTCAGAGAAGTTATTGATCATATCACAGCACAGCACAGCAAAGCACACGCCTTGCGCATACAAAGAGGGTTCCCATCTGCTGCCATAAAAAACAATGGCAAAATTGTGCCATAATCAAAATGGTCCGTTGGATACATTTAAACGGTCCAGATTTTAGTAATAGGAGGTATATTTTTTATTGTGGGCCCAATTGCATAGGTACTAAAAAAAAACCTATGGCACGGTTGTGCCATAGAAAACTATGGCAGCGGATGTGAATTCCATATAAAGAGGCCAGGCCTTGCATTTGCATGCTGTCAAATCCAATCAAGGTCTTATTTAATTTCAAGGATTAACATGTTTTCTTGGAAAATAGCTATGCCGGCCTTGGTTGGTTGGTTTGTTTTATTTATTTGATTAATTGTTTACTGTGAGTTGAAATGAAAGATCTTAGCTGGCTTCCATCGACCTCTAGCAGAAATCATAGCAAGATTTTTGCACCAGTTTGAAAGGATCTGATGAATCTGCTGTGTTCCGAAAAAAAAAAAAAAAAAACTGTTTTTTTGATCGGATGGTCGGATTAGTTGCTATACCGATCTCAAAGTACTTCGGTGTTTGCCAAACCGATCTCAAAGTATTTTGATGTTTCTCAACCTGTTTTTTCATATCCCTGAACGAATAAAAACCTAGCGTTCATATAATATACATCCAGTTGTCTATATATAGATTATAAACTTGAGATATATATTACAAATCATCTATAGAATATACATCCAAGTGTCTATAATATAGGTTACAAACTTGAGATATATGTTACAAATTGGATGTATCTGTTATATTATTTGTATATACGTTTATCGACGGTTTCAATGAACACAAGATGTTTCTCTAAATTAATTAATTAACTGCATTACTAATTAATGGGCCGGCTTGTAGCTGGTTTTTACTTTTTAACTCGGGAAACAGAACAGTTTTTTTTTTATTATTTAAAAACAGAACAGTAAATGTGTGTTTAATAGTAATGTCGTTTTTTTTATTTTTATTTATTTTTCTTAGTTTCAATGAGAAAGAGTTGGTAAGGGAGCTCCAAATTCTATAATTAATTTTCTTATCATGCAGATGTTGGAAACTTGGAATTGTTAAAAGCAACCGGCATAATTGGTTCATTATGATAACCAAATTTAATTGGTGACAACCAAATTTAATCTAACGAATATCGGTTACATAACCAGCGCCATATATATATTATAAAACTGAGCTGGTTACAAAATAGAGGTTATTGATTTGAGAAAGTATAAATGGAGGTAAATTGAATTAATTAAATCCTTGCATAATATAGTTGAATATAAAGTATAAACTGTCAAATCATTAGTTAACACCCACCATAATATTATTCATCAAACTAAATATTTTGGGTAATTTATTTGTCATAAAAGAGGTCTTTTTACATGTAGAAAACTAATATATTGGTAATTTTATAACATAGAAATATGGACTGCATTAAATAAAATTACAAATAAATCTTATAGGAAAATGTTATGGTGAGATAGTTTGACTTGGTCAAACGAACTAATTATTTAACTTAGCATACTAATTGTTCAACTTAACATATTAATTATTCAACTTAATACAACTTATAATTAGCATGCTAAGTTGAATGTTAATTATATCAATGATTATTCAACTTAACATGCCAATTAATTATAAGTTGATGTTAAGTTGAATAATTAATTATTGTTTTTTTCCAATTTAAGCAATATATGTTAATTAAATTAAATAAGTATTGATCTAATTATTCAACTTATAACTTGATCAAGTTGAACTCAAAATTTAAAATGAACTTAAGTTCTTGGTTCAATATACTAAAAGAAGATTCATTGTAAGAATGACAATTACGGAAGGGCGGGCTCATGGTCTGTCAAATGAACAGTACGTGTTATTGTTAACTAGGTAATAGGTTCACCGGCCACCAGCCGCATATATATACATAACGCACTTTCTAAGGATGCAAATTAATTAATATATATAAGCTCTTCCTTGACATCTATATATGCATCATGCATGCGCGGATTATTTTTCCTAGCCCATGACATGAATTTTCATTTTCATAAATAAATGTCCAAAATAACTCTCACTGATAACTGTACGTACATACCATAGTCTGTAAACGAATCGAATCGAACCGAACTAGCTCGAATTCGAATTGAGCTCTGAGCCCATTTGAGCTCAATTATTATAACTTTATATTTATTTTTTATATTACCATACATAATTAAAACTAAAATAAGCCTATTATTTTGTTATTCTCTAATAATATAAATTAATTATTTCTATTTTTACTAATTTTATAATAAAATATATTTTTATTAATTTAGCAATAAAATAGGTATATTTTGTTAATAAATAATAAAATAGGTATATTATTATTATTGACAAAATAGTTCAAAATATATCCAAATTACTATATATCGAGTTATTACGAATCGAATCCGAATCGAATCACAAAAAATCGAATCGAGCTAAATCAAATTCGAGCTGACAAAAAATCGAATCGAGCTAAATCAAATTCGAGCTCAGACCAAATTGAACTCAAGCGAATTACGAGCTACGAACTTTTCTGCCAACCTATACCACACTACCGTCACATTTTTTTTAATTCCTTAATTTTTTATTGAAAAGCGCTACATAGCTGGTGAGCAAAAGTTCGTTTCTTTTTAGTTTTAATATAATCACCATGCATACAATACAAACCAGCGACTTTGGGAGAGGTGGCAAAAGTTGACCCGACCGAAATAGTTCGCCCGATAAACCTAATGACCGAACCCGACTCGGATTTGTTAACTTACGAAAACTGAGTCAACCGAACCCGTAATTGACCGAATCCGAAAATATCCAAATCCGAAAAAACCTGCAAATAATAAGAATCTGAATACAAATTATCCGAACCGATGCGACCCGCTACCCTATAAAAACCCAAACCCGAAGTGATCCGGATTCATGTGACCCTGAATCGACAATTATCCGAATCTGAATCAACCTGAACCGAGAGTGATTAATACCCGAGATGTGATAAAAGTACGAATTAATTGTTTATATTATTTGCATTAATTTATTCAGAAATGTGCATATGATTTTTTAACAATTAATCTATGCATGATGCACACAAATAAAAATGTTACTTCAAATGATTGATTGGTTTACATTAAATTATAAAGTTGTATTCCAACAACATAAACCCGAATAAAGACCCGATAAGACCCGAAAATGTATGATTTGAATCATATAATTTATAATATTATATACAAAAGTTATCCGAGAGATCGATAAATTAATAAGTTAACCCGAATAATGACAAAACCCGGCCCGCTCAATTTGTATCCGGAACCCGCACCTCAAATACCTGTAACTCATATAGGCCCGATTAAGAAGAATCCGACACCTGAGCCAACCCGTATCCAGATTGGCCCGAAAACCAATAAGAACCGAACCCATAAATCTGAGCAATATAGTTGTCCCGACCCGTCTTTGTACCGAACCCGAATTTAATCGATCCGACGAATCCGAATCCGATATCTACCTGAATCCAAAAGCAAACCGAATCTTAGTTTATCCGACCCAAATACAACCCGACCCGCCCGATTTGCCAGGTCTCCTTTGGGTTGTTGTGGGGTTGTGAAATGTGACTGATCATGGCATGGCATGGTGTTAATTAACTGTTAACTTCTCTCTATAATCTCCACGCGCTCGTAGGTTTAATTTCTTGCAGGCTCCCAAGTTCCAGAGCCACGTAGTGTTGTGTTTATAAGAGTATTTCTGAGAGACTCTCTAACAATGGATCTCAATATACATATATTGGGTGTCATCCTAAATTTTTTGGGAGCAAATTTCATCTCAATCTCCAACAAATTCCCAAAATATGGATCTCAATACATTTAAACTAGGCCAAAATAAGGATCCCAATACATTTGAACGGTCTGGATTTGGCTCTGGTTTTGGGAAGTTGAATTGGGAGTGCCCAAAAAGGCCACCAAAATAGGGAGATTTGGCTCTGGTTTTGAGAGTGCTAAAAATAGGGATAGCTTTTTGGGTATCTCTTGGAGACGGTTTTCTCTCCTTAATTCTTAATTTTTGATTTTAGGAGTGTTTTAAGAAGTCTATTGGAAATGCTCTAATCTCTCTATAAACTCCACTCAGCAGATACCGATGCGTGTTTTCTCTCCACGTACAAGCATGCACAGCTAAAACCCTCAACTCTGCACAGCGATCAGAGAGATAGAGATCATAGTCATAGCTAATTAGCTATGGTTTTGGGACTGGGTTTTTTTTAAAAGGTCAAACCTTTACCTCCCTGCCTACACAAAAAAAGAGCTTTTACAATATAATCATACATACAATCAATTATAAGTTATAAAACATCATAAAGTTAGACAGTAGAATACTAGAATTCTACGAGCGTAGATGTGTAGATACATAGAGAGATGCAGTGTAGGTACACAAGCGTGCATGGAGGATTAAAGAGGTCTCCAGTTGCAGTCACTGCAGAACGACCGATTAAAATTTCGAACGACGGATTTTCAAATTTGAACCGTAAGCGTTACGGTCCGAAATACTTATGGAAGCACCGTAGCCGAGCTCCTTGTATTGATTAAAATATCTATAATCAAGACCGTCAATATGATTTTGAAATATTACCTGATTTAATGGACTATCAAAACATTTTTAAGTTAATTTGAAAAAAAAAGTTTGATCCATAAAGTCCACAATATATTTATAAATTCTTTTCAATTCTTATCATTTTGTAAGAACGATTCAATTTTTAAATAAAATTGAATAATGATTTTGAATAAAGGAGGACGTGTATTAGGGGTGGGCAAACGGATCGGTTTGTTCGGTTTGGAACCGAACCGTTAAATTTTGGACTATTTGGTTCAGTTCTTTCGGTTCGAAATTTCGGTTCGGTTTGAAATTTCGGTTCGGTTCGAAAGTTTAATTTGTTTGGTTCTTAATATTTGGTTTGGTTTATGTTTTGCTAGATCGGGTAAACCGAACAAACCGAAAAGCCAAAATATAATGAATAAAATGTACTAAATTTAATATATATGTTTGATATTCAATATATAATTATATCAAGATTATTATAATATTTTTATTTTGTATATTCTTTTACTCATTTGTTTTATTTTTTTATGCTATATGTTTTTTTTATCTTGTTTTGAAATTATCATTGTTATTTTTACAATACTATAAAATAAACTTTGGTTTAACAGAATAAACCGAACAAAATTTTAGTTTATTCGGTTCTCGGTCTATTCGGTTCATATTTTTATAAGTTTGGTTCGGTCCGTTACTTGACGAACCGAATAAAACTTTGGTTCCATAAAATTATTTCGGTTTGAACCGGACCGACCATTCGCCCACCCCTACGTGAATAGCGGGATTTTAATTTGAAATCCAGTTGTAAGCATTAAAGTTGATTTTGCACTAAGTTTAACTATGTGTTGACATATACACAGTATTAAAGTTGATTTTAATTTGAAACTGTAACATATAAGCATTAAAGTTGATTTGACATATACACAGTATTAAAGTTGATTTTACACTAAGTTTAAGGATGATGATCAGATTAGATTCTCTACATATCAGATTCTCTACATATCAGAATATATGAGGATCAGATTAGATTCTCTACAAACTACAATTGTACGGTAAGTATCAGATATTCAGATAATAATTAATGTATCCATTAAATTCTCTAAAATTTAAACTGACTTAAATTAAATTATTATACCAGTCAATTGGCAAGTTACAACTTGCATGCTGATCAGATCGACCGGTCGTGTCTGAAATTGCGTGTCTGAACTACTGGATGCGTGGATCTATTAAAAGAAATTGATGTATAAATATATACTCTGACATGTTATGTACTACTTTGAGACTAATTTGATAGTCAAAATATTTCAGTTGGTTATTATAAAAAAAAAAAAAAAAATGATCGACGCATGATTAGTCATTTAGTCAATTAAAAGTCAAACCCCTATTTACATGCTTTCAAATTGCAATTTATAGCTATTTCGACTGTTATTGGGATCTTAGCACACTTTTATGCAATTTAAGTCATTTGAAACCTGTCTTGGCACTATAATGCGCACATACGAGGTCAAAATTTATTGAAAAAACACACGTGCACAAACATTTAAATGCGTTCAAATTGCATTGCTATTTTGAGTGTTATTAGGATCTTAGCGCACTTTTATGCAATTTAAGTCATTTGAAACCTGTCTTGGCATTATAATGTGCACATACGAGGTCAAAATTTATTGAAAACACACACGTGCGTATACATTTAAATGCGTTCAAATTGCAATTTATTGTTATTTCGACTGTTATTGGGATCTTAACGCACTTATTGGCATTATAATCAGCGCAAACAAGGTCAAAATTTATTGAAAACATACATGTGCGCATACATTTAAATGCGTTCAAATTGCAATTTATTGCTATTTCGAGTGTTATTGGGATCTTAACGCACTTATTGACATTATAATGCGCGCAAACAATGTCAAAATTTATTGAAAACACACACATGCGCAAACATTTAAATGCGTTCAAATTGCATTGCTATTTTGAGGGTTATTAGGATCTTAGCGCACTTTTTTTTCAATTTAAGTCATTTGAAACCTGTCTTGGCATTATAATGGGCGCATAGAAGGCCAAAATTTATTGAAAACACACACGTGCGCATACATTTAAATACGTTTAAATTGCAATTTATTGCTATTTCAACTTTTATTGGGATCGTAGCGCACTTTTATGCAATTTAAGTCTTTTGAAACCTGTCTTGACATTATAATGCGCGCAAACGAGGTCAAAATTTATTGAAAACACACGTGCGCAAACATTTAAATGCGTTCAAATTTCAAGTTAGTGCTATTTTGAGTGTTATTGGGATCTTAGCGCACTTTTATACAATTTAAGTCAGTTGAAATCAGTTTTGACATTATAATGTGCGCAAACGAAGTCAAAATTTATTGAAAACACACAGGTGCGCATACATTTAAATGCGTTCAAATTGCAATTTATTGCTATTTTGAGTGTTATTGGGATCTTAGGTCACTTTTATGCAATTTAAGTCATTTGAAACATGTGTTGGCATTATAATGCGCGCAATCGAGGTCAAAAGTTATTGAAAACACATAGGTGCGCATACATTTAAATGCGTTCAAATTTCAATTTATTGCTATTTTGACTGTTATTGGGATCTTAGGTCACTTTTATGCAATTTAAGTCATTTGAAACATGTGTTGGCATTATAATGCGCGCAATCGAGGTCAAAATTTATTGAAAACACATAGGTGCGCATACATTTAAATGCGTTCAAATTGCAATTTATTGCTATTTTGACTGTTATTGGGATCTTAGGTCACTTTTATGCAATTTAAGTCATTTAAAACATGTGTTGGCATTATAATGCGCGCAATCGAGGTCAAAATTTATTGAAAATACACACGTGCGCAAACATTTAAATGCGTTCAAATTGTAATTTATTGCTATTTCGAGTGTTATTGGGATCTTAGCGCACTTTTATGCAATTTAAGTCATTTGAATTCGGTTTTGACATTATAATGTGCACAAATGAGGTCAAAATTTATTGAAAACACATACGTGCGCATACATTTAAATGCGTTCAAATTGCAATTTATTGCTATTTTGACTGTTATTGGGATCTTAACGCACTTTTATGCAAGAGGAGGGATCCTGACAATGGATAACTTGACAATCTTGACAATGCCTCTTTTAAAAAATTTATAAAAAATCATAAAAAATCTTAAAATTGAAAAATGATTTATAGATGTATTACTTGACTTATAGATTGATAGTGTTTCAAGTTTCAATCAATTTGAACATCGTTTAATGACTTATCAAATTTTTGTGCACTTTTCAACGGTTATTATTTAACGGATACAAACGTTGTTTAAATTGAATATAATCGGATACATAATCAATCTATAAGTTAAGCAATACTTCCGTAAACTTTTTTCTATTTTTAAGATTTTTTATAATTTTTTATAAATTTTTAAAAAGTGGGATTGTCAAGATTGTCAAGTTATCCATTGTCAATGGATCCCTCCTCTTTATGCAATTTAAGTCATTTGAAACATGTTTTGTCATTATAATGCGTGCAAACAATGTCAAAATTTATTGAAAATACATACGTGCGCAAACATTTAAATGCGTTCAAATTATAATTTATTATTATTTCAAGTGTTATTGGGATCTTAGCGCACTTTTATGCAATTTAAGTAATTTGAAACCTTTCTTGGCATTATAATGTGCGCAAACGAGGTCAAAATTTATTGAAAATACACACGTGTGCATACATTTAAATGCGTTCAAATTGTAATTTATTGGTATTTCGACTGTTATTGGGATCTTAACGCACTTATTGGCATTATAATGCGCGCAAACAAGGTCAAAATTTATTGAAAACACACACACGCGCATACATTTAAATGCGTTCAAATTGCAATTTATTGCTATTTCGAGTGTTATTGGGATATTAGTGCACTTTTATGCAATTTAAGTCATTTGAAACCAGTTTGACATTATAATGTGCGCAGACGAGGGCAAAATTTTTGAAAAAACACACTAAGGACCATTTAAATGCGTTAAAATCGCAATTTATTACTACTTGGAGTGTTATTGATATCTTATTGTCTATGCAAGGCATCAACGTCAACACTATGGGATCTTGACACACTCATATCCATTGAAATGTGTTCAATTAATTCTTTTGATATCAGTTTTGGAATTATAATATGTGCAAACGAGGTCAAAATTAATTGAAAACACACTTAGGCATTTAAATGCGTTTAAATTAAATTTTGGTGCTATTTGGAATGTTATTGGCATCTTAACGTACTATATTTGTTTGTCAGTTTTGTAGTGTTATTGGCATCTTAACGCACTTATATTCGTCAGATAAGTACTTTAATGCGCTTCAGATGCAACTTATGTCATTTGAAATCAGATTTGACATTATAACGTGCGTGAACGAGGTCAAAATTTATTGAAAGCACATTTAGAGCCATTTAAATGCGTTCAAATTACAATTTATTGCTACTTGGAGTGCTATTGGTATCTTAACAAACTTATAGTCGTTAGATAAGTACTTTAACATCCTTTATATGCAATCTAAGCTTGAAACCAATTTTGTAATTATAATGTGCGTAAACATAGTCATAATTGATTGAAAACACATTTAGAACCATTCGAATGCGTTTAATAGATTGCATTTTAGTACTAATTGGAGTGTTATTGGTAACTTAACGCCCTTATATTCGTTAGATAAGTACTTTAATGCGCTTTAAATGCAATTTAAGTCATTTGAAACCAGTGTTGGCATTATAATGTGCGCAAACGAGATCAAAATTTACTGAAAACACACTCAGATCCATTTAAATGCGTCCAAATTGCAATTTATTGCTATTTTAGGTGTTATTGGGATCTTAACGCACTTGTATGCAATTTAAGTCATTGAAAACTAGTTTTGACATTTAAATGCGTTTAAATTGCAATTTATTTCTACTTAGAGTGTTATTGGCATATTTCACTTATATTCATTAGATAAGTACTTTAATGCATTTTGGATGCTATTTAAATCAATTGAAACCAGTTTTGATATTATAATATGCGCAAACGAGATCAAATTTTTTGAAAACACACTGACAGCCATTTAAATGTGTTTAAATTTTAATTTATTGCTACTTGGAGTGTTATTGGTATCTTAACGCACTTATATTCGTTAGATATGTACTTTAACGTCCTTTGTATGCAATTAAAGTCACCTGAAACTATTTTTTGGCAACTTAAAGTGCGCAAACATAGTCACAGTTGAGTGAAAGCATATTTAGAACCATTCGAATGCGTTTAGATTGTATTTTAGTACTAATTGGACTGTTATATGCATATTTACGCGCTTATATTCATTACATAATTGGAAAGGTTCAATGGGGGTGGTTGTGGGTTAGGGTTTGAGAATCAAGACTTGTCCCTCTAACTCTGGCTGTGCTCCAGAGGAGGTGAATGAGGGGGAGGGGAAGGGATGGAATGGAATGGGAGTAACCCTTCTTTAACTTGCTCCCGAGTTATATTTTAGGAGGTGAATGAATGAAAACGGATGGAACTGGAGGTTACACCCTCTATTCATTTTATCAAATCTTGTAACCTCCAAATTTGGGGTGTACATGTAACTATGTTTTCTAAATCTAAGAAAATATTCATTAGTATGTATTATAAATTGTTAATGTCAAGTATCTCAAATGCAATATATAATACTTGTTTTTACTTTTATTATTTCTTCTTCCTAAAAATAGCCATAATTATGGATTACTTCAAATTTTGTTTATTACTCTTTATATGAATATGAATGTATGAATGTGAGTCATGACCAAGTATAAACGATGATGATTAAAATTATTTTGTACAATTTTTCTTAATTAAGACAACAAATAATATAAAATAAATTATGATCTTTGATACTTTTTAAACTAAATAAATAATGTAATAATATCCCACTGCAATCGCGTGGGCACATAACTAGTATTAATTAAACTATTTATTTGATAATATATATAAACTCTAGTGATCAGAAGAGGAGGAATTCATTGACAATCATTATGTTAACAATCTGGAGTGTGATTTTTTTTTTTAAAAAAAAAAAAGTTTGTAAAAATCATTAAAAGTTTCTCCAAAAATAGAAAAGAAAAGCTTATAAAAGTATTGTTTAACTTATAGATTGGTTATTTGCTCAATTTATTCAATTTAAGTGATGTTCCGTAGCTTTTTAAAGACATTTTAAATTATAACAATTAAAAGGTGTATAACTTTCTGATAAGCCATCAAATTGATTGAGATTTGAAACACTGCGAATCTATATGTTAAAGAATACATCCATAATCATTTTTTTCATTTTTTCAAATTTTTCTATGAATTTTGTTATATTTCAGAATCTTCATTGTGATTTGTGAAAGATTGTCAAGATAAACAGTGCTGTCAATGGACCCTCCTCGATCTAATCAAAATTGCGAGGCATAACACATTCAATGTTAATTAATTAATTAAGAATATATTAAATTGCGACTGTTCTTCTGCACAAGTGTTTATCTCGTTTCTCTTGGATTTGTTTTATAATATATATATGACTTTAATTATTTGTAATTTTGTATATATATATATATGGTTTGTAAAAACAACATAAACAAAGAGAGAGACGGCGGCTGATATATAATATAGTAGACAAAGAAGCGAGAATTCTTTCATTCTTTGCGGGCTGTATATAGCAAGCGAGATCTCTTGCACACAGACAAAGGATTCTGCTGTTCAATTCAATCAAACTCAAAACTCAGCACATTTTTTTTTTTTTTTGTACTTTATGTATGTCAGCAATTAATATAAACTGTAAATTGAAATGGTTGAATTTATTTATGATTGCATTGCTGGACAAAATTTGACAGTTTGGTTCTTTTTTATATCAGTCCGACACTTCCCTGTTCAAAATCGCTAATGAGAAGACCCCTTCAGATCCTTTACCATTTTCTGCACGGCCTGCATTAAATGTGAGCAACAGTTAGTTGTGCATGCCAAGGAATTTTAACAAACAAATTGGATGTCTATAAATTATTCTCAAAAAAAAAAAAAAGATGTCTATAAATTTATAATTTTTTTTTCGCAATAGGACCAACAATATGTATTGTCAATTGTCATGCATACTCTATAAAAAAAAAAAGATGTCTATAAATTATTTCTCAAAAAAATGTTTCGTCACATCGCAAAATAGCTATCTAATTTTCTTTTTGAAAAACTTTTTTTAATATTTTTGA
The DNA here is from genome assembly GCA_030179965.1 of Cyperus esculentus. Taxonomy (NCBI): domain Eukaryota; kingdom Viridiplantae; phylum Streptophyta; class Magnoliopsida; order Poales; family Cyperaceae; genus Cyperus; species Cyperus esculentus. Next base: position 5,854,283 of record JASGLE010000006.1, on the reverse strand, counting down.
TTGGGAAGGGATCTTTTACTATGATTTATTCTAAGAACCATTCATAAAAATCTTAAAAGGGGGGAAAAAATTGAAGATATGTACTTAAATTTATAGATTTATTATATATGTTTCAAATTTTATTCAAAATATGTGTTATTGGATGATCTTTCAAGACCAAAAGAATATATTAATGGAATGCATAATGACACTCAAATTGCATAAGAAAAATATATTAGTACATGTTTTTCAATTATGAGCAATCATCCAGAGATTGCCTTGTATCTTAATATGGCAGTTGACCCTGAACTTGTTTCTCCTATTCGTCCTTTTTTTGGGATCACTATACTTCATTGTTGTTTGTTTTGTTTCATTCACATAATATCAAAATTGACTGATTCGTTAATTTCGTTGGTGTCCCACAGTGAATCTGGTCTGTCCTCACTTCTCAATCTCCCTCCCTTTCTCCACGCATCAGCATGAGCATGATCAGTCCGGACTCTAGACAAAGTCTGCAAACCTGCATCCCCTTTAATTCCAGATCCATATCCAGCTGCATGCAAAGGGGAGGGGTGCACAACAAAGGTTCTGAAAGATCAACGAACAAATTAAACTTTTAGGAAGCCTAGCCTGTCAGTTTAATAGTGGTTAGTAGTGAATAGTCTGATATTAATCGACTCATTGTACTTTGTACGTGGAGATGTCAACAGGAAAGGGGAATTGAAGGAATGCACAAACATAAATAAAATTCAACAGTGGATAAGATACAAGATACTGAGGTGTACTGGGCTGGAAAGAAATACATTTTATACATAGAGAGTCAAATTTTGAGTTGGTTAATTTCTGATAATTATGAATCCTGTTTTGGATCTTGATCAAAGACATTCACAAAGGTACCATTGTATTTATGCGGGTAAATTCAAAGTTTAAATCACTGCAAAGCAGATGAAACCAACAAACAATTAGCACCGTAACGATGGTGAATGGGAATATTGGGTATCAAAATAGGTCTAGGTAAAAGCTCAATTCAGCCCAAAAACAAAGTCAATATTTGATCTTAATTTTTTTCATGGGCTTTTATTACAAACCCAAGTTCCACAAGTGTGATTTTATGCTTTTTCATCCATTGATCCTGTACACAAATTGACCCTTAATACTCTGGTCAATTTTGTGCTTATTTTCGTATAATGGTAAAAAATAGCCCAAAATTGGGGATAACCGCTAGAGTCCGTTGAAAAAAGAAAACAAGGCAGCACTCATTCATTGAACTGTAACTAGTTTTATATAGGCATCTGAAGCTAGTACACAGAACTATGCCAATTAAATTAACCTAATGAAGAACCTTCATTACCATTGATACAACAAGCTGGCTTTCTAACATTATGGCTTTAAACCTGCAAAAAGGAGCTTCTCTATCATTATGTGCTGATTGCACCTTTTGTCATAATCTCGTACCATGAAGCAACTCCACTCCACAGTGTGCTCTACCCCCGGATCGATACTAATATAACAATATCAATTCCTCCACAAGGCGAGGAATTTTGCCTTTACCAGTCAATAAGTACACTTAATTTAGATGATACTCCGACAAGTGTGTTCTATAATTAACAAGATATAATGCATATACCCCCAGAAGCGTGAACCGGACGGTAAGCAGAAGGTAGCCAAAGTTCGAACCGTGAAGCAGAGGTCGGAGAGGATAAGCAGCAGGTTAGTCCTCTGAAGATGGGTACTCGCGCACGTGGCTATGGGAGGTGGAGTTCAATACAATGATTAGTTATATGTATTCAGTTTGACTTGGGGATTATTTCCTCTATTTAATACATATTGAGGGTTGTTTCATGTTATGGTAATTGTAAAGATTGACTTTCGGAAATAGCCAGTTCTACAGTGGATTTAGGATTTGAAAAATGAAAGATTGCAAATGATTGTGGTTTACCAGGCTCTTGGAAATGTACATATTTATTTGTTTTTTGCTATAATAAATATAGTTGTCATTTCTTTTATTTTGTTAGTGTTACCAATTAGCTATAGTCATCAATATATGTTACTTAATTATCTAATTTTCTTCAACTGTTGGGAAATTATGAACCTGAAGAACGTCTCAAATTAAAATCAGTATACATCTCACTACTTTTGTTTTTACAATGCTTAAATCCGATTAGATGAGAACACAAACAGTAAAAACATAAACTGCACAATTGGATGCCAACGTATCGGCATCTCAAAAAACATACAATTTCCTAGAGCAGGTCGAGATTGCAATATCGGAAGGAAATATGGAGGATAGCGGTCGTCTCGGAGGGTTTTATGTTTTTTCCCCTAAATTGCCGCAAGGAAATAGAGAAGAAGGGTTTTCTGTAACCAAAATCCTAAAGCTGTATTAATATATGCAACCTAGCAAGCTGTAATGGGCTTGATTTAAGAAGCAAGCCGTATTCATAGCCCAGTATTTGTTCTTTTCTCATGGCTCGTGTCAGTAAGATTAGGCTGGATGGCCTTGATTATTCCCCAATATGTACAGAAGTAACCCCTAGTCTGGAAGCTAAGTTTACAGCTTGCATATATTAATACGGCTGGCATGTAATTAAATGATGACGCAAGTTCTTTTTCTTTTAATATTATATTTTATTAACATCATTTTGATATTTAGATCTAGAACATACTAAATGACTTGTAATGTGATCCCAAATTTTGAACTTGTTAGTCAACATACTAAATGACTACAATTTTAAAACTTTTGGAAATTTTTTTTTTCCATATTAAGTATATTTACATTGAGACTTTAAGTCAAATTAAAAAATTTTATGCATTTTTCTTTTACAAAAATTTTTTAAAGATGGACCAAACATAATAATAAGATAATGCATAGGATATCAAAACGTATCTATCTTTGAAAAATCCGAAAAAAATAGTTAAAATGTTCAAAAATTTGTAAATTTTTGTACTTTGCATAATCTCAATATGTAGATTGTGTTGAACAAATCGTTTGATCATTTGACTTTTGAAAATAGTGTTTTGGTGCACAATAACATAACCCCAAAACGCATTTATAACATCGTTATTGCATAGCTCCATTTGTGTTTCAAATCAATCTTAGTCTATTTTGTGCACATTATAGCGCAGAATCAAGTCTGTAATGATTTAGATTATGCCTTTATCATGTTGTTAAAGTTCTTATAAAAGAAAGATAAGTATGTTTTGAGGCCAGTTATGATAAAAAGAACTCCAAAACGCATTCATAACTTCGTTATTAAATAGCTCCGTTTGTGTTTTAAATCAATCTTAGTCTAATTTTTGCACGTTAATGGCGCAGAAACGAGTCCAAAATAATTTTGATTACGCCTTTATCATGTTGTTAAAGTTCTTATAAAAGAAATATAAGTATGTTTTGAGTCCAGTTACGATAAAAAGAACCCCCAAAATGCATCCATAACGTCGTTATTAAATAGCTTCGTTTGTGTTTTAAATCAATCTCAGTCTTATTTGTGCACGTTATGGCGCAGAAACAAGTCTAAAATGATTTGGATTACGCCTTTATCATGTTGTTATAGTACTTATAAAAGAAAGATAAGTATGTTTTGACGCCAGTTACGATAAAAAGAACCTCAAAATGCATTCATACCGTCGTTATTAAATAGCTCCCTTTTATTTTTAAATCAGTCTTAGTCTGCATGTTATAGCACAGAAACAAGTCTAAAATGATTTCAATTAAGCCTTTATCATGTTGTTAAAGTTTTTATAAAAGAAAGATAAGTACGTTTTGAGGCCAGTTACGATAGAAATAAACCCAAAACGCATTCATAACATCGTTATTAAATAGCTTCATTTGTGTTTTAAATTAATCTTAGTCTATTTTGTGCACATTATGGCACAAAAACATGTCTAAAATGATTTAGATTACGCATTTATCATGTTGTTAAAGTACTTATAAAAGAAAGATAAGTATATTTTGACGCCAGTTACAGTAAAATAACTCCAAAAGGCCAAACATTCATAACTTCGTTATTAAATAGCTCCGTTTGTGTTTTAAATCAATCTTAGTCTAATTTTTGCACGTTATGACGCGGAAACAAGTCTAAAATGATTTCGATTACGCCTTTATCATGTTGTTAAAGTTTTTATAAAAGAAAGATAAATATGTTTTGAGGCCAGTTACGATAAAAAGAACCCCCAAAATGCATTCATAACGTCGTTATTAAATAGCTCCGTTTGTGTTTTAAATCAATCTCAGTCTTATTTGTGCACTTCGTTTGTGTTTTAAATCAATCTCAGTCTTATTTGTGCACGTTATGGCGCTGAAACAAGTCTAAAATGATTTCGATTACGCCTTTATCATGTTGTTAAAGTTCTTATAAAAGAAAGATAAGTATGTCTTGAGACCAGTTACGATACAAAGAACCCCAAAATGCATTCATAACGTCATTATTAAATAGCTTCGTTTGTATTTTAAATCAATCTTGGTCTTATTTGTGTACGTTATGGCACAGAAACAAGTCTGTAATGATTTAGATTACGCCTTTATCATGTTGTTATAGTACTTATAAAAGAAAGATAAGTACGTTTTGATACCAGTTACGATAAAAAGAATACAGCATAGAACTCATAACATGAACACATATATGTATATACTGTGATCTATATATGCTAGCTATAATCTAATATCTATACATGGAATTTGTTTCGGTACTTTTTGTTTCCAACGGTACGTGGTTGACTGGGGGGTGGGAAAAATAAGGGCCGTCTCGGTGCAAAATATAGCTTCTCATCTTCCTCGGATGCAATCATGTTTCCTTCCTTTGCTCCTTCATAATTCACATAACAAATCTTGCTTAAAAGAAGTATTCAGAAAGCAGATATAGAAACAAAAAATTCAAAGAAAATTATATGGGCTGGCTCTCACCAAAAACAACAGCTCTCGTCGGAGTGATGAAATCTCCAAAAACAATAAGAAAAACAGTTATCGTTGTGATTACCTTGTAAAGCATTGTTCCTAACATGTTTAATTTCTTCCATTTGAAATCTGATTTGTAGTTAGTTGATTCATATGGTCTATGCTTATACTTTTATATATATATCAGTTTCAGCAGTGTTACTGGTCTTTGAGGCGAATATATATTTAGCTTTAATTAGCACCTACATGCACACTCGCCAGATATCTCATAGGCAGTTCGATTCTGCTCAAACCAATATATATATGTAAAAAAAATGTGTTCAAAAACCAAACTTCATTTCTAGGCTGCAGATATTTCTGTGTTACTCAATTATTGAAAACTATATAAATAACAATGGGTCACGTGGTAATTTATTTACTTGTCTAAAATATAGAAGACAAAACAATGACTACAAGCATTTGATGAACTTCAATCACCTACCAAGGTAGAACGAGGACATTATGTCTTTTCATAAGTGAACATTTTTGTAAAATTACTATGAAAGATAAATATCGATCAGAATGCATAAGTTGTAAAGATATGGTTTGAATGGAGTGAATTACCTTGTCAATTTCAGTAAAACAGCAGAGGAACAGAAATTTACTCCCAGAAAAGTCAATTAAAACATAAATAATTAATTTTAAACTAAGTAAAAAAAGAATTCAGCATCAAACATTCAAATAGTCATAAAATTTTGATAGGAAACTCTAATTGTAACATATTATTTTTAATTTTGATAGGAAACTTTGATTGTACGTGATATCTAAATAGTCATAAATTTTGATTGTAACGTACTGTGCAACCATAGAAAGCTAACGACAAGATCCCAAAAAAAAAAAAAAATCGAAAAATAAGTGTCACTTCGGAAGTGTAGTCAGTAGTATTAACTAACTTACATTTGTTTATTTACATTTTGCAAAATTAACTCGAGTGAAGCTAGAATAACTTTAATTATAACATAAAAATAGGCACAATAAAGATGACAAATGTGGTACTGTTGCAGTTTATTAACATAAACGAACTGTCATAGGGAACTGAGATGTCCCAATTATTGATTGAAATAAATTCTTTTCTTTTTTGAGATAAAGATGAGAGTCAAGCCACTCAAATTTAAATGTCTATAAAATATCCCATCTGGATTTCGAACCCGCGACATCCCACACGGATAGCGTTACCCCTTAGCCACTAGACCAAAGGCTAGTTCTATAATCTTTTTTTTTCTAAATAAATACTTATACTACACATGCAATATAAATTTGTTCTATAAATAAAAATTGTTCTAGTCTGCTTTATGTCAAACTTTCCTTGCGTTCTTTTAACTTGGACGGTTAATTGGTTCTGTTCAGGCCCTTTTTTTTGTTTTTGGCTCTTCTGGTGGAATGTATTGTGAGGTACTGCTAAATTTTGGGGAATAAGACCTGAATTGAGCAGTGGTTTCAAGCGGATTGGGATCACCTGCTTTTCTCAAAAGAAAAGCAGGTCCTGCTTTTCTTGATCTGACGGTTAAGAAACACCGAAGTTTATTGAGATCTGTGCAGAAAACACCGAAGTTAACAAAGTACTTTGAGATTGGTGCGACAAACGATCCCGACCTTCGGATTGGAAAAGCAGATTTTTATCCGTTTCAAGCTAGCAGTTTGTTTGTTGGTACTTGACTACTTGGTATGTATCGCCAGTTTATAATCTGAGCGGAAGATTGCAGGTTCTTCAGTTTCTGTCAGTTCATATTCTAAATTTGGATTAACAACAATTTCTAAATTTGGATTAACATCGATTTCTTTAGGGTTAAACAAGGTTACCTTTGACTTGATAACAGTTTTTGGCTTAAAACGAATTGACAGTTTTATTTATTTACCATTATTGTGTAACAAAAATCTGATTTTGGGAAGAGCAGTTTCAGGATATTCACATATTCCTCGGCTAGGGAGCTGCTTTGAACAGTGTCCAAATTACTTTTGGAACAGCTCTTGTACCTAAAACTGATCAAAATACCCTCAGAAAAAGTGAAACATAATATTAATTATAAGGAAATTTTGGTCAGTTTTGAATACAAAACCTGTTCCAGACGCTGCCCAAAGCACCATCCCTCGCCTAGTATAAGAAAAGGAAGGTCCTTCGCCTTGACACGTCACTGCACGTGTCTTTGTGGGATCCGAATGACCGTACTTTTTTGATCGGATGGTCGGAATAGGTTGCTGCACCAATCTCAAAGTACTTCGGTGTTGGTTGCACGAATCTCAAAATACAGTATTTAGATCCGTCTTCGTGTTGTGAAATGTAAACCACTACAAATCTGCAATTATCGAGTGCTTATCTTGTGGCTTAAGATAATGCAGTGAAATATGTGGGCCGTTCGATTGTCTTAAGATTCGTGTAGGCTTGGATCTCGAGACGATCCAGTGGTCCACGTGCTTCAGTTAATCCTCTGAAATCACAATTACCAGTCCCACCTGGCGACCCCACGCCGCACATCAGAAATTTAGCTCAATCCTCTTGCCTATCGTAATGTCTGAAACTATGTAAAATATACTTGGTTGAAGAAAATTCCTAAGATTATGATTTATGAATCATGACTAAGGTTTCAATTTTATTTGAAAAAAAGTTTATAGATTGAGAGGGTTGCAACTTTCAAATTGTAATTAAGTATTTGAATATCATTTGGTAGCTCATCCAAAATTTGTAGAACCTTCAATGGTTTCAATTTTATCAATCTTTGATGAACCATCAAACATATTTAAATTGCTTCAAATTTGAAAACATAATCAATTATAAACTCCACAACATTTTAATATTTTTTTTATTTTTACAATTTTTACAGATTTTTTTTATTTTTTTTAAGAGATCTATTGTCAAGATTGTCAATTGATCCCTCATCATATTAAATCATTAAATTTAGAGGAAGATAGTAAAATAATTTTGTCAGAACACGTTGTGACAAAACTCGTAAGACAAGCTTTTTCAGAACATATTGTGTTGTTCATGCACTTTTTGAAAGGGGAGCGCTATCTAAATTAAAAATTTTGCTGAGCAGTGAGCACACTAAACTTAATTTGTTTGAATATTTATTATGCTTCGAATCAGTTTATCTAAGTACATCAAAATATACCATATTTCAAATTATACTAAGCTTTTAATTTAATTTGAAGTCAAATATTAGTTCAAAAAAATTAAATTCGAGCACCAAGCAAAAATTTTGGTTTAGATGGCGCTTCCCCTTTCTAAATGAGAAATTAATATAGTCCTTTGATGTTTAAGTTTAATCAAGCCACAAATAATTTAATATTTTTTATTTTCGATTTATCATATACCGAAATCTGAATAAAAAAAATAAATTTCTCACTCTTTTTTTTGTTTTTTTTTTTTTAGGAGAAACAAACTATTCACTTATAACGGTCTAATGGAGGATTGTATAATTGTATATTACTGCAAATTATTTCCTGGGAAAGTATAAATGATCTTTTCCCAAAAGAGGGGGATAGAAAGGCGAAACAAAGGTCCCGGCCCAAACGAATCTCTCGTGCCCCTTCCTTAATCCTTCCCTTTCTTTCCCAGGCCTCGAAAGTCACGGCCCTTTCCTTCCTTTTTCCCCCGTATCATTTTTATACAAAAAGCAACTCGAAACGACCAAATAATATATGGGAGGTGATAATTGTCTCCCTTAAAAATCCTCCTTATTCGTCCCCAATATATTTTTAGTTAAAAATTTATTTTGACACACAACAAACACATTTTAATGGTCATAATGCATGTTCTAAATTGTGCAAAAGACTCATACCTGTTATGTTATATAGAAGAGAAAAAAGTTTAAAAATTTTGAATTTTTTTTTGTCTATGCCCAAAAAAAAACATGAATTTGCAATCAATACCCGTTTTTATAAGAATACCAGCAATATCCCTAAAAACTGATGGCCAGCGGTCACACCTTCATTTAAACCGTCAGTAGTCATGATATCAACAACCAAAAAAAAGTTCGATAAAGAGTCTGACAGCCACGTCCTGACCGCCGGCAATCAGAACTCGGCGGTCAGACACTAAAATTTAGATTTTGTAGAATTTTCTGTTTGCTCCCTGAACGTCCTGCTTTGAAAAAAAACAAATGCCAAATTTTCGTGTTTGACCGCTGGCGGCCAAGACGTGGCGATCAGACACGAAAAATAGTTTTATTTTTATTCTAGATATTGTGACCGCTGACAGTTGAAATGAACTGTGACCGCTGGCTACCAGTTTTTAGGCATATTCCTGATATTTTTATAAAAGTGGGCATAGATTGCAAATTCATATTTTTTTTTGGCAAAGACAAAAAGAATTCCACATTTTAATGGTCATAATGCATGTTCTAAATTATGCAAAAGACTCATACATGTTATATAGAAGAGAAAGAAGTTAAAAAAATTCACTCAAAATTTGATAAAGCATGAATGTATGAGAGAGAAAAAGACAATATTAACTAATTTAATATGGGAGATAGATAGTAGGGAAAGTTAAGGATGACATAATAATTTCTCATAATACATTTCTCATAATAATAACAATAACGCCAAAATTAAAAAAAAAAAAAATTAAGCACACTAGTAGTGAATACAATGCCTTGCCTAGACAGTGTAAACCCCAGAGTTCCCCCAAGATCCACCGCTGATCGGCATCTCGCACGCCAATCGGACCCTTGATACGCGGCTCCGCAGGCACAGGGCACCGCGCTCAATATCTACCTATCCCTCTGATAAATCCCGAGAACCCCAAATCGAGAGAGACAGAGAGAAGAAAGAAAGAGAAGCGAAGCCAGCCCAGACAGCGCCGATCTTTCAGAGACAGAGAGGGAGAGAGAAGGAGATGGAGCTGGCGACGGCGGTCTGGACGGGTGGGGTCGCAGTGGCGGCCGCGGTCTACTGGTTCGTGTGGGTGATGGGCGCCGCCGAGGTCAAGGGCAAGAGCGCCGTAGATCTGAAAATGGGCTCCATTACCCGCGACAACGTCAAGGACAAGTACACTCAGTACTGGTCCTTTTTCCGCCGTCCCAAGGAGACCGCGGCCTCCGCGGCCACTGCCGAAAAGGTGCCCGCTTTCGTAGACACTTTTTATAATCTGGTGACTGATATTTACGAGTGGGGGTGGGGCCAGTCCTTCCACTTCTCGCCCTCGGTGGAAGGAAAGTCCCACCGCGAGGCCACGCGCCTGCATGAGCAGCGCGTGGCCGATCTCATCACGGCGCGCCCCGGCCACCGCATCCTCGACGTGGGATGCGGCGTCGGCGGGCCGATGCGCGCCATTGCGGCCCACTCCGGGTCGCACGTCGTTGGGATCACGATCAACGAGTACCAGGTCGCCCGCGCGAGGGCGCACAACAAGAAGGCTGGGCTGGATTCAAAATGTGAGGTTGTTTGTGGTAATTTCCTCAAGATGCCGTTCGACGACGCCAGTTTCGACGGCGCGTACTCCATCGAGGCCACCTGCCACGCGCCCCACCTCGAGGATGTCTACGCGGAGGTCTTCCGTGTGCTCAAGCCCGGAGGTCTGTACGTGTCGTACGAGTGGGTGACCACGCCGCTCTACCGGGCCGACAATGCGGAGCATGTGGAGACAATCCAGGGGATCGAGAGGGGCGACGCGTTGCCGGGGCTGCGTGCGCAGGAAGAGATCGCGTCGATCGCCAAGTCGGTGGGGTTCGAGGTGGTGCAGGAGAAGGACCTGGCACTCCCCCCGGCCGGCCCGTGGTGGACCCGGCTCAAGATGGGGCGGATCGCGTACTGGAGGAATCATCTGCTGGTCTGCGTGCTCACCGCTCTCCGCATAGCGCCCAAGGGAGTGGTCGAGGTCCACGAGATGCTGTACGAGACGGCCCGCCACCTGACGAACGGCGGCGAGACCGGGATCTTCACCCCGATGCACATGATCCTCTGCCGTAAGCCGGCGAATTAATTAGTAAGATCCGTTCCTTGTCCCTGATCTATGTCTTTAGTCTGAATAATTGTTGAGAGTGGAAGTGGAAGAAGGTTGTTTAAAGTTATACCAAAAGAAGAAGAAGAAAGAAGGTGGCTGCTTTGCTTTGGGTGGTGGTAATTAATTAATTAGATCAGTGATTAGTGCTGGTTTTGATCTTGAAGAAGAAGAACATGATGATAGACTTTGGAGTAATTAAAGTTCCCTTAGTTCAATTTTTTTTTTGGTTTCTTATTTATTATTATTATTTTTGGGTTCTTTTCTTTTGATGTTTGTTAATTGCATCGTCGATTGTAAAAGATCGATTGATCAATCTATTATCCATCCATCTTTGAAATATTATCTTGTTTTAGTCTGTTATATTATTATATGTTCAAATGAATTGGATCTTCCTTCTTGCAAATTAGCTGTTCTGTACTTCTGTTCATCCCAATTGTTTATCTGTGTGTAGTAGTTTAGTTTATTTGGTAAGATAAATTATTACATTACAAGATTAGGATTCAGATTTGCAGAGATTCGACTGTGGATCTGTAACTCTTGTCTGCCAGTTTTTCACTTGTTTATTTATTGTATTGTATTGTATGTATGTATGTATGTATGTATGTATGTATGCTTCTCTGTCCTCTCCTGTGATGTGGTGGTGGAGTCAGTGGAGTGAATCACGCTTCAATCATGTGATTTTATTTATATATATATTCCATGTAATTGATATTTATTGCATATGCTAATATGCTATTAACTAAATATGTTTTTCAGATTAAGAATTTAACTAGAAGAGGCAACATATAGACATATACTGATACTAATTTTTATAAGAGATGTTAACATCAATTTGTCTAGTTGTCTTAGGTTAAGGACTTAAATGCCACCGAGTCCAGTTATGTCTCAGTCAGAAGACTCAGAACCATATGAGATGAACAAATCAGGTCAGGTCAGGTCAGGTGGGTGGCAAACTGGCAATTGAGTTTGGGCACACTAAGTACTTCCTAAATGTGCTAATTTGGATCTCTGATGTATTTAATTTATATGCCGGATGTAGCCATACTCGGATCCGTTCTGTCGGATACATGTCTTGACGATTCTGGGCATTTCGAAATGAATATCTAAATGTTTGTATTGAAAGACAAATTTCGAAATTTTGAAAGGCTTTTGTGCAGTGCTGTCTTTAAGTGTCTTATGAGTTATGGCAAATAATATATTGAGTTTCTTCCGTAGAATAGAATAGTACGAATTTCGTCTGTTTCCTAGAGATGTTAAATTATGTGAGAATTGTATATATAGAGGGCAAACAGGACATGTACTATGAAATTTTTTATACAATTTTTTTTTTTGTAATTGAATATTTATCAATTTGGATTTAGCATTGAATATTTTGTCTCTTTGAAGAAGAAATACACTTGCCCATCATATCACAAATATCTTGGATTTTCACATGCGAGGCTAGGACATATAATCCTTCCTATTCTATGATTAAAGGCTAGTAAAAACATGATTTTTCAAATGCTCTTATCACTAAGTCCGACATTTTTAATCATAGTTTTGTTAGAAAAGAGTAGATATTGATGAATTGACAAATATCTCGATATTGAGTCAAATCTTTTTTTTTTTTTTTTTTTTTTTTTTGTTTATGGGGTGACTTTAACGTTCAGTGCGTAAATGAAATGCCCACAAAATCTCATACTTTTTTGTTTCTTTTTTTTTTTTAATTCTAATATCCGGGAAAGTAAAATAGATCCGATTTTCCCCTCAAAGTTCAAACTGTTGGACTCAGAATGATGTCGATCAAATCCGACGATGTACATCACTGGATCATGGAATTGGACCCATCCTTCCTGGAATTTCAGCGGTAACGGACTATGGACACATGCCCACCGGTTTGAACATTTTCAAAGCAAATTACGTACTGGGAAAATTTTTCTTTGGCCAGGTGTTTAGTAGAATATGAATTTAATTTGTTGTGTTGAATTTATATTGCAACGAAGCGAATAAGTTGGCACGTATTTTTTATGAAAATATTAAAAAAAAAATTAAATTTGAATATTAAGAGAATTAGTTGACGTATATTAATGTAATATTTATTATATGATTGATTGAACATAATATTTGCATTTTAAATTGTTAAGAAAATTAAGATCAAGAGATCTATTACTAGCTGTCAACAATTGTGTTTAAATTATTTAAATAAGTGTATATATGCAATAAACAATTTACATTCAATATTAGCCAATCAAACATTCTGATGTGGAAGAACTAAGAAGAAATTATGAAAAGTTGAAAGCTGTATGAAATAATTTATTAAATGATTTTCATTGAAAATGCTTTCTGAATTTAAAAATAAAATATGTATTTATACCGCATCCAGATAATACCACCTGGCCGTACTCAAAATAGTTTTGCCAGCAACTAAAACAAGATATTGCATGGCTCAGGGGGTGGGGGGGGCTCCTGCTCCACTGCAGGAAAAAAAGAAAATGATCCTTAATTTAAAACTTTATGGGCACTTGGCAGTAGAGAAAAGAAAGATCTTTGTAAAAGTTTACGGGTAGGAAGAAAAATGAGAGGATGAAATGATAAAGGTTATTTTGACAAATGGAATTCAAATCAATTAAAAAAAAAAAGAATCTTAAAAAAAATTTTTTGGATATATTTTTAGATTTATAGATTGAAGTGTTTCAAATTTGATTCAATCTGGATGTTGTTTAATTGATAGCTCACTAAAATTTTGAGTAAACTTTTATGTTTATAATTTTAACGATCTTTGATGGACATCAAGTATGACTCAAATCGTTTGAAATCTATAACACAATCAATCTGCAATTTTCATTTTCACAACATTTATACAACATATTTTCTATTTTTACAATCTTTTATTTTTTTTTTCTTTTTTTTTCTAAATGTTCATTTCAAGATTATCAACATAAACATTATCGATTGAATAATTAATCCCCAAAGAAAATATGAATATCATGGGCAGGCAGCATAGAATAAGATCCTTGTTGAAAAATGTACAGACACATAGACAGGAAAGAAAAAGATTCTTGTCACAAAAAAAAAAACAAATAAAAATCATTATGGGCAGCAAAGATGGTAGGACCAACTTTGTAAATAATTTTCTTTTAATGAAAAATTTGGCAACATAGTTAATTGCCACCTCAAAAAAAATATATATATATTGGAGAACCAAGACAAATCAAAGATCCCAAATTCATTATTCACCTCTTAAAAAGTTAAATTGATTGATTAATTCTGGTTCCAAAATCAAATGCTCCCTCCACTTGATATTTCTTGCTCTGTATAAAGCTGGCCGTGAATTGTAAAGCAAGCAGCAGCCAGCAGACCTTTCCTTTTTCCTTTCCTTTTCCTTTTCTTTCGTTTGGAGACCTTTGGAATCGATTCACCTGTTATCCTAATTTTGGATAACAGGAACCCATTATCCTAATTTTGACCGATGGATCAAAATAAACGGATCAGATTCATTTAGAAAATCTTTCCACCCTTCAAAAACTGTACTTCGGTATCAATCTGAACCGTTCATTTTTATCAGACGGTTCAGATTGGGAAAACAGGACTCTGTTATCCCTAAGAATAACAGCAGATACAGACTCGGAGAGGAAACCTTTGGCAGCGTTGGCGCATGCGGCATGTCTGAGTGTGCAGCAGTACCAGTACAGATGGTACTGTTTGATTCTCAGAATATAATAGGGACAAGGGTGGTGGAGCATGTTTATCGCACGCCCCCCCTCTTTCCGATTTCCACACACAATTATCCAATGACCATCGGATAGCATAAATGATATGTAGCTTTCACAACCGTTGGATTGCTAGAATCTGATTTCTGCACGAATCTTAAGGTGCAGAGTGGAACTTATTTTCGGATATTGATGTAATCCGACGGTTGATTTAGAGAATGGATGATATCTTTACGTTGGGGATTGGATTTACCCTCCTTGGTTATTGGATTTGGTCCTTCTCTCTTGTCTTCTTTATTGGATTTGGTCTTATTTTCTTGTGGTTTTTGCATTGCATGTGGTTATCTTGCGAGGAAATATATCACATCCACATTATCACTCGGACAGTCAACAGTCAACACTCAACAGTCCATGAGAGACGAAGCGGCAAACCAGCTGTAATGTTACATGGCCACCTGTTTTGATGAAAGATAAAAATGTATTTTATTTAAATTATTATTACTTTAACAAATTATTAATAAAATTTAACAATCAAGAGAATTAAATAATGTTTTCACAAATTTAAATTGTTTGAATGCTATGATCCTTAAAAAGAAGAATATTCGTTGTTACTTTCAGAAAAAAATTAATTATAAAGCATTTAACTAAGGGAAGGGATCCATTGACAATACTTATTTTGACAATTTTAACAATGGGGCAGTTAAAAAATTTGTAAAAGTTTATAAAAATCTTAAAAATGAAAAAAAAAGTTTATGGATGCATTACTTACCTTGTAGATTGATAGTATTTCAAATTTTAATCAATTAAAACATCATTTGATGACGTATAAAAAATTTTTATACTTTTCAATAGTTATAATTTAACAGATCTTTGAAGAGCTATCAAACGTCGCTTAAATTGAATATAATCAGAAACATAATCAATTTATAGGTTAAGAAATACTTCTGTAAACCTTTTTTTATTTTTGAATATTTTTAATAATTTTTTTTCAAAAATTTAAAAAAGTTCAATTGTAAAAATTTCAAGATAAGAATTGTGAATGATCCCTCCCCTTAACTAATTGCAACTATTACCTCTGTCCCATTTTAGATGGATTTTTTGTAGTTCAAATGAACTACAAAAAAACTATCTATTTTGGGACAGAGGTAGTAATATATAAAGGTACTGGATACATTTCTAACCAATCTACTGTTTAACAATAGCTACTTAAATCAACATATATAAATCAACGTGACATGTCAAATCGTTAACTGTTAAGTGCTTCAATCGGTCATGTGTGATGATGTGTCTATACCACAGCTTTCTCTCTGTGTAAATTCTGTTACACCTGACTGGCTGTGTGTCACTATTGTATATATGTATCAAAATTCAAAACCTCCCCCAGGTTCCAGCCTTCCAGGCTCCAGCTGAGTGCTGTGTTCTTGTGGGTTACAGTTAAGGGGAGCTTTCTCGCTCAACATTGTCTTTATATATCCCCGGTCTGAAAGAAATGACAGAAGTATGCCTCTGTGATTCAATCTCAATAATAATTAATGACATCATATATACGCAAATTGTTATGATTTCTTCATATTTTATCTTCTACAAGCCCCTGGGTATATAAACTAGTGGTGCAAAGTTATTGTTGAGAAATATTATCTTACAGAAAATAATTTATAAACATTTAAGTAATTTTATTGTGAGATTAAGCTCACAGGTCTCTTGTGAGCTTAACAAAAAAACAAAGAAAAGAAAAAAAAGAAAAAAAAATTACATCTGTTATTTAGACTTCTGATGTACATTGCTTAATAAATTTATTATATCAAAATCTTGTGAATGAAAAAGAAATTACATCGAGCTTTATAAGTGTTTATTTAGAATTTTTAGAATTGATTAATTACCTCTATTAATTATTACCCTCACGGAGAGGTAAGATTTTGAAGTCATGTTAAGGTTTGTAAAACAAAAACATGATTTGTGTGAAAAATAAAAGAGTAATGTAGTAATAATATAATACTAGAGTTATGAAAGTGTAATAAAAATGATTTAATATATTCTTAAATTTATTTTTTCTTTTAAATAAATTTATGGTTAATATAGATATATACTTGTTAGTTACATAATGCCACAAAATTATTTGATACAAAATCCTAAATAACAAATTTTAATACTCAAAACTCATAACCATCTATTGTATATTTCTTTTACATATTATTTTTTTTTCTTTGATGCAGGTAATATTTTATTCTTGCCCACTAGTAAAAATGTTAACTGTATAGTTGACGATATTGGTTGTTATGTGTCATCAATTATTACTTTTACAGTGGTTCATTTATTTATTTATTTACTTTTTAATAAAATTTTAGTGCACATTTTTAATAATCACTGCTCACAAGATATATTTACTTAACATTTCAATAAAAACCATTGAATAAAATCTCCCCGTAGCGAAGTGCGGCTGTATATCTAGTTCATTTGGATGTTTTGACTCAACTATTGTCAAAAGAATTAAGGGATAATGACCCTAGAGGCCCCCGAACTATCACCTGTGATAAGTTGACATCCGAACTTTTATTTTAGACAAACTCCCCCCTAAACTATGACTTTGTGACAGCTTGCCCCCTCCACCATTAATTAGCTATATAATAATTCAATTAAAATATGAATTGACCATAATACCATTATACATTTATTGGATGCATTATTTTTCATTATTACAACATATTGTTACATAAATAAAAGTCCATAATGTATTGTGTACTACAAATTTTTAATTTAGTACTTATTTGATTAAATAAGTATTGTCACTTTATAAACTATGAATTAATAAACTATGAGCATTTTAAATCTTACAAATGCATAAGGGTATTATAGTCAATTCATATTTGAAATAAATTATTGTATGGCTAATTAATGGTAGAGGAGGCAAATTGTCACAAATTCATACTTTGGGGTGCATTTGTCCAAAACAAAAGTTCGGGAGCCAACTTATCACAAGATTAAAGTTCGGGGGCCTCCATGGTCATTATCCCAAATAATTAGCTTTTGTTCATAAGATGCTATACCACTTCCTCTAATATCTCTAATCCTCTCGCCGCTACTATCGCGCTACATAAACAGTCCCATTGGTGTCATAGTAACGCTCTCTCGTCTGCCGTCCGATCGCATCTGCACGGTCCAGCGTCTCCTCTTGGGTGGATACTTAATTTTCTTTCATTTGCTACATAATATATTTTATTTTTTCAATAAAGACGAGTCACTCAAATTATTTATCAATAAAATTTGCATCTCAAATTTGTACACATAATTTCTATATGGAGCACTATCTTTAGACTAAAATATTAAAGGCCCTACAAAAAATAAATGCTTGAAATTAATTAAATTTGTCATATATATGAACAACATAATGAATAAAATCCAACGTATTATTATTGTCGATCGGTTCCAGGTGTTTAGATCATTATACCACTTCCTTCAAGGCAGTACAAGTACCTTTTGAATCAGTGAGAACTGATTAATTAATTATGAACGCACAGTAGTACGATATTATTTTGGGGGAGATCAGAGAGCAGATACATGATTGACTGTCGCGTCCAAATAAGCTGAGATCCAAAATGGGTCTCAGAATCTGAAATCTCACTATAGACGGCTCAGATTATTTCAAAATACTCTCCTAAAAACTACATTCATCGGATCACAATCGCAGGATCCTGAGATCCACTTTAGATCGCAACAGATACAGGGACTCCTTGACTGTCTGTCTCATGCTGCTAGATATTTTCAGAGCTGCTTTCAAAGTTTGTATTCGCTACGTACTCTGATGCTCTTCTATTGTAAACAAATTAAGAAAAATATAGCAATTTTTAATCTTCATGATTAGCCAAATAATATATAATTAGCCTGCACATTGGACAAGTGTTTTCAACTACTGTAGTGCAATTAAAAATAGGAAACATTAAGCGTCCACATAATAGACGTCCATAAGTTGCTTGTTGTAAGTATATGGTATGTTTGGATTGACAAAGAATAACACTTTAATAGGATTAGTGAGCTATTCCTAACTTTTGCATGATCCAAACATGCAACCACTAATCCGGATTAGTGAGAATAGTTGCTAATCCGCTATTCTATATGAAACATGGAGTAGCTACTATTCCTTTTAACAATTCATCACTATTCTAAACAATATTTTTACTATTTCGAATAACACCCTATTTCTACTATTCTTTAGTTAAAAAAAATTACTATGTTTTTACTAATCTCATCCACTATTCTCTATTCTACTATTATTTCACTAATCCTTACATAATCCGAACGCACCCATATAGTGGTTACAAAAGAGATCCATTTGTCAGTCTATTTATTACATTTATGGACGTCCATGCGGACACTACACAGTGCTCATTAAAAAAATGGATGTGTGTGGTCATCCCTGCTTCATCTTTGCTGTCCCTGATCAGTCATGGACTCATGCTCACGTGATCATAGCTCGCAAGTTTAGGTATATATTGTATTATTGTGTGTATATATATATACTGTTTTGTAATAACTCTCGAGTCTGATGATCAGACATATTAATGTGAGCAGATATTCAAAAAATACAAAAGAAAAAGAGAAGGCAGACCGGACAAGGGACATTTCGAATATATATAAATGAGTGTGTTTGTAATTTAAAACAGAGGATGAATCATGAATGGGTTTGATGTGTATATGTATATGTTGTGTTGATCTGCTGATCTTGGGGTGTAAAGGACCCACCGTCTGATTATTTATTTGTCCAGGATTTTGTCCGGGCATGCGGCTTATTTAATGTGCAACATTTTGCTTTTATTGTTGTCTTGATGGTTTCTATGCATCCAGAAGAACATATTTGTTATTATTGATGCTTGCATTGCTTGCTTAATTATTGTGTGCAAAGTTAGCCAAAAAATGTTGGTTCTAAAATATTTTTCACATTGACATGCATGCCACTTACAATATCAAGTGGCCTTTAACAAATTAAAAGTTAAGTGTTATTAAGTTTGCAAAATATCTAGGACTAACCTTTGATCCAGTGATGAAAACAATGTTGTTTATGTGGGAGGTTGTAGATTCAAAATCAGATAAACATCTTTTATAGATATTTAAATTTAAATATTACAACTTTGTATTCGGAACGTTATTAATTACTTTGAAATAAAGATGAAATCTTTGAGTTGCTGGTAGCAAGTAGGTCTAAAATGATTAAGGCTGAAAAACTAGAGCAAATTCAAAGAGGAAATCTAAAAACTATCAAGAAACCAGAGAAAAAGTGGCTCAATTCTCATTTTTATCTCAATTTTTTTTTTAAAAAGATCACTAGACTATTTTAACAAATTTATAATAAGAATACAAATAATGAGCAGAGGCATGCGTGCTTATCCTCTACTATGCAATATGGTACTACGTGATTTCCAACCTTCACATTATCATCGCAGGCTCTTGGAGATGGAGTAGGTACGAATCTTAATGCGCATGGAGGCGTGCATACGTGGGGTGCCTCCAACAAAGAATTTTGAAAATGAGTGGTAATGTATAAGAATTTATGTTTTTAAATTTTTAACGTTATTTATAGTGCAATTTCACTCTCCCCTACCCAAAAAAAAAATAATAATAAAAGAAGAAGAAATATAATGAATCTTTTTAGTTCAGGAATATTTTAGTTTTTTTTATTTATTGGAAATCTTGTCAAAGTAATTAGTGATGTTAATCCCTTCCCAAGTTGAGATTTGGATCATACTAAGCTATGATTGTATAATAATATTTATTTAGTTGCGCTGATAATTTTTTCTGTTAAGGTATACTAAAATTTTTATCATTAATTTTTAATTGTTGCCCTCCTTAGCTTCAAAGGTATTGCGTATGAAATTGATTGTTATATATATATATCATTCTCACGCTAGTGAATTTTCACAAGATATATCCTTTGTTCTATTTCTGTTATAAAATAATTATTTTCTTATCTGGACATCTAGTCAATCGTATTTTAAAAGTATAAATTTTTTAATACAAAGAAAACTTGTGACTTTTGCGAAGAGAGACATCTTGCGCCTATTGAAAAACTGTTCATACAACCATAAACGTGTACGAAATGTAACAAATGCACTCCAAAATATAATATATAGATGCTATTTATGGATGGTTTTTGTATGGACATTAGCTAGGTATTCCTCTTTTGCGAATGCCTCACAAGTGTATGAGCATTTATGATCAGAGCTATCGCATTCCACAAGAGACAATTGACAAATGTATGTATATGTGACACAATGATAGTGATCGAATCAACCTTTACTTGCTACACTACACTAGCAAAATCACAATAGGGATTAGGGGATAAGGAAATTAAGAAATCAAAATACCATATTTATTTATGAGGAGGGATCCATTGACAATGGTTATTTTGACAATTTTGACAATGTTACTTTTAAAAAACTTATAAAAAATCACAAAAAATCTTAAAAACAGAAAAAAATTTACGGAACTATTAGGCAGGTTGGTATAGGCAACTCGGCTTTCAAGGTAGCTCTTCTAAAGGTTGACACCTAGATGTAAGCAAAGGCGCGTGCGAATGAGGCAAACCCCATTGAAGACGGGAGTGAGGTACAACAAGGCCATTTCCGTCCACCTTCTCCTAGAGCCGTACGTGAACGTTACTGCTCATACAGCTCCCAGCCAGAAAGTGCTCTAGACATCAGTTCATCCCGAGCACCACATAGTTTCCAGATGCAAGCAGGCGGGGAAGAGTTTTTGAGAGGACCTCCAGTATCTCACTGGCAGTCCCTCGTGGCTGCGGCACACACCTTTTTCTTTCGGAGCTTTTCGGCTCGTTTCACAACCGTGAACTATTACTTAACTTATAGATCGATTATGTTTCCGATTATATTCAATTTAAGCGACATTTGATAGCTTTTTGAAGACCCGTTAAATTACAACCGTTAAAAAGTGTATAAAATTTTGATAAGGCATCAAACGATATTCAAATTGATTGAAACTTGAAACATTATCAATCTATAAGTTAAATAATGCATTCATAAAACTTTTTTCATTTTTAAGATTTTAATGAATTTTTATAATTTTTTGAAAAGTCTTATTGTTAAGATTGTCAATATAGCCATTGTCCATGGATCCCTCCTCTTTATTTATTGCGCGGCAACCAACCTGTTCCACTACGCTTTACTATTAATTGCAAATATTGATTGTATTTTTAACCGACTTTTCATAGATTATGGTCTTGTCTAAGTCTCAAAGTGGATATTGAAAGGGATATATCATAGAGGAGGAGGGATCCATTGACAATGCTTATCTTGGCATTTCCTTAACCAATCTCCATTAGTTTTTGGTAGTAGCTATAGATGCTCTCATGCGGAAAATAAAAAATAAAAAATCACATCATGTCGCTATAAACTTGACTAAGATTAAGAAGGTCATGCATGACATTTGGAGTTTAAGTACACTAACCCATTTTTTGCTAATTGAATACATTATTAACTAGAAAATTAGAAACTATTCTTGTCAAGTGGGCACCCACAAATTAAAAATATCTCCTGCCCTTTTGTCTTTCTTGATCTAGCTTGAATATGGAATGATGCCATACTGTTGCTTAATTATTGCGCTCATACTGTACATTTATAGCTAGGTATATACGTGGTTATTTTATTAGTGAGGCTACTGCATTAATTAATAGTACGGATTGCTTCAGACTATTGTCTTGGCTATCATCTTCAATTTGAAAATATCAATAGTCAATTCGAACGGTTGCATTATAATCATCATATATAAAATTTGTTTATAAACCAAATTATTTGTAGATACTTTAAAATGTCACTTCATTAAAATATTATGAACCAACTAAATATGTGACACTTTTTAAAATATTATTAATATTAAGAATTAGTTCATCTATGTCATTGGATGAATTTTCTTTTATTTATTAAATGACCACAAAAGTGGTTATTCAGAAAAATCTAAATATATTAAATTAAAAGTAAACATACCGTGAGTTTAAGCTCTCAAAAGCAATGTGTGAACTTCAACTTTAAAAATATATCAAATCACATCAAAATTTTGATTTATGTGACCCAATAATGCTTTGTATCAAATTTTGTGAACATCAAAAGTTTTTCAATTTTGAAAATTTTTAGCTACTTGTTTTTGGGTTTTTAGAAAGTGACTGTACAACATAAATTAAATTATCATTGTTTTTATCTTTTACTTTTAGCAATATAAACAAAATAATTAGAGTTAGGTTATCGTGCTTTGCATAACAAAACTACAGTTTTGTTATACGCTCATATCTCAACAACCGTAACACCGATGGCCGATCCGATTCGACCGGTGCATTCTACATATCAAAAACTCATTGGATACAATTTTTTTTTTCTATTTTTAGAGATTCCTAACTATTTTTAACGATTTTTTTAAAAAACGACCCTCAATATGAGTTCCAAATATATTATTTTATTATCATTTTTTGCTCATCTTTCAAAAATCGTTAAAAATAGTTAGGAATCTCCAAAAATTAAGAAAAAATTGTATCCAATGAGTTTTTGATATGTAGAATGCACCAATCGAATTGGATCGGCCATCGGAGTTACGGTTGTTGAGATATTAGCGCATAACAAAAATACAGTTTTGTTATGCAAACCACGGTAACCCACTCAAAATAATTATTAATTACCTTATTTATATTCATTTTACACAGATTCACATGCGCTTCCTTTATCATGAACCGGGCATGAAAAATTAAATTATGCACCTTCATAGGGTGTGTTTGGCAACCAAAAATTGGAATAGAATAGTAAAATAATAGCTATTCCACGTGCCAAACAGAAAATAGCTATTTGAATAGCTCTAAAAAATTGCTAATCCGCTATTCCTCCTATTTGGTCGAATAGCGGAATAGCTATTCGAATAGCTCTAAAAATATTTATCACAATACTATTCCAATTGTCATTTGCCAAACAATATTTTCACTATCCGAATAGCTCTAACATCGCTATTCTTTTTACTCTTCCAACAACCACTAATCTATTTTTACTAATCGGATAGCACTATTCTATTGCTATTCCTTGATTTGCCAAACGGACCCTATAAGTGGAATAGGGATTGGTTAATTAAACATGTACATATATCAGTTCTCAGTCATCACAGTTTTAAATTTATGCTCTCCGTGTGGAAGGTCGCGAGTTCGAAATCCAGATGAAGAGTTTTTTTATAGACATTTAAATTTGAGTGGCTTGACCCTCATCTTTATTTCAAGAAAAAAAATGTATTAGTCATCCAGTCATCACAGTTTTCATACTTTTTAAAAAGGAAATTTCAAACCTTATTTTTAGACTAATGGTTGTAGACCCAATTTGCTATTTGAGCTGACTCATAAACAGACCCAGAAGGACCACATTGGTCGGCCTTAAATTCCTTAAAACTTCAAACAATATGATGCTTCCGGGCTTAAACATTAGGACAATCTTGTAATGAAAAAACCCAAAAAGAATTGTTCTTTGAGTCCAATAAAATAATTAGCCTTTCTATGTCGTTCACATATTGGGCTTACTTCTAAACAAAGTACTGTAGAATGTGTGTATACAGGTCTACAGTTATGATTAATCAAAAACTAATATGGGCTGAAAATTAAATGCGTCGTTTCATGTAAATATAATAGGGTACACTTTTAAATCTTTGATTAAGCGAGTTAGCCTCAACTGTCATGATCGGGGCAGTTCGGCGGTGCTATTGACTTAAATATTTAAGTATTAGTAAGTCACACATGTTCGGAAAAGAAAAAAAAAGGGCTTAAGAAAGCTTAAGTCTTAGCCATGGGTATGGCTTCCTTAAGAATCCGGGCAAGGCTTAAGCCCCCCCCGATCAAAAGGAGGCTTAGGCTTAAGGAGAAACTTTTAATCCGTACTAAGGAACTTGTGTTCGGAATGATTAAGAGGCTAAAGAAGTTAAAGAAAGCCTAAGGAAGGATTGCCAAACATGCACGAAGTCTTTAACCATTACATTCACAAGTACCATTGGTTTGTGTAATTAAACACCAAAATCCGACAGAGTGTAATATGGATGCATGCTACGGATTAAATGTAGCAGATAGGATATAACAAACTCTTTTTTTTTCTTTAAGCATTAATTTTCCATAATAAATACCGGATATTGGATTTGGGCCAGCAAGCAACGAAGAACTTGTTGGTTCAAGCGCGTCAGACAGTTGAGAGCTGAAGCATCAAAATCATAAATTCATAATTTATCTTCTTCTTTTTTTCGAAATGTTGATAGAAGCTACCAACAATAAATTCATAATTTATCTTTTTTTTTTTTTTTCTTTTCGAAAGGATGATAGAAGCTTCCAACAATGAATTCATAATTTATCAAAGGAGGAAAAATAAAAAAATTTATTTTGGTTCTGGCTAGCCAGATAGATTGGTATATAGTTAATTACTGGTTCCGTTACGTTAGATCTTAAGCAGTTGACTTTGTAGCTATCGATATCATTGGATCCTTAATCTGTTAGTTATTAAGTAACTTATTATTTTCCTTATTTTCGTCAAACATACAGAGATGTCAATGCCATTGATTATCTGAGACTGATCAGAATGTAATATAAGAGAAACATCTCGCGTCCATTGAAAAACCGTCAATATGTACATCCACAAACATGTACAGAATGTAACAGATACAGTTCAGAATGTAACGAATATATCTCGAAATGTAACCTATAGACGCTATGGATAGTTTTTCGATGAACGCTAGGTATTACTCTTTAATTTAATGCACGCCATTTAAGTCCGTCCGAGAGGTGTCGTGCAACGGTGCAAGAGGGCACGAGACCACGCTGCTTCTTTTCTTCACCATGTGCAGATCATATGTTGCTCATCTCCATTTGAATGATAAACTGCTGGAGTGCTAATGCCCGGATGTTATGGATCTTAATTTGCACTATAGATTAGATCGGATCGTAGTTGGATCTTAATTTTTAGATTAGATTTATGTTAAATTGTTAATGGCTAATAATGCTTGGCTTCCCATGTGTAAAAGGATAAGATAATCATTATTATAATCTATTGCATTTTAATTAGATCGCCAATATAATTCATTACACATATTTTATTATGTTGATATATTCGTATCGTGAGTAAATATACAGTAAGTTTAATATCAAAATCATATCAAATCACTTTCAAATTTGAATTCATGTGGCTCATTACATTCTTTAGAAAAATCGTGAGCAGTACAAAAGTTCTTTCATTTTTGGAGAATTCTGTGTATTTGTTTTGGATTTTTTAAAAGTGATGCATAAAACATTGAATATTTTTATTAATCATTTTATATGGCTCGTCATATTGCTATTTCATTTAATTATTTTCTTAATAATTTACTAGCATTTATTAATTGTTTAAGAAAAAATATTTTACTAATTGGTTCAGTTTAACATACTTAATAATAAAGCTCTTTTTCATAACATGATTTGTGAAATGGAAGCCCAAAACAAAGCCAAAATTCTGAGATAAACGAATAAATAAATTCAGATGAAAGCTCTATACCAAACATCTGTAATGCAAAATAAAATCCAATTGACATCTCCATTTTGCAGAGGAACAGAGAGAACCAAGCCATCACACTTTAGTACGAATCTCAAAGTGCACCTGGCACCTCATCTGGCGCGTTGACTTGTCTCATCATTGGAGATATAACCGACCAGAAACTCAGACTTAAAGTAACAACAACAGTACTATCTTCTCACAAAATCATTTTTTTATAACATTTCCAACATAAATAATGGTAAAAAATATAGAAGAAAAATACACTATTCAAGTATCCAACTATGAACTTAACGAACCAAGCAACTTCCAGCCAACTAAGATATTAGTAGTAGAATCTATTGTCGACCCAGAATATTGACTAGAGGAAATCACATAACGAGTCAAAATTGTGGCTAGTTACGACTCGCAACACGAAAGGCTCTATGAAAAGAGTGACAGAAGAACTCGAGCAATTTCCATTGAGCTTAGTAGCTTACCAGTATATATATATAACAGAAGAACACTGGTACAAAGAAAACAACAAACTAACCTAGGTGGATATATAACCTCAAATTCAAATTCAAACACCTTCAATTGCTACTAGAAAGTGTAAAAACTCGACCAAAATGGCGATTGTCGAGCCGGTAAACGGTCACCATGACAACAAAAACATGAGGGGCCTGTCGCGGTGTCCTCGACTCGAGTTGAGGCCACCGACTGTCGAGGCGATTGAACAGGCCCTTGAAGACAGGGCCAGCAATGTTCGGTTTGACGATGTTACATTGTATGACAAGCAACGGATGAAGAAGTTGGCTGAGTTGGTCGGATCGGATTCGAAAGACGGATTGGCCCGCCTGTTCGAGCAGCTGTGGCATGCCCTGGCACGGCAGCAACCGAAGAAAACGGGCTCGGTAAGGCGGCATGAGAAGCGGTGGAGGCCGAAACTTCACAGTATACCTGAGGAAATCTGATACTTAATTACTTATAATTAGTTCTTATTAATTGTTCCCTTTTAAGTTTTAAGTCCTTGTATTTTCCTGTCACATTTTATTTATTTTTTTTGCATTTTTTGTATATAGGGTATTGTACTTTTTATGTTTTATGATCCTTTTCTTGATGGTGATTTTATTATGCCATGGAAGAAAGGAAGACTGCTCATGTAAAAATCTCCAAATCAATTAATTATTTTTGCCTGTTGCTTGAAGCATCATACATGTATTTCTTTGCTGTTGCCTTTGTTGTGAAGAAATGAAATATGATAGATTAATTGGTTGTTTGATTTGTTTTGGAGAGGGATACAACTATTTGTCCTCAAATATCACCAATCGTTAAAATAAAAATAAATTCTGTAATATAGAGAAGCAATTTGACGCCATGATTTATCAGCATTCATGAACTAATTTAATTTTCAATGCTATACATAACAATCTACAATTTCGTCACCGTCTAGATTAAAAAAAAAATTAACTAACTTTTATTTCATCAAAATCTTGTCAAATAACATAGAAAAATATGGGCTAATAAATATAAGTATCATCATTATTCCGTTTTACCAAATACCAGTAAAAAGCCCACTCCTTACTTTGGGCTGAAATTATTATTTCTTATAATAAACTTTTAAGATTATTGTAATGAGCCTTAATTTGAGATAATTTATATGGGCCTTAATTTTAATGGGCTGAGAACGTCAACGGGCATTAACATACATCAACGGTTCTGATCTATCGAAGAAAATGATCAACGGCTCAGATGTGATGATAGCCCTTTCATGTCATTTTTTTCAATATGCTTTTATTATTAGTAAGGATATATGTAGTAGTAGTAGATACTGATAACTCTTGTTAACCAGGCTGTGATCAATGCCAAGGCCCTTATTATATCAGGCCCAATAATAAGGATTCAGTTTAGTTGTCAATTAGCTCTTCCAATTTCTGGCCCAGTATCATGCATCAATATATTTATATCAGATAGCAAGTAGATGTAGAGAGATCAATTTTAGTACTGGTGCGGATGCATTGTCATAATGTCATGTAAGCTGATTCTCGTTGATGTGTTGTTATACACCAGTAAAGAGCTCACGCGTCGGCATTGCTTTGGCCTCAAATTGTTATTGCTTATAATAAATTTTTAAGATAATATGTAATGAGTCTTATATTGAGAAAATTGATATGAGCTTTAAATTTTAACGGGCTGAGACATTAACGTCAACGGATATTAACGTAAATCAACAGTTCTGATCTATCCAAGAAAATGATCAACGGCTCAGATTTCTTATTTAGGGAAGATAGCTCTTTCATATCATTTTTTCTAATATGCTTTTATATATAGTAAGAATAAGGATAAATAGATTAAGATAACTGCTGTCTTGATCAAAATTCTGATGTTATGTGTCACATACACGCGTTGTAAATTGTATAAAGACTTCACACTTGCATGGGAAAATAATTATAACACAAGCATTGCTGTCTTGGTTCGCTTGTTCGTACAAGCATCTAATACAAGCATCCTAAAGGACAGTCGCGGAGCTTCACATAAAATCAAGGGAGGCCGATTGTCTAGAAAATTGACATCAATTGTCTATTTTAGTGCTTTAAAAGTGAGAATAACTAGTAGACAATTTAGATTATTTTGCTTCTCAAGTTTGGCAAAAACATATATAACATAAAGGGAAGTACATAAAAAATATTTTGCCCAGCAAATACTTTACAACAAACGGTCCAAGAAATTCAACTCATATATTGAAAGTAGGGCTGGCAAAAAAGTTCGTAGCTCGTAATTCGCTTGAGCTCGATTCGGTTTGAGCTCGATTCGATCTGAGCTCGATTTGATTTTATGTCAGCTCGAGTTCAATTTAGCTCGGCTCGATTTTTTCTTGATTCGATTCGCAATAGCTCGATATATAGTAATTTGAACATTTTTTGAACTATTTTGTCAAAATTGTTTGTAATAATATACCTATTTTATTATTTAATTAAAAAATATACTTATTTTATTGTTAAATTGATAAAAATAGTGATAATTTGTTTATATTATCAAAAAATAACAAAATAATATACTTATTTTAGCTTTAATTATCTATGGTAATCATAATTTATTATAATAATTGAGCTCGTATGGAGCTCGGAGCTCGATTCGAGTTCGAGCTCGTTCAATTCGGTTTCGGCTCGGTTCGATTTCAGCTCGATTCGGTTAAGGTACAATTCGATTCGATTCAATTCGTTGCCAGCCCTAATTGAAAGACATGGTCCCAGCATACATATATTTCTCTTTTAATTAAATCTATATTCCATAAAGAGTGGTAGGTTTAATGTAATTTACCATTGATTTTGTTTGAAACTTTTATATACTTTGATCCAATGACTTATATGTTTTTCTCTTCATATTAAATAACATGAATATGATGTGTTTTAATTTTTAAAACAATATTTAACCCTTAAAATTATCTAACATTTATGTATTTAATTATTACATTACTATTATTTATATCAAAAGATTTAAAAATTATGTTCAAAATTTTGTTTAATATTAAATTTTTTATAATTTTTTTATTATTTATTTGATACTATTTTTTGGACGAAACCCGAATTAATAGCTCTAGCAAATCATAATTAGTTAGTTCAACTCCGATATCTATTACTCAACCCAATTAAATAGAAGAGCGCATGGTTAAGGAGAAAATTAATGATTTAGAAAGAGTAATTTTATTAAGGGAAAATAATGTTGGATTACGCGGGAGGGGAGGTGCATTTTATTGTCCAAACAGATTTTACAACGAAAATTAATGAATTTGGTGGATGTTTATAAATTTTAAGGGGGGGGCGGGCACCCAGGTTGGCCTCCAAAGAGGTCCGCCTCTACTAAAGGACCTAGCTAAACACATCAATTGGTCTGTGCACTTCATCTAATACATAACTTCTTTTCTACCTTTCTTGGCGGCGTGCAATCACGAGCGGATCCAGAGTTGTGACATGGGGAGTACTTAGAAGTACAAAACTATATATCCATCAATTATATGGGGCCAAACAGAAATTACTGAGCAAATTATATAGAAAAATTACATATATTCCTTTAAGTTACAAAATCATGGGGGGTGCTTAGCACCCCCATATCCACCCCCTAGCTCCGCCCCTGCGTGCAATGAGTTACAATATTTTAATTCGTCAATATTCACAATGAAGTTGTCATCTTTTTTTCTCAGTGGTTTTCAAATATTAACCTTCTATTTATCTGATAAGTGTACTAAGTTAAAGCAAAACAAAAATGTTAAATCATTTTATTAAAGTGATGTTCGTGGTAGTGAGGTAAATAATAGATAAAGTAAAATAAATAGAATGTGCAAAAAATATAAAACGTTAGTGATTTATTTGGTCTCTAATTTTTTAGATGACTGTTGTCAAAATTGAATTGATACTCTTGATAACATCTTTTTTTTAAAAAAAGAAAAAAAATCTCATAGAAAAATATTGTTAATTAACAATATGTTTTTACCTTTTAACCGGCCAACAAGTTCCACTGCAATCAATGGAGCAACCTACTTTGTAGGACAACAGATCCCTATTAGGTGGAAAGTCATTAATTGCCGGGTAAATCATTGTCTTTTATATTTTTTGAAGATAAAAATTGAAAAACCTACTCCAACTAAAAAATAAAATTTGAATTCTTGATAAATCTTTTTGTTTTCTTTAGAGTAGCTTATTATCATAACTTTTGAGTAAATTACATGATTGTCTCTAGAATTAATATATCTCATCCTTCATGTAATCAGTCCGCAAATTAAAATTTCATAATATTAATTTGAAATGTAGGACACTTTTGTATAAATTTAAAATTTTGAGGAATAATATAATATATTTATATTTGAAGAATTTACGGATCAAATTGCTACATACGTATAAGAACCATTATATCTGAAAAAAGTTATACTTTTGGGAACAATTATGTTATTCAGTCTTCTTCTTCTTCTTGTTCTTCTTTTTTTCACAATCTTCAAAATGATAAAGTGTCACGCTTTTTTTTTTCTTTTTTTTTTTTTAATTAGCGTGTATTACAAAATTTTCAAGTCATGCTTAACTACACAGCTGTCCAAATGAAGGACTTATATATTTAATTCATTAGACGAAGAAATGTTGGTTCTTTAATTAATTTAAAACTCACAAATTAATTAATTAGGATTCTCCAGATGTCAAGGAACAATCAAGTTCTAAAGTACCCAACAAAATAAACCAATGACCATCCATCTGCTTTGCTGCATATATTGCACCTTTTTTCATACAAATAGTTACTATAGTTGGGTGCAAAGTTCACCTTTGAGAAATGTTGTTATTAATCAAACAGTAATTAATTAACCACCCATTATTAATTTACATATCGGCACCGTAAGAGGATGGATGAATATGATCATTGGAAAGCGACCTTCTACAATACTAATATTCAATCCACAACCTTCCAACGGCCATGTGCAAGAACAACTGCCCATATTATATATCATCCTCTATTAAGCTACAAAAATAAAAAAATAAAAATAAATAAGAGATCACAATCGATCTCCTGTATCTATTTTTTGTACCAGTTTCTGTGCCCAATATACATGATACTCATCAGTCATCAGTCATCACTTACCCAAAAACGCAGGACCCAAGTATCAGTGATTCTCTACAACTACATTGATAGAAACCTGCTCACAAAACGACAGTGACAACCTCCATTTGGATTGTTGGAGTCTTTAAAAAGAAAATAGGGAATATGACTCCCAAGGCTCCCGAACTTTCATCTCATGACAAGTTGGCTTCCGAATTTTTATTTTAGACAAATAGCCCCCCAAACTATGATTTTGTGACAATTTACCCCCTCAACCATTAATTAGCCATATAATAATTCAATTGATATATGAAATGACCACAATACCCTCACACATTTGTAAGATAATATTTAAAATGCTCATGGTTCATTAATTTATAATTTATAAAAAGATAAGAAATATTTAATCATATAAGTATGTAATTAATAAATTTATATTACATAATACATTGTCGCCTATTATTTTATACGATCTACTTTTATTCTTATAATGATTTAACCTTTATAATGATTATATATTTAGAGCTAGACTATTATGCAAACGTTAGCATTTCGGTCCGAAATGCTAACGCCTCAAAATTAGTGTAATCATGTCCGAAATCACAATTTATGGTGCTCAATATATTCTTCATGTGAAAATATTGAGAAATACAAAAATTTTCTATTTTTGGAGATTTATAAGCATTTGTTTTGAATTTTAGAAAATTACTCATAAATATTAATTAAAAATTGATGTTTGTACAAGCTATTTTCAAAAATACAAAACAAATACTTAAAAAATTTTAAAAATAGAAAATTTTTGTATTCCCTGATATATTCATATGAAGAATTTATTGAGCACCATAAATCGTGATTTCGGATATGATTACGCTAATTTTGAGGCGTTAGTTTGCATAATAGTCTAACTCTATATATTTATATACAAAAAAATGATAAAAAAATTTGTATATATATTTACAATTTCAAATATTCAACTATTTTTTCATAAGTTATTTGCTATCATCACAATCAAATAAACAAAATTTATTAATTTTAATTAGTTATGTAACTATGTACATTATTAATTAATTATTTATGTAATTAAATGTTATAATAATAAAAATAATGCATCCAATAAATATATAAGGGCATTTTGGTCATTTTATATTTCAAATGAATTATTATATGGTTGATTAATGGTTGAGGGGGTAAATTGTCACAAAATTATAGTTTGGGGGCTACTTGTCTAAAATAAAAATTCAGGGACCAACTTGTCACAAGGTGAAAGTTCGGGGGCCTCTAGGTCATTATCCCGAAGAAAATAATAATAAAATGTTGGATTCTTCGCCGCAGAAGTCGGCTCATCATCATCAGCCCATGTGCAGTCTGCTGCTGAGAAAGATGCTTGCCTGATTTTATCTATCTTTGTTTACAAATTGCTTGCTTGCAACCACCACCAGCAGATTGATTAACAAGTAACAACTCATGACATTCAAGTTCAACAACAGCGACTGCTCTGCTCATGGCCATGAGTTCTGTCCGGCCATCCGCATGTTATATGTTATATAATTCCCCTTAATTAAGGTAACTAACTTGTGGCTAGGATATGTTATTGTTACCATAGCCTAGCTAGGTCATATATAGCTATTTTGACTGCCGTTTTAATTTGGTTTTCGGCCTGATGTTAACATCAGTGATCAGTAGGACTTCAAGGCGGCCGCACACAAATTAAAAAAAAAAAAAAATTTAAGCACATACAAATATAATTACTTCCTGTATATTTAATTAATTATTTTATAGTTGGAATTTTTTTCTGCATTTCTTTGGGAAATTTTATGGAATAGCTTATTTTTTTAGTCATCTTAAAAAAATTCAAAACAAATATTCAAGTATTCTAAAATTGAAATTTTGGTATCCACATATTTTATTGTGTAACATCTATGAAGATATTGGAGTATGTTTATTTTTTTTTAATTAAGTTCACTAAATAGTTTGTGAAACTAATTAAAATGACTACATTGCTAAAAGGAACTGCATGCATAATACTAATTAATAAGTTTGTACAATTAACCTTTTTATGTGTATCTAAAATGGAAATTTAAAAAAAAAAATTGTTGACTTCTAGAAGTCTTGTATATTCTTATGGCTGTATATATTATATGATTGAAATTACAGCGTTCATATTGCTGACTTTTTTTTTTAATATATATAGAGTACAGATGAATTATTTAATTTGGTATTACAAAGATTAAGATGAAATAATAGCCGACTAGTTTGAAGACGTTGCAGTTTTGAAGTTAAACTAAATTTTTTTCATTAGGACATATATATACTTAAAATGAAAGGCTTAACCCCTTTACTTCACTAAAAAGTAGATGACAAATTTAAAACTTATAGAATTATCTCTATTTACATTGATTTTTACTCTGTATATATGTATCATGTAGTCATATATTTATATTTGATTAAAGTAATGACAGTAAATTATAATTAGTAACTTAGCATATTTTTCATGCTAATTAAGATTCGTAAATTAATTAGCGATGACCAAAACTTATTTATTAAACTTCCTTTTTCCAAGCCAGCTAGCAACAAGCATACATATACTGATCGATATACATGTATATATATGTATTGTGAACAAAGTCTTATAAATTAAAATCATAATTAACCGAATAAAGTTTTGTTACAAAATATAGTCTGAAGTAAGAAAAATGAAATGAGATATAAATATAATCTAGATCTTAAAATTATGTAGTCAAATTAATTAATTATATGCTTATAAAATGAATATATTGAAAATTTAATTATTGCTTTAAACTCCAAAGTGTCAGTGCATATATATTCTTATGCACATACATATATAGTATTGTACGTATAAGTGATTCATGCAGTGCATTTTGCCATTTAGGTATAACAATGATAATCATATGCATATATATATGGTCCTCTGATCATTATTACCTTTTTTCTGAAATATACTTGGAAGTTGGAACTCGGATGAAAAAAAAAATATTCTAACAAACTACTAATATTTTTTTTATTACAAGTTAATTTGTAAAGATATAAATTTATGATAAATAATTAATAGAACATTCGAAACTCTTATTTGCCAATTATATGGTTGGTTTACCTAATGGATCCTGGATAGCCTGTCTTAGACTCCTCTCATAATTCCATATGATTGATATTATGATATATATAGCTGCTCAGATTCGATCCTATAATTATTGGAGTATCAAAACCGTTAGACGTTAATTAGACTATTCTAATTTAATTATATAGTTACTTAATTATTTCATTATATAACAAGTTATCATTAAGTAACTAATTATATAACAACTACTTTTTCATGGGGGGAAAGGTAGAAAAAATCATGTAAATTGGAAGCACGTCTCTGGATGCTAGTTTAATCAAATATATATTTGGCACTACTCATTTAAGTTTGCCTATCATTGTTGGTTGCATTTATGAGCTATCTAAATTATAAAAACAACAAATTATAAGTGTAATAATGTCGTATATATGAATATATATATATATGATCGTGAGTTCAAGTCAATTAATTAATTAATTCTATAAGCGGAACTTTGATTAATTAATTTCAGGTGTTATGCTAAAATAATTGTTGAAAAATTATATATATGCTGTACTTCACTTATATAATTCTTATCTTGTTTAAATTATTCTGCATGTGTTACACAACAAGCAAGAAGTACTTTTCGAATGCAAGCTGGCTTTGAATGGAAATGCATAAGTAAAAGTATTTTTAATTGGTATATTAATCTGCCAATCTATATAGTATATACAATGTATAAATGTGAACGTAATATGGAATTGACGAACTATATATTAGTTAATTTGGCGAAATTTAATGTTTTATTTATTATAAGTTTACTGGGTTATTTTTATTAAATGATGAAGAAGACAGAAATTGTGCAATGATAAAGAAACATTATCCTCGACATGTATGCACGTTCGTCCCAATCAGAACACAATCAACCATGTGAGAATAAGACAAGCTAGGCAGCCTTGTTCTTTAATTATCATCAAAGATACCATATAATATTCCTTTTTTTTCATACGGAATTAATTTCCTTCGAAATTGTATTTTTTTTTTTTGGGATTTCTCATAATTAAAGAAGTATTAGAATTAATTTTCCCAAAATGCAATTGGGGTCAGCAATGGAATTTATGGCCAGTTCTTACTCTTAAATTAAATTAATATATTGATAGCTTAAGTTATCAGATTACCCATCTTTTTTTTGAATTGTCAAACCATACATGCAAATTTTTAATTCCAAATTTTTGCGAAAAGTAAACCTTGACATTTTATTTTAAATAAATGAACATTATATTGATAACATCAATAAAATAGAAAAAGGAATTAATTAATTAACTATTGATCATCTGGGAATGAGTGAAATGAGGAGATAATCATGGAGTCCTGCATGTGGTAACTTGGAACTTGGTCGGCTCAAGAGACGGAAACTAAATTGTATTTATTCACATACTTAATAATTGGGAGCAAAACCGGCACAAAACAAGAATGTTTTGCTTTTTAATACATGGTTGACAACTCCAAATTGGCCTTTCTTTATCTGTACCTTAAGGCCATACCGCAGCCTGCTTTTTCAATCAGATGGTCAGGATTGGTTGCTGCACTGATCTTAAAGTTCTCTAGTGTTTGCCGTACCGATCTCAAAGTAATTCAGTGTTTCTCAACCGTCGGATCATGAAAAGCAGGGTCTGCTCTTCTTTATAGAAAAGTAGCGGATTCGGATCCGCCCATACCGACATCCTCCTTGGTTCCTATATATGCAACCAAACACACCATATGCCACAAGCCAACAATCCTAGCTAGCTACTCATCTCACTCAAAGACAAGGAAATTAAAGATCATATATTAACAACAAAAGAAGCAAACTTGAAGCCATGGCCAAGTGTTTCTTCCCTTACATCAACAGGAAGCACATACCAGCTGACAAGTTTCAGCAAGGGAAGCTCCTCAGTCACGAGGAAGACGACGGGAAGATGACGGTTAAGATCGTGGTGACCAAGAAAGAGCTGAAGCATTTGATCGCGGCGATGAATCAAAGGGAGAACAGTGCCAAACAGAACCGTCAGAGAATGGCCCCGCAGTCGCTGGAGCAGCTGTTCAATGTGCTCAGACGGAGGCGTGAGAAGAAGCAAGAAGTGATGAGGAGCCGTCGGGGCGGATGGGAGCCTGCTCTTCAAAGCATTCCTGAAGAAATCGGAATTCAGGAGTGATCGAAATGATCGCAGAGAAATTGTTTCTGTTTTGTTAATTCTTCGTGTTCTCCTTTTGAGCTTTCTTGAATCATGACAGTCTGATCGATAGGCACTGATCGTTTTATATGTCGCTGATGCCTAGAAGTCGAGATTAGTAGGACGAGGTTTTTGTTTTCGGTTGGAAGTGCTGCTGTTCTGCACTCCAAATAGGATGTTCGGTTGAGCAGTGTAGAGGCAGGACGGTTGAGACAATGCGCAGACGGCGGAGCATGCAGTGCTGATTGAAAACCCGGTTACTCGGATGTTGCCTTCCCTGTGTTTTTTACCAGTACCAGTTCATCTCTGTTCGACGTTCCTAGATCCCGGTGTACTACTTTTGTATCATAATATGTATAATTATCTTGGTAGGAGTAAGCTGTAAGCCTGTAAGCAGTTGTTTTTAGAGACTGTTATGGTTTTCCAATTGTATAATCACTATTGTAATGTTGTCTATATATGAACAAGGAATTCATCTTTTTTAGAAATTAAATACTTTCAATTTTCTGGTGATCTTGAAGAACATTCTCCTTCTAGTGCTGATAAGAACATAATTAGAGAATTCAAACCTTAATCAAAAGAAAAACCAGCAAAACCGAAGAGTTGTACATCTTATAGATTTATGCCCTTCTAAATAATGATTTCTTCAAGTTTTTAGATTTTAACTGGTACCAGTATCACCTTGAAAAAGATAGTAGCTGTACTATCAAACTTCACTTTCACCTATCAGGAGTTTCACTTTGAGATTATTTATCCTGATACAATGACAGCATTTCACAGGCTGATTGGAACTTTTGGAAGGTGTCCCAGCATTGCATATCATCTTAACTCGTGGTGTTTGCAAATTGCAGTGCAGCAATAGGATACCAGTGCTGTATCCATGCTACTTGGTCTTTCAATAATTTTGTTTTGTGATGGTTTCAGTTGATAGATCCAACTTAAGAGTAAAAGTCTGCTGATGCTGCTTCTAATGTTTGTGAGATGCGATGCTCTGCTGAATAGTAAATCGGTACCAATATTTAAGATACGCCGGTCTAGCATAAGATCAACATGGATCGGTACAGGACTACTAGTACCAGACTCCCATGGAGTAATGCAGGTACTGAGCTTAGTTCTTTATTTTCCTTGTATTACTGATACTGGTACACATTCCATTCCAAAGAAGAACAAAAGCACCACATTACAATACAGAACAGTAAAAGATCTTAGTAGTAACCTTTTGTACAAATTCTAACCATATTACTACTCATTACATAAGCAAGATATCTCCATTATTCATATAAACATATTCACAGATACAATCCCAGCATACAATACAAACTTGCCAAATTGCATTCATCAACCAAACCCTAGCTTATATCACACAAATATACACAAAACTTCATGTATCTAATTAAGCAATCCAGCATGCCGTTTCACGACGGGATAACACTAAGCTCTTTGACCTTAAACCGGTACCTCGGTCGCCGAGGGATGACCTGACTCGGTCCGAACCCCAATTGCCCGTGGCCTTCCATGATCGGCGGCCCGTCGTCGTACACGTACCCGACAAGGCGGCCGCAACCGTCGCACATGATCCGGGTCCGCTTGCGCTGGATGCCCCAGTAATCGAGCGTCTCGAAGAACGGCATGAACTTGGCCTCCTTGCTGAACTTGAACTTCGACTCGTCGATCCACGAGAAGGAGAGAGTGTTCTTGTTCCCGGCCTCAAAGTATGTGTCCGGCGGGTACAGATGCGCCGCGTTGAGGTTCAGATCAGTCCCACATGACCCACACCTGTATCCGGAAGCCATTGGATTGGATTGCAAGAGAAGAGGAAGGATCAAGGAAGAGGGTTTGGGAAGGAGACTTTTACGAGGGTTTGTTTGTATGTCGGCGGAAACAAGAAACGCGGCAGCGCCGGTCGTGGTCGACGTGGGTGAGTTTGACTGCAATCGCTCTGGAAGAAGAGAAGAAGTAAACGCTAGAGAAGTTTCTAACTTTCTACTTGGGCTTTGCTAAGTAAGAAGGAAAGACTCAGCACAATTGGGCTGTCACTTCAGTTATTCAAGATCATGGGCTTTAAATTAATTTTAGGCCCTGAAAAATTGGGCTGGATTCAGAAAGGCTCCCTTGCAATTATGGGCCTATATTAGTTTGGGTTCCACAATTGGGCTGGATCGGATAGAGAGGCTCTCCTCAATTATGGGCCTAAATTAATTTTGGTTGCACAATTGGGCTAAATTGGATATATAGGCACTCATAATGGGCCTAAGTTAATTTGCGCTCTGCATAATTGGGTTGTTTGGAATAGCATGGGCCTAAATTATTTGGGCTCTGCAAAATCGGATGTAATGGATAAAAGGCTCTCTCAATTATGGGCCAAATAGGCTCTGCACACTTGAGCTGGATGGATAGAAAGTCTCTCATTATATGGGCCTAAATTAATTTGGGCTTACACATTTGAGCTGGATCGGATAAAAACTCTCAATTATGGGCCCAAATTAATTTGGGCTTTTCACAATTGGGCTTCATAATTCCCAAGCCATTTCTTTTCCTCTTTTTTCATGCATTGCGAACACAACAGAGGAATTGATCAATTGAGATTTGAGAGGGGAACAAGTAACAACAATGGCGTCTTCCATCTGTCGCCTCTCGCGCCCTTCTTCTTCTTCCCTCCGTCAAACCCTCGCCTTCTCCCGCCGCCTGCACGAGGGCCCCGACACGATCGACGAGCTCCTCGACCGGCACCTCGCCAAGAAGGACCCGAAAGTGGACGACGACGGCGATGATCCTCTGCGGCGCGGCCTGACGGGCACGCGGCGAGAGGCGCTGAGCCTGTACCGGGATGTGCTGCGTGCGTCGCGGTTCTTCACGTGGCCGGACTCGCGCGGGGTGCCGTGGCGCGAGGTGCTGAGGGAGAACGCGAGGAAGGAGTTCGAGGACGCGAGGTTTGAGACGGATCCGGAGATCGTGACGAAGCTGTTGATCGGAGGGAGAGAGGCGGTGCAAGATGCCGTTGATAAGCTCGCGGTGGCTGCGAAGAGAATGGCCGAGCAGGAGGCTCAGGAGCGGAGCAAGGGAAGGAGATGAATTGTTGGATTGTGAGTTTGTGACTTGTGAGGTATATCTTGTTTTGCTTAATTTTGTTTATTTTGGTTACATTTGGTTCATCACTTGTAAATTGTATTTGAGTTCAATTGGAGCTGATTAGGTCATAATTTTGCAAGTTTTGAGGAAAGTAAGAAGAAAAGATATTTACTTTGCATAGAGTAAGTCCTCAAAGGTGTAATTAATTGCTCTGCGAACTTCATCGTATCTCAATCAGATATTGCCCCAAGTTACCAGAAAAAAAAAATACAAAAGTGCAATATATAACAAAAGAATGTATGTATAAACTTTTGATTCTTGAGGATGCAATACTGGATGAAATTTATTATACAATAGATAATTTGTTTTGTTTGGGTTAAGATTTGAATAGCAACCTATACTGCTGCAAATCGGCAATAATTGTATGTACCCACTGGACAGCATTCTTTATTATCCAATTCTTGTATGGACCCACTGGCAATAATCCAACCTGATGTGTAATACTTGGTTGCCTGGTTTGCAGGAATGCTCCCTCATGTTCTGTTTCAATGGAGGTCATTCATTCCAGATGTTGCTGGTTGTTACTGTTTTAGGACTCCTCTGGAAGTAATAAATTTCTACAAGCTGCAACAAAAATTTAATGTGGAATGCATGCTAAGATCCAACAGTATTTTAATGTTGATTGCTTTCGTGTAGAATGTAGATTAGTTCACTTATGTACATTATATAATCCCTTCCTCAATATTGATGAATAGCAGAAAATGAAGAGTGTTTTCTTACAAATTTTAGCAGGTGGATTTCCATCCTGCAGTTTTCACCATCTCCTTATATCTCCAACTTAGCACAGATGTACATAATAATGTGGTCTGTACTGTCTTTTCTAGTTTTTTGTATACCTCCTGCTTTTTGGTTCATTTACTTGAATGGTGAACCTTATGTGTCATCAGTAGAGTTGCTTGTGATCCTTTTATTAGATGTTGATGTAAATTCGGGCTCCTTTTAGTTTACTTCTTTTATCCTTTCAATGCTCCTTCGCTACCTTTCATTCTTCTCTTTGCACATGTCCCTTCTTTGTTTTTTTTTTTTTTAATCCTTACATGCATTACTCCTCTCTTTTACTGTTTTGTTTTCTTCTTCCTTCTTTTTCTCTCTCTCTCATTTCTCAGTTTGCTAGCAGTGTGTAGAGAAAGAAGAGAAGATGTGTGGGTTATGGAATGTCTCACTGATTAGTGGTCGGCTGCACTGATGTGTAGTGAGAGCGTCGAAGGTGTGGCAGTGGCGAGAGAGACAAATTGGACAAGTCTCAAATGTAGCTTCCTTTTACCATGTGCGAGGGGTCAAGCCAAGAAAGAGTCTTTATTGCTCTCTCCTCTCCTTCGACAATTGAAATGAAAGACACAAGTAATGTGCTCAATTGGTCTCTGGAAGTAAGCTCCGTTCTTATTTCCTTGGTTGCAAACTGGGTACAATTTGGTTTATGGCCTTTTGGCCGATAGGGTTTCTTGACATGTCAAGAAGCAAAAGGACCAAAAAGATATCTACATATGGAGTTTGAACGAAAAAGGAACTGCTGGGTTGTGTATAGAAATCTACAGAGAGACACTTTGGAAATGAGAGCTCTGGCTAATTTTGAGTTTCTTAGTTTCATCAAATTCTTTTTCTGAAGATGCTCTGTTTTCTGATGAACAAAAACTTAATTTCTGTAGTTTTTAATTGACAAACTTATTAATAAGTCATACCAGTCTGTTTCCTTTGCAGATTAATGTCGTGCTTTCACTTAAGTTTGCAATTGCATTTTATTCTGAATTGGATATGTTTCTTTCTTTTTTCTTTTTTTTTTCTTTCTGCCTGCTGATTGTAATTTGTATCCAATTTGTTTGAATTTTGCGCTCAGTTTGTTCTAGTCGTGTAGTTGCCGGTTGGAAGTACCAACTTCTTACCTGACAAGTTTTTTTCGATTGAAGACTTATTCTGCCCAGGAAAAATATTTCATCTATACATGTAAACCTCCATTTCAATGGAAGGCATCTTTCATCTAAATGGTTTATTACTTTATTTTGTTAATGTGTAGAACACCAACTAGGTAATCAAACGTTGTCTTAATATAAATCGAACATATATAATTAACGAGTTGTAACTCGTCTCTCCTTTATATTCAATTTTATATTCAATCTATTCCATTTCCATACTGCACTAACAAAAAAACAATTGCACAACTGTTTAACAATTACAACTTTGAACACGCTAGAAAATTGCACATGTTTACGTACAAGGCCGGCCTGTATCTAGTAATCCTAATTTAACCACTCAAGAGTCAAGAATCATTGTAGTTGTTTTACAACAGTCTGACTTGTGAAATTCGTTGCTTTTTGAATAAAGAACAACCGTTTGGAAACTACAGAATTCTGATAATTAGTGCGAAAA
Source organism: Cyperus esculentus (assembly GCA_030179965.1). Taxonomy (NCBI): domain Eukaryota; kingdom Viridiplantae; phylum Streptophyta; class Magnoliopsida; order Poales; family Cyperaceae; genus Cyperus; species Cyperus esculentus. Next base: position 5,811,890 of record JASGLE010000006.1, on the reverse strand, counting down.
GTTCTCTGGAAAATGCAAATGATTTCAAATAAAAAAAATAATAGTTACTATACACTATTAACATTAGCCTATTTTCCAACATCTTACAACTACTGTCATTTACATGCCGGCATTCACACAGAAATTGACAGAAGTATGGTTTCACTTGGACACTTGGTACACAAGTGACTAACAATAATGCAAGATATATACTATATAACCAATATATAATTATTTTCCGAGAATAAACCCAAAACCCCAAAGTTGACTTCCTCTCATCTATTACATGGCATCCGGAGTTCTGCCCGGTTTAAACAGTAGAGAGAAGCCACCTCTTTATGTGTCGAGATACAAACATGCAACCAGCTGCACATGGAAGAAAAGGAACTCTGGTAAGTGTCAAGATAAATTAACTGATTCAAGGATATTTCAATCACATTTTTAAATATATAAGCAACCTGAGTTAAATATGTGGAGCATTTTAGCAGGAAAAGAAAACTCACCGGTGCTGAAGGCATCTTGACACCAATAATAGGAACTTCTTTAAAAGTCATGGACACTATTGATCAAGAAGAAAAAAAAAAACAATTAGATTTTTATGGAATCGCTAACAGTTGTAGATTATTCATAAATAAATGCAATTTGATCTCCTACTCCATTAAAAGGAATTCAGGAGTAGGGTAACCCCAATTATTCCATGAGATAAGAATAAGTGAATAACTTCAACAAAATTCTGTCTATCATTAATTGAGTTTTAGTAGAATGTTAAGAATTTTGGAACAATATCTAAACTGTTTGACGATTTTTTTTTCAAGGTGCAAAATTATGTAAACTAAATTCAAATGGACAAAACCACATAAATAAGGCGGGATCTCGCTCATAGTTTATGAACTGATGAATTTGATCATTAAATTCCCAAAAGATAATAATGTTACTCCACACGATCCCAGTGTTTACAAAAAGTGTCCTTCTCGGCAGAAAATGCTTCCTATAATTTTCATTTTTAGTTTATTACATTTCAAGTAATATTAGGTACTTTCCTGTAAGTAAGGTTTACATAAATAAACTTTTTAGCCAGATAGGTTGGTTAGAATTGAGTACCTCAAAACAACACTCATAACAGCAAGAAGTTCTGGATAGATGAAAGTTTTTCAAGTTTGGTGCATGTGCTGACATGACATTGACCAGATTGGAATCATAACACTCTCGAAGTTCCATAAGGTGAAACTCTGTCAGGTTGGAGAATGTTGCGCACTTCGGTAATTCGACTCTCAGCAAATCCTGAAGAGAATATACAAGATCAGGCAATAATTACAAGCAGAAAGGAGAAATTCAATAGGCATATAAGGCTTCATTGAGAAATGACACAACAAATAACACCAAAGCGTCGAATAGGTTATCCTTACAACTGTGAATATTTGGACAAGGTAGCATCAAAATTTTCAGGCAATAATTTTAGAAGTACCAAATAAGCATTTGAGCAGATACATGAATCGTGATCATCTCAAGAACTTCAAATTCTTTTCCTTGGCCAATGAATAAGCAGTCTTTGTCATAACATACCAAAACTCAAAAAATGAACAGAAACACTCATACCTTCATGGCACTCCCACGTAGCTTAAGATCTCTTACATTTGTAAGAGCATAAAGGATACTGCAGTTCGCATCAAACCCAGTGCCACCCTGCACAGAGATTTTCGCATCCACCAGAAATGGCATCTTCTGAAAATTTGCCGAACGAAGCACATCACCATGTAAATCTAAGCAGAGCGATACGAGATTTGGAGCTTTAAGTGTCTCAATCCTCACAGTACTTGGTCCTGAGAATATCGTCAAGTACTTTAACCGTGGAGCAGAAATAACACGCATATCAATGCTGCACATTCTCAGCACTAGATCTTCTAAAGCAGGACAGCCTGACATGAGGTCTCTTAAAATTGCAGTTCTGCGGGACATAATTCCATAGAGATGCAATTTCTTGAGTTGAGGAAGATTAACCCTCCCAGCGATGCCTATGCCAAGGCCAGATATGTCCAGAATCAACTCCTGGAGGAATGGGGAGGTGAATATTTCTTCAGGAAGCTTTCTGTATAAACACGCATCTACCTCTGTCACCTTGGCTTTGTGATTGACGGCGTAGAGGATCCAAGATGTGATTGAGTGATGGCAAACCTCGAAGTTGTTTTCCTCACAGAATAGACGAAATGTGTGCAAATCGGAGGAGAACTCCCGTCGAGATAGCAAAGAGTTGACAAATCTGATGAAACTCGCTTCTATGTCGGGACTTTGAGTTTCAAAATCTGACAGGCTAAGCTCCAGGAATTGCATGGAAGCCCACAACCTCTCCCATGGTTTTGATAGCACAGATGTCCGAACAGCCTCTTGGATGTCCAACAGAGAGAGTATGTGGTGAAGAATAGAATCTGGCATATTGCTTATTATATCTACATGAGCCATCTTTGTCAACAGAATCCGTGCCTTCAAGAAAGAAGTTCAAAACAAATGAAACAAAAAAGAAATGTAACTGCATCAGTCATACAAAAACACAGAATAAAAAGTAACCCATTGGTATTTTAATATTACTGGTCTTTTATTTATACCATCCCAGATTCCCAAGGCTGTTAATTCTAGTGATACTTGTACTGGTATACTCTTTATGGTACCAGCATTGTCGATCTGACACTCCTTGACTTGTGCAGAACCAATTTATGTCCTGGTATGTATCAGCTGATGCTCACATTATTTGGGGCTTTGTTATGTCACAATTGGTCATAGAGAAAGAACCTAGAAAAGTGACTATTGGATCGACAGATGCTTACAAAACAGGAAAAATGTTGGAAGATCAATGGGGAACTCTTTCCCCCAATGTAAATTTTCACAGGTTTACACTTTCAAATTTTAGAGAGAGTCAATTGGAGTAATATGGATCATACATACCAGATCTATTTAAATCTCAGTTCAAATAACAAATTTAGGTTTCTTCCTGTTCCTAAATTGAAGCAACTTCTGTATTTAAGGCTTTGATATGAGAAAATAGATGAATTGATAAATTCTTTTACTGTTTCCAACTGTAGCAAATCGTATAATATGACATGCACAGCCTCTATCGATTATTGTTTGTTGAAAATTTAACAATTGATTCCTCCTTTCTCCCTACTCTTAGAGAAAGTAAATTTCACCGAGTCAATTTTCTCAGCATTCCTCCCTGAACCCATTTGCACCATTGCTGGCATGTAACATATATTTTTTTCTCTATAACCTACTGAGTTTATTTAGCAATTCTATCCCATTCAAATTCAGAAGCCAGAGTACTACTCCAATTTAGCATACTGTTAAAATTCTTTGCCTCACATATGCTTTCCCGTTGAGTATCAATTGTGTTTAAACTTTTAAGCAAGGTTTTCCCTGACTTGACAGTAATTAGGGTTTTTCAATTTCTTATTCTTTTTTTTATCAATTTCAACTTTAGAATTGAATTCTGTATCTTCGATCAACACCAAACAAAAGCAGCAACAGGCACGTACGAGGGATTACTAAGCTACGCAGAACAAAATCAATCAAACAGACGAACTTACAGTCGTTGATTCACAAGCTTCAAAACAGAAATCACCAAATCCGCACAGTTATCAGCTCGAATTTCTTCAGAAACAAGCTCGATCAATTCACTCGATCCTATCGAATAGAAATCGCAGATAAAGGAGACTGACCTAGCTCGCGCGAGAGTGTCGGAGAAGAAGCGTCTTGTTTGGAGAAGCTGATCGATCTGCTGTTGTCTTCTTCTCCGAGTGCCCTTTCCGCAGGTATAAATAGTGGCGCGAAGGGTCGAGCGGCTGCCTGCATGCCTCTGCATTCAATTCGAATTTAAATAAGGATCTTGTGAATTTTTTTTGGTTTGGAAGGAATTAATATGGAGACGAAAAGAGTAATGAATTAGACAGGTTTAAGTATATAAAATTGAATTCTACTCCAATACTCCCACCAAAAAAAAATTTATTTCATCAGACGATTATAAATGAATATTAGACGTTACTTTCATACTCACACCCAGATAATTTTATTGGTAACAGATGAATCTCATAATGCGTAATATTCATCTATAATCGTCAGATCAAAAAGAAATTTTTTTTAATGAAAGTATCAGAGTAAAATTCATAAATACTACCTATTATAAGATTCGTATAAAATTATCTGTAAGATTCGTATAAAATTATGTGTGTGAGCATGAAAGCAACGTACTATAAAATTATAAACGCCAAGTTTTGTTTTTATTTCGGCCAAAAATCATTTTAATGCAGATTTATTATTTTTGAGTTTTTTTTTTTTAAATTATGAAAAGTAAGGGGTGTACTGCTGTGACTTGTGATTGATAATGATATTGTATGCAACATGAAATTGTTACATGCAACATGCAGTAGTAGTCTTGATAAGAATTAATTCTTACCAACTTAAAATTGTTACATGCAACTAAATTTGAGGGACAAATTCAACTTTTTTGTTCATCAATTTATATTAAATATCCACAATTATGTTACTGTTTTTATATCAAATTCCTTTGCTGTGGATTATTATACAATATTTGTATTTTTACTGCTATCAAAAAGCACAAATATGTCTACTGTTTTATGACCACTATAACCACTGTACTTTTTATTAATTTATGGACATATATTATTATTATATGTAAATTCTGGTTGACAAATTGAGAGCTTACCGTTGCAGAAGTAACATGGGAAGAACAACTCCTCCCCACCTCCTTTCTCCTTGTCATCTTTACATACAAACCATAGAAGAAAAATATGTAAGAATTTTAATAGATAAGAAAAAGTAAATATCCTGTCTTTGTTATTTCTAATTAAGCAAATTATTAAGGCAGCCATATTATGTACGTTTTACAATTTTTTAAGTGTTATTTAGACACTTAATCAATTTAAGAGCATTATAAAACAGTCAAAATTTGAAGAAAATAATATATGAATTGAAATGGTGCTAGATATAAATAGAAGAAAAGAAAAACAATTATTTATCAATAATAACTTACTATTAAAACAGCGACCGATACCGACTGGATCCCAGCTTGAATTCGAGGAACTGATAAATATCATATTATTCTACATCGTGTGTGTCGCCATATCTGTTTAGATGTGTTTTTAGTTTGCAAACTTTTTTGTTTGAGAGATAGATAGAGGATAGTATAACCTTAATTTATAGTTTTTGCGCCGCAATTTACTTTTAGGGTTTTTGAAAGATACATTGGGGAAAAGATATATTTCAATTATAGTTTATGGGCCGCCGCGCCGCAATCTAGACTTCTAATACAATAGATACAACTTTTAGGGTTTGAATCTTATGTCATGCAGCGGATGCAAGTATACAACATTCGAACCATATATATACAATTAAAATATAAAAACCAAAAAGTTTCTTTTGTAGGAGTAAATGGCGTCGAAATCAGCTGAGATCCAGGTCCTGAGATCCCACTTTGGATGGCTGAGATTGTTTCAAAAATCCCCCTAAAAACCACATCCGTTGGATCGCGATTGCAAGGTTGTGAGAGTGGATCTCAGTAGATACGAACTCGGAGTAAATGAGCAGCGTTATGAGGGGTTGGAAATGAAATTCATTGCCTTAATTTCATACTAAGAGCATGTTTCTATTTTTCTCATCGGACGGCTAAGATAGACCAAACAATAAGATACTGTAGTGGATAAACTGAAGAGGGCCGTCCGATCGCAAAGTTGAGGAGTATGCTCCTCACACTATAATTTGAACTTTTTGCATTGCACATAGTATGATTTTCTAAAGATTATATCTAGTGTACACATATTCACGTTGTTATAAAATTTGAGTTAAATGTTACATAATTTAAGATAAGTACTACAAATTTTGTGTATGTGTGGACGTGTGGATAGTTAAAATGGGAATGCTTGGAAAATTCCATTTTCTAATGTTATGAACTCTACGCTAATTATATTACCTGTTGTAAAATGGAATGCAGAGCTTAGTTGCCTGCGACACCAAAATTAAAAGGGGGATTCTTTTGCAAATATAATTTCTGATATATATCATAAGGTCTCAATTACCTCTCGATTCGATCTAATATTGACAACCAACTTTTAATAAATTTAAAACGAAAATTATAAGTATATTTTGGAATTCTAGATTGGTTGTGATTCGACAATTTTAACATTTGCCAGAGATCTGATTATATCAAATTTTATTAAATATTGACGATGGCAATAAATAAGAAGTAACTCTAGCAATTGGCTATTGCGATTTACAAGTCATCTTGGACACGTGTATGTCTGTATACACGCATTGGCAGGCTGAAATTGCGCAGTGGATTCCAGAATTCATTATTACGATTAGCAAGAAACCCGTCCGTTTGCGGGCGTTTCAAATTCTAAACTATTCTTAGCTCATGCCATGTAATAATACATATAACATGCTTTTTTGTTTTTAGCTAATTATTTATCATTCAAATTTCATCTTTACACTAAATAAACTCATTGAATTTTAGAATATAAAGCATTAATTTCTCATTAATGTAAATTCTAATCAAATTGAGTCTTCCATACTAAAATTGATATATTTCTATTTTTGTAAAAAGGTTAGATTAACAATCCCCCGACAAAAATCCCCCAATTCCGTCCCCCCCAACCAGCATGCGACACCTGTCAAAGCGTGTTGACCGGTCAAAGCTAGAAAACGCGTCATTGCTGAAATCGCATCGATTCGCATCACGTGCAGCGCAATGCCCTGTATGTAACTACAGGTGTTTATTTTTCAAAACCAAGTGTTTATATTGCACGTCCAGGTATTTATATTTCACACTCAGGTGATTTATCTCCCAGGTGCTTATATTTCATAGCCAGGTACTTATATTTCAAAACCAGAAATTTATATTTCACATGTAAGTGTTAATATTTCAAAATCATGTGGTTATATTTCAAAACAAATGTTTAGATTTCACATCGATGTGCTAATATTTTAAAGCCATGTATTTATATTTCAAAATCAAGTATTTATGTGTTCACATCCATGTATTTATCTCAAAAGCCACGTGTTTATTTTTAATAGTCAGATTGTTACATCTCAAATCTGAATGTTTATATTTCAAAACGAGGTGTTTATCACAAAGTTAAGTGTTTATACTTCGAAATCAGATGGTTATATCGCAAATTCAAGTATATATATATGTTTCAATCCATGTAGTTATTTTTCAAAATCAGGTGTTTATATTTCAAACCCAAGTGTTAATCTTAAAAGAATGTGTACAAAAACATTTCTCTATCCTCCCCGTTCGTCTTTTTCTTCTTTCCAATTTGAATAACTCCATAGCCCATCCTCAAAAACCTTGGTGAGATCATCAATGAAAAAATCCAGAGGAAGAAGATTGGAGGGAAGATCTAGTGGTTGTCCAGCTTCTTTGCGTTAGACTTGCCATTGCTCATCCCGTTTCTTCTCGTCGTTCGTCATGCTCACGCTGCTTCTTCTGCTCGGATTCCCCATTGCACGCCAAGCATCTTCTTGTCGGACTTGATGGAGGTGGAAAGAGACCCAAATTCAAATAATAAAGGTGGAAGAAGGCACCACCGCTCTAAAGGAGAAGAGGTTGATCATTGGTTTGCACTGCCGGAGTTGACGGAGTGGCGCCTCGAATCATGCCACTGGAGGGAGGTGTTGTTGATAGTTGTGTCCAGGTCAAAGAATCAACAGGAGAAATTGAGAGAGTTTTTGGAAAGGTAGGGATGAAATTGCTAATTAAAATGAGCAAATGGGTTAAAGGGCTGCAGGAATGTTTCGGGGGGATTAGATTACGGGGAATATAAGATTTTCACTTTGTAAAAACCAAAATGGAGAGGAAGTTTAATTGAAGAACATCAATACCTTTGAAATCAATGCATTTTGATCTCTACCGTTGATTAAGGGGTAGAATGGAAATTAAAAGAATTTGAAGGAGAAAAAAAATGGAGACGTCCAATACGTACGTGCTATATAATATAGTATTGATTTAGCAGTCATAGATGAGTTGTTCGTCAGATTTTCACCCAGTATTATATTGTATATACATCTATATTGCAATAAGCATAAATACTAATTGTTGCAACCTGCAAGCACAACAAACATTATTAAGAAAATCGCGCATACGAAACCTTTTTGGGATAAATGCAAAAAATGTTGAAGAAATTGAGAACTTCATATTTGTCATAAAAGAATCGTTCGTTTCTATTCTGTTTCTTTTTCTACAAGATATGTTCTTGTGAAAGCTTTGCTTCTTAGTAATCATTTTGCAAGTTTTTACATGGTCAGGCCTAAGAATAACAACAATATTGCTTGGGACAACAAAAATTTTTTATTTATAATATGATTTTCTCATATTTCCTTCCATACAATTTAGAAATTTTATTGTCCCAAGTAATATAGCTGTTGTCCTTAGACCCGACCTTTTTACATTTACAGTACAGGCCCCTGCATACACAGGTGCTATTATAAATGAGTACAAAACCCTCAATAAGAACTGGAAGAATACCAGAACTTTACCAGTAATCTCCACAACAGCATGATCCCTCAGAAAAGTGATGGTAGATCCTGGAGTCGCCAACGATGATCTCCCGACTGGTAAACTTGGAAATCTTTTTGAGAGCATCATGACAATCTTTGCATATTCTCACATTTTTCTTCACTAGTACCAGGCTTCCGATTCCGGTTGAAATCAGTCCGAATACAACAGCCAGTCTCGTACTATGCCTATTAGGCATAACTGATCGCTTTGCCCTGATACGTGTCGGGTCGAACGCATTGTTTGGTTTTAGGAAGTTCTCTCCTATGATTGTTGATAGCACATCGGATGCTTCGTTGATTGTCGGGCTTTCAGCATAGGACATGTCGCCGTTCACAAAGCTGTACTGCTTGGTGGGCAACTCAACCCGGCTGACGGCAACTGTTTTTCTCAAACCCTTTTCTCGCATGAGGTCTTTCACGCGAAACAGATCGTCCCACTGCCTTGCATCAGTGTACATGTTACAAAGTGTTACGTAGCAGCCTGTGTTATCATGCTCGATTTCAGAAATCTCTTTTGCAGCTAGTTCGGCCACCTCTAGGTTATTATTATTTCTACTTGCAGTTAGTAAGGACCCCCAAATTGTAGCCGAAGGGGCTATCGGCATGTTATCTATAAATCTCAATGCCTTGTTAAGGTCGCCTGCACGCCCAAGGAGATCAACCATGCATGCATAGTGCTCGGTTCGAGGCACAATGTCGTAATCTTCTTTCATGGAATTGAAGTGCATCCAGCCCTCCTCAATCAGACCGGACACGCTACAAGCAGTCAAGACTGAGAAAAACGTCCGCTCATTCGGTTTGATCCCTTTCGCTTTCATACGAGAAAAAAGATCAAGTGCGGCTTCTCCGTGACCATGTATTGCGTAACCCATCATAATTGTGTTCCATTTGACTAAATCCCCCTCCGGGATTCTGTCGAACACCTCTCTCGAGCTATTCAGATCACCCGATCTCGCATACATGTACATTATTGAATTTGAGATATAGACATTGTCAGAGAATCCCATCTTGGTCACATAGCTATGTATCTGCTTGCCATCCCGCAATGAGGCAAGCTCAGTATACGCTGGCACAATTGTGGATGTCGTGTATAGGTCGGGCTCTACAGACTCATTTAGTAGTTCAACAAACAGTTCTATTGCCTTTTGATGCATCCCGTTCTTCATGTAAGCCGAGCACATGGTATTCCAAGAAACCAAATTATGCCCTTCCATTTGATCATACAACAACTGTGCCAATCTCAATTTGCTGCATTTGCCGTACATGTCAACCAATGATGTCTCGAGGTAAATGTGAGGTAGAAGACCTTTTTTAATAGAATATGCATGAATCATCTTTCCGATATATACATTTTCCTTCTTAGCACAATTGGTAAGAAGGTTGATCATGGTAACAACATCTGGCTCTACATTCTGACACAACATTTCATCAACACAAGAGATAGCTTTTTCATGTTGCTCGTTCAAAGAATATCCGCCTATTAGAGAGTTCCATGCGAACACGGGTTTGATAGAAATTCTGTGGAACACCTTTTCAGCCGAGTTCATGTCACAACATTTGCAGTACATGTCAAGAAGAGAAATCTGCACCTTGATATCATTCTCAAGGCCGTTTCTGATCATGTAACAGTGAACTTCTCTACCGCTTTTTAAAGACGCTTCCAGGGAGCAAGCAGCAAGCGCACCCATTATTCCAAATCGGTCATGCTTCTTATTCAGAGATACCGGTAAATCCTTAAAGCATAATAAAGCATTTCTACCTTCTCCGTTTAACACATAAGCATCAACCATGGAATTCCAGGACACAAGGTCCCTAACAGGCATTTCATCGAACACCTTCTCAGCATCACCAATCATCCCAAATTTTGAATACATGGCAATAAGAGAATTCCCAACAAATTGGTCGGTATCCAAGCCACACTTGAACAACCTGGCATGGACTTTCAACCCTTCTTCCCGGGCCAACAAACCCGTGCAGGATTTGATAACAAACGGAAAGGTGAATTCATTGCCCTTCAACCCGGCACCAAGCATGCCATAATACAACTCAATGGCCTCCTCATAGCACTCTGCCTGAGCATACCCCTTAATCATGAAATTCCAGAGAAACAAATTGGGTCTCTTTGCGCCGTCGAACTGCTGCCGGGCCTCCTCCACCCGGCCCGACTGCACATGGCGGTAAATTTCCCGTGACAGGCGCTGGTTTTCGGGTTTCTGCCTGAATGGTTTCTGGGTTTTGCTCTGTACAGGATTGGCAGCTGTTCTGAGGCTGCGGCTGTAGTTGGGTGGTGGTTCCTTGGCAGCACTCAGGAGAACTGTGTGTGAAGTGTTAGAGGTGGGAAGGAAGGAACCTGCCATGGCTGCCTTTGCAGGCCAAAGAAATTAATTAGTGTAAATTCTGCTCCTATGGGTGTAATACTTGCTATACAATCTGTTTGTTTGTTAATAAAAAGCTTTATGATTTTCGGAATTCAGACAAAGTTTGAGGAAGCTTTAGAAGAGACGGCGAGGGGTGAGAGTGAAAAAGTGGGAGGGACTAAAAAAATCTCAAGGCGATATTTCGCGCTCGTTTGGGACTAAATTATTATTATGAATCGGGCCGAAGCGCTGAAACATAATATTACATAAATTAATAAATTAATAGATATTGAAAATAAATATACAATTTTCGTATATAAATTTTATTAAATAAATTTTAGATTTAAAATATTTTCTATACAATATATTTTTGGCTTAATTTTTTGTATACTCCTTCAACTCTTTCTTATTTTCTTATTTCTCCCTATACTCTTCAATATATTTTATTTACCACTCAACTCTTACAATCTTTTCTTATTTACCCTTCTACACAAAATTATAAATTTAAATATGATTATGCACTTAAATTCCCGTTGTTTCCCATTTTCTATATTAATTAGGACAAAACTGCCCTTCTGTTCCATCTTCTTTCTTGCTAATTTTTCCGGTCATGTCTTGTGTCTTTTATTATTCTTTGTTGTTTCACCTTCCAAGGGCCTCATCTTAGTCCTTAGTCTCCATTTTAAGCAATACCCAAACAATATTGTTTTAAAATTTCCATCGCTTGAAAAAATACATGGGATTCGATATCACAGAGTCTTGATTGTTACAAAGACCATAAAAACATTGATACTTTTATAAGCATGCAAATGCGAATATAAATGAAATATTTATTTGAAAATAACGTTATATACCTTGTGTAAGTATATACCGGAAAGTACATAAATGTGTTGTTTTTTGCTATATACAAAGGTTGCAAAATCTGACTCCAGCCGAAAAATTTGTTTGACCTGACTCCTGTTTCAGAGAAAGTCAGACCAAAGCGAACCTGACCCAACCTGAAATCGAACGACCCGAACCCCAAGATGACTCGGGAATAGAGGTACAAAATCTGACCAGACCCGAAAAAATGCCTGAAGACGTCAACCCGATACCTGACTCGAAAAATGCCGGCAGGCGTCAACCCGATACCTGACCCGAACTCGACACGACCCGACAATCTGCCACTTCTAGCTATATATAAGAGTTGAATTAATCTTTTTCATGGCTTGGTTCTTTTTTATGAAAGAGAGAGCTTTTTCTGCTACATATGTCCTGTGCATAAAGACATCAGTAAAGTGGATTAATGTGGAGTGATTTAACTCTCAGTCTCACTGTGTGCTCTGAGTCTGAGTATTATAACAATGCATGTCGAGTGAAAAGAGCAAAAATTAAAATTCAAGAAAAAAGAAAAATGCAAAATGAAAGAGAAGGGAGAAGGGAGAAGGGTGAGGGTAATATGGTCATTACGTTTTTGGAGTGAGACAAATTATTAATTTTTCTATAATCAATGTATGAATAATTACTTGAAGGGTAATTAAGAAAGAGATGTAAGAGTTGAAGGGTAATTAAGAAAGAGATGTAAGAGTTGAGTGGTAAATAGAATATATTGAAGAGTTGAGGGAGAAATAAGAAAATTATAAAGAGTTGAAGGGCATACAAAAAATTAAGCCTATATTTTTAGTTACATATCAATTCATATAAAATAATACAAAGAGTTGCAAATATTTTGAGTCTTAAATTGTTCTTTAGACAAATTATATTATCTCTTTAATGAAAAAAGAAAAAAAAAATTTGAGCAATTTGATTGAGATAAAGAAGAGAGAGAAAAATTTAATTGTTGAGATTAACGATGATGTGGCATAGCTAAAAAGCTTAAAAGCTTATCCTCTCTCTAGAGTATGAATTATGAAAATAAATTCTCAAATGTCTCAACTGCAGCCATGGACTCTTCTGATGCGCCCAAAAAGATCTCTTTTGGTTCTCCCTTTTTTGGACTTTTGGGTTATTCTACTGCTGTCCTTTTTACTACTGGGAAAACGATGACTGAATTGCGAGGTGAGAGTGATGCTGCACGAGCAGTTGCAAAAAAGCTGAGAAACTGAACCGCTTTGGTGCTTCTTTTGTTTTGTTTGATTCAAGAAAACTTGGTTTTATTTTTAAGAAGATTGTGTGGGGAAAAGATAAAAAGGTTCACTCTGCTTATGAATTACTACAGTTAACAGTGAGGTTTTGAATAGTCTTCTGGAAAGGATCGCATCTTAGTTGAACAAGACCTGTAAATTTTTCTCCCGGTAGCAATCTGTGACGAAATTTTAATTAAAAAAAAAATACAAAGGTATCTGTGACATGTAGTTACAAGCATTGGCAGCAACTTATGTTTATTACTTCAAGAGCTTTGGATTAAAGATTCAAGACAAACATGAAGAAATGAAAATACTAAATAGAAAATTCAGCTGCTGCAAAGATTGCTGCCACTATGACAGAGGGAAGTTGAGGTTGGGTCCGTGCTTTGGCCTTTTGTACTTGTGAAAACAGTTGTTTTCTATGCACCAAACAAGCATCTAGCGTTTTCTGTATATAAACAATTTGGATGTGAGAAATTAGGATATAGCTGAATTGCTTTTCAGGACAAGTTATACAAGATTTTGCATTTTCTCATGATGTAGAAAATGATTTGACCTACAAAGTTAACCGTATATCTCACAATGAAAAAGTAACGCCGATACTTCTGCATTTGTAACAAGTAATGCACAAATAATTATCACAAAAATATTTAAAGCTTTAGCGAAAACCAGTATAAACTATGCTTACCACTTTTTTTTTCTTCTCATAAGAAAGTAAACAATAGTTACAATACTATGTTGTGTGTGACAATCCATCGGAGGGCTAAAAATACAAAAGAACCTAAAAAAGAAATCAAATGTTACAGAAGAAATGGATACGTGATCATGACATCCAAAAATGTGAGGGCAATTGCCAAATTAAATACTAACCACAACCCTATCCAGGAATTACATACCATTTTGGGTAGCCTGATCAAGAACTAATTACAGTTTCCATTGCAAATGCTAATCCAAGAAAGTGGCATCAGTGCTTTCAGTAGTAGGTCTTCAAGTTTTTGCACCTCGCTGTGGCACAAGAAGAATCAGTCAATCAAGAGTACAACAAAAAATTGTATTGCATAGGTTCACTTTTGTTAGTCTGAATAAAAAGAAATACGCAACTATTCAATTAAAAAATATAAAGGTCTCCCACACCTTAGTGCATGTTAAATAACTAATCCAAGGGAATGGAATATGTGAGGATGGCACAAATTTCTTTTAACTAGTCAAGCGGTTGCAATATAATTTTCCCTAGCAAGTACTACATTTCACATTGGACTACCAGATCCGGTAAGATATGGGGAACATCAGAATATCCAAGTTTTCAATACTAGTTTACTTTTGTTTCAGTCATCTCATAATATATGTACAGACCAACAGTTAAGTCAGAATTGTAATCTAGTTGAAAACTTGTAAAGCATAATATACCTGTTGAAGTTTCTTCAATATGGAAGCCTCATAATCACTAAAGCCTGATCCCACTACTTTGCTGATCTTCGGTTCATCATTGGCTTCGGCAAATGGAACAGAGAAACCATCTGGCTTATCAGAATTTGTCTGGAGAGGAAGAACTAACAATGGGTTTGATACATCTCCACACATTGAATGTGTAGCTGCCACCTGTCAATAATTCAATAACAAGATCAATTCTAAAGTTCAACAAAACGGATATCACACATCCCTGAACAGATTATAAACTTTCACAATGAAATAAAACAAGATTTCATACTAAGTTCAAACAAAAACGTCTATGTTACAAAGCAAGATAGGATTATAAGTTGATCAGTAGTTATAATTCTTCATTGAGGAGAAGGCAGAGATGGGGAAATAATTAATCCACCGTACATACTTTAACTTCTTATTTATTTGGTAAACAAAATTTAAAAAAGAAAAAAAATCCAAGGTTTTATTATGACGTGAAAGTTAGCAGGAAATAGTATTTTTATAGTATGCTTCGGCCATTTTATTAAAACCAAGTACCAGGATGCCACCATCACACAGCTACAGAGGTTAAATCTAATGCAGGGATGAAAATGGGAAAAATTTGAGTCATATGTCTCCATACACATAATCCATCATAGTACGTAGGAAGCATTATTCAACTATATCTTCCTAAATTAAACACAGACAAAACTAGAACAACTCAATCATAGTTTCAGAATGAACCAACATTTAATCTAAGTTATTAGCAATGTCGCTTTTAAGTTAAGACCACACAATTCCTACCAGTCACAACCAGATAGAACAGAAACAAAAATATTTATATATAAGAGAGAGAGAGGAACAGAGATGTTACCACAGCATCTTTCGAGGACATGACTACAAGTGCGGTCCCTTTATTTTTAGATTTCTTAGATCGAATCACCACATCTTCTATTTTTCCAAACTGCTCAAATATTTCTCTAAGCCTGGCCGCACTGTACTCGCCCATTGTTCTCTCCCAAGAGACCTTCAGTATTTTCTCCTTGTCTGATTTCTTCTCCGGGTCATCATGCTTCTCTTCTTTAGATGTCTGAATAGTAACAAATCTCTTTATGTCAGTTCGCCCTTCAATTACCAGAACATACAGAATTTGCTCAAGTAAAGCTTACATAATAATGTAATTTAACAAATATACTGATCAAAAGTAGCTATCCCTTTACCCAAATGAGGCGAAGCTTATGGATTACTAACTGGCACCACAGTACAATGTTAGTAACAAAACTTCCACTGTTACAAGTACATAACAAAACATTAACAGGCCCCATCACATTACTTTTCTGTTTTCTCTACGGTTTCCTTTCACCGAGTATTTCAAAGAATTTTGGTTGCTCAAAATAACAACTTTGGTCATACATGCTGGAGCAACAGAATTATAATAGAGAAACATCTTGCGTCCACTGAGAATGCATCCATACGTCTATAGACACTCAGAACGTAACAAATGCATCTGATTTTGTAACAAATAGATCTGATTTTGTAATATATGGACGCTATGGACAGATATTCTATGGACGCTAGGTATTACTCATAATTAAAGGTTACCTATTGAAACCAAGTTCCGTACTGATACCCTACTAACCAATAATTATAATTATAATAATAACAGTCTTCATTTCAGAAACTTAAGTATACAAAATTCTGGTAACAAATTCTACCGATAAGAAAAACCATACAAAGAACCTCAACACATACCGAAGCAGAAGCAGAAGCAGTAGCGGGAGAACTTCTCCTAACATTCCTATGAAGGAACTCATCCAACTCCCTCTTCAACTCATCCGCCACACTCCTCTCCTTCCTCTTCGCCACCTCCGCCGCATCCACCTCCTCCCCTCGCTCCGCGGCGCGCTCCCTCTCCTCCAGATCCGCCGCCATCTTCCTCCGCTTCCCATCGCGCGCGGAGTCCCTCACCTCCCTCTCCCGCCGCGCCCGCAGCTTGGCGTCGAAGGCGCGGCGGGCCTGCTCGTCCCTCAGCACATCGTACGACGCACGGAGGAGCTGGAAGTCCGCGGTCGCGTTGGGGTCGTCGGGCCGCTTGTCCGGGTGCCGCAGCCGCGACTGCGTCTTGTACGCCCTCTCGATCTGGTCCGCGGTCAGGCGGGATCCCTCCTCGCCGGAGGGTAAATCGAGGACCTTGTAGTGGTCGATCTCGTCGTCGGCCGGAGGTGGCGCCATTAGAGTTTGGAGTAGGGTTTGAGCGAGGAGGAGAAAGGGGAAATTGGATTTGCGGCCTGGAGGCGAAGTTGGTTGGGGGATTTGATACTCCTTCCTCTCTCAAATTGCGTAGTCAGTAACCGACGGATCAGTAGATTTTACAGGTTTTCTAAAATAATCCCAACCATCCATCGCGATTGGAATTCAAATCTGCTGTTATTCTGTTTAGAATAACAAGAATCTACTTTTCTGTAATTTTGACTTCCCGAGGAGCAATAAAAAGTGGCGAATGAAATTTCACTTGTTCAAAAAAAAAAAAAAAGAACTTACTTTTCTATTTTGGACCGTTGGATCAAAATCTATGGATGAGATTTTTCCAAAAAAGACACCCTATAATCTAAAGTCGGTCGATCCTATCCGTCCGTTTTGATCTAACGGCTAGGATAAGAATAACAGGGTCCTGTTATTTTTTGTTATTCTCTAAGAATAACAGCACGGACTCATCGAGATTGGAAGGCCCTCCGATCCGATTTGGATCGTAGCCGATTTCAGCGCGCGACGGAGGTATATTGTTGCAGATCATAATGGACAGTTATATGGACACAAGTTGCAGATCATAATAGCCGATTTCTGCTGTTATTCTTTGAGATAACATGACCTGTTGTCCTATATGGACAGTTATATTAAAACGGACCATCAGATCGACTCAATTAAGATAAGAGTGATACCTAGTGTCCACTATGAATGTGTCCATAGTAGACACAAAGGGAGTGTAAATGGCCCTACAAGTAAGCAATACATCCTTCATATGTGTCTGCTATGGACAATCCATAATGGACACCTAATGTTTCCCTTAAGATAATAGGGGGATTTTTTCATAAATCATAATTAATTTCATGGGTTGAAGCAATGACAGCTGGGGCCCACAAAGAAATAATAAGTTTTGCGTATGTCACTTACCATGAAATTAGTTAGTAGTTAAAAGCCTTAAAGTGACAAAATCTGACCGACCTGAAAATCTAGCCTACCCGACCTGATTCGTGTT
Source organism: Cyperus esculentus (assembly GCA_030179965.1). Lineage (NCBI taxonomy): Eukaryota > Viridiplantae > Streptophyta > Magnoliopsida > Poales > Cyperaceae > Cyperus > Cyperus esculentus. The sequence goes on along the minus strand of JASGLE010000006.1, from coordinate 5,794,230 downwards.
TTAGAAAAATTCGAATTGACCTGAACCCGATCCGACCCAACCCGTGTTTCAAGAAAACCCAACCCGAAAGACCCGAAACCGGAGATGACCCGGGAATAGAGATGCAAAATCTGACAAGAACTGAAAAATCCACCCGACCCGACCTGAAAAAATGCCGACAGATGTCAATCCGATACCCCACCCAACCCGACATTTCCATTCGGTTAAACTAGCCCGACCCGATCCGAACCCGAACCTGACGCAACCCGACAATCTGCCACCTCTAGTTAGTACCATGGTAGCACCATACTTTTCAAATATCAGTAATATACTTTTATTGTAAGAAAAATCAGATAATTAGGAGTATAACAATTTTGAATTTTATATTTGATGTGCAAAATATAATTTTTGAGGTAGATAGCCTCTTCTGTTTGGCAAAATCTTGAGCATCAACATTTTAACGGCTTTGAGAGTTTTGATTGCGCATGTCATGACAGGCGTTTGTTACCCAGCAACGCAAGCATTTGGTAATTATTTTATGAATGCATTTCGAAATCAATATAAAAACAGATGACAAAATGTAATAATAAATTAGAATAATGATTAGGATCATAAAATTTTTAATAATTCTTAAGCAAAATATACGAATTCATTAAATCGTCATCTTAGCCTAATTAATCCATGGATATTGAAATCTAACCTTCATATCTTTTCTAAGGAATTTTTATTATAGCACATTAAAATGTAATCTTCGGCTGATTTTATTTGATGAACCTGAAGGAATCAAGGAAAGTTATAATGCGATAGATTTACAATGGTCTGATACGCACAATATGCACACAGCTGCTTGTCTATAAATATGTGCCTTCAGCAAATACGATCATCAACAACATACACTACTTAATATATAGTTGTGTTGCCTCCTTTCACTTCCACCAAATTCCTGTAAGAAGTGACATGAATTGGATAGATCTTCATGACTGGTATAAGAACAACTGCAACAGTAACGATCAGGTAACATAACAAGGGTTTTACGTCTCGGTTTAACGCATAATATAGTATAATTACTATGCTTTAATTTGCAGTTTGCACTGGAAGACCGAACCGTCTCGGCTTTGGAAGGATGACAACATCCTGGTTGGGGCATGTCACAGTGTATCACTATCACTACATCCATTGCTGTTCCTTACTGATAGAATTTTAGACCATTCTCTCTTTCTGGCTCTCTATTCTGTACTTGTGTAAATTTTGATTTCTGAGCAAGATGTTTAGCGATGTCAAACTGAATGAAACTACAGTGATGTTGTGGATATTTGCCACGCTATCCATCTTGCCAATCAAATAACACTCAAGTATAGAGAAGTAGAAATGAGGAAATATCTAAAATTTTGATCACAGGAATGTTGGTTAAGTTTTAGAGATATGCTGTGGATAGACCACATGTACCAGCTTGTGGTGTTATCATTTTTCCAGAGCCGAAATGGGTTGATCTTCATCTGAGATAAGTATTACCAATTGGATTAGTATGTCATAGTTATTATTTTGAATGTTTGAATATGACAAAATCAAGAGCAGAGTTAACATTATTTTCTGAAACTAATGACATGACAAATTTTGATATTTGGGATATTTGGGACCTGCAAGTTTTAATGGAGTTGATTTTCATTACTCAGAAATCATATTTGGTTCACTTTCAGCCTGACTTCATATTGACAGGTACCTTAAATTTAGACATCATAAAAGGTACCTTGAATGCAGTGGAGTCCCCAGACGATTTGGCGCTTGCATCCTTTGAACTGGCCAAGAACACCTCATTGACACATTTTGTCCCCTAACCTATATCCTTGTGTATTCATTGCCGAACAAGTATTAGGTCCAGTCGAAATATAGATCAGTACCAAGTCATATTCAAAAATTGACATGGGTACTGTATGTACAATCAGTGGTATTTTCATAAGAAATTTAGTACACACTTAGTAGCAACCATTCAATACAAGTTATACAACATGTCGAGCAACCAAGTAACCAATCTACATGACATGGTAACTGTTAATATTGATTAAGCAAAAGAAGTCAAGACCAGAAATCCTTAGTGGTGTTCACACATAAGCAGTAGAACGTCAAACTTCATTCTAGATATTCAGCAGTACGATTGTATGTACCTGGCAATTAGGTACATCTTGGATCTTGGAACTGATTCATGATTACTAAAAGTTGCCCTAAATGTAATCCATATACAGTTCATTAATTACCAAAAGGGTTGATCTTTATAATTATTTGCAATTTATTAGCAAATGGTTAACTGCAGTTTAGTACAATCCCCTTTGCCAATAGAAAATTCAGCAGTTGAGAGTTGGCATCCAAACTTGTATCATAGAAAATGCTTGTACCCTTATCCAAGCTTGCTTAATTACTAGGAGAACAAAATTGGTTCAAATAACAGCACACAGTAGGATTTCAAATACCTAAAATAATCATTCACAATCAAACAACAATGAGGCAGAATATAAGATATTGGAGAAAACCAAACTCATGCAAGTACCATTGACACCATGCTATTAGTTTGGTTTCCTGCAATTCTCACATTCGACCTTCAGCAAGATTTAAACTGCAAAATCTTTTGAGGACTCGACTTATTCTGGCGAGCGAGTGCAGATGAGATATCAGAGGAAGATAAACCCATAGACAACAGATAACTATTATACCAGTTAGCTCAAAATTATATGGATCTGGTCAGGTCTGAGAATTCAGTTTCCCATATTTCTCACATTCAAATACTCAAAATTTTGGATTATATAAACATGTGGAGGAACATAAACATTGGAGGAAAACAAACTCTAGACAATGCACCTAATATAACACCCAGTGAGTTTGGCTCCCTGCAATATTTAGATTATATTCTCAATCAATTGGTGAAGGTTTATATACATAAATTATTAATGGAGATGGGATGCTTGTCATGCCAAATGCATTGGCGTAACAGTCATCAGATTCCTCTACATTTTGAGAGAGGGTTAAAGAAAGTGTGACTTGCCTTTGCTTCAATCTTACCTTTTGCATGCACTACCTTTTGACTGCTCCTTTTTTGTAGCTTTCGGTAAATACTGAAATAATTTAATTTTGCAATTCTTAAGATAGCAAGGACTGTAACCTGTAGGAGATTACATTGATTAGATTATTTTTAAAAGAGCTTAAAGAGGGGATCAATTGACAACCTTAACAACTAATCTCAAATAAATTTATCTAGTTTTATAAATGGGGAAAAATATAGATATTATCCTATTATAGTATATATAATCTTGGATGGGTTGCTACAGTAGAAAGAACAGTACCGTGAACAGTGTTTTTTTTTTTTTTTTGTAAGATCCTTTAGAGGTGGCAAAATCTGACCCGACCTGAAAAACCCGTCCGACCCGAGTTTCAGAGAAAATCAAACTGATCCGAACCCAACCCGGGAATAGAGGTGCAAAATCTGACCAAAAATGAAAAACCCGCCCGACCCGACCCGAAAAAATGCCGGCAGACGTCAACCTGTTACCCGACCCGAAAAAATGCCGGCAGCCGTCAACCCGATACCCGACGCGACCCGACCCGACCCGACCCGGGAATCTGCCATGGAAATCCTTTTTATATTATATTATAGATATTAATTTTGGATAGGTTTTGGTACTGTTCCTTACACTGTAGCTACAGTGTAAGGAACAGTGCTACATTTTTTTTTTAATTTTAAGACCAACATCATTTGATATCTGATCTTCCAGTGATCCAGTTCGCACAAAACTAAATGATGGTATTCAGATACATGAATTTAGTATTATTCATACCAATTAGCAAAAAAACAATAAAAATCATTATTATATGAGATGCCAAAATGTGTGAATGACATGAAACTTCTATAATTGATAATTATTTATGATATGAAATCACATATTTAATAATTTATTTTAATCCGACATGAGGCTTAAACAAGAAAAAAATTTAAGATAATATCACTAATAAATTCAATTGTATGTGATGAATTTTAAATGCTTCTATTTATTTTTTTATAAGTTTGGTTAATCTTTCCGTCATAAGTTCCTGAATGCAAGCTATTGAAAATTAAATTCATGTTACCCATTTCTCACTAAATATCATTTGAAAAGATAAATTTAGTCATATTTATTAATAATTTAATAAAATTACTTTCATTTAAATATTTGAAAAGATAAATTTAGTCATATTAACTAAGAATTTAATAAAATTAATTTAATTTGAATATATTATACAATACGATGGTTTTGGTCACTATACCATAAATTTTTTATGACTTTTCATAGTATATTTATTATAACAATGTATTTTAATTAACATCCAAACAAAGTACAAAAACCATAATAAGGTAATATTAGAGCTATATAATTGAAGCGCATAGATAATCTAAAATATCCTGATCCAATTTCCTAATGCGGATGGAAAACTTTACAAATTTTGTAAATTTAATAATAATTTCAAAATATATATAAAATTGAATAAAAAAATACAATATAAAGTCATCAATAATAAATATCATCAAAAATTTATCCTAACTTATCCCGATCAACAAGGCCGAAGCAACGCGAGGCCATTACTCTAGTATTATTTAACTTATAAATTGCTTGTGTTTCAGATTTTATGAAATTTGAGTGTTGTTTGATATCCCAAGACCACCAAATTCAGACAGTTGTAATTAATTATTCAATTTTTAAGGCTACATGAATTTTTATTTCTCTTAAAATTACAGGTGGTGATTATCTACGCTCTACAAGATTTGGTTAAATTGGTCAAATTTAAAAAAAACAAATAAATATTCAGTGGAGACAGCTGATATAAATTAACCACTGGTCACTTTATTACAGTGTGGTAAATGCATTTCAAGAAAAGAAAGTGCCAGATAATATTTTGAATAATATTGTGGTTAAGCTGCTCAATCGACTTATGAATCTTTAGAAATACATGTATGTATAATTTTTCCGAGAAGCACACCCTGAGTTGTGGGATACACCAAAACAGGCAGCTAAAAGAATGAATACTTAACCTTTCTGGCACCTAAATCCTAAAAGTTATAAAAAATAAGACCTTTTACAATGCATCGAGCAGACATACGCTGACGGACTGCAAATATTTCCCGATTAAGAATAAAAAATACAGAAATCCTATCATTTCAGTCATTTAACTTCACCAAATCAGTCCTATCATCCACATCAAAGAAATGCCAACTTGTATCATGGAGTGCCTGGAAAAGATCCAAGCCAGCCTCCTCCCCATTAATTTCCCACTCTATTGCCACTTCCTTAACAAACTTTCTTGATTCAAGCATGCATCGTGCAACCTCCTTTATTTTCACAGACCCGACAGATTCACCAGCCTCTGAAACGTACCTTGCATATTTCATAAAGCTGTTACCGATCACGGCCATTCTCCTCAGGCCCAACAGATCCCAGTTCGTTCTGAGCAGAGAGTCGTATAGAACAGCTTCACAGTGCGGCATGAAGAACAGCGTAGGTGTTTCAAGCGTTACCTAAAACAAGAACGTTACATTTTTAATTAAAGGATGATGACACTGTATGATGCAAAAATGTTCAACATTTTAGTGTAATTAAAGCATAGCACGCTCCATGCACTTTAACTATATTGATTTTTTTTTTTTTTGACGAAGTGAATTCATTATCACCCCCTTCTCTTTCTTTGTGGAAGGAAACTATATTGATTGTTGAACCAGTATACTGCACTGGTATCTCAATGGAATTGGAATTGTCCACATTTTAGTAAACTGTACATTTCAGGTGTTTTTGTCATTTTGCACATAATTTTGGTATTCTTTAGTCACCTGAAAACTAATCAAGATTGGTACCAACTATCAGTTGCACAAATTACTTCATACCAGAAACCCTACCTATTCGTCACATTATACAAACTGTAACAAATTGACATTGTCTCACCTTTCTACAGCCATGCTCATTAACAGGCATCACCTTAAACCCCAACTGCTCCACCACATGACACTCGGCCGCTGACAACACAGGATCAAAGATCTCAGCTGATTCCACAGCAGCGCCGAGCCGGCGTCTCAGCAACGTAATCAGCGCCAATTGTATCCTCGGCGCAGGATACGACTCAACACTGCCAACACCATAAGCCACCAGTCGGATCGGCAGCAGATGCGCCGCCCCCGACTCTGAAGCCCGGATTCTACTCAGCCCGTCCCGAATCTCCGAACAACTCAAACTAGCAACGAATCGGCTGTAGAACCTTGATTTCTCAAGTCGGCTTATCGTGGATTCCATCTTGCGGAGGATGGAGGCGGATCTGGCAAGGTCGAGGATCGGATCCGCGGGTGTCCATGGGGTGGGATGCAAAGGGAATGGATCCGAGGTCGCGGCTTGGGTTCCGGAAGGGCGGCGGGTACCGGCGGTGGACAGCGGGCGGCTGCCGCGGCGGCGAGAGCGGTCGACGATGGTCCAGCCGTCGCGATCGGGTTGCGAGCAGGGGCTAGGGTTAGGGTTAGGGTTAGGGTTTAAGGAGCAAACTGCGGGAGTTGCGGACATGGAGAGTGACTCGTTGATCTCCGCTAGCGGAGGTAATTGCTTTCATGGTTTGTTTGTTTGTAATGGGGATTTTCGATCGGACGGTCGAGATCGGTTGCAGCACGGATCTTAAAGTACTTCGGTGTTTGTTGTGCCGATCTCAAAGTACGTCTGTGTTTCTCAACTGTCGGATCAAGAAAAGTAGGGCCAAAAAAAGTAGGTGATCCCGGTCCTTATAACGGGAGTGTAGTGCTTAAACCCGTCCGGGTCAGACCTGAACCCGCCCGTAACCCCGTTAACCAAAAAACGCGGGGAAACCCGATCGGGTCTCGGGTGGGTTTCTGACGGGCGGAGGGTAAACCCGCCCGCCCCCACAGATCCGACCCGCCCGCCCGTTGCAACCCGGCCCACCCGGAATTCTCTATTTAAATCATGATGTTTGATTTCTCATCGTTCGTATTGGAATACATCACGGCTGTTTATCATCTTGACAACGTTAAAATAAATTATATTTTTTTTAGAAAAAATAAAGTTAAGAAAATATTTGTGATGACTTTTCGTTATGTTTGTTAACTAATTAACAACTATTTGAATATTTTTTTTTTGGGAAATTTGTATATATGGGAAACTCTACGCTGATACCAATGGCGCTCCCGTCGACGATACGATCATATATATATATATTTTTTTTTTGCGTTTTTATGCAGCGAAATTTGATATTTATGCAACGCAAGCTGGTAACTATGCATGTAAATTCAACTTGTTGTAGTAGACATATCTTTCAAAAACTAAGACATGGTTCAAAATTTGGTTCAGCGAATTTTAACCGGTTCATGACCCTATCATCCGGTTCATGATCCCTTCGTCCGGTTTATTGTAACATCTCATCTTTCTTTGGTTCATTCAATATGCATGTAAATCAATTATTTATGCATGTAAATCACTTATTTATGCATGTAAATCAATTAGTTATGCACACTAGTTCTTTCAATATGCATGTAAATCAATTATTTATGCACGCTGGTTCTTTCAATATGCATGTAAATCACTTATTTATGCATGTAAATCAATTAGTTATGCACGCTGGTTCTTTCAATATGCATGTAAATCAATTATTTATGCATGTAAATAACTTATTTATGCATGTAAATCACTTATTTATGACCGGAGCAACTTTGACCGGTCAAGTCACTCGGTATCAACGACGGGATCGACTTGAGTATCGCTATATCAGCACCCTTTGTATATTTATCACACCAAAACCCTTTGTTTATAACTTTGCCACTCCAAACTTGGAAATTGCAAATTTGTCTCTACAAACTTAACAAAATTGCATTATTGCCATTAAAAAATTTTGAATGACCAAATTGCCCTCAATCTCCCCTATGGTAGCCCCCCGGCAGCCCCCTCGCGCCCGGGGGGTGCGAGGGGGCTGCCGCAGGGGGCGCCGGGGGGGGGGGGGGGGGGGGGGGGGGTGTGTGGCGGGCGCGAGGGGGCTACCGGGGGACTGACATGGGGGAGTGAAGACAATTTGGTCATATAAAAAATTTAATGGCAATAATGCAATTTTATTAAGTTTGTAGTGGCAAATTTACAATTTCCTAGTTTGGAGTTACAAAATTACAATAGATGTTTTTGGAGCGGCAAATATACAAATTTCCTTTTCTTTTGTCCTTATTTCCTCCAAAGCAACTAGATAAATTCTAGCCATCCAAATTTAGCTTGATTGATTGAATGCTTATACATGGACATACGCCATTAATTGTTCTTTTAATATGATCAACATGTCAATTATGAACACAAATAAGAAGTATTCGGTATTTCTTGCATTTTACAATGTCCATCGAGCAAAAACAAAACACGGTCGTTCATTAGTGTCAATTTTAAACCATCCATGTTAAAACCAACACCAAATTTTTAAAAAATCACACACAATGTTCTGTTTTTAACTTTTTATAGGATTACAAGTTGAATGGAACGGATCGATGGTTGTTCAATGTCGGGATCATCTCTTTTTTTTTTTTTTGAGAAGCTTGGCAGAGGCTGCCAAGGCAAATTTTCATTAAATAGAAATAAAGTACAGTACATCCAGCAACCAGCCATATTGGCACACCATTACACCATGAGAACGTATTCTATGATGATATACCATACATTACACTACAATTAATTAACAGTTTGTAATGAACATCTGCGCATTTTCCTGAATATCCTTCGCAATGAGCCAGTCCGGCTTGAACTTCCCATTGAAAGTTGGATCGTTCGTTCCTCTCCCTCCAGATGTGGTGTGCAGTAGTGATGAAATAAGTCATCCATCGATCTACGGCGACGTTCCAATGTGGTGACTCGTGCCCTTGAAGTGAGGAATGTCTGTAGGACGGTGTCCTCAATCGTGCGTGGGCAGCGCCTCCCCTATGGTAGTCATGACCAGGTTTCAGATTCTTAAGGAGAGGGGGCATAAGAAAAATAGGTGCATGGCATCCTCGTGCTGCCCGTTGCTACACATGATGCAGCCGGGTTGAAAGTTGGTGAAGTTGCGCCGTTGCATGACCTCGTGTGTAAGGAGCCTGTTATTGAGTAAGAAATATTTGAAGAACAGTTTACACACGAGGGTCACCTTGGCCTTCCATATGAATGAGTAAGGCACCCTTGTTTTCCCGTGCGTCTCTTATGGAGATAAGTGGACGGCTCGGATTAGTGATGCTGGCACGTCTTCCATAAATGAGTGTAACGGATGACTTCCAAAGTCCATCATTGGTATAAATCACATCATCACACAATAATTAATATGAATCAATGTTCATCGGATCATTGGTATGACTTCCAAAGTCTACCAATAATTTACTGTCGGGATCATCTCATCACACAATAATATGAATCAATGTTCATCGGATCGGAATCCGTTGCCAGGCCCTGCTTTTATTGATCCCGCGGTTGAAAAATACCAAATTACTTTGAAAACAGTGCAGCAAATACCAAAATATTTTGATATCGATGCGTCAACCAATCTCGACCCTCCAATCAGAAAAGTAGAGCCCGCTTTTCTTTTCAGTGGATTTCGAATCTCGATCCATGTTCATGGATGAGTGAAAAGAAGGTTATATGCATCTTTGGTTGACACAATTTATTTATTTATTATTTTTGCAAAATAACCTTAGAGATGATTCTATGTATACTAAATTATTAATGCTGTCTAATTTTTGCCATTTTTTCTCGTTTGTTGATTATCCGATCAAGCCCAAAAACAATGTCGACCAAATTTTGAGAAGATCACCTTTCAATGTCCCAACCCGAAATAAAGGAGGAGAGTAATTTTTTTAAAAAATATATGTTTTTCTATAATATTATTTTAATTATATGTTTCATAATTTTTAATAATTTTATGTTAATTTATATTCACCCTAGTATATCAAACTCAACAAAAAATAATTTGAACTATTATTAATAATGTTGCATTATTCATTTTTTTATTCTACTACTTTTTAAAAAAGTATGTTAAACACATTGTTTTAAAAAATAATCAAACTTATAATTTTTTTTTATTCTTATTTGTATACATTTAAATCATTCATGTCATATATATCTACTTATTAATGACGTTCATGTTCCCAGCGAGAAGACGATGATCATGTGTTCTTCTTTATTCTTGGATTATTACATAATTAACGAGGGACTTGGAATTGATGCTTCAAATAATTAATTTATAATACAAAATTAAATATTGCTCATTTGTAAAATTTGCAATGTGAGTGAATAGAAATAAAAAAAAAAAGAGACCATCTCCAAGAGATCCTTAATAATTTATTCCCAATATGATTATATTGGGAGCTGCTCCAAATTTTTGGAATCCAAATTATACCTTAAACTCCAAGAGTTTCCATGGATCCCAATAAATTTAAAATGGGCCACGTCACTGAGCCTGGCCAATCAAACAGCGGAGAGGGAAGGGGAGGATTATTGGGAGTGTGGAGGGAGTGCCTAAAAATAGCTAATATTGGCTTAAATTTGGAGATAGCACAAAAATAGGGAAGGGTTTGGGGCTTCTGTTGAAGCCCGATTTTTGTCCTTAATTCCCAATAATTGGTTTTAGGAATAGTTTAAGGATGCTCTTGGAGATGCTCAAAGCAGAAATAGAGTGCATTACAATGAAGCAAAAGAGAGGAGATGAAGAAATTGAAATTTGGAAGGAACACAATTCTTTCTTTATTACCAAAAAAAAAAAAAAAAACACAACTCAAATTAATTTAATATTACCAAAAAAAGGGAAAAAAAAAAACTAAACTTTTGCAATGTAGCACAACTCTTACTTTATTTAATTCATCATAACATCAAAACCCAACAAAAATTTTATTCTTATTTTAGAGTTACCATCAGATTAATTCATAACATCAAAATCCATCAAAAATTTTATTCTTATTAATTAATTATAGAGTTACCATCAGCAACCATGCAACATTATATATATAATATCGTTCACACATATATATATATATGAATTATGCAAGTATACGTGCTGCTGCGGTTTCATTACATCCAAAAAAGTTGGTCATGTTCACAGTCAACTTGGCTCCAAACTGGTTTTCAAATAAATCCACATCCAAGAACTCCTTCACGGCGTCGTAGCACGGCGCCGCGACGACCTCCTCCCAGAGCCGATCGTTCTCCTCGTTGCTGGAGGTTGCCAACATTTTAGATGCTATGACCTCGGACACGTCGACCCGGTAGAAACGGCCCCTGTTGAGCTCCCTGAGACGCTGGATCTTCTCGACCTGGTGTCGAACGAGCTTGCACGTGTTTTGCTTTACGGCACTCACTCCCGCCTCGAGCATTGTTGCGAGGGCGGCTTTGTCAGAGCCGGCGGATAGGGATCGGAAGTAGGTGTCCATTTCCTTGACCCCGATGGCGCGCTTCACTCCTTTAGTGTAGTCGCTGTTCTCGGGGTCGAACAAAGATTGCGCCTCCCCGACCAATCCTTGTTGCACCATGGAATCGACTCGTGCCGACACGAAGCGGTCCAGGATGTCAGGCTCGGATGAGTCGAGCCAGATGAAGCAAGGCTCGTACCCCGCGCTGAACTCAGGATCCTCCAGAAGCGCCTTGATGTAGGAGTTCGATCCGCCAGCAATAATTGGGACACGCTTGCGAGCCAAAATGACGGAAATGGCGTCAATGCAGTCCCTGATGAAGTCGGTCGCACGGTACTCAGCGTCCGGGGGAACGAAGGCGAGCAAATGGTGCGGCACGGCGGACATCTCAAACTCAGAGACCCGGTTTGTTATCACCGGGATGGCGTCGTACACCTGGATCTTGTCGGAGTTTATGATCTCGCCGTTGCAGCGCTCCGCGAGTGAGATGGCAAGCTTCGACTTCCCAGTCGCCGTCGCGCCGAGGATGAAGACCACCTTTGTCTTGCAACCAGTACTGGTAACTGTTGCCATCCTTAATCCAAGATCTGTAAAATCACATACATAAATATAGGTTAATTGATTTCTTTTATGATATATTAAAAAAAAACCCAAAAAACAGCATCAAGTTAAATAAATCCAGCCTTAAAATAGTCTGATCAGTTCTTGCTGCTGTTGTGATTTTACTGGTTTTTGCCAGTAAAACAGGACATGTATAATTAAGTTCATAAGAAAGGAAGAAATCAGGAGAAAATGTTTTTGAAAAGGGATCTTAATTATAAGGAAAACTGAGGAAATATATAGAAAAGCAGAAATTAATCAGGAGAACATGAAAATGTGTTTAAATTAAAACAGTTATAATCAAAATAAATATTGAAAAATATTGAAAAATAAATATATATTGAAAATGTGTTCAAATTAAAACATTTATAATCAAAATAAATATTGAAAAATATTGAAAAATAAATATATATTGAAAATGTGTTTAAATTAAAACATTATTATAGAAGGTTATAAAAATAAATATTGAAAAATATTTATCAAAAACAATATAACAAAAATAGTTATAATGTTTTAATTGCTCGATCGATCGTATGAACAAATGCAATTTAATTTCTGTTATATTCAAACAGAATTCAGAAAACCCAAAACCAGTACTTCATCCTAACTTTTTTAAATTTGGCGCCTAACATTTTCAATGTGTATAACCAATCAATCATACCTGCAATTTCACTCCTTTCTAATAGAAATAGAATAATGGGGAACTTGAATCAAGACCAAACAAAATAGAACAAAGTTGAAATGTAGGAATTGAGAATTTGAGAGAATGCATGAATTAGCTAGGTATTTATAGTTTTTTTTTTTTTTTTTGGTGTATGTATGATTAATTCTGAATTTAATATATGATCAGTAACAATAAATGGGTAGGATTTTACTGCATTTAATTTACAGATAGGATGAAATTTTTATGGAAAGAAATATGGTGAAATTTGACAGGAATACAGGATGCATATCCGCAGGTGCGTTTTCCTTCTTATCTTGAATTATATATATGGCAAGATGAATTGATATTTGATAATAATCCATTTTATGGTTGTGTATTAGGACACTAATTTTGAATGAATATATATATATTATTATTATGACATCAATTCTGAACAATTAATTGATTACGAGTTCATCTATTTGCGCAACAAAGATTAGCCACGTATATACAGTCGTACATTGAATTCTTCGGATCTTCTTTCTTTTATACCAGGGATCGAATTAATCACCGTGATTATTGGTGTCGCGTTGTGCTTCACATATATATACATGAAAATTTTATATTATTTCGATTTAGTTAAGTAAGCAATTAAGCATCGAACATAAAGTTGATGGATCAAATTTGGTATTTGTTTCCCTCTCTAATACGCACTGAAATTATCGAGCTTAAAATTTTGGTTTTTTTTTTTTTTAACATGCATGGTATCAATTGAGATATTTAAAATATATCTAATGGTTAATTTACATTTGAGGAGAGATTTATTGACAATATTTATCTCGACAATTTTGATAATAGAAATTTAAAAATATATATATAAAAAGATCATTAAAAATTCTCAAAAACTGATAAAATAGTTTATAAATATACAAAATTTTGATAAGCAATCAAACGATATTCAAATTGATTGAAATTTAAACACAACCAATTTATAAATTAAATAATACATCCACACCACAAATTTTTTTCATTTTTAAGATTTTTTACAAATTTTTCAAAGTTCCATTGTCAAGATTCAAGAATACCAAGATAAGCATTGTTAATGGATCCCTTCTCTTTACATTTATTAGTTATATATAACAGAAGAAATAGCAACCTCTTTATATATAGAGGAGGGATCCATTGACAATCCTTAACTTGACAATCTTGACAATTTGATATTTTAATTATTTGTAAAAAATCATATAAATTCTCGAAAATAGAAAAAAGTTTACGGAATTATTTCTTGACTTGTAGATTAATTATGTTTCCGATTATATTCAATTTAAGTTATATTTGATAGCCCTTCAAAAATCCGTTAAATTACAACCGTTAAAAAATACATAAAATCTTGATAAACTATCAAACGATGTTCAAATTGATTGAAATTTGGAATACTATCGTTCTACAAGTTAACTAATGCATCCATAAGTCTTTTTTTAATTTTAAGATTTTTTATGAATTTTTATAAATTTTTAAAATGTTCTATTATTAAGATTGTTAAATTTAAGCATTGTCAAGGAATCCCTCCTCTTATATATAATCACAAATCTGTACGCAGTGATTTTACTGTAAGCTATTTCAGAACTTTGTATGTTACATTGTTCCATAAGAATGTCATCATATGCATGAGTTCATGCATTTACCTCCTGAATATTTTACCAATGTGAAAGCCGGATTTCGAACTATAATAAAGCCTATCATTAATGTAGATTTTGGAAAACACAGGACGGAATATTTTGATGAGGACACTGTACTAGAGCAAATATACTCTGTGATTAAGCCCAAAATCACGAAAGTTTTATGTGAGGTTAAGCTCAAAATCATAACAAATTATTTTTAAATCTGAGTTTATATGGCTTATTAAGTTATTATTCTTTGTATCAAAACCTTTTGAAATACTAAAAAAATTTTCCTCAAAAAAAAAAATACTAAAATTTTCTATTTTTAGAAATGTTTAAGTATTAATTTTGGATTTTATATAAGTGATACTCTTTTTTTTTTTTTGGGAGGAAACCCGTAGGTGAAAGTGATACTCTTCAATGGCGCTACAGTAACATAGGGCATGTTCGGCAACAAAGATCAAGATACAATGGATCAACATTTTAAGCTTCATTGAGGAGTATGTGTTCAGCCGAATAAAAGGATCAAGAGGGGCATGATTATAAAAAAAAAGGTACTTTTTTGGTTCTTGAGGAAGGGGGTGGTGGGTTAAGCTCATGAGGTTAAGGAGGGGGTTTGATCTGCTCTAAAGAACTACCGTTCAGACGGATCAAACATGATCAAATGCTAAAAACACATTGAGGAGCCTTGATCCGCATGTGACGAACAGGCTAATAGAGTCCATACTCCATACTCAGATTTCCGGGGAATCAGAGATAAACAGCTTTTAGGTGCTCTCACTACCTAGCGACAGCGTCCTTGCAGTTTTAAAGACTCTGTGTGAATAACAGATCACTCACTGATATTACAAATGACGAATCCAATAACCTTGCAGTTTCAAAGACTGTGTGAATAACAGATCACTCACTGATATTACAAATGACGAATCCAATAAGAGGCAAGATCTGCTTTTCTTCTTCTGACACGGACGGACGAATAACAGGTTTCAATTTTGGGACAAACCAAAATTCGTATCATTTCTTCAAAAAATATACATTAAAAAAAAATGTACAACAGAAGATATTAGATGATATTATTTCAAGTCTTTTCAAGATCAGCACCGGTTCCAGATAACTAAGACCAGTTATCATTGCTTGCACCGGTAGATCTCACAAAATACAACAAAACGGAAGTAAATATCATTCCTTTTCTGTCGTATGATTGTATCTGTGAAATAAACCTGGCATCTGGATCAATTGAAACACATTTCATTCCTTTTACATGTCGAAGAATTGAAGTATAAATTAGAACGAGCGCCACAAAATCACAGTTTACTTATTTCTTGAGCCAGCTTAAATAGAAAAAAGCTGAGGCAAACAAAAAGTGGGGGCATGCCTTGCTTCCACAAGGCAGAAAAATTAATTCCCTAAACAATAAATCACAAAAAATAACAATCTATTGGTTGGCGCTGATCAAGTTCCTAATAACATATGGCAGAATGCCACCATGGTTGTAGTAGGCCAACTCAACCTATAACAAATGGAACAAAATATACGGTCAAAATATGCAAACTAAAACCAAATTTTGTCATTCCAATTATAGTACAATAAAGAACAAACCTATCTTTGCATCCAAGCTCGGCATAGCGCATTACCATGCTAAAGATAAAAATTAATGTGCATGTCTTATTGGTCCTTTTCCCTTTTAAAGTGAGGTTACTTGGACTTTCTTTTCTGGCTTACAATATAATATGTTTGTGGTGTCTACTTATCAGCTTCTTTCATGGCTCTGCTAAGCTAATGATAGTGCACATGATGATGTCATAATGACACAATAATGGTCGAAATAAATAATTGTTAACAATGAAGTCTCAACACTATAATCACAACCATAAAATATGTGATAGCAATATAAGATGATACATTATAAACAAATAATTAATAATACCTCTGTATCAAAGCGGAGAATGCACTCAAATGACTTGCCACTGTCTGTTGTGACAGTAACAGTCTGACCAGGTTTGATTTCACTGACATCGCTCGGAAGGTTGATGGTGAACCGCTCATGGCCAGTCAAGCCAAGGGTCTCAGCATCCTCTCCAGCCTTGAAGCAGAGAGGAACTATCCCCATTCCTGCAAGATTGCTTCTGTGGATTCTTTCAAAGCTCTTTGCTATGACAGCTTTCACGCCCTGCAAATTGACGATTTGCAGGTAAGATGGTTGACCACAACATTCCAGCTGTATTAGTATAAACATGAAGCCGAAAATGTTTAAATTTCCTATAGTAAAAAATCTTACCAAGAGCATTGGACCCTTGGCGGCCCAGTCTCTTGAACTCCCACTTCCATACTCAGCACCAGCTAGGATGACTGTATCATGACCATCACTCTTGTATTTCTGTTCACAAGCAAAAATACAACAAAAATTAGTTGAGGAAACAGTAATCAGGAACTACCATGTATTTGTTGTTAACAGTATTACATATCACAGTAATTAAACATTATTCGACTGCAATCTTGTTTACAAGTTAAAACCATGAATGAAGATCCTTTGCAAAGTTGCTTACCTCAGCAGCATCAAACACGGAAAGCTTTTCCCCAGAAGGAATGTGGACGGTCTTGGGCCCTACCTCACCTTTCAGAAGCTTGTTCACAAGACGGATATTAGCAAAGGTGCCCCTGGCCATGATCTCATCATTGCCTCTTCGGCTACCATAAGAGTTGAATTGCTTCCTCTCGACACCCCTCTCCAGCAGGTACCTAGCAGCGGGGCTGTCCTTATGGATGCTTCCAGCTGGTGAAATGTGATCAGTTGTGATGCTGTCACCGAAGTTTAGGATACAGTATGCATCCTTGACGGGCTTGGCACCAGGAGGAGACAACGTCATGTCCTTAAAGTAAGGTGGCTCATGGATGTAGGTGGATTGTGGGTCCCATGAGTACAGGGTGCTTGATGAGTCAGGGAGATCATTCCACATGGGGTTACCTTTTGTGATAGATTGGTATGTGCTCCTAAACATGTCAGGAAGCACGCTTGACTTCACAACCTACAAGATTTTAGAAGAAGAATTTTACAATCAATGGTATAAAAGCAAGAAATTTACATATAAACCTGTTGATAAAGGCATTAAAAATGTAAAATCTAATATCTTACATTTGCAACTTCTTCAGAGGAAGGCCAGAGATCTTTGAAGTAAACTTCCTTCCCATCCTTTGAGATTCCAATAGGTTCTTTCTCAAAATCAATGTTAACCTGCAATTAAAAGTATCATAATTAGTAAGAGATAAATCAAAATCTTTATCCTTGCAGATGGTAATTTATGATCACGTCTGCTCCAAGCAGAGACTAGTGAACAAAGCTACAAAAACAATACATGTTTTATAGAGGTTATTATACCGTGCCAGCAAGTGCATAGGCAACAACCAAGGGTGGAGAGGCAAGATAATTTGCTCTTGTGTGTGGGTTTACACGCCCCTCAAAATTCCGATTTCCTGACAGCACTGCTGCCGCTACAATATCTGAAAGCGCAACAGAAAATAAAAGTTACACAATTATAACAAAAATATAAATGTAAATTCCAGAGAAACTAGAGATGAGTTAAAATAATGTCACCATTTTCAGTAATTGCAGCTGACAGAGCCTCATCAAGGTCACCTGAGTTGCCAATGCAAGTTGTACAACCATAACCAACAATGTTGAAGCCAAGTTGGTTCAAGTATTTTTGCAAACCACTGCAAAGACAAAGCATGAAGCCAAGATCAAAAGCTTGGACTAAAATAACAGATTGCTACCAATGTATAAAAGTTTGAAGTATAATCATAATGTAAGTAATAATCTTTCAATCAACTAAGTACATCTATTTTGCCGTAATGTTGGTCTTATCTCGGCCTTTTTCTTAATTAACTGAAACAAAAGTAATTTGATGGTAAGAAGACTTTTATTTAAAGGCAAACATTGTAAACTTCAGGCAACGTCAAATTTACAGAAGTTATATTTTTGAAGCTTCTAATGCTTAATTAGACATCTATGCAGTTGGGGATCAGGTTGTTAAAAGATGTGCGAGCAACAAGAAAATGTAGTACTGACCTCTTTTCCAAGTACTTCTTTACAACTCCAGAGCCAGGAGCAAGACTAGTCTTTATCCATGGTTTTACCTGATGTGACAAACAAATAATTAGTCAAGGTGCCAATAAACAGACAAATTGATATGCTTGAAAACAATAATAAACTCTAGACTATGCAATTATGCATGAACTATACAGACCTCAAGGCCAAATTCACATGCTTTTTTGGCAACCAACGCAGCTCCTAGCATCACACTGGGATTTGATGTGTTTGTGCAACTGGTTATCGCAGCTATGACAACGTCACCATGCTTGACTTCAGCCGGTGTCCCATGGAATGAGAAATTAGCAACCTTGTCTTGGGTTTCTTTGGGCACAGCAAACCCCTATTTTAAGCCAATCAAAACAATGATAGTTAACAGGACAAAATTTAATAGTAATTTTAAAAGTTTCAAACAAGAACTTCAATCGGCAGGTAAGTCAAATCCCATTAAGAACGTATTAGTACAGTTCGGAAGCAGCATTAACATTGTAAGGTACGAGGTCCTATAATTTGATATACAGCTCATAATATCCAGCATTTAATAATAAACATCATATTTGATATCACAACTGGTATACACTAGTATACTATGTTTTTTTACCACTCAAATTAATCAAACTTTTTGCAAGACCAATTTTACGACGAAACTAAAAAAAAAAAAAAGAAAGAAAAGAAACATAAAAGGAACAAGATGTGACAATGTTTCGCGTAATGGCTGAAACTCATTATTATATGGCCCATTAAAATATCTAGAACTGCAATCCTTGGTTCTGAAAAATAAAGTTGTTATGAATGAAGTCAATCTTACCTTAAACCCAACTTTGTTATCCAAGCAAGAGAGCCAGTCGGACTTCATATCCTTGAGTGGTACCCGGTCATGTGGTCTGAAAAGAAAAAATAAGTTGCCATCCGCTAAAAATCTTTGACAAAATAGAGAAATGATCTAATTTTTAAATATTGCATTTGACATGTACAACAACAACAACAACAACCAAGCCTTTATTCCCAAACAAGTTGGGGTAGGCTAGAAATGAAACCAAGTAAAACCCAATGATGGTCATGATCGTAAGAAAGATAAAATAGATAAATAAAGAAAGAACAGTAATAACAATGGTAATAGTGAAAAACTAGTCTTAATATGAATGATAGTGATGATGAGTATGATACTACATAATACTAATATGAATGATAATAATGATGATACTACATAGTAGTAATAGTGGTAGTAGTAATAATACTAATAATAATAGTAGTAGTAATAATAATAATAGTAATAATAATAGTAATAATAGTGAAATAGTAGTCATAGTAATAATAGTAATATAATAGTAGCCGCTAGGGGTTTGATTAGTTGGTCATGGTTCCGGTACGTGGATTGCTAACTTCCACGCGTCCCTATCCAAGAGCAGCTCTTCGGATATACTCCATGCCTTCAAGTCTCTTTTTACAGCTTCCTCCCATGTCAGTTTTGGCCGACCTCTACCCCTTTTCGTGTTTTCGGTACGGGTTAGGACACCGCTACGTACTGGTGCTTCAGGAGGTCTCCGTTGAACATGTCCAAACCACCTCAATCGGTGTTGGACTATCTTCTCTTCAATCGGAGCCACCCCTACTTTGTCACGTATGTCATCATTTCTGATACGATCTTTTCTTGTGTGGCCACACATCCATCGTAACATACGCATCTCCGCTACACTCATCTTCTGGATATGGTTTCTTTTAGTAGGCCAACATTCTGCCCCATACAACATTGCAGGTCTAATGACTGTTCTATAGAATTTACCTTTCAACCTTTGTGGGACCTTGCTGTCACAGAGAACACCAGATGCTTGTCGCCATTTCATCCAACCCGCCTTAATTCTATGGCCAACATCTGCATCAATATTCCCATCACTCTGTAGCATGGAGCCCAGATATCGAAATGTGTCCTTCTTTGGCACTGTTAGTCCATCTAGACTAATATCTCCATTCTCAGATCTCCCATCACTGAAGTCGCATCTCATATACTCGGTCTTAGTCCTACTAAGCCTAAAACCTTTCGTCTCCAGCGTCTTTCTCCACAACTCCAGTTTCGTGTCGACAGCTGCCCTACTCTCGTCAATTAGCACTACATCATCAGCAAACAGCATACACCAAGGGACATCTCCTTGTATATCCCTCGTAACCTCATCCATCACTAAGGCAAAAATATATGGGCTCAAAGCTGACCCTTGATGTAGTCCTATCTTAATGGGAAAAGCATCAGTCTCCCCATCACATGTTCGGACACTAGTCACAACATTATTGTACATATCCTTGATAAGGTTAACATACTTTGTTGGGACTTTTTGTTTCTCCAGTGCCCACCACATGACATTTCTTGGTATTTTATCATATGCTTTCTCCATATCGATAAATACCATGTGTAGATCCTTCTTCTGCTCCCTATATCGCTCCATAAGTTGTCGTATCAGGAAAATCGCTTCCATAGTCGACCTCCCCGGCATAAAACCAAATTGGTTTTTTGTGATGCTTGTCATTCGTCTTAAACGATGTTCAATCACTCTCTCCCATAGTTTCATTGTATGACTCATCAGCTTAATTCCTCTGTAATTAGTACAACTTTGAATATCTCCTTTATTCTTGAAGATTGGTACTAATATACTTTTCCTCCACTCTTCAGGCATCTCATTTGACTGAAAAATGTGATTGAACAGCTTAGTTAGCCATACTATTGCTACGTCCCCAAGGCATCTCCACACCTCGATAGGGATATTGTCAGGTCCCATCGCTTTGCCTCCCTTCATCCTTTTTAACGCCTCCTTTACCTCGGACTCCTGAATCCTCCGGACAAAACGTCTGTTGGCGTCATCAAAGGAATCATCTAACTCGATGGTGGCACTTTCAGTGTCGCCATTGAATAAGTTGTCGAAGTACTCCTTCCACCTCATCTTGACCTCCTCATCTTTCACGAGAAGTCGATCCGTATCGTCCTTGATACATTTGACTTGGTTCAAATCCCTTGTCTTCCTCTCACGAATTTTAGCCATCTTATAGATGTCTTTTTCGCCTTCCTTCGTACCTAGCTTATGGTAAAGGTCATCATAAGCTCGACTCTTTGCTTCACTCACAGCTCGCTTCGCGTTCTTCTTGGCTACTTTGTACTTCTCCACGTTTTCAGTTGTTTTGTCATGATGTAACTGCTTGTAGCATTCTTTCTTCTCCTTGATCGCCTGTTGCACCTCTTCGGTCCACCACCAAGTGTCTTTAGGTTCCCTTTTGTTTCCTTTAGTCACCCCAAACACCTTTGCAGCCACATCCCGAATGCATTTTGACATCTTCTTCCACATGGTATTTGCATCGTCGTCGTCCGTCCATGGTCCTTCTTCAATCAATTTATCCCTAAAGACTTGTGATGCTGCTCCTTTAAGCTTCCACCACTTTGTTCTCGTGATGTTAGCACATTTCTTCTTGTGCGCACATATACGAAAGCGAAAGTCAGCCACCACTAGCCTATGTTGTGGAACAATACACTCCCCCGGTATTACCTTACAATCTAGACAGGCTCGTTTGTCAGCCTTTCGAGTAAGGACAAAATCAATCTGGCTAGAGTGTTGACCACTATGGAAGGTCACTAAATGGGACTCTCTCTTTCTAAAGCAGGTGTTAGCGACCATTAGGTCATAGGCTATAGCAAAGTTCAAGATGTCTTCCCCCTCTTGATTTCTATCGCCATATCCAAAACCTCCATGCACCTCCTCAAACCCCTCATTAGTTGTACCGATGTGACCATTGAGATCTCCTCCTATGAAAAGTTTCTCACCAGCAGGCACACTTCTCACGATATCATCAAGATCCTCCCAAAATTGCATCTTGACACTTTCACTAAGGCCTACTTGAGGGGCATATGCACTGATGACATTCAAAACCAAGTCACCAACAACTAACTTGACTAGAATGATCCTATCCCCTTGTCTCTTGACTTCAACCACTCCATCCCTGAAGTTCTTGTCAATCAGGATGCCAACTCCATTTCTACTCCGAACTGTCCCCGTATACCATTACTTATACCCGGTACTCTCCACCTCCTTTGCCTTCTGACCCGTCCATTTGGTCTCCTGTACGCATAGAATATTTACACGTCTCCTAATCGCTGTATCAACTAACTCTCGCAACTTTCCCGTTAAAGACCCTACGTTCCAACTACCTATACGAATCCTACACGGCTCGGCTAACTTCCTTACGCCTCGCACCCGTCGAGTGAAATGCGAAGACCCTTGCTCATTTCCCACTACACCCGGGCGCCGGTGCAGTGTACCACATAGGGAGCGGCAACCCGATCTTAGCTTTTCATTTGGCACTGCACTCAGATCAGGATACAGCGCGCCACTAGAGGGGTGACGACCCGGCCCTTGCTCATTTGACACCACATCCGGGTTCCGATATGGCGCGTCGCTAAGAGGGTTACGCCCCAACGATATTCTGTTTGGTTTCATTTCCATAAAGAGTGGCGGGGTTTTTTTTATAGCTGGCTTGCCAAGCCTATCGCAACCCTCCTCCTTTACCCGGGCTTGGGACCGGCTATATTGAAACAATTGCAACAACATAGGCGGAGTTTGCATTTGACATGTGCTTCAAAAAAAAAAAAAAATAAGACATCTACCTTTTGGGTCCAGAAATGCAAGGTTCCACCTCTTCAAGGTTCAATTCCAAATAAGATGAGTACACCTTTTCTACCTGGGGCTGCATGTAGGGAAAACCTCTCTCAGCAAGAGCAATTGATTTTCTCTTAAATACAAAAGTAAATGTATTACATAGTTAAGGAAATTGTAAAAAGATTTCAGGTACCTCATTATAGTCGACAAACATCTTATTAGCCCGTAAGTAGGATTCAATCATGGCCACCTGAATTATAAAAAAAGGTCAAAAGCGCATAATAGAAGGCAATACAATTTCTGCCAGTGCATACTGCTAGTCAGTAATTATCAAGAAGGTACTAATATGGTACAAAATTGACTGGTACTAGAGTATCGGTAATTGTATCTCTATTTTAAGAACAATATATGTATTTTGTTAGCCAAAGTTCAGCATATAACAAGTCCAAAAAAAAAAAGTAACCAGAATCATCCGGTATTCGACTAAATCAGTTGGTATCCAGCTGATAGTACTTGTTTGGGGAGGGAAGTAAAGCATGAATTAGTAATATAGGATAATAAAACACAATAGATTCATCATAGATTGCTAATGACATACTGTTTCATCACTTCTGCCAGTAAGTTTCAAGTAATCTAGAGTAGCAGAGTCAACAGGAAAGAAGCCCATGGTGGCACCATATTCTGGTGACATATTTGCAATAGTTGCACGATCTGCTAGTGACAATTCACGCATGCCTTCCCCTGATAGATATAAACAGTGGAACCGCAGTCAGTTATACAAATGCAAGTCAGAATCAATGATCACAGTTACCAGGCTAAACCAAAAGAAAATAAAAAGGAAATAATTGTGGGAACTTGTAATGAACTGATTGTACCAAAAATGCAGTCAATTAAAAAGCAGACTAATGTGCACAACAGGCAAAAGAAATATAAAATTACCATAGAATTCAACAAACTTCCCCACAACACCGTGCTTCCTAAGCATTTGGGTGACAGTCAGGACTAAATCAGTAGCTGTCACACCATTCTGCAACTTTCCTGACAATTTGAATCCAACAACTCCTGGGAGGACCATGCTCATTGGCTGCAATCATCATTTCAGTTCCAGTAAAAAACTGTCATTATTAAGTGACTTGGAAAATAGCAAAGAATCATCTACAATGTTGCGGTCACAATTGAACATATAAAGAGGTACCAATTGCTTCGAAGTGAAAAGGCATTCTTTTAGTTTCTAATTTTTTTTTATCAGCAGTGGGCAAAATGTAGAGAGAGAGAGAGGAAAATTTGGACACTAGTATATATTCTTCCTCTGCTCACGCTTTCAGTGGGTTACATATTAGCTTCAGCATGGTACACCCAGTTCAATATCACAACATTTTTAAGCACACCAAATAATTGGATATAGTTATATAAAAGAATGTGATTTTCAAAGTGGCAGTAACATGGGGGAAAGAATAATTAAGCAACATACCTGCCCAAGCATAGCAGCCTCGGCCTCAATCCCACCAACTCCCCAACCTGCAACTCCCAAACCATCAACCATAGTAGTGTGGGAATCGGTTCCTACAACACTATCTGGGTAGAGCAATCCACCATTATTAAACACAACCCTGGCGAGGTACTCCAGGTTCACCTACAGTTATGCATGTAAAAGGAAATTACTGCAGCGACTTTCAATATGGCTTGATAATATAAGTTGATTAGAGGAAAAAAAAAAATAGAAAAGTAAATCAGCATACCACTAATCCAATGAAAAAGAGCATTGCTATTTCAATTGAAGCTATTTTTCTTAAAAGAAGCTATATATTGCACAAACGTCTTTCGTTTATATTATTCAAAATGTTACCTTGTTATTAATTTCCCAAATTATTAAGAAATTAACTTCTATTTAAACCAAGCAAGCCTAATAGTCTAATACGTTGTTAGTTGATCTTCAGATGGTGTCTACCATATGATAAACATGGCATGTCAGAAACAAATTAATACCTGGTGCACGATACCAGATCCTGGAGGGACAACAAGCATGTTCTGAAATGCATTTGATCCCCACTTCAAGAACCCAAACCTCTCATTGTTGCGTTCGAACTCAAGTTTTGAGTTGATGGTAGCAGCATCCTCTGACCTTGCAACATCAACTTGTACCGAGTGATCAATGACAAGATCAACAGGCACCTGCAAAATGTAAGATAGTGAATCACGGCTTCCATTTGTTTAATTAATCTATATGTAAGATAATGTCGAGTATGAAACAATAATGCTATCTCAAGTAGCAGTATTTAATTCCACATCTACTGTAAACTCTAATATTAAAAGTTGACTTTGCTACCCTTCGCTGTTATGAAAGGGTAGTGAAGTACTTTATACCCATTAAGACTTTTTTATTATTGATTTCAAGATTGTACAGTATAATTGAGTGAAACAAACAGAAAGGTAGTTATTTAGATCATTAATTTTAAGAAGACAAATTATTTTTCATTTCAAACTTCTATGACACGATTACTTCAGAAAAAAGAAGAAAAATCCACTGCTATCATTTAAGAACATTTTGAGAAAAAATTGCAGATCCAAGTACAACGATAGTTGGTATTCAACAAAAATGAACACCATGATACATGCAAAGAATATTTTGTGAGTCTAGGATAAGGAAATAAGCTTTCCAAGAAAAATGAAATCCATCTTTTCAGTATTGCATAGCAAACTTAAATCACAGCAATTGGTCAACTGGGAGAACAATAAAATAATCAACATGCTTATGTATAGTACTCAATAAACCACATACCAATGGATTAATTTTATTAGGGTCACTGTTCAATTTGTTCATGGCATCACGCATACAGGCAAGGTCCACAACAGCTGGCACTCCCGTGAAATCCTGAAAATTGGTAAAGTACATTCATTCTCTGTTAATTTAATTAGGACAAGTCAAACACCTCTTGCCAACATAATAAAACTTCATATTCTAGATACATTTCAAGCTCTTCAAAGATTGACATGGTGTGGGACCAAGTGATGAACAGTATATTCTCCAAAAAAACAGTCACTTTCTAGAAGTGACCTCCAAGAATTCAGAGCTCACATTAAATGAGGATTGTTTTGTTCATGAGAATACCAATTTAAGATAAAGCCAGATAAAAAATTAAAAACTGATCACATCCTTTTACGGCTTGTGTGAGAATAAAACCTGTCAAATATACTATTTAATCATACATTCATACGGGAAATATATTAAAATCCAGAGCTGGAAATATATCACTATCAATCTTTTTTGCCTTATTTAACTATTCAATAATACAGAAACTAAAAAAGGGCCCGTCACTGTCAAACAACACAAAATTCCACAATCAAATGGAAGACATATCATAATTTTTAACGATATTACAAGTCAGGTCAACGCATTCATAGGAGGATTGATTGAAGTTGAATGAGGAACAGAAGAGAGATCGACCTGAAGAAGAACGCGGGCGGGCTTGAACGGGATCTCGACTTGCTTGGAGGCAGTGTTCTCCCAGTCGAGGATCTTCTCGACGTCCTTCCCGGTGACCTGGAACTCGTCGCAGTTCCTGATCGCCGACTCGAGAAGGATCCGTATGGAGTACGGCAGTTTATCTGACAAAAAACCCCGATCTCAGTCCGAATTTCATCAAACATGATCGAATTTCGACACATTTTTTAGCGAAATTGTTGTTTTCCCTTACCGATCCGCTGATCGTTGAGCGCCGGCAAGCTGTAGTACTTCCCGAACTCCCCGCCTCCCGGCTTCGCCAGACTCGTCAGGATGCTGTCGTACGAGTTGCGCGCAGCTGCAATTCACAACAAAATCATCCAAAAAGCACATCAAAAAATTTCTTAGATAATTAGATCCGATCATATTTTTTTTTTAAAAAAAAAAAATCAAATAAAGCTGAGAAATTTACCCATGGAGGAAGCAAAGCGCCTGAAGAAGGAGGTGGAAGAGTACGACGAAGGAGCGGTGCTGGTGTTGTTGCCGGTGGTAGGGGCGGATGAAGGTCGGGCGAGGGTGGATGAAGAGGCGGCGAAGAGGGACGAGAGGCGCGAGGAATTGCGGGAGAATAATGCGCTCTTAACAATTGTCATTTCAGTACTAAAACAATGTGAGACACCACTATAATAATAATGACGGATGTGTCAGAGAGACAGAGGGCCGGTAGAACAATGTTATGACGAAGAATAAAAAAAAAATGGAATGGGGACAGATGGGGGAAGAGAGAGGGAGGCGGGCGGCGGGACTTGCGGGAGGAACCAGGAATAGTGAATATTTATATGGTGGGGCGACGGTGGGGGAGGCGCCGGGGCTTCATATCCCCTGCTGTACTGTAGTTCGCAGTTCAAACATGATCCGTTGGATGGCTTCGAGATGGGGGTTAGATCGGATCTCAAGACGATCTAACGGCTGACACTGTGAACTGCACGATGCAGTGAGTCGGGGGATGAGAGTACTCGGGGGGAGGGGAAGAGGAGGGTATCCGTATCTGCTGTTATTCCTTTAGAATAACTGGGTCCTGTTTGTCTAGTCTTAACCGTTAGATGAAAACGGACGGGCGCTATTGATCTAATGAAGATTGTAGGGAGGTTTTGTTAGTTAATTTTATCCGTTGATGTTTAATCGAATGGTCTATATTGGATGGAAGGGCCTGTTATCTAAGTTGGAGGAACAGCAGACTTGGGCGAAAGAGGAGAAGTAGGGATCGGCTTTTGCTTGGTCAGAGGCGAGGACGACCCGCGACTCGCGTCGATGTGACGCGCACTAAACGCATTTAGACCTGGTTTCTGTGTTTTGTTTATAAGAGGTCCGTTCAGCAATCCCTCCTTAGACTTCTTTAGACTTCATTTAGTTTCTTTAGTCTCTTAATCTTTCTGAACGCAAGCTTCTTAGTACGGATTAAAAGTTTCTCCTCAAGTCTCTTTTTGACCGGGGCTTTAGTCTTGTCCGGATTCCTAAGAAAGCAATACCCATGCTTTAAGGCTTAAGTTTTCTTAAGCCTTTTTTTTTTTTTTTTTTTTTTTTTTCCGAACGAGTGTAGCTTAGTGAGGCTTAAATATTTAAGTCAATCATCTTACCGAACAATCCCAATAATTCTATGTTTAGTTTATAATAATCCGTCGGACCGTGACCTCTCTTTTTTTTTCTCCTTTTCCTTTTCTTTTTCCTTTTATGCTATTCAGATTGTTGTCGTAATGTTGTATTATTTAATTTCTTTTATTAAAGTGAATCAAATAGTCTACCTTCTCCCATTTCTTTTAAGGAGAAAAACAATGTTGTATTATTTAATATTTTTTATGAGTAAGAGGATTTGTTATGTTAAAAAGGCATTAATCCGGCAATTATATTTTATTTTTTGGCTTGATCACGTGTTTGTATATGTGTAAAGAAACGAGCCAAATCATTATGTCAAGTCTAAGAAAATATATGGAGTAAAGATGATGTGAGTTTAAGTTTATGGAGTTGTTTCGTAAGCACACCTCAAAAATCAAGATCACAATTCGTTGTTTTTCTAAAAAGAAAAGCTATTTTTCTTGATCCGACGGTTGAGAAACACCGAAGTACTTCTAGATCTATAATGTAAAAACCGAAGTACTTTGAGATCAGTGCAACAATTGATCCCGACCATCTGATCGGAAGAGCAAGGTCTGCTTTTCAAAAAAAAAAAAAAGTAACAAATTCGGATAAAAAAAAATATATCAAATCACTTCGAAATTACACAACATTTACCGCTAAAAGCATTGAAGCAACACACAGATATATCCAAATTTAAAGTATTCATTGGCACATCTGACAAAAAATAAATCGTATAGAATTTATCAATAAAATTTGCAAATTTGTATAGAAAATTAATGTATCAATCAAATTTGCAAAAATTTGAGTCTATATGCACTATAAATAATAAAATGGCTTTACCTATCAAAGGCAAAAGGGTATCAATAATAAATTATCTTAACATTAGAAGCGAGTATAAGTAAAAGGACGAAAGAAATCAAATTTCCAATTTATATCTAAATGTAAATATACTAATATAGAGTTGATGATTAATAGGATATTTTTTCACCTTAATTGATCGTGCCAAAAAAAAGGCATTAATAGAGATTATGAGGAAAAATATACCAATATTGTTTATAAAAAATTAACTAATATAAAAGAGTGGTCATCTCTTATTCTTCTATAATCTAATACGTACTTGTCAATAATATAAGATTAAAAAGAAAAAGAGAAAACTGACTTTCTATATGATATCATGAATTAAGGCCGTCCTTTTCACAAAAAATCATTTATTATACCCTTTTTTATTGAGATTGATATTTGAGATCCTTGATATGCACTACATAACTTTTAAGTTTTATGTAAATATAATATTTCGGAAAAAAAAATTTATGAAAATATCTCAAAAATCCATCACAAATTCATGCTAAATCTTGTATAAGTATTTTCTTCCAAAAATCCAGCAATATCAGCACGAGAGGCGGAATATTTTCTGACCCTGGACCTAGGTGGACGAGTGCTCATCCTCTGTAGCGCTGTAAAGTGTAGCGCAGAAATGGACCGTTAGATCATTTGGATATCCGTCCTGGAACAGATCTCTAGATGATCTAACGGCTCACGTTCTGAGCTGCACTGTGTAGCGCTACAGAGGATATGGAATCTGGACGTAGAGGAATCTGATTCCCCAAAAAGTCTCATGCAAATAATTCCAGCTTTGTTTGTGGTGGCCCAGCGGATCAGTGGGCCGCGCACATTAGAACTATCTGAACAGAGCACAAATAGAAATAGATGTCTCGTTTCTGAATTTACTATCAAGGATTCAAGGTGTCTCTGTTTTTTATTTTCCAAAAAAAAAGGAATGAATAATGAAAATCAAATAAAATGTTCTTCGTTATATCATTTTTTTTTAATTCTTTATCTCTGTTTTTTTGGTATATTGGTGAAAGAATTCGGAAATAAATAAATAATTAATGGGAAAAAAAAATCAATTCCAAATAATCAAACGGGCATCTTCTTTTCCTTTTTATAGGTCTATATGCAATTATGCATCCATTGTGCACCTTTTAAAAATCTTTAAAAGGAACGGTCTGAGAGAGAGAATAGACACACAAATGATTGTGATTTGGGTACCTTTCCGGTAATCAATTGATTTTTATGTTTAAATAACTGAAATGAACCTTTCTTTTTCAAATTTACAATTGAGAAATGGTCAGCGTCCACCTTATATAAAGTTCAATTTATCAATTTATTTACTGGAAATATGTCAGTGTTACTTAAAAGAGCCGAAAAATTATAGGCTCTTGTAGTTAACAAACCTATAGACTCTTGTAGTTAACAATTATATATTTTGATTAACTAGTAAAAAGCCAACGTCTTGTTTTAGGCTGAAAATTGTTATTTCTTATAATAAACTTTTAAGATAATATGTAATTGACCTTAAATTTTAACGGGCTGAGAATGTTAATGGGTATTAACGTATGTCAACGGTGATGATCAATCCAAGTAAATAATCAATGGCCAGGATTTATTTCTTAGAGAAGATAGACCTTTGATATCAAAAAATTCAATATACTTTTATTAGGAGTAAGGATAAAAATTTATTACAAGTGCAGTTAGTAAATTGGTGGATAAGGCTAACCAAGTAACCATTAAAAAATTGGCCATTTTAATTAAAGACAATTATTGAAGTATCCAAGTAATATCATTTTTTTGTTCCTCCTGTAAAGAATTAGTACACAAGAACAAGGAACATTATTCGAACTTTTATTCTTCCTAAGCAATTTGGTCCCTGTCCCATTGATGAGAACCTTCCAACTAATTTAGATTCTTACAGGAAAAAAAAAATGTGGAAATTATACGGCGTAAGCACGTTCCATTGACCTGCTTAATGTTGTTATTATTATTAATACAATTTTTTTTTTCTTATTCTACTTGGCAGCTGCCTGTCTTCCTGTAAATTGTACACACCTGCAATTTTTAAATTTTGGTAGCGTGGACTGTGGATCTTTGAAAGAATTGAATCCCCTTTTTAATTACTTTTTTTCTATGAAGATATTTACGGAGTACCGAGCTTTTTCTGAGAAGCACGTTTTGTTTTTCAATTACTTCTTTCCTTGTGTCAAAACGGCAAAACACCCAAGTCAAGAGGACGGGCCACGGCCACTTTCCGGCGTATTTTTTTTTTTACATTTTCTTAGGAAATGTTTAAAATATTTTTTTTAAAACATAATAGTTAAAAAAAAAAACGAAATAAATTTTTGAAACAAAGTTTTTTTTTAGAGTCCGAACTCTGAAGAATGTTAAAAACCCGAAACTTTAAATGTATGGGTGTATTTATAAGTGTGAATTGGTGGGGGATAAATTAAAAAAAAACTAGCCATTCAGCTGGGGGGAAATTTTTCAAAATTTAAGTTTCGGACGGGTGTGGCGGGTCGGCTCGGGCGGGTCACTCGGGTCGGCCGGGTTGGGGGGGCACGTGGGTGTGGGTGCGGAGGGTCGAACGGGCACGGGTCTGACGGGTCCGAAGAGCGAGTAAGGGCGGGCAACGGGTCTGGACGGGCACGGGTTTAGACGGGCGGGCGGGTTACGGGGGGCGAGGTCCAAAACCCGGACCCTTACCCGCCCCTTGCCCTTGACCCGTCCGACCCGGCCGACCCGTCCGAACCCCGCACAAGCAGGTAAGGGCGGGCGACGGGCACGGGTCGCCCGGGCGGGTCACGGGTCCGACGGGTTTTGTCACAACACTACCTCCCTCTAAAAAATCATGTCATCTCACTGCTTTTGATAAAATCTATTTTACATTTTCCTTTTATAAAAAAATATGTATATTGCATGTGAGGCTCACAAGAGATCTGAGTCCTACCTGCAAGTGAACTATGGTAAGACTTTTACAATAAGATGTGAATCAGGTCTAGATGATTTGGAATTCTATCATAAACTTTTACAATAAGATTGGACGGAATATAATGTAATGTATTATTATATTCGCAACACATAGTTGACATTGCAACAAACTAACAACACATATAAGGAATCCATAAACAGATAATGAGATTGACATATATATATATTTTGTTTTGTAAGAGTGATCAAATTTGAAACCCCTTCTTAATTTGTTTAATCTGTTAATTAATCATGTAGGTACCAAGTCAGCTGTCACCGTAAATTAATAACTCAGGGCATTATTGTTTGTTCCCACTGTATCCGACACGTCCAAAGCTAGTGACGAGGAGAATCCAAAATCAACATATATTTGTTTTTTTGTTACGGTTATATTGGTGTATTTTATATTCGACGGTGATGCTAAGTTGCTAACTATTGTAATAACTTTTTTTTACAGTTTATCCAGAATTGTTGGAAAACTATTCAGGTACATTCGGATGAACCTCTTTGATACAATATATTTGCATACTTTGTATACTTTTTATGAGATCATTATATCAATAGTAAAGGTAGCTCTAGCTCCTATGACATATGTATGTATTATCCTCAACTACTAAAGCACACAAGCCTTACTTTGGACTCAAATTATTGTTTTTTATAATAAATTTTTAAGATACTATGTGATGGACTTTAAATTGAGAAAATTGATATGAACATTAAGTTTTAATGGGTTGAGACATTAAAGTACGTCAACGGTGGTGATCAATCTAAGTAAACAATCAACAGCTGAGATTTATTCCTCGAGAAAGATACAACCTCTATATCAAAATAGTAAACAAAACAAAACAAATCCTTGAGTACTAAAAACGTAAACAAAACAAGTAATAGCCAGCCCAACAAACTCCAAATCGACACGGCCCAAAAACATTCTTTTATCCCTCAGTAGCCGTACGGTATGGGCGTCTGGCCCGTATCCCCCACTCAACCGAACTCAACTCGAATTCATATCCCCTGCCGTACTGCATAGCGCAGCTCACAGCAACAGCCATTGGATTGTCTTGAGATTCGTTCTAGCGCGGATCTCGAGATCGTCTTCTCCCTGACCAGAGGAACCTCTCTTCCCTCCTCTTAAACCCTAAAAACCTGCAACCCACGGACTGCCCCAAACCACCCTCCCTCCCTCCCAATCACCCTTTCCAATTAATCGATTGAAAGGATCTCCGATTCATACCGCCTGCCGATTCGCACCGTAATCCCTTGAATACTGAGAGGAGAAGATGATTTCCGCAATAAGCTGGGTGCCGAAGGGGGCCGCGAAGTACGTGCCCGAGGTGGCCGAGCCTCCTTCCAAGGAGGCGATCGAGGAGATGGTCAACGGCGAATTGTCTGACAGAAGGTTTATTTGGCATGTTATTTGGAGCATATTTGTTAAAATCATGAAATTACATCTTAGACCAAACTTCATCATATACTGCCTTAATCAAGCCTGAATCAGCAATAATGCGATAAAAGAATAGTCGAATTGGTACCGGACATGTCGTTAGTATTTTCTTGACTCGAGGCTTGAATATAGCTCATTGTACTCATTGCCGTGTCTATTTCTACACATTGAGATTTGAAAGTATCTCATAATTTGTATAGAAAAATCTCCGGTAGGTTATGGATGTCTTTTCATTTAATGCCGGTGCTAATGATATTGATATAATAAAATTATGGGATAAATGTTCAGCGGCGAGAGTGACGATGAAGAAGGAATGGATGTGGACACTGGTAAAGAAGATGAGGTGTCGCAGGCCCGTGCAGCAGCGAATGCCCTGAACAAGGATCAGGATGCTCAGTCTTCTGTAGCTGGCATATCTGATGGCCTCCGCGAACTTGATATGGATCGTTATGATGATGAAGATGAAGGTCACATACCTTTTTATTTTTTTGGGAAACAACGATACCATCGCAAGCTTTTATTTTATTTAAACTTCGAAGGATAGGACTCAAGTTTGATATTTTGGTGTTATGAGGGTATGTTTTGGGCACACACTCATAAGCAAAAAAAATATATTATTATTATTTTTTCTTTTTTGGAATTGAGGGTAGAACAGAACTTGTGTTGTTTGTTTCAACTTGAAGGATAGCTTCATTTTGACAGTTAATATTGGGAAAAATTCAGGAAATATACTATTAGTTTGAGTGAATGTCAGAAGATAAATGACATGCTTCTTTCACTGATTTCCAGGCATTGAGATATTTGGTAAAGGTGCAGACCTTTATTATCCGAGCAATGACATGGATCCTTATCTAAAAAAAGATAAGGAGGTGATCTCTCTCTCTGTCTTTGTTTCACTCTCACTCTTAGTAACCAACTTTAACAAACCATAAAGCAGTAACTTAACCCTAATGTTTGTTGTCAGGAAAATGATGAAGATGATGAAGAAGAGATAGAAGACATGACAATAAAACCTACTGATGCTGTTATTCTCTGTGCTCGTAATGAAGATGAAGTTAATCTTCTTGAGGTATGCACTATCCTTTCCATCTGTGCCTACTTAGGTAGAAAAATTGCAAGAATGAGAATGAGCACACTACTTGTCCATCATTTGCATATTCATAATTTTCATGTGGTACAGTTAGCTTTGAGCAGAGGCTTACAGCCAAACAGCCAACTTCTGGTCTGGACTTGATTAGTTTGGTCAGGGTTTTAAAAAAGAAGCTTGAATGTTGCGGATTTTACTTACAGCTCAGTTTTTATTGGTCCAAATTCCGGGAGTAGACTGAAACACAGTAGAAGGTTTAGTTCACTAGTAATAACAATACTTGTTTGATACATGTCATCTAATTAATGCTTCTGTTTTATCCGTAAGTGATCTTGAAAGATATAAAAATAAATTTAAGAGCACTGGTTGACCATAAATTGGGCATTATCCTGTGCGATTCTCTAACTTCATTATTTTAAAGAAAACCAGTGTTAGACTTTATAGTGAATTTATAGGTAGAATAAATAAAAATTTCCATTTCATACAAGTTTGAAGTTCTGGTACTTCTATGCATTATAGGTATGTATTTTTGAGGAGGCAGACGATGGGGATAACAATATGTATGTGCACCATGACATCATACTTCCAGCATTTCCCTTATCAATGGCTTGGTTGGATTGTAGGCCACAAAGTGGGGATAAAGGTTAATTCTTATGTTATAAAGGGTTTGGTAGATGACATTTTAGTCAAGTTTGTAGTGTAGTGTGAGTGTTGCCCATACCAGTAAAGTTTACAAAAATCCCAATGAACATACTAGAGCCTCAATTGAGACTCACTCTTGCTTTTAGAGCACAAAATCAATAGATATATACAACCAAAGAGAGAAGATGTAGGACTTGCTTCTACTGTACTTGGACCTAATAGAATGTATACATAAATCTTGGGCTGGGAGCTATGTTTTGTTCTTATTTTGTATTTTGGTTTCTTCGCAGGGAATTTTGTTGCTATAGGCTCTATGGACCCTGCTATTGAAGTTTGGGACCTTGATCTTGTAAGTTACTTTTCCATGAATATCTTGGTATATCTAAAATGAATATCTTATTGGTTATAGATTCTTGATGAAAATGTGATTTTTGTTCTTTCTTTGTTTGGTCTTTGACAGATTGACGAGGTGCGGCCATTGCTGGTTTTAGGTGGAGTTTCAAAAAAGAAAAGAGAAAAAGGAAAAAAGGTTCTTTCTAATCTTCTTCTAATATTAGAGCTAAATTGTGAGCCAATCTTCCTTCAAGAAATATTTTGTGGTACTATTTCTAGACAAGCAATCAGAAATAGTTATTGCTGTACAATTTGGAAGTGGTGCCTTCCCAGAATGTAAAAGGGCTTCGTATGTTCCATACAATGTTCCTTGGGAACATGCAATGTCCCAAATATCCCTATGAAAGACTGTTCCACAACATTATGTAATTCTTTTCACAAAGGTTCTGTTTTTAAGAGCTTGCTGTTTGTGCAGAAAAAATTCAAAAAGGGAAGTCATAGAGATTCTGTGCTTGGCCTAGCATGGAACAAGGAAGTAAGGTGAGCAATAATTTTTGTTTCTCCCTTCAATATATCAGTTGTATCTCAGAGTATTTTAGTAAAAGAGAATAATGAAATTATTTCAGACAATATCAAATAAGATGGGGATCCACTGACAACTTATAAACTCCACTACTGTTAAAAAAACTTGTATTTTTAAAATTAACACAAATAAGATGTAATTTATATGGATGTAATATATACATGAAAGATGATGAAGTTTTATGACAGTTTTACCATTTATTAAGCATCTTATGGAGCAATAATGACTTTAGTTTGCATGAAAATTGAGTATACAACCAGTTATAAGTAGAATAACATGTCTAAAATTGATATATAACCAATATATAAGTAGAGTAACATGCCTATTTTCAAATTTTATTATAGCATGTTTTGAAAAGCTGTCGTTGTTGTGAAAAAGGATAGTTGTCATGGGATCCTCACACTTCTACTAAAAGATTAAATTGCAACCAGAGGAAGTATTGTTTTCATGAGCCAATTCTACGGGAACCATCTTAAATATGTTTTCTTGTTGTCCCAAGAGGTACATTACTAGTAGATGTTGGT
This sequence comes from Cyperus esculentus, assembly GCA_030179965.1. Lineage (NCBI taxonomy): Eukaryota > Viridiplantae > Streptophyta > Magnoliopsida > Poales > Cyperaceae > Cyperus > Cyperus esculentus. The sequence continues at coordinate 5,757,731 of JASGLE010000006.1, read as the reverse complement.
TTAAGATCTTTGACCATAACATATAATAAGCTCTTGCCTTCAATTAGAAAAGCCTGGTACTGAAAATTTGCTATATTTGTGTGCTAACAGGAATGTGATAGCAAGTGCAAGTGCTGATAAAACTGTAAAAATATGGGATGTCGTTCAGGAAAAATGTGTTGTCACCCTAGAGCATCATACTGACAAGGTAAGCTAATGCCTTTAATTTTATCTCTTGCATTAGTTTTTTCTGTTGGAGCTATTTATATAAGGTCTTAATATCATATCAGTTAAATTTAGGAGTTGGAAACAGAATTAAGCTGCTTTTATTTTGGTATAAGCATTAGATTGGTTTTGGTACAAGCATAGTAATATGTTGTTTATTTTATTGCAAGTGATCATTGTATTAATATTACTCATCTTTCTATGTAGTTGTCAGTTTATAATAGGAGAATTTCAGGAGTACATGTAATTTACAAAATTTTGATTCCACAGAAGTATGAGATTTTGTGCAATATGTTGCAGGTGCAAACTGTTTCATGGAGTAGGCACTCCCCTGAGCTACTGCTTAGTGGATCCTTTGATAAGACTATTGCACTGGTAAAACTCTCTCTCTCTCTCGCTCTTGCTCTGTGTGTGTGTGGTTCTGACGACAACGTCTGTAAACTGCTACATTTCTTAATTTAAGCTATTGGATCATGCAGATGGATATGAAATCATCCAGTGAGAGTGGCAGATGGTCTGTTGATGCTGACGTAGAAAGCATTGCATGGGACCCACATAATGAGAATGCCTTTGTGGTAAGCTGATTTTGTTATTCTTCCTTCTTCGTGGTTTTTTTTTTTTTAATTTTTGAGGGGTGTTGGGTGCATTTTAAGCAGGTTATATCTTTTCATTGCAATGCCTTTTTTCAGCAATTTATTGTGTCAGCTTATGCTTTGCAGGTCAGCCTTGAAAATGGCATGGTTCAGTGCTTTGATAAGCGTGCAACATCTTCAAATTCCGATTCTGGTTCAAGGACCATTTTTACTCTACATGCTCATGAGAAAGCTGTCTCTTCTGTCGCATTTTGCCCTGTGGCTCCAAATGTAAGTTATTTCAGTTATTTAATTGCTCTTCACATTTCGTACATTACCCAGAATTTTGCTGATAATACCTAATATTTTGGATATTTCTGTCCAAGGTGCAGCTTGTGACGGATAAGTTCTATTCCGATGAAGTAGTGACAGAATTTTGTAATTAAAGGAAAGATTATTTGGGTTCAGATTTTGTATGTATTGGTGTTATGGTAAAAGCTAATATGCAATTTATTCCCGAATTTCTTGCTTCAATAACGCCTGGAGAGAGGCGAAAATACTGTAGTATATGGATAGCTCATCTTTACTGAGAACTTTATAGACAAAAGTTGCATTTAGATATTTGTTTTCCTTTGGAAATAATCTTCTTCAACCTTGTGCAGTTTCTTGCAACCGGTTCAACAGACAAAATGGTACTTCTTTTGTCTTGTACTTTTATACCTTTATACCATAATTATTAGTTGTTCATGGTTTGCTTAATAGTTAAAAAAAAAAAATTCAATCTTCATATTTTTGGATATTGATTTATCCTATAAGATCAAAATTTTATTAGATTATTGATTATGGCTTGCTTTAAACAGAGATGTACCAACATCAAAAGTTGTTAGATACTTCTAATTAAAATAAAAAAATTAAGTACCAGTGAGAACTGAAATAAACTATGTTCGGATATGTAAGATAAAGTAAAGCAGTGCTGATCACAATTTCATCATACATTGAAATTTATCCTTTTCTTTCTGTTTCACGCAGATAAAGCTTTGGGACATATCAAACAGTCAACCTTCCTGTGTTGTTTCGCAGAACCCTAAAGCTGTAAGTTCATGAAGCACCCAAAATAAATGACCATTTTTAATCTTGTACTACATATCTTTCACTGTCTAAAGCCAGAAATATATAAAAAAAAAAAAAAATAGTACGCTATAAAACTTATGTTAAATATCAAAGGATGGATATCCCAAATTATCCAACAGTGTGGGAACTCTCCCCAGATTTTCATGGCAGCAATGAAAAGGAGAGTTAACCAGATAGGCCGTTGAAAAGAAATCTTGTGGTGAATTATGAGAAAATATTCTGTGTTTTATTGAGTGTACATGCTTTTTTTGGTTTGATTGTGTTTGTAAAATCTGAAAATGTATCGTCTAATCAAACCATATTTTCCTTGTATATACAATGATATATCAGGGTAAAATCTTTTCAATCTCATTTTCGGAAGATAATCCGTTCCTGCTTGCCATAGGAGGCCTCAAAGGAAAATTACAGGTACGAAAGCAACATTGGAATTCACCTGATAGTTTATCTTAATCCATGTAAATTGCTAAAATATCTCCTCCTTTTTTTTTCTGTTATCAAGGTGTGGGATACCCTATCAGAACAAGGAATCATCAACAGATTTGGTACATACAGCAACCGAAAAGCAGTCCCCAGTCCTAAAAGTGAACCGTGAATCAAGATGCCTTTTGGCCTGTAGTTCATTTATACATCTGGAGTTTTTGATTTAAGAAGCTGTAGGCCTGAAATTTTGACTTGTATATTAGAGATAATTAATATTCTTTTGATTAGTTTTTGGATCTCGTCTGTTCTTGTGACATTTTTGTAACCGTGGTAGTATGAGAACCTGAGGAATAGTTCAAATTTAAACTATTCTCAGACGTACTATTCCACATATATAATTATCGGAACGTTTGGATGGATATATTGGCTCTGTCATAAAACGTGCAGGACAAATAGCAGGAGTGTGTGCCGGTACTGTAAAATTATTTGGTTCATCATGATCGACTCATACGAGTATCCAAAACTAGATGATTTAATGAGTTTTATTGGCTGTTTAGGTGTAGCATACGGTGTTGCAACGAGTTGTATGTATTGTTATTTTGTTTTCATTAGGGATACACTATCCCTGCGTTTGGTTGGTGATTTAAAATTGATTTAAGCTCTTAAATCAATTTTAAGTCACCAAACAGAAGTGATTTAAGGTGTAGTAAGTTAACGCAGCTATATAGGTGTAGTAAACTAAATCACCAACATTTTATATATTTTACACATTACATCAACTTTACTTCATCTATTTACTTCACTCCCACCAAACAGTACTGATTTAAAGTGATTTAATATTTTACTCTGTTTTAACTTACTATACTTGCCAAACGTGCCAAACGGGTGTACACATTTATGCTGCCATTTAGATTCGGACCGTTTGGCCTACAGTGAATAATTAAAACCAATTTGTTGTTGACGTTACATTAGACAACCTCGTCCGTATGTATGTGGATCACCACGAGTGTTTGGATTATTCATTGCTTTGCATGGTTTCTTTCATGAAAAAAGTAAAAACATAAAGTGTGGACAGGATCAGCTGCAGTGATAAAAATCTCAGATGACAGACCCTTTAACAGTGCACTTTCTGAGGTAGAGAAAAATATGAAGGAGTTGAACTGTTGAAGTCTTGAAGAAAGTACAAGAAACAAGTGAGTCTTAACCTTAAAATTCTCTCAATTTTGTACCAAACAATGGCAATGAGCAAGACCCAAAACGGTTGCGGTGAAGCCTGCTCTGACCGCCGGCACGTGGTGGTCATTCCTCTCCCGGGGCGGGGACACGTCAACCCGATGCTGTCACTCTGTCACAGCCTGCTTTTATGCCACTCAAACCTCCTCATCTCAATTATCCTCACTGAGGAATGGGCAGGCCTCATCAGCCTGCCTTCACATCCGGGCCTCCGTGTAACGACTATTCCCAATGTGCTGCCCTCTGAGGCTGAGCGGGGGTCCCGCTATGCGGAGTTCATCGAGGCTGTTCTGAGTCTCATGGGTGGGCCTGTGGAGAAGGCCATTGAGGAGATGCACCCCCCCGTGGAATGGTTGATAACCGACGTATTGTTGCCGTGGGTGGCTGGGATCGCACGGAGGAGAGGGGTCCGAGTGGCCGCTTTCTGGCCGCAATCTGCCTCGGTTTTCCTTGCTCTGCTTCGGTACAAGAGAGCTGAAAACGCAGAACCGGAGAGTGATGCCTGTGGTAAGCTGTTATGTTATCTTATATATATTTTATACTGAAATTCTGACAAACATTCTTTCTAATGTTCTTATTTGATTATCTACTAAAATATAACTTCAATAATAATGTCTAGGTACTTTCAGTCTCGTTGTTAGAAACTAAATATATATTCTAGACTGCTAATGGTTATTTTTTTTTTCTTATTGATTTTAGATGGATGATTGTGACCAAATATGGAAGGACATTAGTAAATTAAATAATCTTATTTCTGGACTGAATGTGCCCCAATTTAACCACCACAGGACCACTAATAGTAAAAAAAAATTACACATTTCTAATCAAAGTATAGCAACAGTTTTAGTTTCTTTCTGAACTTTGATCTAATTGTAAATTAAATCATTATGTTCTTCAACTGGTACAAACTGCCATGCTTATTATTTAAATTTTAAACCATCAAAAACTGTCTATTTCTTCAGTAGTACCATTTCCTTAGCTATCAAATATTACATCTTGTTATAATCCATAGCATTTTCTTTTAGAGTAGTTTATACCAACATCTTAATTTGAGTTCCTCCCAACTGAGACAGATAAAAAATCAAAGGATGCTCTAAGATATCTGCCGAGGGGGCCATCAGCACATTTGCCGGACGTCACCAAATCGAGGGGCCAAAACATGCATACCGTCTTCATTCAAGTAATATCTTGGTACCCACTTGCCAAAGCCCTCATCTTCAATTCCTTCGACGATCTCGAGCCTTTATCTCTTCAGAGCCTAGCATCCCAAATCTCTATACCAGTATACTCAGTTGGCCCTTTACTACCCGTGCCCCAGATCATCCAGGAAAACTCGTATCCCGATTACCTGAAATGGCTGAATACTTATCCCGAAAACTCGGTACTGTATGTCTCCTTAGGCAGCTTTCTCTCTTTATCTAATGGTGAGCTGAAAGAACTGTGTCGGGGGCTTATGCGAAGCGGACATCCATTCATATGGGTGATTCACGCGTCAACTTCCTTACAAGTTGTTAACGAGTGCTTAAACGGGTACGATAACGGATTATTGGTGCCTTGGTGCGACCAATATACTGTTTTGAGCCATACGTCAGTCGGTGGATTCCTGACACACTGTGGTTGGAACTCGACACTGGAAGCTCTTAAATGCGGTATACCGATGGTAGTGTACCCGTTGATGTGGGACCAATACCCGAATGCAAGAATGGTTGTCGATGATTGGAAGGTCGGGTTAAGCGTCAGGAGCTCGGGAGAGGACGACGTAGTCGACAGTGACAGAGTTGCCAGTGTTGTCCAAAGAGTGATGGATTTTGGTGCTTCTGAGAGGAGGCAAATTGTCGAGAGGATCAAGGAAGTAAAAAAGATGTTTGCTGAGGCTCTGGAGACTCAGAATGGAACCTCTAAGTTGGCAATGAACTGCCTTGTTCATGATCTCATGTCACATGGTGATGACTGATGAGGGTTCTATATAAGGTATATATACCATAATGAGGACAAGTAGTTAGTAGAGTATATTTATTTGTGTTTAGTTGATGATTGTTACCGAACTCTTTCAATCAAGAATTTAAATTAAGAGAAGGGAAGAACCGGCCTTTGGTCTGGTGGCTAAGGGCAACGCTCTCCGTGTGGGAGATCGCGGGTTCGAAATTTGGATGGGAGGTCTTTTATAGACATTTAAATTTGAGTGGCTTGACTCTCATCTTTATCTCAAAAAAATTAAGAGAAGGGATCTGATGTCACTACATCTCAATCATTCAATATGAATATTTTATTGAGATTTATGGCTGAGATTTATTATTTTTGAGTTTTCTCTTATTAACTGTCCTACGTCTCAATCATTCAATATAAATATTTTATTGAGATTTACGGTTGAGATTTATTATTTTTGAATTTTCTTTTATTAACTCCCCTTCACCCATTCACCGTAAGAACACCGTAGATTTATGAATCTCTTTTGCACGTACGTTTGACCCAATTTTTGAAATCTCTATCTCTCTCTCTCTCTCTTTGATGAGGAATTATTACCCGTAGGCAAAAAACTCTCTCTCTTTGATTATAGTTATCTTTATCCATAAAATAGTCAAAATAGTCAGGACTGAGTAATCAAATTTTAGAATTAGTATAGTATCAGCCATTACATCAAAATAAAAGTTTATTGTGGCGTGGTAAATATAATATTGATGTTGAAGTATACTTTTGACTCATATCAAACCCTTTACACTAAAATCCATACCATTACTAATTTTTTTTTCTTCTTTTACTCACTTTAATCCATTGATCACTAATACTTTAATTATTTCCTATTTATTTAACACTAATTGTGATTTGTTGCACTTTCATGTGACCTTTGATTTCAAAAGACAGATGAGGTAAGAACCGACCTTTGGTCTGGTTTAGTGGCTAAGGGTAACCATGTGGGAGGTTGCGGGTTTGAAATCTGGATAAAAAGTTTTGTAGACATTTAAATTTGAGTAGTTAAGGAATGCTAGCTGTCCCTCACAAAAAATTCCCCTTAAATGTCCCCCGCGCGCATAACCCCGATCACATCAACTCTGAACACCCCGCACCATTCGATATGAACACTCGAGCACAGTAGTATGAACACCAAAATCAGTACAAAATTTCTGGTGCAACGCGAACGGAATCTTCATCCCGCGCACGGAAATTCAGCACTATGATTTTCATCACGTGCTGAAAATTCATCACGTGCTTGATTGATTTTTGCACGTGGAAAATGTGCTAAATTTTTTTTTCCCAATTTGTATTGTTCATACGGTCCCACCTTCTACTGCGTGATGTACATAGAGCTCTCACAGGATGTTCAGACTGAATGTATAGAGGTGTTCATACCTCCTGCCAACAACTGTTCATACCGGTCCTACCTTCTACTGCGTCGGTTTTAGACAACTAGATGGTGTTCAAATTGGTTGTACAGAGGTGTTTATACCTCCTACCAACAACTGTTCATACCGGTCCCACCTTCTACCACCCACTTCGGCAATCTTCTAACGGTCAAACCCTTCTCCTTCTCTCCGTTGCATACTTGCATCCACCCACTCCAGCAACTCCGACGACGCGGCGGAGGACGACATCGACGAAGATGACGCGGCCGACGACGACGACGCGGTCGAGGACGACGACGCGGCCGAGGACGACAACGCGGCTGACGACGACGCCGACGAAGACGACGCGGCCGAGGACGAAGACACGGCCGAGGACGACGACGTGACTGACGATGAGTGCGGTGGCAGTTCATGCGCGGGAGAATCGGTTGCGGAATCTGTTGTTCACAAAATGGACGACGAGCTGCCTTATTTGTCCCCGCTCCAGATTACGTCAGCAGAATCTGTTGCGGGGACAAATAAGGGGGGCATCAAGGGGGGACGGAGAGAATTTCCCTTTGTTATATCCTGCACTACTTTCTTGTTTCCCTTCAAAACTCATCGATCTGATTTGGGCAATTTAACAATTTGCCCTCCTTTCAAAATTTGTTAAACAAATTACCCTTCCCTCAAAAAATTCAACAAGGTGCCCTTGTATTACCCTTCATTCCCCTTCCCTTATATCAACTTTCTTTTTATCTTCCTTTAAAAATAGCAATAAATATTTTTCTTTATTATTTTTTTAATCTTTTCATTTACATATTAAAGTTTCATGATGTATGACATAAAATTTTCATTAAAATTCTAAATTTTGCAATCCTCATTTTCAGCCAATATTCGGTTAGCTTTGTTAAAATAATAATAATAAATAAAATTCACCTCTTATTATAAAATTTTAATTTGCTACTAATAAAAACAATATATTGATAATCTTGCAAATATAGTGAACATAAAATAGAAAAACTATATTTTCTTTACTATATTCACAATAATATAAATCTTATATCCTTAGTATCATTATCATTAATTAAATGAATTATTTTAACAATAATTTTGTATGACATGTCATTCTAAATTTGAAAAAGAATATTTTGAGTTTTTAAGAATATAATACCTATGATTTATATTATACTATACAATATAAAAATTTAAGAGTGTATATGAAAATAAATAAATAAATATAATAACTAAATATATTTTTATTGATATTGTTGAGAGAAGATAAAAGTTTGTTAAGGGGAAGGAGGGGAAGGAAGAGTAATACAAGAACATTTTGTTGAATTTTTTGAGGGAAGAGCAATTTGATTTTCCAATGAAGTGAGTCGGGTTTTAATCCTGCTTTTGAGGCATCCATTTCATCATGGTATGCTTGAAATTGAGTGTCATACTTATCAAGTCTGGTTTCAATGCGATTAAACTGAGTCATTTGAGTTTTTTGTTGAGATAAAGATGAGGGTCAAGCCACTCAAATTTAAATGTCTATAAAAGATTTCTCATCCGGATTTCGAAGAGTTATTTGAGTTTTATCCATTTTATTGTCACTAGAGGCGGTAAACCGGGCGGGCGGGTCGGGTTTGGGTCGGACGAGTTGGGTCGGGTGATGAGCAGGTCGGGTCGGGTCAATTTTAATATCGATTTTTTTTTTATCGTATGTTAATTTGAGTTGGATTGCATGCTGTTTGATATCAGGTCAGGTCATGTTGGGTCAGGTCAGTTTGACTTTTTGAAAATGTCAAGTTGGGTCGGGTTTTGCCACCTCTAATTGTCACTGATGGGTCACCAATACCCATCCTTAATATCTCTAGACCACACCACAGTTACTGTTGCGCTACAGTAATTGTCCCATCGGTGCTACAGTGTTTTTTAAAATTTATTTATTATTTATATTTTCTGTTTTTTATTCCTTTAAATTATTTTTAATTTTTTTAGATTTTTTTATAAAAATTTCCCTTTATTTTATTTTTTTTTCATTTTTTTATTTTTCCCGCTATAGTATTTTTTAAATTATTTTTTCCTTTGTTTTATTTATTTATTTCTTTAATTTTTTTTTACTTTTTAATTTAGTAACACGGTAATTGTTTTGTTATTGTCAAATAAGTAAAGTATTTTTTAATTTTTTTTAATTGACGTAATTTTCTTTAAATATTTTTTGATTTACTAATTAAAAAAATATATTCTTGGGTTGTGTCTGACTTTGTGTCCTACTCATTTAAATTGGGTGGTCTTGATGTCGTTAGCCAATAAATTGGGTAGTCTTTAGGTTTGGATGGTCTTGATGTCGTGGGCTAATAAATAGGGTGGTCTTGAGGTTCAAAATATAAGGATATTTATTGAAATACAAATCTAACTTTTAAAGGTTATATATTCAAATTAATATTTTTTTATGAGTTAATATTAATAGACCAATGATAGTAAAAAATATTCAATTAAGCGCGGCGGAGCGTGCATACCGACTAGTTGCAAACCGTGTGAGGACAAGTAGTAAATTAACTAAAATTATCTTTGCAGTGGAAGTGGTATGATACATAAGTTAAAACAGTTGGATCCTTGCCAATGCTGCTCAATTCTGTCTGGACTACTACTGAACCTTACCTTCCCTTCAAATATATATATAGGACTTCCTTTCCCTTGCTTCAATTCACAGCACCTAATTATAACTTCATCATCTTTCCATCAATTGTTATTCAAGCTCCTTTCTCAAATCAGCAACCCCAAAAAAAATTAGTAACGGTATATAGAAAGGAAGGTAATTAGTTGGAAGAAATGGAAATGGATGAAGCATGCTCCGTCGCGGCATTGCCGAGTCTCGACATCGACGGCAACGTATTCCCCGCCACACTCACTCCGCCTGCCTCCGATAAATCCTTGTTCCTAGGAGGAGCAGGTCACTCCATATATCCTCCTTAATTTCAGCTTTCTTCTAATTTATTAATTGTTGATTAATATCTATTATTAAGTTTAGATTACTTAGTGATTTTTTTCTTTTTCTTTCTTTCTTTTTTTTTTTTTTTTTTTTTTTTGACGGCAAGCATGTTTACAATTTAGCATACAAATATATATGCACACACCTTATATAAGAGAACAAATATGATTTTGTATATTTTAGAATATAATGTGGTAGAAGAGAATCATCTTTTTATAACTTCAGGCTTTGGACTTGCTCTGTTTGTTTGAGGCATGTTGGATATAATAACAACTAACAAGTGATGCAAAATTATGAATTGCAGGAGTGAGAGGGCTGGAAATAGAAGGAAGGTTTGTGAAATTCACAACAATCGGTGTTTATTTAGAGAGATCGGCTGTCGGATCGCTGGCCTCCGAGTGGAGGGGAAAGAGCGCGGAGGAGCTCGCTGACACGCTCTGTTTCTACGAAGATGTCATCACCGGTAATTAATTAACGCACTAATTCCTACTAATTACATATTAATACATCCATCTTTAACCCACTATTATTTATTTATGTTCGTAAAATTTTTATTAATGCACTAAATCAACCAATTAAGTATTTTTAAAATTTTTATTAATGCACTAAATCAACCAATTAAGTATTTCTAAAATTTTTATTAATGCACTAAATCAACGTGAATTGGTTAAGTTCCACTAACTACAAAGCCCATTATTTTATAAAAAGGAATAAAATGCATTGATAAAAATGTTTACACAATGCAGGTTCATTTGACAAGTTTGTAAGAGTGACGATGGTGACGCCGCTGACGGGAGCGCAGTACTCCGAGAAGGTGTGCGAGAATTGTGTCAATCACTGGAAGGAGACTGGCATCTACACCGATGCAGAAGCCGAGGCTGTCGCCGAGTTCAAAGAGGTCTTCAAGTCCCACAACTTCCCTCCCGGTGCTTCCCTTCTATTCGGCTTCTCCGCCTCCGGTGATATATCTGTAAGCATAATTTAGTTAAATTTGAATAGTATCCTCCTTCACCTTTTATTTTCTGTTAATATCCTTCGATCATATTTTGTTCAATGATGAATTTCATTCAGATCGCCTTCTCAGAGGGCGATTCTGTGCCCGAAAAGTACGAGGCAGTCATTGAAAACAAGGCGCTTTCCTTTGCCGTGTTCGACTCCATGATTGGGAAGCACGGTGTCTCTCCTGCGGCAAAGCGAAGTTTGGCACTCAGACTTTCCAAGCTTCTCGACAACTCTCGTCAGACCACCGACGAAGCGGATGCAGAGGTCATATATGCATGAACAAAAAAGAAAATTGAATTTGCATCATGCCATGCCGGTGCCAAATAGAAGTTTGCTATTATCAGTAGAAGTCAAACACCTTCAAGTCTTCCTTAACCTTTTGTTATCTGTATCAGTAACAAATACTTTCTGTATTTATCAACTGTAAATTGTATGATATCGGGTCCGTATCTGCTGCCATTGAAAACAATGGCAGAGTCCTTGCCATTAAATTTCTCGGCCCAGGATTGATTTAAACGGCCGGGATTTTAGAAAGAGGGGTGCTCCTTTATTTGTAAGTCCCACCTGTCAGTGTCTTATGGCAGGATCCTGCCATTGGAAACTATGGCAGCAGATACAAATTCGTATGATATCAAGTACGAGATATAAAGGACCTTTATTAGGCATCTTCTGTAATTTAAGTTAGTGAGGCCAACTTTTTTTATTTTTTTTTTCAAATTCAGTTTCATCAAATTTGTTGAGATTTATATCCCGTTATTTGATTTTTCAAAGGTTACATAAATTTCGGACTACAGCCTCCCTCATTTCACCAATTCAGGATCAAGGAAACCTTATACCGGTAACCAATTACAAGCACATATACAAAGGACCCAACTAAATCAATGAATTAACGCACTAACAATGTCATACATCCTTCGACTTCGACAAGACGACAACATAAAACGAAGAAAATGGAAATTAACGCATCTCGAGGGTTCTGAGAAGAAGAAGAAACTAAACACTAAACAGAACATAATTAAGTCCAAAATAAAGCAAACCAAACAGCTTCTTTCCATGCCAATGCAGTCGATGATGATCAAGATAACCCTATGAGGCGGCAGATGCTCTTCAGCTCATTCATGGCGTGCTCAGAATCAGCTGCGTTCGGGAGCGGCCTTTGCTTGATCAATCTGCTGGCACGCTCGATTGAATCATCCATCCTACTCTTCGTCATGAAGGAAAACATCATCGCAGCATTCCCGTTTTTAATTGCGTTTTTCATTTTGTAAACGTACTTGTCCAGTGAGTTCCAAGCATCGTAGTTCCTCTTGTACTCCTCATCGTCTGCCTTGAATTTCTCTGCATCCCCCATCATTCTCTCTATTTCCTGGCTACTGAGTCTTCCATTACCATTTGTGATTGTAATTTTTTTCTTTCGTCCCGTGGCCTTGTTTTTTGCCGTGCCAGTCAGTATGCCATTGGCATCAATCTCAAAGGTTGCATCTGCCTTTGCAACGCCTCGAGGAGCCGGAGCAATGCCATGAAGTGTAAACTTACCAAGGAGATTGTTATCCTTTAATTTGCTTCCGCCCTTTCGCCCTCATATACATTAAAATGCATGTTGGTTTGGTTATCAAGGGCAGTTCTTCTCAACGATGTCTTCTTTGTGGGTATGGGAGTGTTTCGAGGAGCCACAGTGCACATTATGCCCCCATAAGCCTCAATACCAAGGGATAGAGGGGTAACATCGATAAGAACCAAATCTTGGATCTCTTTGCTACCTTGGCCACTGAGTTTTGCAGCCTGAACAGTTGCTCCATAAGCAACAGCCTCATCCGGATTAATCCCTCGGCAAATCTCTTTTCCTTTAAAATACTCTTCAAGGAGACTCTGCACCGCAGGAATCCTTGTCGAGCCACCGACAAGAACAACCACATCGATTCTATGCTTGTCAATCTTAGCATCCTTGAGGCAATTTGTTACAAGATCCATACACTTGTCGAAGAGGTCCATGTTCAGCTCCTCGAACCATGCCTGACTGATGCGAGAAGTGAAATCGATGCCGTCATGTAGGCAATCGACTTGGACTGTAGTCTGAGTTTGTGATGAAAGGACCCGTTTTGCTCTCTCGCAAGCAGTCCTTAGCCTGCGCACACCCCTCAAGTCCCCGCTGATATCCTTTCCGTACTTCCTCTGAAAAACCCCTATGAAATGCTCCACCATGTGGTTGTCAAAGTCTTCACCGCCGAGGTGGGTGTCTCCAGCTGTGGCCTTCACCTCGAACATGTCGTGCGCCATTGAAAGCACGGATACATCGAAAGTGCCCCCGCCTAAGTCGAACACCAGCACATTCTTTCTTCCAGAATAGCCATCCATCTTGTCGAACCCGTAGGCGACTGCAGCTGCAGTCGGTTCGTCCATAATGCGCATGACATTGAGGCCAGAGATCTTGCCGGCGTCGATCGTAGACCGGCGCTGGGAGTCGTTGAAGTAGGCCGGCACAGTGACCACGGCATCCTTCACTGAGCGACCGAGATAGACCTCGGCAACCTCCTTCATCTTGGTAAGCACCATCGAGGATATCTCCTCCGGACAGAACCGCTTCTGCTTGCCCTTGTACTTGACAACTATCGCGGGCTTGCCACCGGATCCTGAGACGATAGTGAATGGCCAGAGCTTCATGTCATTTTGGACGGATGGATCAGAGAAGCGCCGCCCAATCAGACGCTTCACAGCTGTACGTAATCAACAGCGAAATTGTATATCAGAATGTAACTAAAGAAAACATGTTCATGATTCATGCAATTAATAAAACAGAAGTTAATGATAATATACCAAATTTATACATGAATAATGAAGAGAAAATTGCCTAGAACTTTTATTTGGACACTAGCATAGTTATCAAATTAAGTTGAAGTAGATGCTGTATAACGTAGTGAAAGATAAATGTTCATATCTGTTTTATTTTTCAAGCCGGAAAGATAAATTCATATAACAAACAGAGTATACTATTTTTTATTTAAAAGTTGTGAAGTATTAAGACCATCACTAACTAAATACTTATTAAATTTCATAAGATAAACAGGGGAAGAATAACAATATATTGTATGGCTCATTACTTTGCTAACTGATACAGATTACCTACTACTACTAAATGGTAAAATAAAATCATGAAAATATTGAAGGTACAACAAATACAGAAATTAGAGCAAAAGGTTACAGAAAACAGTGTTGGCAGGGTTCATGGCAACGTCATTCTTGGCGCCATCACCAACGAGCCGTTCGGTGTTGGTGAAGGAGACATACGAGGGCATGATGCGGTTGCCCTGGCCGTTCGCGAGGATCTCCATGTGGCCGCGGTGCCACACTCCGACGCAGGAGTACGTCGTGCCGAGGTCGATTCCAATCGCCGGTGCTGCCATCTTGTAGAATTTCACAATATACTTGCCTCAAACTAGGAACTCAGAAGGGGAATAAAATTATAGAAGGATGCAAATAATGAACAGGATAGATATACAAGGGTTGAGATTGTTTATATTAACATTTAACAGTGTGTCGTTTCGGTTTTCAGGCCATGAATTGAATTCGGTGACTTCTCAGTTCACCTCTCCAAATTACCAAGTTTTTGTGCATTTGAATTTTTTTTTTCTGGCAAGCACAATATTAGGCTTTTAATTTCTTATGGGATCTACAAAGCCATTATATTCAGAGGAGGGATAGATTGACAATTCCCATCTTAACGATGTAGACAATTTAAAATTTTAAAAATTTATAAAAAATCATATAAATTCTAAAAAATATAAAAAAGTTTACGGAAGTATTTCTTAACGAATAAATTGATTATGTTTTCGACTATATTCAATTCAGGTTATATTTGATAGTTTTTCAAAGATCCGTTAAAATTACAACAGTTAAAAATTACTCAAAATTTTGATAAGCCATCAAACGATGTTCAAATTGATTGAAATTTGAAAAACCACCAATCTATGAGTTAAATAATACATCTATAAATCTTTTTTCATTTTTAAAATTTTTTATAAATTTTTATAAAATTTTGAAATGTTCCATTGTCAAGCTTGTCAATCAAGATAAGCCTTGTCAATGGATCCTTCCTCATTTAGATTATACCACCTCGGAAGCAGGGCAGTGGGCATTAATATGTTGATTAATTTGATTATACAAGTGGCAAAAAATGGGCCTTTTTGCATTGATCGAACTTGTGATCTATAATGCAGCCCAACAATTATTTCCCTAGCTACTACCACAATTACCTCCCATCTTTTGATAAAAAGAATGTTAAAAAAATGTAAAAAATAAAAAACTACCACAAGGCACAAGCCCACAAATTACAAACCCAAAAAATGTTCAAACTTCAAAGCATACAGTGCATTTTAATGAGTCGTAGGTAGTGACCACTCTTTTATTTATCTACCCGTCCACAGTATTTTTGATGAATAAATTTTTCAATAAACATTTATATCTTTCCGATCAACATATATCATTTTCTAGTGGTCATCTGATCCCGCATCTTATAATATTATCAAGGAAAAATTATGACAACATAAACAACCAGGTGAACCAAATCTCTTGTAATCTATACTCTCTGGAGAAAAAGTCTCAAACCTCCTATCTCCTCAACTATACCACCTCAGCATTGTTTAGAACTATTTGACTTGTTTTCTTTTACCTCTTAGATTAATCCAATTGTTCACATATTGTCCAAATATGCCCTTAAATGGACATCACTCTTGTTTATTGTTTCAAATTGTTATATGTAGAATTATTGTGTAGTTGAAAGTTCGGTGTTATTACTTGTTACATTAAAGACTTTTTAATGGTTACACAAAATGTTGCATAAATAATTTTCAATCTTATCTCTTTTATATTCAAATTCAACCTTATCTCTTTTAGATTCAAATTCAATCTTATCTCTTTAAATTCTCTTTCCGTGTATATACATAGACGAGTCTGTATTTTGAAATGATCTCACCCGTCCAAAGTGGGATCTCAAGCTGATTACAATGCGTACATAGACAATGTGCGTGCGTTACTTATAGTTTAATTCATTGAATATATTAAAATTTATCTATTTATAATTTTATGTTAATTCTTTTCTTAAAAGGTGCTAGATGATACTACGTATTTCTACTTTCTAGAGGCGAAGAGATACAAGCCTACTTTTTAGGTGTTTTATATTTTTCCTTCTTCCAAAACCACACGTTGTGATACATATATAAACGGTACAAAATAATTATTTTTATTAAAATTTGACAAAAAATGAATGGTTAGTAGAGATACTTACTTTTTTTTTTTCTTTTTTTTTTCAAATTTAAGGATTCTACTATTATAAATGTTATCATAAAATTGCTTGTAAATTAAACTTCCAATTATGTTTAATTTTTCCTGGTATTATTTAGACACCACACGCTTTGACACACACACACACACAAGAAAAAAAAAAAAAAAGGAATTAACCGTTTCTAAAGTTACAAAGAGTAAATGCTTAGTTGAAATATACAATGTTTATAATTATGACTTAATCTTTAATTATGAAATATGCAATGTTTATAATTATGACATAATCTTTAATTCAATATATACGTATGTAAATGGTATAAAGAATTGTGACCTGTTTATTGCCCTCTGCCTATAAAAGCAAGGATCCTATTTGGGATTAAACACCATTCTTCATTTCTCCTCACTCCAACCCTGTCTGCATGCGCCTCCAAGAGGTTACTTATTTTTCATTGCTATTTAGATTTGCATATATCAAATTGAGATTTACCATAGCTTGCTTCAGTCTAGAATTCGAATTAAATTTTGTAAAAATTTTATGTTGAATTTTATCTGTATTTCTTGTTTAAAAAAAAAAGGATGGAGAAAAAGCAAAGGAAAAATCACTCTATATATATATATATATATTACCAACCAGTAAATAATTTATATCTAGTCACCGAAACTAATTTTCATCTTGAATAAAATAAAATAAAATAAATTTTGTTTCAGCAATTTTTTTTGTAATTTGTTCCTAAAATTCCCAGCTCAAATTACTTTGATTTTTACTGCCAGATCTGTTATTTCAGTACAAGAAGAATTGAGATCATGAACGAGAAACAAAGGGCAGAATGGAACGCAGCTCAAAAAATTTCAATAGGGGAAGATCTGATAGCGGCTGCACAGAAGCAGCTAGAGTTCCTCGCTGCAGTTGATCGCCAACGGTGGCTTTACAGCTCTCCAGGTGTGGAGACAGCAATTTACAGGTGAATATATAACGATAGATTTCTCAAAAAAAAAAAAAATATATATATATATATATATATATATATAACGATAGACCAATGCCAACCGTCCGATTACAAGAATAGAATCATGTTCTCGGGTTAAAAAAAAAAAAAAAAAAAAAAAAAAGATTCTCACCCAACCCTTTTAGTTTGGTTTGTGGGTTAAAGATAGGTAGAGGTGACTGGTTGTCGGGGCGGGTCGGGTATCGGGTAGACGACTGTCTAATGAGTATGAATTTAATACAAAGTACAGTTTAAGTGGATTGAGACAAAGAGAGAGAATGTTGGTTAAAAGTGAGACAAGATTTCAGCCCATCTGTCCTAGATCTTAGTGCTATTTATAGTCCTATCTATGTTCTAATGCGATTGTCTACAGCCTCATCTGTGTGGTCATCTGTGTTGCCAACATGCCTTCAGCCCAATAGCTAATGATGAATTATGGGCCCAATTTAGTTGGGTCGTATCACTGCTGACATTTTTTTGGGTCGGGTCGGGTATTAGGTTGACGTCTGTCGGTATTTTTCGGGTTAGGTCGAGGTTTGGGTCGGGTCGGGTCAGGTGGGTTTTTCGAGTCTGATCAGATTTTGTACCTCTATTCCTGGGTCATCTCAGGTCTTGTGTAGTTCGGGTTTAGGTCGAGTCGGATCAGGTTCGGGTCAATCTGACTTTTCGTGAAACACGGATCGGGTCAGGTCGGATCAGATTTTGCCACCTCTCAGACAGGAAATTGTTTTTTTCCCCCCTCCTGGCAGCCGCATATATAATTCATACTTTGTATGGGTCCGTATCTGCTGACTGCTGACATAGAAAACTATGGCAGGATAGCACTGCCACAGTTTATACGGCCCAGATTTTAGAATAGGGGTGTTTAGAAGTGGGTCCCATTTCATGTTCTGAAGTCTTGAATTATTTAGCGGTTATTCTATAAATCAGCCAAGCAACTTTTCATTTTGAATCAAACTATTCTTATTAAAATTTTCTCTTTAATTGTGTTTAAAAGATACATCAATACCATCAAATTTTGAAAAATGAACAGTCCATATTCGATTCAATCCATAACAGAATTGGCTTTATTATGTGTTGAAGTCTAACTTTATATATGTGCTAATTAGCCACATTTTACTGCCATGTCCACTACTCAGGTACAAAAATTGCTGGTTGCCCCTCCTGGCAAAGCATAGTGAAAATGGAGATCTTGAACACCCTTTGGTTGTTCCACTTGACTGTGAATGGATATGGCACTGCCATCGCCTCAATCCGGTATGATCATGCATATGCAACCAAATTGTTTACTTGAAGAAATTAAATACATATATATATATACAGATATTCTTATCCTTACTACTAATAAAAGCATATTAGATTTTTTAACATCAAAAGTCTATCTTCTCCAAAGAATAAACCTCAGTCGTTAATTGTTTATTAAGATTTATCACTACCGTTGATGTATGTCAATGCCCGTTGACGTTCTCAGCCCATTAAAATTAAAGGTCCATATAAATATCTCAATTTAAGGCCCATTACATATTATCTATTATAAGAAATAACAATTTCAGCCCGAAGCAAGGCGTGGGCTATTTACTAGTTAAATCAAATGGATCATGTTCTATTGCTTAATTTTCAGGTTCAATACAAGAGGGACTGTGAGAGAGTATATGGAAGGATCCTCGACTGTAAAAACGTCGAGTCCTCTCTCCGTGCCGAGTCGAAGAATCTGTCAAGCAAAATCTGGGATGAGATGTATCCCTCTGAGCCTTTCGAACTCAACTACAGCGAAATTTCGTCTCAGAAGTATGTCGATGCAAACGCCGAAGATCCCGAGACGACAATTACTTATGATCTTGTCGCCGCTGTTCAGAGGCAGTCAAGCTTTTACTATCAGGTTAATTGGTTAACATTAGTACAGTTATTATAATAAACAAATGTTGTTTTCGCGCCATATTGATCGCTCGATCAGATTGTTGGCCTTATTGAAAATGTAGATGCAATTGGGACAATTACTTTTGCGGACAATTACGTACAACGATTTCTTGGTCCATCGATCTTACTGACTAACTCAGTATGTATCGTACTTAGGTATCGAGGCCATTCACGCAAGATCCTCGCTTCCTGGCGGAGGCACTGGCGCGCTACAAGGGGTTTCTCTACCTAATAAAGAGGAACCAAGTGAACTCACTCCAACAGGCGACAGTCCCGACTTATGACATCGACATAATGTGGCATTCGCACCAGCTCCGTCCTGTTTCGTACTGCAAGGACCAGACGGCGTTGCTTGGGCAGGTCTTACAACACGACGACACCGATTCTGACAGATCTGTTGGGAAGAAGCTCCATGACGGTTTCACAGAGACTACGAAACAATTTGAGGAGACATTTGGATTACGGTACTGGAGAGCTGGAGCCATGTACCGGGGACTGGCACCGACTCCCTTGACTATTGTGCCTTTAGCATTTGATACTGGCTTGAAAGGTGAAAAAGTTTCATTGAAATATTGCGAAAGCTCCCCGTCACTTGCTCCTCCAAGTACTGTCGAGGTAAGTAAAACAATTTTTCTTAATTTAAAGTTTCTGATTGTCTTCAAGGCTGGTGCGCAACACATGTAAATTTTGCAAATATATACAGCTTTTAATTGATATATACTCAATTTTTAGGTGTTCTTGGAGATAGTCGACGTCAAAGGAGTAGAAAAGCACGAACCGGGAACTCTTTACGTCTCTTTCAACAAGAAACAGCCCGACCCGTATTTTAGCGGGGATCGTACCGTGAGAATACTTTCCTTGACAAGAAAAAAGAACGTCGAATGCTTTCAATGCGAGCCTACGGGTGACTTGACTCTGACATTACTTTCTGAGTCGAATCAAAACTCTCAGACAGTTCTTGGCACCACCTCGATTTCACTCGAAGAATTGACTTCTCCAAATTCCAAATTGCTGACCGAGGAATGGTTTCAGTTGAGCCACAAGAGCTCGGTATCATCAAAAACAACTTCGATTTGTTTGCTTGTGGCCGTCTCATCCACTCCGCCATTGCCATCTTCTCTTATATTGACCATGGTTAGGTCATCAGATGAATCGGGTCTTCCATCGATTCTCCTTCCTGTTCATCTGGACGATAACAGTGCTAATAACTACCTGACTAGCTTCGTCGATGCTTTTGGTAACCCGATCATATGGGTTCAAATAAGGTAACAACATGTACTCTTCAAACATAAGCTACTAATATCGGTGATATCGTAATTCGCCTTGTTCCTGTAAATTATGATTATGAAGTAAACTTGAAGAAAATCATGAATTAAGCAGAAAAGTTTTTCTCATTATGCTTCCTATATATTGTTTATACTACAGAGACGTCGACGTCCGACAAAAGAACATGATGATCCCAGAGAAAGAGGTCGTTGCCGTCACAAAACTCTCGAGGACACCGATTGTGTTGGCAGTTAGTCGAGGTAACGAGTGGTCATTTACTGAAGCATCCAACATTTCTGGGACAGCAGAAATCAAGGCATGCGAAGATGGTACATACCATTGCGAGTTCAAAGGCGATCGAGTGGTAAGTACCTAGCTAGAATGAACTTGTCTTTTCGAGATTCCAATATCACAACACTTGAACACTAGATCTCTTCACAAAGCCATCTTTTTTTTCTTTTTCTGTTAATTTATTTTTTACTTATATAGTTAAAAAAAAAAAAAAAAAAAAAAAAAAACTTATATAGTTTTTAATTCTAATGTGTAGGTCAAGCTTTACTGGGGGAAGAAACTGGAGTATGAAGAACAGATGTGCTGTGAAAGTCATAACCATGATTGTGCCTCAATTACAGCTGTGGAGTTCTCGGACAGATATCCTTATGGAAAAGCAATTGCAACTTTTGACATGATTTCTAAAGTTGTCAAGGTAAAAAGCATAAATTATGTACCTATTTAGTCAAGTACTTGCAATGAATATGCGTTCTTGCTAAAATATCCTAGCAGTATTATTTCAATTAATCAATATATGCTAGAATAATGATACTTGGTGTTACTCATTTTTTTGTTGGTATATATGACCAGGTAAATGAAGAATGGTTCATCCACCCATGGACTACCTTATCCTTGGTATTCATGGACATGAAGGAGAGCATCACTACCAAGTACAGCAACATGGAAATCAAGAATGCTTGTGCTCCGCATCATATGAAATCGATCAGTAAGAGCAGCGCATGCGGTGCAACTTGCGGTACAAAGTGTCAGCCGGCTTGTTTAAACAGCCAATCGGTCGGTAAGAGCAGCGCATGTGGTGCAACTTGCGGTACAAAGTGTCAACCGGCTTGTTTAAACGGCCAATCGGTCGGTAAGAGCAGTGCATGTGGTGCAACTTGCGGTACAAAGTGTCAACCGGCTTGTTTAACCGGCCAATCGGTTAAGAGCAGCGCATGTGGTGCAACTTGCGGTACAAAGTGTCAACCGGCTTGTTTAACCGGCCAATCGGTTAAGAGCAGCGCATGTGGTGCAACTTGCGGTACAAAGTGTCAACCGGCTTGTTTAACCGGTCAAACGGTCAGTAAGAGCAGCGCATGTGGTGCAACTTGCGGTACAAAGTGTCAACCGGCTTGTTTAACCGGCCAATCGGTCAGTAAGAGCAGCGCATGTGGTGCAACTTGCGGTACAAAGTGTCAACCGGCTTGTTTAACCGGAAATTGTGCTCCGCATAAGATGAAATCGGTCAGTAAAGGCAGCGCATGTGGTGCAACTTGCGGTACAAAGTGTCAACCGGCTTGTTTAACCGGCAAATAATACTGGATGAAGTAATTTGGAAAGTAATTTGTCTTGTTGATCTGGGGTTTGCTGGGAAATGAGAGCATTTGGATGGATGTGTATAATGTTTTCCATAATAAAAGTGGTGTTGGAATTCTTATATTAAGCAATTAACTATTAGTCATGATCAATTATGATGTTTCATTTTGAGCCTCATTTTTTTTGCTTGCAGTTCACTTGGGGTTATTGAAAATCCTACTCGCCCATATTAGTTTAAATTGATTTGAATCAATGCCCTTACCTGAAAGACCAAGTTCTCGGTCTGGTCGGCCTTCGATTTTTCATGGCCATCTTTTCTTCACCTTTGCAGGACCTTCGACAGAGCTCATTTTTGTTAAGGAAATCTATAAAACAAGCCGATTCAGCTTTCGCCGCAACTGTTGTCATTTCTTGAAGTAGCCTTGCCATTAATACCACCAATATTGTTGCTAATGTGGTTGCTCCAGCAAATGCATTAGTGAGCCTTACCTTACCCCAAGCGTATTCACATTTACCGGACGTGCTGCTTACTGCTCTTTTGTGCATTGCATTGCAGCCATGAAGGTGCTGAGTTCCAGCGAGAGCTTTGTGTATATCTTCTGGTGCCTGGTTGCTTGGTTACTCTGGGGCCTATCGGAGAGAGTTCTGTCAGATTACTAGGTGCAAGTGTATAATTAGAAACAGTGCTTCCATTTGCAAAATGGTGTTCTGTACAGTAATTTAACATATAACCTGATTCCTATGTAAGCCTCACCTAATAAAATTAAAATCTAATTCACATAATGGGAAAAGAAAAAAAAAAAATCTGCATCAGATTGCCTTAGTGACGATCTTTTACGAGCATTCTCTTGCCCCCGCATATTGGCAACGATGATTTAGTTATCATGATATAGTTGTCATCATCTTGATTCTCGAGAATTTGTGGATTCATGTCCAATGAGTTATGTAAATGCAGATTCTTTCTTTCTGAGGCCATCTCCATGAGACCAGAACAAACACTGAAATTTTGTGCCCTTCAAATCAAACTAGAGTTGCTCCTATTACTCCTCTCAGCTTTGATGGAAGCAATGACTGAATCCGCACTGGGCCCCAACCCTTTCCTACCAATTAGTTTAACACCGAGTTTGTTACACAAATAATTGAGCCTCATCTCATCCCCTCCCCTCACCTCCAATAATTCCATTGCCTGCTGCCTTGTTAGGATTGTATAAATATGCAGTTGTTGTTGTTGATTGTAATGTGACTGCAACTGCTGAAATAGCAACTTATTCGAATGCTCCGCTTCTCCAATTGCTTTTTTCCTGGACCCACCTAACAAAATTTTCAGAACAGCCGGTGACTTTGGATCTGATGCTTTGCCGCCAAAAATTACTGAAAATCCTCCGAATTCCAGATCAGGTTCACGGAACAAATCAGCCAAGAGGGCAGCACATGATTCTGTGCTCAAAGAGGGGGTTTTATCGATCTTGGATTGCGTAGCCCTAGATGTTGCAAAGTTGGCAATGTTGGCGGCTTCACGGAGGCCAGTGATGAAAGCACCATGCATGGTAGCAGGGTAGCGGCGTGTGGTGGCCTCACCAGCAAAAAAAAGGCGCCCATCACCAACACTCTCAGCAAGGATGTCGTAGTCATCACCAGAGGCACCAACTGCCACATTGGAGTAAGAGCCAAGACTAAATGAATCGGTACCCCACCTAGTGCAGACACTTTGAAGCGGGTCTGGGACTTCAATGCCCTGTGGCTCGTAAATTCCTGTTTATACATAGAAGTTAAAGTTATAGGTGCTTTGATTTGCATTGTTAATGCCCCCTTCTCTGGGGAAAAAATAAGAACAAATGCATTTATGAAAGAACTGAAATAGAAGAGAAGTGCTACTGTAAATCGAGGTTATTATACAAAATACTGATGTATGTTTACAAATTAAGTGAACACATGTGGACAAATGTGGTATACTGATGCTTGAATTGCTTTTATAAAGTGTAAACCATGGCAAAGTGAGGTTCATAATTAATAGGTAATAGCCTAACCTACTGGACAAATATAATAGAAATAAACAATTAACTATTGAAAAAGAACTTACCCCTTAATATTTGAAGAACAAGAGCAACAGCATCAGTTGGCGGCATGCTCTCAAAATTATGTGCTGCCTCCCCAGCAACCAATGCAATCAGCAGGGGTCCGCCCGCTACACTAGCATAACTATAGAATAAAAAGAACTCCCCTCTGCGGGCCCGATCTGCTGACAAATGCCCAAATGTATCAAGATCATTACCCCAAAATACATAGGGGAATAGCATCGCAACTTTATTTAACAACCCAAAACCGAGCCGTTTAATCCCATCGAGCTTTCTCTGAGGCAGCTCAGGCACAAACTTTATGCTTCCGTTTTTCAGAACACCAAGCGGGACTGTGCATAGTGCCATGTCACCTTCATAAACCTGGCTTCCCGCAATAACCTGCACTCCATCCGCTCCATACCTGTGTAAATCTCGATCAGAAACCATTTATTTAAAATTTTAAACCCATTTCAATGTTTGTCACATGTGCAGTGACATTTACCTGATTGTATGCACAATCTTCTCATAAGCAATGGGCACATTCTCTGCCAGAGCCTGTACCAAGCGTCCATTGCCACCGGGCAAGAAGCAGTGATCCCCGCCCATGTCATAGGGATCATCCTGGTCCCAGTATGCAAGCGACAATTTCGAGAGAAGGCCGGCATTTGCATACTCCAAGTTTGCCAAATGCCAGTTAAAAAGATTCATCTCCTCATCCGTGACCGCATCTCCATACTCCTGTTTGTACGTCTCGAGAGCTGCACCCAGCGAGACATCCATGGCGACCTCCCCCATGTCCTTCCTCAGAAGACTCGACTTGTCCAACAGCTTGTTAAATGTCCCCTCGACCTTTCTGTCCAAGTCAGGATCGACCGGCTGGCCATCCGGGCGGTACAAGGGGCACTTATCTCGGATCTTGTGAAAAGGCAACCCTAATTGCCTCGCAATGATACCGAGAGGATTACCATGAGTACCAGTCAGAACACTGCCGCCTAAATCCGCCGCCGCGGACTTCAGGGATCCCTCCATGCGTTTGGTGTAAACTCTCCCCCCACACCGTTTCCTGCCCTCCAATACCAAGACCTTGAATCCAAATGCCAGAAGCTGCCGAGCGGCAGCGAGACCGGCAAGGCCAGCACCGACGATGATGACGAAATTCGACTTGCTCGGTTGCGGCGGGATCCTCTCCTTAATTCCAGGCGCCACGCCGTAGTTAATGTACCCATGGGAAACCAGGTAATTGTAAGCCGACGTAAGCAGGTGCGCGCAGTGCGGCGGGATGAGAGAACTGAAGGCCTCTTTGGGAAGCCAAGTGGCGGCATTCTCCCGCCACTTACAAAGAATGTGGTTGCGAATGAGGATATAATTGACCTGTTCAATGCCGCCAACGTCCGTGACGACCCCGGCGTCGATCTCCTCGTCCGTTAGAGAGTCCGCGGGGAAGCCGGCAGAGAGCGCGGTCACGGCCTCAGTGGTCGCCTCTTTGTTGATCACAATAATCTCATCCGCCAAATCCGCGGGGACAGGGTTCGGGCGCGGAGGAAGATCCGAAGGCGGAGGAGAAGGAGAAGGAGAAGGATTAACGGCGGCCTTGCGACGGAAGCCAGTGCGCTTGGCCTTGGGGGCCGAGAAAGCGGGCAGCGTGAAGAAATTGGAGCTAGGGTTAGGGTTAGGGTTAGAGTTAGGGTTTTGGTCGGGGTTGAAGGAGGCGAGGTTGGAAGCGGAGGAGATCGAAGGCGGAGGGTTTAACGGCTGCTCGGACATTTTCGGTCGGAGCGGGGAAAGTTAACACTTCACTGTGAATCAGTGAATCTATTATTACGTTTAACGTTTAACTGTTTAAGCGCTCTCGGACCTCGGTTTATGAATTGGGCCGGCCCAGTTCTCTGACCATTTCTTGAATTGGGCCGGATTTGTTCGGTGAGTATTTTCGAATTGAGCCGGCCCAGTTAGGTGAGTATTTTTCGAATTGGGCCGAGTTTGGTGTTATATTAACTGGAGTGCATCCGAATTGGGCCCAGTTTGATGGGTCGGTTTCTTAAATGGATTTGGATTCACCTGCTTGTGTAAATCCACCAAGTGTGTTTTTGTATGTAGCAGACAAAATGTTTATTATTATATTTTGATTTCATATACACTTGAGTCTTGACCAATCTTCCTAGGAGCCCACAAAGAGAATTATTTTTATGTTTTGTTATTAATAAACGCTAATAAGTTTTTCTATTAATTAATTTAATTGTACCATATTTTGTTTCATATAAACTGATTAATTAATATATATGTGCATCATATGATTATTTTCAAGAGCTGTAATGAGCCATATTATAAATTCAAATTTAGAAGTGATTTGATATAATTTTGAGCTTAAGCTCGCGGTATATTTGCTCTACTAATACTAATTACCAAACTGAAGTACTTGAAAATAAACTCTTGTATTAAGCTAATATTAGGCTAAGAAATTACGATGCTTTCTTTCAAGTTTCAAGCTTTGGTTCTTTTATCTGGCGTGCAAATGGGGGATTACAAACCCTACTACTAACCTGTTGCGTGACCTCTCATTCCCTGCTTTGAATATCTGTTCCTTTATGCTTAGGAGTGACATTTCTTGCTCTGTGGGCATATATATACAATTATACATCTACATCCATTTTATCATCCATATCTTTCCTATACAAAATTCATCACTTATACTTGTACCCATTTCTGACATTTTAATTTCTTCAACAATGGGGCTTTGTTTCACTAAAATCTATGACATTCCCATTGCCTCTCCATCGCCACGGCCTGCGCCTAAACCTGCGACGACCAAGCCGGAATTTGCACCCCCACCCATGCCAGTGGCTAAAGCGCAACCGCAAATGGGAACGGTCTTTGACAAACCGATGGTGGATGTGAAGACATTGTTCGAGCTCGAGCAAGAGCTCGGTCGCGGGCAATTCGGGGTCACGTATATGTGCTCCGAGCGTGCAACCGGGAAGAAGTACGCGTGCAAGTCGATTTCTAAACGGAAGATCGTTAGCCGGGGTGATATGGAAGATATGCGAAGAGAGGTGAAAATGTGTACATCTTATAATAAAAGATATCAAAGAAAATTATGAATTATGTGTCATTAATAAATTTAATACCGGTATAGTGATTAACAAATAAAATCAACCTGATACTTTCAAGGTGATGATCATGCAACACCTGACGGGTCAGCCAAACATAGTCGAGTTCAAAGGAGCATTCGAGGACAAACAAAATGTCTATCTGGTAATGGAGTTGTGTGTCGGTGGAGAGCTGTTCGATCGGATAACAGCCAAGGGGAACTACACGGAGGCGAAGGCAGCAGCGGTGTTCCGGGACATCATGAATGTGGTGCATGTGTGCCATTTCATGGGCGTGATGCATCGCGACCTGAAGCCTGAGAACTTTTTACTGGTAAGCCAAGACGAGGACGCTGAGATCAAGGTGATCGACTTCGGCCTCTCCGTTTTCATTGAAGAAGGTACTGTCTGATTTGATACTACAAAACAATGTATTAATTTGGGAATATGTGAAATCCAACTTATCGAACAAAAATGTACAATTTGATGCATTCAGGAAAAATATATCGCGACCTGGTAGGCAGCGCATATTACATTGCGCCGGAGGTGCTACATAGGAGCTATGGAAAGGAGATTGATGTTTGGAGTGCCGGTGTTATACTGTACATCCTTCTAAGCGGTGCACCGCCATTTTGGGCAGGTCTCAAATTTACTGATTTATTTCACTTATATCGGTAAAACTGAAACATCATTTTCTGTTATTCTGAAATCTGAATCTGTTAATTGTACTGTAACAGATACTGAGAAAGGGATTTTTGACTCCATATTACATGGAGAGGTAGACCTAGAATCAGAACCATGGCCATCTATCTCCGAAAGTGCAAAAGACCTCGTGAGAAAGATGCTCATGAAAGACCTGAAAAAACGAATAACGGCTGCTGAAGCTCTTGGTAATGGCTACAGAACTCACTATATATATACTCTTAAGATGAATCTTCCTGGAATTTGTTTTTAATCATACAGATGAAGTCAATTACCAGTATTGTACCAGTCCAATTCCTTATAAAAATTTTTAGGTATAATGTTGAACTTTCTTAGGTAATTTATAAGTTTTACTTTGTTAATTTAAATTGATTAAGATTAATACAGCTTAATTAAGAAGCTAGACCTATTCAATTCTTGTACCAGACACCTCAGCTATTTCTGGTACCAAGTTTACTGCAGTACAAACACACGATATACAATTATACAGACACCGTTCCCTGGTTTATTATTTTTCTGAAACTTCCATTGAAAGAGAGTGTTTGTTTATTACTTTTAATAACATTTTCCTGATGAACTCCTACAAATATACAAAGAGCACCCGTGGCTCAAGGAAGGCGGTCTGGCTACCGACAAGCCTCTTGACAGTGCAATCCTTCTTAGAATGAAGCAATTCAGGTCCATGAACAAGCTTAAGAAGCTAGCACTCAAGGTCTCAATTCAGACCCAACTAATTAATCTCACTGAAATGCAGAATTTTTACTCTTTTATAATAAATGAAAAAAAGTTACCAATCACTACAGCCATATTTATTATATACTTATAGGACATGCTTTTTTATTAGCTGTGTTAACTAGAAAGATTTCTAAGGCTTTCTTTCATTGAAGTTTTCATGATTGAATTTTTCACTTCTAAAGGTTATAGCTGAAAGTTTATCGGAAGAAGATGTGAAAGGACTGAAACACATGTTCAGCAGCATGGACACCGATCGAAATGGTACCATCACCTTCAATGAGTTGAAGACCGGTTTGAAGCGGCTCGGATCAGCAGTCACCGAAGCTGAAGTGCAACAACTTCTGGAAGCTGTGCGTAATCATTATATCGGTTATAAAATTAAGCTAATTGTACCAACAACTGTGGCTGCAATTGATAAATTTGATCGATTTTATCCTTATCGGGACATTTTTGTCAGACCATATATATATCGACGGTTATGATTCTTATGTTAAAAGGATACAATTGATTCTAGAAATTCTATTTCTCGAGTAATTCCTTTTCTGGTATGAGCAAACTAAAGACTGGTACTTAGATTATCAAAAGGATGGACATAAAAGTGAATTTATAAAATCAACCAGTATGGTAAATTGGTTACTGATGCTCAGTTATTATCTGACAAGCTGACTGTATATAGGCTGATGTCGACAACAGCGGCACTATCGATTACATCGAGTTCATTACCGCCATGATGCACCGGCATAAACTGGAGAAGGAAGAGTACTTGGTTAAGGCATTTCAGTACTTTGACAAGGATGGCAGTGGGTATGTATTATTTTTGCACATCATTTTACATGTCAAAAGATTTCTCACAAAAAATCAGAATGCAACCACTACAGTTTGAATAAAATGGTGTAGAAAAATGTATACCCGTGTATAACAAAAAAGGCTACCAAAATAGAGGCCCAATTACACAATTAGCCCAAATCTGATTTCCAAAAGCCTGTATCAATTATTCAAAAACATCACGAAATTAAAAAACATCAAAGCAGGAAACATTTTGTTACTACTAGCGAAAAGCGAGCACATCTTATTTGGGCTAAAATTATTATTTCTTATAATAAAATTTTTAGATAATATGTAATGGGCCTTAAATTGAGATAATTTATATAGGCCTTAAATTGAGATAATTTATATGGGCTGAACATCAATGGGCATTAATGTACATTAACAGTTCTGATCTATCCAAGAAAATGATCAACGGCTTAAGTTTCTTATTTGAGGATGATAGTCATTTCATGTCTTTTTTCCAATATGCTTTTATATATAGTAAGGAGTAAGGAAGTAAGGATTACTATAAGTATATAATATGGATTACTATAAGTAAGGATTACTATAAGTGTATATATATATATATATATATATATAGAGAGAGAGAGAGAGAGAGAGAGGAGGGATCCATTGACAATACTTATATTGACAATCTTGACAATAGTAACTTTAAAAAATTTATAAAAAATCATAAAAAATCTTAAAAATAGAAAAAAAAATTACGGAAGTATTGCTTAACTTATAGATTGATTATGTTTTCGATTTTTTTCAATTTAAGCTATATTTGATAACTCTTTAAAGATCTTTAAATTACAACCGTTAAAAAATATACAAAATTTTGATAAGACATCAAATGATGTTCAAATGGATTGAAATTTGAAACACTATCAATCTAAATGTTAAGTAATGTATCCATGAACTATTTTTCATTTTTAAGATTTTTTATGAATTTTTATAAATTTTTTAAAAGACCCATTGTTAAGATTGTCAAGTTAAACATTGTCAATGGATCCCTCCTTATATATATATATTATTATACTAACGCTAGCCTTTCAGACCAATTTAGAATAATAACAATCACCCTCATCCAATTTAGAGGTTTCTAATGGATGTCTCTTTCGTTGAAATACATGTACCAATTAATTAATATATATAATATGTGGATAATTAATTAGGTACATCACAAAAGACGAACTACAGCAAGCCATGAGCAAGTACGGGATGGGCGATGATGCCACCATCGATGAAGTGCTCAACGACGTCGATGTTGATAAGGTAGTTAGAGATGTGTTCTATCTCTTCTTCTCTTTTTATTTATTATCTCTTCTTCTTTTTTATCTTTTTAATTTGGGAATAAATAATCATCAGTTTGTTTTCAGAATGGTGATTGATTATTAACAGTAATGAATCATAATTAACTGAATTAAAATGATGGATAAATTAATTTGAGAGACATGCGCGCAGGATCAGATCTTAATTTTAATAAAAAAATGTGTGCATAATAAGTAAACTTATTTGCATATTAAAAATATTAAATATGTATTACTACATGAATCCGTATGCATAATCAGCAAGTTTGCGTACATAATAAAAAAGATATTTGTTAATATGCATTCTACAACTAATTAATAAACTACATATTAAATACGTTGCATAATAAAAGCACTAGCTTGAATGATAAGTTATATAGAGTGCATAACAAAAACATGACAAGTGAAGGAAAGATAGAAAGAAAGATACTACATTGAACTGGACGAATAGGTCATAAATCAATTTGCGACTTATTAAAAGATTGAATGTATTAATTCAACAAGTTAATTTCACATGCTTTATAACAAATTTTGTTGCATATTAATCAATTTTCACTAAATAATAACTAAAATCAAACCATATACAAAAAATTTACATTAATCAATGATTATATCTACATTGGTATCTCTGTATATTTCCTTTTTTTTCAAAAAAAATAAAATAAAATAAAAATCCAATGTAAGGCATAAAGAGTTTGATCCAACCCTAAAAATCTCTGGAGCGAGTCCCCATCTCAGTATGAGATAATGTACTTCCAAACTAGGATGGAGACTTGATCCATGGCTTTTGGATCGTTTAAAAAAAAAAGAGTTTCTTCTCATTTTGTGAGAAAACACTTTCTATTTCTGAATTAAGAAAAAAAAAATTCAGGCTTCGATTTTAGAAATAAATTTTGTTTGAAAGGCTTTAGTAGTTATTTCAACTTAAAAAAAAAAAAAGAGGAGTTGTCGATGGACTCAAAAGAAAGTAAAAAAATAAAATCATGGACAATACAAGTAGAAATATAATTTCAAAATTATTATAATTATTATAGTATTATATTTGTATACTTCAAAAGTTTGACAAGTATCTAGATCTGACATGAAATTGCTCAGTACCAATATACAATCAATATTTTGGTACGTGTTTATGTGAAAACCTTGCATATGTGGGATTAGAATTAAGTTCGATGTCATATATTATCACACTCCTCTTGTTATGAATAATTTCTATTTTAATTGAACAACGATCATAAAAAAAAGGTGCATTTTATCCGAAAATATATATAATGAGTATAACTATTGTAAAAACATTTTCATTTTAGAGATTTTTAAGTATCTATTTCGGATTTTTTAGAATCCATGTACAAATAACTACTATTTTATTAATATTTTTTAGTTATCCCTCAGTATTTTCATATGATAAATTTAATGGGAACCATAAATCGAAATTTCAAATGTGACAAAGCATAATTTGGACCGTTAACATTTCGGAGCGAAATGCAAACATTGTCATATTAGTCTAGCTCTATATATAATTGTATACTTTTGTTTGCATTGATTGTAGGATGGGAGAATTAACTACGACGAGTTTGTCACCATGATGAGGAAAGGGATACATGCATAAGTTTCAGCCGAAAAAGACATCAGTTTGTTAGCTTTCTCTGTCCCAGAAGATAATTACATGAACCGATGTATATATAAAAAAAAAATCATGTAAATTAATAAAGTAATTTTCACAGTATAAAAGATTTATAGTTCATTGTTTAATGAAATATCATAATTGGTTTTTTTTTTTTTTTATTTGTCATGTTAATTTGGATAAAAGAGTTATATGAAAGATCCTAATAATTTCTTAAATTTAGCTTACTGAAATTATAAGATGCATTAATGTGTAATTGTCAGTTATGCACTGGTTATTAAGTATTTCATAAAAAGAGAGTGTATACGGAAACATATATAGTAAAATAAAATTGTAAATATAGCTAAAATAAATTTATCATTTTGAAAATTTTACAAGATGGTCATAATAGAAATTTAGTTTCTTTCAAAACTCTATGTCTATGAATTTACAACACAACTAAACACTATTGTTTTATGATTATTTACTTTTAAGTAATTATTACATTGATCAAGACAAACTATAACATGCATTAATATGTGACAACCACAGCAAACAGAAAGGTTGATGTAAGAAGTCTTGAAAACACTCAAAAATAGACATTAATTCAGTCAACATTTGAATTGTCTCTCTCCTGTTTCTGTTTAAGGAGAAACAGGACTTTAATCTTTATCTACTTAAAAAGTTTCATTGTATGTATGTTCTAAATATACACCATTGTTGCTTTATTTCAGAAAAAAAAAAAAGTATGTTATCTTTATGTCTTTAAAATCAGTGCCAAAAAGTGTTTTTTTTTTTTTTTTTTTTTTGGGGGGGGGTTTTCAGCCCATAACTGGGTCCTTTCATAAGTTTGAACTAACGGCTGAAACAAATTTATAAAGACACACTTGCATTTTTATTAAAGAAAAAAAGGTGCACTTGCATAGAGATAAGGTGCTGATATATTACCTACCTCTTTTCTTTTGCATTATTGTTTGACAAATCTAGGTTGCACCATACATATCAGAGATATGTATATAAATTCTAACGGATAAATCAAAATAATTAATCCGGAATACAAATAAAAAAAAAACTTGATCATCATTATTCATTACCAAAATTAATGTCTATCATGAAAAGCTGGTAACATTTTAATTAATTTAGGTCAATTTTCTTACACCGTCATTCATTGATTTCGACTACCCATATCATATTAATTTCATATAAAATAAATAAAAATAGTCCCAAAAAAAAAAAAAAACCATGACCATGATTTTGTTAATAAACGTTGATTCAGCCATCATTTCATGTGTAAAAAAATATAATTAATTGCTACCTACGCTTTGCCATGATTTATAATATATTTGGATGGTGACAATTAGGTCAAAAGGTTTATCATTAATTATAAACTCCAAAGTCGAAAGCCTCCAATCCAGTCCTTGTTACCTTTTCTGATACCAACAAAATAAATAGTACAATTAATTAATCAACCCTACTTTGGAAGACTGCTTAGTTTATTAATTAGTGCTAATCTATGTCCCTTTTGATTTAATGTCAACATTGATGTCGGCTTTGGTATGTTTAAGAGGGTCATTATCTTTTTCCTTTAATTTTCTCTCTTTTTTGCGAGTCCGTATCCGCTGCGATCCAAAACATGATTGCAGCAAACCAGGATTGCAGGGTCATGTGATCTTGATTCGATGATTTAGGTCTTTTAGGGAAGATTCTTTAAGAGATCTCAACCATCCAATTTGGATCTCAGGACCCTGCGATCGGATTTAGATCTCGGCTATTGCAGTGAGAGTATTGCTGTCCTTTTTTTTTTAATTAATAATTGCTGCAAAGGATGCAAAAGCACACTAAATTAATTACTGGATGCAAGTACGTACAACTGGTAAACAACTGGATGGTCTGGATGCAATAAGCTCTGTCGTCCGATGCAATGATCCGACGGTTCTGATTCGACACTATTAATTTCTCAAAATTGTTCGTTCTCGACTTAAAAGTTGTAAACAGTTTTCTTTCGTTTTTGGCTCTACAAAATATATAAATATCATCGCTCTATATATTCTGGAGATAATTTTTTTTCCTTTTCTTGAATAAACATAACAGAAGCTATATATATATATTTGTCCATTTAATTTTTCTTGTTGTTACTGATGTAGGACAAAAATTATTGGTTAGAACTTGGAGCTAAGATAATTTGTATTTAATTACAAGTACAAAAGTTTTACAAAACCAGCGGCGAAATGTGATTTTAGACTTGATTATATATTCTGCTTTTTGACTAATTAACAAGCACAACCAAATTTGGATTTACTAATCTCAACTCAAATGAGAATTTAGACAAAAAAAAATATGATTTTAGAAATGTGATTTTTGTAATTTTCAACAAAAAAATAACTAAGAGTCAAAGAACCGGTTTTAACTAATTCCTAAGATATATAGTGTATAAACTAGTTATCTTTTGAGTAATAAATACCAAGCGTCCATAATCCATAAGTTACATTTCGGGATAATCTGTTACATTCTGGAGTGTATCTGTTGGATTGGAATCTTGTCCAAAGCTATTTGGAAGGTCTCCGTCCAAAGCCATGACTAAATTGTTCGATTCAACTTATCAACGGTGATAGCATGTGACCCCATCATTCTAAATATAACCAGCATGCTATTTTTAGCACCTAGATGATTAAATCACGGTGGATCAATTACTAACAATTAGATTGTACGGCTCTCAGAATCCTTTGAACCGTCCAAATGGCTTTGGACAATATCTGATTCCGTGTCTGTTATATTTTTTGTACGTCTATGGACGGCAGTTCACATCCGCTTGGGTATTCTAAATTTTGGGTGGTCAGAATCTCCCACCGTTCATGAAATCTAATGAATCCAACGATCCTGATTTAATCAAAGCTGCCCAAAAGGCTGACCAGTCCAAATTAGACTGGCCGACACATTTCTCTCCTCTCCTAATCGATTTCACATCTCCCAATGCTATTTTTAGCACCTAGATGATTAAATCACGGTGGATCAATTACTAACAATTAGATTGTACGGCTCTCAGAATCCTTTGAACCGTCCAAATGGCTTTGGACAATATCTGATTCCGTGTCTGTTATATTTTTTGTACGTATGTGGACGGCAGTTCACATCCGCTTGGGTATTCTAAATTTTGGGTGGTCAGAATCTCCCACCGTTCATGAAATCTAATGAATCCAACGATCCTGATTTAATCAAAGCTGCCCAAAAGGCTGACCAGTCCAAATTAGACTGACCGACACATTTCTCTCCTCTCCTAATCGATTTCACATCTCCCAATACTATTAAGAGAAATGGCCATGGCTGAGCAGTGTGTCTGTACTCTGTAGTCTGTAGTGTGATTTTTCAGAAGAGGAGAGAATGGGTTAAGCCTCTAAGGATCTCTTCCCGCACCTCACCTCTCATCTCTTTTCCATGCTCTCCCCATTGTTTCCTCACGTTCTCTTGCTTGGAGGAAAGAGGCAACAGTAATATTGGGCCTGCACATAAAACCTTGTTCATACAACATCCGAAGAAAAAGAAAAAAAAAACTATCACTTACAAGACCATAGAAAAGCAAGTCATTAAATTGATAAGCAAATCAATTTGGTGAAGTAAGAAATTCGTTTTATTCAAAATGATAAGCAAGTCATTAAATTAAACTGAAATGTTTCTTCGTAATCCAGTTCCTCAATCCCCCACATACCACTACACAACAAGGCAATATTAAAAATAAGATGTAAACCAACTAATAACTTGTAGATTGTAAGGCGGCGCGAGTGAATGACGGAAGGAGCTCGGAGATGATAGATCATAGATGGGGCGTGGCCGAGACAGCATTGAAGACTAAAACCTATTTTCTTTCATTGTCGGCGAGAAAAAACCAACACTATACCGCACACCCATGGCTATGTCTGTCAGTGGCACTGGAGGAAGATGAATTGACTAATCGATAGTGGAGGAAAGAGATTCGGTCAGTCTAATTTAGTTCGGTCAGCCATTTGGGCAGCTGAGATAAAACTAGAGCCATTGATGTCATAAGATTTTATGGACGGTGAAGATTTTGACCACCCCAGATTTTGGGGTACCCCAGATGATGTGAACTGTCTATACGGGGGCATATGGACGATTTTATTTTTATTTAACTTCATCATCATTTCGTTTTTGTCGTGTCTATTATGGGGCCGTTTGATGTACAAGAAAGTAATGGACTTTATAAATTTCCTAGATTTAAGTTTCATTCATTAGTTTTTCTTGTCATTTTATTTTTCTCGTTGGTTGTTTGATTAGCAAGAAACAAAGTGGAATAAGAGAACCCAGTAAAAACCGAATTGTGATTCTTTAGAGTTAAAATATTTGTCGTTCGTATGGCGGGTCATTAATATAACACAGTGGTTACCCGTTACATGTATTATCTTTTGGGCAACCATAGAAGATATGCAGAGAATCTTTTTCAATGCCCATGACTTACTTTCTCTGTGTGGGCCCACTGTGTCATTTTGTTTTCCCGGCCAAAATGGGATTTTTATCCGCTGCCATAGTTTGTGAAGGCAGCGTGCTGCCATAATCTCTATGGTAAATGGGTCCCCCAAAAAATCTTTCTATCATCCAAAGAATTTGAACCGTCCAAACTAATTTGGACTGTCCAGATTTACTGTGGCAGCACCCTGCCATCACAATAATGGCAGCAGATTCTAACCCGCCAAAATGGGTAGAAAACACTATAACGGAAAGTTGGGGGACAAGATTTGATATTCCAGTATTTTGGGGTGATCAAACAACAAATGGAAACATATACCCAGAAATTGTGATACTTTCTTGCAAAATCCAGCAAATCAAACAGCTAGAGGTGGCAATTCGGGCGGGCGGGTCGGGTTCGGGTTCGGGTCGGGCGGGTCGGGCGGGTCGGGTCAGTTTGACCTTCTAGAATATCTCGGGTCAGGTCGGGTCGGGTGATGGGCGGGTCGGGTCGGGTCAATTTTAATATCTACTTTTTTTGGATCGTATGTTGATTTGAGTTGGATTGGATGCTATTTGGTCTCGGGTCGGGTTGGGTTCGGATCGGGTCGGGTTGAGTCGGGTCAGTTTGACTATCTGAAAAATTCCGGGTCGGGTCGGGTTCGAGTCGAGTCGGGTCGGGCGGGTTTCTCGGGTCGGGTCGGGTTCTGCCACCTCTACAAATAGCCCCTATAAGTTTCAACTTTCAACCATGTTTTTGATCTTATATGCAGAATTTTAATTAGGAGCAAACTTATTAAAAAGAAATTATCTATATGCAGAATTAGACGTTAACTGAGTTATTATAGTTTTGAGTAAATTTCTAATCCAGTTGCTGAAGACCGTAAAGAATTATTCAATTTTTTAATATTTTAGTTTTGCTACAATTTACGTACGTATCAACTTATATTTGGTAAAAAAAAAATTAGAAACTTTTTAAGTTGTATAATTAATCAACGAAAAAGGAATCAAAATGTGTTCAAACAGTTAGAATTTTTTTAACACTAAATTCTTATGAAATATTATCCATTTGGATCATATTCTCTTTTAGTCACACTGAAAAAAATTGATCATAGGCTCATAAAGTTCCAACCTTTTTCTTGCAAATAAAAATTGGTGTAGGAGCAAAAGTCTAATTTTCTTATATGTTATTGCCGGTGTTATAGTTAAAAAACATGTGTAAAAATGACTGATAATATTGTTTTTTAGATAGTATTTATAGTGCATTCAATTTCTTGTACATATAACATTAGCTCTTACTATTTTATAAAATTCATATCAATCCTCTATTTTAAAGAAGTAAAGAAAAAAAAAAAATCTAAATAATAATAGCTTAGCATCCGACGTGATTTAATTAATACCCACAAAAATCGAATAGTTTTATATATTTATAATATTCAAATTGAATAAAAGAAGTTATGTGCCGCGAAGTTCAATATTTAATGCTATGATAGCTAAACTTAATATATATATATTCTTGTCACTCCGAATGAGTTGTCGTTGTCAATGCAAACGAACGGACTCAAATTAAAATGCAAACAAGTTGCCTACGGTCATAGAACGTTATTAAAAAATGCAAACAAATATATTGAACTACGAGATAATTGTAATCCATCTAATTAACAATTATATTATCTATAAACTGTGCTACATATATAGTCAAAGAAAAGAATGTGGAGCGTTGGATCTGTCTCGTAAGAAGGAGAAATATTGGATGCATATATTCATGCATGCGCACAAAACAAGAAAATAGGGTCCATTGATTGAGTGCTTATCCTCTAACATATGGGATGTGCCATTCTACACATGGGCCGTTGGATCACCTCAGGATTTGG
This sequence comes from Cyperus esculentus, assembly GCA_030179965.1. Taxonomy (NCBI): domain Eukaryota; kingdom Viridiplantae; phylum Streptophyta; class Magnoliopsida; order Poales; family Cyperaceae; genus Cyperus; species Cyperus esculentus. The sequence continues at coordinate 5,719,207 of JASGLE010000006.1, read as the reverse complement.
GCCAGCATCTCAAGGGAGATCTAACGGTCCACGTGTAGAATGACACATGCCATATGTTAGAAGATGTGAAATCCCATTGAGTAATAAAGATTATTAATTAAATTCGACAACACTCGTTTACAAGGAATTCATATCCCCTGCTTTACTGCATTATGCAGTTCACAGCATCAGCCGTTGGATTGTCTCGAGATTCGTACCGACGTAGATGTCGAGACGATCCAACGGCTGGCGCTGTGAATTGCACAATGCAGTAAGTCAGGGATGAACACTACAACAACAACCAAGTCTTTTAGTCCCAAACAAGTTGGGTAAGCTAGAAATGAAACTAAGTAGGACCAATGCTAATGGCGGTGGCAAAAAGATGATCTTGAAGGGTGTGTTTGGCAACCCATTTTGGAATAGTGTATTATTCTATTTTTTTATTAGTGCCAAACACAAAATAGCTAAACGAATAGTGATGTGAATAGGTTAATCCGCTATTCGGTCAAATAGATGGAATAGCAGAATAGCTACACTAGTTGTCCAACTATTCTACTAATATGTTGCCAAACAATAATTTTACTATCTGAATAGTTCAAAATATTACTATTCCTTTTACTCACAACCGCTAATCCATTTTTACTAATCGGATAGCACTATTTCAGTACTATTTCTTGATTTGCCAAACGGACTCGAAAATAATAGTACTTCCACAGTGAAAATAATAGTATTTCAGGGGATGAACACTCCGTTTGAATTAATAGATAGTCAAAGAAACACGCGCGTACAAATGACAAATGTGCGATGCACAAGCAACTGAGGTGTGACCGGCATGTGATGGTCTCTGATCATAATCATATCATAGGGTCCCGGTAATATTATGAACATGAGCAAGGATTGTATATATCATTCAAGTTAACACTTTGTACGTAAGACACAAATTGAAAGGTAGATTGTAATTGGTGAGTATGAAAAAGTTTACAACAATATAAATTATATTTTACTACATCTGATATTTTGATTTAATTATGGTTCCTATTAAATTTACCATTTAAAAAAAAAATGGGATGCAAAAATTTTCTATTTTTAGATTTTGTTTTAAATATAATTGTTTTGGATTTTTCAAAATGATTTTAACATATTAGTAAAATAGTAATTTTTTGTACATGGATTTTAAGAAATCCAAAATAAATATTGAAAAGCCTCTAAAATTGAAAAATGTTAATATCCCGAAGTACTTTCATATGGAAAATTAGTGGGAACCATAAATCAAAATTTCAGATACAACAAAATATAATTTGAGGTATTAGCATTTCGAAGTCAAATACAAACATTTTTATAGACATTAATTGCCTAGTATTATTCTGAATATGCTTGAAACTATTCCTTAGCTGGTTGGGGTTCGAAATCTAGATATAGTTTTTATAAACATTAAATTTGAATATTAATCCTTATTGTCTTAATAAAAATTAATAATTAATAATAGAGCTAGACTAATATGAAAACGTTTGCATTTCGCTCCGAAATGCTAACGGTCAAAATTATAATTTGCCAAGTTCGAAATTTTGATTTATGATTTGCATTAAATTTACCATATGAAAATGTAAGGGGATACAAAAATTTTCTATTTTTGGAGTTTTTTAAGTATTTGTTTTGGATTTTTCAAAATGACAATAAAATTTTAATAAAATAGTACTTGTTTGTACATGAAATTTAAAAAATCCGGGATAAATACTTACAAAACTCCAAAAATGAAAAACTTTTGTATCCCCTAGTATTTTTGTATGATCAATTTAACAGGAACCATAAATCAAAATTTTGGGTGTGACAAGACATAATTTGAATCGTTAGCATTTCAAAACAAAATACAAACATTTTCACGATAGTTCTACTCTTAATAATATTAATAATTCCTTGCCCGCTGTATCTGTAACCTGCACAGCACTGCACACTTTGCATTGCCTTTGTTTCTCAACATAAACGAATTCGTCACTTCGTTGTCCAGGAATTTATAATTCTCAAATTAAATTGAAAAAGGTACCCACGAAATTTATATTTTATTTGTAATTAATGTTTGCTTCTTTAGCCTTTTTTATAATCCAATAATGGCCTATTGAACGAAAAGATGATAAGACGTCCATGTTGAATAATTCAATGAATGTATGTCCATGACGGCCATTTTTTTTTTTTTTTTGGCACATGTTGAAGAAATAATTTGAAGGAAATAAATAATTTACAGATCTATTTGTAAGGTTGAAGATTTGAAAACATTCTTATTAAAAGATATACAGATGACCTTATTTGATTCATCTACTAGCTAGGGTATTGAAAAAATTATCTTGTTTATTTTTTTGACAATACAATATCGGCAGACATTGTTTGTAGAATAATGACACAACTATATTTAAGCAATAAGAAAAAAATAATTATTGTGGCCATTATAGTTAACACTAATTATGAAATATATATTTGTAATTACTTAATCATAATTAAACAAATAACAATCATAATTATATAATCTTATATAATTCAATATGTTTTCTTAGAATATCAAATAACACTCAAGTTGTGGAATACAATATTCTATAATAAAATTAATATTTGCATGTTTTTTTATTTAAAATAAAATATTTCTTGAAAATGTGAACATTGTCATCGAAATAATAATAATAATCAAGGCATCACCTTAACCACTCAAGTTTCATTCATTCATTTATTATTTATTTTCTTTTTATTTACATGATTAAAAATTTTAAAATATCTCTTGTGAGTTGTGATGCTCTCAAGGCTAAATATAATGCGTCTTGAACTCAGATTCAATGAGTGCACCTTGTCAACTATATAGTCTAAATTAATCTTTTAGACCTCTTTAGATATTTCATGGATGCTTGATATTTTTGTCTTGGACCAGAAAGGGGAAGATAGAGCATCATCCCAACACTCTTCAATTTCCTTTCCTCTCATACCCAATAATATTTTTGTTGTTAGTTTGTTACCAGGCACTTTTGTCTGCACATGTAATGCTCTCATTTTATTCAGGGAATTGCATTAATTTCTAATTTGCAATTATCTAAATAAAAATTGAAAGTACTGCAAAAATTCACATAAAAAGTCATGGTGTAAGGACACATCAAATTTTATTTTCTACAAATTAAAACATTAAAAAATAAACACTAAATAAACACTAAAGGTCTCTGTAAGCTTAATTTACCAATCTTAATGTAAATTCAATATTAAGAAGGACTTATACGGCCATATATCTCAACAAGATCACCAAATAACAATGTATCCAAAAATTCTGTACAATTTCAATAAGGATGCCATCTCCAACAAGCTATATACATTTTGTCTGCATATGAAAAAAACATCCAAATAACAAGGAAGTTAACACTACAAAATCCATTTTCTTATACTTCACATTGCAATCAAGCTAACAACAACTTGTTCTTTAATAAGAAACATCTTGTGTCCATTGAAAATGCATCCATACGTCTACAGACACACTCAGAATGTAACAAATACATCCAATCTGATTTTGTAACTATGGACATGACAGATATTCTATGGCGCTAGGTATTACTCTTCTTTAATTTAGGGAAACTTCATGCGTCCACACGATGGACGTCCATCACACTCACAGAGTGTAACACACTTTGTATCTGTGATGGACGTCTGTAGACTTACGTGTTACTCTTTAATTTACTCTCTAGTGATTTGTTCGTCTGTTCTCAAAAAAAAAAAAAAAAAAATTTGTTCGTCTGTCGAATCACGTCACATCAAAGACAACTACGTATATATATACAACGTTATCATCAAGTATTAAATTGTAGGATCGTATCTTGTTTGGCCATGTTAATATGTTATCTTAATGATTAGGCATAATAGGATATGCTTGCCAAGCTTCATCCCAAAGTGCAACTGACACGTTTGCCAGTTTAGTTCTTTTATTTGATGGTTGTATTATATATGAGCACAGAGACGAAAACCAGCGACTACAGTTTTTAATATTTTGTAGTTTTTGCCAAATTGAAGCTCATCAATTCTATTTCTATCGTGTTATAAATTGTAATAACTCGCTAAAACCAGAATCATATTTAATGTTTTTTTTTTCCCAATCAGATAAAAAGAATTACTCTGACAAATGATAATGTCACCAAGTAATCTTTACTATTCAATACCAACAACCCATAAACTGATATATGCACAGCAGTACGCCAGGTCGCCAGTACATCACACAATATATTAATATGAGTAATACCTAACTTCCACAGCAAAGTATTGTTACATCATGTGTACGTATATTTATAGCTGTATGGATGACTTTTCAATGGACGCAATATGTTTCTCCATTAATATCAGTGTGGTAACCGAATTAATTCATATCGGCTGTTATTCTAAATGGAATAACAGGATCCTGCTTTTCTATTTAGAACCGTTGGATTAAATCGAACGGCTCAGGCTGATTATAAAAGGCCCCCTAAAATCTAAATCGGATCTGTCTGAACCGTCTGATGTAATCCAACGGTTCTATATGGAAAAATAGGGTCCTATTATTCCTTTTAGAATAGAGGAGGGATTCATTGACAATGGTGATTTTGACAATATTAACAATGCTATCTTTCAAAAATTTATGAAGTTCATAAAAAATCTTAAAAATAGAAAAAAGTTTACGGAAGTATTACTTAATTTATAGATTGATTATTTTTTTTATTATATTCAGTTTGAGCGATATTTCCTAGCTCTTTAAAGATATGTTAAATTACAACTGTTAAAAAATACACAAAATTTTGATAACGCAACAAACGATGTTCAAATTGATTGAAATTTGAAATACTATTAATCTATAAGTAACTAATGCATCCGTAAAATTGCTTCCATTTTGAAGATTTTTTTATGAATTTTTACAAATTTTTAAAAATATATAATCATTATCAAGATTGTCAATATAAGCATCGTCAATTGATCCCTCCTCTTTAGAATAACAGCAGATATGGACTCGTAAGCGAATATGTACCGTATTTATGGTGTGCAAGTGCAACACTGCCAGTGGCATTGGCATTGGCATTGGCATTGATTTTGTATATACACTATTGGCTGGTGCCGCAATTGCCGAGTTACTAAAATAAATACTGAGTACTGACTGCCCCGAAACCAGTGGAAGGAAATAAAGGCATCCCACAGTTTGGAAGGGAGGAAAAAGAGAATGAGAACAAAGCAGCCCACGGTTTTGTAATCCTCTGGTCGGCACCTTCACTGGTTGTCTCATCTGGTACCGAACCACTGATCAATGGCAAATTGGCAATGCTACTGATATGCTGTTGCGCCAGGAACAGTGTCATGGTGTGCCGAGTTGCCAGCAAAAACTTTTCTGGTATGTAACTGTATGTTATTATGTACCTTGTGGTGATGAAATTAATTAGCTATTCACTTTTTGAGGAGGTATGCATTGATAATGTTATATGAATTTGGCTACGGTGATATGTATATCACGGTTTCACCGTGTTATGCAGTCCGAATATGCATTTCCGATGTCCAAGTAGTCGATCTGAACCGCTAAACTTAATCTTTATATCAAAATATACTGGCAAACCAAATTTGATAATTTTTATATTTTTTTGCTATTTTTAATGATGGGGAGAAAATCACTATTTTTGTATAAACCAAATCCCTTGGATATAGTTATTTTCTCACCGAAAATGAGATTTTGGAAAAATTAAAAAAATATTTCTACTTAAAAAAAAAACACTTCATAAAAAAAATTATATATAAAATTCTCAAAAATTGGACAAAATTTTGTAAAAGTATTATTTAACTTATAGATTGATTATGTTTTTAATTACATTCAATTTAAATGATGTTTGATAGCTCTTCAAAACTTATTAAATTAAAAATGCATATAATTTTGATGAATTAACAAAAGATATTCAAATTGATTGAAATCTGAAACATAAATAATTAATCCATAAGCTATTTTTTTCTTTTTTTAAGATTTTTTAATGATTTTTTTTTTAATTTTAAAAATTGTCAAGATTGTCAAGATAAGCATTGCCAATGGATCTTTTCTCTTCACTTTTTTGTGTATTCTGACATGATGCGCATGTAGTACATTCAGTAAACATGCGACTGAGAATACGAAGAACTACGTAGCGTCTATCTTTTGGTGATGTCCACCAATCCATCGTATTTCAACTAGCAAATATCATCTACGTATATATTTTTTCGATTAATAGATATCATTTTTAGTTAACATATATAAATCATTATTTCTAGTAAATAAATATATATAATTGTGTGTGGGTATACATAAGTTTGTCAGACATAAAAAGTTAAAAGGGAGGGACCAAAAATAAAGGTTTACTATACATTTTTCTCATCTTAAAATGTGGACTTGGTGGATTTACACCATCTGCTTTGCATTTATTTTCCATGATAGATAAAAAAATGTTCCTTGTTATTTTCTCTGACCGCCCCTTTCCTCCGACACGTTAGGTATTTTGGCTCTAGTCACGTAGAGGTTGGCATGAGTGACAATTAATTGCACTGGTCTGGTGGGCTTAGTTAGGATCAAATTTTTGGATTCAGGCCGGATCCATTAATTTGTTCTTTTACACAATATATCAATCTGCTCGGATCTGGTTATATTTCGAAATATATTTGTTACATTTCGGAATTAACTGTTACATTTCATACGTATCGTAGACGTATGAACGGCTTTACAATGGATGCAAGATGTTTCTCATCTACTACCTCTGTCCCATTTTAGATGGATTTTTTGTAGTTCAAATGAACTACAAAAAATCCATCTATTTTGGGACAGAGGTAGTAGTTTTTTGTTTGTATTGTTTGATTTGAATCAGTTGGGACAGATCAGATCGACTTGGATTGAATTGAATCAATTCATTTTTCTCTAAAAAAAGGGAGAATTTTTTTATGCGACCTCAAAACATGAAAATTATGAAATTACCACCCCAAAACTTGAAATTATGAAATTATTACCTTAAAATCACGGAAATTATGAAATTGCCACAAATACACATTTGAACAACGGATTTGTCTTAAAATACTCTAAAAAAATTATGATTCAAATGTGTATTTGTGTCAATTTCATAATTTCCGTAATTTTAATGAGTAATTTCATAATTTCAAGTTTTGGGGTGCCAATTTCATAATTTCCATATTTTGAGGTGGCATAAAAGAAATTCTCCCAAAAAAAAAATGAAATCTACTCTGGTGGGAACAAATACAAAACGGTATCTGGATAAGAATTTTTCTTGGCACTTGTTGCTTGGTTGTGGCTGATCAAAGTTGCCGGAGAATAATCCAAATCCCCTTCTCCAAAAAAAAAAAAAAAAAAAAAAAATCCAAATCCTTTTTCCATGGGCTCTTTAGTGTCTTTTTTATTTCTAAGACATCTCTCTCTGTTTCTGTCTTTTTTGTTATTCATACGTTTGAAACATAAAAATTGAAGTTACCGTTGCATAACATACTTTGATTTTTTTTTTTTTTATTCAATTGCGTAAAGAAATATTTTCAACTCAAAATTTTTTGGAAACTTTATGTGATAAAAAGATGAGGGAGAATTATTAGAAAATATAATTAAATAGTATGATTGCTTTTAAAATTTCAATCCTTGTACAATGTTGAGATTTATGTAATAGTTAGTTAAATACATTCACATATACTGTCTAAAGCAGATCAAATTTCAAAATACACTAAAAAAGTTTACATGTAATTGTGCATTTTTTAACTTGCAAATTGAGTTCATTATTTGTAAGTTATTCTACCTGACGTGAAAAAAAAATATACAATTTCATCACTCGAAATCCCCATCTTTTAAAATAAAAATCCTAGAAACTAAACCTAAGAAATAGGAAAGCAACATTACTTGTACTTCCACATTAATATATCATTATCAACCCATCGTAGTCTATAATACCGTGGATGAATAACGCTATTAGATATCACTTGGTTTTGGTAGGCGCCCAATTAAACACTGTTTTTAGAGTCCTATATTTTCGTCAAATCATTTGTACACATCTTAATTCTGTTTTATGTCGAATTCAAACTTGGAAGATATATTTAATAATGAGGAGTGATCCACGTACACAAAAAAATTTTGACATAAAAATTACACCAAACCTGATAATTTATAAAAAAAAAAAATATTTAAAATGATTAAATAAATAATCTTTAACAAATATACTAATTTACCTATAGATCAATGTTATCATAACCGGACCGGACATCGACCCGGTAAAGCTTTGGGTCGATGGGTCATTGGTCGGATCGCTGAGTCAACCGGTTCAACCGCTACTTTTCTCAAATATACTTATGAGATATTAGACTTAAAGATTGTTATAAAATAATTATTTTTATTGTACAAGTATATGTAAAAACCTACTCATATATTTTGAAATGGTGAATATAACGTTGACTTTGTCCACAAACATCAATAAAATTACTTGTAAAATAGATTACAATATCAGCTTATAAACAAAGATCAGAATTTTTTCTTTTGATAAATGTAACATTCTTGAAATTATTTAATATTATGGTCATGAATAATAAAAATGTAACGTTTCTTTTTTAATTTCGAACCTTTAAATAAAGTACAATAACTAAAAAATAATCATAATTTTTTATTATAGAACCATACAGTGTCTGTATATGTCGACTGTATGCTATAAACAACTATGTTTTCTTGAAATTCAAAAAAGTAAAAAAGATTTGGAGTCTTGAGACTTGTTTGTGGGATCATAGGCTGTAACATTTAAGGCTCGTAGCCTTTTTTTTTATTGGATTTACATTTCTCCTCTCGATGAGTTCATTAACGGATGACAGCTTCAGAAACCGGAAACCGTGTACGATTTTTTCTGAAAACTGGCTAATTAACTGGGGTTAGCACGCTTTTTAATGGTTCATTTACATGTACGGTCCAATCAAAGAATCAACTCGGAAACTGTTCCGGTTCCGGTTTTTTCTGGTTAAACCGGCGGTCCGGTCCGGTTCTGATAACACTGCTATAGATTGATTGTGTTTCAAATTTCATTCAATTTGAGTATCATATATATGGACCGTTGTAATTACTTTACAAACTTGATGGTTCTTAATAGTTCTTGATAGAATATATATAAAGTGAAATTCAAATAGAATGAAATTTGAATCACAGTCAGTCAATCTGTAGGTACATGAATATGTTTGTTAAAGACGTTTCATTTTAAGATAACTTTTAATTTACAAGGCTTATGTAATTTTTGTTTCAAAAACTTTTGATGCAAGTGGTGATCCCTTCTCTTTTTTAATAAGCAAATTAATCAAGTTAGCTCGTATTGATAAATCTAAAACCTTTTTAGTAAAATTATATTCATTTTTTTTCTTATCACATATTTCAAATATGTATAGTTAGAATAAAATGACCATAACATGTTCTAGTTAACAAAAAACAAACAAAACAATAACGATGTAAAAAAAAAAAAAAAAAATTCCAACAGAAAACATTAGTACCACCAATATTCCTAATTCCCTATTCTTCTGGACATAGAATAGAAGCATTCATGTACTTATCTTTTTTTTTCCACTATTCTCCACCAGTCCACCCTATTTTCAATGAAGAAATATCATTATTCAGTAAACATTTATATCTTTCCAAATATATATCATTTTATAGGAACAAAATACACTACGATTTTTTCAGTAAATATTCATGCAACTGTGATAAGCACATAAGTGTACGTGGTGTATCAAAACTGTGAGAAAGATGGATGGACAGGACTGAACTCTACATGTTTTTCTTTATTTTATTTTCTTAATTTCCCCTTTGAATATTGGCATACATTTGTCAGTCACACTCACACGTTTGTCAACTGTCACTCACACATTTTGTGTACTTATTTATACCTCCCCCCTTCTCTTGATCACTTCCAATTCCAATTCCAATATTCCATCTTTCAACTGTTGACAACAACACAAAAATAATGGAAAGTTCGTTGCTTTCACCTTCTTCCCTCTCCGATTCAGCCAGCTCCATCCACTGGACCGGCAGGGACAGAGCCGGCGGCTACAGCGCCTTTGCCTGCGCCATATTTGGAAGACTGGTCTGCACTGTCATCACTTGCATTGTTGCCATAGGTTTGTCAAATTCTCGGTGATTTGGTACCACATTTTAACCTATTTTTGCTCTTGTTTTTTGGTTTGGAAGATTTTGGGTTTGGAGTGTTTTGATCGAAAAGCGGATTTGTTTTTATTATTGGAGTATTTTAATTTTCAAAAGATTGGTTCTTTTTTTTTTTTTTTTTTTTTCCAATGATTTGGGTTTAAGGATTGCCTTTCTTGGTTTCTTGGGTTTATGACAAATGAAGTTTTTTTTGGTGAACTTTTGTTCATTTTGTTTCCAATTTAAATTAGTTGGGTTTTGATTGTATCATATCAAACTAAATTGTGCTGATTGATTCTGATTCAGTGGGCTCGGTGATCGGAGCCATGACGGGGGCACTGATCGGTCTGGCAACAGAGAGCGGCATGTTCCGGGGGGCGGGAATCGGGGCCATCTCCGGTGCTGTCTTCTCGATCGAAGTCGTCGATTCATCCCTTGATTTGTGGCATTCCAATGGCTCTGGTGTTTGGAGCATCCTGTACATGGTATTCTATGTTCCCTTTCATCAATTAGAGCAGTACTACCTCTGTCCCATTTTAGATGGATTTTTTGTAGTTCAAATGAACTACAAAAAATCCATCTATTTTGGGACAGAGGTAGTAATTAACTGGGCCAGTACTGCAATTAATATGTCTGTATCTGCACTGTTTGAAATATTGTACTGTTGCTAACTTTTTTTGTTGTTATTTAGAAAATTATATTAACAGTGGGGCTTTCAAGATATTTTATGGTTTATATTACAGTGATTAAATTCAAATTCACTCAAAAAGGAGGTTAATTTCAGTGGTTCTATGGTTTTATTGTCCATCCAGCTTTAAAAGCTTAAACATAACTTAGTGTGTTCAATGGTAAAATGTTGAAAATCAGTTGTATAACACTTATTTTTTCCGAGAGAGGGAAAATTGTCTGCGTTAAATGTACATATCTGAAATCTGTGTGAACATATGGGGAGTAAAACCGGAAGAAAAATTAACAGTTTTTAACAAATTCGGATCTTTTCGTCTACTGTATATTTTGTAATACACACCATAAGGTTTGCTAATTTTTCCTCGCGCCCGTAAACTTTTGTGCTTGGCAATAGAACTGCGGATGAGTTTCAAAATTTTCTTTCATGTTTTTCTGATGATCTGGAATTTTAAACATGCAAGTTTGAGCTACATTCTTGAGCAGTTTTCATAACTTTTCTTGTCAACATAATATATATGATCGTCTAAATTTTTATAAATCATTCTTGTCTAGATGGATATTATATCGAGTCTGCTGAGTGGAAGACTGGTTAGGGAGAAAGTTGGGCCCGCCGTGCATAGCGCAGTTCAGAGTCAGGTACTTAACTTAATCATTCTATTCTATGCAAGTATGCTGCTTGTATTAACCCGGTCCCGGTATATACGAAGTCATGTTTATTCTTGGTTCAAGAACAGTTCAGTGATTTTATTAGATGGTGATTTCTGCAACAACAAAATCTCTATCTTATGTCTAAAATCAGCTCAATTCGAGATGAAATGAATAATATCTATGTTGTATGTAACTAAACTAATACGTAGAGTACTAAACTAAACTTGTTCAAAAAATTTTGGGTGCATTTGTAAACTTGTTCTTCTCATGTGCTCACGTACAATTAGGATCTGGAGTCACAATCTCGGTCCCCATTGGGCTTGCGTGTCCTTAAATTGCATGATCTTACCTTAAATTTTGAATGCCTGAAATCTTTTGTACAATGTAGCACTTTCTTTTTTATTTGCATTTTTGCCATCTGCCCTCAGAAAATATTAATGCTTGCTTTCAATGCAAAAAATATCTATCCGGGACCTCTTCAGTTTCCCCCATATTTTTTTTTTGTTTGGGCTAGTTGCTTCAATACAATCAACCAGCATCTATCCCCTAGCTAGATAACCAATATCTATTATGCCCCCATCATTTGAGAATGTCTATCATATCCCTATTATACCCAAACTAGCCTTCTATATATAGCCCTCTCGTCTGTTCGAAGGTAAACAGTGGGCTCGAGGATGCCTTGCATAATTTAAGAAGTAATCGGTAACGTGCACTAGGTTACACAATATTGTATTGAATTGTTTTAAATGTCGGTTTACTTACATCAAGTTGTAGTCCTGAATTAAAATTTGCTCTATATGATATGTTTTCAGATGAGTGCCATGAGCTCTCCCTTCATGGAAGTGCCTGATTTCTTCGACACCGGAAGCATTAGAGGACTACCAAAGGGTTCGATCGAAAAGTTACCCAAGATTGAAATCACCGATAATACTGATATGATGGGAGAGACAATTTGCTGCTCCGTCTGTCTTCAGGTTTGTCTTACTATCCTAATTTGAACATCTGAAAGGTTTATCTTTTGCAGCTATTTTGAAACAATTGCCCCTAGTAAATTTTAGTATGTCCCTAGGAAAGTTTGATAACACTGATATGTTAAATGGGACAATAAATGCGCACCTTCAATCGTAACCGCCTGGCTGAGAAGAGCAGTTTGGACATTTCAAACAAAACTTGGTATTTCTTGTTCTTGAGAGCTACACAGACGATATCTATAGTCTTAAATTAGATGCATGTATGCAACTTCTTCACATTTATATGTGACAATTGAAGAACCAGTGTCTGTATTCACCGGTTCTTATTTATTGATTCTATGAATCTAACGATCCACATGAGGTGGGCCTCATAATGAACATTTATTTTCGAGTTCAAGTGTCACTATAAAACAAGCATCACAATAAACATCGGAATAGACTAAACATGCTATAATCTATCATTCAACGGTTGTCGATAAAGCTAGAGATGAGCCACTTGGTCTCAATTATTAGTTCATCATTGTCGAAAGCCTTCATCTTAATTCTTTACAAATGTACATCTTCAGGATTTCAGGATTGGAGAGGTAGCAAGGGAACTGCCGAGTTGCAGGCACACGTTCCATCTGCCATGCATCGATACCTGGCTGGTACGGCATGGTTCGTGCCCCTTGTGTAGAAGGGACATTTAGGTAATAGTTGTTATGTAAATGTAAGATACAAGAGGTCACGAAGAGGATCGGATGTATAAGGAAGTCGATCATCTGGACCCTTCCACATATAGTTCTTATATATAGGTTTTTTTTAGCCCTTTGCCAGGAGTCTTTTATCTGTTGTTGTGATGTTGATTCCGAAATTAACAAGCAGTTCGATTTTGGTATCAGAGCAACAAATAGATGTTCTTAGCAGGATACACTTCTCTTCTTTCTTCTTGTTTAAAATTTTGGGACAATTTTTATATTGTCTTGATATAAAAACTAAAAAGTTTTCATAAGAACAAAAGTATGGATGTCCATACCCTCATTATTGTCAATCAAGATATACTGGCTAAATCCTAAAAGTTCTTTTTTTTTTTTTTTTTTTTTTTTTTGAGTGGTTCTGTTAAGGATCGGCTAAACAAGTTTTTATTTTGAGTCACGCAGTTATTATCAAACATTTCTTCTAAATTGTATCTAAAGAATATCATGACTATCCAATTATGAAAAATGAGTAGTCCATATTTCATTCAATACATAGCAGAATTAGCCTTTTTACCCGCTTAAGGGCTCAATTTATGAAAGTTAAGAGCCGAACTTGTCTGCCTAGAATAATTTGAAACATTTTAAGATAAGAACCACTTTCAAATTTCAATACTTATCTTTTCTTGCTTTGAGAAATTGAGAGAGGCTGCAAACTGATAATAATTATCTTGTCTTTCTTTGAGAAATTGACAGAGGCTGCCAATTGATTCAATAGTTATCTTTTGAATAAAGAATTTTTCACACAAAGTTGACAGTGACTTTATATGGGCATTGTGACCATGCATTTCAGTCCTCTTGGGTCAAGTTGGGTCAAAATTAATTAATTCTAGCATGTCCTCGTGTCAGGTTGGACAAATTTTAATTGCTAGTATTTAATATTAAGGAGGGGTTTTTAATGTGGAACTGAAAAAATGTATGAACCTACTCTTTTAAATTTTGCTAATAAATACAGTTAACTCTTAGATAAAAAATTTTGAACTTGCTTTTTCTTTAGGAATGGCAATAAAAAAAAAAAAAAGAATTTTCTTGTCAAATATGTATGCTTTCAGAATACAATTGGAAAGGGTAGAAGTACTATGAGATGTTAAAATTAAAAAAAAAAGATTAATCTAAAAACATTAGAGTTTATATATATAAAACAAAAATTAAAGATTCTATTTATATTAATTTAAAGACTCGTTATACGTTATGACTGTTAAACTATTTGGGTCAACAAATATCCTCCCACAAAATATGGCCCGTCAAAGGCCTTGAAACTTAAATAGCAATACTTTCACAAACAAAAGTTGGCCCATCAAACGACTTGGGCTGTAAAAAAACAACAACATTGTGACAACACTTCAAAGTCATTAAATACTGATCCGCTTTTTAGATGGTTATTACTTGCACAAATGTTAACAGAATATAAAACTATCACTATAAATGTTCTCTGCACTCTGCTATTTTCATTGAGGGTATTTGTTAAGGAAATTTCCAAAGAGTCCTCATTTTAACTATCTATATGTCCACATAAACACGAAATTTATACTCTTAGAAACAAAATTGCGGGTATTTTTGACCTTAGAAATGATTTTAGTCACTGTTCTCACTTCCACTTCTGTCTTCTCCTCTTTTCAATTTTCTCCTCTTCTTTTCTTCCCATAGAAACAAAAACCCTCCTTTACCACTCTAAATATGTTTTAATTGTACTAGTAAAAAGCCGATAACATGTAATGGGCATTAAATTGAGATAATTTATATGAGCTTTTAATTTTAATGGATTGGGAACGTCAACGTGCATTAACGTACGGCAACGGTGGTGATCAATCTAATAAAATGATCAACAGCTCAGGTTTCTTATTTGGGGAAGATAACCCTTTCATATCATTATTTCCAACATGCTTTTATATATGGTAAGGATAATCGTGATTAAGATGGTGTAAATATGATTTTAAAATACCAAAATATATATAATATAACTCTGACCAAAATACCCTTCTTCGTTTCTTCTTCATTTCATTTTGGTATTTGACACTTCAAATCGTCACTTTAGAAATTTGCTATTACAAAAGTTGAGTTTATACACTCATAGATGTTGTGTTTCGAATTTCAATAAATTTGACTATCATTTGATAATTCATCAAAAACCATCAAAACTATATAAAAATTATACTGACTTAAATTTAATGATTCTTTGTTAAGTATCAAATAACACTCAAATTGAATGAGATTCGAAACACAAATAATATTTGAAAATGGTTATAAAAGAAAGGATATCTTATTTTTATGATTTTTTATAAATTTATTTGAGATTGGTTGTCATGGTCATCGAGATGAATATATAGTTGTATGGATCCCTAATTAATTATGACTAGATATGCTGCATGAGAATGTATTGTCATGTATGTGTTAATTATTAATTATAAGAGGTATTAGTCTCAATGCACCATTTACACGTAACTGTTATTTATTCTTTATAACTCATTGACAAGAAAAAAAAAAAAAAACATAAAAAATATCACAATAACACGATGCAAAAACAACCAACAAAAACAAAATACATTCTCAAAATTTATTACACATACAATATCATAACACAGACAATAATTACTAATTATATATATATATAGCCAAGCGCATAGGTAGCAGCTAGGTAATTACTAATTAATAACATCTAATATACCGATTAATATCAAATTAGGATTTATCAGCAACGACCCAAGTCATATCGCCGTTGAATATCCAGTGACAAACCTCAATTTGGCCGGGCTTCCCGTCTACCGCCACAAAGGCGGGATGTCCGGCGTCCCAGGCAGATGTGTCGAGATGACAGACAGCGACACCTCTGTTGATCTTCTTCTTGGTTTCAACGGACAAGATCTCAGCCTCGTAAACTTTGATTTTAGACATGGAGTGGCAGTAGTATACCATGTATGGGAATAGGTATTGATGGCACGACACTGACTTGGTGACCTTGCCTCCGTTTATTCCCTTAACCTTACCTAGATAATAAAACAATGAATTAATCAACCCAATTAATTAATTCCATTCAACCATGAACCATTAATTAAGTGATTGAATCTGATATAGTTTAATTAAAGTTAGATATATACAAGAGAAACATCTTGCATTCATTGAAATAGTGTCCATACATCCACAGTATACAAAAATGTAACAGATATATCCCGAAATGTTATAGATATATTCTGAAGGATAATGATACCATGCCACAAACTTTGCCACCCTGTGATGAGGTGGCATATGGGTGGGGAGGTCATTTTGGTAAAATTTAGTTGGGCGGAGGTATATTTTTGTAAGATTATGAGGGTCATTTTTGTAAAAATTTTTCATGGTAGGGTAATTTTGTAAATTTACTTAGAAATAAAGGATATTTCTGTAAAATCTTCTAAAAAGAGAGATATTTTTGTAAATTTTTCTCAAGTGTATTGGTGTGTTTTGGGGGTATTGTTTGTAACAAGTTATATTTATCTTATTTTGAAATGTAACCTATGGACGTTATGGACGGTTTTTCTATGGATGCTAGGTATTACTATATAGAAGCCTCTCTATATAGCCTAATGAATTATGATGTTTGATCAAACACCAAAATTATATATGTTGGGATAATATATAATGTACGAGGTTAGTTCTTTAATTATGATGTTCAGCAGAGATTTAACTAAACTAATTCTTATTTCCTATGAATAGAAGTACCTCAGTTAACTTGTGAATACCAGATAATTACACTCTTAAGTACAGCTTAATTACCAATCATGATAGGCCCCCCAGATGAGTTCGGTGACTCGGTACTCCGCACCACGACATCATTGCCCAACGCCTACACGGCAAAGTCGATCATGTCCTCCGCAGAGGAGGCACACCGTCTCGTCTCCCCCTGGACCGGTGGCTTCTGACATGCTGCCAGTGTTTCGTCCACGGCCTTTGTCAATGTTGTACCTGGGTCCAACCTGAACAGGGACTTGATAGCCTCGGCCTCGAATGGGATCATTCTTGCTATCGATCGAGGAAGGAACGACCGAGCTGGCATCTTCATAGCTCTATTAGCTGCCATTGGCATCACGTTCCCTGTTGTCAGTTCGCTCTCCCAAAAAAATACACCAGGCGTGAAAGAGGAGGAATCAGTGGGGCTTGTAGACTTGTAGATGAACTGAATAAGCCATTAACGCGGAGGGGGTGGAGGGGGTGGAGGGGACTTAATGATGGGTTGGTGTTTGAGAGGGGCTGTGAGAATGTGGGATTGGGGCAGAGGAGGCGGGCAGAGTGGCAGAAGGAGGGAGAAATGGAGAGGGGAGAGGAGGGGAGGGAGGTAATCGGGAGAGGGGAGAGGAGGGAGAGGAGGAAGTCGGGCAGCTGAGATGCGTTGTTGTGGACCTTACGATTCCAGTAGCGGACGGTGGCTGCGCCGGAGGTCGAGGGGTTCACGGATGTCGACGTCTGATGTGAGAAGGCGAGAGAAAAGAGCGCGACGAGGAGGAGAGGAAAGGAAGAGGCCGGGCCGAACAAGGTCGCCGTTGATGATTAAATTGGTTGAACTTGATCAATGGTATGTATGTTGGTAGGAAGAGGAGGGAATTGGCGAATATATATATAAGCGAGAGTGCAAATGAAAGATTGACAAGTCAATCATATTCATACATCATACATGAATGAATATTGATACCTCTCTGTTATTGGCTTATTGCCACCAACCACAGCAGCCTGCAGGCTACACTGATTTCATACCCTCTGTAGCGCTGCATTATGTAGCGCAGGACATGAACCGTTAGATCATCTTGAGATCTGTTCCGGCACGAATCTTGAGATGATCCAACGGTTCACGCCCTGCGCTACACAATGTAGCGCTACAGAGGACGAGCACTTGGCTACACTACACCCCTACGTATACGTACGTACATGGCTACATCAGTGCAACACCAACATGCATGTGTCAAGCGAAATTCACACAGCATACAGAGTAAGATGTAGCGTCCACCATTTTTGCTTATCCACCGGTCTAACGTATTTTTAATGAACAAATATCAATTTTCAGTAAATATTTATATCTTTTCGATTAATAGATATCGTTTTCTAGTGAACGGATACACTACAGTTTCTAGTAAACATTTATGCAACTGTGACAAGCACATGAATGCACGTGGGTATGTCAGATTATGAGAGGAGTAGATGGGTAACTTACTTTATATATAGATGGATACGGCGTGACATCTCGCTACATTAATCGTTTTATAAAGAATATATATAGTGTCGATACGAAATCAAAACTCATAATTTTGAAAATATTAAGAAATTTTGATGAGATACGATGGAGTATCAAATGATATTCAAATTAGTTGAAATTTAAAGCACAATTAATCTATAAGTTTGATAACATGCTTGTAAAAAATTTCTATTTTAAGATTCTATTCATATTTTTTTTGCAAATATGTTATCGCAATTGTCACAAAGAATGGTTATCACCTAATCCCTGCCCTTTAACACGTGCAGATAAATGAGTGCAGCCCAACTGTGAAATTCGTTCTCTTTGCTAGAGCCCAACTGTGAAATTAAGACCCAATTTGTCTACATTAAATGATTTAAAACATTTTAAGTTAATAAGCGCTTTCAAATTTCAAGAGTTCATTTTTCATTGAAAAAATCTTCACCAAGACTTTATATGGGGACTGAACCATGCATCTAAGTCCTGTCAAGTGAATTAAGTTGGGTCAAAATTAATTAAATCTAGCATGTCCTTGTGTCAGCTGGTTTGGTCAAATTTAATTGCTAAATATTCAATATCAAGGAGATATTTTCACTGTATGAGAAATTGAGAACTGAAAATAAATCTGTTAACTTGCTCCTATAAATTCAAACTAACTGTTAGAACAAAAATTTGAACTCGTCTTTTTTGAAGGAATGAAAATTGAAAAAAAATTGTCATATATCATATATGTTTGCTTTGAACGCAACTTCACAAACAAAGGACGACTTGAATTACTATTAGTAATGATATCATAACTGTACCGGACATTGATCTAGTAAAGTTTTAGGTCAATGGGTCACTGGCCGAATCGGTGGGTCAACCGGTCTGACTGTTGATTTTTTGAATATGTATATACTTAAAATATGAAGATTTTTATGCGAAATAATTATGCTTTTACAAACTACATTGAAATAAAATATGATATTTCTTGAATTATTTAATATTAATTGTAAGCAAAGATATGAGTTCTCTTTTAAATTAAAATGTAACATTTGACAGTTACTAAATTTTGTAGTTGTTAGTATACTAATTCATAATAATAAAATACAGTTTCTTGCTTAAAATTTTGAAATCTTTGAAACAGTCATAGTATATAAGAACAGTCAATAGTTATATGTAATAAAAATAGGATGGGGACTGGACCAAGCATCTTAGTCCTCTTGGGTCAAAAATTAATTAATTCAAGCATGTCCTCGTGAACTAGGTTGGTCAAATTTTAATTTGTAGTAATCAATATTAAAAAGGGGTTTTTAATGTGAGCATTGAAAAAAATGTATGAACTATCAAAGTATACTCAAATTGTTTTGAAATTTTAAATTAAATCAACGTATAAGCTTAAAAAATATAAATAATTGAGGAACAAATATTAAAGATTTGTATTATTTTTAGAGTGAGGCTATTGTACTATTAATAGTACGGATTGCCCCGTACTATTGACTTAATCTTCAATTTTAAAGTATTAGTAGTCGATCCGAGCCATTCATTATGATCATCATATTAATTTTACTTGTAAACCAAATTTTGTATTTTTTATAATATTTTTTCTATTTTTTAAGATATTTTAAAATGTCACTTGATCAAACCATTATGAACCATCTAAGTAAGTGACATTTTTAAATATCATAAAAAATAGCAAAAACATTATAAAAAATATAAAATTTGGTTTATAAGTAAATTTGCATATGAAGATCATAATGAAAAGTTTAGATCGACTATTAATATTTTGAGATTATAAATACGAGTCTATAGTACGAAGCAATTTATTAATAGCTTTGTACTATTAATAGTACACTAACCTATGGTTATGCATTTGAATTTCGGATATCGTTATAATTGCAAAACTAATTGGGTCAACAGATTTTCTCCCTTGAAATATTGTCAAGTTGGATTGCCGAGTGTTATGGGCCGTCAAATTAAGGCCTAGAACCTTAAATAGCAATACTTTCACAAATAAAAGTTGGCCCATATATCAAAGGACTAATTAATTGGGCTATATAAAAACAACAAAATATTGTGACTACACTACAACATGCCATTACTGTTCCGTATTATTTTTAGATGATTATATTAATTTACAGAACATAAAATTGTCATTGTAAAATATTCTGTACTATTTTCATTGTGGGGCATTTAAATGTGGCATGATATCAGCCTCTCATGATGATGATAAAAAATGACAATTAACCGGGATCACAATTTATGTGTTAATTAGTTGAGCCCCCCCCCCCCCCCCCCCCCCCCCCCCCCCCAAAAAAAAAAAAATGGCCATTGACGGTTCAACACTTCATTGAACAAATACAGTGATTTTTGCCATTGAACAGTGTTTTTTTTTTTTCCATCATATACAGAGGCCTAGCCTAGCTAGTAAGTAATTAAAGGGCAGAGGATTTGCATTTTTTTTCCATAAGGAGATTCTATTCGAACATATTGAATTAATAATTTAGGGTCTTAGTTACTGTTTGAAAGAGACAATAAGGACCATCCTTATCTATCATTAATAGAGAAAAATGTTATCCAAGAATTATCTCTAACAACTTTTGATATATGAGGAACCTGAGTAATTTACAGCCACTCAAAAATAAAATGACAGCAATCCAACACGAAAAAAATTAGCATAACATTGTGTTGTAGAAGTTATTATTATTTTATTAATTAATCAGCAAGATTTATCAGAGATGACACATCATTATTCGTAGAATTTATTGATAAAATATTACAATCTTACTTAATTAAATTTGCAATCTAGAAAGTCCAACAATAAATGAAAATTATAATGAATTATAAGATAGTACTAAAATAAATAAATTAAGTCAATGAGGCAAATTAAATACTATTAGACACCTGTGCTAATTCTAAATTTAAAAGGGGCACAAGATAGTTTATTATTATTTTTCCTGACACTTGTACATATAACTCTCTTTTTGGGTTTTAATACCCTACTTCCATTAAAAAAAAATAATGAAATAAGTCAATGCAGGGAATTTGGGTTTATCACTTCTGCAATATATATGCATGGATTAAATGGATTTGTTTGCTGGTCCGATCTTATCATTTTATTGACCTGTCACATATATATTAGGCAATTTCAAATTCAAAATTTTTAAATTACGTCTAGGTCATCCCCAAAAAATTCTAAATTATATCCATCCTCAATTGATATGATATGTCATATATGTATATCCAAATCTAACAATATTCTGCCCTGGCTTGACTTTCTATTGGTCACATTTTATTCTACCAAGCCACAGACAACACAAGGGCATTATATATATATATTGTTATACCAAGAAATAAAAAATTTCCTCAAAAAAAAAAAAATAATAACCAGGTTATATGTAGAGATATATAGCACGTTTTCATGCATGCTGATCTATCAATCTTAATATTCCTCATGTTCTTCTTCATAAAAAAAAAATCTTATTCCTGTTCTTGGATAAAGAACAGTAAAATGGAAGTATACTCCTATTGGGAATATTTAATTAGATTTTGTTGTTCTACTACTGGTGGCAAAAACTGCTTATTTTCCTATATATCCCGTGAATCAATGCATTTTAAAGGATCTTTGCTTTTGGCATATATTGTACTTTGATTAATGAAGCTAATTAATTAAAATTTACTAAGTTGCTAAACTTTTTTTCTTTAATTATATATGCCAACTTTCTGTTAATTTTGTAAGTTGCTTCATAATCATTCATCGTCATTAGATTCCACTTCTTTCTCTTTTTTTTTTCATCTTTTTTCTACCTCTATTTTTTTATGGATATTGTGGATTTCTTATATTATTATCATGGGTTTTTATATTATTGAATTTCTTTGAAAATCCTCATTATTTTGGAGAATACACTTTAAACTAGAGCAGCTCCCATGATTATTAATAATTGCAAATTTATTATCAAGTAGAACCTGATAACTCCACAAAATTTTACTTACAATAGCTACAGAATTGTTAAAAAATAAAAAATAAAAAAAATCGATGCATGAAGGAAAAGGTTCGATTTTGATTATCACAAATGAATAAAACACAAAAGTTGAGCAGGTCAGACTGGAGAACATGTATATATCTATATCTATACTATATTATAAAGCACGTAACTATTGCACTCTTCATTTTTTTCTTTCTTCTTCAAAATTTTTAATACCCATTCTACCCCTTAATCAACGGTACAGATCAAAATACATTGATTTCAAAGGTATTGATGTTCTCCAATTAAACAACTTCCTCTCCATTTTAGTTTTTACAAAAATGGAAAGATATCAATCTTGGTATGGAAGACATCAATGTGGATTAGAATTTACATTAATGAGGAATTAACGATTTATATTCTAGCAATCATTATAATGTATGAGGAGGGATCCAATGACACACAAAATTATGACACAAATGTTACACTAAATCATATAAATTTATAAAAAATCTTAAAAATAGAAAATCTTTCACAAACATGTTCATTTACTTATAGATCGATTGTGTTTCAAATTTCATTCAATTTGAGTGTTATTTGATACTCCATCAACGACCATCAAGTTTATATAGTAATTAGAACGGTCTAAATTTAATGATTCTTGATGGAGTATCAAATAACACTAAAATTGAATAAAATTTGACACACAATCGATCTATAAGTAAATGAATATGTTTATACAATATTTTCTATTTTTAAGATTTTTTAATAATTATGGGTGTGTTTGGATGGATGGGCGGATTAGTGAAAATAGCCACTAACCCAAGAATAGCTAACCCAACTATTACTAGGAATAGTAGAATAGCAACTAACCAATACTAACCCAATTGTTTTGAAAAGCAAATCCAACATCCAAACATAGAATAGCAATTGGGAATAGTAGCTAACCCAAGTTAGCACTATTTTTCTCCCATCCAAACACACTCTATATGATTTAGTGTAACGTTTGTGTCAAAATATTGTTGTCTATTTTAAGATTTTTTAAAAATTTCTATGATTTTCTATTTTTAAGATTTACACGGTATGAAATCAAAATTTAAAATGCCCGCACAACGGGTGAGTTCCTTGCTAGTACTTTTAAAATTAAACATTTCTTTTTCTAATTAGGAAACTTAATTTCTGTCTTAATTGTTTTTTCAACGTGAAGCACTGTTCGATGGTAAGCATGCAGAAGTGCAGAAGCAAACGCTTCTATCACCTTACCCATCAATCATATATAAGCAAGAAAAAGCAGGGAATTAAACAAGAAACAAAAAGGAAGAAAGAGAAACAAAAGACAAAAAGAATACACTGAAGATTATTTAAAATGCAACCGTTTTTCAATGCCTTAATTTTGTGTTTATAGATTACTATTTGCTTTAATATTTATGTATATATTTAACTGCAATTATTGCATATATATATATATGATGATGTCTCATTCCATTTGGCAAAGTTTTTCAAATCGGGAATTTCATTTTGACAACCTTGTTACAAATATTCTTGAGGAAGTCGAAAAATGTACGGGGATGATTTCGAAAATTTTATTCATTTTGGTTTAAATTCCATTGGATTAACTGATATTTTTATTTCTTAAAAAATCATTACATATATAAACTGATAAAATTGTTGTATAATTTTTTTTTGTTTGATGAAGCATCAAATATTTAAATTATGAAACTAAAAGACAACTAGTTTAAAAGGTTAAACATTATATTAGTTTAACAAAAATCCGTTATTACTTTTCTGACATTGAACTCCTAATTTCTTTTTTTTTTTTTGGTTCAAATGATTTGATAATCTATATATACTCTATTATGCAGCTTTAAACAAGCCTTTAAAAATTATAAGAGCTCATTAACTGAACAAGTGTAGCCTATATATGTAGAGATAGTTATTGCAACAGCAGGTAGTAGATGACAGACAATTAAATCATGAAATTAGTGTCTCGGATCAAGTTTTTCCCAATTGGAAACTCCAAAATTAATATGAAAAATTTACGAGCTTATATATATATATATATATACAGAGCACTCCTGGAGCTTCCAAATATTAAGAGAACGATAAGTTTGAAAAATTATAAAATAAGCATGATTATATATATAAGCACCATATATGTATGCATGCTCCAAAGTTAATTGCAGTTTTTTTTCTCAGAAAACCTCTTATGATAAAAGTAGTCTACTCTAAAAAGGCCGTTTTCTAATTAAGGATGTTGTTTTTCTTATTTTAAATTGTTTTTATTTATTCCTTGTTTATATAGAAATCATAGTTTATTAATTGTATATAGGGTTGGCAGAAATGTTCACGAGTTCGATTCGGTCTGAGTTCGAGTTCAATTTAATTAGCTTGATTTGATTTTTTGTCAGCTCGAGTTCAATTTAGCTCGGCTCGATATTTTCTTGATTTGATTCAGATTCGATTTGTTATAGCTCGATATATTAGTAATTTGCATATATTTTGAATTATTTTGTCAAAATTGTTTTTAATAATATATCTATTTTATTATTTAACTAACAAAATATACTTATTTTAATGTTTATTTATAAAATATCAAAATTTTTAACCATAATTTATTATAAAATTAGTAGAAATATAGATAATTATTTTATATTATTAAAGAAAGATAAAATAATATACTTATTGTAGCTCTAATTATTTATGATAATATGAAAAATAAATATAAAATTATAATAATTGAGCTGTATGGAGCTCGGAGCTCGATTAGAGTTCGAGCTACTTTGATTCGGTTTAGCTCCAGCTCGATTCGGTTCAAGTACATTTGAGATCATATTCTTTTCAGTTCGTTTACAGCCCTAATTGTATAATATAGAAAATTCATTAACCGAGCTAAAGTACGAGATAATTAACTGTCAAATTAAAAAAAAAAAAGAAAATATAAGGGTAAAAATGTTCAAATTTTATAAATTTAAAAGACTTTTGGATGGTTAATTGTGATATATATATATATATAGTTGCCAACATGGCAGCAATATCGTAAGGTTGTATTTCTTCCATGAAGAAACCAGGAAGTGACCAGGTAATGAAAGGTGATCTTATATATATATATATATTTGATGGCATATATACTGAGTTCATTGTATTTGAATTAGGTCAAGATTACTTCAAACTCCATAATCCATATGCATGAGCTGTATGCTTGCTTTCAATGCTTCTGGCCGCCATATTATTTTATAGGTTACCAAATTTATATTGCAGTTAAATTAATTAAGTACATGCCATGATTAATTTAACATTTGGACCACAGGAAGATAAATTAGGCTCGTGCAATGCATGAACATGAAAGAAAAATATATAATACATGATATATATGTATATATATATTAACAATTAATTGAAGTAGATAGCAAAATAGGGTTCAGACCCTTCAAGCTAAGATGAATTGACTACTAGCTAGTTTGGCTGTAAGAATTGACAGCTTGTTGTACGTATATGTTACAATTGCTATTTAATTAAGAGGAGGGATCCATTGACAATGCTTAGAATAACAATTTTTACAATCAAGATTTTAAAAATTTTGTAATAATTCATAAAAAATCTTAAAAATGAAAAAACTTTTATGGATGCATTCTTTAACTTATAGATTAATAGTGTTTTAAATTTCAATCAATTTGAACATCGTTTGATAGTTTATCAAAATTTTATACATTTTTTAACGGTTGAAATTTAACGAGTTTTAAAGAGCTATCAAACGTCACTTAAATTGAATATAATTTGATACATAATCAATCTATAAGTTAAACAATATCTCTATAAACTTTTTTCTATTTTTAAGAATTTTTAACTATTTTTACAAATTTTTTAAAATCTTGATTGTCAAGATTGTCATTTTAAGCATTGTCAATGGATCCCTCCTCTTTAATATGTGCAGAAGCTTAGAAGTAGAACACTTGTGGTAGTAGCAAGTGAGTAGCTACCAACTACCAATTAGCTAGTATCTATTTTCCAAAAATTTAAAATAAAAAATCTATAATGTAGGAAGAGGTAGCTTTCTAATTACCTCAACTATGTCACATCATTAATATTATATACTATTGATTTTATTTAAATCTTTTCATCTACTTTGATCCAATGGCCTGTGTATTTTCTCTTTTCTTCATTAAATAAGATGAGTATGATTATGGTATGATTTAAATTTAAGATGGTCCAATATACATGTGTTATTATAAATTATTATAAATTAAAATGGGTATAGAAAAAAATTAAGCCTACTATAAATTATTAAATTATATATTCACATAATTGGCCACTCGGATGTGTATAGGCTTTTAAATACTCTAAGTAAGTACTTGATCGCAAGCGTACGATCTCGTATAGTACAGTCGGGGTCGAGTCCACAGGGACGGTGTTAAATCTAAACTAAACTCTAAATGCAATCCTAAGTCCTAAAATAAGTGTTTTTTGGTGTTTTTGATCTAAAAGTGGGGGTTTTGTTGAAGTTTGTAATCTAAAGCAACTAAAGAAACCAAAACTCTTAAAACAATTAATAAAAAGGCGTTTCTAAGGTCTTCGGAATCAATTTACTGTCTGAATTGACTGCCTGCGGCCCGCAAGATGTCTCTTGCGGCCTGCAGGGGGTACGGTTTAGGTTTGCCGCTTTCTGCAGGTACTTACAGGTCGCAAGAGGGTGCTTGCGGTCCGCAAGCTATTGACAGAACGCGGTTCTGGTACGGTGTTTTAACTCAAATCGTCAATTCCTAATCAAACCAGAGGTGGTACAAGTCCCTCAATTGTCATGTTTTGGTACTTCTAACACTTTTAGTTCAATTGAAATTCATAGGAATATTTCTAAACCTACGTTCAATTCGCTTTTGTTCTAGGATTCGGTTCAACTTTCATCAAACCGCAATTTCTCCTTTCGGATACTTTTGGACAGCAAGTAATCAACCCAATTTGTGCAAATAATAGTTCTTGGTCAGATGATATAATTAACCACACCAGATTTGGCCTAATCCGCGGATTTACCATACAAACAAGCAAACGTAAAAGCACGATATCATGAAAACGCAAAGCAACTGAAAACAACTCAAGTAAAGCGAGTTTGCAATCAATCAATACAAGTAAAGATTATCCTAAATCCTAGAAACTACAGATCTACTCAGTCATGACAAGAGAAAACAAAGAAAACAAGAAAATGGGAGAGCTCATGGTGAAAGAAATCGAAGAAGAGCTAGACTCCGCTTGATCTTCACTTTCTCGCGAGAATCCTCTCAAATCCCTTCAAGAAGATGATGAAACAAGCAAGAAACTACTCTCTTCTATTCTCTGTAGGCGGTGGGATGTGTAGAGATGTCTGGAAGACCAAAAAGAACTGCCTTATATAGGTGAGGACACAAAAATAAGAAACAGCCAGTGATTTAACCTCCTTGCGGCCCGCAAGGAGAGTCTTGGGGCCCGCAAGGAGTGCGTTCCAGCGCCATCTTATTGTTCCATGCTCCAAATCCCGTCCAAATAGCTCCAAAAGCTCAATTTACGTGAAAATTGGACAAAAGAAAAGAAGTAACTGGAATCTAGACATTCTACCACCTAAATGCATATGAACTTAGGAATTTTAGGTCAAAATAAAGGTGCAAGTCTGGTAAAAATGCAGATATAGATGCGTTGCATCAATAATTAAAATGATTTAAAAGTTATGTTTAAATTTTATTCAATATATATAATTAAAAAAAAACGATTGTTTATTTAATGCCATTTGCCTTCGTCTCGAATAACAGCTCTAGTAACTTAATACTAGAAATTAACTAGAAAGTACCTCAAAAATTTAGTGTTAATGGAGCTGGTTGTGATTTGTGAACATGATCCTATATATATTCCTACACAAAGTTTAAAACTTTTATTGTATTTGTCCACAATTGGAAAAAAGAATCAAGACTTCAAGATGACCATCAGTCTTTTCTAGGGCAAAAAAAGAATATATATTCACGCCAGATCGGATCAAAGTAATTAAGAAATATTGTTAAATGAAGATAGCTAGTTAATTAGGTGCTTTGACCAGCATGGCACTAGACATGTACCTGCATGTTAGCAACTAAAAAAAAAAACTAACAAATTGTGCAAATTTGTAGCTGACAAACAGTATTAACATTTTGAAACTGGCTAGACGATACGCATGAAGTTATTATAAAAAAGGAAAACACGTAGAGTCCGCTGCTATAAATAAGTTACTCATTCACCCTCCTCACAATCTGACACATCCATGTGCACTATGTGCTTGTCACAGTTGGATAAATGTTCACTGAAAATCGTAGTATATCGGTTCACTGGAAAATGATATCTATTAATCGGAAAAAATATAAATATTCACTGGAAAATTATATTTGTTCATTAAAAATGTAGTGGACCGGTACCGGTGGATAAGTAAAAAATTTAGACGCTAGCTATTACTTTTATATAAATTAAAACTTTTGATTGTAACGAGCATAGTGTTTTCTTTTTTTTTTTTAAAAAAAAAATTTGACCTCCCTTTTCAATTATAATAGGTAAAGCGGGGATGATGTTTTTTTCCTGAATGAACAGTACATCCCCTCTTTTAAGCCGTCCGATCAAAATCCAAAGGCCATCATCGTCCCTGCTGATGTGTGCTGACGTCAACAATTTTTTTTTTTTTTTTTTAAATTCCTTTCAAAGGTTAGATATACAGACTCACGATAGCTTAGAGGTGACAAATTTTGACCCGACAAAAAACTTGCCCGACCTGCCTGATCCGAAACCCGACCTGACCCGAGTTTCGGGGAAAGTCAAACTGACCCGAATCCGACCCGAAAACCGACCGTGTTTCAGGAAAAGTTAGACTAACCCGAACCCGACTCGACCCGAGAATAGAGGTGCAAAATCTGACCGAACCCAACTCGACCTGAAAATAGAGGTGCAAAATCTGACAGACCCGAAAAACCCACCCGACCCGAAAAATTGCTGGCAGACGTCAACCGATACTCGACCCCACCCGACCCAAACTCGACCCCACCCGAAATGTGCCAGCAGTCGTCAACCTGATACCCGACCCGACCCGACCCGACCCGAACCCGAACCCGAACCCGAACCCGACCCAACCCGACAATCTGCCACCTGTACGATAGTTGTTGCGGCAAAGCCGCAACTAACTAGAGGTGGCATAATCTCGGGTCGGGTCGGGTTCGGGTTCGGGTCGAGTCGGGTCGGGTCAGTTTGACCAAATGGAAAATGTCGGGTCGGGTCGGGTTCGGGTCGGATCGGGTCGAGCGGGTTTTTCGGGTTTGGTCAGATTTTGCACCTTAATTCCCGGGTCGGGTCGGGTTCGGGTCGGGTCGGGTTCGGGTCAGCCTGACTTTCCCTGGAACACGGGTCGGGTCGGGTTCGGGTCGGGTCGGGTCGGGTTCGGGTCAGTTTGACTTTCCCTGAAACTCGGGTCGGGTCGGGTTTCGGGTCGGGCGGGTCGGGCGGGTTTTTCGGGTCGGGTCAGATTTTGCCACCTCTACAACTAACCAAGAAACTAGTTACAATTTACATGGCGATGCAATTTCAACAGCCAACCGCACTTTTTTGTTAATTTAATAAATGATCATGGGCGAAACTATAAAAATCGCAGATGGGATTTAATTATTTCACTATCTGTAAAATCATTATAAAAAATGAATACTTGCATATTTATGAGGAATAAAATCATTATAAAAAATGGGAGTTAATTATTGTACTACTTGCATATTTTATTTAATAAATGGAACATCTGCATATTTTATTCAATAAATGGGAGTTAATTATTGTACTACATCTTATACTATCTGTAAAATCATTATAAAAAGGGAATAGAATGCAAATATGGGTTTCACAATAAAATATGTTTTGCATATATTTAATTATAAGGTTCAATAATAATCTCTTAATAAATTAAATACTTGTATAACATAAGGACATACCAAATTAAAATATAAAATTGGAAGGCATTAATTAATTAAACCGCATTTAAATAACTTGGATGTGAGTGTTATATATCCATGTCAATGACGCAAATTGAGCAAGTGGGTTTAAAAATCAATAAATCATTGATATCCTTTCAAGAAGTCGACTTTTTTTAGTCCTTTGGGCCTAAAGGGCTTCATTTCATACAACTATATATACAAGAGAGCTTCCGGTATTTATTTATTTATTTATTGAGATAAAGATGAGGGTTAAGCCACTCAAATTTATTTAAATATCTACAAAAGACTCCATCTAGGTTTCAAACCCGAGATCTCCCACACGGAGAGCGTTGTCCTTAGCCATTAGACTAAAGGCCAATTCTTAGCTTCCGGTATTGTAATCTGTTACGTCTCCTGAGCTATTATATATTCTAATATTTATAAAATTAAAAATTCAAACAATGTATAGAAAGTGCTACTAAATTAATTTTATTTTCAAATTTCAAAAAGCTTATAATTTTCTTCTTATTTTTTGTAAAGAAAATTATTTGGTTTGAGTACGATTATATTAATTGAATTTCAATGTAGCAACATAACCACACGATAAGGGGCCCCATTAGGGGTGAAAACGGATCGGATAATATCCGTTCGTATCCGGATTCGCATCCGGATTTTTGCGGATACGGATATTCGGATACGGATATTTACGGATACGGATACGGATACGGATAAAATTTATGCGGATACGGATACGGATACGGTTTTGAATATGGAAACGGATACGGATACGGATACGGATAATTATCCGAATCCGGATATTATGGTAATTCGGATATCCGTTTCAAAGGCTTATTATATGTCTTTCAATTGGATTTTTTATATAGATTTCAAATTTAATGAAGTTTATATCTAATTAGACTTTAAATTCATCTCTTTTATAATTATTTATAACTTGTAACTAATAATATAATGAATATTATGGATTTTTTTTCTTAACTAACATGTAATTATTTATGATGATAATGATCTACGATGAACTAATAACATATTTATGATTAGTGATTAATTTTTATAGTAATTTAACCATTTTAGTTAGTGATTTATCATGAAAAAGTTATATAAAATATATTTTTTAATAATAAGTCTAATATCCGAAGTATGTTCGTATCCGCATCCGTATCCGTTTAATATCCGATCCGTATTCGTATCCGTTTAATATCCGATCCGTATTCGTATCCGGAACTATCCGTATCCGAAAAACTAAAGCGGATACGGATACAATTTTGCACACTATCCGTTGATATCCGATCCGTTTTCACCCCTAGGCCCCATGCATATAATTCAAGTTGTCTCATCTCATATATATATATGCTATCATTTTCATATCCTTTCTAGAATTTCAAACTATATATACTAGTATATATATGGTGACAGGGACGATATATATGAATATATGATGCAAATTTTGGTAGTATATATGTACCGTATTTGGGGTATTTTAATGTGTGAGAGAAGATGAATGAAAATTGACATTAATTTGTATGTTTGTGACTTCAATTTGAAATTGGTTGAAGCAATGTGTGGACTTTGAAAATCTAGAATTTGTACCGCAGTGGATTAATTAATTAAACATTCGAAATTTGGAAATTTAAGCCGGGAATTTAAAACCCATGAACAGATGTTACAGAACTAACAAAATCTGTTTTTTTTTTTATTTAATTTATTAGTTAACTGCTAATTTTATTTTATTTTTTTCCAAATGTTTAAATATCCTCTCAACCAAAATTTGTCTATTTAAATAACGTTAATCTCTGATTTTTTTTTTTTGGGTTTTGCAAATTACCCTTAAGGAGGAATTTTGCCTTCCATTAAGAAATTGTTGACTGTTTAACTGTAAAATTAATTAAGGACGAGATAAATGTTATCTTATTTACTTCACTAATCTTAAAAAAAAAATCATGTCATCTGAATTATACTAATTGTTTGCTGATGCTTGGCCATATCATTAAAAAAATCAATTCTTCACCAATTCACTGAACCGAAATTAAGATAAGTGCAATTATTAGTTGTACTGGATGCAAAAGGATTGGAGCTACATTATAGGCTCATAGCACAAAAAAATCTAAATGATTTGACACGTATAAATTAAAAAAAAAACTTATATATATAGCATTATGCCATTATATAACAATGATGGCAATAAATTGTTGAATAAATTGTTACGATATTAGACATTTCAAGGGGTAGAAAATAATCTAATTCTAATTATAGAGACCCAATTCATTTCAAGAACCAATACGTATTCAGTCTAATGGCTAAGGACAACATTTTCGGTGTAAAATAAATGTCGCAGGTTCGATCTCAGATGGAATATCATTCATAGATATTTAAATTTGCTTGACCCAAAAAAAAAAAAAAAGTCTTCATTTCGAAAGGGAATGATGAAAAATCTAATCCCAAATTAATGAATTGCAAAGCACGAATATAATTTCAAAGTAATTAATATGAAAATTTTTTGTGTGCTATAACATTTTGATATGAAGAATTTATTGAGCCATTTAAATAGATATTTAAATTTGCTTGACCCAAAAAAAAAAAAGTCTTCATTTCGAAAGGGAATGATGAAAAATCTAATCCCAAATTAATGAATTGCAAAGCACGAATATAATTTCAAAGTAATTAATATGAAAATTTTTTGCGTGCTATAACATTTTGATATGAAGAATTTATTGAGCCATTTAAATCGAAATTTGGAGGTGATTTGATATATTTTTGGACCGTGACTCACGGAGCAGCCCGTGAGTCATGACTAACGGTAGCAAAATTCTATATATATATATATAGTCCAGCTACGGTGCTTCCATAAGCATTTTGGACCGAAACACTTACGTTCTAATTTTGAAAATCCGTAGTCCGAAATTTTGATCCAAATAGCTTATAATAATCT
Organism: Cyperus esculentus; assembly: GCA_030179965.1. Classification (NCBI taxonomy): domain Eukaryota; kingdom Viridiplantae; phylum Streptophyta; class Magnoliopsida; order Poales; family Cyperaceae; genus Cyperus; species Cyperus esculentus. The sequence continues at coordinate 5,686,010 of JASGLE010000006.1, read as the reverse complement.
TGACATAATTAAGTTGGATGATGCCAATTTTTTTACCATTTTAGGAATTTTATTGCTATTTTTAATGATATTTTGAAATATGGCTCCTAAATAATAAAAAATAAATCAATTTTGTATGCCAATCTTTAAAAAATCATTAAAAATAGCTAAAATTTTTATAAAATGGAAAATATTGGGATTCTACAAGTTAATTATGTCAAGATTATAATGAGCTATTTGGATCAAAATTTCGGATGATAGATTTTCTAAATTGGACCGTAAGCGTTTCGATCCGAAATGCTTACGGAAGCACCGTAGCTGTCAGCGGCATTCAGCGCAGTGCAGATGCAGGATTGCTGTCAGCCGCACGATGCAACAACTTGTCTCCATGCATCTGGCAACTAGCATACATATATATATAATAGTCTTGCTACTGTCACTAATACTATTTTGTTCCTGCCTTTAATTTATGATGCTGCATATATTGCCTCTAATAATTCCTGAATTTCAATTTGTCAATGTTCATGTGGGACCACAGCTATATATATATATATATATATATATATATGGTTAGTGATACAATATTACAAAATTTGATTATTAGAATTCTCCTTAATTTCTCTGTGGTGCAGGCAACTCCATATATACGTATATGTATATGTAATCATTGGTTTTTTCGGTGTTAGTACTGTACTGTTAAGGACTAAGGAGAGATTTATTTAGGGTCATATCTAGTGTCCTCAGTGTCCACATATTTATATTGTTACAAAAATATGAGTTAATTAAGTGGTACACAATTTCATATAAGAGTTACAAATTTTGTGTATATGTGGGCGTGTTGACAGTCAAAATGTGGAAGCTTGGAAAATTCCATTTATTTATTTCTGCTATAGCTGAAGTATTATATATATATATATATAGAGTTTGACTATTATACTAATGTTAGCATTTCGGACCGAAATGCTAACGGCTCAAAATTGTTGTTATCATGTCCGAAATCACGATTTATGGTGCTCAATAAATCCTTTATATGAAAATATTGGGGAATACAAAAATTTTTCATTTTTAGAGTTTTCTAAGTATTTGTTTTGAATTTTAGAAAAGAGTTCATAAATATTAATAAAATATTGATGTTTGTACATGCTATTTTAAAAAATACAAAACAAATGCTTAGAAAAATTTAAAAATGGAAAATTTTTGTATTCCCTAATATTTTCATATAAAGAATTTATTGAGCACCATAAATCGTAATTTCGGACATGATAACAACAATTTTGAGCCGTTAGCATTTCGGTCCGAAATGCTAACGTTAGTATAATAGTCTAGCTCTATATATATATATATATATATATATATATATATATATATATAGTCTAGCTACGATGAGTCATGACTCACGGGCTGCTCCGTGAGTCACGGTCCAAAAACATATCAAATCATCTCCAAATTTCGATTTATATGGCTCAATAAATTCATCAAAATCTTATAGCACGCAAAAATTTTTCATTTTTAGAGATTTTTAAGTATTTGTTCTAGATTTTTTAAATGATACATAAAACATTGATTATTTTATTAATATTGTATAGTCACTTTTAAAAAATCTCAAACAAATACTTAAAAATCTCCAAAAATAAAAAAATTTTGTGTGCTATAAGATTTTGATATGAAGAATTTATTGAGCCATATAAATCAAAATTTGGAGGTGATTTGTTATGTTTTTGGACTGTGACTCACGGAGCAGCCCGTGAGTCATGACTCACCGTAGCAAAATTCTATAACACACACACACATCGTTTTAACATATATAGTAAGTAGCCAATTTTTCAAATCATGTATGTGGCTTAAATATTTAATTTCTCATGCCATTTTGCTTACTCGTATATATATGCCAAAATATATATAGAGAGAGAGCTGTTATATTTCGAAACCCTAACATATAACATATTACTACAGCAATTTAATAATTATTTGTGGCATCTAGAATTTTCTTCAAGCTAAACTTTCAGAATAAATTCAGGACACGTGGAAACTGAAAAAGATATGTTATATATGCGCACCAGTAGAAAAGCGAGCAAAATTAGGTCACAGGCCCAGCAATTATCACCACATTATACAAATTAATGCAAGTTGAGAAAATAATCATGCATGCATGAAGGTAGATCCAAAATATATAGAGAAACACCCTGCGTCCATTGAAAAACCGTTCATACGTCCTTAGACGTGTACGAAATGTAACAGATACGTTCTGAAATGTAACAAATACATTCCAGAATGTAACCTATGCACGCTATGGACGGTTTTTCTATGGACGCTAGGTATTACTATATAGTAGTGCATTTTAATTGGTGGCAAAAAAACATAACTAACTTTTCATGCTTTTTTTTAGTTGAAATCTGAGAACTTTGCAAATTCAATTAATTATATATTCTTTTTGGTCAAGATGGTAATTAATGGCATCATAAGAAAAGTGACACAACTTATATAAATTTACCAGTACACTGCAGATTGCAAATTCTTGAAATATTTTTGAGGTTTTAATTCTAAATTTGCAATAGCAAATTTATATTGTATTTTATGTCTAACTTGAAATTAATGCATTTTTAAATGTACACACCAGCTCATGAGTCATTGCAAATTTTTTATTTTGTTTTTTTTTTCTTAAAGGTATATTAAATTATTAAGCCCCCCACCAAAATATACCAAAATGTTTTGTGCAAGGGTTCAATAAAACAAACCTTCCCCTCCAATAATACATCAGGGATCAGGGTGTAAATTGCCAATTCAGATCAGCATTGGCTTTTCCAAAATGATAAAAAATAGTAAAAATTATAAATATAATTGCAAAAATAATTGTGTTTCAATATATATCATAATAATTCAAGCAATATTAAATATTCCGCAAAAGAGAACATTAGCAGATGAATCCCAATGGCAATTAATGTATATATAATATTTGCAAGCATTCATTTATAGATTATATTTATATGTCTATAATTTTGAGAATTTTTAAACATTATTTAAATTTATCTAAGAACCACTATCGAAATTTCCAAGTTAATCATTAATATAAAATATGTAAGAGTAGCCTCATCCCTAGATTGTGAATAATAACAAATAGCATCCAGCTGCTTATTAATAATAGAGAATAGTGTCTTGATGACTGGACACGATATATATGCTTATATATGTTCTGGGGAATGTTTTATTTTCTTCTTTTTTTTGGGTGCAGAAAATATTAATTAAAGATAAAGTTAGCAAAGAGAGAGAGAGAGAGAGAGAATTGAATCTGTACCACTAAAATTATTATTAAGGAATTGGTACAATAAAATTTCAATTTATTTCTTTCTAGAACCGGAATATAATTATGTAGTTCAAGCCAACAATATGTTTTTTTTTTTTTTTTGATGTAGCAGGCAATTGCCTACTATCGATTTTCCATTAAATCAAATAAAAATAGAATAAGGTTTTGAGGATGTACAATAGGACCGAAAGAATATATAAAAAGACATAAGAATGAACACAAAATCTATCCTATTTACAATAGCACTCTATGCGTTGCCAATGCTGTTGCTTCTCCGATCGCAATAGTCTTGGCGGGGTGAAGCGAGGTGAGGCGGTGCAGTACGGTGAGGGGGCGGGGCGATGCGGTGGCATGGCGGGGCTAGGCGGGGCGGGGCGATGCGGTGGCAGGACGGGAGTGGACTGCGGGCGAGGCGAGGCGGTGCGGTGAGGGGGCAGGGCGGGACGGGAGTGGACTGCAGGCGGGGCGGGGTGGGATGAGGCGGGACGAGGCTTGGCAGCGACTATGCGGGGCGGGGTGGGGTGAGGCGGCGGCGAGGCGACCTCATAATGTCGGATCCCAAGGCAGCCGCTGCATCCGGCGGCATCTCCTCCGGCGTCGCTCCGACGACCCTGGCAAGCCGACATTGACCGGTCGAAAGATGGAGAAGAGCGACCATGTCCGTTGCCCCAGCGGAGGGAGAAGAAGAGGAGGAAGAAGAAGGAGAAGAAGGAGGAGGAGGAGAAGAAGCAGGAGAAGAAGAAGCAGGAAAAGAAGAAGGAGAAGAAGGAGAAAGAGAAGAAGAAGAAGAAAGAGAAGAAGGAGGAGGAGAAAGATGGAGCGGGGAGGCGACTAGCGGAGGGAGGCCAGCCAGGGGCGCGGTGCTAGGCGGGTTGAGGCGTGGCGAGGCAAGGCGGCGGCGGGGCGAGGCGAGGTGGAGGTCGAGACTGTGGCGAGGTTGCAGGGCGCGACTGTGGCGAGGCGGGAGGCCGACGGCGCACAGATCCAGTAGGGGTGTGCAGTTTTGAGTTCTTGCATTTGACATGGTGAGAGGGAAGGTGAGGGGAGAGGTGGTGGGAAGAGGAGGGTTTGTGGGAGGGAGTAAGAGATGGAGGAGAGGAGGAGGAGGATAAGAGAAAGAGGGTGGAGGGGGGAGGCCGGCGGCGCACCTCCCCCTCCTAGGGTTTTCTCCTGGAGCTACTCAAGAGGAAGAGGAAAGGTTCAAGCCAACAATATGTTGCATTGGGATATTATGTTGCATTGGGATATTCTTTTAGAAGATGAGGGATCCAATAACTATAAGTACTAATACTCGTGGTGACCAATTTCATATACATAAAATTGACAAATCTCAACTGTTAGGTGTATTCTAAATCATCTTGATAATAGATACACAAAAATGATAAGGTTTTAACGTCATTTCGATAATCCTCTCAAAAAAAAAAAATATCATTAAATTTGAATAGTTGATTTTTGTTAATGCTTGATACACATGTAAATAAAATCAACATGATATAATTTTTTTTGGTACATTCTATCAATTAGTTTTGTTATTTAAGAATTTAAAATGCAATGAAGTTGTCAATGCAGCTGGATGGCTCTTGCTTTTTTTTCAAATGGTACCGCTAGTTCTTTTTTCATAGATCTACCAAAGAGTGAAATGATTTAACAAACTCTCTAATTTCATGGTAACCAGTCAGTCATAAAAAAAAACATGTGATCATTTGATCCTTTTTCTTCTAGAAAGGTTTTGACTTCAATAGCACAAATTGAGCTGCATCATGAGAAATAAGAAATTCCGGTGTGTGGTATATCAAGTCCTTTTTTTTTTTTTTTTTTAGAAGTTTGGTATATCAAGTCTTACCAATTGGTCATCCTCAAAAAAAAAAAAAAAGTCTTACCAATTGGTTTTCCAACAGTAGAATTGAAAATTCTAGCTATGTTAGAATTCAGAAGTTTCCAATATGGAAGGAACCAAAAACAGAAAAATAATAAAAGTAAAACTAGAAGTAAAAATAAAAGTAAAGAAAAGAAGAAGAAGCATCATTTGAATAGAAATATAGAATACCGCAACGTGTCTATTGGGAGCTGACGTATCACTGAAAAAGAGATAAAGATAAGAGGAGGGATCCATTGACAATGCCTATAATGACAATTTTGACAATTTAGATTTTGAAAATTTTATAATAATTCATAAAAAATTTTAAAAATGAAAAAAAATTTATAGATGCATTCTTTAACTTTATAGATTAATATTGTTTTAAATTTCAATCAATTTGAACATTGTTTGATAGTTTATCAAAATTTTACACATTTTTTAACGGTTGAAATTTAACAAGCTTTAAAGAGCTATTAAACATCACTTAAATTGGATATAATTTGAAACATAATCCATCTATAAGTTAAATAATATCTCTATAAACTTTTTTCTATTTTTTAGAATTTTTAACTATTTTTACAAAATTTTCAAAATCCCTATTGTCAAGATTGTCATTATAAGCATTGTCAATGGATCCCTCCTCTAAAGATAATGCCAAAAGAAAAAAGCTTAAAAATTAAAACCAATAATAAAACCATCAAAAGGAAAAAAAAAACATAGTTTTTTAATCCCAAGAGAAGAGGAGATGTATGCATATTTTTAAATCTGAAGAGAGAAGAGAGTTAATGCCAAAATAAAAGCTTAAAAATTAAAACCAATAAAAAAAAGTAAAAAACCATCATTACAAAAGGGAAAAAAACCATGGTTTTTAAATCCCAAGAGAGAAGAGAGATAATGCCAAAATAAAAGCTTAAAAATTTATTAAAACCAACAAAACCATCATTAAAAACAGGAAAAAAAACCATGGTTTTTAAATCCCAAGAGAGAAGAGACATAGATAATGTCAAAATAAAAGCTTAAAAATTAAAACCAACAAAAAAAACCATCATTACATAAGGGAAAAAAAACCATGGTTTTTTAATCCCAAGAGAAGAGAGGAGAGAGGTATGTATGTATGTATGTATGTATAAAAACGGCATGGAAATTGAGGGGGGTCCCGAAATGGAGAAGGCTCCATTTCTCCAATTAGCAAGAAGGTAAAGGTAGAGCCCATTTCCTCTGCTTGTCCTGCTGGCTCTTAGTTAGCTCTCTCTCTCTCTCTCTCTCTTTGTATCTCCCCCTTTAATGGTATTTTGTCTCTATACCAGAACTCTCTCCTCTCTGCTCTCACTCACCACACCAGGGATTCATTCAGAGATTGTGTTGTGGTGAGCTGTTTCCACGTATCCCTCTTTTTATTTGCAAATTCATTCCAGTGATAGAAAGCAGGAGCCTTTGATTTAACCCTCTGTCAGAGTCTCAGAGAGAGACCTTTCAATTTCAGTACCTGTGTTCTTCTGTGATCTTGATGGGTTTCCAGATCTAAGCCCTGAGGAGCTCTCCACTAATCAATAGGAAGAAGAAATTGGTAGTGGGTCCTATTTTTATTATTTTTCTGCCCTTTTAATCAGGTAATGATAATTTGCTGGGTTAATTCTGAAAAGGGGGCATATACTCATATTCCAACTTGTTTGGTATTTTGGATAGATTGGGCTTGAGGGGATTGCATAATTGGTGGTGGGTATCTGTCTGATCCTGAGCTGAGCTTAGCTGCAGAATTCGATCTCACTGAAAGCTGAGCAGTTGGAAGGTTGTTTTTTCTTTGGGGGAAGAATAGGAAGATCACTGCCAAGAGGTATGAAAGAAATGGGGAAATTGTTAAATTGTTTTTGGCTTCTTGGTATGTAGTTTTTGTACAATAATAGGGATCGTTTATGAACAGTGTCTTTAAAAATCCCATTTCTGATACTGGGTACTTTCACAAATTTTCTAATTTGTTTTCTGATATCCATTTCTGATACTGGATATTTTCTTTCTTTCTAATTTGTTTTCAACAAATTATCAGGCAGTGTATAGAAGATTAGCTAGTTAGAAAGAGATACATACATGTCTTGTGCTGGGTGAGATGATTTATGCCATAAGCATCTATTTAGATGGATTTGTTTAAGACTTGCTGGAGCCCAAAATCAGGCCGCAACGTGAATGGGTCTGATTCATTCGGTCGGAGAGATGGCCTGTTGTGGTACAAGGATTTGGGTCAACATGCCAACGGCGAGTTCTCCATGGCGGTGGTTCAGGCCAATAACCTTCTCGAAGATCAAAGCCAGGTAGAATCAGGCCCTCTAAGCTCAGTTGAACCTGGTCCTTGTGGGACCTTTGTCGGAATCTATGACGGGCATGGTGGCCCAGAGACATCCCGGTATATCAACGACAACTTGTTTTGTCATCTCAAAAGTAAGTTTCTGAAGTTGTTCTTATTTTTGTTAGTTATTTGTGCCTTTTCATTTATATTTGGCTCTCATTGTTAGTATTGCTTTAGGAACTACATTTCTAGTAATTGCTTTTCTAATGTGTAAAAAAAAAAAAAATGTTGCATATTATTTCTCCTCCCCCTTGATGGAGATTCTTCATTGACTCTGTAAAGATACCGTTTCATGCTAAAAATTGGAACACAATAAATTATCATATTGTCTTATCAAAAACAAAATTTGCTAAGAAATGAACTTGAATGTTAAGCACGTGTGCTTAATTTTTAAAAGTACAGAAGGGAAGTTAAGAAACCATATAGCCAAATATTAATAGTTTGCCCATTAAATTTGACCACATCTATTATTTGCATATACTCAAAAAAAATGAGAAAAGAAAATGTTTTGGCGACTCTGTCACATAAATCTAATTTATTCTAAGTCAATATGTGATTCCTTCATTTGAACCATTACTATCCAATTCCAAATCCAGGGTTTACATCAGAGCAACAAAACATGTCAGCAGATGTGATCCGAAAAGCATTTCAGGCAACTGAGGAGGGATTCCTGTCAGTGGTTACCAAGCAGTGGTCTATCAAGCCGCAAATTGCAGCAGTAGGCTCATGCTGCCTGGTCGGTGTGGTATGCGGTGGAACCCTCTTTGTTGCTAACGTGGGCGACTCCCGGGTTGTGCTCGGGAGAGTCGTCAAGGCTACTGGAGAAATCCTGCCAGTACAGCTCTCCGTGGAACATAATGCTGCAATTGAATCAGTCAGGCAGGAGCTGAAGGCATCGCATCCTGATGACCCCCACATCGTGATGCTGAAGCATAATGTGTGGCGTGTGAAGGGAATTATTCAGGTACTATTTGAGTTTTAGTGGCTGTTTGGTACTCACAGTTTTTGCTGTTCACTATAAGTAGAATTGTACCTTTTATATTCTTTCATAAGCTTTTCCAAGGATTTGGATTGAGAAATGTCTGTAAGTCGGTTACAGAAAAGTTGGCAAGTCAGAGGTATGGGCCTCTAACTTATACCCGGGCCAACCTGCTGTCACCTTTTTGCATATAAATGGTTTTCATTTATTTTGCAGATAATTGTGTATTTATGACCAATTATGGGTACAGTGCTTGTCCATGAGGTATGGGTCTCATTTATACCTGACTCCACCCACTGAACCTTCTACCGGTTAGTATATATGGAAATGGTTTAAAATTGAGTGATGGTCCTTTCTAATAAATTAGTTTTTTTTTTTCTTAATTTTTCTAAAATTAAATGAAGAAATAATTTCAGTACCACAAACAGTAATGTTTTTCGTTATGGGTTGACTTTTGGATAGAGTATGGTAAAAAGATGCTATCAGGTGAAAAACTCAGTGCTGGTAATTATTTTACATGCAGTGGATATATATATTTCTCTGCAATACAGTTGTTTAAAATATTTTGGGTGTTGTATATTGTAATAATTACAATAACATCAATTTTGTTTTTGTGTAATACTCCTCTACTTGTATTAATTGATTTTAAAAATATTTCTAAAACACAAAACAATGAAAACAAATGCAGATAAATTATGTTTTTGAAGTACAAAATTAATTTTGCAAAATGATAGTCATACTCATATGAGGGAGATTAAGTGAGCACACATTGAGAAACTTCTAATTTGAGCAAATTTTATGAAATCATTGGTTGAAAAGCAAAAGATCAATTTTATACAGGTCCAGTCCAAAGAGGGATAGTTATTTTATATCATCTTCATTGCATAGTTCGACGTTTTTTAATCTCAAGAAAAAAAAAAGAAAATAAAAGAAAAGTATGGGAGGTAACATGTTTGGTATATTTACTGTGTTACATGCGTCTTATGCATGTATAGGTATCAAATGTTCTGCCAATGGTTATGATACTAATTACATGGATTATTAGGTCGATATTAATTGGTGATACCAAGTGGAGGAATGAGACCCACATATGAGTGATGCTACAAGTGTAACAATTTAAAACTATTATTGTCAGGTGTCCAAGTCAATCGGAGATGTATATCTTAAGAAGTCAGAATTCAATCGAGAACCGTTACATGCAAAGTTTCGGCTGAGAGAACCATTTCAAAAGCCCATACTGAGCGCCGAGCCGTCAATTTCAGTGCTCCAACTGCAGCAGCATGATCAGTTCCTTATTTTCGCGTCAGATGGCCTCTGGGAGCATCTCACCAATGAGGAAGCTGTTCGCATTGTACAAAATGGCCCTCGCAATGTATGTTTTTTGTGATTTTATTGCTAATTTTAACTAAAGAAGAAGTAGCATGCTTATTCTCGATTGAAATACTGGTATGGACTGGCAAGGTGCAGTCTGTATGAGTACCTCAAAGGTAAGCAAGTGGGCAGCTGAAATTTAGTGCCATTGAGGAAAAATAAACAGTAGTGATGCATCTAAGTCATTACAACACTACTTGGTCCTACTGACTAGTTGATTCGGTATTTGATAATTTTAAGAGAGTAGTGTTTCTTATACCTGATGTAAGTATTGTACCATCAAATTCAGTTGTGTTGGTTATTTTCTGATACCTGATATATAAGTACCCATCACATAAAATCCGGTAATTGTGACTGCCCCCTTATATTAGGACACTTGTAATTGAGGTCACATGGCACCTGTAAATTAAAAAAAAAATAATATATATCAAATGTTGTCCTTTTGAGATTATTACTGCTGCGCCATTAGTGTTCGATGGCACAATTACAGATAGACTTTCCTAATTCCATTTGATGCTTAGTTGCACTACTATAGGGGTATTTATGCCTGGCCTAAGTGGACATCTAATGTTGCACGGCATTTCTTGCTGAATTACAAAGTGACTTGTTGCAGGGTATTGCGAGGAAGCTTGTGAAACTGGCTTTACAGGAGGCAGCAAAAAAGAGAGAAATGAGGTACTCTGATCTGAAAAAGATTGATCGTGGGGTGCGACGGCATTTCCACGACGACATAACTGTCGTCGTCTTGTTTCTCGACCAGAACCTCATGAGCAAGCCTACCTGGAGCAAGGGGCCCACGTTATCGCTGAAAGGAGGGGGTGTCTCAGTGCCTTCAAATTCTCTTGCACCATATAGCTCCACATAATTGTGTGCCTACTGCTTCCAATAGCTACAGCTTTAAGAGGAGGGAACGGATCCTTTTCTGAACCCTTGAAGTTGCCCTCTTACCCCTACTTGCCATACCCAACAACCTGTTAATACACCCCACGTCGCTCCAACCATTTCTTCGAAACCTATCTTGTTCATTTGTAAAGAAGGCCGGTAAAAGGGGTTGAGGATAACTTGGGACATTTCTTGAATTTTCTCCTCTCCAGATGCATACAAATTATTATGAAGTTTATGGTGGTATATGAGATCAGCCTCAAGAAATAGTAAACCAAGGGGAATAGAAGTGTACTATACCTTCTTTGCCATGTTTATAAGGACCTGTAGTTACACGCTAGTGTGCTAATAGCAACATGATTAGATTATTTTTGTTAGGAACATAATTGCTGTTTATTCTTTTATATGATTGGCTTTTCCTTCTTTTACATAACAGCAAATTTACTTACTCTGTTTTAAATTGCATATATAAATTGCGTATTCTAAAAAAAATTGACAAGAGTAAGTTGCACTAAAAGTAGAAAATAGCTAATCACGACATAACCCTCGTTATACATTGAACAGTTGTGGCGTTCTTGAGACTTTTCACTCCCCTCCAGCTGTGATGAAACCACAAAGAGTAATACCCAGCGTCCATTGAAAAACTGTTTATAACATTCATTGAAAAACTGTTTATAACATTCATAGGTTATATTTTGAAATGTATCTGTTACATTTCCAGATATATCTATTAATATTACGTACACATCTATAGATATATGGACGGTTTTTTAACGGACACAAGATATTTCTCAAACCACAATTAAAGCTGATGGGCTGATGGCATCCACCAGCACCAGCTAAGCATTCCATTTTAGTATCAGGACCGCCTCTCTGTCCAAGGAGTTGATTGCTTGGTGCTGGCTATATATATATTAGATCAAAACTGTACTAATTCAAAGGAGGTCCTTACTTTCTTCTATTCACAGCACCTTTTTCTAAGATTCAAAGGAGTGATATAATTTCTACATTTGCTTTGAGCAGTAGATACAAGACTAACTGTTCAGCTAATTACAAAAGGGAACATTGGTATAAATAAAATGCAAGAACTACCGGAGGTACAAAGAGGTCACCAGTTGCGAAAAGAGAATGAATTCACTAATGATGACAGCAGGAGAGCGTATCCCAAAAATTGGTACAACATCAACTTGCAACCAACTCTCAATCGTTGAACCTATCACTGCCCCCACAACAAGGCTTCCAACTGTTATCAATGTGGCTTTTCCTGCAATCATTTAAAAAATATATAAAGCTCCTTTCAGAATCCATTTATTTTTTTGGGATAAAGTATATAAATCTCCTTTCAGAAAACACCCAACATTTCACTTATAATTTGTACCATTCACAATTTTTTTCCATGGAGAAGGTAACAGACACCCTGATATTTTCCATATCAATGGCCAAATCAGTTTTTCAAAATAATTAAATCACAATACTTCTTCGCAAATCCAAATATGGCATAACTTCGAACTAGTGATCTAGCATTCTAGCTCAATTGACTTGTTTAAGTGTATTTTAAGAATTATGATTATGATCATAGAAGCATGCAAAAACAACATGTTTCAGTTTTATTTACAAGGTGTAATTCCCAAGAAAGCTTGAAATAGTTTCTACAAGTACAACTATACTACAACAGATTTAGCCGAGAACAATTAGGCTCCAATAAGGTCAGCCAGCAGCACAGCCCAAAATCATTCATCAAAACAATATACCAATCAAAAACCTTCCACAGGATCCACAAGAGTAACATTCTCACTGACTTGGGAAGATAGGTTGTTTTTCAATTGAGAATAAATACACAGTTAGGTAAGCTTTCAGATAATATGGTCAAATTTTCAAATTCCAGAGAAAAAAGAAATGTCTGGTCAGGTTGAACAAACAAGTACCAGAGCTGGGCATCATGGTTAATTTTGAGTCTTCTTTCAGTAGTGAAAGGAAAATGAAAATATAAAGGAACCAGCTATCTTCAAATAATGAAATTCAATACAGGGATAGAAACTAAAGGTCAAAGATGAGAGAAAAACTCAGCATACCAGCATACATGATTGAATTTCACTGGTTCATTTGTGGTTCTCTTTCTTTGGGTTATTTATGAAGTACTAATATAAAATAAGAAAGTTACAAATTAGGTACCTAAGTTCACATTCTTCTTTGCTAAGAAGTACAGCGAAGCTCCAAACCCAAAAGCCAATATATACCCAGGAACATCAGGACCAGTGTATGGACCTGATAAAGAAGCGGACGATCCACTTGCAAATGTGAGAACCATCAAGGTTCCGTAAACACCTGCCTGAATCCCCAAGTCTCTGTTAGTGGGCGTCACAACAGAAACAGGTATATTTTTCATGGCTGTTTGCATCCATGGTGTGGAACCAGCGCCAGCACGTCTAACAGGTTTGACATCAGCATACCGGATGTTGCTGTTTGCGACCTTGCCTGCCCGCCTTTGTATGAGACTTTGCATCAGCAATGTGTCATATGCAGCCTCTATCTGAAAATTAGAAAATCATGATATAGATAGTTATATAGAAACCCAAAATTACTGTGGAAAGTAAATTTATTGACATATAAGCAGTACTAGTGACAATTTTAGCCCAATCCTTAGGATTAACTTCATATTTTTGGACTATTATTGCCTTCATGTAATTATTTATGATTACTTGAATTCGGTGAATTTAAGTGGAAACATGTCGGATATGAAGCACAAATCGGCATTCATACAATTGGTTGAATGCATTCAAAACTAAAATTTGGCACCATATTACTGTTACAATAATCAATAGTAAATTGAATCAATTTGTATTAGGTATTACAATCATAACTATCAATCACAATGTAACACAAACAAAGTGAATAAACTAAAACTCCAATCATGATATTGCAAAACACTTCATGCATTTGTTCATCAAATTTGGTTTAAAATACCTACAATTAAACTCCAATCTATCTAAATTCCGATAATTTATTATCAATTCAGATTTCACCCATACAGTACAAAATCAAATGTACAAAACCTGCACCTGAGCAGTGGCCTCAGGGTCGTCCTTACAGGACGCAGCAACGGCATTCTTAGCTCTCAGGATCTCATCAAACGAGGCGCCTTCATTGACTCCCAGCAGCTTGAGCGCGGTCTCAACCGACATGCCGGAGGAGTCATCGGCCCTGGCGCTCGCGGCGGGCGCTCGGGGCGGCGTCGGGAGCGGGAATTCCCGGCGATGCGGCACATAACCCGAGCGCGACCACCAGCGCCGGTGCCGCCACGGCTGCGCCGTCGACGATCGGCGGCCCGGCAGGCACCGCGCGACGATGGCGGACGCTCTGTAGAGAGATGCCGTCGATGCCATGGGAAATTGCGAATTGGGAAGGAAGGGATTCGTTGCTTCCTTCGCTGCCTTTCGCTGCCTCACCTGCGTCACACTCTCTCTGTATGTATGTTCGGAGCGCTGAGTCCGTATCTGCTGTTATTCCAAAGGATTACAGGACCCTATTATACAATCTAGACCGTCAAATCAAAATGAACGGTTTAGATTGGTAGGAAAGTACAGTTCTCGAAGGGAGGAAAACTTTTTTTGAACGAATTCGATCCGTTCTTTTTGATCTGACGGTCATGATTAGAATAATTGGGCCCGTTATCCTAAACTAGGATAACAGGTGATATGATTCCTTGGAGTTCTCATCCCCTACTTACTGCATTATGCCATACGGCACGCAACCCGTTGGATCGTCTCGTTGTCCGATCTGACACGAATCTTGAGATGATCCGACGGATCAAGTGATGTACGGTGAAATGTAGTACAGCAGGGGATATGGAATCGTATGGATCGTACGGGTTTGGGGTTCCCGTCCGCTGTTATAAGAAACTGTGGCACGATCGCTGCCATAGATTCTGGACTGTTGATTTTGATTTCCACGGTCCAGATTTAGAGAGAGGGCCCGCCCTGTTGTATGGGTCCCGGTTGTCATACGTGGTAGGAAGGATGGCACACCGCTGTTGTAGAGGAAACTATGGCAGCGGATGTGAATGAATCCTGCATATGTTTGTATGGTTTTGAATTTGTGGTGGTTAATTGGTTGTGTTGCTTTTTGGGCCGGAATGCTGGGTTTGTTTTGCTTTTGGACAAGAGGGAGGGATGGAGGAAATGGGAATATATTCTTATGGACTTAGGCCCAAATTGGGCTAATATGGGCTTCTTAAGTGAGTTTTTTATGAGGCCCAAAAGGCCCTTTAAGTAGTCGTGGGGGATTTCTAATTCACTTTGTTTAGAGTTGATGGAAATCGACTATGGCCGACTTAATATTCAAGAAATTTACAAAAAATAAAAATATAGTTATATTTTTGAACTTATAGGTTACTACTTACTACTGTTTCAAATTTTATCCAACCTAGATACTTTTTTTGATAATGTAACATCCCGGCAAGCATGTGGAACAGTAGCCATGCTGACAAGCACAAGGCTATAAAATATGCAGCAATATACTTTACCAAATAACAAGCAAAATAGCCACAATTCCTAAATATCCAACTCCCAGGCCCCAAACCCTTTACATTTAGTGGAAACAAATAATATAATGAAATCCCGTGAAACCCCTATGGCAATTTCCGCAATCCTTTGCCTCACCCCAAGTCGTCCTTTCATCGCAAACCTGTAACCTGGAACCCACAAAAGTGGAACGGGTGAGATTCTGAAACACTCTCAGTGCGGTATTTAGTTCCAGCCGGTGGGATTTATCAAATCCACTAGCTAAACTGAATACCAACTAAAATAAGCACTTTTAACAATAACATAAATCAAGTTTATCAAATAATGAAACTGCATGTCAGTGACGATAATAATTATCCCTGCAACTACAAAGAATTAGACGTCAAGTCTATATACATCTTTCACTTTCCTTTCCAAAACCAGTTTAACGTCTTCTCTACAAAACTACATATACCTGTTCACTATCTCACATTAAACCAAAGCCAATACCAAAATATACACAAACAACCCAAAACCTGTACCAGAAATCCAAATATCAAACATATCACACAAACCTGTATCAGACGAATCCACAAGCAACCTGCCTATCTCGTGCATCTCAGCACGTATCACATATCAAGCAAGTCAAACAAACACAAACCCGTGCAACCAGCACGAATCTGATACCACAAAGAACAAGCACACACATCCCGTGCATACCAGCACGTATATCCTCATGTACTTGACGAACCCAGAGATCCAAATATATAACTCGTACATGCCTGTACATGCATGTCCGTAAACCATAGCGCTATAGTGAGGTAGCTAACCTCCTACCGGTATCTCTATCCAGGTACATGATTAGCATCAACAAGCACAACAACAACGACAGTAACAACAGTATCCACAAATACACACAGAAATGCATATGCCAGAATCACTTACCTTTATTAGTCATGCAACATATGCAACATTCAGATCAGTTCACACAATTCAACGTATAATCAGTATATCAAGAATATAAGTAATCACACATTCATAAATAAAGTATTCAGTTTAATTCATAGATTTGATAAATAATCGGAACCCGCACCTGTTTGACGACTCGACGTTGCTGATCGAGAATCTGAACCTTCCCGGCTTCCACCACCATAGATGCCACACAACATATATATCAACTTTGACTCAGGACACAACATTTCCAATCGTTGATATATAATCAATGCCACCGGCCAATCATCTGAGTTGGCATACTGTAGTATGGTAATTAAATTCTTAGTTTATTAATGGGTCATATAACTAGCTGACCATGTTCCTTTGTATTTCTCAATTCGGATATATGTTCATGCACTTGCCATTCATTTTCATCTTTAATTTCTATTTAAACATCCAATATAGTTCTAGCATGTCCAGTTGTCCAATAAATAAACTACTCAGTTTCCAAGTGCGTGTTAATTGTGTCTTTCTTTCATATCTTAGCTGAGAATAACTCAGCAGTCCAGCAACACTACTTACGTACTCTTAATTTTATGTTTATGCAAGTAATCGAGTTAATCCTTTTAACAAGGTTGCTTCACACGTTATTATACATGATCCCTTAATCAACTTATATAGCTAACTAGTAGATTCTGTACATGATGAGGAAACGGTTGGTACTGACTTGCACCGACATGAATCACAATTAGTCCCAGTCCCAGTCTTAAGCACTTGTACTATTTCTTGAACCTTATTTAAATATTGAAAACAAAACCGAAATAAAAGATAGAAAGAATACCATAATTCTTAAGATACTTGTACATCTATAACCTCTGTTTGGCCCCCACCAACTTACTTTCTAATTACTTCATCAAGGATAATATTTTGATTTTAAATCTATTCTTAACCAATGTTTAAAAGAAGAAACTAGAGTCATCTGAAAGATAAAATAGAAAACCCAACTTGACTAAATCCATTTAAGCTGCTCATTCATCATTCTCCTAGGAGGTGCTAATTAACAGGAGGTTGCCACGCAGGAGCTTATAGCAAATATCAAAGAGAGTGCCATCGGATGGAAAGACAGATAAGGGATCCGCTTATTGCCGCATCCAATTTAATTTAGAGAATTTATATACATCACTTACCTTACCACTTCTTATTTTATAAATAGGTCCTTACTCTAATATTTTCGAAGAACCAACCAATTAAAAATGTATATGGACAAGAATTTGTCTATGTTATGTTGCAAATCGTTCAATAATTGATCTCTTTACTCTCCGGTTAAATAGTTCGACAGCTAAATAATAGTTATCCTAAATTCACGGTTATGCATCTCATTTCTCTCATGAAATGATATTTTCGATTAGACATCACACACACAAATCAAATTTATTAGTCATACATGTTATTGGGTTCAATCTTAATTATTTTTGAAGGATTGTTCGGAGCCCTTAATATATATCTTAATTTTTGTTAAAAATTCAGATATCACATCTAATCTATACTCTATAAAGAGGATAGATTTCCAAACACCTCAACTATATCACACCATCACTCTTATTAACCATTGATTTTGTTTGAAACTCTTCATATACTTTGATCCAATGGGTTGTATTTTTGTTTCTCTCCTCATTAAATAAGATGAATGTGACATGTGTAAAACACATTTTAACTCCTAAAATAGTCCAACATTTATATATATTGTTATTTATAAATTTTTGTACTATTATTATTATTATTATTTACTTGCATACAAAAATTACAATTTTTTTATTTTTTAATATAAATATTTAAAATTTTATAAAATTCTTAGTTATTTATTTGATACCACTTTTCGGGGCGAAGACCGAGTTACAGCTCTAGTTTTCATAATTTTTAATAGAATATCACTTTGATTATTCGAAACTTAAAACATAATAAATCTACAAGATTTTTTTATAAAAAATGTTTCTTATGGATTTTTCTTTCTTAAAACCTTTTAGTAGTCCATTATGGAATTGACAAGATTAACATTGTGAATTGGTTCTTTTCAAAAAAACCAAAAATAGAATTGTGAATTGACAAACCGAAATACATAACAGCAATGGTGCAATAGGGTAGAATTTCCGTGGGATCAAATCAAGCAATCTTTTTGTAACATTACGGATGTTCATTATTTCGGATTCGGACCATTCATAAATCCCCGTCTCTCTTAAATAATAAATAGGAAAAATGTTAGGGAAAAGATAAATATTTTATACCAAAATCATCTCATATTGCTATTTTTTTAGTAATCATATTAAATAAAGAGGAGGGATCCATTGACAATGCTTATAATAACAATCTTGACAATCGGGATTTTGAAAAATTTATAATAATTCATAAAAAATCTTAAAAATGAAAAAACTTTTATGGATGCATTCTTTAACTTATAGATTAATAGTGTTTTAAATTTCAATCAATTTGAACATCGTTCGATGGTTTATCAAAATTTTATACATTTTTTAACAGTTGAAATTTAACAAGCTTTAAAGAGATATCAAACGTCAATTAAATTGAATATAGTTTGAAACATAATCAATCTACAAGTTATCTCTATAAACTTTTTTCTATTTTTAGAATTTTTAAGATTGTCAAGATTGTCATTATAATCATTGTCAATGGATCCCTCCTCATGAAGAAATTTGTATGTACATAAATAGTTCTATTGTGCTGCTTATTTTACACACCACAGAGCAACAATAGGATAAGGAGTCCGGCTACGATGCTTTCGTATTTAGACCGAAACGCTTACGGTCTGAATTTGAAAATCCGTCGTCCCAAATTTTAATTAAAATGGCTTATGATAATCTTGACATATTACCTTGTACAATCCCAAAATTTTCCATTTTTAAAAAATTTTAGCTATTTTTAATAATTTTTTAAAGATTGACATACAAAATTGATTTATTTTTAAATATTTTAAAAGCCATATTTCAAAAAAAAAATCATTAAAAAATAGTAATACAATTTCTCGTATAAATTGAAACCATCCAACTTAATTAGTGCATAAATAAGTTAATTTATTCCTCAAATAAATGCTGAGGTCTAATAATTGCCGTGGACGGTGGACCCCCTCGTATCTTGGATCCATCCATCCATACATTACCTCACCAGTTCAACGAGTCCACCCCCGCCTGACCTCCTTCCCAGCTTCCCTTCCCATTCCGATCCGCATCTCTTTTCCCCAAAATACCTTTCTCTCCGTTTCGCCGTTCCCCTTTCCGTCAAACTCCCTTTCTCTCATCCTTTTCGCCCTTTCCTCACGCAACGAAACGCATCACGAAAGAAAACCCGAACGCCCCCCAATTTCAGTTCCAGCATCGTTTCGTATTAAATGACTTCTCCCCTCATCATCAAACCCTTGATTCGATAGATACTTCTTTAACCTCGCCGAGCGCGATGGCCGCCTCCGACGTGGCGTTGGCGGCGGTGGCGCTGTCGCCCGAGCCCGGCGAGGACCCGACGGCGTGGTACGGGAGCATCCAGTACCTGCTCAACATATCCGCGATAGGTTCGCTCTTCTGTCTCCTTTTATTTCTGTTAGTGAAGCTGCGGTTCGACCACCGGCGCTTCCCCGGTGCTTCGGCCCTGCTCACCAAGCTCCTCTCGGTGTATCATGCTACCTCCGGCCAGATCGCGCTGCACTGCGGCGCGGACGCGGCGCAGTTCCTGCTGTTCGAGAGGTCGGCGTTTGTGGTTCTGATTCTGGCGTCCGTCATGGCGCTGGTGGCAGCGCTGCCGTTGAATTTGCTCGCGGGGTCGAACCCGGTGTCAGATCAGTTCACGGCCACCACGATCTCCCACATCTCGAAAGGGTCTCCGCTGCTGTGGGTTCATCTCCTGTTAGCCGGTGTGATTGTGGCAATTGCGCATTTCGGGATCTCGAAGCTGGAGGATGATTTGCGGGTGACTCGGTTCAGGGACGGGCAGGGGAACCCCAGCGATCCGAATTCCAGTTCGATCGCGGTGTTCACGATCATGATTCAAGGGATCCCTAAGTCGCTTGCGAGCGATAAGGCCCCGTTAGAGGAGTACTTCCATCATAGGTACCCCGGGAAAGTGTATAGAGTCATTGTGCCGTTCGATTTGTGCTCGTTGGAGTACCTGACAACCGAGTGGACCAAGGTCACCAATCAGATTGCTCAGTTGGAAGCTCAGATGAACGCACGCAATCCATTCGATGAAATAAACGAGGGGAGTGTCATGCAAAGAGAGCATGGAATTTGGAAGAAGGCGAAGGAGTTGTGGGCTCTGGTGGCGCAGAAAGTTGGTCTTTCTGATGAGGATCGGTTGAGGAGGTTGCATACGAGGAAACTGGTTTTGGGGAGTAGACTTGCGGATTATAGGGATAACCGTGCACCTGGTGCCGGTGTAGCGTTTGTGGTGTTTAAAGATGTGTATGCGGCCAATAAGGCGGTGAGAGATTTCAGGACGGAGAGAAGGAAGGAGAGGCCGGTGGGGCAGTTCTTTCCGGTAATGGAGCTCCAACTGGGGCGGAGCGGATGGAAGGTTGAACGGGCTCCTCCTGCATCTGACATCTACTGGAACCACCTCGGCCTTAACAAAATCTCTCTGGTACTACGCCGGGTGGCTGTTAATACGTGCTTAATCCTCATGCTCTTGTTTTTCAGCTCACCTCTGGCTATAATTAGTGGCATGCAGAATGCGGCTAGGATAATAGATGCCGAGGCAATGGATCAAGCCCAGTCGTGGCTGGACTGGCTGGGGACATCCAGTTGGTTCTGGACAGTTTTAATCCAGTTCATGCCAAATGTGCTCATTTTTATTAGCATGTACATGATCATACCGTCGTTTCTGTCATACTTTTCAAAGTTCGAGTGTCATCTGACAATGTCCGGTGAACAGAGAGCTGCATTGTTGAAAATGGTGTGCTTCTTTCTGGTGAATTTAATACTACTGAGAGCATTGGTGGAATCATCCCTGGAGAGCGCATTGCTTCGCATGGGACAGTGTTATTTAGATGGAAAGGATTGCAAAAGAATAGAAGAGTATCTGAGCCCATCTTTTCTTTCTAGGTCTTCTCTTTCCTCCCTTGCTTTTCTAATAACAAGCACCTTTTTGGGTATTTCCTTTGATCTGCTTGCACCGGTCCCGTGGATAAAGCATATATTCAAGAAGTTCAAGAAGAATGACATGGTACAACTGGTACCAGAGGAAACTGAGGATTACCCACTGGAGAGCAGTAATGGTGAAGGGAGTAGTCTAAGGACTCCTTTGGTGCAACCCGATAGCCCAAATGGGATTGAGGGTGACGCACATGACCTAGCAGTGTATCCTACCAACCGAAGCTTCCACATGCCAAAGCAAAGTTTCGACTTTGCTCAGTATTATGCCTTTGACCTTACAATATTTGCACTGACATTGATATACTCGCTCTTTGCACCGCTGGTAGTACCGGTAGGGGCAGTGTATTTTGGGTACCGATACCTGGTAGACAAGTACAACTTCTTGTTCGTCTACCGGGTCCGTGGATTCCCAGCAGGCAATGACGGGAAGCTGATGGATCGTGTTCTTTGCATTATGCAATTCTGCGTGGTGTGTTTCTTGGCAGCCATGCTACTCTATTTCTCTGTGCAAGGTGATCCCACTAAGCTAGAGGCAATATTCACGCTAGGGTTGTTGTTATTCTACAAGTTGCTCCCTTCACGGAGTGACCAGTTTCAGGCCTCTCTTCTGGAGGGAATGCAATCGGTCGATAGCTTTGTAGATGGGCCCACTGATTACGAGGTGTTCTCGAATCCATCTTTCGACTGGGATTTGTACCAGTCTTGAAGTAAAGGAGAAAGAAAAAAATCGGAGGTTGGTCTGGCTTAATATATAATTTTGTAGTTTATCTGCCTTTTTTTTTCTTTGGATTTTCTGATAGTTCTTTGTATTCTTTTTGTACAGATTTTTAGGTTAACTAGTTGCTTTTCTATATATTGTTTTGTTTGCTGATGAAATTTTGTGGTGTTAAAAGGAAAACGGGGGGTTTTTTCTGTTTCAAGTCAGAAGTTAACTAGGGAGGAAAAAAAGAGGTAAGATTTTTTCTTGGTACATTAGATCATATTTGATTAAACAAATGTTAATTCTGCTTTCTGGAATAAATGATCCTGAGTCTATGCCTCTATGCAGAAAACAAAGCCTGACCTGTACATATTGTATATTAACTGACAATCCAGCACATTTTTGTGGGCAAGTACAATTCAGATGCAAAATCCATGCGTCCCTCTTAATTATCAACCATTGATAAATGTATGAGTAATACCTAGCGTCCATAAGTTACATTTTTGGATGTATATGTTACATTTCAGGATATATCTGTTACATTATTTGTATTGTCTATGAACGAACGTATGAATAGCAGCTTTTCGATGGACGCAAGATGTTTCTCTAAATTTATTTATCAAGTATTCAGATATGTACAGTCTAGCGTATTGCCATACTGTAGACAGTAGAGCACATCTGCATATCAGCATATGTGATTATGGCACTTTTGGGTCCTGCTTGGATTCATGCAGTTGTTTTGTTTGACCTTTGTGGTCGTGCTACTAGTACAGTAGTACTAGATCTAAGATGCCAGGTTCAAACGAATCGAACGAGCCACAGTGCGTTTGCTTGTTTGTTTGTTAGCTAGTTTTTGTTTAGCATCCCGGCTGGAATGTGATGAAATTGAAGTGTTTGTTTTTTTTTTTTATCTTTATATATTTGGCCTGACATTCGAAACAAAATTTCCAGACTTTTTAGGTGAAACAATCGCAAATTTATCCTTTTTTTTTAAATAATATATGTATGTATATGTTTCACTGGTCAGTTGAGTTCAATTTCTGCTTATCTGGTGTTTCTGTTTCAGGATGTTTATCATTCCTTTGTAGGGAATAACTGTCTATTTGCCTACTTTGTTTATTAATCATTCTTTTATTGGTTAATCATTTAGTCAGTAACAATTCTGATCACTTGATAGTTTTCATTGTAAACCGGATTAAAAAAAAAAAAATGTTTCAGATACTTCAGGGGAATAAAAACAACAACAAGAAAGTGAGAGCTAAGAGGGGAAACAAAAATCAATTTCCAAAGACGATACAGAGATCCCAAATTATGCATGCATGAGAGTTCCCCACAATACAGGAAAAATATATAATCCATGGAAGGAAAGCGCCAAAAGCAAAGTGAGGAAAATAACAAATACGGAGTTCCCCTCAAATCTCAATCAACCCCACATGACAACGTGACGTTCAATCTATCCTATTTTTATTTTTATTATGCATTATACGAGATGTTAATGCATAACCATTTAGAATTTATAAAGTCTTTATTATATTATTATTATATATGTGTGGCATTAGATCTAAACATCATTTCACTTAATAAAATAATTCTAAATGTTACGAATCATTACATGATCCAAGACTCAAGTGCGCCAACTAACGATGCCAAGTATTTTTTTTTTTTTTGGGTTCTATGAAGCCCCACAATTTTTAACTAAGTTCATTGCGTTGTAAAGAGACTCATGTACATTAAAAAAAAAAAAAATCTTGCGTCAATTGAAAAACCGTCCATACATCTATAAACGTGTATAAAATGTAACAAATACACCCTGAAGTATAACGGATATATCCGAAATATAACATATGAACGCTATGGACGATTTTTATATGGACACCAGGTATTACTCTAAAAAAAATTATATATGCATGCGAGGCACACTGTAAGCTACAGCAAGGATTTTAGACACAGACAGCTTGTTGGCTCTGTATCAGACTCCATTGCTTTTTCTTTTCCTTCTTTTGTGTGTTGAATGTTGATGAGCTTGTGCTAATGGTACTACCAAGATGCAAGGTTCTGGATGTTAAAAATAAAAATAAATAGAAAAGAAAAACAAGGG
The DNA here is from genome assembly GCA_030179965.1 of Cyperus esculentus. Lineage (NCBI taxonomy): Eukaryota > Viridiplantae > Streptophyta > Magnoliopsida > Poales > Cyperaceae > Cyperus > Cyperus esculentus. Next base: position 5,661,919 of record JASGLE010000006.1, on the reverse strand, counting down.
GAAAGGATAGAAATCTTAAACCAATTTAAACATGTCTAGTTAATAAACTGTAATAATTATGAACCAGGCAGCTAGCATGAATCCTTATGCTATCCTCAAATGCCATAAACCTCATGAGCAAAAGAGCAGCACATATATATAGCAACTGGTAATTATCAAAAGTTGTATAATGTACTAGGACATGTGATAACATACCCTGTATGGGTTGCCTTTGTATTGCAAAGCCCCTTTAGATATGTTTCTATATAAATAATTAATATAGGTTTTCCCCTTTTTGAATCTACAACATGAGTTAATTCTCTTTTTGTTCAATACTAAGAAGGGATTCAATTATTCAAATGACAGAAACTTAAGAATTGCTGAGAATAAATTTCTCTTCCAATGGCAATGGAAGCATCAGACAGACAGGTCCCAATTATTCACATAGGCATAAATATAACAAGATAAGAAAGACTATATAGATTTGAGCTTTTAGTTATGGAAGTAATCCCAGATAGATACAACATCGACACGTTCATTAAGTACTCAGAGACAACAATGAACATTGATTCTGTCATAAGAACAGTTCTCACAATTATTGATCAGTGATTCTAACACAACAAACTTAAAAAAAAAAAAGGACATTTTTTTCGGACGATTAACCTTCCACATTTTACTCAACTCAATATCCTTTGATCATGTTCATCTGTAGATATTGTTCCATTGGATGCCGCAATTTCAGTCTGGCAATTACTTATGTAATACAGTCATATATAGTCTGACCTTTCATGAACTCTTCTCTTGTTTTAGAAGTTTCAGAATCTGTCGATCTCAGTAAGTCTCAGCTATCTATTTTGTCATCATCTTCGTCATCATGGTCATCGTCGTCGTCGTCGTCGTCATCATCATCATAAACGGGTTTTTTTGATGTATATCCTCTTTTAGAAGAAAATCTTCTAGCAATTTTTTTAGGCTGAGTTTCCAATAACATTCTATAATCAATGGCCTGATTGCATATATATTGATATACAAAATGAAATATAAAGTAAAATATAAAAAAATCATAAACTAATCTTATCACTAGTCCTTTTATTTTATTTTTTTTTTTAAATTATGCAGGGTTTTTAAGCTCTTTCACTACCAGTAGTTAAAATAAGTGAACCTAAGCTTCTACATCTAAAGTTTACAAAAGAAATGCAACTAAATTAAAAAAAAAATAGTATAAGAATTAAGAAAATAACTCATTACCATTTCTGCTGAACCTTCAAAAGAATAGAGGTTTGTGATACGCCGTCGGGGTACTCTTGCTTGTTTTGGTCTTATGCCAGACAAATACCTCTCCACGTCCTTAATAGAGCGGAATTCAGTGCCTAACTCTAGATTTGTATAGTACTGTACAAAGGAAAAAAAAAATGAATTTTTGCTTCACATGTATTGAATATTTAAATTTTTTATTGGTTTAATATCATATAAGTAACCCTATCAAACATAATAGGTAAGACTTCTTTTTCTGGGACATGCATGCCTACATCTTTTTTTGCCCTAATTTTGGACTTTATGTACATGAATGGATTTCTTAGAGTAATTGAATGAGTAGATGTAACTAGAAATGGGTACACGAAATGATAAAATCACCTGCTTTTTCATACATATATCAGGCGTCAAAAAGGAAAAAGAAAGAACTCGCTTAAACTGTGCAAGTTTTGACAAATTTAATCTATAAAAAATGTCAACCTGAAATAGTCTATATATGTAGTTTCTTAAAGAACACTATGGCACTTATTTTTGACATACCGCATCTTTTCTTATTCCATCCGTATATCTAGCGTGTACGTAGTGTCTATATCGAACTTCCTTAATCCATCCACAGGGAAGACCTTCTGGGGAAAATGTCATCTCACTGATCATCTAAACAAAAACAAAATAATTTCCTCACTAAATGTAATATCTAATTTACAATAGCACCTAGAGAAAATTTCAATAATCCTGTTCTCAAAGATATCGAAGAAAATTTTGTTTCGTATTATAATCTTGTTCTCAAAGATATCGAAGGAAATTTTGTTTCGTATTATAATCCTGTTCTCAAAGATATCGAAGAAAATTTTGTTTCGTATTATAATCCTGTTCTCAAAGATATCGAAGAGAAATTATTTTGTGTTGACTAGAGTGATCACTCTGATATCAAGTATGTTTATTTATTTTAATTAACAACAAGGTCCTATTAAAGACAAAGAGAGAGTTATAGATGTAAAAGAGGTTTCAATAATGCATAGACATATGGCCATTAGTTGGGATTCGATTAACCCTTTATAACCCTATGTACAATCTTGCAAAATTTTTTTGTTGCAGCCATTCAGTTCAATTTTCCTTTTTCTAATGCTAAAATGTGTAATCTTTTGAAAAGAATTTTATGCACACGTTTCAGGCATAAAACGTAAAAAATTTATGAAAATTTGTCACTAACATTTTCTTCACCCTTTGTATCGCAGCATAAACTTTCTTTCAGATCAGGATAGAGAGGCTTCCCCTCCTTCAGATAAAACTGGACCTCCTCCTTGGATGAGAATCTGATCTCTTTCGTGGGGTCAACATAAAACTACACAAAAATTGGAAGAGTTAACATTATGTTAAGCACTGATAAAGATACCAGTGTATATTATCGCACATTAAGAGTTTGTATCAATTTAGTTAAGAAAATAAAACAAGTTTTATATCGGCTTCAGTACCTTAAACATTTTTCCGTGTTCAATGGGGCCGCGTCTAATCTCAATTGTCCAGCCATGAGGAATAGAGTCAAATAGGTTATTACCCAACCGTCCTCCCTAAATGAGAAAAAGAAAATATTTCTTTTTCAAATTACCGCAATTGGTTATAGACTTGTATATATTAATTCCTAAAATATGTGATTGGACTCTAATTTTAAGTTATATTTACAATTTAAGACTGATTACACAGTAGGAATGCTTCAGGGCCCCAAAACGTCCAAAAAGAACATAAAATGTATATATGGTTCAAAACTTGCATGGGCAGATAATCAATATCTCCCAAGTTCTTATCACATATATGATACACTCATGCGATCATATTGATAGATTTCCTTGAGAAACTTTTTATTTGACCCCATAAACAAGTGACAACAATTCCATTTTTGACAACCATTATTCAAAAATGCATAAGCTAGAAAATCCTGTAATATAGTTTTTGGTTCAGAATCAATGCTACTTCAATACAAAATACATGGCATTTTTTTGCTCTGAAACCTCTTATAAAAATGGAAAATTTTGCTAGGTGGTCAATTATTTTAGAAGGAAAATAAACCTCTGCGGAAAATCCTGGTATCTGTCTGTTTTTCTCAGGTGGCAATTGATTTTCCTGCTGTACCAGTCGAGGGTGCTTACGAGTAGCATCTTTTACGTTTCGGGAAAATGCTTGTGATTTGAGAGGAGCATCTTCACATAAGAAAATGCAGTGCCTTAGCACCTCGGCTCGCGAGCGGAGCATAATCCCCGAACATTGCGGACACGGGTAATACTGCAAATTTAAGAAAAGATTGAAACAATAAAGTATATTCAACAACTGGCATGTGAAATGTAGGCTAAAAATTGAGATTGAAAGCAGTAATTAAACTAGAGATAAAAAAATACATCTCAATCCATTTTCAAACAGCGAATTGATTAGAAGATGAGCCTTCTTAACCAATTGCTGTATGAACTCATCATGAGGGGTTTTTTTTTTTTTTATGTCAAACAGTGAAATTTTTGGTTGGTTTGTTTTGTTTTGAGCTCCATGCATGGTGATCTCTCAAAATTCTTTAATTTCCTGTGTTGTTTTAAGTTTTTAACTAACAACAATTTCTTCATTTTCTTGCATGCATATGAACTTATCATGGAGTATGATCTAATATTTTCAATTTGAATAAATGAATTGAGAAAACTTGCTACTTTATCTGATCATCACAAACAATAAATAATGGCCTAATGATGTTATAAATTGGTAAAAAAAAAAGAAACTTACAAAGCTAATATCCTGATTATTGTTCCTCCTCCTAGAAACAGTCTCCCAGCCATCAGGCAGCCACCCCGGCCGATCCGAGTCCGAGCCGGCGTCTGCATCCACGCCATCAGATTCATAAATAGTGATCACCTCTGCCACCTTTCTCTTCCCCTTCAACATTTCTATGGATATGGAAGTAGAATCGGTATGCTTAATTTCTTTGCCTTTCCACAAACCTCTCTCTCACTCTCACAAAATTCTGTTACAAACTTATATTACAACCCTCTACATGTTCGTACCAACATCTATCCTTACTCCTAATAAAAGCCATTTTTTCCGCGTGAAAGTTATAACTTTTCCAAATAGAAAACCTCAGCCATTAATTATTTACTTAGATTAATCACCACTGTTGATATATTTAATGTTTTAACCTATTAATAGTTCATTACATATTATCTTTAAAAATTTATTATAAAAAATAACAGTTTCAGTCCAAAACAAAGCGCAAGTTTTTTTAGATAAAAAGTTCAATAAAAGATAAAACCCAAGACATGAACATAACATAACATTCGAGAAGCTAGCATCTGGATGAGCATGTGATTATATTTGCCAAGAGAAAGAACAGTTGGTGTGTGTCAGTTACTCAGTTATAAGTTCCCAGACATGAAAGAACAAAACAAGGTCATTCTTTTGAGGCAAGTGAGCAGAACAGTAAGAAGAAGAGATGTCTGATTTCATACAGGAATGAGTGCATGAGGGGTAAGGTAAGGTCAGGTCAAGGTCGTTACAAACGAGGGAAATTAAATGTGAATGTGTGAACATGTGAATAAGTGATACGGAACAAACATATAGATACAAAAAAAAATGATAATATATATACGGACCGTATTAATATTTATATTGCATGAAATTGTATTCATAATAAATAAATAATATTTAAATTATTCGTATTATATATATAATTAACTGTACAAAAAAAAAATAAATAGCATATTAATTAAAACTATTAATTTTTTTTTATTCTTATGTTGTAAATTTTGATCACCTATCAATCAATCAGTGATCTTCTTTAATTAATGAAATTTGGGGGCTTGACTCCCATCTTTTACTCAAAAAAAAATATATATATATTAATTTTTTGTATCAAAGTATCCGTATAACATTTTCCTTTATAAGTGGTCTGATATGCTGTAAATGCAATTGACTTTTACCAGTTAAATGGCAACATAGAGAGACCTGGTTAATTGTCCTATTCTCAGCGCACAGCATGCAAGCTGCCCACTTGGCAAATGCAAATGCACTCACTACACACTTTATTGCATGATTAGTAACCCTAATAATATACAGTTCCAATATCACAGATGTATCATACACACCAGTACATCAAACAAGGATAATAGTATATATAATTGGTGTGTTTTTTAGTTGATAATTTCAGGTAAAATTAGAAAAGGTAATTAATATACATAATTTATAACAATATTGTGAAGGTTCATAAACCTTAACTATAAAAGTAAAAAAAATTATGAGGCTTAAAGATATAATCAAAGTTGGTACTCCTTAACTCCATATTGACAAAAAACAATAATAATAATTACTGCTGCTGATAGTGACATGCACAAATAATGCCTCTAACAAATAATTATTGAAGATAACAGATAAAACCTAGCAATTACATATTTTTGTTCCCTTTCTTACAAACTAGGAATTCAAGAGCTAGCAACTCTCAAGTAAACAATAAACTTCCCTGCCTAAGACTCAGAATAAACTGTAAACAAGTTATAAAGTTCTCAGAATGTACATATGCCATCAACACAAACCCAAGATTAAATAACCCAATACCAATTAACTAACAGTTTTTACATTAATTAAGAAGTGGATCTTACAAATCTCCCTGAGCTGATGTGCTGATACAGTTTACTTCTTAGCATGCTCCTGGTGAAACATCACTCTCGGAATCGATTATTTCTATTAACTGTATGTTCTGACCGATAGGCTTCCGACACTTGGAAACCTTAGATGCCCGGAGAGGTGGAGAAGGGGTGCACAGGTCAAAAAAATCAGGTTCCAGAATATCTCTAACATACTTCTGTTGCGAACTGTTGGAGATTTCTGTTAGAGGATTCCTCTCGCCTTCTTTGATAGTTATAAGTAAATCCTGGAGTTGCTTGTCTACTTCATTGATAGCAGCTTTATTGGATTGTTTTCTGGGTTTAGGTTTTCTCTTTTGTTTTCCATGTTTTTCCTCATCCTTCTTAGACAAAAATTCGGTAATCTTTTCTGGACATGCACTGTATTGCAACAAACAGTAATAAGGTAACATTAACACAAATGTCGTGTTCCTCTACCACATTCCATTATAAGGCATGCTAGTTGTCTTCTAACATATAATCAAGCTCAAAAACACTTCACACACAAGGAATTCATCAGGGTTTTGCTTGCTAAAAATGTTAAAAAAATGAAAGTTGCTGAAGTGCTAGTTATTGAGACAACATGGGTAATGACAACTGAAAATCATTTTAGGGTAACGTGAAGACACCAAACAGTGAGCATAAATGGAGTTTAGCCTACAGAGAGCACATAAAAGCTTTAAAAAGAACAAAATAAGTTCGTGCCAAACCTCTGAATTAAATCAGCAGGCACAGATGAAAGATTTAGCCCTTCTTTGTTTCGCCATTGCACCTCATAATATTCTTCCCCTTGAACTTTTCTAGTCTTCAGAATGGTAGAAACAGGACATGGTACTGGAATCTGCAGAAAATTTATATAAGAATGGGAATCTGCAATAAAAGTAAGATACCGACACTTCATTCATAAAAACTATTATAAAAAACCCGGCCTCAGCATGATCAAGAGAACTTGGTGAAGCTCTTTATAAATTTTGAAAACACTCCACAAATACTACAATTGAATACAGCACCTAAGGTGATTTGTTTAATACATTCCATAATTAAAAATAAAATAAAATAAACAATAAAATATAAGATAATTTTAATTTAATCTTCACCTTTTAGCATTTGTATAACACAAGGTATTAGTTAAAAGCACATTGAAAGAGCAATTATGTCAATTTTCTAAACTTTGTAAACACACAAAGCCCACAAAATGCAGATGATACCAAATGGATCAAAATTTCAATAGAAACATGCAGTTTCTTTTTTAAATAATGAACTGGCAATTTTCTGAAAAATGTAGCTTCAAATTCTGAAGCAAAACTTGCAAATTATGAAAAGGCATGTTTCTCTGCAAGATGTTGTTATCTTACTTTTCCTGCAAGATGCTATAATTGAGTTGCCTTTTTGATATAAGGTCTTATTTTAAAAGTTTCTTTCACTGAGTTGATGACAGAAAAGTAAAGCTACCATGTCAACTCCCAAAGCTGATGATGTATTTTTGAGATTCACATATCGCCTGAGGTCTCTCTCCGCTATCTTCGGCAATATATATTCATCTAAAAAAATTTGAAGTATATACAATGGTGAAATTATATATTGTCAAGAATTCTATATGCAAGTATGTATCTGCAAACCAATAATTTGCCCTTGCAAATCACTAACATTTTTTGCAAATAGCTTCAAATGCTACCTGTTTTTTCAGGGCTCCAACCGAAGAACATTTCGCACAGCTGGAGAAGCTCTGATCTCAAGAAAGGTAGCTCAGCACACGCACTAGTACGAAGCAAGCATAATACCAAATTGGTCAGCACATAACATTGCTATATTATATATGATGATGTCTCCAGATCTTTGACTATGTATAAAATTAATTTGAATGGGAAACAAGGATTCAGAAAACGAAATTAATCTACGTTATCAATGAATGAAGGAAAAGATTGTTGCTGATTGAATGATAGCAATAAGAACAAGGTAGTACAAGGACTAAAGTTCATCTCAAACTGTCATAGCCATTTAAACATTGTTACAGCATTATATTTTCCATGCCCAGTAGCTCTTTAGTCTTTACCTCTGCACTGCCTCAGAATCAGGTGAGTGATATTTTGGGTTTAGATATGCATCTATAACTTCGGCAAACTGACTTTCAGATCCAATGTGCCCAAGTTCTGTGTTCAAAAAGAAAAAAATATTAATAGCACAGGGATCTAATTGAAGAACATAAAATGATTTATCTATTATCTTATCCAAATTTTATAGGGTAGAAAGGAAAATTTTACGTATTTATTGCTAAATTGCAACCTACTTTCATCAGTTGACTTCATGCAAATATGATTTTTAGTGTCCTCACTGATCCGATCTTTTTCTGTTACGTCTTTTTCTCTCTTCTTTCTTATAGCTGCCACTCCTTCAGATGCCATCTGGTTAAGAACTGCATCATCACCTACTGATTTAACAAACCGGCATGCTGTCTCCTACAATGTGCAAGGAATACCATCCAAGCAACAATGAAGTAACATCACGGATATACACAAAAACACCAAATTGGAACAAAGAAATTAAAAAAAAAAAAATCAAACACAAAAGTGATGTTACTATTCAACTTACTGTGCCAAAACCGTAAACACCGTCGGTATAGTCGCTGCCCAGAAGAACAGCAAGAGATATCTGAATGGCCGTTCCAAAATTTGTTATTTTAGACATCAAACATATAGTACATAGCAAAAGAAACTCAACAATTTTTTTCAAAACGGAAAGAAGCTAGGGTAGTGACCAACACCCAAATTTTCTAAGCACTAATTATTTGAACTATTTGCCCAAATAAGAATCATTTCATTTCCAGATCACACAATGTACGAATAAAGTAACTTGCTCAGCCAAATATTATAAAATGAAAGACAATAAAGTCAAGGGGATAGTTGTCATAAATATGATGCATGCTGGTGTTTCTCCTTATTTTCATCTCTTTTCATTTTTCTTTTTCTTATGGATCAAAGCCTACATGACACTCACACTGCACACACCCTATCTGCACCTCTAGGACTCAGTTCTGTCCTGCCCCTGAAGAACCTATACCATCACCCACTGAACCAAACCATGGTGGAATGATGAATGTCGGTTTTATTCACAATTGTCATCACATCCTAGAGAAAATTGCTAAAGAAATAAACTGAATCATCTGTCATTTGTTTTTACTTTTTACTGATATTTAAGTAATTCCAACATAATACAAAATCTATGATTACTATAGATAGCTCACTGTCCAAATATTACGTAAGCAACGCATCACATTTTTGGAAAAAGAAGAAACTAACCAGAGAATTTCTTCCAAATCCAAGTTTTCTCTCTATATCATCCATCTCATAGCACACTACATAGCCACTATCTGCTAGTTTAGGTGGGAAAAAGATGAAGTCAGAAACAAAAGGGAACAAAACAATGGCAATGATCAAATATATGGCTACAAACGTGAATTGATACCTAAGATGATATCTCTATAAACAGTTCTAGCTCCAAAGAGAAAGACATCCGAGTCAGAAGTGAAGCATCCATCCTGATTCAACTAACAGTGAGACACAACTAAGACAAAAAAAGAGGGTATTTTGAAAGCAGTGTGAATAACTGGCACTTACGCACAGAGAGGCTGAATTCAGAGCTGCACACTGAGCTTCTGCTTCCTCCATTCTGTTGCGCAGAGAAACAAAAAGCTCATAAAATAGAATATGGTCCTCGTATTTGAACAAGGTCTTTTGCAATTGATCCTTTTATTGTTGGGAACCGGGAATAGTGTCATACGAACAGAAAAGTTGAAGGTAAAGAATAAGTAAATTGGTATGAGAAGACGTACGCGTCTAAAGAGGGAATGCCGAGAGCGGTGGCAAGCATTTTTGCTTCTTTGATCATGCACGAGAAGTCGGAGCCCTTATTTCTGGGAAGAGATGGGAGTGGCGGCAGAGGCTGAGAGCTGTCGTTTAACCTCTCAGCCTAACATAACACAAGATAACATGAAATGCAGGTTATCACTCCATTGAAGAAGAAGAACGGGAGAAGAGAGATTGAGAAGAAGTAAGAACATACAGGTAGGCACTGGCGGGAAGCAAGGCGGCGTCTGTAGGTGGGCATCTTAATGGAAGGAATGGAGCCATCTGCAGTGGAGTGTGGAAATTAAAACAAGTATTAATTGATGAGGAGGCATCCATTGACAATGCTTATCTTGACAATTTTGACACTAGGACTATCGAAAATTTTGAAAAAAAAAATTCATACAAAATATTAAGATAAAAAAAAAAAAAGTTTATGAATGTGTTCCTTAACTTATAGATTATAGATTGCTAGTGTTTCAAATTTCAATCAATTTGATCATCGTTTGATAGCTTATCATAATTTTATACACTTTTCAATGATTGCAATTTAACGAGTCAATTTAGAACTATCAAACATCACTTAGTTCTTTCTAAATTGGAAATAATGAAAATATAATTAATCTATAAGTTAAACAATACTGCTATAAACACTTTCCTATTTCCGAGAACTTTTAACAATTCTTTTTTTTCAAAATTTTCACAAGTTCACTGTCAAGATTGTCAAGATAAGCATTATCCTCGATTGATTTGGGAACGAAGCGAAACAGAATGAGAGTGAGTGAGCTCTTGTAGTTACCGGTGACGAAAATGATGCTGCAATTGAGGGCAATAAGGGCCCGGAGCCGGTGGAACAGGTGGCGCAGATACAGCCTCTCCTTGCTCTCATTCTTGCTCTTATTCCTGGCCCAAGCGGGGTGGTGGCGGCCGGCAGTGGCCATGGCCAGCTGCACCAGCCAGCACGACAGATCGACACACAGCGTCTTGTTCCTGGCAAATCCAAAGCAATCAATCAATCAATCAATGCTGCCATGAATGATGGTTCAGAAATCAGATCAACAGAAGAATGGAATGCAAGGGGGGGATGATGAATGAATGAATCGATCGATTGAGTACTGGAGGTGGTGGAGAGGGAGGGTCTTCTTGCAGCACTCCAGGATGTCCCACAGGTTCCTCACCCCCATAATACCGCCGCTGCCGTTACCTACTTCTGCGGTGATTCCCCGGAGCCTAGTGAAGAGGGAGGGAAACTGAAACCCTCGCAAGTCGCAATTGCGCTCGTAATATTCAAACGCATTCGGGGAGTTTCGGGCCCGTTGGCGTAGTCTGAGAGACTGAGACTGATAGTCACCGTCTCAGTCTGTGAGGAGTGAGGACTGAGGCACTGCGCTTTTAATTAGAAAGACGTCCCGCCCCGGTCGGCTTCGCATCAAAATTTGAACCGCCGCCCCCGCCTTTCTTGGGCCTTTTTTTTCTGGCCGGGGCTATATCGGATTTGTTGGTAAAATAATGACGGTTAGAAATTAACTTCTTTTCATATGAATTATACAGCATGTGAGATTTCTAGTCAAATTAAAATTTTTTATTTATTTTTCTTTTGCAATATTTATTTTTTTTCCAAAATTATATTAGTTTTTTATGTGAAGTATACAATTTGTAGTATGTCTAAAAATGAGAAGGTATTTAATTATCATGAAAGAAAAATAAATAAAAATAATTTGTTTATTTACTTCGCTTCCTTGGCTTGGCTCAGCAACAAGTCGCATTGTCACGAGCAATGCACCGTGCATATAGTCGATTTCAAGTTTTCAACAAGATCTGGATTCGATGTGAATGTTTAGAAGGACTCAGCAAATTGCTTCAGTGTATTCCCAAGTCAGGACCATTCTACGTCCCAAATTATAATTATACCATTGTACAGGGGCCAAATCTCGAATAACAAACAACTCGACACATGAAACAGCCTTGGTTTACTGCAGTTCAATTAAAGAGCTCATTCTTCCTTTAATTTACCTTAGTTCTTTCTCTGTTTAGAGGGATCTTAACAACTAGCAAAAGCAAATAAGCAACCATCTCAGCAGCCAATAGATGGACAAAGAAAAGAAGGGAAGACAACAGAATGATTTAGCACAATCTCATACTACATAAAGTCATATAATAATAATAATAATAAAACACAGCAACCTCTCGAAAAGTACCATCCTTTACTACGCACTAACATAATAAAATAGACCGGTCTCGCTGAACAAGTAACCAAAGAAGCGATATATAAGAGCATACTAACTTTAATAGACACATACAACCAGCAACCTCACCAACTCAGTACCTACGGGGCGGGCCACGTTCAAAGATCCTTCCTGAAGGACACTCGTAAGCAAAGTGGCCCCTACCCCCACAGTTGTGACATATCATGAAAGCACCCATGCAATCCCTTGCCATATGGCCCACCTGGTTACAAGCGCGGCATACGATATCTCTCTCTCGGCTGTACCCAATTTGGCCCTGGCCCCTGTATCCACCTATGTCCCTGTCATTAAGCGAGTCGGCCTTGGGGCAGTTGCGGGCAACATGGCCACCCAGATTGCAGAGGTTACATACAGGATCATTGGGGCAGTCTCGCACGAGATGGCCAGTCTTGCGGCAGTTCTTGCAAGCCTTCTCGTTGGTACACTCATTCAGAGTGTGACCCACCTTGTAACAGTTGGTGCAGAGGCGGGGGGTGTCACCAGGGAAGGGAGGAGGGACACGGCAGTCACGAGCCAAATGGCCTGCCCGCCCACACTTGTGGCAGATGCCTTCATTTGGGCAAGTGCTGGCTGTGTGCCCTGGCTCTTTGCAGTTGAAGCACAGGGTTTTCATGCTGCACTCCGCAGCTATATGCCTGTTTAGATTATAAAATTTAATGTTTATAAGAGGGTGGATAACAACAATGATTGTAGAGCAATTCGTAATATACTCAGGTACTCCTGAATGCTGCAATAAAGCCTTTAAAACTACCCAGCAGTATCAGCTCAAAACTAACCGCACAGCACAAAAATAAATAGCCATCTGTAAAGACTAGAATATGTGCAATGCTTATATGAACTTTGATAAGTAGAAAGAATGTACTTCTTACCCAGGGAGTCCACAGTTGTTGCAAAGAGCAACAGTCGGGCATTCTCTAGCAAAATGTCCAGGGCGCTTGCAGTTCCTGCAGAGCTCAGGCCTCCTGATAACAAGACAAATTATGTGAATATTTGCCCATCTGACAAGATGTCAAAAACTGGAGCTCTCGAATGAATTGAAATCATTAAAAAAAAAAGAGTAAAGCTGACATTTCAAATAAATGTGAGTATGTCATAAACTGCGAATTAGAAGATTACAACGAACCTTCTAACATATATTACAATAAAACTAATCATAAGTTGATGCAACCAAGTCTACTATAATAGATCTGACCAGTCAGGTCACAATAAGATTGTGATGGGGCAGAAATAAGAGCATGTAAAACTCTAAGTAAATTTTTAGTAGAAAGAAGGATTAGTAAAGAGGAGCCCCTCTATTCAATACTCTGGAATCACAAGGTGGGCGAGGAAACTAGGCTCCAGATATGAACAAACAAGAAAAGGAGCCAATGAAGGAATATGCCTCTATAGTTCAAGAAAATTTTGATCCTAGCACATACTTTGTAGGTAGAGATGCCAACATGTAAGCTGAAATAGCTGACTCAACATATAGAAGAGACAAATTGTAAATTCAAACCATAATGGCAGACAAGAAAAACTAGAAAAGGGAGACATAAAGACAACAGTAGGAGAAGGAAACCTTGATCGTTTGATTGAATTGTTAGCAGTGATTAATATTGGATAAAAATTTGAAGTTGTCACAAAAACAGAATATAAGGTTAGAGAGACCAAAAACAGATTCTAGGTGAAATGAATTTTTAATAAAAGAACACATTAATTTCCCATTTTGCCTTCAACTTTCAATAATGCACGGTATTTATCAAGATAAAGAAGCAGTAAAGACTTGTAAAGAACCTTACCTATAGCGATCACCACCACGCCTGTACGGAGCATCACGATACGATGGCCGCTCCGTCCTGATCCTGCGACCTCTTGTGGGGCTACGGCTGCGGCTGCGGCTGCGACTACGGCTCCTACTACGGCTCCGGCTACGGCTGCTGTCAGTCATCTTTGCCTCCTTCCAAAATCTTCTCTCCACCTCCAACGCCAACGCAAACACACCGACCGATCGAACACCTCACTTCCTTCTTGTCCACAACAAAGCCACACACCCAAAACCATCTTCCATAAGTCATACTCCTACGATGCATCATCCCTCCACAAAACACAAAACCAAATTGCACCAACAATACAGAGTTTTGATTTCAGCACCGAAACAGATCAACTACCGTACAGTTCTATCACTTCACGCGGAGCTCTTAGTACATACCAATTCACAATTGTCGTTACGACATACACAGTTCATTTCATTCAACTACTAGAGCTACAACAATCTACCCACCCAATTACCGCTGTGCTACTCACAACCAATCATCCTCCCTTTTAAACCGTTCAAACGAAACCAGTTCACCTTTTTCTTTCTTTTACCAAAAGTTTCTTTCTTCTTTTATTTTTTAAGGTTTTTGGGCAGATCCAAACACAATGGTCTAAAATCATCATCCCACAGATTACAAAGCCAATCCATATTCATTTCACCCATTGTCACAACCAAGCAATCACATATCTCCATAATCAATCCCCCAACCTCAGAAAATACAGCAGAGGCTTCTGAGATTCGATCCCTGACCAAGTTAGAAAATGGCATGTATATGAATAAATAAGGGAAATTAGTATGGGGAGAATAGAATCCACATACATATAGTGCTGATTTGCAAATTAAAAAAATCAGTGAAATAGAAATCGCAAGATTCACGATTGACGGGTAACGATGCGAAATCGGAATCGTTGCAAATCGATAGCGAATCGTACGAAAGGTACCGCATTTCCGATACAAATAAAACAAACGATGGAAGGGTAGAAACAAAACCGAACCTTCAATTAGCTAGCTGCTGCTAAGAAGAAGCGGAAGCGGCAGCGGCGGCGGCGGCGGCCTTCCGTCCGTCCGGGAGAGAGGGAGAGGGGGAGGGCGCTGAAACCCTAGCTAGCAGCGGAAGAAGGCGAAACTGGGGGAAACTGGGGGCTCTTCGGGCAGCGGCTTTTTAAAGTTTGGAACTTTGGATCAGGTTGTTTTTGACATGTTTTGAACGTATTTTAGCGGAAAATTTGCATACATGCCCAAATATTTTATGTTAACTGAACCATTGTTTAAATTAATTTCACATATGCCCAGATCAATTGCGCCCCCTTCAGACTTGTATTTACTTGCCATTGTCTGTGTAACTTAGCTGTTTAGGTAGCACAATAAGAGATTAAAGGGCGGAAGTTTGATTCATGCCCTTAAATTTGGGTATTGGCGAAAATAATTTGACTGCTTAGATATTGGTAGAGATAAGATCAATAGTTTGAGCATGTATAAAATTTTTGCTATTTTAGCCCTCTATCAAGAAGTAATACACTACTATTGTATTATTTTTGTTTACGAGGACAATTTGGTATGCAACGTGATAAAAAGTTGTTCCCGGGGACTATTTTTGCATTTTAGAGTGATAAAAAGTTGTTTTCGAGGACTATTTTGGATTTTAGAGGCGCTATCGAGTCAAGTAAAGTTTAGATACTATCCTACTTGGTTCCGTGTCGGATTCGCATCTTCTGCCTTAAGGCAATTTGCCATGGTCAAAATCTCAGCTGTTCAAAAAAAAAAAAAAACGCTCCAGATTCGCATCTTTAACTTGTACCTATCTAAACTTGGATTTGTTCCCTGTTTGCATCGTGGAGTCTCCGCATCTGCGACTGACTTCATCCTCATAACCGTCTCCGCTATCCGATCGCATCCCACCATGCTCAACCGGAGATCATGAATCATCGTCACCTGCAGCTTATCGAGGTACTGAGGCTGGCCGTGGGCCCTTCTTAATGGTGCTAGTGAGCTCGAGCAGGCGGTCGGCGAGGGTGGACTTGCCGTGGTCGACATGCGCAATTATGGAGAAGTTACAGTACTCACTGAGATTGAGCCCGCTGTGACGTACACCGGAGGAGCAGCAGAAGGGCCGCCGCTGCTGGCGCTCAGGCAGCGCAGGGGAAGGGGGTAAGAGAGGAATGGGAAGGACTCGAGAGGCCCTACAGTGGCGCGAGGCTGCCCGGAGGAGAGGAGACGCCATGGGGGTTATGAGTTTCGGCGAGAGCTGAGAGGAGTGGCAAAGGGAGGAGGAAGGCAGGTGGGCGAGCGCGCCGAGTAGCGAGCAAAACAGCAGCCTGGTTGAGAGTTGAATCGGGCAAAAATGATCGGAACAGATCTGGAGCATTCATTTTTTTTGAACGGTTGAGATTTTTACCATGGCAAATTGCCATAGAAGATGTGAATCCGTATGGGTGCTAAGGCCCTGTTCGATTCAGTGGTTTTTCACAGGAAGCGGTAGCAATCCAGGGCCTGTCAAATGTGACTGTTCGATTCTTTGGCATAAAGTTGTGGCTTGCTATAATTTTAGATGACAAAACCATCAAAAACATGGTTTTTATGCACAAATTTGCAGCTTCAAGAAAATCCACTTCGACCGGATTTTTGCATGGCTTCACAAGCTCCGAGGCAAAGATTCTTTGTGTGTATTAAATAAACCATATTAAGGCATAGCTGGCACCATACTTGCAATTCTTTTCAATTTTTTTTTCATATGGGACCCACCTGAGTACATAACAAAAGAAAAAATTACCTTTTTCATGAAGTGGAGTCCAAACACTTCTCTCCTTATTAAGTCAGGACTTCACTGTAATTTTTAGAGCCAGGGCTTGCGGCGATACAAACACAGGAAGCCAGCCCTTTGGTTTATCAAAATTCAATGGAAAACTGTGCAACCAAACACACCGTAAGAGTGTTCAGGTCTAAGCTTTAATCTATATACTTATTTTGTCAGTTCCGATTTGGGTCCGGGTCAGTTTCGGGTAGGGTCGATTCCAAATTTTGTAAATTTAAGATATTGTTATAAGTGTTAGTGTTATCGAATAATTCATCGATTAATTGTTAGAATGCTTAATAATCACAAATATTTCTTTTCTAAGGAATTATATAAACATATGTTACATACATACTTACAATTGACAAATAAGTATTGATCATATTATTAATTACTCCACTTTTTATTAATTTACTGTTCATATTTGTATTATCATGGTATATATCAAGTATTGATACGGGTATTGGGTCGGGTTCAGTTTCGAGTCAGGTAATTGAATCAGATTCATACCTTCCCCACTGTAATATCGGGTATGATTCGGGTTGGTTCTGGGTAATCAGAAGCTCCCCACGGAACATACAACCACATTCCGGAAAGGTGGTGAAAAGATCTACACGATGGTGATATTTTTGAAAAAAATAAAAATTGAAAAAAAATTAAAGGGTGCAAGTTCAAGTTGCGCCCTTCAATAATTTCATTTTTCGAGCAACAGTGGGCAGTTTAAAGGGCGCGACTTCAAGTGGCACCCTTGAGAAGGTGAAGATATATTTGACCCAAGCCATTAATGAAGTTAAGTTTGAGATTTAGACAACTTATCAAAATCATCCTAAAATTTGCAGCTCTATTTGGTATGCAAAGTGACAAAAAGTTGAATCCAAAGTACTTTAAAATTGGTGCGGCAACTGATCCCGACCGTCTGATCGGAAAAGCAGCCGACTCTGATCCAGGCTGAAGGCTTGTGGAATGTGCAAGGTGGCCACGCGACCCTAGTGTACGGTAACTTATCCATCCATCCATCCGATTTCATATCTCCCGCTGTACTGCACTTTGCAGTTCATGACGTGAGCCGTTAGATAGTCTTGAGATTCGTGCCAGCTTGGATCTCTACGAAATCTCGAGACGATCCAACGGTTCACATCATGAACTGCAAAATGCAGTAAGTTAGGGGATAAGCACTCCCATCCATCCATCCATCCCTTTCCACACTTGGCTTTGCTCTTTCCACGCTTCCTCAGAGTAGTTCAACTCTTTAATTGCTGTTTATATTATTTCCCCTTACCCTTTCTCCTTTCTTCAAGCACCTGAGCTAGGAGCAGAGATGGAAATGCTTACAACAAGCTCGGTTCTGCTCCGGCCAGTGCCACCCAGAACCACAAGAACGCCTTTCATGCAGGCAATGCCAAGGCCTTCTTCCCTCTCCATGCCCCCCCATGCCCTCAGCAAGAGACCAGTGGAAGTAGAACAAGAAGAAGCTGTGCAGCTGGAAGAGACCCACAAGGTGGAAAGCAGGAGGGAGAATGGGAATTTGGTTTTGTACTCTGTCGCTCCGTATTCGCTTCTACTGGCAGCTAAATTGCTACCAGGAGGTGATTCTGATTCTGGCATTTTCAGCTTCAGTGAATTATATATCTCTAATGTCAAAGTTTCTATCTTTTTTTGTGGGTTCAGTTTATTTGCCTTTATCTAATTATGCAATGCAGAACATAGTTTCAGCAGAATTACATAGGTCGGTTCGAATGCACCATGAACTTATTATGAGTATTTCGATCGGTTGATAATAGAAATACAGCTGAAATGGAGAGAAACTGATACCTTTTGCTTTTAATTCTTTCAAATTCAATGCAATTCAGTTCTGTATTTTCAGCAATTTTACTGATTCAAATCTCTCTATTTCTGTTTTGTCTTGAAGCTGAGGCTGTGGAGTCTATCTTCGGGCCGTTTGTCGATCTTGTGAAGACATGGAGTCTCCCCGAGTGGCTAGTTCACTGGGGCCATCCTGGTAACATGGTAAAGTTTTGTAAAAGTACAGTTGAATTATTAAAGCATTTTGAGGGGGAGGGGAAGAACTACAATGTGGTTATATAAGAAGAAATTTATACGATTTGCAATTTATAGTAGGATTGTGAGTTTATTTTTGTGTTAACATCTTCTTTGCAGGCTGTGGTGCTTTTTGCAATGGGTGGCTATGGGACTTACCTTGGATTTAGGATAAGATTGTCGAAGGATCCAGTAAGTACCTGTACAAACTTCCCAAGCAGTTCGTATCATACAGATATTAGTGCGAAGCATAATGATAGCTATTTTGATAATCAGAAGTAAAAGTGGTGATGATTGAGCTCACCAAATACTCCAACTATTTTGAGTTAAAATTTGTTGTTTTGCTAGATTTCATATTCAATTGCAAGTTTGCAACTGATTTGGCATTACCTTATGTACATTTTTTTAAATTTATATAAAGGAAACTTTGCTTAAAGCATGCCTTTAAATGTATAAATAACAAAATTCACACAATAAGAACTTTCTCCAACCAGGTATAACCTTTATGAGTAGAAAAAAATCGTTTGTGTTGTATCGAGATACTTTAACAATACTAACCCGAAAAGTAATTACTGTAGGAGGAGAAGGCAAAGGCAAAAGATCTTCACCCAAAGCTTCTTGCCGGCATGTTTTTCTTTTTTGCGCTAGGTGCAACTGGTGGCGTTACTGCTCTACTTACTTCTGACAAACCAATTTTCGAGAGGTACATTTACTGAGATTTGAGATTAACATAACTTTCGGTATATGGTTCGTTGGTGCATCTATGACCGAAGGAGGACCCAAACATATGTCTTATGTACCGAATCTTTTTTATCAAAGTCATGTCATTTGATTGCCTAAAATTCTATACACCAATAACATAAAATAAAATAAAGACTCGAAAGAGGATAATCTGAGATAAGCTCTCGATACAGAGCTCATATCAACTCAGTCATACTGTCGCATTCTGGTACTCTTTCCTCAAACATTCTGGTTTTAATTGAGTAGTTCTGAATCTATGCGCCTAATAATATTGTTTCGGGTTTTCAGTCCTCATGCAGTCTCTGGTGCAATAGGCCTCGGTCTGCTGACGATCCAATCTATTCTGCCAGCTTTGTTCAAGGTAGCATTTGCAATCCCAGACAGTCAAATCTATCACTTAGAAACTTTTTTGATAATAAATTATCGAGTTTTTTTTTAATTGAAAATTGCAATTTTAATGTTTCCATTCAGGACAATCCGGGGTTACGAACTGTTCATGGACTCCTTGGAAGCAGCATCATGACAATTTTTCTAATTCATGCTGCATTTGGACTGCAGCTCGGTTTAAGCTTTTAGCTATCTTTTAAAAGATAAGAATACAAGAATAATAAAACGAATGAAGAAAATCTTCAATACAAAAATGTTACTTGTTGACTGCAAAGAGTTTTTGCATAGAGGATAAAATATTAGTGATGCAACATTGCACTTCGTTCCGTTTTATTTGTTTCATGACTTGTAAATATTAGCTACTTTGAGCTTATGACCCTTATATTGGCAATTAGACATGAAATAGTATAAAGAAAGAAATTACATGAGGAACCTACCAAAGAAAGATGAAATTTACCACCAAGGTAATTAAGTTGACACCATTTTGTATGAAAATCATAAGTATACTAACAAAAAGAGATCCTCTGGTAAACATGAAGAGTGCAGCTCAGAGGTAATGAGAGCAGGAATGCTAGGGCCCTTCAAACAAAACCCCACCCTGTAATGTACATTGGTCGGTCGGTCACGCTGCATACTTGCAGTTTATCGGGAGATCAGCATCCTATAGTAACAGACTGACTGACAGATACTGAAAAGGCTGGAGAGTTTAATACAACTTAAACAACAATTGAGACTGGTTAAGATAACCTGGATACAAGTGGCCATATATTGGTGAGGGAATTAAACAGGACGGTACTTTGTCCTTCTATAGAAATTAGGAAATACTTGCTGGTACCTCCATTTCTGTTGTCTATCTAAAAAAATGATATGTAACCATGACTTCTTATTTCTTTTCTAAAGCAACGCCATATAATTTCATATGGAACGAAGCAGCAACACTGGCACATGTATTTGTTACCATGCCGGATGCACTCACTTACACTGAACAAACATACAGAACATTACGCATCCAATTTACAGATCACTATAGACAGTGTATCACTGCCTCAATTTAAGGATTACAGATCACTATACTCATGGGTCAAGCAGTTTGTTCCCCCTGGCATAGGCCAACATGATCAGAAAAATTATGAAACACCCGGACAAAGTGCCCCCAATGAAAGGCCCAAAGAGATGTTTTGTATTGAAAAGGCTACTCGGTATGTTCATTGAAAATGCACCACATATTAACATGTTGAGTGCAATTGCAAATGAGGCCATTGTTAGTATAAGCTGAAGCTGAATTAACTCATTTCGCTGGTTGTCCAATTGTATGTTCACGTAATCCTCTGTATCATCTATGTACTCTCGTACCTGCTCAGTTCAAACAAGTAAAACAGAGTCAAAACATCTGGTGCCACAACAGTCACCTTATTGGTATAATACAATGTACAATCTGTTTTTCGCCAAAAGAATCATCAAGGTGTGCTACACTGCTACTAGCAAACAAATACTGGTATCAGCTATACCAATATTTTCATGAAGTAGATTCCATCAATAAAAGGAAGTTTGAATTCAATAGAAATTATGCTGCATGGTCCCCTTCAAACAGCTCATTTTTAAGGTTAAAGTCTCACCATATGGACATGATGATTTTAGAGGCAAATTTATACCTGAATTCTTCACAATTATATAGCAGAATCCTACACCTAAATGACAAATAAAATATCACAGGTCCTACATATTCAGAATTTGTAAAGAAAGCCCCTCCTATTGTTGAAAAACAAAGGCTGGCTTATACCATTTAGTGAACACTCAACAATTCCAATTAGTTTAGGCCTTCTAACATCGATTTGAACAAAAACAAAAGTGGGAATCAGTAGAAAGAGAGCCCAAAAGATTAGGAACTTAAAAAATTGTTTCATATTAATATACTATAATTTGAAAAAGGATGAGACTCACCGACAAGATTCGGTTACGGATGCCATCCAACTGCATGAAGTACGCTTCCAGAAGCATCTCAAGATCCTCAACATCGTTATTGTCAGAATAAACGCTGGTTGCGAAGCTTGCACTGCGCTGATATCTATACGAGTTCAGTCTCCCCATGTTGGCTCCAGCTGGTGCGGTGCTGTTTGAAGCACCGCTCGCAATTAGTGCATCCAATTGTTGGTTTTGAATTTGCTTTCTGGTCAGGTACAAGTGTGACATGTCTTCATTATCATCCAATAGATGTTCAATTTCATCCCTAACCTGGCAAATATAGGCGATTTGGTCAGGTACAAGTGTGACATGTCTTTAATATAATATAATGACTATCATGGCCAGGAGTCCAGACAGCATTAATTGGTTTTTCTTTTTTTCTTTTTAACAGTAAGAGACAGATTAAAGACAAGTCATGGAAACTTGGATGCTTGGTCTCAAAACTCAAGTGAAAATGGCAATTCAGGGCCATTCTTCTAAATCATTTATACTCGAATTGAGTTCTCCTAACTGCACTGTAATCAAAGATGCTGCCATGGTGCTTGCTTTCTCCAAATACAGTAAAACAAATTTGCAAATGACTCCAAATTTAAGATACCTTCTGGATGCGTGCAAACAGGCGAGTCAGAACACTCTTCAAGCTCCTCACCCGCTCAAGATTCTTTGTACTGACATTCTTTGCCAGCTCATCCAGAACAGGATACGCTTCTCTCTCTAGATCAGTCACGCTAGAGCCCAGAGAAGAGCAGACCACCTCCAGCGCAATCTCGAGCACTTGAAACTCAAAGGGGAGCTCACGCTCAGAATCCGAATGTGCTTCCGTCCCTTGATTCTCTCCGTCCTCGGCCCTAGCTGTGGTTTTCGGAGGGACATGCTGCCTCAACTGGTCTATAAATGGGAGAACTTCTTGGCATAGAGGGTCCAGAATCAGTATCTCCTCAGCAGTAACGATAGCTCTTATATGCTCAAGATTCACTACAATGGCTTTCTCCCTTGCTGAGAACAATCACACAAAATAACAATTAAAGTTTTTCCAGTATCTAAAACTTCTGAAGTTTTGTTTGTCTGAATTATCATGATAGATTAGAAAAATTAAAAAAGTATTCCTATCGACTTTAATTGTCCCCTCTTTAGGGCCTGTTTGGCGGACACAAATTCTATAAGTTTTCATAGGAATTGAGAATCTATAGGAAATCATTTCTATTCACTGTTCAGCAGACTATATTATCAATTTCTAATAAGAATTTATTCCTCTAAAACGCTTCTTTTTAGAGGAAAATATTAAGATTGGACTGGTTTATTTTTTTTCCTATCAATGATGGGCTCTTTGTAGGTTTTCACCAAATGCAATATGAAATCCTGTTCTAATAGAAAAAATTTTCTATAGATGAGTGATTACCGAACAGGCCCTTAAGGTTATTGACAATTTGTGAATTGGCACATATTACATGATTCTCTTCCGTTCTCCGACAATCAAACTGAATTTATAGGTCCTGAATTTGAGAATTTCATAATAATTACAGTCTATATTTCTTCTTCTTTCTCAGAACAGCAAACCAATACCACACAAAACAGGCAGCTCACCCAAGATATTAGAGGACTGCGAGAACACCGGCCCGAGGATGCGCAGATCCCTGGCGGGGATCCCGGCGCGCCGGATGATCACACTCTTGTCGCACTCCAGGACCTCGGACTGCCCGGTGCGGTCGAACCGCATCCACAGCCTTTGCCCGGTCTTCTTCTTGATGTTCTTGGCGCCCGTGGGGGCAGCAGCATCGGCGGGGTTGTTGCTGCTGGAGGTACCGCGGCCGGAGAGGGGAAGCGAGGGGGAGTCGGGGCGCCTGGACGGCCGCAGCTTGCGCGAGAGGAGGAAGGCAAACGGCGCCTTCTTCCCCGATCGCTGCTGCTTCCCCATTTTTCTGGCGCGGGTTGGTGCTTTCCGCTGCCTGTCCCTTTTTTTCTTTTTTTTTTTTGGTTCCTTTTTTTTTTCACATTTTTTTGCGTTTTGTTTTGATCGATTCCTGGTTCGGTTCGGCCACTCTTATTGTTGTTGTTGTTGCGGTTGCGCTGCTGGAGACGTAATTACTCGGGGGAGTTGATAATTGCACATTTTAAAAAAAAAAAAATGGTAAAGTAAGTCACCCATCTATATCTTCTCGCAATCTGACACACCCATGTGCACTCATATATTTGTCACAGTTGCATAAATGTTTACTGAAAACCGTAGTGTATCTGTTTACTAGAAAATTATATATGTTGATCGGAAAGATATAAATGTTTACTAAAAAATGATATTTGTTCATCAGAAATACAGTGGACTGGTAGATAGATAAAAATGGTGGTTACTACCTACGACTCTTGTCATCCCCAAAACATGGAAATGAGGAAAATGTTACCTAAAGTTTGAGTTTAGAAAAATACCATCTCAAAGACCTAAACTAGTGTAATTCATAAATGAGGAGGGTTCCAATGCCTCCATTTTTTGTGCCTCCATCATGCCTCCACTTTTTAAATTTCAAATAACTCAAAAGTTAAAAATTATTTTTCAAAATAAAATCATTAAATTTGATCAATATGATATTCTCTACGTGCACATAAAAAAAAAATTTCATTTTTTTATTTTATTTCATATAAATCAATGAGTTATAAAATCAACGTCTAGAAATTGTTCATATTAGTGCATTTTTTTGAAACTCTTGATGTCAAACAAAATAATATTTAAATTTGACGATTTTTACATATACATAAATAAAATGATATAGATTAAATCTAACAGTTTTGATTTGAAAAAATAATTTTAAATTTTGAGTTATTTGAATTTTAAAAAGTGGAGGCATGATGGAGGCACAAAAAATAGAGGCATTGGAACCCTCCTCTTCATAAATTTGCTACTTTTTTTTGTATATATATGAATTTTCTCTATCAAAACACAACAAAATTTTTTACTGACCAGAATATCCATCTCAAATCTGATCCGACGTGAAAAATCTGAGATGACCCGAGAATACAGTTGGCAAAATCTGAACAAAACCGAAAAACTCGGGTCAGGTCGGTCATTACTCATTACCCTTTTTTTTAAATCCGTTAAAACTCGGGGTTGTTCGACACCAAGTGTGACTTAAAATTGTAAGTCACTCTAAGTAGCTCCCGTTCGGAACATACTTTAAACTTAAGGAGGAAAAAATGCTAAGCCATAGGTATTGCTTTCTTAAATTCCGGATAAGGCTTAAGCCCCGGTCAAAAGGAGGCTTAAGGAGATATTTTTAATCCTACTAAGGAGCTTATGTTCGGAAGGATTAAGAAACTAAGAAAGTTAAAGAAATTTAAAGGAAACTTAAGGAGGCTTAAGTTGGGGTTGCCCAACAGCCTAGATATGTTGCTTCTCTTATTATTTTAGTGGGACCCATTGCTCATAGAGACAGAGCTGCCACTGCAGAGTGTTATCTTAGGACGCAGGTACAAATTCGGGTACATACATACATATGGACGGTGGACGGCAGTGAGTGCTCATCCCCTGACTTACTGCATTGTGCAGTTCACAGCGTCAGCCATTGGATCACCTCAAGATCTGCTCTGGCACGAATCTCGAGACGATCCAACGTGAATTCGGACGGGGCAGTGGGTGATCCTAACCGTCCGATCATTGTCGCACGGTCTTAATCTTCGCCTTCAGGTAACAAACCGGGAGCCGTATATATATCGAGAGTTTATTATCCTGAGAAGAGAATCCCAGAAGCAAAAATGGAGCTCCCCTGCTTCCCCGCCAGAACTCTCTCTTTGCTCTCCTCTCCGGTCCGGTCTTCTCGCAATGCCGGACAGATTGCAACTGCTCGCCCACTTCTTTCTCTCCCCTGTAGACTGGCAAAGCGTCTTCCAGTTCGTGCTTCTGTTGCAGGCTTCAAGCCGACTCACCGGCGCTCGCAGCACAGTCGACGACTCTGTGCATCTTCTGGAGGTTATCTACCTACATGCTTAATTCTGTATGAATCAGTATGTAATTTCGATACTCATAGGCGATTAATCCAGCTTGAGAACTGTGAAAATGAATCTGTGCATAACTTCCAAAATGCTGCTAATTAAAAAGGGAAGATCTTGATCATGGATTTAATAATAATTTCATCACATTATTTTCAGGAGTGCCGAGCGAAAGCGAACTGAGTGAAGAAGATTCTAAGTTTGTCCCACTAAATGATGACGATCCGAGTTTCGGTCCGCCTGTAAGTTCTACTCAGCTTTAATTCTGTTAACATGCATCTGCACTTGTGCTCTATATCTGTTGAAATGTTCTTTCTTTGCAGTACTACAAGTGCTGAAAATATGTATTCAACTCAAATGTTCTTTTGTTTAGTTTATTGAGATTTGAGGCATGTCAGGGAATATCTTGAATTGGCATTGATTTGAAAGTTCTCCTGTAGGTTAAGGTCATTTTTGTGTAACTGACAATAATTTTAATTGAAAAGAATCGTGTGTTTCTTCATCTACAAAAATCGGCAGAACTAAAGTTTACTACCGTGGGTAAAAGAAGAAGGATACTTTTGCCAATTCCTTTTTTATTCAATTTGGATGTACCTAATTGTAAATTGTATTTCAAAAACAGGCTCTTTTGCTGCTAGGATTTGAAGCTGATGAAATCTTGAAGGTATTTCCTATTTCGTAATTTCTTATTTATTTGTTCCCCAACTTAAAAGAATATTTGAGAACCTGACTTGTACAATTTTGTCACAGATTCAGGAATTTTTAAAAGGGTTAGATGGTGACTTCTTAAAGGTAACAGCTGTTGACAGTTTGGCATGATTTGTCCAACGTAACAAAAGCATCGTATGTTGGAGATGTCCTTTCAATACATGCATCATCAATGCAAGTTACGGAGTGTCAAAATTAATTCCTTACTGTTTTGGAAAATGATTCTAAGAGTTCACAGGCATAAGATAAAAATTTGAAGTCATATCTTGACTTCCTTCAATAGTATTGCCTTCACATTTGTGGTCTACATATCGATTAGCATCCCCTATATGCAAGAAGAGTATCTAAAACCCAGACCTTGTATAGTGAATCATGATCATACAATAACTATTAATGTACTATAATTATATGCTAACTTAATAATTTATAATAACAGGTGATCCTTTGCACCGAAGAAATGATCAAACAAACACTTTGGGATGCATTTCAAACCGAGCAACAAAATCTAGCTGCTGTGAAGGTTATAATCTGACCTCTTTTTGGCTCCTCCATGCATAATTAGACTAATATTTTACTAAACCGTGTATATTCTTTATTTTGCAATTAACATATCATTTTAAATCTATTCCATAACAACTTGGCCATCAATTCAAAACCATCTCTAAATAATGCAATGAATCTCTTTGCACTAGAACAGAAACTTATGTATTATTTTTAAATCTCTCAAAAATATTCATGTCCATTGAAATGTTGGGAAGAATTTCAAGAAAATCAGAAATTGTCTCTTCTGTAAGAAATTTTAGTATACTCATGGTACAAACTTTCTTAAAACATTTTTTAGATTGCAAAATCTTTACCAAGAGTGTGCATCTTCTCTGGCTTATCTGGTGAAGAGATGATGATGTTCATTGATGCCTTCCCTGAATCTGGTATGCCTAGAATACAAAGACTCAGATTAACAGCTCTCTAAAAATTGATATGCTTGTAATTATTACACATTAGCTAAAAAAACAGTTGGAATCATTCGGAAATATCAGTTTCACATGTGGTTCTTCATCTTATTATTGTTGTTGGCTTATTTGGTTGGTGTGGCAAATCTGAGCACGGGTTGAGCCCTTTAAGATTAAGGGTAACATTGAGACTATATTTGGGTCTTGGGGACATTATTTACTATGCATTAAGTCAAAATTGGCAGTTCAGAGATGTAACACCATCTAGTTAACCAAGCCAGTCGTACAGATATATTTTCTGTTAGCTAAAATAGTATGTTCATGGTTTCAGGGCTGGAATCACCTGTATTTGCAGCACTTGTTCCGAACAGTGCAGACAAACTTCTTGAAGAAGTGATTGCAGAAATAATGGGTGATCATGAAATGCTGGTATATACCTCAGTCCTTTGATCTGGATATAAGGTCCTGTCGCTTTGATGATTTTCCATGCAAACCGATGGCAAGCCAGGGTTTGTTAAATGTGACCATTCGATTGTTTAGTCTTAATTTATAGCATGCTATAATTGTGAATCTCAAAACCATTTATACTTCCACTTCTATGTGTAAACTGCTGCTTCAGAAAATCCCGCTCCAATTGGGTTTTAATTAGGTTGGCTTTCACCGGTTCGAAAAGAAGGATTTTTCTATATTAAACAATTCAAGGGAGGCGACTTTCCTTGTTCATACAATTCCTTTTTACTTTTGGGTCTCCACTTAAATGTAAAATAAAAAAAAAAAAGTCAGTCATTTTTTTTTTAAGTGGGCCCAACCATTTGAGAAGCTACCGTCTTGGCACTTACAAAGCCAGTATTTCATTATAATTTTTCAGCTAGTTTGCTTAATGTAATTTAGAGGAAGCCAGCAGTTAGGTTATCAAAATTTTACAATATCAATGTAGTGGAACAGTACCTAACGATTACATATGTAGTTTAATTTTACAACTCCGAAACTGGTATCAAATCTAAGATTGATTGTTAACTTTTTTGCAGACTGGTAACAAATCAGACTAGCCCAGTACGGCAGGCTGAAGAAGTTCTTTTGACAAGAAGTACTTTGTTGAAGTTTGTTGAAACAATGAAGCTTGAGGTAGATTCTCTGTCATGCCTCCTTAAATAACAAAAGGATAAATAAGGGAAATTAGCAGTAATGTTTCCCAGTAATATAAAGAAATGTAATCCATAGAGGAGTTTCTGTTATATTTGTTTGCTAGTATGAATTTTTAGAGAAGCTCCGGGACTGGTGTAGTACTTCTCAAATGTTCGTGTTATCGGCACATCTCTATTTTCTATCCAAAGATAAATTTACATACCAGACCTATGAGACCTATAATTGAGAACATTTGGACCATTTCGATCTTTCTGACCCAATTTGGAGAGACTTGACCTGTTCCTTTGTATCCGGTTCTACATACCACTGTCAGTCCTAGGAATTATCTCCTTCAATGCTTCAAACTGTAAGGTTGCAACTATCAATAGCTTAAATGGTTGTTCTTGACATGCTCCGTCATTTCAGGATCACTGCTGTATTGAGAATTAATCGGTGAGCATGTAGATTGCTAGGAATGAAGTCTGAAGGTCTTTCTGCACAATCAGTACTTGGAGAAAAGAGAAGTGTGGCTGTGAGGAGTTCTAAATAAGTCAGACTTTTTAATCTGCACTTAGAAATTAAACAGATGCATTGCTATTGAAGGCTCAATATTGCATTCAGGTCATTTATAATCAATTCCATAAATATAATGATTATTTATGTCCTTTGTTGATAGCATATCTAGAAGTATTCTGACCTGAGCACAGAGCACTGGCAGCACTAGTGCAGTTTGTAGTTTACTGTCACAACTTGTAACAATGTATAAATGATCTGTTCACCACTGCTTCCAACAAACAATTTGGACGTTGAAAACGGAGATGCAAGTCTGTATAACCGGCTTTTCCATTTTCTTGTGGAAATTTCTGTTTTTTTCTTTTCTTTCTATATTTTTTTTTTGGAAAGTTGATATGCTATGTTTATCAATCAAGTTTATGGAAGGCCTCCGTGATCTTATGATCTTCCTTTGTTACAGTTCTACTTTTGTCTTCCCAGATTTGGCAGTTATACAGTGATCAAGATCAACTTTTTACTTATAAAATGTGTCATTATAAAGAAAAACTTTGTTAAAAATGTATAACCTGAAAAATAAAATCGCAATGTTTGCCGTCATGAAACACTATTTATGGAAGCATTATTCAACAATACAAAAAGACAAGGTATAGAGAAAGCTCTATATAAGAACATGAGTCAGATTAAACAAAGTGCTCATGGTACTGGTCTGGTAACACTCAACTCTTTTCACAATTACAAAAAAAACTATAATGTTAATTACACAACTGATTGTCTTCTATGATGAACATTTGGTTTTATTCCTTCTTTCCATCATCCAGTTTCTGCAGCTGTTCCACATCAAACAACATTCATCAGCTTTTGCAAACACAAGCCACAAGAAGATATACTGATGGGAAATTTATCAGTATGAACTAATTCTGTTTTACAAGTCAAAGCTAACAGTTCCTTCAAGTTTGGTCTTACTAATTATGATTAACTATTTGGTTTAGAGCAATAACAACTAAGATAGTATAACAAATAGTGTCAATGTTAACCAAAAAAAGAAGAAGAAAAAGGCATGTTTGAAGTACCTTAGCAAGGTATGATTTGTGATAGCGATATCCCTGAAACCAACAACCATAATAAGCACAAAAAAGGTATTAACACTCATCACCAACAATTTCATATTACAAAATACAAAAACCTAATTGAAATTGTGATGAGATAAATAACTAGCCTTGTCAGTCCCATAAATGTAGTCCAGGTAAGTGAAGATACCAGCAAAGTTGCTTTGGCTCTGGCCCCCTACATAATGGTGATAGTCATGGTACTCAGCCCCACCATAGAATGGTATCAACTTTGACAGGCTCAAAGGGAACTCAAACCTGTTTAATTTTGAAACAAAATGAAACAAATATAATCAAATTTCATTCAAATTTAAGCAACTACGAAGTTATACAAGGGGAAAACAAATATCAAATGCCATTCAAATTTAAGCAACTACAAAGTTATACAACTTAAAGAAAGATTAGAAAATTAAAGAACCAGCCTTTAGTCTAGTGGCTAAACGCAACGCTCTCTGTGTGGGAGGTCATGGGTTCAAAACCCGGTTGGGAGGTCTTTTATAGACATTTAAATTTGAGTAGCTTGACTCTCATCTTTATCTCAAAAAAAAAAAAAGAAAAATTATAAAAACTTTATCCCAGAGTAAAAAACACAAACCCGGTATGAACCTCGATGGCTTCGGCCTGACGAAGGATGAACCAGAGCCAGAAAGTTATCATATGGCCCGGTGCGATCGATGGTCCGAAGAACAGGATCATACCCTGTAACCCGACCTCAGCCCAGTGCGAATAGTGCGCCACGAACACAATCGGCGCAGTCAGTTCGTGGTGCAGCCTGTGGATGTTTTCGTAAGCCCACTTGCCGTGCAGAAGCCGGTGAACCCAGTAATGGCAGTAGTCCTCTATCAGGAAGTACACGGCAATCTGCGCTGCCATTTCGCCGAGAGAGGGCAGTGGCAAGCCAGTGCGGACCCCGGCAAACTACAATGCAGCAGAAATATATATAAACCTGTAACTGTCAGATATTCAAATTTCTAAACCAACTTTTTGTACCTCAGATTACATCAGAAAAAATGAACTTTTAAGCAAAAAAAAAGAGAGTGAATCTGCTATGGATCAGATAAGCAACCTTTCACTCTGAGTCGAGCAGTTCTTATCAAACAATCTTCTTTAAGTAAAAAAATATATCATAACCATCCGATTATAAAAAATAAACGGCCATATTTCATCCGATCCATTACAGAATTAACCAAAAAAAAAACAAACAGAATTTACTTCAAAGTTCAAACCTTGATGATGAGGTAGGAGTACAGTTGGAGGGGCACGATAACGAGCGTGAAAATGCACATGACATTGACGTACCACTTGACGAAGTCGGCGGGGGAGAGGTTGACCTTGGGCTGGATCTTGTACGGCGCCACTGCGTGCGGGAACCAGAGCTCGAGGAGCACGATTGGGAGCGGGAGCAGCGTGAGGATTGCAAAGAGGAAACCGATGGTGTGGTAGTAGAGCAGGTAGTCCGGCATCGTGGCGGAGTAGTTGTACCAGAGCGTCTCGGCGTAGGACAGGCCACGACCCAGCGCTGCCTCCGCCTCCGCAATGCTGGCGTACTGAATCATGAATCTTGTGAGTTGTGACTATGTAACTGACTTGTAACAGAAACTGATATATAGATAAGAGTTAGGATTTGATTCAGAACTAAACGGTCCTGATATATATACATGAGTTAAAAGACAATTATACGAACGTCAGCATTTCGGTCCGAAAGGCTCAGTAACGGATTTAGAAAATTTTTTAGAAAATTTATTAGCCTGGGCACAAAGTCAAGAATAACCGTACATCTTTTGTTGTCAAATATTAAGCCACGACACACAATACAATATGAAACACAATTAATTTATTAAATTTTGTAGAAAAATATAACTACTGGTAACACTATCGAAATATTAAGGGAGGGCACTTGCATATGCATGCCTCTTAATAGATTCGCCCTTGGAAATGCTAATGCCTTAAAATATATGTTATCGTGTCCGAAATCATAATTTATAGTGCTCAATAGATTCTTTATCTGAATATACTGCGGAGTACAAAAAAAATTTAAATTTTTAGAGTTTTCCAAGTGTTTATTTTGAATTTTAGAAAATGGCTCATAAATATTAATAAAATATTAATGTTTGTACGTATTATTTTCTGAAATGTTAACGTTAATATAATAGCTTAACTCTATATACAGGAATACAGGATGTTTGCTATTATGTGAGATCAAACAAACATTAAATGAAGGATGGGTGATCTGGTTGAGATGCAAGTGTCAATGTTCAGCTAGCAGCCTGACAGGATATAGTTGAGAAATAGTTAATCAGTTTAACGTCATCTTCAATCCATGCATGTACTTGCAAATGATTTCAGAAATCTATCATAATATTTACAATATTTATTTTCTTTGCTATTTAGAAATCATCACTTAATACTTAATAGATTTAAAATAGAGATATAAAGTTTTTAATTTATATGCCTGAAATAAATGAATCATATGAGGAATAATTGAATTCAATTTTTTGGATTGCTGACCCTGGAGCAGATTATTATTATTATTATTATTTTTTTTTCTTCAAAGTATATATGGTGGCATGCCTAAAGTGAAACTCAAACATTCTGACCTGACATACAAGGTTGGATTATTTCTTGTTTTGAATGTTTTCCAATTTTCATTCTCAAATATTTCTCATGTTTCATTTTATTGTTATTGAATATGAGAAAATAAGATAAAATGTGCCAAGTGCCAATTAATTAATTATTGGAATGATGATTAGTGATTAGCAGCACCCCAACTCAACTATATATAGCAAGAGGACGCAAGGTGAATTGTATTATATATGAAAGGTTCATGAAACCGTACTAATTTATTGTTGACAATGATGTTGAACTTATCAACTCTTTGAGAAAACATGGTGCGCTTGTCAACTAATTGATTATTGGTATTAATTATATTGGCATGCATGCATTGATGGTGTACATATGCACACATGCAATTGGTTAGAATATTTTGAAAATAAAGAAAATTGGTATTACATTAATTAGGTACTAATATCGGTATTACATTAGATATTAATATGTATATATTGTGTTTAATTTGAGCTATTTGAATCGGAAAATTCGAATTATGGTTCCTAAAATCCTCATGAAAGAAGATCCACAGAATAGAGTTAAGAACTCTCTTAACTCTATTCTCTCGAAAACCTCAAGCGTCCACATAATAACTGTTCATATGTCTATAGACCTACATATTTTGTAACTTTTACATTAATTTTATAACTTTCACTTTAAATATGTAACCTATCAACTCTACAGATGTTCGTTTTTTGGACGATAGGTAGCACTTCTCTGTTTTTTTTAAGGATGTAGAGCGTCGGATAATTTTTTTTTTAGATAAAGATGAGGGTCAAGCCACTCAAATTTCTTCGGGTTTTGAACGCGCGACCTGCCAGGCGAAGAGAGATCGTCGGATTTCTAAAATGAAGTTGCAATTTTTGGGACTGTGTTCATAAACTGGTAACTGGTGTTCCGAGCAATAATTATGGTGCCTCAATCTAACACTAATTTTCTGTTAAAAAGGAAGAAAAAAAATAAAGAAGCTTTCTATCTAACCTCTTTTCTTTAACTTCCAACCGTCCACAACTTCTTTTTCAATTAACCATTAACAAGATGCATAATTGGTTGCAACGGTTACTCTTTTGCGTTAATTTCATTGTCAATTATTTATCTCATGTGAAAAACTACAAGATTACAGATTTAGAGGTACTTCAAGTCGAGTTTAATTTCTTTCCCTTTTTTTTCCCATCTTGAGCTGAACAAATAATCACCAAATTAATTAAAGTCGCCTGCTTGCGTCAATTTTTTTTTTTGAGGTGGTAAGTAAAAACTTACCAAATTTTTCATTAATCAAATAAAAAGAAGTACGGATTTACAGATGGAACACACACACCCGATTTCAATTTTTTTTTAGAAAAATTAGTGATCATACTGATAGATAATCAGAGTTCCTTGACGGTTGGACAGTCCATCAAATGTTAAAATTTGTTATTATCTTTGTGGATCAGAATTAACCAAATAAATAGAAAACTCTACTTGGAATCAAAATGACCCACACAGCTATCCATTTTCAAGTAGAAAAGAATCATAAACACATCCAAACCCAAAATGAATTGTTGCAAAATCACCTGTAGACTGTAGTTCTGTATATTTTTGCAGCCAACAGGAGAACAGTTGCTGTCTCAATGAATCCATCATTACTCCTTATAAAAGGAGTCCGGATCGTCTACCGCGCTGCAAATTCGGCAGCGCGGATCTGACGGTGCAGCTTACGTCGGGATCCGGACTCATTACTTTTTACGGATCCCGACGTAAGCTGCACCGTCGGATCTGCGCTGCCGAATTTGCAGTGCGGTAGGAGATCCTGAGTTTTACAAAATGAGGAGTTGATTTTACACATTGAAAATACTATTTGTTCATAACAAATTTTATCCGTTGGATCAATTGATTTGGCTCAATCTTGTCCATTCACATATGTATTATGTACTTTCAATTTTCAGCCCAAAGTGATTGCTCCTTTATGTGTCGTCCAGTCCCCAATGCCAATTAATTGCTCCTTTATCTTTAGTTGCTCCTTTAAATCCACAACAAATAATGGCCAGAGCTTTCGAGTGGGTATTATACTAGTCTACGCAAAAGGGGATTCCTGGTTGTCAATGGGAATGAGCTCCTTACGCAAACTTGCCCAAATAATATGGGCTGCAGCCTTGCAGGCCATCCAGACATATCTGGGCCTACAAATCTCCAAATACAAATCTCAAAAGAATCCATTAATTTCAGAGAAAAATCCGATTTTAGTTCTGAACTATTGCTTTTATAAGTTCAAATTGGTTCCTTAAAATGTTGTATTTAGTTTAGATCTTATGAATGTCCATTGGATTTATATATTGCAAATTTAATATAAGAGTTGCAAAATTGATGTAGTTATTACAAAACTTGTACACTTATGAACGTACGAGCGAGCAGTTATTCAATAGACTCTTGATGTTCTGCTAATGTAGTAACTCATCTATAAACTAGAAAGAGGAGTAATTTGACAGTGCATTACACGGCAGCCGGAAGGCTCATAGACTCTTTATTGGTCTAATAGAGAAGGTCATGTTTTAAAATTTAATTGAATCAATATTGTTTTCCTGGCATAATCATATATAATCCCATATATTTATTATATATGTTCAACAATCTTTTTGCCTAAGTACTGGTTCATCCAAATTTCCAAAGATTGCATAAAATGAGATGAGAAGACGTTTCTTTGCAACATGTGCATAAGAAACATATATGCATGATCCTAGCTAATTCCTACCAAGATATTGATTTGTTTTATAAATTGGGGCAGGCAGGCATTCTAATGTCAGAATCAATTGGGGAAAGAGTGAGCCCTAGCGTCTATAAAAAATTTTGTCTATGAAAAAGGTAACACAAAATGTAAGAAAATGTAACACAAAAGGTAAGAAGATGTAACAACTATAAAAAAGAATGTAACTCCCGGTATGTAACACAAAAGGTAAGAAAATGTAACAAACTGTAAAAAAGAATATAACTCCTCGGTATGTAACACAAAAAATAAGAAAATGTAACAACTATAAATAAGAATGTAACTAATAGCTCCCCGCATGTAACACCTGTAAGCCTAGGATTAACTATAGATCTATGGATCCGTTGATCCTGTGGACGCAAGGTGTTTCCGTTGGGGAAATGGGTGTTCGGGATGTGGATGTGGCAATGCATGTATAGCCAATTAATCAATCTCTTCGATCTCATTAATTAAGTGGATGTGGCAATTATACAAATGTGGAAATGCGTGGTGGATTGGATTAATTTGTGTCCACAATGACAATGCCGAACCAACCCCCTAATTGGGCTCAATGACAATGTCATGCAGCTGATGTTGGTAGCTGCTATCAACCTTTCGAAAAAAAAAAAAAAGACAATGTTATGCAGCGAGTTCGTATCTGCTGTTATTCTTAGAGATAACAGGACCCTGCTACCCTAATTTGGACCGTCAGATCAAAATGAACGGTTCAAATTGATAACAAAGTTCAGTTTTTGAAGGGAGTAAGAATTTTTGTGAACAAATCTGATCCGTCTGTTCTGTTTCAACGGTCACAATTAGGATAATAGGTGACATGATTCTGTCATGCAGCTGAGGATGGACTCTGTGTATAAAAATTGTAAATATATATCTATGTTACATGTGCAGACAGCTGAGGATGGACTCTGTGTATAAAAATTGCACTTATTTGATGTTCCCAAATATGTGCAAGCACATCAGAAAATATTAATGTTGGAGGAATATATGGAAGAGACATTCTCTGATATGCGGTATGCCTCCATTTTCATTTTCTTAATATATAACAAGTCATGCGAATGAGCCCATGATATTTATATTTCATATGAAGAGAATATATGCTATTTAATTTATAGGGCATTGCAAATCCAACATGCAGCAAAAGAAATTGTTGTGTACATCTTTTTTTTTTTTTTTTTTCATTATTTGTTTATCGACTTTGAACCGTTCTTAATATACTTAAAGGAAAGGAAGATGTCTTTCAAATTAATTCAAATTTGATGAACTCTAGCTATACAAGTGAAAATACTTCTAAACTCCACCTTTTCTAATTTGATATTTATAACAATATTTTTCTTCAAGAAAAAATATAAAAATATATTTCTTAATGTGTACCATAAAGTTTTGATCTTTTCAGAGGTAGGGAATGCATGCTTCAATCTAATTCATTATATATAGAGGAGGGATCCATTAACAATGCTTATCTTGACAATCTTGACAATGGTTCTTTTAAAAAATTTGTAAACATAGTTAAAAATTCTAAAAAATAGAAAAAAGTTCATAGAGATATTGTTTAACTTATAGATTGATTATGTTTCAAATTATATTCAATTTAAGTGACGTTTGATAGCTCTTTAAAGCTCGTTAAATTTCAACCGTTAAAAAAATATATAAAATTTTGATAAACCGGCAAACGATGTTCAAATTGATTGAAATTTGAAACACTATTAATCTATAAGTTAATAATCTATAACTTAAAGAATGCATCCATAAAAAAATTTTCATTTTTAAGATTTTTTATGAATAATTATAAATTTTTCAAGATTTTTATTGTCAAAATTGTCATTATAAGGATTGTCATTGGATCCCTCCTTTTATATATATACGTCACTATATACGATAGTAACCATCATGATCAGTCAATGCTCTCAAAAAAGTTAATCATCATCACAGTTTATTATCTATTTCAAATTTTCAATCACCAATGATTATAATTATACAGTCTACGGCTAGAACTTGAACTATTCATTGAAGGACAATAATTTATGGAAAAAAAAGATGCATTTTATAGAGCTAGACTATTATACTAACGTTAGCATTTCAGACCAAAATGCTAATGACTCATTGTGTCCGAAATCACGATTTATGGTGCTCAATAAATTCTTTATATGAAAATATTGGGGCATAACAAAATTTTTCATTTTTAGAATTTTCTAAGTATTTGTTTTGCAATTTTTTAAAATAGCATGTACAAACATCAGTATTTTATTAATATTTATGAGCTATTTTCTAAAATTCAAAACAAATACTTAGAAAATTCTAAAAATGAAAAATTTTTGTATACCCCAATATTTTTATATAAAGAATTTATGGAGCACCATAAATCGTGATTTCAGATGCGATAACATAAATTTTGAGGCGTTAGAAATGCGGACGTTAGTATAATAGTCTAGCTCCATTTTATATATCTATTTTGGACCCATGCAAATTAAAACATTATAAATGTAGTTTCTTTGTTCTTTTCTTTCAGCAAATCTGTGGGCAAGACTCAATAGTTAATGCACTTTTTTTTTTTAACCTAAAAAAGTACGTGCCACATATTTACAAAGCAGCCTGTACTGCACGTGTTCAGGCATGGTTCAGACACAGCATGTTAATTTGTTTACAAGTGTCATGTGTCATGTTACTTAAGAAGTAGCCCATAGATAGAGGATACGGGAATATGCATATCACAGTTTATTATGGATCGCTCATATCTCTGTTGTTGGTGTCCAGACAGTTGATATATATGAACCGTCTCAAAGTAATATTTACATAAAAAAAATTACTAGCAAACCAAATTATATATATTTTTTGAATCTTTTTGTTGTTTTAATTGGCAGGAAGAAAATCGTTGTTTTGTATGAAACAGATTCTTTGGATCTAGTCATTTTCTCGCTGTCATTAAAAATAATAAAAAAATTAATTACAAATTTGGTTTGTAAGTAGATTTTGATACAAAGATCACATTGAGCGGTTTGTATTGACTCTTTGGATGCCAGAAACAAACATACGAGTGGAGCCTCATAGCACAGCCGAAATGTGATGGTGTGCATCTATTAGTATTCATGTTAAATGGTAGATATTCAAATTAATTCATTAAGTATTTTACTTATTTGTATAATATATTGACTTCATTATACAGTTATACACTATACAAAAAAGTAGCATCACGAAGCCGTTAATTTGAATACATACTTATTTATTATGAATACTAACATAGTAATTCCGGTATCTTTTTAGTATCTCTGTAACATTTTTGAATATAAATCTAATGTTCTAACTTCATTTTTTTTCCCTTCATTTGCTGCACTAAAATACTTAAGCCTCATCAGATTAAGGCCTCATATTTACTTGGGAAAATTGTCAAAATGCCACTCCAAAATGTGAGAGTTGTCAAAATGCTACTCCAAAAATTTAGGTTGCAAAATTGTCACTCCAAAACTCATGCCTTTGCTAAATTGTCACTTAACCTATGTTTTGATACTTTTTAAATAAAGATGTTTACAAATTATTCTCTAATCACAAGTATATTTTAGTATTGTCCGTAATACCCTTATCACCCTTTTGCAATTCATCCCTTCTCTTCTCTCTCAAAAGCCCCAACAGTTCATCTTTTCCTTCTATTTTTTTCTTGAAAATCTGACTCCACAATGAGAGTTCTGCCTAGTCCTCTCCTCTTACCCATTTTTTTCTCCTTCGCCACCCTCCAACCATAAGTTCCAGCACCCCCCCACTTCCTCTTCCTAGAAGTGTTGTCATAATCCTAGTTTATTCCTCCTCTCACCCAATATTGTGCACAACAAGTCGGGTTCCCCCGTACAGTCGAGCGCCGAAACCTCCTCCCGATAGTGTAATGTCTGACCAGTTGAGTTCCTCATCCATGTTATTTCCACCTCTAGCACCATCCCAATTGTCCATGCTTACTGGCTTCTAATTGTCAGATATTAATTAAATATTGAGAAAATTATGGCATGCTTGATGTATCAGTGGCTCCCATTTAAAATTCGTTAATGACTGCGAAGGAAGTACAAAGCAATTGCTTATAATTAATGCAATATGGTTTACCAATTTCCAATCTCCAAATTCAATTGCAAATCTCAATCTCAAAAAGTTATTTGATGGAACAATCCCAAAACTTCACTGTGGCGGCCAAGGAGTTGGCTCGAGCAAGGGAAGATATAAGATACAGTGATTGATTATCGATGGGATTAGATATTGTGAAATATGAGAAGGGTATTTTCGTCTCTGCATAAAAAACTTGTAATTTACCATTCCAAATAGACTGTAGTGGCAATTTAGCAAGGGCATGAGTTTTGGAGTGACAATTTTGCAACCTAAACTTTTGGAGTAGCATTTTGACAACCCTCACATTTTGGAGTGGCATTTTGACAATTTTCCCTATTTACTTTGAGAGCGACACAACATGTTCTCGATCGTCATTAATTACCCATTGATCATTATTAATTGGGTCATTTTCCATAATTAAAGCTTCTCAGATTTGACTATTTGTGTACTCTTTTTTTGTATATATATTAATCTAAAGATATAATAATCAGGTCTCGATCGGCCCCCCTCGTCCTATTTATCGGCATATATGATTTCATCTATGATTTTAAAATTGTTAATAGTTTCGTCCCCACGTACCACGCCTGATATATATCAGCGTGTACGAGAGTTTTTTTTTTTTTTTTCATTTACTGACTAATTAATTTGTCCCTTTTCTTTAATAATCTGAAATAACAAATTTTAGGTTCATCCGTTTTTTTATTGAATGCATTAATTACTGACATAACATGCATTTGGGTCGCCATACTTTCTCGTCCAAAACAAAAACAAAATAGTACAATGATATATATTTAGGAGCCATTTAATGTTTGGTTTGCGAATAGTACTGACAAACACATGAGTGTAGACAGAACTCACGTCACCTAGGGTACCGCAGGTGCAAGGATTAAAATCCACACCCTAAAAAGCTACAGACGAGAATCTCGATGCTGCCCGAACGTACTGGTAATTGCTATAGTATTAACTAACTATTTCTCACTACTTCACCCTTGACCATTCCAGGGGATGCGGACTCGTGCAGGCAGTCTAAGAATATTCATGACTTCATGACAAGGATGAAGGACTGGCAAAGTGACAACTGACAAGGCCAAGTCGAGCTAATAAATTATTTTCTTTAGTTATAGTCTTATAGATCCAGCTCAAACTTGACTTCTTCGAAAGAAAACGAAAAAAGAGACACCGAATTAAGTAGCCACCATCAATTCAACCTCTTCAATGGAAAAAGAAAACTGAGACACTACAACAGACAGGAATTTATTTATTATATCGGGATCGATGGATCACTTGACATTAGATTTTTTAATTAGAGTGTGACCTGCTGTCCATACAAATTCCGTCCATAAATCCATACGCACTGCGCTTCGCACTGCGCTGGCATCGGACGACATCCCAGTCACTCGCTATCTTGAACACGTCGTGCCTAAAGCTAGTAACTGGTGCTAGTGTCCTATATATCTGTTTGTTTTTAATATGCACTACTATGACAAGTGAGAACATGTCCCATGTCAAATTAATTCCAACCGCCGAATAATGATCGCTCTTTTTATTATTCATAGTAAAATAATGGTCCCTCAGCATTTATTAGTAGCACAAGACCAAATGACCTTGTATTGATAACTATCTGTTGCAACTACAATTGTTACGCATTTGACCCCTAAATCAGACTCTGGCTAAATCTTTTTGAATTCAATTTATTTTTTGAATCATTCATCCCACCATAATTTTTTACCAAATCTTGAAGTGTATTTGATCCCAATTGCAAACCTGTCTGAAGACGAAAGGTTACTACAAACGAAAATGTAACGTGTAGGATTATAAATGTAACAAGTA
Source organism: Cyperus esculentus (assembly GCA_030179965.1). Lineage (NCBI taxonomy): Eukaryota > Viridiplantae > Streptophyta > Magnoliopsida > Poales > Cyperaceae > Cyperus > Cyperus esculentus. The sequence continues at coordinate 5,620,605 of JASGLE010000006.1, read as the reverse complement.
GGATAATAAATGTAACATTTATAATGGGATTAGTAACTTATGAACAAAGTTTGGTAACAATTGTGCCACATTTAGTAACAACTAATGAAACTTTAGTAACAACTAATAAAACTTTAGTAACAACTTAGCAAACTTTAGTAAGAACTGAGCAAACTTTAGTAACAACTGATGAAACTTTAGTAACAACCTGTCAAACTTTAGAGTGTAAAATGTATAAAAAGATTTCAACAAACTTTGTTATTAATGTAACAAGCTATCGGAGAAAATCTAATAAACCCAACATAAAAAGAACCATCAATCAAGGACATAGCCAAAAAAATTGTCTCCACCACGGATTACCTTTGAAACCAGAGTTCCAATGTGAATAACCAGCAACACTTAGGATTGGGGTCTGATAAATACCAAAGGTCGATATATTATATGCTATACCAATTCGACGGCAATTTTCAAAATTGAAAACAAAAACCTTATCAATCGCCCTGGTCAAACTGGTGCAGTGCGTTTTAATGGTGATTGGACGACAATTAATTGCTGGAAAAGATAGTCTATAGAGGGAATAGGTTAATGATGATAAGGGCGATGAGTCGGAGAGAGTGATCAATATACAACGTGTCGATATGAATGTTGTGTCCATGACATGTATGCGAGAATTCAACTATGGACGGATGGTAATTTTGACCGTGTGGATGGAAGGTGTTTCCATTTTAATTATACGCCTTTCAATTGAAATTTTATGTCGACTAAAAATCCAACTATTTTTATTCATGATTTGGAGCTGATGTTTCATTTTTCTTAATTACATATTAATAAAGATATGAAAGTACACCCAAATAATTAACCGTTGTTTTTTCATCAATGAAAAAGAGACGATGTGTGTTAATTAAATTCGAGGATCCAGAGAACGAAATTAACCGCGTAACAAATTTGCATCATCTGTTCTTTTTGTTCAATTCGAATTCGAATTTTCATGTTAAATTAATAGACGCAAATTGAGGCCCCAAAATGGGAAAACAAAACAGAATAATAACAACAATAAAAATCGATCGACAGCGTGCTGTTAACATGCAAAATAGTAAAGCATTTTCATCCTGTAAATAAAAGTTAAAAAATAGTATGCTTAACTATATATACTAACAATTTTAGTTAATCAATTTCTATCGATTATACATCATTTTTTTTCTTGTAATTAAATATAATTTTCATAAATTTTTTTTTAATCTTATGATATAAATTATAAATTAAGCTCAACAATTAATAATTACAACTCAAAACTTCAAAAGCAATATACCAAATTTATAAAAGTTGTAAAGCTAAAATTAAATATTTCCAATGATTAATATAATATTCACTTGACTGTTTTATGACAGTTTAATGAGAATATTCCCGTAACAATGTCTCTATCCACATGCTACAGTGTGTAACAGCAGTCAGTAGATTGTATGATTGTATATGTATACAAAAATCATATAAAAAAGAATAATAAAATATCATGCAGAGTAAGTAGACCACCTCCCTCTCCCTCGGTTGTGGCTCCAGAATCCTGAATCCATCATCTGTATCAATTTCTGTAACGAGTCAGTCACATTATGCAATTCAAAATTCACAAAAGACAATAATTGAAACTATAGGCAAGCAGCAATCATAATAACATCAGGAATATAAAATCTGAATTATATAGAAGGAAGGATATAAGAAATAATTATATCATTAGTTAATTGAGCGATTTTGCTGTCATATTATACAGTTATTGTTTTTTTTACATCTTACTTCTTAGTTTTTAGGTTTGGTCCAGTTTAAAAATGAAAACATCAAGTATCCATAAAATAATTGTTCATATATTCATAAACATGCAGTTATTATCAAAATTACATCAATTTTGTATCTTTTTATCTAAAATTTATAACATATGAACTCTATAGATGCTCATTCTATGAATGTTAGTAGCAAAGTAAAACTATAGTGTTCTTAAGCTCACGGAAATAATAAAGTCTCTAAAAATTAAAAATTATTGCATAGCACAAGATTTTGATATAAATAATTACTTAAGTCTATATAAATCAAAATTTGAATATAATTTGATATCCTTTTAAGATTAAGCTCACCGAGAAGAAGACCTCCATGAACAGAAAAACACAATTGTTTTTTTTTTTCTTTTGTAATTATACGTCTTTCAATCGGAATTTCATGTCGATTAAAAATCCAACTATTTTAATTCATAACTTTGAGCTGACTTTCAATCAAAATTTCATCATGAAAGTTTACCCCAAAAAACACACACACTACCCAATTGTAAATTGTTTCACTCCTAGTTAGCACTCATTTTAAGAGAATGACTGAGTGACCCTCAACACCATCAGCTACAGAGTACAAACAACACAAACACATAGCAGTAGCATAGCAAAAAGCCAAAAACCCCTCCGTGACGAATTCAATTCCGCTGTTATCCCAATTTGGATAACAACACCCTGTTACTCAAATATGGACCATCAGATCAAAATAAACGGAGAAGATTAATTGTGAAAAAGCCCTCCTATAATCTTAATTGGGTCGATCGGGCCGTCCATTTTGATCTAACGGTCTATATTAGACAAACAGGACCTGTTATTCTCAACGAATAACAGCAGATTGTGACACCGAGTACTCCTGTACTCGTCTTTGTTCATAGCTGCCATCAACTTTTCGGAAAAAAAAAAAACCGATACTCATCCCCGACTTACTGCATTGTGCAGTTCACAACGTCAGCCGTTGGATTATCTCGAGATCCGATCTATCACAAATCCCGAGACAATCCAACGGCTGACGTTGTGAACTGTACAGTGCAGTACAGCGGGGGATATGAACTCCCCTCGGTGACACCGATCGGCGATCGCCCTCTCTACTGCGCAGTAAGTTACTGCGCAGCGATTCAACTGTTGGATCTGCTTTAAGATTCGTGCAACTCAATCGTAAAAAATCCCCTCCATAATCTGCGTCGTTGATTCGCTGCGCTGTAAAATACTGCGCAGCAGAGGATAAGCACTCCTCTACTCTCTATATATAACGAACACTTGCCCAGTTCCACCCACAATCTTCCAAAACGAATCTCTCTCTCTTTCCCTTTTCTTTCCTCACTCCCTCTTCCACCCTCCCCCACCATGATCCCCTACGCCACCATCCCGGCGGCAGAGGCGGCGCTGAACAGGACCCTGACGTACCCGGAGACGCTCTGGTTCAACTATTCCGCCGCAATGCCCGACGTCCTGCTCTATTACCACAACCTGGTGTTCCTCTTCGTGGTTTTTACCCTCGTCCCGCTCCCGATTGCGCTAATCGAGCTGTGGCTCCCCAATGCCGTCCGGCCGTACAAGATCCAGCCCAGAGTGAGCCTCAAACCGGTCTCGTTCGTTAAGTGCTACCTCGATGTGCTGAAGGTGTTTGTGATGGTTATCGGACCGCTCCAGCTCTCGTCGTACCCCATTGTCAAGGTGAGATGGAGAAAAGGAAAAGTTGGTTTCTTTCTTTTGATTGTTTGGTGTCTAGGTTCAGTGGTGGGTTTTGGTTGGGTTTGCCAAAAATGGGAGGTAATTGGGGGTTTAGAATGATAGACTGTTATTACAGACTAGGCTGTGCTCCAGAGGAGGTGAATGAGGGGGAGGGGAAGGGATGGAATGGGAGCAACCCTTCTTTAACTTGCTCCCGAGTTATATTTTAGGAGGTGAATGGATGAAAATGGATGGAACTGGAGGTTACACTCTCTATTCATTTTATCAAATCTTGTAACCTCCAAATTTGGAGTGTAAATTACCCTCTCTCTCAGTTCCATTCCATTCCATTCCATCCCCTCAAATCTCGGGAGCAAAGCCGTACAGGGTTAGATTAATTAGATTGGATTGGATTTTTCTTGTTGTGGGTTGGTGACATTATGATTTATGATTTAGGATTATGATTATGGTTTGAGTTTTTCTTTTTCTCGGAGATGGGCACTATGATTTACTGGTTAATTTATCAGTTCTTATTTAATTTATACCATTTTTTTACAATGTAACGTGTGTCAGGAAAATGGCGGCTCTGTTCATCGGACTTTTTTTTTTTTTTTTTTTGCCCCCTTTTTTAATTAAGAAAAATCAAGAATGCTCAATTGCGCCGATTTTCTCATTTTATATTGAGAATTATGAGATGGTTTGTTTATGAAGTAACTATCCCAGCCACAGAAAGGGAATAGAAGAACAACCAAGAAAACACTTCGGCTAGTGTTTGATGATCACTTGATTATGGGTTCTTGACTAAAAAGCCCCCTTTTGTCTCAATTTTTCGAAATTTTGTTTTGAAATAAGAATCTCTAGTGAGAAACCAATATATTGATTATAAATTCTTATGCCTGCAATGATAGAACCCTGACTTTTGGGCAATCTCTTAATATGCATGTCAATTTAGCACAATGCATTTACACAGTGGATAATAAATGCTCAATATATCGGTTTTCTGTTTGGTCCTGTCACTATGAAGTCAAACAGCAGGAAAATGATTAATCGGGGCGAAATTGCAACCCCGTTTCGCATTTGATAGAAATCTGATGTGCAATTCTACTTTGCTGCAGTTTGTCGGGATCCGGACTGGCTTGCCGCTTCCCTCTCTTGGTGAAATGGCGGCTCAGCTTGCTGTCTACTTCTTGATAGAAGACTACGGTAACTATTGGATCCACCGGTATCTTCACGGCAAGTGGGGCTATGAAAAAATCCACAAGGTGCATCACGAATTCACAGCACCGATTGGGTTTGCGGCTCCCTATGCTCACTGGGCTGAGGTGTTGTTCCTCGGCATACCCTCATTTGTGGGACCAGCCATCGCACCTGGTCACATGATCACTTTCTGGCTCTGGATCATTCTTCGTCAGGCTGAGGCCATTGAGACTCACAGTGGGTATGTATTTTTTTCTATAGTTTTATATTTTCTTATGACATATTTTATCACCTTTTATAATTTGAAATTGTGCTCTTATTTAATTTCGTTACGGAAAATACATTTAATAATATGTGCTACTGACATTCATCACTCATTGGGATATTTTGCATAACAGATGATACCAAACAACTGAATTATTATTAAATTACTTCAGATGACAAATCTGTCCCTACTTAGTATTGCTAACTTCATTGGCTGAAATCAAGCCAAGCAGATTTCAGAGTACTTACTTACTTAGACATGAATTTAGTTCTGAAACAACTTGAAGGTATTAGCACTACAGCAGCTGAATACATTTAGCCTGTGGCAATCTTCAAAAAATTGAGTAGAGAAGTTTATATATTTTTTTGTTAACTTAATACTCTCTCTGTCTTGAATTTTGGAATAAAGATGCACATACAGATGGCCCTTAGAGACAACACAAAAAAAAAAGAAGATACAAGAATGTGTTTTTGAAAGAAAATAAAACAAAAATAATAAGATAACAAAAGTTTTGCTTCTAGCTGTAGAAAGCCTATCAAAATATATGCATACGGAGTACAAATTTGATTTTGCAAGGTTGCATCTGCAAAATATTTGTAAACAGGAGTTGGTGAATATGGTGGATTTGTTTAGAGAAGACATTATTTTTAAATTGATAGCAGTTTATCAGTTCTGTGTGCTTGCTTGGCAGAGCCACTGCAAATGGCTATAGTGTAATAAATAGGATTGTTGGTATGGCACTATGGCAGTCACTGTCAGCATAAAGACAATAAATTAGGTGTATAAATAAAGTTGATGATGTTGTATTTTCATTAAAATAATTGGGATCATCATTGGGAGTTAATTCGGTGCTTAACCCATTTGGTTATTTTTTTATTTAAGGCGTAGCTGGTACTAGACCCACAAATTGTTGGCTTTAACACGTATGTATGCAAGAAAGCTTAATAATCAATATTTTTATATATTGAAACCTCAGACTCATTTGTATTGGTTTATTGTGACACCTCTCACTAATCTGTTTTTTCTTTTCTTTTTGTTTATTTTGTAATTGCTTTAAACTGGATTAGATTAATAACGAGTTTGTTTCTCCTTCTTTTTTCCTAAAATAAACAGGTTCGATTTCCCATTCAGCCCAACAAAGTTCATACCATTCTATGGCGGAGCTGAGTACCACGATTATCACCATTATGTTGGGGGGCAGAGTCAAAGCAACTTTGCTTCTGTCTTCACTTACTGTGATTACCTTTACGGGACTGACAAGGCTAGTTATTTCATTCATTACAATTTTGGAAGTCCTTTTATTGTATTCTTATTGTGTATGTGAAAATTTGTGGTGATGATTTTTTTTTTCGTTTTTTTCTGGTAAATTCTTTTCAGGGATATCGCTTCCACAAAGCATACCTTGCTAAGGTACTCTAAAAAGCCTTCTAACATGGACTATAGATTTTATTATATTATAGGATTTATTTCTTTAAACCAAATACTTAATGTTAGGAATAGTGGAAGACCTTGAATTTCCACTTGGCATACAGCATGATTAAACCTTAACGGTTATTGATTCTTGTGGCCTGTTTTGCAAAAGTTGATGAATATTATCTTATGTTGAACAGCTGCAGAGTCTAGATGACGGGAAGGAGGAATAAAGATCAAAATGCTGATCATAGAAGAGGAAATAAGTTGTGGTTGCCATTTGTTCGTTGTGAAAACAGTAAATGTCACCGGTACCGTGAACACTTGGTTTAGCCTCACTGCTGTTCTTCTGTACGGCATTCACTGTTCCTTTTTTTTTTTTTGTATTTGTTGAATAAATGCTTCTTTAGTCAATTTTGTATACTTTTTTTTGTTTGCCTTCTCTTTTTTATTTTTGCAGCTTGAACTATTGCTAGTTATGCCAATTGTTGCTTTGATTAGCATCTCCCAGTACTCTGTAACAGCCATAGCCGATGTGACCTTCAATTTTAAATACTTAGTAACTCTGTATATTTTCTAAACGCTGGAGTTCATAGCATGGAATCAGTATCGTTGATGTCAATAGAAACATTTTCTAAATGCTGATGTCAATAGAAACATGTAAACACACAAAAAAAAAAAAATTCAATGCAGATATTTGGACGCCAGAGTATAGATGTCATAAATCCAGAATTTTATGTTTATAGTTTCTTCTGTGAATGCGAGCGTTTAGAATCTTGCATTTCTTATATGAGGAGTGATCAAATAACCATGTTTTTGGTAACCGATCGGTGATCGTAAAATTAAATCTGAAAACTACAATAAACTGTTAAATGACAAAACTAATTGATAAAATGTGTTGTATATATCATGTTTTATGTGTATACAAAAAATTATATCATTTTGATTTTATTTACATATGCATCAAGCATTAACAAAAATCGACGGTTCAAATTTTATGATTTTTTCTCCTCTCTTGATGACTATTGAAACGATGTTAAAACTTTATCATTTTTTGTGTATATATTATTTAGATGATTTAGAATACATCTAACGGTTTAGATTTATCTATTTATATATAAATAATGAAATGGTCACGGCGGTCACCAAAATCAATGGTTATTGGATCCCTCCTCTTTTTATATATTTATAAAGGCGATTCTATGTTTTTCTACAGTAAATTTTACTGTTGTATAAACAGTAGCGTAATAAATCTGTGCCGTCCATTGCCATCTATTGTTGTTATATCTGGAAGCTTCTCAATCTCGTCTGCCCCCTATTCTTTTTTTCGACCTCCGTGTTACATCTCCAAAAAAATCCAAGCGACAACAATGCTGAGCTGCTCCTTCCGTCTCTCTCCAAACTCTGGTCTCCGATACTGTGATGGAACGGAAATTCATATCCTCTCTAGACCATCGAGCATCAATTTGCTATGATACATTACCAGTTGGAGAACTACCCATAAGGCTTAGCAAAATGTTGGGACTTCATTTTAGATGAAAAAAACCACTGGGTGGCACAAAACCAACTTTGGGGTGGCCTTTTAATGTACTAATTGGTGTATGAAAAAAATATATTACTACAGCATTTATGATCATTGATGATGAAAAAAAATGATCAATACAAAATTCTATTTTTAGTGGCATGTGAAATTTCATTTGGCATGATGTACAGTTTAATAAATTGATCGGTGACTTCATCTGCCGGTTTTCTGTCACGGTGACTAGAAGGTCATTAGTGACTAGAAGTGCTATGAAATCATGTTATTACTAGATTAATATGATTGTTTGAAGATCCTCCCATGATGAAAAAGAGGTGAATAACTTTTTTTTTCTCAAAGAGAAAATAAAATTGTTTGAGATGAGCATAACATAATTAAAATACAAATAGCCACGTCGATCATGGTCTTTCTAAGGAAGAATAAATGAAGTTACTATATATGATCATATATTTCATATTTAAAAAGGCAGTATCGTGCGGAGCACGATCATCTTCTAGTTATGAAATTAAGAATATTTATGCTACACTCGTGTAGAGCCGTTTAACATTTATAATTAAGGATACTATTATTTATACAACAAATGAAAATTTTGTATACATGTTGAGTCAAGAACAACGTTTAGTTTCCTCAAAATAAAATAAAATAAATAGCGCTTCCAAAGTAAACTGATGGATGAAGAAGAATAGCATTTTTGGGTAGTAGCTATTTTATTTGTTATTCTATGTTTGGATAAAAGAATAGTGTTATAAAATAATAGGGTTAGTAGGGGTTAGTAGCTATTCTACTAACCCAACTATTAGTTGAGTTAGCTATTCCCTCAAACCTTAAGTTAGTGACTATTCTTACTAAAGGAGGGATCAAACCTTAAATTAGTGACTATCCCATCAATTCATCCAAACACACCCCATAAGAATTGCGTGAATGGCTGCCACAAAGAACTATTGCACAATCAAGCAAGAAAAAGCAAACTGAATTATTTCACCCTGTAGTTGTAGATAGAAGAAGCTATCAACAAGTCTATTTCAATAGAAGCCAATTCCTTTAGACGAACGCAAGCTCAATAAGTTTCCGGTATTTCTGGATTGTCCAGCATTAGTTTCTGATTTGGACACCAGTAAAATGTTTCCAAACACTCCTAACCTGTGTTATAGCAAAGTCTATATTTGAACACTCCTAACACTATTTAAGAGTGTTTGAAAAAAATTTAGTAGTGTCCAAATCATCTCCCTAGCACAGGTAGCATCCTAATGTTATTTTCTTGAAGGTCTTTAACACTATACAAGTGGAACCGCTATCAGAAATGATGAACATTGGACAAGGGAAGAACATAAGCCATAATTTCAATGTCATATAGCCTGGGTGCATAAAATTCTCCAAGCATTTTGAAATACATTATACAATCATCATGCAGTTAGTATAAATAGAAAGTTTCATAGGAATATCCCCTCAAGACCTTCAACTAACATACCAACATAGAGAATAAATAGTACCCAGTAAAATACATGTATAGACAAATGTATGGTAACTAAATCTCACTAATCAAGTTTGTTGGGTTAGAAATTGTTTCCTTTAGATTGCCCCTGGTCCATCTCCTTAGCATCTCCAATGCTGCCTTGGGCTGATCCATTGGAACCATGTGACCGGCATCATGAACCTGTAGCACAAATCTCCTTTCAATCCAAAGGTTTCATTTTTTTTTTTTTTTTAAATTCTACGAGAACTATAATTTACTGAGGACATGTTATCTTTAACAAAAAAAATTAAATTAATTTAATCTGATGACTAGAACGTTATACAAAAATACTTAGTTTTCTGTTTGATGGTTCAGTGGCATATAAATCACCTCAACTACAGTTTGATTTGCTAAATATTTGACCTACTTTAGTAATATTACCAACCTACCATTTCCCCAAATACAACGAATAAATAAGTTCAACTAAACCCTCTAAGAAATTTTGTCAGGGTAATGGAACAGATTACATTAATTACTATTCCTATGGAGCCTTTTTAGAAATTACCTTCAAGAAATTAAGAGGCCCATAGCTTTTCAAAACACCAGCCTCCTTTCCATCTACAGCGAATTTAATTTCCTCTGATGAGTTGAAACCTTGCTGACCTGACCACTCCATGGAGTGCACCCATCTTGAATTCCCTGCATAAGAATTTGATGCACCTTTCAGTTTCAGTTTTTTAAAAAAATGCTCATAGGAATCTAAATTCATCTTTGAAAAATAAATCAACTCATTATACCCAACACAAGAAATTGATGCACCTTGATAGCCCGGTCACTTATTTTCCTTATAGATACTAAACCATTTTAAATATAGTATTATAGTAGTGAGGACAATGTTCTCGTTCAAAAATAAAAAGTTGCGTCCGCTCATATTGTCTCAATTGTTTCAATATAGCCATTCCCAAGCCCAGATAAAGGAGGATTGTAATAGGCTTGGCAAGCCAAATATAAAAAAAAAAAGAACTCACTGCTCTTATTAAAATGAAACCAAATCGAGGCTCTAAAGGAATTTTTTTCTAACCTACCCAACTTGCTTGGAATTTAAAGGCTTTGTTGTTCTTGTTAATGTACAAGCCTTTTTTGAAATACTCCGAAACTTCACCAAGCAGGGACAATATCAGCAAATAGAAACTGATTTACTGATTTTGATCATGACCATCAATAAAATTTGGTCCAGAAGTAAGATCACTATTTTTAACTAAAATGCACATTTGTAAACAGTTTTTTGTATAATCAGAAATCAATTCTTACCCAACCAGTTACAGATAAGATCATACTCTCCAGCATAAATCAAAAGGCTGATGCCATCTTCTAGAAGAGCAGGTATGCCAACTTCAAGATTTCTCATATAGTCAGTCAGCAAGGCCTCATACACAGTTGGGCTGCATGAGACAAACTCAATATTTCCAACTCCAAGTGCCTCTCTAACAGAATCCAGATTAAGAAACTTATCTGCAGTTGAGAAGTCATAACAAAGGCTCCCTACACATTCTTTCCTGATGTCGTAGTACTGTTAAAAAAAGATAATTAGATTCAAAGTAAAATAACAAGAACTTTTGTTAAATACCATGCACATTTACTGATAACATCCAAAATTCCCTTAGATTACTAAAACCAGTAATTAGGTGAACAATGAAAAGTGCATATAAATATTTAAAAATTTTTTTTTGCAGAATGACTGTCAAACTCTAGCAGCGAACAGAGTGGCCAATGACTAAAGGTTTTCAATTGTTGAATTTATTTGAACTATCAAGCTGTTTTGTTGAACAAATATAAACACGTAAGGGTATTGTATAATGCCCGACCTTGACTTGTTACTGTCAACAATGCAGATACCAGAGAAATTTCATTTAACAACTATATTTATGTTACTTCTTTAAACACAATAAAGAGGATAGGATAGAGAAGTGTCACTGTAAATACATTTATCTTGCCAGCAATTCTTATGATTGAACTGAAGATGGTATTGCAAACTAAATATGCGGCCATACATGTTGCTTTCCCAGATGTCCCTGCATTAAAATTAATTGCAATTTTTAAGTTGAAACCAACCTAAGGATAGAAAAAGGATCCGAAATAAGTAATATATCTAAAGGGTTTTTGGAAAGTTCCTTATGTGCGAAGAAGCATTCACAGTATCATATTTCAAAAAACTTTTAATTTGTATTCACTATTGAGAATTTGAGACTTTATTTCAGAAAGAAACAAACAGAAGAAGAAAAGATAACGTAGTAATTAAATTACCGCAAAGCTTGATGGCAAATTCACAGGGCGCAACGTACTTGTTAATTCTCTTATACTGTGATTCAGTAATTATGCCCATATCTAGAGCATAATCAGTATAAGCGGGAAATTGTGTTGCCGGATCTGTTAGTCCATTTCCAATCGCAAAACCCTGGAGTAAGAAAATTCAAAACAACCTAACATTACTATAACTATCTGACCTAATTTAATTTATTGTTCCTTACTTCAACTGTTTTCCCTGCTGGGCTGTTTGCTTGTTTAAGTATAATTTACATAAGAGGGATCCCTTGACAATCATGACAATGGGACATTTAATAAATTTGCAAAAAAAAAAAAATAAAAAAAAATAAAGAGTAAAGATTGTCAATCAATCCCTCCTCTTTGCATTATCCTCGGTATCATGACCATCATGTCAACTTGAACAATCTTCCTATTTGTTTTCTTTGCTTACAAGGGTTATGCCAACAATTGTTAAGAATGATAAATTACCTTGAGGTTTATGTGAATACCCTCTTTGTTTTTGTTGCCTTGGTATACTCTACTAGCAAAAGCAGGGATATAGTGTCCAGCATAGGATTCTCCAGTAATAAAAAAATCATTATCAACATATTCTGGGTGTTGTGTGAAGAATGCCTGTATACAAGAGGTAGGATAATATCAGATAGCAACAAAATGATGTTATGAGTCACTTTCAAAAAAAAAAAAAAAAAGATTTATTTATTACCAATCCTTTTCGGTAAATAATTGGAACTTATATACACATTATTTTGTTTTATTTCAGCAACATCAAAAATCTATTTTGTTACTTTGCCATTAACCTTTCCATTCAATCTAAAAACATGTCCATAATCTAAGAATTGAAAAGTCTTACCATACTGGCAAGATCCATAACAGTATATACTATTCAATCTTTCTGTTCCAGAAATTTGTCAAATATAGATAAGAATAACTCTTAACAAATGACTCTTACCTGAAGGAAATTGTAAAGGTCGGTGCTGACACAATTTTCATCATGACAGGTGTCACTATTATCTGTACTGTAGCTGAAACCAGTACCAACTGGTTGATCAACATAGATGAGGTTTGACACCTGAATTCATCAAATTTAAATTTAATACAAGACAAAAACAATAAAACCGAACAACAAGTTCGGCATGACTTTTTATGCAGTGATAGCTAATTGGTCTCGAGAAGAAACCTCTATATAGTGGACACATAAAACCATTCCCAACTTCACATGATTACTTACTAATAGAGGTGGCAAAACCCGACCTGACCTGGCATTTTATGAAAGTCAAACTGACTTAACCCGATCTGAACCCGACCCGACCCAAGATCAAACAACATGCAATCCAACTCAAACCAACATACGATCCAAAAAAAAATCAATATTAAAATTGACCCGACCCGACTTGCCCATCACCCGACCCGACCTGAGATCTTCTAGAAGGTCAAACTGACCCGACCCGCCCACCCAATTTGCCACCTCTACTTACTAATCATGAAAATTTAAAGGGTTTCTGGTGAGAGACAAATACATTAATTTAATACAGCATATACCTGATCCCATCCATACTCATTCCAGACCAGCGACATGTTCTGGCTTATACTAAAAGGCCCATTCTCATAAAACAGGGCCAGCTCACTGCTGCACCCGGGCCCACCGGTCAGCCAGATGACAACGGGGTCCTTGCTACTGTTCCTCGATTCAAAGAAGAAGTAGAACATCCTGCGCAGTAATAACGGCATCAGTTGATAGACAACAGCAACAATAACAACAGTTATTTACAACGCATCTCAAATGTACGATCCGAAAGCGGAATGAACGAATTACCTGGCGTCCTTCTTGTTGTTGAGGGTGTAGTACCCGGCATGGTGCCCGAGGTCGTCGACGGAGCTCTCCTCGGAGTGCAAGAATGGGAACACGAACTTCCTCTCGACGATCGCGGTGTTTTCGGATTGAGGAGGGAGATCGGGCGAGCGGGAGCCCGATTGGGGAGTGGCGTCCTTGGGGAAGAGATTGAGCGCCCTGATCAGGGTCTCGGCGTCCGTGTAAGGGAGGCGGGCGAAGGAGGGGAGCTCGAGGTCAGGCAGAATGGACGAGGCGGAAGAGAAGAAGGGGAGGGAGGAGAGGAGAAGGAAGAAGAAGAAAAAGGAGGAATTCGCCATGATGGATGGAAATACGGAGAGCGAGTTTTGAGGAAAGGAGACTGGGAGTTGGGAGTTAAAAAGAGTGGTGATTCTTTGATTGGATTGCAGGAGGTATACCGTTGGATCATCTCGAGATTCAATCTGGCACAGATCTCGAGATGATCTAACGGTTCACAGCGCGCGCTACACAAATGCAGCGCTACAGAGGATATGAAATCGGATTGAAGGACGGATGGATGGATCATCTCGAGTTGGAGTTCAAAAGAGTGGTGATTCTTTGATTGGATTGCGGAGGTAAACCGTTGGATCATCTCGAGATCCGATCTGGCACAGATCTGGAGATGATCTAACGGTTCACAGCCCGCGCTACACAAATGCAGCGCTACAGAGGATATGGAATCGGATTGAAGGACGGACGGATGGATCGAGCGAGCGCGTGTGCAGTTGAAAAACTTGAAACCGTGAGGGCTTCTTTGCAAAATTGTAGAAACTTTTTAGATTTTAAGAGAAAATATCTTGGGCTAATTCTGTTATGAATCGGATAAAATATGGGCTGTTCATTTTTTATAATTAGATAAAATATGGGTTGTTCATTTTGAATACAATTAATGAGACATATATTTGATAAGAACCGTTCGATTTAAAACGAAAAGTTGTTTAGCCGATCAACAACAAAGCCACTCAATATCTAGTGTTCATTGAAAATTGTTTATACATCCATAAACATAAAAAATGAAACAGATGCATTCGGTTTTATAATATATATCTCGGCTTTATAATATATATGGACACTATGAACGTATAGTCAACAGACGCTATATTACTCTTTTTTAACGTATGTGCCACTTCTGTTTTGTGAATTTGATTTACAGAATTCCGCATCTTTTTTAACAGCTGCAGGCTATAACTGAATCAGAGTGGTCAGAGGCAGAATTAATTTATGAAACGGAGGAATCTAGTCTAGATGAGAAGAGTTTGTAAATTCTGCGTAAATTGCATGATTTCTACGACTTCATCATAGTGATGATTAACGTTGACTTTGCAAGGGCAAGACTATATATTTTTATTTAGCATAACGTGATACATACCTTGTGTGAATTAAAAATGAGGTAGGCTAACAGTCTTCAAGAAAAATCTCTCTTAAATGTCACCTATAAATACATTATCTTTTACATAAGGTATGAACACCATAATGTAATAAATATAAAAACCCGACAATATATTGTATGAACACCCAAATTAGGGTGGACAGTCATTTACCAAAACGTAGAATCTTAGACGGTTCACGCAGAATCTTCATAGGTATGAACACCAATTACGTCGACTATGAACACATCATCATAGGTAGTATGAACACCTCGATGTATAGGTATGAACACCGTATTTGTGCAGACAGTTATTTACCATAACACTATAATACAACAAATTTGACTATTAAGTAGTGGGATTTGACTTTTAGAGTCAAAATAAATATGTAAGTAGTGAGAATCTGAATCTTAAACTAGAATCTTAATAGAATTTTGGTAGGAACATTTAAGGGAGACAGAAGATTTTATCATTAAAAATGTACTCTTGTCTTCTGCACGATTCAATATGTACTTTTTGTGCGGTTTCAATAATGAAAAAAAATATATTCAGCTTAATCGCACGACATTTGAAATCTCAAAACCACATGGCCTGATGTCCAAAAATTCCATCCATAAAAAAATGCTCCAGAAGTAAGGCTATAATACAAAATGGGCTTATTTTGTGAAAAAGAGCTCGTGTCGACATTTCAAATACAATGCCACAACGTAACAGTATAGAAGAACAGCTGCTACAAATTTTACACAACAATACAATCCGTCAGAAAGTAGGCATGTTGTATGAAGTAAAATCGCAGCACATACGAATTCTCTCTCAGAATTACAGTCAGATTAGATGCATTATATATTTACGACCTATGACCTCACGTTCGCAAGTCTTGCTCTAATCTGATCCAACTCATCATCATCTGCACCTTCTGCAATAGGCTCCTCCTGTCAGAGTTAACATATAAGAATTTGAGCACAAAGTGATAATTAATTCACTATACATTTATCCAATGGAAGTATGTCACACCAAATACCCGATTAAACCATCCCAACTAACAGAAAAATGTCAACATTAATAATAAAATGAAGCACTGACAAGCAACAGAAGCAAGACTTGTACGATTGAAGATGCCATTAGCAATGATATCATAGTGCTTCTATTTATGGATAACAAGTGACTCTCAGTAGAACAGATAGTAGAAATGACAATTAGATCCATCATGCATAGTAGGAACAAATGTCTAAACCATTTTACTTATTAATTTAAGTAAGAGGAGGGATCCATTGACAATGTCTATCTTGACAATCTTGACAATGTCAACTTCAAAAAATTTGAATAAAATCATATAAATTTTTAAAAATGAAAAAAAGTTGATGGATGTATTACTTAACTAATAGATTGATAGTGTTTCAAATTTCAATCAATTTAGACATTGTTTGATGGCTTATCAAAATTCATATATTTTTTAACGGTTGTAATTTAACGGATCTTTGAAAAACTATCAAACGTCACTTAAATTAAATATAATCGGAAACATAATCAATCTATAACTTAAACAATAGTTCCGTAAACTTTTTTCTTTTTTTGAGAATTTCTAACTATTTTTTCAAATTTTTGAAAATTGGGATTGTCAAGATTGTCAAAATAGACATTGTCAATGGATCCCTCCTCTTTAAGTAATAATTGAGTTTGTGAAAAAAGAAAAAAAAAAACAACAAATATCTAAATGCAATATACACTAGAAATTGTTGTTTGGAAATATGAAATGATATATGGTGTTTAATGTAAGTTGTAACACAACTGAAACAGGTACTACTGCAAGAGAATTAAAAAAGAAATTGTCATACCTCATCAACAGTCTGGCTAGTAGACGGCTGCTTCAAACGTTCTTTTCTTACTGCATCTGGCAGCTGAGATGCAGTCTCACCAGCCAATTCTGTGAGAACCTTGTCTACTTCCTCTTCTATTTCTTCTTCTATGTCCTCTGAGTCCAGTGCTGAGTCCACTGCATCATTCATCATTTCTTCAATCACTCCGGCCTAAAAAGCAAGAAACAATTTGAGAAAAAGTATGATAACTTCATTCGAGTATAGGATTGCTAATATTTATTTCAACATATCAAATTAGCTGAGAAGAAGATAACTTCATTCAAGAATGTTTGGCTTATCCTATTAGAGTACAGCGTATGCAGCTGCCTCTCTAACAGAGAAAAAAGGAATAAGCCAGGGTGTCTAATTGCACCAGTGTTTAACTGTATTGCACTTACTGATTCAAAAGGAGAAAGAGAGAATGAGCAATAACAAACTCTAAAACAATGACAGATAATTAAGCCATATATTCACAAAAAGGCTAAATCAGACATAAAATAAGACTCAAGCATAAATAAAAAAGGACTATGTAATAACTATCTACAGACACATTTAATTGGTTAAGTCCAAACTCAAGGTCTCTCTTTGCACCTTGTGTTTTTTGTATTGCATGCACTGTTATTTTTTGTTAGAAGTCAACATGGTGACAAATTTTTAGAAGTTACAACAGGATTTCTCACTGCATTTTGGGCAGTCAGACTACTACTGGTAATAACAGTACTTATTCTAACAATTATGCACACATTGCTGATACAACCAGTGAAAAAAAATGATTATGAACAGGCAAATTATCAATTGTTGAATAATGAAAAATAAAAGAAACATATTATACAAAGATAATGGCAACCATAATGTGATATACCTTGGTCATTTCTTTGCTGAATTCCTGCATTGTCACAGCCATTTCAGGGGCTTTAATAAGGTTGTTAACAAGCTTCATGACCTCAGCACTCTTTGACAAATGGCCAACAGCTTTTGAAGTGGCTGGAGGTAAAAAAGAATTGTATTAGGTAAAAGAAAATGAAATGCATAACAAACGGAGTAATAAGAAATCAAAAGATAATCTGCAAATAATGTTAATGTTGAACACCGGATTTTAGTGGTTTCTGAAATCAGATGAGTTCTGCTAAGAGGCTTGAGAATTATGTAAAAGCTTGGTCAGTAAGGTGCTAATAGTATTGATTCATTAGCAGACAATGTATGAATCATAGTCATACCAACAAGTTCACCAAGATGCATTGATATTGAATTTAGCTGCGCCTTGTTCTCATAAAGTCGGGTAACAGCTTTCCTTGATTGAACAAGTTCTTTAGCAAGGGACTGCATTATCACAAGTTTAAATAAAAATATCCATCAGGCAAGATAAATTTGAATGCATCCACAAAAGGCAGATAGGCAAATACTAAGCACCAAAATGGAAGGAAGGTAAAAAAAAAAAAAGTGAATACAAATATACAGTCAATCAAGAAAACCTAAGAAATTGGACAACATCTCCAGAGGAAAAACTGCATTATTCTATTATTAAACAAGTGAGAAGACACAAACATGAGATAGGATGTAACAATAACCATGATTAATAGTTTTTTACTAAGCATAGTACAAACAAAATAAATACCATACAAAAAAATCTACCCTTCCTCCAATGTATTACAAAATGCCAAATGCCCCCACCTTTCTTATTAATTAAAAAGAAGAAAAAAAGTATATTCGGCAAATTCATTGAATTAGAAATAGCAGGGGTATCTTACAAATTATATTTTGAAAAATGTGGCAACCAGGACAATTTCTCCTGTTGCTGGAATAATGTTTAGATTTATAGAGTTCTCAGTATGCGATCAGATAATGAATTCTGAACCAATCCAGGGGGATTTTTTGACTAGGGGTTTCTATGGTTGTGTGATTTGAAAATGAAGATTTTTACAATGCAGAAGTTTTTATCAATAAAAATGGGCAAAATTGCCTTTCTTTCAAACATAAAGAAAAGCATGCGATCAGAACCATAGCAATGAACAAGGGAAATATTCGATTAATATTGCACCAAGAAACAAAATCAAAAGTTGTTTAAACCTTGGCAGATGCCATGTCATTCCTCTTAGCAGAGTCCTTGATTGCCTTCTGCACATTCTTCTCCTCTCTTTGTATATCTGCAAAACCACCACTCAAATCAGTCACATCCTTACTAATAATTTCAGAATAACACAATCCTAAGCAAACAAAATGCAGGGATTTCATCATTTCAATCATATTTGTCAGTACCAGTTTGTCAGAGATTGGACTAGCTAATCAAAAGCCAATCTTGAAGTAACTTTGTGAGCTCCATAACAAGAAAGTATGCAGGGGCGGATCTAAGGGGGGTGCCAGGGGGCGCCCCGGCCCCCCCCGCCCGGTAGAAGTTGTTGAACCCCAATTTTTTTGGTTTAACTCAAGTTTATATCTGGTGTAAATTTTTGTTAATTTAATGTCAAAATTTATTTATTTTTTATATCAAACATAGACAATGGTTAACAAATTAAATATTTTATTACTTAAGTATACAATTAACTCTTAATCATAATTATTTTGTTGAATATATATAAATGTCGTATATTATAATAGTTATTTTTTATCGTTTTAACTATGAACGGGTCTCTCTAACCCCTTTTGAATTGAACCTTAGAACGTTGGAATCATGACTAGTCTCCCCGGCCCCCCTTTCATATTAATCCTGGATCCGCCCCCAAAAGTATGTATTCAAATCAAAGAGAGTTTCTTGTGTAAATTGCTTTGATTGGGTAAATCAATCAATTTTCCTTAAGGATCTAACATTAATTGGTGCATCTGGGATGCATTTACCCTAGAAAACTAACCCTTAATCCCATCAAATTAATCCCCGACTCAAACAACGATCGATCTCATCGAGCCGAGTCAATCGGATCCACCAGATCATCACGATTCACGAATTCCTCATGATAAATCGCACTAAAACCGGTGTACAGACAAAGAGGAAGCAGGTATTCAACCAGAAGATACCTCGGATCTGGCGATCGACATTGCGACACTCCTGGCGGAGGCGGCGCTGCCACTCCCGGAGCTGCTGCTGCGGCGTCAGCTTCGGCTTGAACAACCCCTTCACCGTGTCCATCTATCCCAGAATAATCTACAGATTCGACTCAACAGAGATTACAGGATTGATCGGATTATGGCGCGGCGTCGATGGATCCTTTCTTGCTTCTTTCTTGGTCTTCGCAGTGACGAGACGAAAGAAGAATTCATATCCCCTGCTGTACTGCATTGCGCAGTTCACACCATCAGCCGTTGGATTGTCTCGAGATTCGTGTCAGTGTGGATCTCGAGAGGATCCAACGGTTGATGTTGCGAACTGCACAATGCACAATGCAGTAAGTTAGGGGATGAGCACTCCGACGGAAGAAGCGTCGGAGAAACGCTCTTTTCTTTTTCTTGGTTCGGTTGCAATCCTTATCACCTGCTGCGCAACAATCTACTGCGCAGGTTTTGTCCGTCGGATCTGCGTTATAATTCGTGCTCGCCAATCTCGATAACCGGTTCTGTAAATCGCGTCCGTCGGATCACTGCATACTATGTTTCTGCGCAGTAGAGGATGAGCGCTCGGTTGGTTGGGCCTGTTTTGATCTTTCTTCGTTGGATTTCTCAGCGGAAAAAAGTGCGATAACAAGGAAGGAGCGCATAGTCCGTCCGTTTGCGTCAAGATTCGTGTAAACGCAAATCTCAAAATTCTCCCTGGTAATCCGAAGGTCGTCCTTGCCTTTTGTTTTGTTGCTTCCAAAATGGATTAGTTGAAATCTGGTGACCGGCCGACAAGGCGATAACTTACTTTTTTCTTTGTTCGGGTTGGACTTTGGGCCTAAATAGAAGTTTATTGGGCCAGGATGTTCATTGGGAATTTTCATTTTTATGGGCCAGATTCGATATTTTCTTGTAATTACTTGCGGCCTTTTTTTGTTGTATCAACTATCAAGTGGACTTCTTGTACTGTACGGTTCTCAAGACTCAATAACATGAAGTTAGAACTAATATTTTCTGGGCTTATTTTCAGTTGAGGGACTAACATTTTTATCGTTAACAAAAGTCATTTACTTGAATTAGAAAACCTGTTTCTTTTAGTTTTCTTTTCTAATTTTTTTTTATTATAGCCCGTAGGCCGATAGGCGGGCACACAACCATACGTACCCCACCTTAACTCGCCCCGGATGGGGTTCGATCTCAGGTCTCCACATAGGGAGCCAATGCCACTACCAACTGAGCCAAACTCTGGTGGGCTTCTTTTCTAATAAATTAGGACATAGGTTTTTTAGTTTAACAAAGAATTACCAGAGATTTTCTAAGCTAGTGCCTTCAACAAATGACATATATATAGGAGTTAAAGTAGACTAACAGAACCTAATTAAATTCAATCCAAGCAACAAAGTATTAACATGTTTAGTATTTATTTTCTCTATATAGAATTACTATTAAACAGGGCATGCAAAAAATCAAATTGTCCTCTGAATGAGACTCGGCACCAAAATAAATAAGTACCATTGTGACTTGTGCATGCCTAGTCCATTTCCTTTTGTCCACAACAAATACTGACAATCAATGGCAGCATATATATCAAGAGGGATCATATGACCACAAGTTTTTGTGCCCCATCAATAACCACAAAATTAAATCTCTAATAACTACATTTAAAATTAAATCTCTAACCAAAGTACCATGTACCATCTGATTAGTTACATTGATCAGCAGAGCCAGAAAGAATGAAAAGAAGAAAAGGAAAACAGTGCAAGGAACCAATTAAACATTCCAGTTACATTCATGCCCTAACCAACTGCATGCATATCAGCATATGCCTTCAACTTCAAGGCAGGGACAAATTAAAGGCAACAATTTGAAAGAAGCAGAAGCTACGCAGTCACGCTCGGGAAATGATACAACAGTTAGTAGTTAGTTACACACACTTACACACGTGTGTGAGGAAAAAAAGGGGGCCTAGCTCAACCTCAATCATAGAAAATTAATCAACCACTGCTAGCTAGCTAGCTAAAGAGTTAAAGACTTTCTATAACTGCCCCTAATAAGAGACGTCATATGCAAGTGATGAACAATCAACATGTGCATGTCACTGTAAAATGAAAAGAGTTGTAGGTAGCAACCACACTTTTATCTATCCACCAGTCTACGGTAATATTTTTGATGAACAAATATCATTTTTCAGTAAACATTTATATCTTTCCGATCAACATATAGCATTTTCTAGCAAACAGATACACTACGGTTTTCAGTAAATATTTATACAAATGTGACAAGCACATAGACGCACGTGGGTGTGTCAGATTGTGAGAGAGGAGTGGATGGGTGGCTTACTTTATAGGTGAACTCTACATGTTTTCCAAATGAAAATGCTTTGTGATCCATGCAGAGATGGGGTCCGTATCTGCTGCCATAAAAAACTATGGCAGGATGCTGCCATAGTTAATACGGTCTAATAAATCAAATTGAACGGTTGAGATTTTGAAAATAGGAGTGCTCTTTTATATGTGGATCCCAACTGTCAGTTCCCATGGCACGACCCTGACATAGAAAACTATGGCAGCGGATGTGAATGGCGGCAAAACATTTAGGGTTACGTTTGGCAAGTACCAAAAAATATATAAGAATAATAGAGAAATAGGAAATATTAAATGAAAGAAGTGATTTTTTTTTTTTTTGAGGAAAGAAAGAAGTGATTTTATATTAACTAGCAGAGAATGTATATTTTTCGGTTGGAATTTTGGAGAGGGAAAAAGAAGACAAGCAAAATCTTTCTGAATGGGGAGAGCGCTCACATTGGAAACAAAATGGAGAAGAATATATAGAAATGGACGCAATCCAGGTCATTGGATTAGTTAAATTTAATCTTAATCGTTTGATGCAGGGCAATTTGGGTATTACGAAAGTTTGAAGAAGAAGAAAAAAAATGGACGGGTCCAATACTTACGTGCTTTATAATATAGTATAGATTAGTCTGAAATCAATAAAAATATGGTATTATCTGAAGTGAGTAGTAACACTGTTTTGAAGGGAAAATAAAAAATTGAATGGGAGTAAATTGTATTTTTTTTTTCTTCCCTTGAGTCTTGGTGTGTTGGATTCTGCATCAAAAATCATGTATATAGAATAGCTTATACTAGCTTAACTTTAAGATAGTAGCCTTGTATATAGGTTAATGAAGACCTTATTAAATAAGAGTGGAGATCAGGCTCAATCAAATAATTAATGCTATACAATTAATCTTTAAAATTGAAAATCTAAGAGCAACCATAACCGTCTCTTTTCTATTGAAACTCTAGCCATTTTTGTTAGTAAATTCTCTAGTGGGGAGAGACACACCGCCTCTCCCCCGCCACCCCTCTTTCTTTTACTTCTTCGTTGATTATCTTCAAGTTTAGTTCGTCCGTTTCTTCGTCCATCTTTTCGTCGCCCTTTTTGTTCTAAGATGGTATTTCGTTGTTCTTCATTTAAGAGGATTATATCATGAATTGCTCGATAATGGATTTTGCTCCCGCTTCAACAAACGGAAATATTGTTTCAAGAAATGAAGATATGTGAAGTGCTTAACAAGTTTTTCAATCCTTACAATGATGATGGATTCATCACAACCAAGACGGTAACTTCAAAAATGAGTCGTGTGCTTCTTCAAAATTTGTCTCTCTATGTCAGTTCATCGGGACAAAATTATATTGTAGAAGATTTTGATTGATATTTTGTGTCTTTTGGATTTAGATTGAGAAACAATTTGTTTTATTTTCTCGTGGATGTAATCTTTTAAGTGAATGAAATTAGTTGCCTACGGGTCTTGGATGTTCAAAAAAAAAAATTGAAAATCTTAATTAGGGTTTCAAACAAATTTCAAAATGTTATAGAATTGACAAGTCTTAATTAACGTACGCTGGCACATTGATCCTTATTGGAGACTTGATTGATTAGGTTTTCCAGCAGTTGGTGTATCTTGTCAGCGAGAATGTTCAGCACAAAACTTAAATAATTGGATACAATTATACAATGGCTGAATTAATTAGACAAAGGGGAGAAGACAAATTTAATGGCCTCTCTTTATTACGAAAATATATTATTTACGTCTAATGTAATTTGCTAATTAAGTTTGTGAGTTGTGAGGCAATTTTTTTTTTTTTCATGCAAATGCAGAAGGCTGCATGCACATTCAAATTCAGTTGTCACGCCATAATAAAGTATGTTGGATGAGTTTCTCAGACAAAAATATACTTGAATTTGATGCTAATCGTAGGTTCATAATTTAGAAATCAGTTTGAATTTTTAAAATGTTCAGAGACCAAAACATAAAATTTCAAGTGATTCACCCGCGTTACACACAAGAAAAATACTTCAGAAAAAAAAAAAATCAATCCATATGTCTTCAGTGAATTCATATCATCTGCCATGCAACAACCGAGTAGCGCAAAAAGAGAAAGAGAGAGTGATCGAGATGTGACACCACCGAACCGAGGTGGGATCCACCGAACCAAGCTCTGTGATTGGTGACCATACCTTGCCATATGTCAGAAGATCATGGTCCGAGCATACCAATTCCTTCTCAAACGATACAAGAAATTAAATACCCTCACAAAGATGTCCAGAGATAGTAGAAATGCCATCAACACTTTTAATAAACAAAGAAGCAAAAGAAAGTGTGCACACAATCTCACTCACCCAAGCTTTAACAGGAAAATATACTGCTTCAACATTCAACCAAATAAGTTAACAGATTTCCCAAAAAAGAAAAAGACACTTAAGTTAACAGTAAGTAATATTATAAAATAATTAATTTGCGTGAGTAATTAATTAATTAAGGTATGTGTTCCTTTGCTTCATCATTAATTTTCAGAGAAATTTGATTTGCAAGTCACATGATCATCAAAGTCTGTTTCTTTTTTACCCTGTGCAACCTCTGTTGTAGTAATATATCAACTAATCATAGTACAAGGATTTGGTTCATATACTATTACATTTATTTTATTATCTTCCGGGATTCTGAATTAGTTATTTCTGGATTTGTTGAAAGCGATGTTTAATAAAAACCTGTGGACATCGATGACATTTCATCATATATTGTTAACGATGTTTATGATTTTTTTTAGTTTATACTGCAAAATATTTATATTTATTATATTATTTTACATTACATGCAGGAAACTTATTTTACTTCTATTAACTTTAAATATGGCCCCATAAAATATTGTTTAGAAATTATTCCTGAATAAATAATTGATACAATGAGAACGACTGAACGAGTCATGTCAAGAAAATATTGTCCACTTGATGATCGCAGTTTCAAAATCAAGTGAATACTATTTTTTATAGACATTTAAATTTGAGTGAGAGTAAATATTTTAAAAAAAAAATACAATACCTAAGCTTAAACTTAATAACAGAACTAAACAAAGTTGCTTTCATTTCAGCATGACATGATGTCACTGCCAAAAAAGCTAGCAGCATCTAGACCCTAGATCTTAGATCAGATAGCCTCAGAAAATTCACAAAATTCTAATTACTTTTATAAAATGAGGAGGGATCAAATAACCATATTTTTGGTGACCAATCGGTGATCATAAAATTAAATCTTGAACAACAACATTTTAAATTATTAAGTAACAAAACTAATTAATAGAATATGTTGTATATATATCATATTTTATGCATATATAAAAAAGTTATATCATTTTGATTTTATTTACATATGCATCAAGTATTAACAAAAATTAGTTATGATTTTTTCTCCTCTCTCAATGACTATCGAAAAATATTAAAACTTTAATCAAATAACCATGTTTTTGGTGATCATCTTTTTATAAAAATGGGCAGAAGCTCAACTGATAATTTTGCTTTTGCACTAATTAACTAACCAAGATGTCCTTTCCGGTTACTAATCAACTGATAATTTTGCTTTTGCTCAAAGTATGACATGATGTCACTGCCAAAAAGCTAGCGGCATATAGACCCTAGATCTTAGATCAAATAGCCTCAGAAAATTCACAAAATTTCGGTTACTTTTATAAAATGAGGAGAGATCAAATAACTATATTTTTGTGACTATCAAAAAAATATTAAATTATCAAATAACCATGTTTTTGGTAACCATAAAGTTAAATAATTACATTTTAAATTATTAAATAACAAAACTAATTGATATAACATGTTGTACATATATATATATATCATATTTTATGCGTATATATAAAGTTATATCATTTTGATTTTATTTACACGTGTATCAAGTAATAACAAAAATCAGTTGTTCAAGTTTTATGATTTTTCCTCCTCTCTTGATGACTATCGAAAAAACATTAAAACTTTAATCAAATAACCATGTTTTTAGTGACAATTTTTTTTATAAAATTGGGCAGAAGCTCAAATGATAATTTTGCTTTTGCACTAACCAAGTCTACCAAGATGTCCTTTCCAGTGGTTGGCTCCGTACGTACAGTTGATGTCAATTTGTTGACTAAATGACAATTAAGGCCCATAATAATAGCCCAGGGCACATGTAACCAACTTGATTTGACTCCGTAACGCTCCATTTGGACCAATTTGCATAACCTAGCATAGAATTCAAATCTGCTCTTATCCAACTTTGGGTAACATTACCTGTTATTCAAATTTGGGCCGTTGGATCAAGATCAACGGACGAGATTAATTATAAAAAGGCATCCTGTAATTTTCATTTGGCCCGATCGGACCCGTCCATTTTGATCTAACGGTTCAGGTTGGACAAAAGGTCATGTTATTCTCAAAGAATAACAGCAGATTCGGACTCACATAGGATTATAACCCCACTGGCCACTACTCTAAGTCTAGCTTCTTTCTATCTGTTCTTCCAATACTTATCCCTAATCCTTGATTAATTTTAATTTCCTAATTTTGCGTTTGTTTTTGGTTTTAGATTAACGGTTTCTTCATTATTAATTTTGTTGGTGGCTGCTTAAATGCATATATATGCTCTGCTTTTGAATTGGTTAGTTAATTCCTTGATTTGTAATTTTAATTATTAAAAATATTTTTTGAAAAAAAAAAATTGACCCAACGGTTCATACTGGACAGTATATCTATAATAAATAATAATAATAATAATAATTAATTATTAAAAATATAATAAGATGTATCAGGACAGTATATATATAATACAACGATCGTTATTATTATTTTTGGTTGATCATTGGCATCGTCCTTTTCGAGTTATGA
This sequence comes from Cyperus esculentus, assembly GCA_030179965.1. NCBI lineage: Eukaryota > Viridiplantae > Streptophyta > Magnoliopsida > Poales > Cyperaceae > Cyperus > Cyperus esculentus. The sequence continues at coordinate 5,593,646 of JASGLE010000006.1, read as the reverse complement.
GAATAATATTTGATTTATTTAATTTTGATTTGGTGACCTTTTTCTGATAAATAATGACACAATCCTGTCCTTATTAATTGGATAGGAAATTAAGAAAACGAGAAAATGAATCATCATCAAGATAAAAACTTGATCAACATATCAAAGTCATAGTATCCTTTACATAATATACCTACAATTACATTAATAAATCATATATAGTTATATTATATAACGTTAGACTATTATAAATCATACATAGTTAGACTATTATACTAACGTTAGCATTTCGGATCAAAATGCTAACGGCTCAAAATTTATGTTATCGTGTCCGAAATCACGATTTATGATGCTCAATAAATTCTTTATATGAAAATATTGGGGAATACAAAAATTTTTCATTTTTAGAGTTTTCTAAGTATTTGTTTTGCATTTTTGAAAATAGCATGTACAAACATCAATATTTTATTAATATTTATGAGCTCTTTTTCTAAAATTCAAAATAATTACTTAAAAAACTCTAAAAATGAAAAAATTTTGTATTCCCCGATATTTTCATATAAAGAATTTATTGAGCACTATAAATCATGATTTCGGGCACGATAACATAAATTTTGAGCCATTAACATTTCAGACCGAAATGCTAACGTTAGTATAATAGTCTAACTCATATAACTATATATTTAGATAAAATTCTTAATAATAAGACGTTGACATCCTTTATTTAGATAAATATAATAGTGTGACCGTGTGAAGTCACTCATATTTAAATATTCATAACAAGAGATGTATCTTTGGAATTTGAATCGTACTATGTTGTAGCTAACAAACTTTGTATCATAAATAAATATAATCGTGCACGTTGTTAAAGTAAAAGGCTTATTAATTTTTTTTAGATAAAATAAGATACAGCATTCAAATTTAAATGTTTCAAAAAAAATCTCATCTAAATTGTGAATCTGCAAACTTCTACACGGAGAGCATTAACTGTCTTTCATCACTAAGACAGAGACGGTTTATCAAAGTTTGAAAGTACGTGAAGAGGAGATAATAACACGAAGATAATCCAAGATGAAAATAAAATTAGTTGTTTAAATTTGGTACTTGTCAACTTCAGTTGAAATCTATCTTGAGACCTGTCCAATCCAATGCAAAAAAATGTAAAATCCGTACTAATATACTGATTGTAAAAAAATGGATACACTGTCTAAATTATGTGATCGATTCGAGTAAACATATATACACATAGTTTGGAAATAATTCGTCGGTTTACAATGCATATAATAACTTTAAGAGTAAATTTATGAAGTTTGTATACAAAGATTGCGAAATGCATTAACTATATTTAATTCGGTAAATTCACATGTAATCATAATAATTTTTAACATGTCTATTTAATTAAAAAAAAATTGATGAAAAATGAATAGATCGAGTTAATTGATTAACAATTTTTTTTTTATAAATTCACTTAAAACTAGAAATATTTTCAATTTCTCTATTAATTTATAAATTTGATGGCAACGAACGATTCCAGATATAACTCAATTATTATTATATTAGCCCGTAGTCGTGCTTTATTAAATATATATATACATATATATATATATACTCAATAACCTTGTAATTGTGATTCCCAAAAAAACTCTCACCTAATTATTCAATTTTAGCCTTTATGGCAAGCATTAATACAAACCTGTCGGTACGAATACAAAATCAACAAATCCAAAAAACTAAACAATTGCAAAATTGATTGGCACAAAATTAAGTAACAGAACTGTGTTGAAAATCCAGGACAGGACCACCTTAAAAAACCTCCCCCTAAAATCATCATCAATGCAGAGTATGTTCTTACCTGAAAGGCAAGGCGTCACGCAAAAAGGTTCTCTCTGCTCATGATCCAATTCTACAGCCTACAAACAGAGTTTATGAAAGTCATAGGATATGAATATGATCGAGTCCGTATGTATGTGCTGCTATTTCTTTACAATGATAGGAGTATGTTATTTTAATTCGGGATGTTAGATTGAAATGAACGGACCAGATTTGATCGGTCCATTTACATTTTACTAGTAAAGAGCCCACACGTTGCTTTGGGCTGAAACTGTTATTTCTTGTAATAAATTTTTAAGATAATATGTAATGGGTCTTGAATTGAGAAAATTGATATGGGCCTTGAGTTTTAATGGGCTGGGACATTAAAGTACGTCAACGATGGTGATCAATCTAAGTAAAAAATCAACGGCTGAGATTTATTTTTTGGGGTAGATATAGAATTTTCATGTCAAAAAATCCAATCTCTTTTTATTAGGAGTAATAGGGATGATTCTGATCCGACGGTCCAAATTTATAACATGATCATGTTATTTGAATTCAGATAAGAGGAGATGTGAGGGCGATATATATATATATGATCAGTCTCAACTGTACTGGGATTTGTCATAATTATATAATCCAGCCAAGTAAGCAAGTATATAATTAATGTTCACATGTATATTTGTCAAACAAAGAAACTGTTCTTCTTCAACGGTTTTCTGTACTCAGATTGAATTTCCTGCCAAGGTTGTGTGATAAGGCACTAGTGGATGTGCATTTTAATTAATTAATTAATTTGTTAATTAGATTAATTAATTCGGATGTGTGTAATGAATATTATTTTACAGATTTAGTTTATTGGAAGCCTAATTCCAAAACCAAAGGTTGGTGCAACCAGGAAACGTACGTATCTTATATAATTATGCTTTATCTTATTCTTTTTGCTAAGGATATCACACTATATAATGAATTAGGGTAATTCCAAGATATTACTTTTATGAAAGTAGCTTTTCAGACTTGAGGTCGGCAGTTGTATTTGTAACAAAATTAATCAAACAGCGTAAAAATAATTAAAATGCGTAAACTATGCTTATATATAAAAGTCTTATTATAATAAAAAATCTTTTTGCATAATTAATATATACGAAAATGATCTAATAAAAAATCTTTTTACTTGCACAATTAAAATCAAACAGGGCCTAAAATACATTTAATCAATTATAAACTATTTTGAAGCATTAATTAAGTGGCATGTAATATATTTAACTTATATATTTTTCATATCGAAAGTGAATTCTGTATAAAATTAAATTTGCTTAAGAAAACTAATTTATCTTAGGGAATCTTCTTTTACAAAGAAAACTTAAACAATTAAAAAGAACAACAACAAAAAAAGGATTAAGCATAACGGCCATCCAAATATCAAATTTTCACTGATTAATTGGGGGCCTAGCTACCAAACTGCTAATTTGACCTCACATAAATTCCTTACTTGATCAATTTTTGACCTCACAAATTCCTTTGTTTATCATCACAAGGAAGCCATACATGTAAACTCGACCGAAAGGCGCAGATATATATATATATATGGTGGGTTTAAACTTTAAATCTGTTGCGTGCTACAAGCTACAAATTAAGTGCAGCTTTTGCTGGTAAAATTAGTTTATACAGAATGAGAAAGGAATTTTCAGACTGTTCATAAAAATAGCAAGGAGTTAGTTACTTGGTTTTGATATCAGTATTTGGAATTGCCTAACTGAGCAGCATACTTAATGGATATGAAAAATGAAGGGCAAAATTGGGTGGTGATTAATTCTGAAGATTGATTGCACGATTGAGAATATCTAGTTTTGGTGATAACGCCTAAATGTTTTTGTATGAGTTGAAAATACTATATATATAATTAATTGTATGTTTCTGGCTGGATTATATGATGCACTTGTTACATGCATGTGTAATTATACAATAAGAATGTTCACTCTATATATATATATCCTTATCCTTACTCCTAATAAAAACATATTAGATATTTTGACATCAAAAGTCTATCTTCCCCAAGAAATAAACCTCGGCCCTTGATTGTTTACTTAGATTGATCACCACCGTTGACATACGTTAATACCCGTTGATGTTCTCAGCCTATTAAAATTTAAGGCACATATAAATTATCTCAATTTAAGACCCATTACATATTATCTTAAAAATTTATTATAAGAAATAACAATTTCCGGTTCAAAGCAACGCGTGGGCTCTTTACTAGCGTTACACAAAAGCAAAAAGTGTAATAACATGGAACACATAGAAAGATGTTATACTGATACTTTTTATTATTAGAATTTAGAAATTTACAGGGTACATATGCAAAAAATTGTTGAAAAAAAATTTGACCTACTGAGGCTAGTTGCATGAATCAATGATTTATTTATTTAGCTGGAAACTGGTAATTTTTCTTATTTGAGAGAAAATCATAGAACTGGGAAAAAATTTTCTCACCACTGATGTATTATATGTATCAAAATTTTCAGCAGGTTTTAAGTTCATCATACCAGCTAGCCATAATCTGACATATCTTTGTCTATAATACAAATTATTCTGACCCATTGACCTCTTTAAAGTGTATAGGCTTTTAATTACCCTAAATAATGTCCTCAATCGCAAGCGTACGATCTATTGCAATAAAGTCGGGATCGAATTCACAGGGACGGAATTACTTCTAAACTATGCTTTAAATTCTATCCTAATCCTATTTAGAATATTTTTTGGTGTTTTTATATAAAAGTGGGGGGGTTTTGTTTCAAGATTGGTTTCAGGTGCAATAAAGTAAATAACAGTAATTAAAGACTTTAAACAGATGCTAAACAAGCGTTCCCAGGGTTTTCAGAATCAGTTTGCTGTCTGGATCAACTACCTGCGGTCCGTACTTGTCAGGTACGGTCCGCAGGATGTACAATTTCGCCTCTCTTTCAGTTACAGATTAATGATCCGCAGTGGTTAACTGCAGTTCGCAGACAACTGTCCGAGAGATAGATTTCCTGTCAGTTACTTGGGAGTGCGATCCGCAGTCTGTCACACTACGGTCCGCAAGGAACAAACAGAGAACAGATTTATTTCAGATCAGATATGTTGACTAGAGTTACCGATCCCCAACTAATCCTAAGCAGTTACAAGTCCCTCAACTCTCATTTGTTGGCACTTTTAACACTTTTAGATTAATTAGAAATCTTTAGGATTATTTCTAACCTAAATTCAATTTGCTTTTGTTCAAGGGTAAGGTTTAACTTTCGTTATAACCACAATTTCTCCTTTCGGTTACTTTTGGATAACTACCCAATTAGCACAAGAATCAGTTCTCAATTCAATTGACGTTATTTTAACCAACTAGATTGGGCTCTAATCTATAGGTTCTTATCAAATAATCAAGAAGCAATTCAAATGCAATTATAATCAAGCTCAAAGCAATATTGAAAATAACTTCAAATCATAGACAATTAAAACATGATATTCAATTAATTCAAACAGACAAACATCATCTTAGACCCTAAGAACTAAGATGACTACTCAAACATAACAAAAGACAACATGATTAAAGAAAAGGTAAATAACTTAAAGAAGAAAGCACCGAATATTTTTGATGACGTTTGAGACTCGTCGGCGCTTGAATCCTTCTTCTCCGAGTAATCTCCCTCTTCTTATCGACTCTCTAAACTAAACTCTCAAAAGTAAAGAACTCTTTACTAACTAACTCTCAAAACTAAAAGACACTACAATAACTAATTCTCACAACAAACTCTACTCTCAACTTGACTTGACTTGATACCTAACTTCTTCAAAGGATGATGATTATATAGGCTTGAATGCTCCCAGTTTTAGCCTTCCTTCTTCTGGAACCGACCCCTAATTTCTGGAGCAAAGGACAGAATTAGATACCTTAAATTGAAACTGCTCCAGAAAATAGAGGTCTCGTCTGATTTTGGCCTTCCTGCGATCTGGCTTCCTCAGGTGCGAACCGTACTCCCCAAGGAACAGGGAGTCAGTTGCCCTAAAATTGGATTGTCGGCGGTTGTGCTCAGCCTAGATTTAGCTGCTCCAGTTTTTGATCGGAGTGCGAACCGCACACTCGAGATTGAGGTCCGCACTATGTGTAATCTGTGCGCTTCTTCGCCTATTTTTGTTCATCTTCTCCAAATTAGGTCCCAAAAACTTAACTAACTTAAATTTAAACATCTACTAACTAATCTGCTACTAAATCTAAAATTCCTAACTAAAATAAAGGTAAAAATCCTAAAAATAAATAGATAAAAATACGATGCATCACCCATAACAAAATTAAGCATAAAAAAGTGAACTTAAAATAAAATATTTTACAGATATATAGCATTTGCAAGAGAAGAGGAAATGATGTACAAAATCAAAATGGTAGATTAATGAATTGTGTGTTCTTAATTATCATAATTAACATCCCTCACCCTGAACAATATATTCTCTTGTCACCGCTGCCTATACTAATTAGAATATAGTTTATGCGTATATATATACGTGCGTATGCCTCCTAACACAATTAAATTGAAGAATATTAATGAATAATATTGTTATATATCAAATACCCAATTAAACTGTACCGAATTATACATCCTTGTACTGTTGAACAGTTTGTCAGTACTCAGATGTCATCTCATGATTCTCATCCCCCCCCTATACCAATTGGAGAAGAATAGATTATTAGATTGTCATTGCATGCAGGGACCCATATATATATATGCCTATAAATACAACCAAGTGCAACCATATAACATAACCAATTCAAGAGGAGAGAACCAGAACATACATACATCTCTCTTGTCTTGTGTGGGCACTTGACCTCTTGAGAGATATGGGTGGTTCTACTTCTCTTCTTCCAACACTGCTCCTGATCCTCTTACTGGCATTGCTGCTGCTGCATTGCACCGATGCGCAGCCGCCTTCCCCTCGGTACTTCCCTAGCAAGAAACTAAGGTCGATACCGTTCGGTCAGGGCTACAGCAATTTGTGGGGCCCCCAGCACCAGTCGCTCTCGCAAGATCAGTCGGCACTGACGATCTGGCTAGATAAGAGCTCAGGTCTACTACTTACTTGAAATTGCGGTTTCACACGAAGTATTATATATATTCATGAGCTGAATAAGTTGTATGATACAAATTCAAGAACTAAATCATTTGAATTTGTCTGAAATTGTATATATATAGGGAGTGGATTTAAGTCGATAAAATCGTACCGAAACGGCTATTTCGGTGCGTCAGTGAAGCTCCAAGCAGGATATACTGCTGGTGTAAATACTGCCTTCTATGTAAGTCAACTTAATTAATCTACAACTAAAATCCTAATTAATAGATAATTCTTTTTGTTACATCCTTGTCATAGCAGTCATTCTCATTCAAAATTGAAAAGAGTATATAACTATATATATATGCGTCGGTACCGGGTAAAATTGTATATATATATATATATATATATATATATATATATACATACATAAATTGTGCTGATTATTTGGTACCAATTACTGCAGCTGTCGAACAACGAACAGTACCCCGGGTACCACGACGAGATAGACATCGAGTTCCTGGGGACCATCCCAGGAGAGCCGTACACCTTACAGACAAATGTGTACGTAAGAGGGAGCGGCGACGGGAAGCTCATCGGGCGGGAGATGCGGTTCCACCTCTGGTTCGATCCGACCGCTGATTACCACCATTACGCTGTACTCTGGAACCCCGACGAGATCATGTAAGTCCATTTTCAAGGCTTTAAATTAGTTAATTGTTTGATTTAATTAGTTAATATGCTTTTCTTAATTAGCATGTAGTTTAAGTGCTTAACATAAGCTTGATTACAAGATGAAAAGAGTTTATAAAGTAGGTAAATATACTATATAACTTAATAATAATATTAGGATGTTGCTTTCATGCTCGTACTAGATAATTTTATTGGTTACAGATGAATCGCATAATGGGTAATATTCATTTATAATCGTCAGATCGAAAAGAAAATTTTTTTGGTGAGAGTATTGGAGTAAAATTCATAATATTAATGTTAACTACTAAAATGAATTGAAATTGTCATTATTCACAAGTTTACAAGAGCTGGTGGTTGCATAAAGGTGAGAAACATCTTTCTTTTCATACCAGAAAGTTTAGGGTAGTAAATGAATGAATGCATATATATATTGATATATATAGCTGATGGAAATTATAAATGTACTGTACATATGATGACAAATAGAGATAAGAGTATTAGAGTAGTGCATGTCAATGTCCCATGATATAGATATAAATTCCCTTTCAAGAATTTCCATCACTGTCATGTCATCTGGAGGTTGCATCATAATAGGTAACTAATTAAGCTGAAGATAATTTGACAAGTTAATATTCTGAAGTACAGTATCAGTTTATCACTATTCCATATATATTTTTCAGTTAAAACTTAAAACCATCTTTTATATGTAGAACTCATCAAATACATACTATTTAATTTTTTCTGTCAGATAACAGTCATCTATTTTTTTTTTTTTTTTACAAAGGTATCATAAAAACATTTACATGATTGGCTAGACATGCTCATTAATTCTAGAGGTAGATAAAGTACAGAACCTGGAAATAGTAATTGGGTGTTTGGATATAGAAATTCTATCCAGTCTGATCATGCATGGATTTCTTCATGGCTGGAGCAAATTTATAGAAACCAAGAATATTCTTTATCAAAATACTTTCGGTGAGAATAAAAGGTGCACATAACTAATTTGGTGTCAAATAAAAGATTGAAAAAGGGCAGTTAATTATGAGATGCTAAGGCTTTGGTCTTGTTATAATATAGAAAGGTAGTAGCTACAAGCCTACAATGGGTTCAAATTGTCTTAAAACCAAAATATACAAGTAAAATAAAAAATAGAATATCATGTAATTGTAGTATTTGAATTTATTCAACTTTGGACCATAGGACCATTATATTAAGTTCATATGGTATTAGTTTGTTAGAGTGACCAACAATAGTTTCATTAGGCATATATGTAGCCAAAAATTGTTATATTGAATGCTTAAAATTTAGAAAGGTGAGGCTATTACTTATTAGGTCATAGGTGCACACTTTTTTTGGTACAGAGAGATATAAAACTGTTAAAATTTGAAATAGTGAGCACAAAAATTAACAGCCTGCAGATCAGATCCTCTGCTTTTGTACACTGTTTTAAAAACCAACAAACAAAGGACATGTAAAGAGCCAAGACCTGTGATGCCTCTGGCAGCATGACATGTTTTATGTGATGAATGTTTCTCATATATATTCTCATGCCTTCATAGGACAATTATTCTGCCTGACAATGTCAGATTTTTATTCCAATGAGTGATTTTAGTATAGAATAAAAGGGATATAAAGTATATCAATGTCAAGTCCGTGAGTACAGGACAGCCAAATATTTATTTTGGCTCAATCATTGATGTATAAAGTTATAAACTACAAAGTTCAACATAGATTCATGGCATATCTTACTGGGACCATATAATTAGTTAAATGGATGGTTTCTGTAGAAAATTCACATGCCTCTGGTAGGTGATAGGTGAGAACAACAACTCCACTTTTAGGTTCATAATTCATGAGTAATTAGCAGTTTTTTTTAACTTAATTAATTAGAGTGTTTTGATCATAGTTTGTTCTTATAATTATATCTCAAAAACATCTTATTTTCATTGATTTCAAAATTAAAACTGATGATGAAAAAAATATGTTTGTCACATTATCTATTTTTTGATACATACTGATTAATTTGGGGTGAATTTTTCTGACCATTTATCATGAATCTATCTGCAGATTCTACGTCGACGACATACCGATCAGGCGGTACGAGAACAAGGTCGACGGCACGTACCCGAACAGGGAAATGTGGATGTACGGTTCGATCTGGGACGCGTCGGACTGGGCCACTGACAATGGCAAGTACCGGGCTGACTACCAGTACCAGCCGTTCGTCGCGCACTTCACAAACTTCAAGATTGGAGGCTGCACCACCGACTCACCGGCGAGTTGCAGCCCGGTGCCGGCGTCGCACTCCGGTTCGGCTCTCAGCGAGCCACAGTACCAGGCCATGTTATGGGCCCAGAAAACCTCTATGATTTATTATTATTGCCAGGATAGCTCAAAGGACCGTTCCCTTTATCCTGAATGTTAAAAAGGTTAGTTAATTACCTATTTTTTCTGTTCTTATACAATGAATAAATTATCAAAAGATACATAAAGAATATATCACACAAATAATTTTTTTAGTATCATTATTTATCAAATAATTTTTTTTATCCTTAAAGTATGATTAGTTACATTATGATATTGAAGTTTCATAAATGCTATTATGTGACAATGACACTGATGCAAATGTTGATGTGTACCTTTTTTAACTATAAATAACAAATGTGAAGAATAAAAAATAATAAGCTAGTGAAACATTGAGAACTAAAATAATACCACTTGAACTTTGCAAACTTATATGATAACAAATTGATAGTTAAGAACTGAATTGTTCTTTAATGGAAGTAATCTTTGTTTGACAAGGAGGTCTATTGTTCTGTTTTTCAGCATACAGGATCTACACATTGTTTGAAGGTGAAATTAATGGAGAGAAATTGAATACTACTTTTCTATTCTTTTGAGGTGTTTGGGAGGATAAAAGGTGCTGCCCTACTACTGGCGTCAAAGTAGTTGAGGCGTTTGTGATTATTTATTTATAGTGTAAATTTGAGATATGTATGTGGTTGGAAGATGATGATAAAGATAAAAGCATTGTTGATTTGTTGTTATAGTCTGTGTTTGCTCGTGAATTGAAATAAAAGAAAAAATAAAAATAATTATACCGATTGAATTGTGATGTATGTTGGTTGGAAGATGAATGCAAGTTAAAATTTTTCATCTTGGAGATTTATTTATTTAAATAGGAGAAGAAAAATTGTAGTATCAAATCTGATAGCATACAATTGGTGAAAAATTCATTGATATTGGTGTTTTTTTGTAGACGCAAAATTTTTTTATTCCAATAGGTGATAAATTAATAAATAGTGTTTACTCAATAATCTATAAGGAAAAATCGCAACGATTAAATGGAAAACTAAAAGAAATAATCTCCTCAACACATCATTTTCGTTAAGGAAAATAAAAAAATGTCTACATTATGCAGCAACTGCTGAATAGCTAGCTGGTAGCCAGTGTCAAATGATCAGTGAAAGATATGTGCATTAATAGAGGACCAACTTTTGCTTTTGATTGAGTTTCTGTTGTTGGTTCGCTTTCGTCAAAGGAAACATCTACAAGGAACTTGTAATAAAAAATTAAAAAAAAAAAAAAAAAATTCTTCATTTCACCGGCATCCTTAGATGTAATGGTGTATATAATACCATGTAGTTTCATGTCTAGAGCTGTAAAAACCGGACACAACACTTCTACAGACACGACACAGAAACGGCACATTTCGTACCTAGTTGTATCATGTGTTGCATTGAGCCTCCTCGTTCTGTGTCATGTCGTGACCGGCATGCTATTTTTAAAACCCTATAGTTGGCATGGGGAAGTTCAGAAGAGACTTGTTACAGTGGAGAGGAAATAAGAAGCTATGAGAGATAATGAGCCGACACAGTCAGATTACGAATGTAAATGGACAAAAAATGAACTCGAACTATCGAAGTAATTTTACTGATAAACTATTAACAAAACTAAGACCAAGCTACCAGCAATAACTCTAACACTAGTAAAATAGAAAGCCGAATATTTGAAAAGAAAAAAGAAAAGAGGAAAAGTTAACTGCAACGGAACACCTGCAATTTCTCTTCGCTCAAGCACCCAAGAAAGCCGGTACCGTTGGAACCCCTTGCGTATCTCAAATCAAGAAGGGGCTTTTTATGCGGGTTCAGATCTGTATACCTGATAAAGGATGGCAAGCCCCATGTACGAATCCCACATAGCATCTCATCTCCATAAGCAAATAGGGGGGCGATTTCATCCGAGCATATAATTGCTGATTTCGACATGCGAACCTCACTCACATAGCCATAACCAACTTGGTCCTTGCAAAAGGATATGCCATCAGGGGATTTCTTCAGGAGAATGTGAGAACCCACTTTTCTCGTATTGGAAGGAGGAGAGGAAGACGAATTTATGGTTTGAGATAACACTGTATCGGGTTGAAATAGGTCAACTCTTGGTCGATAGGTGGCTACTATGTTGTCGCCACCACGTGCAAGAGAGATGCATACACCATGGCTCTCCAGTCCAGGGACCATAGTTGGCCTGCATCAAAACATATATTAGAGTATTATACAGAGTTAAGCTACTGGCACATCCAGCACATGAGGTAATTTGCAGAATCAAACGACATATCAGAATTGTGGATATACCTTCCATCAAGTTCCACATTTTTTTTGTTCAATAACTTAAAAACAAAAAATTACATATACATTAATTACAGTTTTGTCTGGAGCCTGACGTGTATAAAAAAACTCAAAAAATTATCAAATTTCATATTGACAAATCATTATCAAGATTTCCAAGCTCTACGGTTTGCCAGATGGACTCAAATTAGTTTCTTTGTTTCTACAATGTTTATATCAAAGTATAACGAGTAAGCATGGCAATCAATTTTCAATTTACAATACCAAGAGTGAAAATTGTAAAAAAGTAGAGATCGTCACTCACTTTTCTGCCCCTTGGCCAATGTTCCACAAACAAGGACCTGCTGAAGAGGCTGTCAAGACCTTGCTGGTATCACCACAATTCAACGAATGCACAGTATGGATAGGGTGGTTTGTGAGTCCATCCAGAGATTGCACCGGTTGTGCAGTCTGCCGCACATCAAATACCAATAACTTCCCATTCTAAAACAAAATGCTGAGCAAATGTTAGGTTCCCAAAACAACATACCCCATAATGTTGTTACTGTGTCCATATTACACTCTAATGTGCAGTCTGTCGCACATCAAATACCAATAACTTCCCATTCTAACCACTTTCATGTGAATTATTAGAGAAGAAAATATGCTCTGTTGTTGCTGGAGATGAAAATGTGACCAACAGAATACATGCATGCACCCTTCTAACTATTATGAACATAAAGAAATCAGGAAACAATTTTAAACTCGTGCAGAACTAAAATGCCCGTACATCCTAACATCACCCTAGCTGACCAACAAGATGGCCAGAACCATTCTCATGAGGAGCAACACCAGTCTCCTGGAACAAAGAGCGAGCTTAAATTGTTAACCCCCCCACCCAAAAGAAGAAAAACAAAATAATAATATAATTCATATTCCCATGGCTTCTGATCATTGTGCAGACAAATACAGAAGCAATCTAGTCTAGTATAATGTCATCACAAAGGGAGGCAGTTTAAGAAACCAGACAGAACAAATTTGGAGTATAAGAGACGAATTGAATACGTAGGAACTCATGACGTTGTATTTTCATTTGGTTGCAGTTCACCAAAAGATAAAATGAAAAATAAAACAAAGGAGTGATTATCAGAAACCTGCAGCCCAGCATAAATATAGTGATCATTGCCATCATTTCCAGAGCAAGACCAGGCAGGAGCCTACAAAAATGTAACTTTTCTTGGATAAGAACAATCTATAACATTATTTCTACCAAGTGTAAATTATCTCAGAGGATGCAATCAGGCAGGTAAGCTAGGTTTAGTTTGGTCTTTTAAGGCTCTTGTCAGTTCAGATGGAATATTTTCTCTAATCTACAACATTCAGGTTGTGATTTAAATCACTTCAGGTTTCACATTATTCAAGTTCATGCACTTCAGATGTGACATTCATCTCTGTTCTTATCATCTCCAACAGCAGTATGCTACACTTAGTTAATACGGGAAGATGAAGACAGTTGGATTCTTTGAGCTAGATAAATGGAGAACGTGGTGGTGCAAAAATACATGTTCAAAAGATAAGGTGTATACTGTTTGTTATATTTACCAAAACTACACATAATTGTGAAGTTTTCATAGGGGTACGCCTAAAATTGCCTAAGAATTTTGTTTAGTATATATAACATAATTGAGATAGATAATCACCGGTAAGTCATACTGAAGGACAAAGTTGTTGCTTGTTGTGCTGAAAGAGAAAAAAAGGATTGGGTGAGAACAATCTATAAAGAATGCAAGAAAGGTACCAGTGTTAAATTTAGAAAATATAATTCAGTTGTCAAAACCAAAGTGTAATAATCAAGCACATAATGAGTAAATCACCATAATCTTTGTCATGTTGGCACTCAATAAGTTGTTGTATGAAATGTAAACCAGATGACCAAATCAAAAAACTGCAACCTGTCAAAGACTATTATGTTACTGTATATATTGTAACTGCAAATTGTCAAAAAGACAATTTTGTTACTATTACAAGTAGAGGAAAAACTTTCTATTTGTTTGTAGATGAGAAAAAAATATAATGCAATAACAACCTGAATACTGCTAATTTCCGGCCTAGAGATGCCAGAGCTACAAGTCCATTGGGAAGAATGCATATATCCTTAACAGTTTTAGTATTATTTGGTAGCCTTACTTTCTCTATTTCACTAGGACATAGTAGGCTAACCTGCAACAGGAAAAGGGAGTAACCCAATTATCAAGGACAAGATGCCATAAACACTTTCCCCTTTAGATACAGATCAAAAAGTAAAGTCAGTAACAATTAAGATTAAACAAACCTTATTTAGCATATGTTCACCAGGTATTCCTGGTGCCTTTGAAGAAACCATTAGCGTATAATTGGATGCATTTATAACCATTACCCGAGCTCCATCAAAAGGCATCTCAATCTACACAGAAGAAATATTTAAGTGCCAATAATTTTAATGTGATTAGGTCAAAAAAGATGAAATTCCGCCTGAACTAAAATTTGTTTATAAGCCTATTATCCCACATAACATGTAAACCAAGAAGTCTAAAAAAACATGAACAGGACCAGTAGGTACATTATGATAGTACTTTATTGGTAGAAAACCTTGTAAACTATGACCTTTGAGGCAAAATTAACATGAAAAACTTCCTTTTCAAGAGTTACCTGCAAAACAATTCTGGATGGAGAGGATGCCGTGCCTCCTAAAATATTTAAGATAAAACAAATTTGCTTTAAATTGCTCCATCTTCAAAAAGCATCTCTCTTCTACATAGTGAACAGCCAGAGAGGAACAATATTAACTGAACAATAAGGAACGCACCTGACAATGTTCCAACAGGAAGCTGTCTCTGATCAGAAAATTCTAGTAGACTAGTCTGTCTTATTTTCTTCAGGAATAGAAAAGCAAAGTGAAAGAAGGTTTACAGTCATGCTTCTCTCTTTATTTCTTGTGATGTAAATAATGAAAGGTATGATTTGCTTTCCTCGTACCTGTTTCTTGCATCTTTTTTCTTCTTCTAATTGCTCCTGATGGTCATTATATGAGATGTTAATAAAAAATTTTCCAGCCAATTTCAATTCAATTTTGACTAACTTTGAGAACACCAAAAGTATTAAATTCTATTCCCGTGTACATTTGGTAAATGGTTATAAGGAAATAGAAATTGTACATCATAGTTTCTTTGTGTGTGCACTGATGTTACTTGAATGCCATTTCTACAATATATTTTAATCATTAGGTTACAATATTTGAAAAGGGCAATTTTATTGTGATTTACCCTTTGCTTGCGAAGTTCCTCAAGTAATCTTGCTTTCTGTATAAACAAACAAAAAACACAGTTTGTCAACAAGTAAAGCACAGCATTTTGCCCAAAAAGATACGAGGAGAAAAACATTGACAATGGTTATCTTGACAATAGACCTTTCAATAAGTTTGAAAAAAATCTTTGAAGATTCTTAAAAATAGAAATAAGTTTATAAAAGTATTGTTTAACTTATGAAATGATTATGTTTTCAATTATATTCAATTTAAGTGATGTTTGATAGCTTTTCAAAGACTCGTTAATTACAATCGTCATAAAGTGCTTAAATTTTTTATAAGCCATCAAACAATGTTCAAATTCATTGAAATTTGAAACACTATCAAACCATAAGTTAAAGAATACATCCATAAACTTTTTTCATTTTTAAGATTTTTTTTAAGAAACTTTTTCAAACTTATCAAAAGTCCCACTGTCAAGATTGTCGAGATAAGCATTGTCAATTGATCCCTCCTCAAAAGATATCATCGTACAACAATTCTGTATTAGCATATAAAATAAACTACCTCTAATGTAAGGGATTCATTTTTTTCTCGTAGACAACTCGCCTCCTACAAAATGAGAGTACCAAAATTAGATTCAGGGGCCGAACAGTGGTTTCTTAGTCAGCTTTAAATTCTTATAGAGGTAAAGTTGAGCTTTGACCAGAGGAACAAAAACTCAGAGTAAGTGCAGTTGAGTAAAGAAAACTTTATGCATTTCCAATAAATAGTATCCTAAAGAGGATAAGCAACACCATAGAAAAAGGTAAATACTATGTTTAAAAATTCAATTTGAGTTTCTGATGAATCACAAATACCATTTACAGGCATAAAGCATATCTCATGAATGATGGCTTCCCTCTCTTTTATAACTTAACCAATAATCGACGAGAATAATAAGCTAAAATTAATATAACCAAAAGGTTCTAATTGGTTTCAGATTAGTTTGATCTGAGCTTTAAGGAAAAATATATAATTATGGCATATTGTTACAAATATACTGCCCTTGTCATTCCAATAAGACCCTGAATCAATTGCAAAGGATGAGAGATTAAATGAAAGCGGACTCATGACCTTTTCTAAGTCGTCGTTTGGCACAACTATCCTTGGTGCATACAAGTTAATAATCTGTTTGGGGAGAAAATTCTGATTGCATTGAGGACACTGCAAAATGAATAAAACAAGAATTAAGACGTGAAAAAATGAGTGCTTAAAGAAGAAAACCCCGTCAACTAAGCTTACTTTCCCTTTGTTTCGCAGCTTGCGTAACCATTTCTCTAGGCACAGTCTACCGTACACATGTCCACAAGGAAGACAACTGCTTCAAGTTCATAAGTCATAACCCACAAAGTCAGTTCTTTTTTTTCCATACCAGTAAGTAACATAAAATAAAGTAATGCATGCCAGATCAAAATTAACAAAAAAAAAAAAAGAACCAATGAACAATTCCTTTAACGATAACATTATTGAAACGGATAATCCATTAGTCTCACAATCCAGAATCAATCAAATTAAGCAGAGTTCGGCTATGATCCAGAAAAATTATGCGATCAAGATTACTGAACTATACCAATTTAACTACAAAAGAAGCACATTTCATGATATCCTTCTCAAATTCAAGAAAGGTGCATTTATATATACCAGACGCGGTGAGGCCCTTCCGAGGTCCACGGCTCCATGCAAACGGGGCAAGCAGGCAGCGCTGAGTTGTCCCCCGCCTCAACCCCGACAACACACTCTTGCCCCTTCCGGCCTTTCTCCACTCTCCCTCCACTTTCTTTCTCCCCTCCTCCTCCTCCTCCTCCTCCTTCCCCTCCTTCTTCTTCTTCATCGTCGTCGGTAGTATCTCCAACATCAATTGCTGGATTCGCCGCCTGTCCAACACCATCAATTGCTTCCGTGCCGGTGTCACTGCCCGAACTCCCATTGCCCGAGTCGTCGGAGTCACTGCCGGAACTGTCATCATCCGAGTCGGTACCGGTACCGCTCTCACTGTCCTCCTCCTCGTCGTCGTCTTGCGGCCGAGAAGCCACCAAGCCACGGTGAAGCCTTCTCCGAGGCATCTGGGAGTCGCGAGTCGCGACCGCAGAAGAGAAGAGGAAAGATGGGGAAAAAAAATCAAAAGGAGTGCTCATCCTCTGTAGCGCTGCATAGTGTAGCGCGAAATGTGAACCGTTGGATCATCTCGATATTTGAGCCAGAACAGATCTCGAGATGATCTAACGGTTCACATCCTGCGCTACACAATACAGCGCTACAGAGGATATGGAATCGGAAAGAAGGAGCGAAATGAAATTTGGAGTTCCCGGTTCTTTCTTTTTGAGGCATCCTTAAACACCTGCCGCGCGGTAAGTTACTGCGCATATTTCTGTCCGTTCGATCTGTGCTAAGTTGTGTGCCTGATAATCTCAGAAGCCGCCTATGGGCCACATCCGTCGGATCGCTGCGCGGTAGAGGATGAGCACTCGTCTTTCGGCCCTTTTGCGCCTTTGCGGCCAGTTGGGAAGTTGGAACACTCTTTTTCCAATTGATCTGAGAGTAGGGGGCCCAAAACCGAATTGTTAATCCTTTCTTTGGGCCGATTGGGACTTGGGAGTCTTGTGAAGTTTTTTGCTGATGAGTGAGGCAGTGATCACTAATCAGCCATGGATTTGGGGTCCGCACTCGGCAGTCGGCACTGCAGGTGACAAAATTTGACCCCACCAAAAAATCAGCTCGACCCGACCCCTGACCCGTATTTTAGGAAAAGTCGAACTGACCTGAACCCAATCCGACCCATGGTTTAGGGAATGTCAGACTAACCCAAACCCGAACGACTCGAAACCCGAGATGCCCTAGGAATAGAGGTGCAAAATCTGACTAGACCCGTAAAACCCGCCCGACCCGACCCAAACCCGACCTAGAAAAAAGCTAGCATACATCAACCTAATACCCTACCTGACCCAATCCGACCCGACTCGACATTTCCATTCAGTCAAACTGACCTGACCAGACCCGACCCAAATACCTCCTCAATTTTTAATTCTCTAAAATACCTCCATAAACTTTTTCCTATTTTTAAGAATTTTCATTTTTTTTTATTTTTTAAAAATCTCATTATCAAAATTGTCAAGAAAAGTATTGTAAATGAATTCCTCATTAAAATTTCCTCATTTTCTTGAGTCTTTTTCACTTGTTCATTTGTTCACTTTACCATCACTCAATGCTAAGTTTTATAATTGACTCAAAGTTTTCTTATTTATTGAACTAATCAAAGAAACTATTGGTTACGAAAAAACGGATAAAAATAAAAATATTTTAGAAAAAGAATCATGGTAGGAATGAAACCGAGTAATACCTAGCGTCAATATGTTACATTTCACATATATTTGTTACATTTCAGAATATAATTACTACATTCCATACACTTCTGTGGATGGATGGACGGTTTTTCGATGAACGCAATATGTTCTCAATTAAACAATATCAAATTGATTGTAATTTAAATTTTCCAATTAATCACGTTGAAGAGAATGCATCTTATTCCAATTAGGCGATTTATTCTTATTCTAAGAACCAACATTTAAGTTACTATTATTTTCTTATTAGAAATTTGACACACATTAACATTATGAAATTGGCAGATCGACATTTTTCAGTTTTTCAGATTAAAAATGGGATAATTCAAGCTTCAGTTAAGCAGCCTACTTGTGTCATAAAACTTTGAACAATCAAGAAACAATCAAGATATTAATACTTCATTCATCCATCTGTGCAACACTCAGTATAAATTCGTTCCTTCGGACATCCACTAGAATGGTCATATTACATGTTTGGATGTTATGAGTAGTCAGAAATTGTATCGAAAATAATATGTATTAGTGTACCGGTTTTTTTATAAATAAGTCCCTATGGGACCAGAGTTTGAAAAATAAGCTCCATATTCTAATTTTTTGAAAAATAAGCTGGACTCTGCACTACCCCAACGTCCCAGTCATTTAGTATGGACGCTGCACTACCATAGCATTCCTCTTATGTATAGTCTAATACAGAGTTTTGTTCAAATAGTGGGACTCTGAGGTAGTGCAAAGTCCAAAAAAACTGGGGACGCTATAGTACCCCAGCGTCCAGCTTATTTTTCAAAAACACATGATATAGAGCTTATTCTTCAAACTTAGATTCATAGGGTCTTATTAATAAAAATTTCGGATTATGTAGCAGGCAGCTTTAAAAACGGCGACCAATAACTTTTTAGGGGTATTTTGACCACAGCGCTCATCCCCAGACTTACTGCATTGTGCAGTTCGCAGCGTCAGCCGTTGGATCATCTCGAGATCCGCACTGGCGCGAATCCCGAGATAATCCAATGGCTGACGCTGTGAACTGCACAATGCAGTACAGCAGGGGATATGAATTCCCGGAATACCCCAGGGATTTCCATTCCTTGTTTCCTGCCGACCACATTTTGTTCCTCTCTCCAAAAAAGCAACATGACAAGACAGACAGAACAGACAGACAAGTGCTCCAATGGCGAGAGGCCTCTCGTACGTCACCTCCACGCAGCTCCTCTCCCTCGCCCGCAGTCCCCGCGTCGCCATCGTCGATGTCAGGTACTAATTCCCCGCCTCCCTCCAAACCCCCCGCTACTCTACCGATCGAATCTGACCTTCCAGCTAACTAACTGTCAACTGATGCCAACTGTTTTATGATGAAGGGATGAAGAGAGGAGCTACGACCCGCACATAGGCGGCTCCCTGCACTTCGCCAGTGAATCCTTCTCTCGGAAGCTCCCCGACCTGGTGCAGGCTGTT
The DNA here is from genome assembly GCA_030179965.1 of Cyperus esculentus. Taxonomy (NCBI): domain Eukaryota; kingdom Viridiplantae; phylum Streptophyta; class Magnoliopsida; order Poales; family Cyperaceae; genus Cyperus; species Cyperus esculentus. The sequence goes on along the minus strand of JASGLE010000006.1, from coordinate 5,573,361 downwards.
AAAGACAAAGATACCCTTGTTTTCCACTGCGCGCTCAGCCAGGTCCTCTCTGATTCTGCCCCTTTTGGTTAGATTAGTGTTAGTTTGATAAATGCTCTTAGATTTGGTTTAATTTGAAGGAGACAAACTCAGAAATGCACCGGAACTCCAGAATTTGATTGAACATATATGAGCTACAGATTTAAATTGTGAATTTTACTCCAATACTCCCACCAAAAAAATTTTATTTTCGATCTGACGATTATAAATGAATATTACCCATTATGAGATTCATCTGTAATGTGAGCATGGAAGTAATGTCCTTAATTGTAATAAATTGAGCATCTGCATTCTCCAACTGTCCAATTTTGGGAACTGGCACTAGTACCAGTTCTTTGAACGAGCACTCAAAATTATTCAACAAAGAAGTTTTCAAACACAGATAGTCAGTTATGTCGTCGTTTTGCCATACAGAATGGGTTCAAATTTTAGGCTTTTGGGATGCTGGAAAATTTAGATAGTTTTACTGGGTGGATTAGGAATATATATATCTAGGGTTATTGAGTTATAAAAAATTAGGTGAGTTATGACATTTTCAAATACTGGGTCTTCCATTGCGCCTTAAAATATAATTTATGTAAAAATAAATAAAGAAACATTCAGCCCAATGCTGTTACCTAAATAACTTTGTCGTTTTGCTGATTGCTTAGAGCTCCTTTGTATGTTATTATGCTTGAAAATTCCATAACATTCACTTTCTAATTGCAACTACTCTGTCAATGTACTGCCAAAAATGCTCTCTCGCAGCCACTCAGCATTTTGTTCACCTCTACAGCCATCCTTCATATTCCAACTGCCAAGTTTCTAAACCAGAGTAGTAGTTGAATGTATTTGGAATCAATGAAACTAACCCTTCTCCATTTGAGGATAATTAAATTTGAAATTCTGTAAAAGGGTGACCCATAAGAGATCAAATTTAGTGTTTTCTGGTAATTTTTTTATTTCAACTATGCAATTTACCTTACAGATATGATTTGTCTTGTCAGGTGCGAGGCCCGACCTGTGCCCAGCTATTTCTGGACTACTTATCGGAGTCAAAGGAAGATGTGGGCATGAAGAATGTAATGGTTTTGGAGAGAGGGTTTAATGGGTGGCAGTATGCTGGCAAGCCTGTTTGCACATGTACGGACTCTCCATGCAAGGGCACTTGCTCCTAAATCCTAATAGCACCCAATTCAATATCTACATTTAGTGGGTTACTGTCTGCTTATGGATTGCTGGTTTTGATATTGATTTTTGGCCAGCTTGAATTCGCTGGTAAAAGAGTTGTTTGTTGTTACTTGCAGTAACAGTGGCTTACTTCTAGTGTAATATCTCATAGTTATTGCAATTGCTAATTTTTTTTTAAACATTTCATTTTCAACACATATGGTATGTAATATCTCATAGTTATCCGACATTGTGGTAATTTATATATGGTATGTACTCATATAAATGTGCGCATTTTGTGGTCTTACGAGTTTTAAGAGAGTATTGTCGTATTGATGTTAATTTTAGGTGAGCTTACATCATCACACACACAAAAAAAAAGGGTGGAGATTGATGTTGGCAAGCCACAGAACAGATTCGGATTAGTAATTGAGATACCAAAGGAGGAGTGAACTCTATCAAAACTTCGAAAATTCTAGTTATCTAAATTAATTATATTAGGTCTAAATAGTACATGGAAAATTCAATAGCTAATCATACTAAATTAGAGAATGACGGACAGATTAAATTAACAAAATTCTAAATTTAGAGTAATGTAATTTAACATATTTGACGGACAGATACAGTCCATCTTAAGCTGAAATTCACGTTTAAGTATCTTCCGATCTTAAGCTGAAACCCATTGGTTCTCCTGCTCAGCCGCTTCGCCTCACCGATGATGAGGCCCGATTGGAGTCTTCTCCCACCTGATCTGCTGCTGGTCATCTCCGAGAAGGTCGTCTTCTTTGGTGACTACATCCGTTCCATGCAGTCTGCCACCCCTGGCGATCCGCTTCTTCCCCCAGCCCAGCCACCTCCCTGTTCAAATCCCCTGGCTGATGCTGCCATATAATTCTAAGGGTAATGATAAAGATGATGATGCCCGTCTCTTTTATGATCTATTTACTTCCAAGATCCACAAGCTTGACCACCCCGAGACAAGAGGGGTTAATATCTGTGGGTGTTCGTACGGTTGGCTTGTTCTTCATGATGGTAAGGTGATGTCCCTACTTAATCCCATCATCCTCACCACAATTACCCTTCCACCTTACACAGAGATCCTATCTCCTTGGTATCATGACCGATATACCACTAAGACTACTGATAATTTAGGAATTAGGGAAGCTATACTCACATAAAGTCCATTGAATCCGGATTGTTTGGTTTTCGTCCTTACAAATGCCTTGTGGTGCTTGTCATTTTGTAAAATTGGAGACAACAAGTGGACACTCATCAAAGATTGTTTCAAGGACAGTGATACTATGTCACAAACTTTGCCCCCACAATCCTGTGATGAGGTGACATGTAGATCGGGAGGGTTATTTTTGTAAAATTTATTGGGTCGGAGGTACATTTTTGTAAAATTTTTAAGGTCATTTTTGTAAATATTTTCAAGGTAGGGTAATTTTGTAATTTTCATTGAAATAAAGGATATTTCTATAAAAAAATTTTGAAAAAAGAGATTTTTGTAAATTTTTGCCAACTTATCGCAGGGTGCTGGGGGCATTGTAAGTGGCAAGATATCTTTTTCCTTGTTTCAATTTGGGGTGGGCACCAACTATTGTGGACTTCACTCATAGCAACGGTTTCTTATACACGGTCAATTACTATGGAAATGTTACCATCTATAATCTTAATACTTCTTCAAAAAGAGAGATGATGGGGTGTTCTAGCATTGGACTATTATGGAATGTATCTAGTTGAAGGTGTATCTGGGGACATATTGCTCATCGAAAACCATATACCGGAACATAATAATGGAGTCCGTTTAAAGGAAACTGGGCATACGGTTTACAAATTTAGCAGAAACGAAGAGTCCGTGTGGATTAAAGTGACAGACTTGGGTGAAAATATGCTCTTTGTGAGTGGTGATAACCATGCGATCTCCGTCTCAAGTGCTGATCTACAATTGCCAAAATGGGTTGCGAATTGTTTGTTCTATGACTCGATAATAATTGAGGAGCGGTATCCAGATGAACGTAGCACATCATGTAACCACAACATAAATTTAGAGATGATAGGTAATAGGACATTGACTGATACAACTGGTTATCTAGGCTCGTTTTGTAAGAGTAGGCATTGGCAAAAGTCAATTCTGGTTGACACCGAATTTCCTCTAGGTTCGTTCTTCCATATATATGAGAGACTGTCTGTTCTCTGGATTAGTTACAGACTTACAGCGTCTGTGTTTCCAAGCTGGATGTTGGCGAGTCGGAACAGGTGGTACGAGATCCTGGCTGCACCAGCTATATATGTGGTTTCAGCCAAAGCTTTGTTTAGCTTTTAGCGAGGATTTAAGTTTTTTCTTTTTAGATAAAGATGAGGGTCAAGCCACTCAAATTTAAATGTCTATAAAAAACCTCCCATCCGGGTTTTGAACCTACGACCTCTCACACAGGGAACATTGCCCTTAGCCATTAGACCAAAGGCTGGTTCTCTTAGCGAGGATTTAAGTTAGTTGAACATGATACTATTTTCTAGTTCTACGAATAAGGGTGTAACATTGTAACGTAAATCTGCTCTTGAATCGCTGGAGGTGTTTATTTGCTTCATTACCAGAATTTAAATCTGCTCTTGAATTTAAGCTAGTTCTAGTTCTACGAATGTTGGTGTTCATCTGTAAACAAATAGTGTATGTCATTTTATTTTATTTTATTATTATTTTTTTTGCAGTTATTAGCATGAGAGTAATTTGGTGGGTTTTTTTTTTTTCTGAGTTGTGTGCAAAATTTCCTTGATTGGTATTATTCGTGCGATGAAAAGTACATGAGCTATGCACAATAAAATTCTAAATGCAATTTTTCTGTTATGTTGCTTTTAATTATTTTCTTAACACATCTAGCGTGTAATTGTTTCGCTCTAACAAAATATGCCACACAGCCAATATGAAAAATGTTTGCTACCACCTGAACAAACCCGAATGTTAATGGTGCAAGCAACCTCGTTCAATTTCTACTATTCATTACTCTCCCACACCCTACTCTATATTTTTGAACATCAAAAAGCTTGTAAGCAACATATTTCATTCAAAAAGTGATCTATAGAGAATAACAAGAACTTATCTGATCAAAAACAAAATAACACAAAATAACATATTATATTTACTATCAAACCTTCTAATTTCAATTAATATGATTATGTCTCTAACACTAGAGACAATTTTGAAAAAAGTACAAAATTTCTTTCTCAAAGTTACCGGCTTTAATGAATGAGGAGGGATCCAATGACACTCAAAATTTTGACACAAATGTTACACTAAATCATATAAATTTATAAAAAATCTTAAAAATATAAAATCTTTTACAAACATGTTCATTTACTTATAGATCGATTTTGTTTCAAATTTCATTCAATTTAAGTGTCATTTGATACTTCATCAACAACCATCAAGTTTATCTAGTAGTTAGAACGGTCTAAATTTAATGATTTTTGATGAAGTATCAAATGACACTAAAATTGAATAAAATTTGAAACACAATCGATCTACTTAAATATGTTTATAAAAGATTTTCCATTTTTATGATTTTTTATAAATTTATATGATTTTGGTGTAACATTTGTGTCAAAATAACAGTGTGTCATTTGATCCCTCCTCTTAATGAATTGCATCGTCTTTGGTTGAATAGATCAAAATTGTTGTTAAGCGTTCCGCAAAACTCCAATCTCTTAAGCTAAGTTGTTGAAGTTAAAACATTTAAATTGCATGAAGTATTATAATGTATATTTATCTTTGTTTACCCTGAGATAAGGCGGTGTTGACCGAGTGCTCATCCTCTGTAGCGCTGCATCCTGTAGCGCAGGATGTGCATCGTTAGATCATCTTAAAATCGAGCCAGCACAGATTCCGAGATGATATCTAACGGTTCACAACCTGCGCTACACAATGCAGCGCTACAGAGGATATGAAATCTAGTTGACCAACCAATGCTCCATTTTATTTTATTTTAGACTTCACTAGAAAGTCCAGAAAATAAACATACATGGTCAGCTGAGCAGCCTGAGCTCAACTCAACGCCGTACTCAACAAGCCAACCTCTGACCCTCTTCTCAATCCATGGCGTCCCGCCTTCTCACCTCCCGCCTCCGCTCCTCCCTCTCCCCTCTCCTCCTCCGCTCTTCCCTCCACCCTCTCCCTCTCCCCTTCCCCTCCTCTCCCATACCCCGGACCCCTCTCCCCCTTCCCTTCTCCACCTCCACGCGCCGTGCCGGCCCCTCCTCCCGGCCCCGGCACGCCGACATCGGCGCCCGCGCGCGGCAGCTGCAGAACCGGCGGCTGTGGACCTACGCGCTCACCTTCGGCTGCGTCGCGGGCTTCATCGTGATCGTGCTCAGTACGTTCCAGGACCAGCTGGTGTTCTACATAACCCCGACCGATGCGCTGTCGAAGTTCGCCTCCGATCCCAGCAAGAACAGGTTCAGGCTGGGCGGGCTCGTCCTCGAGGGGTCCGTGGTGCACCCCAGCCCCAGCTCCCCCGAGATGGAGTTCGTTGTCACCGATCTGATCACCGACATCCTCGTACGGTACTGCTGCTCAGATTCAGTTCCTACTGTGGATTAGTATTGTTTGTGATTGTTACCTAATTTATTTGTATCTGGTTGAATTGTTAGTACCTCATTACCAGTATGCCAGAATAATTGTTAGTCCAGATCGATTTGCATGTTCTTAATTTAGAAATATGAACTGGAAATTGATGCTGTGCTTTAGAGTTTTGAAAGGAGAAGTCGCCTGTGTACAGTTATACCAGAAATTAAGTTTCGAACTCAGAAAAAAAGAGTGGAAAGCTTAACCTCGTTGTACCACTAATCTCCATTTACCTCTTTAAATATAAATTTAGAACAATGATAAGTGAGATATAAGATGTTCTCTCCATCTCCTTCCTCATGTCTTCTCTCGCCGTTTTGTCACCCCCGTTGCAGCCGTTCCTTGGATTAGGTTACTTTTAAATTTTAATCAGTAGCCAGTGAACCAATTTAAGTACTTGTTTGTTGGTGGGACAGCATTACCTGATACATTATGTCATTCTTCGAAGCCAACAAAATGGAACAATATAGAAATTGTACTTGAATTTTCCATCCCTTCTGAAGTTTACCAAGTGGACTCATTGTTTTGGCTTTTGTACTTGAATTTGACAGTTTGTAGTTTGTACAAACTAGTTACATTAACTTTGATCACCAAATATTAAGCCATAGGTATAATTTTGAAAAATGATCAATCTAATGCCCATTAGCTGATGAGTCAATCTGCAGTCTTATCTCAAAGTTTGATAGCACTTGCATAGCATCATCTCATGATCTTGGTATCTAGCACTTTCATAAGTGGAAAAATAATCACAAACTAAGGACTGCTGGTTCTTTGTTGAGATTTTTATAATCATTGAATCGTGGGGGTTACAGTTCCGCACATGAGTTATGATCCATGCCAACTGACAAAACCATAACAAAGAAAATCCTGATTTGCTTTGAAACAAAATTATGAAGTAAATTGTCTTTGATATGTCAAACTCACAAAACTTTTCTGCTTTCCTTTCCTATTGCAGTTATGAAGGATCACTGCCTGATCTATTTCGTGAGGGGCACTCAGTGGTGGTAGAGGGTTTTCTAAAGCCATTTCCTGAGGACATAAAATCACAAAAATCGAAAACATCAGAGAAGGCAAGAAGTGGAGAATGCTTCTTCAAGGCAACAGAGGTCTTAGCTAAGCATGACGAGAAATACATGCCAAAAGAAGTAGCTGAAGCACTGGAGAGAAACAAGAAAAAGCTTGAGGCTGAACAAAACGCAGCAACCGTTGCTAACTAATTCATTTTGCCAATATAATTGTACCTCCTAGCTTGATATATATATTCTTTTGCCTATTTTGGGTGACATTTTTTTTTTCTCTTTTCATAACTTGGCGATGATTGCCAATGAATTTTGAGTGCTATTTCAAGAGGCTGATCTTGAGGGATTTAGGTTGTTTTCTTTTTGAAGATAGGGAGATCCAGATTATAGATCAATTTTGGTACGTTAGGTAGAGTTTTGTTGAGAGTGTCAAATTGAATCATATCATTTTTTTGATGGGCAATAATGATAGAAAACAGTGCTAAATTAATTACGATATTTAAATTTGTTATTTTGTGTTACTTGGTTTCTTTTCTACATCTGGATGGTATGTTAATATTGGTACTGCTAAATACCACATTGCCAGAAATCAGGCAGGATAGTTTGGTATGTCGCTTGAGAAAACAGTTTTAAACGATTTTGCACTGCTTCTGCTTGAAAGGTAGGAATTGTTTACTTCTTATGGATAAAAATCACATTATAAAGAATGATCATGAGATTGTTTACTTCTTAACATCATCTCATGATCATTATTTCGCTTTAACATAGCGAAAGAATGATCATCCATGAATTGAAACTCATAAATTAATGACATTAAAAGATTTGAATAAATCTATTCGAATTGTGTTTTACTTTAAATTAACTTAACAACTCGAATACAAGAGGAGAAACATGCTAACACATATGCTCTCATCTGTCGACGACTAAACTACCCCCTATTGTTTAATCTGTACAAAACTACCATTTGTTTCAACAGGAACCTCTAAAAATAGACGGACACAGACGACACTGATTTGAATCCTTCCAGAGTAACGACCAACTAAATGCAATATATATAAGAGCACTGTATACATCATATCACCAAACATTCACTACAACTATAAAATGATGATAAGAATTAAGAAGAAAAACATATAAACTCATAAGTAGGCTTTAAAGTAGCATCTAGCAAAATAACAAGTAGCTCAAAAAAAAAAAAAAAAAACACTTAAACTAGCAAATTCCAACAGGAAAGACCACTCAAGCATCACGATCCATCAACCTTTCAACTTGGACAAAACAATCTTCAGATTTTCTGATTCCTTTGTACCGGCAACCAATGCATCTACCAGTAGTCCTACCAGGTGATCAGATCCTTGATACAGGACCTCAACTATCTCAAGATTTTTGCATGGAGGTACTTTGATTGTTGATGGGGCATCGGCTCTTCTTCCCCCATAGCACAGCTACAACAAGAGAGAAATATAATCTTCTGTGTTTAGCAATTCAAGTCAAAGACTAAGGTAAAAGAATTAATGCCTTTGTAAACAATACACGTACATTCTATCCGCACGATTGTTAGTTTCTTCAAATTCGGCATACTCTTCAAGATCCAAGTTACCATTTGGAAACGAAAACAGGTACAAAAGATGATTGTAAAATTCTTGAGTTTATGAAATGTTGGCAACTCTGGTAGCACAAAACCTGGATGTTCCTGAATTTGAAATAAATAATAAACATGAGGTCAGAAACAATATAAGCCAATAAATATAAATTAAATAAGAATCTTGTTTATTCATAAACATAAATCTACTAATAATTTGTTACAAGAAAAGAAAGAAATTATATATCTCCACTCATAAAATGACAACATATATAATATGCATACCTCACGGGGGGGACATTGGACTCCTAACTTGAGATGTTCAACATTTGCAAGGGCACAAAGGAATGGAGCAAGTTTTTCACATAATGTGGTCTGTAGAACATTAATAATTTCAATATCCGCCGACACTAGAGATGGCATGCTCAGAGATTCTCGCGATGATAATGGCAGTTCACCATGATATGAAAATGATAGAAGTTCAGGGGTGTTTACCAGGAATCGGAAATCATGGAATATCTTACAATCAACAACAGAAAGGTGCTTCAGAGATTCATGAGAAATTAAATACTCACTAAAAAAGCAAGACTCTAAGTGAAGAGATTCCAGGATTGCACATCCAGAAAGAATGTTTGGAAGAAATGTGTCGCTCGCATCCATAAGACGAACGCTTAGTTTTCTAAGGTTCGGTAAATTTACTACTCCAGATGCACCTATTTGACAGTACTGCAGGTAGAGTTCCTCTAACGATGCGCAGGTGAAGATAAAGCTTGGCAAAGAGTTATCAGGTAGCATGGAGAGGTCAAGAACTCGAGTGTTATGCTTCACAGCGTAGCGAATCCACTCCTTTGTGTGAACTGCAAGCGCATCATCCTCCGCATACGCCGAAAAGAGTTCCTCCATAGCATTATCTGAATACCACATACCCAAAGATTGATTTCGGATGACGCGCTTGCAGAACAAGCGAAACACATCCAGATCTAAGGGCTCCCGTTTCAGCAGCACCATGTGCACAAACTTAGTAAACCTCTCGTAACTAATTCCGAATCGTGCATCCCGTTCCTCCTGTTCGGTAAAACTTAAATACGGATCGAAATCATAATAATCAAGGGAAAGGGAGGACAAACTTGTCCAGAGGCGCTCCCAGCGCTTCGACAACACGCATGTCTGGACCGCCTGTTTCATCTTCAACAAACCCAAGATATGATGAAGTATCGGGTCCGGCAAAGTGCTTACCAGATCAGAGTCCATGCTTCACTCTCCTGACATAGAAATAAACAACCAGAAACGCCTCAATTAGCTGAATGTATAATTATAATTATATACACAGGAAATACACAATTCTCTGTACTGATACAGAATGAAACAAAGAATAAACAGTAAAAACAAAATGAAAAGTGATATTTATCAAACTTATATCAGGCTAATAAAAACCAAAGGATTCAGAATGAAAGTAGACTGAACTCACTAGTCAAAAGCAGAAATGAAGTTAGAAATAATTTTGTTGTCAACTGGCTAGTGCATGTGTATATATATATATGGTAAACAATAAACATTCTTTTGGTTTTGGAGGGGTAGAAGATGAAGAGGAACAGGCAAAAAAAAAAAGACTCTTCATTTCTGGTAAGAATTAATTAAACACAAGTTACAATTAGATAATTTTTTTTTTTTTTTTTTGAACATTCAAGGCCCGTAGGCAACTAATTTCATTCACTTAAAAGGTTACATCAACGAGAAAGTAAAATAAAATTGTTTCTCAATATAAATCCAAAAGACACAAAATATCAACCAAAAACTTCTACAATAATTTATTTTGTCCCGATTAACTAACATAAAGAGACAAATTTTGAAGAAGCGCATGATTCATTGTGAAGTTACCGTCTTGGTTGTGATGAATTCATCATCTTTGGAACGATTGAAAAACTTCCTAAGCACTCCACAAATCTTCATTTCTTGAAACACCATTTTCTGTTGTAGAGCAAAATTCATTCTCGAGTGTTTTATGACATAACTCTCATAAATGAAGAAACAACGAAAGACCCTTCTTAAAACAAAAAGGGCGACGAAAAGACGGACGAAGAAACGGACAAAGCATTGACGAACCAACAAATATTGAAGGAAATCAATAAAAAAGAAGTAAAATATAAGAGATGTGGCGGGGGAGAGGCGGTATGCCTCTCCCCACCGAAGGATTTACTATTGGAACGGCTAGGCTTTCAAAGGAGGAGAGACGGCTTGGGTTTTCTAGCTATCAGACCGACCACAAGTAGATAATTAGTGTAAAAATATACTGCATCTTCTTCTTTTTCCTGTTTACTATTTCTACTTTTGCATTTGGTTTTGTGACAATTAATTGGATTCAATTCAATCTTAAATCAAACGTTTGAATTACCATGATAATAGTATTTGAAACTCAAACAAGCCACTTCAGTCCGGAAGTATTATATAACATCAAAATCTATAAGTTTAAACACGCAATACCAAATTTTAGTACTTCACAAATCTGATGCCCGAAATTTTAATCCAAATTGATTATAAAAATCTTCAGATTAGTAATTAAGAATACCAATTTTTTTTTTTTTGGGTAATCTCATATTTTGCTTCACAGTATAATAATACTTTCAATTCAGCACTTCATTGACTAAATTTTGGTTAGAACATCGCATAAATAATAATATAATATTACGTAAGCATCATTATTTTATTTTATCTCCTCTAATACTTTTCTAAATATACATTTCAAACACAATATATTCGTTTACTCTGGCTGATAAGTGATAACATACTAGAAGAATTATTTCATATTAATTTTTTTACGTGTAATATCTTAACATTACAATTAATATTTTTTAATTAGTCCATAAAATTAAAACTGATGGATAGTAATAATCATATAAAAAGGAATATAAACTCCATCCGAAAAATTAAAACGGATGGATCATTAATATAAAAAGAAAATAAAATACATCCGAACCGTTCGTCTTAATTAATTCAACAACTCGAATTAAAACGAGGCATGCAGATTCATGGTAGACGGACCGACGCACCTATTTATTGTGGCGTGAAAATCAATTTAATTTTTCATGCGTGAACGACCCAACAACTCCATTTTTTTTTCTTAATCTGCACAAATCTACCCTTCGTATTCAGTTATTCACAGACAAGCCCTTGGAAAGAGATGGACAATTATAAATTGCTTACTTAGTCTCATTCTTTTACTTATTTATTTTTTGCTTACCTTTCATTCTCGCGTCAATTGAAAAGTAAAAAAAAAAAAAGAACAGAGTACAGTACACATTTATCTTTGCTCAGCCTCAGCTGCACCAAACGGTCCAAAAAATGTCCTACAAAAATATTTATACAATTCTCTAACTTAAATCTAGAGAAAAAATAAATAAAAGAATACTTTACTTTTCCTATACAAAATTACAAAGCAAGGAATTTCCGCTCATCTGCTCCCACTGTCCTCACCAGCTCAGCAGTCATCACACAGCATAAAACAACAAAGCTGGGTCCCACCCACCATCCTCACATCAGTCCCTGTCTCTTTCCTTTCCTACTTCCTCAGTGCAATCGTCACCCAACATCTATACCTCAGTCTACTCTTTGCTACGGCGGTAACACAACCTACTTCACTCCCTCCAATCAAACCCACCGTCTCAATCCTCCGTTAAAATCCGTAGAAACCGTCGGCCGTCATTTATCCCAAAGGTCGCTAAAATCGCACTCAAAAGGCACACTGTATTATTCCCACTCTACCGCCACGTGCCGGTCACTTGTCTCCGCCACGACCGGTCAAGCTTCCCTGCCAACTCCCGGATCACATGCCACGTCGCATCTCCCTCCATCACACGGCTGTTAAACAGCAGCGCGCGCCTCTTTACCGGATCCCACAGGTTCCGCTGGATCGCAGTGAGGTTCGTCCGCACCACGTGGTCTAGCACCGCCTCTAACTCCCCAACATCTCGCTCCGGTATTCTCAGCGATATATCATCCCATTTTATCGTGCGGTCGAACGGCAGCCGGATATCGTCCGCGATGATCACCGGGACGCACCCGAGCTGGACCGACTCCACTAACCGCGGGCTCCACGGCGCCCAGCCCAGCGGGCAGAGGCAGAACACGGACCGCGATATCTCGGCGCGATAACCGTCCAGACGCTTCCGCTTCAGGTAGAATCTCGGGTTCTTACCGTAGCGTCTCAGAATCTCGGTCCTCACCTTCCTGCGTCAGAATTTTAATACCGTTATTGTAAGTTGTAGAACTGTAGAAGTATAATCAATCAAACAAACGCGTGTGGAAATTGGAAAATGGAAAATCTAGCGGACATATTGATTGCGTTACGCTGCTCCGCGTGGTATATTACATCATCCATTTGAACTTTTCAAGAGAGTCCATATAAAATTCAATAATTTGGAATTTATGATCAGGTCAAAATATTTGGTATTACGGTTTTTAACCCAACAAGTTATTAGCAGGAAAATTTACAAACGGAGATATCATTATACGTTTATTAATTATTTAGTTAGCAGTTATTTGCAAGAAATTCAATTGTTTACCATCCAAAAAAAAATATGAAAATCTAATTTGCAAGGATGTAACTGTAGATTGAAAAAAGAAAAGATGAGGAAAGTGAGAACTTTACTTGCTGTAGAAGCGGCCACTGATGTTCTTCGGATGAACCTCCATTTTGCCACGAAAGAAGGCGAAGATGTCGCGCCGGACGGCGGCCGGGTCGGGGTACTCCGCCGACAGCTGGGGCACCACATACGGCGGTATCAGCACGTGCTCCACCTCCTGGCACACGTGCTTCCTCTTCACACCAAACGTTTGCAGCAGTATTGACTCTTTCAGGAACTCCGGTATTCCATCCGCAATCGCCACTTCCTCCTGTTGATTTTTTCAACACATGTTAGTTCTCCAAATTCTACAAATTTTGTGCACAAGTTGTTGTTCGATTGTGTATGTAATTGCATGTACCATGGGGTGGAAGCAGGCACCGAAATCGTGCGACGCGACGAAGATGTGGTCGCGGCCACGGGACCGGTTCCAGAAAGGGAAATTCGCGGCGATCAGATCGATGGATTCCTTAATTAGCGGCTTCGCATGGCTTAGAGAGGGAAAGCCGTTGGGCGTCGAGAAGTTGCACGAGACGTACACCGGGACGAAGAAGAAGTCGGCCTCGTTCGGGTCGGTGACGCGGCCGTGGTACGTGGAAAGAGCTTCGTGTATCGCCACCTCCGCTGCGAATAGGTGGGTGCTGCAGCGGGGGTCGGACAGCCAGTCCTTATTGAACCTTCTCGGTAGCTCGTACAGGTAGATTTTGACAGGGGAGGAGGAGGAGGTTGAGTACTGCAGAGACTCGGCGAGGGCTCTCGTCGTGCTCTTCTGAGGGAGAGTGGTTCTTTTGAGAGGCAAGTGGTTGGAGAACTGGAGAGGGGAGGTGGTGGTGGTACTGGAGATGAACAGATACAGAGACAGGCCAAGCCAGAGAACCCATTTGTAGTACTTTTTGAGCTTCTCCAAGTAGGGGTAGTACCTGTGGTGACTTCTTCTTTGCCAAAGCTTCATTCTTTGAGGGTGCAGAGGTCTCCTTTCTGGCATGGTATGGTAGCCTCAAAATAACTCAAAAGAGTATGTACAGAGAGAGTAGAGAGAGAGTTTGGAGAGGGAGCTGGGTGGGTGAAGACTGAAGAGAGGTTGTGAAGGAGCTTTCTGAAGTGGAGTAAGGAAGAAGACTAGAGCGTAAAGAGTAGTCTGGTTGGTTGGTTCAACCTCAATTAAATCAATTCTTTTGTTTGTTTATTTTTCTTTGTTGGTCTTTGGTGTTTGTTGGTGTTGGTGGGGAGCTTGTGCTTGTGCGGCTGTCAATGGAGGAATTGGATATTGACAAGGGAGAGGAGAGAGAGAGAAAGAGAGAGGAAAGGTTGGGGAGGTGAGAAAGTGGAGTTATTTATTTCGAGCAATAATGACTGACTACTTGTGTGTGTAGTTGTGTCGTATGGAAATCCGAAACGGAACGGGGTTTGTCTGCTACTTTGCTTGTGAGATGTATGTAACTTGCGAGGCGTAAATTGCACACAACCCAAACACATCACAGTGACGGGTTTTCAGCTGTTGAAAGTTCTTTTATTTCAAAAATAATAATGACCCGGGCCGAGAGGTTGAAGCCCGTAGGCGATTTTATTTCTTGTTTCAAATGTTGTCCTGAAATTTTTGGAAAGGCCTAAAATTTTATATCTGGAGCTTCAAATGACCTCACAGGGCCCAACGTACTTCTAAAAAAAGCCCGCTATATGTTTCGTCTTCAAGTGCTGAAATAGGGAAAGAGGGCCTTCGATAAATAAAAATTAAAAAAGAAAAGAAAAGTACATTTAACGCTAAAGTTTTATTTATCTCGTGGGGTACGTAAAAGACTTCAGATTTTATTATTTTAATCACGAGTCATTTTTAATGCATCGAAAGAAAACAGATTTTTATTTATTGACAAATTAATATTTCAATACCAAAATAAAAAATGGAGGGTCCAATGCCAAAATTTAATATTTATTAAATTCTCAAACAGTCCGAAATTAGTAAATTTCTATGAACGTTATCAATTTTAAAGTGGATAAACTCCAACCAAACTCAACGAGTCCCGAGAAATATTTGTCTTCATGTATATGTATATCTAATTTAATTTTCACTTTCATGTCTGTTGTAGTCAGGTTGGAAAGGTTGACCTCATGGTCTGATGCAAATTTAATCCAAAGACCAATTATTTTATTTTTCTTTTTTTTTTTTGCAAATTTTGCAAGGACCGAATTAGTTTTTATGCTAAAAGTTAGATACTCTCTAAAGTTTAAGAATTAATTTTGTGCTATATAGAAAGTGTTGGAACTTGTTTGATGCAAATAGAATTTGAATTTTACTCTAATGATTTCACTATTTAAATTTTCTTTCCATCCAATGACGATAAATAAATATTATTCAATATTAAATTCATTTGTAATTGACAAGATTATTTAGGTGTGACCGTGTGAGGAACAACCTAAAAATTTAACGGTGGGTTATATTTTTCTAAAGAAGTTTGGACACCAATTGGGGTCCGTTTGGATTGTGCAAGGATCAGTCAAAGAATAGTAGAAAGAAAATAGTATATGAGATTAGTAAGAAAATAGTGATTTTTAGATTAGCTAAAGAATAGTAGAAATATGGTGCTATTCGGGATAGTAAAAATGTTGTTTGGATTGTTTGTTTAGAATAGCGATGGATGGTAGAAAAGAATATTAGCTAATCCATATTTACAAGGAATAACGGATTAGTCACTATTCGGACTAATCCGGATTAGCATGTATACGTTTGGATCACACAAAAGTTAAAAATAGCTTACTAATCTGATTAAAGTACTATTCCAAAGCAATCCAAACGCATCCCAATAATTGAAATTGAAATTGAAATATCAGAGATCCGCATCGCCAAGAAGCTCACTCTCACACTCTCACTCCCCTCTTCGATGGAAAAGACATGCTGACGAGGCGCTTTGTTATCCGTTCGATTGCTGCCCCACTACAGGCCAAACACAACATACTAAGAACTGTCCATTTTTCTCAACAGGATACTTCCTTTTCATCCCTTCTAGCGTAGAGGAGTGTAACTGCTGAGCTCAATTCCAAAGCAACTGGAGCGAACACACAGTCAAAAGAAATAAAAACCTCTCCATTTCGGATCACGATCATATGAGCCGTTGGATTGCCTCAATATTCGTGTAGCTCGGATCTCAAGACAATCCAACGGCTCACGTGATGCACTGCACATTGCAGTACATCAGAGGATATGAAATCCAAAAGGATCTCGAAAGAAAATATCCTCCTACCTCTTCCTCTTCCTCTTCCTCCCTTTCTTTCTGTGATTTCATTCACAAATCAAGGAACGAAACGTCAAGCAGCGGATCCATGATTCAGCTCCGCTCCGGCTAGGTGATACTCGAGCTCACCTCCTCCCTCTCCTGTCCACACTTTCTCCGATCGTGAATTTCAGCTCAAGATCGTCTCTTTTTTTTTTATCGAATCGCATTGAAATTGCTCTTCTTTTTGTTTCAGATACTTTCGGCAGCATATATTCTGTGTTCGTCCCGCGATGAGCTCCCTGCAGTTTCTTTTCAAGTAATGATGATGAGAGAAAGAAAACATCTTCATTTTAGGTTTTGCTACAAGTATCTGCTGCAAATTCACTGTTTAAATTTTATACGATTGTTTTTGTTTTTTTATATCAAAACAGGGAGCCGGTGGTTCTGAGCTCAAGATCGCACGGTCTGGTTGCTCATGGTCTTTCAAGCTACCAGAGGAAACCTTTCACTGTTAATCTGGTAGCAAATCTTACTCTAATTTATTATTTATAGTTTGTATATTTCAGTTTTGAATTTGAGTGCTGACATGTAGTTTTGTTCTCAATTGCAGATGCGAGGGATGAGGCGTGGTGGCATCAGTGCAAAAGTTGTTGGAAAAGTGAGTAATGAACTCGATAGTTGAAAGATACATAACAACTGATGGCTAATTCTGCTCAGATTGTATCAGAATTCAAAAAAGTTTTCAATTTTGAAAATAATTGAAGCAGTACCTGTTAGTTGGATGCAAAAGGATCTTAACAGAAGGACAAGTTTGTAAAAATTTTAACGCCATTACTTAATTGGGAAGCAAAAAAACTTGTGTGATTGGTTAGAAGTTTATACAATTTACAAGTCAGTTTTTTTTTTTTTTTTTTTTTTTTTTTGAGAAAAGTAGGTTCAATGCCCTACCAATTCCATTACAGAATCTTAAATTAACAGTCTTACAGAAACACAGCCCACATCTTAAATTTACAAGTTCAGGTTAAATGTTATGAAGGTACTGGTACTTGTCTTTTCTTTGCTTAACGTATTCTGCACAACTGCCAGATCAATTCCCTTCAGTTGTTTCCAACTCCAATGTGTGTCAACATTGGGATGACCTACTAAGGCTTAATTGGGGTTGGCTGCTAATATGAAATTTAACTTCCCCCATTTTGTTCTTTAGCGTTCTAGAAATGTGGTTTTATCTTTTCAGGCACAATCAGCTGCAAGTACTGAGAAAACTGATTCTGATGAAGAATCTGAAAAATCAGATACATATAGCCATGACATGACAAAAGCAATGGGTGCAGGTTTGTAATTTAAACTTTGATCTTTTTGCCAGTACTCAACAAGGATAGCTGAAAATAATTCAAAGGCATTTTGCAAATGAGCATCACATTGCTATACTTGAATAAATTAAATTCTTCTAGCCACAAATTAGAATCAGCCAAAGGAAATTTAGTTATAGGGTTGTGCATTTTTTGTAAACTAGTTTGTAAAGTTCTCATTGAGATAATTTGAATGATATGGGGACAATTTCATCATTCAGGATAGTCTTGTTGAGCTGTTTGGAGGTGACCTTATAAATGGGGTGATGTAATTGAAATATCATAATATTATAAAATATTTAATAATTTTAGTACAATTTGCTAGTTGTTTGTTTTTTGAACGGTCTTGACATCTTTCTAAATTTTCTTTGCTGGATTTTTTTTTTCTTAATTTCAATCTAGTGTTGACATATCGGCATGAACTTGGGATGAACTATAATTTTATTCGGCCCGACCTGATTGTGGGATCGTGCTTACAGGTTTTCTTTTCCAGACAGTTTTGTATTGAATGTCCTGTTTTTTCTTATGCTCATTTAAAATCTTTAAAAAATTAAATATTTTTTTTAGACTCCTGCAGATGTGGACAAGCTTCGGAAGATAGGAGTTAAAACTATTTTTTGCTTGCAACAGGATCCAGATCTAGAGTACCTTTATTTTCTAATTTTACTAGATCTTTATTTCTTTTGCTTGCTGCTTTACTTAAGTAGAATATATGTTCATTCATCTGTCCAAATGTGATTTTTTGATGGTAAAGTTCTGATAATGAATGAGCAAACTGTGTACCTTATTCATACCCTTCTGTTTCTTGATTCTTGTTTGGTTTAGACTTGTTGCCATGCTTTATTGTGTCCTTTTGTGTTATTCACGTACTAAGTTAAACACAGGCATGCCTCTAATTTATATCATATATTACCTCAGGTACTTTGGAGTTGATATTGCTGCCATTCAAGAATATGCATTGAAATGCGGAGACATTGAGCACTGCCGTGCTGAAATCAGGTAAAATTTAATGAGATTCATAAATTCATATTTAGTGCTATTAAAGAGTATTTTCTCTCAAATTTTGCTGGTGATTGGTTGTGCTAAAAGTGAATGTATTAGCCAATTGCTATTATTGTAACTCTGGATTGTCATCTTTCAACGTGGTCCTAACTTGTTGGATATATTGTGTTATTTATCAGTTCCTCTAATTAATCAGATGAGCTTTATTTGAGGCATTGATGCTTTGGTTTAACCTTGTTAACCCTCAGTTATCAAAGTTATAGTTCTAAACCTGCTAATTAAAATCAAATTAAAATGCACCAACCGTTTTCTTACAATTCAAATGTTATTGTTCTTCAACTTATACAATTGGAACCTCATTGTATCTATTAGCCCAAAGTGTAAAGTGTTCTTAATTAGCCCATCATCCTCAGATTTACCTCAAGAAGCTATTAAGCACTAACAACTCAAGAGAAAGAAAAGAAAAAAAAAGTTGAATATTATAAACAACTATGTATATGTTTTTGTAAGGAAGCATCAACCTTTTATGATTATTGTGATCGTAGGGATTTTGATGCATTTGATCTGAGACTGAGACTACCACCAGTTGTTAGCAAACTACATAAGTTGATTAGGCGCAATGGTGGGGTCACCTATATACATTGTACTGCTGGAATGGGACGAGCACCTGCTGTTGCAGTATGTTTTGCATGAACACGTTTAGTATTAAGAAATTAAAAAGTACTGTGATATGAGTAACAAAATGTGCAAATTATTTAATCCCTCCATTGTTTGTTAATGTTACCTTTTGCAGGTGGCATACATGTTTTGGATTCTGAATTACGGCCTTGGTGAAGCATATCGTCAATTGCTGGTAGCACTTCCATTATTTCTATATGTCATCTTTATTTGTTATTCTTTAAAAGTTTATGCCTGAGTTTATGTACTCAGGCAAGTTTATATTCAGAAGCGAATATGGTAGTGGATTTGAAATGAGAAACATTATTCTAGAAAGTAAACTTGAAAGACTTGTCGTCATATGTTTTGACCATCCAATAATCTATTTTGGGACATATATCTGATGAAATCTGGTGTACAAATAATTTTTCATTTTTTTGAGGAAGAAAATTGATTACAAGAATAACTTATTTCTGCCAAGAGAATATTATTTTTCTATAATCATTTTGTAGCATGCACTATGCATATACTGATTTGTTGTGTTCATCTTTAGAGCAAGAGATCTTGTTTTCCAAAATTGGACGCCATTAAAGGTGCTACTGCTGATATTGTAAGTCATTTATGTATTTTCCAGAATTTTAACTAATTTTGTAAATGCACCTGCCTGATATACTTGTTCACCACTATCTGCCAGATTTTGCATTAGTTAAATCATGTGATGCATAAAGTTTTACTTTTTTTTTTAATTCTTTCTCACCTACTACTAATTGATTGACATTTTTATGTGTACTATTAGCTAACAGGCATATCAAAGGGTACTATTACTCTTGAATGGCAAGGTAGTGACTGTTCCACAGTAGAAGTTTCTGGACTGGATATTGGTTGGGGACAGGTAATTTTGCTCAATGGATTGCTTTGACAATTGAAAATTTCCTCCAAATGCACCAAGCAATTTAGAATTTGTAATTTGTTCTGGTAAACTTGTTATAGGATACTACATTTTAGCTTCAATTTTCTTTTTTTAATTTTGGTACATATCTGATAGGGCCCAAAGGTTTGGGTCTTCCTCATATTACGCTTCATTCTACCACAATTCATCAAGGGTTTCATGCCGCCATACAGGATCAAAGAACTACAAAATGTGAACCATGTGATCACCTCCACCATTATAGATAGCACAACAATGTATTAGGGTACCAAATACTAATGCTAAAACTAGCTGCCTCGCCATCTCTTTCTTGATGATTGTACAATTGTTGTCCACGTGATCTAAGAAACAAACACTTGGATCAGCCCATATCCCTCGAGGGGTGCTCACTTGCTGAATCTTTTTTTTTTTATTATTTTTTAATCATTTTTTTATAAAATATACGGATATAAATGGTGTGAGTGAATTTAGTTTACCATTATGTGTTCCCAGGAAAAAGTGAATAACCTAATTTATAATGATCTAATTTCTTTTTGTTAAAGTTTCAAATACCTGTATCCAAAATTTAACAAGTTCATATGCTAAATATAGTTTCTTTCACTTTTATCAGAGAATACCTTTGACATATGACAAGGCAAAAGGTGTATGGAGTCTTCAGAGGGAGATAACTGTGAGTTCAATTATTTTAGTAATAATAATTATTAGATAATTCAATTAGAATGCTATCTTGAAGGTTATTTTTGCAAAAATTTGGTACTGTACAATGCTGCTACATGTTATTGAGATGCAATTGAACTGATACAATACTGTTAATTTATCAGTAACTTTTTGGTGAGAACCAAGGCCATGCTAAGTGAAGACTCAAGTTGTTAGGTCCAAAACACAATCAAATGTTGCAGATAAAATAATTCTTGGTCTAATCTGGTATCAAGAGGCAAGAGCAACTGCATATTAGAAATCAAGTAATCAATTTATTGATTAATGTATTGTTAGGAGGGGCACTATGAATACAAGTACATTGTTGACGGTGAATGGAAATGCAATGAAAATGAAGCATTAACAAGCCCAAATGGAGATGGACATGTGAATAACTATATTCAGGTGAGGTTATTTCTTAAGTAGAATTGCAAAAGACGCAACTAATCCAGAATTGGTCCAGAAATTTGTTTCTAGTGTCATATTGTTCTTTATAATCATAAGGCTTGTAGGTGCAGGTCCTTTACGTACCTATTTTTTTTTTAATACATCTCTGTCATACATAAGTCTTTTGAGACATGAAACCCACCTACATATCCTGCAAATTTTCTATGTGACATTACCCCTCTATACCTATAAGAGCATCATCCCTTAGTTCTTTTACTAAGGTTCTTTGGGCAATTATCCCTACTGAAAACTCTGGATGGGTGTCTCATTATCTCCATTCAGTTACTGCTTTTTCTGGTATACATGCATGTCATAATAAAAATTTGCTATTGTAAATTGTACAAGTCTGAAGGATGAAGATTATTAGTTCATATGCAATAAAGATTTTTTTATATTTTTAATAAAGGTCTATAGTGAAGGCTCAAGTGATGAGGAAAAAGAATTACGTGACCGTTTAATTCATGGAAACTGTGAGTTGACAAAGGAAGAGAGGTTGATGATTAGAGAGTTCCTTGAACAATATGGAGAGTGATACGATGATACATGTAAGTGGAACTTTTCAACTTGTGTGCCACTTCTGATTTTGGTGCATTTTTCTTTATTAAGATAAGATGAGGCTGCTTATTTTGTAAAAATTATCTTGATCTTTCAGGAGGTACATTGAGTAATGCTCAAGAGGCATTTGCATATCCGGAGAGGCCTCTTTGTGGCTAGTTATATTATGTAAATGTTTTTATAGGGGTTATATGTAGATAAATTAATAAATGTGGCAGTCAATTGGCAGCCATTTTTTTTTATTTGTTGATACATGTCTTCCTTTTACCTTATTATAAGAAAACTGTATCACCCGAATATCAAATGCTCTATTGATAATTATAAGATAACTCATCCTTTTATTATTTTTTTGCCATAATTCATAAATGCCCGTCGGTTCTTTTTTTTTTTTTTTCCTTCTTGAATATCGAGGTACAGGTGTCAGAAAAAAAAAATTCCATACGCTTTTGTATAATTGCATGCAATAATGATGATGTAGCACCTACAAAGAACACCGGATTCCTTGAAAATTCTATTGGGAAAAATAAAAAAGGAGATGATAATTGTCTTCCTTAAAAATCTCTCTTATCTACCCTCAAGATATTTTTAGTTGAAATTTTTTTTTAAATGCAATAAATCACTTTTACTAATTGCAATTCACATTCTCAATCATGCAAAATACCCGTACATGTATAATAAAAAATAAAGAATAAAAAAATTCACTTAAATTTTATGAGAGAGAAAGAAAGAGAAAATGTTATACAAATTTAGTTTGTGAGATAGATGAGAGGAAAAGTTATGGGACAGACATAATTTCTCAAAAAAAAATTGCAATATCTATTTCATATGGCCCACAAGTTCCCGGCCGAAATGTAAATATGAAATAAATAAATAGAGCAGATGATCAGGTTATCATATACTACATGACTAGTCCGGCGGTCCGGCCTTCCAAATAAGATACTTGGCATTGTGGCAGGGACAATAGAAAAATGGAACGCACGTCCATTCCATTGTAAACACTATAGTGGAGCTCACGTCTATACATTCTCCATCTTTATAACTCTTGACACAATGACGCCCATGAAATTGTAGAGACCATATTAGTACCGAGAGATATCAGAAGGAGAGGAAAAGAAGAGAAATGGCCAGGTTTCAGGTTCTTGCTTTGGTGGCTGTATCAGTGCTTCTGATGAGCCCAGTGAACGTGTACGGCACCATGTCGTCCGACGCAAAGGAGTTCACCATCTACGGTCAAGTTCTGTGCCAGGACTGCTCCAAGGATTACAACACTTTCGTCAATGGCGCCACTCCGATTGACGGTAAATTAACTTTCACAAATAACTATATATATATATCAAGTCACTCAAATTTAAATATCTATAAAAGATTTTCTATTTGGGTTTCGAATCTGTAACCTCTCACACAAATAGCGTTGTCCTTAGCTACTAGACTAAAGGTTGATTCCTGATAAAATTAATTTTTGATCTATTGTCAACAAACTCAATGCACAAACATTATTCAACTATGTTCAACTGTGCAGGAGCCAAGGTTGACATCACATGCCCTGACAACAACGGTCGTCCGGTGTACCACTACTCCGACGTCACGGATGGCACCGGCTATTTCAGAGAGACAATTCCTTACAGCTACTACAATTTCATCTTGAATCCACAGGACTGCATTGTCAGGCTGATCTCCTCTCCCACAGAGTGCAACATCCCCACGAACTACAACCACGGCAAGGAGGGCGTCAAGCCGCAGCACCCGACCACATGGCACCCCGACAAGGTCGAGTACTTGACCGGCCCGTTCTATTTTACTAGCCCACAGTGTGCCATTCCAGAGTAGAGCTTGCTTTTCATGACACCCGAACGGCATCAGTTTTTTCTTCTTTTCTTTTTTCTTTTTATTTTTGGCTTGCTTGCTTTCTATTCTGTCACTGTGCTGGTAATAATGTGAGGTTATAATTATATATATCGTTCTGTATTGAGGTAGATTTGTGAGGATATAAGATATCATATATGCTTGTTTTGAATGTAAATTGTGCTGCGTAAGGAAACTGTAAACTAAGAAACTTACCACATATTTTTGTTATTGTGTTTATCAATTATTACATCGGTTTATATGAAATCATTAGTTGTATAATTTTACTTCATTTTTATGTGAGACCTGAGACTGGGACAACTTCCACAAGAAAATTCTGATTGAATGTTTGACTTTAAACTGGGATTGTTTTTCGGTGAGATTGAATTAGGATTTAGGCCCAAAATAAGCCGAGAAGGTCCAGGCTGTGGCTGTGGACCTGCAGCTACTTTTTCGGTTTTCCCCTGTTTGCACTTACTAGTAAAAAGGTTGGAATTACTATTTCTTATAAAAAATTTTTAAGATAATATCTAATGTGTCTTAAATTGAAATAAATATATGAGCCTTAAATTTTAATGAGCTAAGAAGGTTAATGGACATTAACGTTCGTCAACGGTGGTGATCAATCTAAGTAAACAATCAACGACTGATATTTATTCTTTGAGAAAGATAGATCTTTGATGTCAAAAAATCTAATATATTTTTATTAGGAGTAAGGATTAATTTTTTTTTTAGCATTTAGAGAGGTTCCATGAGAAACTTGAAATTAGAAGAGAAATGAGAATTTTCTTTTCATATTTTTAAATTGGAATTTGTTGCTAGCGAGTGAATTTGAGAAAGACTTTTAGAGCGAGAAATGTTAGCTGTGTTGTTATTGTTTTCAAAGCAAGCGATTAATTATTATGCGTTCATTTATTGTATTTTCTACGTTGATATTTTAATGCGCGTAAATTATAAAAATAATACGAAAAAAATAGTAAATTTGCGATTGATGATGAACTTTTAGTGATTTTAAATTAGAAAAAATAGACATGGATCTAGGTATCTTACTTCACAGTCATTTTGCCATCTTGGATTTATAGAATATAATATTTTTTGAGAGGAACCCGTAGGGAATATAATATATATTCGAGTACATATTACTTTTCACATTTTTTATCGGATAAAAAAGTTCATCATAAGGCAAAAATGGAACCAAAGAAATCAATACAACAACAGCAGCAACTTAAGCCTTTAGTCCCAAACAAAAAGGACTTGTAGACATCCAATTAAAAAATGTTATACTTGTGATTGCTACTGTGATAATAAATGATGGGAGGTATCAGGTATCCAATGAGAAATGACTATTTTGACAATCTTAATAACTGAAATTCAAATAAATTCAACAAAAATCTTAAAAATAGAAAAAAATTTACAGATGAATTTTTTAACTTATTGGTTGAAAGTGTTTCAAATCTCAACAATTATAATTAAACTATAATAAACTACCAAATATAATTCAAATCGTTCGAAATTTAAGACACAGTCAGTATAAAGTTTCACAATATTTGTATCAAAGTTCTTATATTTTTTTTTCTCTAATTGTCCGTTATAAAGATTGTCAAGATAATCATTGTTATTTAATCCCTCCTCATAAATAATTGTACTTTCAAAGTACATTTTTCCAATTAAAAAAAGAATATAATTCAATACATTTAAAACATATTCAACCAAGACGAAATCGTTACATGGGTTAATATGAGATCAGCTGCCGGGCTCTCACAAGTATTTCCAGCGCAGAATGCTTACAATTAAATTCAAAATTCTTTTTTTGAGATGTTGATCCATCTAGCTAAATATTTATGTACTGATACCTTTATGATTTCAAAATTTAATCAAAATCTTTCTAATCATATTGAAATTTTCATAATTTATATACATATATTTTAATTTTCATAGCTGTTAAATCTTAAAACTCATAAAAAAATTAGACCGGATGTTCTAATTCTAATTCCAATCAATGCGTTAGCCCCTCCCAGCCTCCTTCCCTCGTAGAAGTGGCATATTGTCGAGTCGAATCAGGGTCAGTTTCGGATTCGAGTCAGGTCAATTTGACTAAATAGAAATATCGGGTCAGGTATCGGTTGACGGCTGCCGGCATTTTTCGGGTCGGTCGGGACAGGTATCGAGTATCGGGTTGACGTCTGTCGGTATTTTTTTGAGTCGGATTGGGTTAGGCGGGTTTCTCGGGTTTACAGATTTTGCACCTCTATTCCCGAGTCATCTCGGGGTTCGGTTCAGATTAAGTTTGGGTCTCTGACTTTCCCCGAAACACAAATTAGATTGTATTTAAGTCAGTTTGACTTTCCTTTAAAACTCGGTCAGATTTTGCCACCTCTGCGAGTCCCTCGTGTCATGTCACGTTTCCCGACCCACATTCCATAGCCCCCAATTTAATAATCGGAATGGGACTCCGCAAAGACCATTGTCCATGTCGTTCTTGTAAATCTTGTCTCTTCCTTTCCTATGCAACCTCTTTAATTAATCCTCGATAAACAAAACAAAAACAAAGCCATCATTCATTCATTTATTCCTCCACATTCAGTCCTCCCGAGTGCTCATCCTCTACGCGATCCGACGGACGTAGCTTATAGGAGAGTTGTCAAGATTTACGAGCACGAATCATAATGCAGATCGGACGGACAGATCTGCACAGTAGGATACTGCGCAGCAGGCGATAAGGACTGAGTCCCCTCCCTAACCGAGCTGAAATCAGCTGCTATCCAAATCAGATCACAGGCCCTGACATCCTATTCCAACGGCTGAGATTATCTCAATAAAACCCCTCCTAAAAACCATATGCGTCGGATCAGAATATCAGGGTCCTGACATCCTATTTGGATCGCAGCGGATACCGACTCCTCCCTGGTCCATGAATTAAACCAATTCATATCCTCTACTGCGCAGTAAGTTACTGCGCAGCAATTCAACTGTTGGTTCTGCTTTGAGATTCGTGCAACTCAATCTAAAAAAAAGCTCTCCTTAATCCTCATCGTTGATTCGCTGCGCGGTATTTGATTCAACTGTTGGCTCTGCTTTGAGATTTGTGCAACTCAATCTCAAAAAAAGCTCTTCTATAATCCTCATCGTTGATTCGCTGCGCAGTAAAATACTGCGCAGCAGAGGATGATAAGCACTCGAATTAAACAAATCATATCACAATTTCACACCCTTCTTGATTCTTCCCTTCTCTCTCTTTTCCTCACTCACTCTCCCATCCATCTGAGAACCATCACCATGCATTAAATTAAATGGTTAAATCCCCCTCGAACAAACCTCGAACCCCATTGGCATTCTCCCCATTCTCCAAACATGGCGACCGGGGTGTCGAGGCGGGGCGCGCATATCCTCCCCGACACTCATCCCTCCTCCTCCTCCATCCGTCTTTCCTCATCAGATCGCGCCTCAGCCTCTATGCGGTCGCGGCGGGACCAGCGGCCGCGGGCCCCCACGACCTGGCACCGCAAATACTGCGTCTACTGCGTCGGCCTCTCCATGGTCGTCCTCTGGGTCATCGTCCTCGCCGTCTACCAGCAGGAGAGCGGCGCCTCCGTCAGCGTCGAGGACATCATGCGCGGCTCCCCCGCCGACATGCTGCTAATGCGTAGTAACGGCGACCGCACCGGCGGCAATGCGCGCGGCTCCGTCGGCTCGATCTCGCCCTTCTGGGAGGCGATGTCGGTCGACGTGAGGTTCCCCGATGGGACGCTCGAAGGCGAGAGATCTGCGCGGGAGAGTTATGGTGTATTGAGACCGCCGCGTCTCGCTCTCGTGAGCTGCTTTGCTGTCTGCTCAAAATGAATATATATGGAGTTGTTTCTGCTTAATTAGGTTTTTACTGTTGGTTGCAGGTTGTAGGAAGTGGAGGAAGAGATGATGATGCGCAGCTGCTGATGCTGCTCACTCTCACCAGGGCACTAACTGAGCTTGGATATAGATTCACTGTGAGCTTCTGTTTCATTCACCCTTTAATTTTTAATCATCCAGGAAAGTTTTCATGGATGCCCAACAGTTTGATCTTATCTCTACCACTGCCTAAACAGTCAAGTTATTTTCACCAATACCCAAACTTAAGGACATGAATCCAACTTGCGCCCTCTAACCTCTTTCTGTACAGCCTAAACAACCAAGTTACACGGGCAATGGACAAAGGTGGACAAGTTGATATGAGTCTAAAGGGCAAGTTCAACTTGCACCCTTTAATTTAGGCATCTATGAAATTAATTTAACTGCTTAGACAGTGGTGCAATTAAGATAAAAAGTTTGGGCATGCATGAAATTTTTCCAATCCACATGTTCCTTAATTAATATCTCTTAGAATAGGATTTGGAATATAAATACAATAATGATATCCAGATGATAATTTAGCAAAATTGAGGTACTTGTATGTTCTTTTTGATAAGATATGGTAGGTGTGCTATAACTTCTGCCACCTTTTTTTTTTGTAATTCTGTCTTACTTATTGGATACACATAATATTTGATGGTTCTGCTCTGTTGCTTAAGAGTGTGGTTTTGAAATTTTGTGTTGTCATTCTGATGATTCCATCAGGTTTTTACATTTGAGGGTGGTGGAGCTTATTCCTTGTGGAAGAATATTGGTTATCAAGTGCATATTGTCAGGTCCCAGGATCCTGTGCCCATTGACTGGTCAAAGTATGTTTCAAATTTTTGTATCACTATACATCTTGGCATTTTTCATGATTGTATTTAGTTACTCAAGTTTCTTTATTGTTTTTTTTTTTTCATTTTAATTAGTTATGAAGGCATTATACTGGGCTCCCTTGAATGCAAAAGAGTTCTCTCCAGGTAATTTTTTTTTTCCTAATTTCTTTACTACTGGCAGTTCGACTTTTGCTTCTTTCTGGGAAGTTTTATTATTACCTTTTGACCTTATAATCTCTGAACCATGAAAGCCTTTTAAGCCAAAATGTTTCAAAATTGCACCAGTGGTGCTTGCCTAGAGCTATCAGCAGCTCTAACCTCTCTCACACCATATAGGATATTAAAAAGAATATTATTATATGCTTCATTCTAATTGGTTTGAGCCATACACCATATTCTGTTGTTATATGGGGTTAATATATAAATATAAAATACTGCTCCCCCACTATGCCCCTCTTCTGATGAAAACAAAAAGGAAGAAGAGTACTGCTTATACTGTCAAATATATTTTTGTGAGTACCAAAAGTACAACATTAGCTCTCGTTGTACCTTTACTTGTATGAACTTTCTTTCCCTCATGAACTCAGCATGTTACACTGCATTCAGTCTTATGCAGGAGCCCTTCTTATCTATACCTTTAATTTGGCTTATTCATGAAGATACTCTTGGGAAGCGACTCAGAGAATATGAAGAGAAGGGTCTTGATGGTCTTATTAGCCAATGGAGAAGCTCTTTTAACAGAGCCAATGCCATCATATTTCCTGATTTCTCCCTACCTGTAAATTTCTTTCTCTCTCTTTTTATTTATAATTCTAAGAAATGTCTCCTTTCTTAATATTCTTAACTTGGTATTGTACTTCTATAAATTTGTAATTCTAAGAATTGTCTCCCTTTAATCTTCTGTGCAATATGCTAATACTACCCATCCAGTAATATACTTAGCTCATGTTGGTTTTCTTGTTTATGTGGAACAATTGGCACTTAATTGATGCAACATTTTTGAGTCAAACCTTCACTGATAAATTTCTTTTTAATATACACTTTTCAGTTGCTTTATGCTTCGCTTGGTGCAACAAATTTTATGGTTATTTCTGCCCCCCTTGCCGATGTATTGAAGGCTGAGAGTTACCTGGCATCTCATTCGCGGCATGATATGAGGAAAGATTATGACTATGGTGAAAATGAACTCGTAGTTCTTTTTGTTGGTAGCTTTTTTCATTATGATGACATCATTTGGGACTTTGCGGCTGCAATGCAAGCCTTGGCCCCACAGGTTTCAGCACTTGAGAGAAATATGAATGGAGGAGTTAATTTTATCTTCTTGTGTGGGAATTCATCAGACTCCTACAGCTCCTCATTTCAGGTAATACAAATTCTTGACTAATTAAATTTGGAGATTGATGGTTTTTCCGTAAATGTTCAACCATCATTAACCTAGTTCTTATCCTACAAGAGCAAATAGAAAAAGAGCTCAATAGCTAATGCGTGACTTTATCCTTTCTGGTTCTGATAACCAAACTAACATCACCTGTCTGAGAAGTATATGAGATCTAATTGTACAAATATATATCAGAGAAAGTACATGATTCTCTCTTTATTTATTTTTTCTTTTTTTTTTCTTTTGGTCTGAAATGAGAACTTTTCCGTCACACAGATGCTTTGCCTAGTTGTGCACACTTCTAAAACCGGAAATTACAATACTTTTAGATGGTGAATCTGTTCAGTGCATTACCTGGCACATTGATTAGTGTTTGTCCTCTTGATGAGCTTATATGATTAACAACTTTGAGAAATCATCTGCCATGCTTTCACCATACCTATGTGTTAATTTAGCTGTGTACTAGTAGATTTCTGTAAATCAATTAAACATATTGTACAATGAAGATATACTAAACGCCACAGACTTATCCAACTTATGATATAGGAACTCGCCACGCAGATGGGGTTCCCTGCTAAATCAATAAGGCGCTATCCTTTTGATCACGATGTGAGTAATTTGCTACTAATTGCTGACGTTGTCTTGCATGGTTCCTTCAATGAAGAGCCTAGTTTTCCTCCTCTGTTATTGCGTGCCATGTCATTTGGAATTCCTACCATTGCACCAAACATCAGTCAAATTAATAACAATGTAAGTCATATAGTTGGTTGTTTCTCTTGTCTCAATTTCACAGGGAAAACTGTAAAAAATGTTAATTGATATTTACAACCCTGCAAATGCGAGAGAGAAGTATCATAAAGTTACACCCTAAATTAAACTCCAACAATTCCTTTCCTCATGGTTTATTTTGTAAATAAAGAGGAAGAAATGGGGCCACTAAATGTTCATATCACTAATCCTGTACGTTTGCTGGTATTAGTGCTTGCTGTTGGTCAGTAACTCAGTATAAGCCAAATGTAATCACCTACTATTGATCCAATGCTAACACTATGATTGATGTCAGGTAATTGACGGCATCAATATCTTTCTCTTCCAACCAAAGGACCTGGCCACGTTGACAATTGCGTTTTCACGTGTAATAGGAGAAGGAGAGATCTCTGACTTGGGAAAGAAAGTTGCTAACAAAGGTAGAATTGTTGCAAAAAATATGCTAGCATATGAATTTGTTTCATCATATGCAAAACTTCTAGAAAATGTGCTATATTTCCCATCAAATGTGATGCCTCCAGCTTACCTTTCTGAAATTCAACAAAAGACATGGTCATGGGACCTGTTTGAGAGGAAAACAATAAACGAGAATGACCAAAACACTCAATTAAGTGTCCTGGATATGCTTGAGGAACAATTTGAGAAAAATCTTACTGGAGCTTCTCATTTTAAAAATGAGACCTTGAGTGGTGACTTCCCCACAGAGTTAGATTGGCAAAATTTAATTGAAATAGAAACCTCTGAAGATACAGTGGCACGCGAAATGCAAGAGGTTAGCTTCATTTGAAAATAATTTCATTTTCATTTTTTCTTACGTTGTTACTTTGCTAGTAGATATTGTTAATCATATTGCTTTGAACTTTTGAAAAATTGGTACATTTGTTAATACGTCGATTTCCTTTAGAAGATAAACATCGTCGTGAAATGTCTTTAACACAAAATTAACTACTTGTACACACACCTTAAAAAGATTAACTTAAATTTTTTTTTCTCATAAGGCCCATTATATAGTTAGATGCATTCACTTAAACTGACCGATATGAAAAACTTTCCCATTTTCTAACTCCATCACTGCATAATTAACCAAAAGCAGTGTTTCCCAAACTACATTAAATATATGGAAGGCACATGTATCTGACTAGGTAGCAATATTATTCAAAACAAGACTCCATATGAGTTATTACTAAATGAGTCATCTGATATAGCTCGGAGAAAGGATTGAGACACCATTGAGATCCTGGGAAGAGGTATACCACACTGCAAGAAGGGCTGAGAAGGCAAAACCCGAGAAAAATGAGAGAGATGAAGGGGAGTTAGAAAGAACTGGGCAGCCTGTGTGTATATATGAGATTTACAATGGAGAGGGGGCCTGGCCATTTCTACATCATGGCTCCATTTACCGTGGCATCACCTTGGTAAGTCATTTCGTGAAAATAAATTTGCAAAATTTTTTCCATAATTTTGTGAAAAAGATCTGTTTATGTATAGATTGCATTTATAACCTGAAATGAAATTTTATTTTCCACGATTCTCCTGTGGGTTTTCTGTCTGACAGTGCCAGTTAAAGATGGAGGAACTAAATGCCTGCAACAATTAACATTGATTTCCCTCCAACTGTGTTTATATACGAGTTCTTTGTGGTGGTTAGCAAGATTGTGTGTAACTACAGATTATGTTGTCATCTTTTGTCTGTAAACTGTTACTGGTCTCACAGCCAACTGTCGACCATTTTGAACTTCAAAATATTTGTTCAATTCTATGTCACAAGTTGTCAGATTCTCTCTTTTTTTGCCAGTCCAGAAGTGGAAGAAGACCAGGAAAAGATGATGTGGATGCAGTTAGCCGGCTTCCAATTTTAGAAGATTCACACTACAGAGATCTTCTCTGTGAGTTCGGTGCGATACTGTCAATTGCCAACAAAGTAGATACCATCCACAAATTACCCTGGATTGGTTTTCAGTCATGGCGTGCGACGAGCAGAATGGTATTTATCATATTTATGCTTCTATCAACTTTGTTACTTTTGTAGAGTCAGTGGGTTCAAATTATGTTCTTGCAATCTATGCCCTGTCATGCGTGAAAATAGTTAAGGACCTTGCCTACGGGCTCATTGGGACAGTCAAGCATGAAGGAATTCTCCACGAGGAAGACGTGCAGTAGTCCAATTGAAAACAAATCACTGGAAAAGTCAAATTGCATAAAAACATAGATATCTTGTGAACGTTTGTCTGCAGCGGCGTAGTTCACACTTCTCGTTGGTTGGGATCAAGGCCTTGGGGAATGTATATTCAAATATTGTGTAATAATGGGAATAATCATGTAAATATGCTCTTAGATTTTGTATGGTATGGTATTGAGTATTGACATGGTCCAAAAAACAAATACATATTGTGGTTTATGATCACAATGCTCTAGTCTCATTAGTCATTACATTAGATATGTTTCCTTCTGGTAATGAACTGCAAGCACCCTACAGAAAAGGAGGAAGGAATGATTAAGAAAACTGAAAAAGAAAAGAAATGTAACTCGATATTGTTTGAGATGTACTGAGAGTTTTGTGAATAGGCTTCTTTGTCAAGAGCTGCTGAAGAGAAGTTGGAGGCGATTATGACTGAAGGAAACATGGGAGATGCTATTTATTATTGGGCACGTTTTGATATGGATTCAAATGTGAAAAATGGTTCGCCTCTTGACTTTTGGTCCTTGTGTGACAGCCTTAATGCAGGGCGCTGCAGGTACTTCTTTTGAATGAATTATTCAGTTATGAATTATTTTATTTGAGAAAATTATTCAATGCTAGTTACCTGTATGGTAGATTTTTGAAAAAAGCAATAGATGAACATGGTGGATTCTTCTGTCTGATGCTAATTGCTGATCGATTATGAAAGGACCATTTTTGTTACATCTTAATCTTAATGTCTTGGATTCTTCTGTTGTAAAAAGAACTAATACTCTAAGATTACTGAATGGTAGTTCATATTGTAGTTCGCAGGTCTTTACTCAGTGATCCCTTTCTTTTTTAAGTTCTTGTGTTGCCTTAATTCATATGATTTTTTTTATTATTTTTTTTTGGAGAAAATAATGGATACATGCCATATCAACACATATTATTACTGGATTGGGGGTTGGGTGGGCTTGGGGTCAGGCTGGCCCACCGCTCAGATCAGACCGGATCATGCCTTATTTTCTTGTTTAACAAATCAATTAATGTATACATAGTATGCTGAGTGGGCAGTTTATCATTGAATTTGCAGATCTTTATTCAGTGATGCTTTCAGACACATGTATGGTCTTGGAGAGGACATGGCATCCTTGCTTCCTATGCCTGGTGGTGGGTCCTACTGGTCTGCTCTTCATAGCTGGATCATGCCTACACCTTCTTTCCTGGAGTTCATTATGTTCTCGAGGTATGCTTTGTCAAGGGAATAAGAGAGGCAACTGAGCTTCTCAGTGGTCTCATACAAGGTTTTTCAGGGTGCACCCAGGTAAAATCACCCAATGGTCCATTGGAAGCTGCTATCAACCTTTCGAAAAAAAAAAAAAGTAAAATCACCCAATGGAACTGCCTAAGTGAATATGATCCTAGTTAATTGGATCTCCCTGAATGCTGCCTACTAAGATAATTCAATTTGCCCCAAAAAAAATTCAAAACCCCGGTAGCCATGGACTGGAGCTACCTAGGATCAGATGTATACTGCACTTGAGATGGCCAGAGACATTAACAGTTCAAATCAGACCTGCTGGTCCTTAAGATACCCTCTGATTAGTACTATTTTGTTATGTTGATTTTTAATCTACCAGTTCTTTGAGAATATAAAGCATATGGAGAAAGCTACTTGTATAGTATCTCATTTTCTCTATTGCTTTCCCCAGAATGTTCCTGGATTCACTTGATCAGCTGAGTTACAACAAAAGCAATCCTTCTTGTTTGTTGGGATCATCTGAAATAGAGGTACTAAAATATGCTCTCCTGTAGATATTATACTACAGATCTCGTAAGGTCAGATATTTGTTCTTGTATTTGCCGCATCTGAAGGTAAATTGAGTCCAAGCTAGATTGCATAAGCTTATTGCACATTTGGTTTTAGTTTAGTTGAAGTGGGTCAAACTTTGCCTAAAGTTTGATATTAAGGGTTAATTAAGGTTTTGGTTGAACACACGTGGACCAGGTTTTATGCTGGCTATGTACTGATACAGTATCTTATGTTCTGGTTGAATCTCTGCTTTTGATCTAAGACATTAATTTCAATGCTTGATCGCTTCTAATTACGATTTCTATTTAGTTAGTACTTTATTATGAACTGAAAGTGCCACAAATCATCTTATTTGGATTCATCTTTTGGCTCAGAAAAGACAATGTTACTGCCGTATTCTGGAATTCCTGGTAAATATATGGGCCTATCACAGCGGTAGAAGGTTGTTCTACCTTAATCCAGTTACCGCTCAGCTGTCCGAACAACAACCTCTTGAGCAGCGACAAGGGGTGTTATGGTCAAAGTACTTCCAACCTACTCTGTTGAAGAGCATGGATGAGGATTTGGCTGAAAAGGCAGATGATGGCTTTTATGTTAGTTCTCGCTGGCTTTGGCCTTTAACAGGAGAAGTGCACTGGCAAGGGGTTTTCGACAGAGAGAGGGAAGAGCGCTATGTGAGAAAGATGGACAAAAAGAGAAAAGCAAAAGAAAAATTGACAGATCGACAGAAATTTGGTTACAAGCAAAAACCCTTGCTTTAAGCTTCTTAACAAAATTTTGTTGAGTTTAGTCAAAGAAGAAAGATTGACCATGCGCAGGACCCACAAAAGTTCCTTGATGTATAAAGAGGTATTCTTTTTGTCATCTTCTCTACATCTCCTAAGAGAGATCGTGACACCATAGGGCATTGCACAGTAGATTCAGTTCTAATTACTTCTGTTAGGTTATATATGATTAGGAAATAAATATCCTTTTCCATGTCTAAATTCCATTTGTATGTTTTACTTATTATTTGGTGCACCATTAGATATCTGATTAATAGATATAGAGTTGATTCTTTCATCATTCTTTACATTTGGTGGAAGCTGTAAGGGATCTAATGTACAGTTGCTGCAGAAAAAAATGTCTTAATGAAAACCCTATATAGAGTTAAATTCTAGCTGTACTTGTTTTTTTTAAGTTCATATTTTTGGGACCTTTTACATTGGTGTGAGATTGTGATCTAAATTTGGACTTGTCACTGCAGGTAAGATTTTCATTGCCTGGATCTGTATTGCATGTCTTGAAACGTGCATTTGAATTTTGGATACATAAGTTTACAAAGCACTTCAAAATCTTATTTGCACGTCAAGTATTATGAGCCCATTACGTAAATTGGGTACTGATAGGAATGCCGATTTCTGTATGTTTAAGATAGGAATTGGATATTTGGGTTATCATATTCAGAAATCTAAGATATCGGCCTACTTAAAAATATCGTTGCTGGATTAAAGTTGTATTGATAACTACTCTGATATAGCTTTGGGCCGATTTCATGGTGTTTATACATAATCAATCCAACGATATTATTATAAAAGTAATGATGGATCAAATTATTATAAAAATAAATTCAGACAGTTCAAACAAGTTGTGTCAGATTTGACCGAACTGGATTTGATTTAGTTTATTTTTTAAATTGGAGTTCCGAGGCATTTTATTCTGAAAATTTGATCGTAGAAACCAAATGCAAGAACTTGGAAGTGGATTGCTTTGTATTCATTCATCTGGCTTGATTTTAAACGTTCTCCCGATATGAAGAAATATGACGTTAGTCCAGAAGACGAAAACGACTTTCTTCTTGGAATCTTGGGAGATAATAACAGCAGTTTGTCCGCTACCATATTGATACAGGCCTGCTAGTGAGCATATATCATGATCTACCCTATTCAGTCCAGAATAATAAATCAATGCTCAAACTCAGATTCGGTCCAATTTTTGTTAAGAAAACTCAGATTCGGCCCAGATCATTTAGTAGTGCTCAATATGGCTCAGCTCACAAAAGCCCATATCCAGATACAGCTCACCGGGCCTGACTCGACCAAGCTCACAAAAGCCCATAACTGTCGAAATAGCATCAGCCAGGCCTGCTAATGAGCACGGACTGCCATTTTTTTCCTTTTTCATTTTCTTTTACGTAAGAAGCCCAAACTAATTAATTTTACTTTCCTTCTTTTCGTAACTTGTGAACAAGCATCATGCACTTTAATATTTTTTTTGTAACTCATTATTTATAAAGAATAATTAATTGTAATATTATAATTGAATCAATGGCCCAGAAAATAATTAATTGTCTCAATATAAAGAAAAATAACTCGAAAAATATTAAAGTAAAAATTCCAATAAATACATGATTAAATCCCAAGTTTTCAGTACTAACTCAACAACCCAGTAACAAGGCAAACAAAAACATCGAGATTTGAACAAATCACATCCATCTAAAGCGAATTAACCCCAAATCCCCAATCCCCACTACATCTTTCTTAAACACCAAAATAAACAAATAAAATTAAGCTTAAGCACTTTGTGAAGGTCTCAAACTCAGTCCAATCACTGTCAGAAATCATGATCTTGTACCGGTTCTCTCATGTTGCCTTCATCTTGGCCTTCTCCTCCTATTCAACTGTTAAGTACCACCATAAAATTAACAACATAGTTCCCTACTGTGATCCATAGATACATTAATTATTAGAAAAAAGAGTGAGACTTAGTGTCCATATAGTCTTACCTTCACAAGAGTTAGATCTTCGCATTAATGGACGATATTGCTCCAAATTGAAAGCTCCTTCATTCGGGCCAAACTAATCGTTCGAGCAAATAAGCCCTCGATGGTTACAAATGACAAAGTTCTCAAATTATCAGTTAGACGACCCGCACCACTAAAAGCCGACTCGGAGGTAACACTGAAACTTGTACGGCCAAGGAATCTCTAGCCATCCTCGCTAAATTAGATTACAATCCCAAATTTGATTTCCACCATTTTAGAATATCAAACTCTTCATCTTTCTCAATTACCAACGAATCTTCCAAATAAGCGTCTAGCTCAGATTTTCTTGAAATCAAAGCTGGGTTTTCAGATTGGTATTGAGAAAATTTCATCTGAAGTTTTATCTTTCCTAACAACCTGCCTTCAACTTGAGTAGAACCACTACTTGTTGGCCGGTTAACATTCTGAACCACGGTATCATATTGCTCATAGAACATTTGAAGTGCCGAATAAACCCGTTCTAATTTCTCTTTGTGATCTTCACCATATGCATTCTCATATGAGAATTTCACATACGCAAACTTACATCAGGAATCAAATACACACGCTAGTACAAGAATTAAGTTTGGCTCTTTCCAATGCTTAGCAAAGTCAACTATCTTGACATTCAAAGTCAACTATATTTGATGAAGGGATTATCTTGTCTTGGCTTCTTCGTATGATTATTTAAGAAATTGTTGCCCTCGAAAATTTTTATTGTAACCCAATTGTATAGATTGTTATCCTCTGACCTATGGCAATAGCCATACTTAAAATCTGGACCGTTCATCTATATGAACGTCTCATATTTGTCTTGATAACTTTCTCCCAATTTGGTTGAAAGAATCAGGCCACTAAACCCATTTGCCACTTCACTCACCGCCGATTTGGCCTACAGCGCCTCCTTCGACCCTCCTCTTCCTACCCCTCCCTTCGACTCTTCCGCCTATTTCCCACCCGACCACCTCTCCCCCTTTTCCTTCCTCTCTCCCTCCTCCTGGAAGGCTGGAACCACCGCGTTGTCAAGCGGAAGCTCGAGCCTGGTGAGCTGCTCGCTTAGCTCACCTCCTTCCTTAAATCCACTTCCCGAGCACTTGAGAGAGAAGATCAGGGAGCAGGACAAGCAGTTTCAGTCCCTGTGTGATGATCTCGACGAGGAGCACAAGGCCGCGGTGTCTGCCGTCAGTGAGACCATGGAGATGATCCGCCGCCTCAACGAAAAGAAGGCCGCCGCGCAGCTGGAGGCTCGCCAGATGAAGCAGTTCGCGGACGAGCTCGCTGCGCACCATGAAGAGGAGTTGGATGAGCTGGAGAAGGAGCTGGACATGAAGGACAACACCATAGCCGACCTCGACGCGCAGATGAAGGTGTACCGGGAGCACATGAAGCAACACGGCATTGAGCCGGACGGCGAGTCGAAGTTCGAGTCGGGGGAGGAGGACGGGAGGGGTATTGTGGAGAAGCCGTACGACAGCTCGACTGGGTCTCGAACAGCAAGTACCAGATGTACCATAGTGAAGTGGCAAAGGGGTTTTAGTGGCCTGATTCATTCAACCACTTCAGAAATTGGGAGAAAGGAATCGTGACAAATCTGAGACGTTCATCTATGTGAACGGTCCAGATTTCAAGTATGGCTATTACCATAGGTCAGAGGATAACAATCTCAATTGTATTTATATTATGACCAGTATGTACAATTGTCATTCCAACCTAATAACCATGTTTCTTGCACATTGCATACAAACTATGATGTTTCCCAAAAAATTAGAACCAATCACATTCACATCCACTAGAGTTAAATTCTTACGTACCTCATTTACCAAGATGTTGGTAGGCTTGATATCCCAATGAATAATTGGGTCAGGTTGAGAATGCATCTCTTGAACTCCATTGACTACATCCAGTATGGCTTGAAACCTCTAAGTTTCATTCATTTTTTCTTCAAAATAGAACCAACACAATTCAGTTACCATATTAAGCAATTTTTTAGGGAGAATTAGATATTTGCCCTCCAAAACATCAACTTTAGAAAATTTTAATTACAAAAGTTGAGTTTAGAAATTTGTCACTCTAAAGTTGATGTTTTGGAGTGGCAAATATCTAATTCTCCCAATTTTTTAAGCCAAGAATGCTAAAAGATTACTTAGGGCTTCAATTAGTGTTGCCTCTGCCATATACTCATATACAAGAGCTAGTTATGATTCGATGTGCTCTCAATTGTATAATATATGTGCTCTCAATTGTAGATAGGATTGCTATCTCGTTCTGCACATAGCAACGCATCAAACATTCAAAATGACAAAGGGTAAGACAATAAAAAATGATACTAACCTTTTATTTTATATTTATTTTAGAGCTACCTGCGACATCTTTTTCATTTGAGAATTCCCCATGTGATGGAACCTATCCCGGCAGACCTTTACTGCAACATGGTAGACTGTGTCATCTTTTGTGATGTGAGCTAGGTATACTTTGCCAAAACAGTCTTCCCCAAGCTCTTCTTTGTAGTTGTTAGCAAACCCCCTTATTTCATCTATAAAAAAACTCTTTGGGAGCAAGCAGCTGAAAATACATGGAGAAAAAGAGAAAAAAAATAATTACAAATTGTTTTGTGCAATATCTAGTGTTGTGTCATACATCATTACATATTTACATCTACTAGTGGAAAGTTCATACGATTTGTTGATATATGATACAGTCAGCTGCATCATGCCAATTTTTTTATTCTAAAAGTTGTAAAGTAATATTTTTTTCCATTACAATTTTCATTTGTGCAGTAAAATAATAGTACAGTCATAGAAGGTAGAAAGATCTACTTAATATGTTTGATTTGAAGTAGTAAATTAAAAATCAGGGGAATATCTGATTTCTACTCGTTTTCTGCCATTCCAATTGTTTAGGACTCTCATTTGTTTAGTTGTTAAATAAAATAATGGAATCCATCTGTACAGTCACCGGAAATTGGATCTCACTAATAAATTTTCTCGATTTCGGGTGGTAATGAAGAAATTAGTAATTAAATTTCATACCAGGTGTGCGCATCGGGGCAATGGTTTTGCCTTTTGCTCGATCAAACTCTATCATTGACAAGCAGAGATTGTTGAATTATCCTAGGTTTTAGTAGTAAATCCGGAAAGAATTCCTTACATTCTCCAAATTGGCGATTCTTTTTGTTTTTGGGAGGCATCTTTAGAGATTGTCTCTGCAAATTCTTAGTAAGGGTTTTTAATGTCGAAGAAAATGAAGTGTAGTCTGATACAACACCTGGTTTATTACAGCGGAAAAAACCAATTAATTGAGCAATTGTGCTAAGCCGATGATTTTTTTCCTTTCTTTTTATTTTGAAACGAAGAAATAATCTAAACAAAAATTAAAAAGCCAAAATTTAAATGTGAAAATTCGGATTTTGAAAATATATCTCTTACCGGATTTTCAAAATTTGTTCAATTATATGCTAGCCGATTAGTTGTGAAGAGGGATTGGGACAATGAGCTTTGTCAAAAAATTGTTTACAAAAATATAAAAATGGAAAAAAGTTTATGCACATAGTTTAACATATAAACTAATTATGCAAAAAATCTAGCTTAGTATATTTAAAAATCTTACTAAGATGCTCAACTTTCTTTTCAATTTGTTGTTGCACCAAAATGGCACATAATACTTCCAAAAACTTTACTGAATTCCTCTTAATAGTTAACCATTAATTATCAAGTATCTGTGCTTTTTAATCATTTTTTATCTCATTCTGAAACCTTTCTAAAATACTTTGAATAAAAATTCTTTACACACATCGTGTATTCTTTCAAGCTATATAAGGTTACTGACTACAAAAAAAAAAAAAAAAAAAAAAAAAAATCTTGTGTACATTTAAATCACATTTGAATAACTGGATAACGTTCCCTCAAGCTAACTGAGAGTGTTATGAACTTAAGATACCAATTACATGTATGTTTATATTCATTGCACTTGAAGCGCTTTACAAAGAGCCCTATTTATGTTAACCTCATTTCTGCGCATTAGACGTCAAAGACCATACTAAATGTTTTGAACAAAGTCTCCAACATGTTCAAGTATTCATCTATTCTAAATATGGGTATTAAGTTATTAATTAATTAAAGACAGAAAAATTACTTTATTCACTTAAACAATTTTAAATAGATCAACTTGTGGCTTTAATTAACTTTTGCCACATTTTTTTACATGTTATAGTGCAAAAACTTCATCTAAATTATTCATTCAAGCTAAATACATGTACTATGGTACCGATGACGCATAAAATTCAACTTAAATGCATTGTAAGTGCTTTGTTTATTTTTTTATATTTTTTCCATAATTCAACACATTATAGTGCAAAAGCTTATATAAAGATGTTTTATACAACATCTCCTATTTATTCAAACTAACAAAGTTGTCGGTACACCAATTATATAATTCATCTTACATTCGCTTGTGACTGTTTAAATGACTCTATTTATGCTTCAATCATTTTTTTCTATATTTTATTACATTACATTGTACAAACCAAACTAAAAATGCTATCAATTGTTTCTCTTACATATTCAATTTTTTTTTTTTGAAAAATTGACGGCGGCTGCCAACATAATATTCAAATTATCATTCTACACTAAAGAAGGTTTCATGGTATAAACCTTATAATGTGAAATATGACGTTATATAATAGCAGAAACAGAAAACAAAGTCCAGGAGACGAAAAAGACTTTCTTCTTGGAATCTTGGTATCCATAATAACAGCGGTTTGTCCGCTACCTTATTCATTCATATCATCGCGTTGAACGACTTTTGCAGCACTGCAGGTCTGCAGCCTCCTGTTAGGCTGTTGATTTATCCAACGATTATCTTTCTAATTTTCTTCATTCCGTTTGCCTTCAAAACTATATCAGTAAATAAAAAAGAACATAATGATATTAATCGACATGTCTAACTAAGTACACTCATTAACCATCACTTTCCTTTCCCCACTCTATTAAATTATTAATTATTCCCTCCCTTGTTATTAGTCTCCCCTTTCTTTATTTCTTTCTTTCTTTCCTCTCTCCGGTTTTCGCCCCCCGACATCTCTCCGAGACTCCGATCCGATCACCGACAGCCAAAACCCTAACCCTAACTCGTCTCCGGCGCCATGGAGAGGAGGAGCGGCTCCGGATTCTCCGACTGAGATATGCAGAGGGACGCGCCCGGCCTACCCTCCTTCATCGTCGGCAGTGGTGGCGACTTCGATACCCCTGGACCACTACTGTTCCTCCCCCTGCTCCTGATCCAAGGCGGGGGCATGGATCTGTCCCGCGTCGGAGAGAAGATCCTCAGTTCCGTTCGCTCCGCTAGATCCCTCGGCCTGCTCCCCACCGCCCCTGACCGCCCTGAGGTGCACCGATTTTGTTAGTTTTGTTCGGTTTGTGCTGGTTCTCGTACGGGGATCTGGTTCTTTATAGTCTGGGAGAGGTGGAGCTGTAATGCTGGTCTGTCCGTGATCCATCAAGTGAAATTAGTGGGAGGAATAGTGCATTTGAATTGAAAATATGATCTATATCTGATTCATTATTCTTAATTTGGAACTTAGAAATTTTAACAAGTGAATCATCATTTTGTTGATTTTTTATCACTTAGCTGTGGACATAAATTCAATTCTTTTTGCTGCACCAAATAGGAATGCATGTCCATGTAATTCCAATTGCTATCAAAATGTATCCGGATTTTACATTACCAGATATTGCATACTGTCACTGATTTCAGTACGTATGGTATTGCATCTTAAATTGTTAGGACTAAACCAGCAAAGAGACATATAAACATGTACAATACATATAAGGCCTAGATCGAAAAGCACGACAATTGCATTGAGTTGCTTCCTTGTAACTTTAATTTGTTTATGAAGGTTCCAGCTAGAGCTGCAGCTGCTGCTGCTGTTGCACGTGCGCTTGCTGGCCTACCACCGCACCAAAGAATTGCCCTTCCTTCCAGCTCTGAAAATTTGGTCTCGATTTATGGTAGCAACCCTCAGGGTCAAACAGTAGAGGAGCTTGAAGATGACTTCTATGAGGAGGTTTGTCCCTTCTGCCCCCCTCTTATGCACGCGAACAAACACAAACATTGTACAAGTTCAGTGTAATTTTTCTTATTATACTTCTTTTGTTGCACCCACAACTTCTAATAAGGTTCGGAATACAAACTCGTTTTTGTACTAGTTACCACGTACCTGCTCCATTGCCACCCCTGCTGACCTGTGTACATGATATTCAGGATTAGTATTTCTCAGGCCATTGATGGGTTGGGTCTAACTCATCTGACCTAGTTTTGTTTGGCTACAGCTCTCACCTCTTTTCTACCTGAAATGGTCTTCATTATTATTTCACTTCTTTAAATAAACTTTGGGCTACTTGGTCCTTACATGTGGTAATGAACTACTTGAACTCAAAATTTTTTTTTATTTATTTGTCTCACAAGAATAATGTGCAAGTTACTTGGTTTTTTTCTATCTTCTTTGAATTTCCCTTTTCAATGTTATGTTTACTGCAGGAATTTGATCCTGTCAAGTACATATTGGATAACATTCCAAATGAAGATAGCGATGCTTCCTACTTTGATAAACAGGTTCATGGAGCCAACAATTATTAACAAATGTGTTTTGCACTTGATAGGCGTTGGTTGTTTAGCAGTAATTTTATTTTTATTTTTTTTTCCCTTTTGTATTATACAATGCCTTTTCTCATGAACTCCTTTATATGGTACTCCTGCAGTCTACTCTTAGATTAGCGCAGCTTGATAAAATTGCAGAGCGGTTATCCAAACATGTTATGGAGCACCATGAACAAATGGGTATGTCACTGGCTTGTCTTATTTGGTTTCGTCTTGATTATATATGTAGAGCCAGAGCATATCTTGGTATTATCAAAACGTATATTTTCATTGTTACAGTCTTAAGAAATTGGTATATTGGTTTGCACAGTGAAAGGAATGCAGCTGGTTATGGAGCTAGAACAAGACTTGAAAGTTGCAAATGTCATATGCATGGTACTGTTGACTATTAACTGTGGATCTTTCCAAGAATTTCATTTTTTCTGTGCTAGTTTAGTGGTATTTAAATTGATCATATGTTGTAAAAAAAATTTCAGAATGGGAGGAGACACATTACTTCATCAAAGATGGAGGTGTCAAGAGACCTTGTAGTCAATACAAAATCAAAGAAGAAGCAAGCTCTCTTGGTAAATTAGTTTTTATATTTGAAATGTCAGTTTGAAATTGGTTTTCTGCATGGCTTCCCCGTATACAATTCAAGACACATTGACCTAGCACTGAAACTTTGGAAGTCTCTCAAGCTGCAGTTGAATGAAATGGATAACTGCAGCCTGGCATCCAATAGTGAACAAAATCTCCATGAATCAAATTAATGGAAGGACATAAAAATTCATAGCAGTTATAAACCTG
The DNA here is from genome assembly GCA_030179965.1 of Cyperus esculentus. Taxonomy (NCBI): domain Eukaryota; kingdom Viridiplantae; phylum Streptophyta; class Magnoliopsida; order Poales; family Cyperaceae; genus Cyperus; species Cyperus esculentus. The sequence goes on along the minus strand of JASGLE010000006.1, from coordinate 5,528,599 downwards.
CATCAGTTTTACTGTCAGTGTTATCCTGGCAGGGTACCATTTATTCTGTTCATTGGCATAGCAAAACTGACTGTTTGAAGTTGAAAAATGGCAAATCAATTATAGATGATCTACTTGTACTTTGCAATTGAGAAGAGAAAAGGAGACAACAACGGAATACTTATCTTTACTGAATGGAAATATCATCATGTGTAATGCAGGACATGCTTCCTATTCTTACAGAACTTCGGCGAGCAGTTGACATGCAGATGGAACTTGATTCCTTGGTTGAGAAGGAGAATTACTTTCAGGTAAGTCATTTTATGTACTGCATCTTGACAAGGATTGCCACACTATCTGGTACTAATACACCAGGTGTATCCATCGATCTAAAATGCTTAAGCTAACTGATCTCGGTACATCTGGTATGAGTCCAACTGGTATGAAATTGCCCTAATAATTCACTTGCCGGCATGTTGTATGCTGTACATTGCCTGCTTGGATGTTCATTTTTATTTTTATTCCTTTTTCTATCCCCAATAGGCATTTGCACTGTTGCCTGAGTATTTGCAAATTTTGGATAATTATTCAGAGCTCTCTGCTGTCCAAGAAATGGGCCGTGATGTTGAGGTCAGTAATCTTTTTTTTTTGTTACATTTGGATTACTTTGTTGGGGCTCTATCTAAAACTCTTGTGTGATACACTTTCAGGCTTGGCTAGCAAAGACTATTCAAAAGCTAGATTTACATTTGTTAGGAATTTGTCAAGCATTCAAGGAAGAAAATTATATTATGGTAAGAATTTCATTATATTTCCAGCATATCTACTCTCTCTGTTCTCTTTAATTGCTTCTCTTTTCTGCATTCCGTATTTGATGTCATATCAAAATTAAAATCTCAGGCAATTGATGCATATGCTCTAATGGGGGATGTCAGTGGCATGGCTGAAAAGATGCAGAGTTTCTTTCTTCAAGAAGTTCTCTCTCAGACTCATGCTGTTCTTAGAGATGTGCTTCATGAGGTACAACTTTTCCTTCTTTTTTTTCCTTTTTTCTTTTTTTACTTTCTATGATATGCCACATAAAAGAAATAAGTTGTATAGGACACATGATTATGAATTACATTGAACAAGACAAAGCAAGAACAGAGAAAAAGAAATAATAATATTCTTTGTGCAGTCTGGTCTCACCAGTATCAGCTTTCATTATTTTGTTTCAATTCGAGTTTCTGAGAAGATTGCTTCTGTTATTTTATTTATTTATTTATTTTTTTTTGACAGGAAGTTGGTTGGAGTACACAAAGCAGGTGCAACTTATACATATATAGTTTGGTTTCTTATTGAAGATGTCATAAATTCCTAGTTTGAATTCATTAGGTTAATTGACTTTTATCTGTGAATTTTGTGTGACAGACTTACATATAGCGATTTATGTGACTTAATTCCTGAATCCAAGTTCCGGCTGTGCTTATTGAGAACATTGGAGTGCTCATTTAGGCTGATGTGCTCTTATCACTCTATCCTAAGTTTTAGTTCAGAAGAGAAGGTAAACAGTGTTTGATTATATTTGATTAAAGTATTGACTTGGAAGTGATTCTATTTATATATAATATCACTTTCCCTCCTTTTCCTATCTCAACTTTACTTTGAAGTTGCTCTTATATCTGATCTTTGGAGATATTTTTACTAGGATCCAGAGCCACAAACATCAGCAACTAACAAGGTCAATCGCACTGCATCTGACAGCTTAGTTGTCACTGCCCATGGCTCACCTAGAGATATTTCAATTGAATCGAGTGTTCAAAATCTGAAAAACGAAACATCTGGGAGTTTGGCCAGTACCAGTTCTTCAACAAATGGAGTTGCTGTTACTGGCTCAATGGAGAGCAATTCTCCCTTTTATCAACTGAGAAAAGAAGCTACTGTGCTTGTTGCAAACACTCTAGAAAGAGGAAGAAGGAATCTTTGGCAACTCACAACAAGTCGTTTATCAGTTTTACTCTCATGTGCTGCTGTTTGTTCCACCAGCACATACCAGTTCCTGAGGAACTATGAAGATATGTGCATATTTATTTTGGCTGGAGAGGCTTTTTGTGGGGTTGAAGCCACTGAGTTTAGGGCAAAGCTAAAAGCAGTTTGTGAAAATTATATTGTCAATTTTCACCGCCAAAATGTTTATGTAAGCATTTTATACCCTTTTCATTCTTTTTTCTTTTTGTTTATTTTCAGCTGTCTTGTATGAATATGTTTGTGGGTTAAGAGTCTGGGGCCTCTGGGCATCAAAGAGATGTATTAGGCTACTTGTTGTTTTGTCAGTTGTAGTTGTTCTATTTGTTATTTTTGTTTCAAAGCTTGATGGTAGAAAGTCTAAAGCAAATAGCTGAGGGACATCACTTTTGTCTTCATATAATAACGTTTAGTATTTTTGGGTTTGTTACAAACACAGCCATTGTGTATCTAGCACATAATTCTTCTTTATTACTCTTCATACCTTTACTGACTGATACACTAGATTTAATTGTTTTTGCATTCTTGTTTTGATTAAACATGGACTACCATATCCAAAGACTTTGCTTGTGATGTTATATAACATGTTATTTTTGATAAAATAATCACTTAATGTAAAATAAAGAAACAAGAAAATATTACTATCTTTTTTTTTTGTATATAGCATTAACAAAAATGTCAGTTTTCAGAAATAGGTGCAGCGTACCGGGCACCTAGATGCTCTACTTCTTAGAAATGTGTTTTCTCATCATCATCTGTTTTGCCAGGCTCTTAAGATGGTTTTGGACAAAGAATCATGGACCAAAATGCCGGCAGACACACCACAAGTAGTTAGTCTGGCAGGTCTAACTGGTGATGGTGCTGCTTTAATCACACACGCTACTCCCAGCATGATGGGCCAGGGATACGGAAGGAACTTCCACTCTTCTTCTGATGCTGAAAGGCAGAAGAGTGGCTTTGCCAGCTGGCTCAGGATAGAAAACCCCTTCTCAGCAAGGCTAGAACATGGCTCAAGGGACTCATCTCCCAGGTTTAATTCTAATGGCCATGTTGTGGAGTTATGGCAGGGAGATAAGGCATCGTCGGCTTCTTCTCCTAAGAGCCCTGAAAATGGGAGTGGCTCTGTTTTAGAAGATGAAAATGAAGATCTGCTTGCAGATTTTATTGATGAGGACAGTCAGTTACCAAGCCGTATCCCCAATTCAAGAATGAGACGAGGTAGTTCCGCGCAGTGGATTGATGAAGAGATCTCATCTCAAACTGGTTCTTCCCTTTGTTTGTTGAGGTACATTTTTTGTATTTTATATGTTATTCGGGGTTTTTTTCTTGTTGCAAATCACAGCAATGGTCTACTTATCTGTTGCTTACAAAAATATCCTATGTATTTCTCACATGCAAAAATTGCCCACTCCTTTAGTTACTTTGAAGTAGGATTGTAGGACCAAACCAATAAACTGAACGCATTTCCTTGGGTTTTTGTAGTGACTGGTGTTTATCTTGAATTCTTGATACTCATAAAAATGGTAAAATAGGATTGCCATTAGAGTGATGATCGTCATCTGCTAAAAATGACATCCTATGTTATTGTGGGTATTTTCAGGTTGATGGATAAATACGCTAGACTAATGCAAAAGTTGGAGATTATTAATGTTGAGCTTTTCAAGGTTTGCTCTTATACAAACAAATATGTGAATTTCATGTTACCCTGATATTTTTTGTTTTTTTTTTTTTTTATCAGATCTTTTGTTTATTTTTTCTTTTCCTTTGTACTCTGAATGATTGCAGGGTTTTTGTCAACTATTTGGCACCTTTTACTATTTTATTTTTGAGGTATTTGGGCAGCCTGGAAGTCAAAAATCCATTCCCGATGCTCTGCCCAGTAAGTATTGTTTTACTGTTTAGGTTGATGTTGTTTGTTTTTTTTCCCTCTTTTTTGACTTTGCTTTGTGATTCAATGATTACAACTTTATTGTCGATGGTAGAAAATTGGCATATTTATTGGATTCTGTCAGCAGTTGACCCAAGCTAGCCCGAACAAACCTCAGTTTAGTTGTAGTTGTGCTCTAAATGTTTCATCAGCATTTTATCATACATTAAAATGGATGATCATACCTCTAGTTGTCCATACTGCACATAACACCAATTTTAAGTTGTAGTTGTGTACTAAATGTTTCATCAGCATTTTATCATGGATTAAAATGCATGATCATACCTCCAGTGACGAAGCCAGGAATGATTTGTTGGGGGGTCAAAAAAAATTCTTTATGTTAACAATATTGAATAATAATAATATTATTTGGATTATTAGTTCATACAAAAAAATGTTTTTTTTACCCAAATTTCAATTCCAATTTTTAAGGTAATAAAAGATTTTTTTTTTCAATTCGTCTATAATTAATTTTGTTTTGCTTCATAAAAATATATTAGCTAAATTTTAATCTTGATTATTTTGGTATATTGAGATTCTTCTAAACATCTAATTCTTCACCGGGATGCATTAATATATTTTTTGGAACTCATACCACAATAAAGTATCTTTTAACAATAACATTAACAGTTTAATGAATAGTAAAATTAATCCATTCTTATTGGTTGCAATCAATTTAGAAGAAAACTTTGATCATGAAAAGCGTTTTAATTGTACGTTTTACAAATCATGGAACAACTCAGCTGATCTATGGGGGGCCAAAAATTATCGTCACTAAGTAATACATATGTTATACAAGGTTTTTTGGGAAACTTAAGGAGTTAAGGGGGGTCAACTGGCCCCCCCAAAACCCCCCTCCCTCCGTGATTGCATACCTCTAGTTGTTCATACTGCACGTAACATCAATTAAGCCAAGCATAAGGTAAAATAAAACATAGAGGTCATTTGATTTTATCATGTTGGTACAGGTAACATATTTGAGGTCACGTCCAGTCACATTAATTAAATTTTATGACACGGAAATTGGTATTTCACTCCTTGGATTATACTTAGAGCATCATATTAAGGAATACTAGATTGTAGTTCAAATTCTGTTGTTAGTAAGGGGATTCTTGTGTTTCTCTAAATCGATTAATTCATTAGAATTTCTTAAATCACGTTTCCTTCTAGTATTAATGGACTTATTTTTCCACTGTAATTGCGGTATTCCAGCACGCCTTAAAACAGCTTTATCAAAAATAACTCAAGACTGTGATCAGTGGATCAGACCTCAAAGTAATAATACACCAACTTCATCGATATCATACAGCCCAAACTTCTCTCATATGGATGTGACACCTACTGCACCTTTGGGCCATTCCTCTTTTGTACTGAAGGTACTTGGTTATTCTTCCAAAGCTGCTTTTGCAAACTAAATTCACAGACCTGGATAGTTGAGGCCTGACTGTAATTTTGTTAAATGATCTGCAAAATAAAAGAAAATCCGGTACCATGTCGTTAGATATCCTTCCTTTGGACTCTGGTTCTGGTAATACTGGCCTGTAAAAGTCTGAACTCCACATCTGAACTCCACATGTTTTGGGACTTAAATAAGTAATTATTGTGTTAGCAGCCTTGCTAACTTATAGAAAGGTAGATCCTCATAGTAATGAATTTTGTCCGAAATAACAGAAAGCATGTTGAAATTTTGCCTTAATCATTCCATTCATTTCAATGGGCTAACTATGCGATGCATGGTGCTTTCTCAGGAGAGATGTACAGCTGCAGAAACGTTATCATTGGTTGCAAGGGTTTTGAATAGATCTAGACCGCATCTACAGTCAATGTTACAGAACAGATCTTCTGTTGTTGAGAACTTCTTTGTACATCTGGTAATGTTTACATCTGGTCATTTTTTGTGTGATTACTTAACAGTGTTATCTGCTAAAAATGATTTGCATGAGAGAAAACTAGGAATTAAGCAGCTGAGTTCTCTTTTTTAAAAAAAAAAAAAAAAATTGTACCTGAAAGTTAAGAATCCATCAGCCGGTAGTTTAGGAATCTTGATATCTGTGGAGATAATTTTTTTTTTTTTGTTATTTTTAAGGTAATGTCCAGTTCTGATGTTATCTGAATATATTATTTCCCTTTTCCTCTCTGGCATTTCAGGTTGATTCTGTACCAGACCTGATTGAGCATATTCATAAGACCAGTGCAAGAATGCTTCTTCATATGAGTGGGTAACGCACTAGAAACATTTAGTTCTGAGATATTATTTCATTCAATAGAGAACTTTGAGACCTGTTCTTGTTTATATATGTTCTTTCGCTGAAACATGTGTTTAATTATCAATTAGGACATTTAAAAACTTGGTCAATTTTGAATTTATGTAATATATGACTAAACATATTAACACATGCAGGTACATTGACAAGATTACCAATGCTAAATGGGAGGTTAAAGAGCTTGGGTTAGAACATAATGGGTAGGTCCTCCTTCAAATATATAATTGAACTCCGTGTTTCTAATTTTGATGCTTCTGATTGACTCTCAGCTTTTCTCTTTCATGAGTCAAAAATGAAGAAACTGACTTCCTTATCCGTGCTTTAATTTGTTTTCTCATTTTTCTGTTAATCCAGATATGTAGATTTGTTATTGGGAGAATTTAAGCACTTCAAGACAAGATTATCCCATGAAGTAATATCTAAGGAGGTGGCCCTCACATTCATTTCTTTTTTCGTCTTTTTATTCAGCAATATCTATTATTTTCTTCGTGTTTCCTTTTCTTTCGGAACTCTTCAATCTTATTTATTTATGCTAGGTTCAAGATATGCTTCTCGATTACGGAGTGGAATGTATTGTTGAAACCTTAATTGAAGGCTTATCTAGAGTAAAAAGATGCACTGATGAAGGCCGAGCTCTTATGTCACTTGATCTTCAGGTTTTATTCATAACATGCTGGAATACTGGTTCTTTCTGGCAACTGACTATATAGATATATCTGGCATGCTGACCCACTCTGCCATATCCAACTGGCTATCCACTATCAAACTCCTAGCAGTTTGGAGTTCCTTTTTCTATATTTTTTCCTTCTTTTGATCTGGGTCAGGAATGCATGGACTTGTACTAACCTCACCAGGGTTAAAAAATGACCATTATTATTTGTTGGTTGATTCCATGCCAGCATAAATTGGGTCACGAGTTGACTCTAACCCGTATGAATCATAACACAACAAGTTGGGCAAGCAAAGGAATGTTGCTTCTTAATGGAATGTCAGCATACTAAAATTCTTTTTTACCAGGTTCTAATGAACGGACTAAAACATTTCGTCCCTGGGAATGTGAAGCCTAAGTTCCAAATTGTTGAAGTCTTTATTAAGGTTAGAGCTGGAGCCATTTTTATATTGAATAATATGAATTAAAAATCATTTGAACTCTGTGTTACAATGATAACTGACTAGAATGGGGTTGTTACCTCAATATATGAGTGGGTCCTGTGATTGCTAAATTTGATCGAGAATTCTTTAATACAATAATTCACTCATATGAGCTATCAAATTTGGATGTCCACATGGTGTGCCTCAAGCTGCATCTTATACAGGAATTGTCCTATTTTTGAATTTTTGTTATGCCAAATTAGTCATTTCTCAATACGATATACTCTTGATGCAATGCATTTCCTGTGGAAATTTGATAGATATATTAAGACTATTTTTTTGTGTAATGGAACAGGCTTATTACCTCCCAGAGACTGAATATGTACACTGGGCCCGTGTTCATCCTGTAATACTTCTCTCTTTTTGAAAAAGTAAAAAAAAAAAAAAATGTTTATATTAAGTCATTTCTGAATATATATATATATTTTTCCTTATTTTAGGAATATAGCAAAAGTCAGGTTATCGGACTTGTAAACCTTGTGGCTACCATGAAAGGATGGAAAAGGAAAACGAGATTGGAGGTGATAGATAAGATCGAGTTTGGATCATAGAGTTGATGCAGGTTTTCTGATGCTGTAGAGTTGTAATTTTTCCCCTAATTTTTTTTTTCCCCAATTTTGTCTATTTTTCTTTTTATCCTTTTCATTATTCCATTGCGATGTGTATGTTATGTGCCCCCATCTGTATATTTAGTCAAATTATTGTATCATATCTCGTCTCAAAAGGACCATTTGTATTTACACATTTGTCTATAACTAGTTCCAGAAGCAAGAGTATTTTGATGCAACAATATATGGTGAGCTTAGCATCAAAGAACCTTATAGTTAATAAAAGAAAAGGGAAAAACAATATTATAGTTTGATCTGTTCCAAAATCTTGTACCAGGAACAAGACATACAGACACGAAATGCCTCATAATTTGCTTGTCAGAATGGAAACGTCGATTGCTCATTGTACAACTGTATCTAAATATTTTTACTTTTTTTTCCTGGCTTTTGCCTGTATAGCAATTTTGATTACAAGGGGATGTGTGGGCTTGGGAGCTTCAACTACCTTCCGCATCCTTCTAAGATAAAGAGTTTCCTGCCATTGTTATATTAAGCCGTTGACTTTGACAGTCGTTAGCACTAATCTGTGACTTGTTATAATCGTTGAGGAAGGAGTAAATACCAGTAAGCTCGTATCAATGGTTTTCCAGAATGTGTTTCCTTTGGTACGTGGGGATGTGCTGACCTTGAGTAGTGAGTGGTCTTTGGGCTGGGCTTAGGGGGCTTCTTCACATTCTACAAAAATACTTTGCAGCTCTTTACAGTTCTTTACACCCCCTCTTTCAGCAACTCTTATAAATTCTGCCCGGAAAAGGTGAATGTGGCAACTGCAGCAATTCAATCTCTTTATCCATCTCACAAGAAAGCAATTAGCCATGTTGAGAAGGTATGGTCGCAGCGCACATCAGATCGGCTTGTTGGAAACATATTGACCCTTTCTTTCAATTGTTTATCGAAGTATCAACAGGAATACAAGTGCTACACTGGTACTCACTCCATAGATCCGCATTATGATGTTGGCCTAGTCTGCGTTACAGAACATCTACTGGGCTGATGTAATTTCAGATACCAAAATGTACGAAGTTAAAAAGTTCTTTGCTTGGAATATGCTAATAATACATCTTCCTAATAAAAAAAAAATCACATATTCACCTTCTGAAAAGAAACAAAACATTTAGTACAATCTTGCAGTTCTGATTTTCCATATGCAATACAGGCAATAACTTTTCAATTAACCCCCACAAAATATTACATGTAATTATAATCTCTATAACTAAAAAAAGAAAAATTATAGAATTAACACATATATATCTAATCTGAACAAATTAACCCAACTAATTCTTCCTCTCTAATTCATCTTTATCCTAACATAATCAAAGCTACAATAACAAAAAAAAGGTAAAAAAATAAAATAAAAGTTCAACCTAAGAAGTAAAAACATCCCATGTCGAACGGTACAATCTACTCTGTAATTCCTAAACATCTATAATAAAAGTGAAAATAAAGCCAAGCATATATCTATGTCAATTTCTAACCAGCACTAGCTGTTGTTATACCTGTTCAGATTCAAATGCCGGCATCGAGCTTCCTCACCTTAGAATCCAGAGCCAAAGACGGCACCTTTGCTTCCGAATCCTTCAAGCGGAACCACTCCTCCACCTCCTCGAACTTCACAGACAGAATATCCACCTCGATCAGCCTCTTCTTGCACGACGCGGGCACGAACTTCTTCCTCGGAGCGGGCGGACAGGTCTCGGGCACCGACACCAGCCTGTACTCCTCCCCTGTCGGCGTGCGGCACTGATCCAAATCCTCCTCTCCCTTCTTCTCCCTCACTATGTCGTCCAACGGCAAGAAGGTAATGTCGTCGTCATTGTCAACTGAATCGGTCGATCGCCGCGAGTACTCCGGAGACATCGACATGTTGCGTGCGGCAAAGGGTTAAAGAGTGAATAAACTAAACTATCAAACTATCAAAGGGTTAAAAGAGTTTTTGTATGATGATAGTAAATGGAAAGGAGGAGGAGAAGAAGAAGGAAATAAAGAGGAGAGGAGGTGAAGAGACGTAGGAAAGGGGGAATCTTTGAATTGGTGCTTATCTATCTATCTATCTATCTATCTACTCTAGTACTCTCTACTTGCTTGCTTTGAATTCTCTCTTACTATTAATTAATAATGTAAGGGAAGGGAAGGAAAACCTTTTCTTTTCCCTCCTTAATTCATTCTTTGGAGGAAAGCAAGTTGGAGGGAGGGAGAACGGGTTTTATACGCAGAAGAACTGAAGAAGGGAAGAAAGAGAGAAAGAGCGAGGGGAATTTATATCCCCTGCTGTACTGCATTGTACAGTTCACAACGTCAGCTGTTGGAATGTCTCGAGATTTGTGCCAGCACGGATCACGAAACGATCCAACGGCTTACGTCGTGAACTGCACAATGCAGTAAGTTAGGGGATGAGCACTCGGAGTCGGAGGGAGGGAGGCATTGGATACCCTGCGTTTTTTACTGCTCCGGAATGTACACAATGGTACAATTCTCGTAGAATCCTAAAGTTTGAACCTTTCTTCGGTTTGTCAATGGGTCATCGAATGGAATCTTTTGAGTTATGTATCAAGTACTTGTATTTGGAATTACGTACAATTTGTTTATTGCAAGTAATGATTGAGGCCGTATTTTCTTGTACTTCCCCTGTCCACAAAAAAATGAATTTGTAGCAAAAGTCAAAGGAAATAGTGGAAGAGTGAAATTACTTTTATATCCTCAGTTAATAGAAAAGTGAACATTCTTGGAAGGAGACGAGGGGTATTTTGAAAATTTCGTAATATATATATTTTTTTTGAGGAAGAAAGTAGATTCAAACAAAGGGTATAAATTCATTTAAATGTGGACAAGTTGTAAAGGGTATAAATTTATTTAATTGTAGACGGAGGAAGTAGTGTTTTATGTAGTTTCCTTCTTGGAGAACAAAATCTCTGTCTGGCATTTAAAGTTTATGTTGATAATTATTAATATTTTAAAATTGTTATTGTAGAGTAACGAGCTAACGAATTCATTTTTCCTCTTTTTAGGTAATTTGAAGTTTAGTAAATTCACTTTTATCACTATATATGGTGGATCATAAAATGATAAAACTATATAACTTGATATTGCAAATACTTAATTTGATGATTATTTTACATTTGATTTCTCTTCACACCAGTTAAATGACTTACTATATATATCTTATACCGACAAGATGATCTTCAATCGACGTATATATCGTAAACCACACATAACAACATTTAATTATAAAAACATAGTTACTTAATATTTAGCGTTACAGTTTTAATTCAAGACAAACAAACAATAAAAAAATCTATTTTATAAATTTATTTATTTTGCGCTAACATTAAAAACGTAGATTATTGCGCATTGCAAAATGTATTTAGAAAAATCACGTGATTATGCATTGGATAAAAATATTACCATGTAGTTGAAATATACAATTACAGCTTTCGAATTAATGAAACAAGTGTTAAAGCATTATTGTGTCGTATATTTTAATTAACGCATGCATAGACTGATTTGATTTCATGAAGAACTTGCAATATGTTAAATGTTCATAAATTGACGTCTTATCAAATATCAATCACTTCTAAAAATTTTGATAACGTTTTGAAACTAAATTTATAAATCACCACAATCCTTAATAAAAGAACAAACCGCATGGTATTAATTAAATAACGTCTTAACTTAAGAATGTTGAATCTGGCCGCTCTAAATTAAATTACCTCTTAATAGCATGTCCTCTTGACCTCTTGTCTTCAAGTTTTACTTCCTCCCCCATGCAATTAATATCACAATAAATTCTTACACAAGCAAATGACCTAGTAGTTCAAATGGTAGCTAACTAGAATGACTTTTAAGAGATCATGGTCTAATTCTCTATGAACATAAATATCTCATAAAAAAAAATAGGAGATAGTGAAAAATATTCACTTAAATCTAAAAAAAAAAATATTCGTACATAAAATAAAAAAGGGAATAAAAAAAACCTGCATTTCATTCTGGCTTCCTGCTTCTACGATATCAACAATTGCAGAGGAACGACCGAACGAGTCGAGTCGGCTCTGTGTCAACAGTAGAACAACACAACTAGGGATGTGGGCTCAGACTCAGACTCAGAGAGAGCACTAGCAGGCAGTCAAAACTGGTGGTCTTTCGACCGTTGGATCGTCAATGGAAAAGTGGGGTTCACTTGAAGCCTTGAAGGGTTGGATTGGAAGTTGGAACGAGTCAAAGTCCTTGAAACATAGGATGCTTTGCTTGGCCTCCCCTTCTTAAATTATACAACAACGTATAATATAATTATTTTGGAATACGTCTTGTTTCTACTCTTCTTAACAGAGAGCCAATTTTTTATTTAAGTTTTTTGACCCATGTATAATTCTGCTGTGATTCTGTAACGGTGGTGTGGCTGCCATAGTATGAAGGGGGTTGCTGACTTGCTGGTATATGAATATATCCTAGTAATAAAATGATGCATAATTCTATGATAATTATACTGCGTTCTTGATGTTGAGACAAGGATTTAATGACAAGCAGCGGTGCTTCGTGGAAAGAGAGCATCCATTTAATGATTTAATCAGCTTGAGGAATGTTACTCGCTACACTTTCGGCTGTTCAGACTTGTTCACGAGAACTCCAACAATCACACGTGGGAATGAATGGATGGACAACAAAAAGATAAGCGTGTTAAAGTTTCTATGGGATTTCAGTGCCATTTTGTCAGATGGTCAGCTACTCAGCTAGCTTCTCACCTATAAACCGACAAGGAAATTAAGTATGGATATTCTTTGGTAATTTCCCCAATCTTATTGAACAAGGAGCAGCGGAATTCAAAAAAAAAAAAAAAAAAAAAAAAGGAGCATCTAATCCTAAATTCCTAATTGAACTTTGAACATGGATATTCTGTGGTAATTTTGTCAGCTACTGAGCTAGTTACTCACTAGTCACTGGTCAGTGGCCACTACTCACTGGATGACTCAACTAGTCGATAGTTGCATTGTCAAATCGTTGCAGCTAAGTACAGGTCTGAAATCACCTTTTTTTATTTTTTTTTGGGTCTAAAATCAAGGGTACAGGTCCAAAACGCAATGAGACATGATTGGCTAAAAACATACTACTTCCTCTGTCTACAAATAATTGGATTTTTACCCTTCAAAATTTGTCCATAATTAAATGGATGTTATCGGTTCGATTAGTACGAAGTACAACTTTCTTCTAAAAAAAAAAAAACAGCCGGGCTTATATCAAAGTTTTCGCCGCTTTCATTCTCCCCGTGCGTGCCATCTCCCTTCTCTGCAAAAAATCTGCTTCCATTCTCCTTTTGCAAAATTTCCTTCCCGTCCCAGTCAACTCAGCTCCCCCTCCAAACCCTTACCCTAACCCTATTCCTTCCTCTTCTACTTGTGTTTCCTACTTACCACTGACCTCACACACGCGCACACACACAACAGATGAGCGAAAGACACTACAACAAATTGTATCACTGGTTACCAACTTACTTACCACTGAGCGCCGGTAAGGTATAATAGAGGTATTACTGACGGGCGAACCCACGGCCAGCACTCCGGTCACGCGTGAAACAAGTATCCCAGTCCCTTTGAATTTTTTTAAACAACAAAATGACAAATTGAAAAGAGAAAACTGAAAAGAGAAAAAATGGAAAAGAAAAAACTATCCCAACCCTAGTCTCCCTCTCTCCCAATCGGCCGCCGCTCGGGCGCTCCACCGTACTGACTCTCGACAAAACCCCTTACTCTAGGGCTTCTCGCCGCCGATGGACATGCCGACTGTGTATTGACCACCTCGACTTCCCTCTCTCGGCGACGAGACTCACCTGTACAACCGGTCTCCTCTCTTCAGCGAGATTGGGTACCATCATGGCTCCACTCTTTCTCAATAGGAGGCGATAAAATCTTGGCCGGATGAATAATTTATGATCTCCAATCCTAACCCTAGAAATCAATTCTTATTCCCAGCACATACCATCTGCTTGACTGAGAAATTAAGGTTTCATGTGAGTGAATACTTCTGACAATTTACAATTTACTGCAATTGAGTATATTGACTTGAATAAAATGATTGTATCTATTGTCAATTATACTTTCAAATCACCGAGAAATGAAAGGGTGCCAGTTAAAGAAGGATCAGTGTGCCTTTCCCTTTCAGGTTCATTAATTAGAGTTGTATAATAGGATTTGCCAGTGGACCAGTTTATGTGATATGAAAATGGGGAAATAGGTGCTTCTATCAGAAATACTATGGTCAATTTTACCTACTGTTTAATATTTTTGTACTCATATTTATATCTATTGATTGTTTGTTTGTTCTTCTTCCCAATAATAGAATGTTGTAGACTTCTTTGAAACCCTGTCGTGATCTCATCTGCTATTGATGTAAGGAAGTCTTAAATTTGGGTAATTACTGAACTTTTCCTTATTCTTTCCTAAATACGTTTGCACAATATGTGATTCTCGTGTTTTTAGTTTATATAGATCTGGGCAATATGGTTCACATGCAGCGATATTGAATTGTTCTCTCTGTTGCTGTGTAAGTTAACTTGTATGTCTATCATCTTAGGTTTAAAGGAGAGCAGTTATTGCTGTATGTCTATCCTCTTAGGTGTTTTGACATTGGAACACAAAATTGGGTAACGTGTTGAGTCACATGATGAGAAGGCTCTAGATTTAGAGATAAAAAAAGGTAATGATGCTTTGTCATCTGCATGTTGATACATTAGATTTGCTTCCTGTATTGACACCAACCATGTCTCGAGCCATCAAAAAGGTACCTTAGTGATTGAGTTGAGTATTCCTTACCGCTACGGTCACGCAATATACCATTCCCCACGGGCTGGCACCTTACCGCTGTATTACAGACCGGTTTGGTCAGCAATACCCCCATTCCTTACCGGCGACCTACTATTGCTTACCAGAATTCACAGTAAGGAATAATTTTTTTTTGGTGTAGTGAGGAGAGAGGCGGGGGATGGCAGCAGCGAAAGCGATCCAATCGTGCGCTAGCAGGACAAGGTGCGCCAGCCATGGCGAGGAAGGGCATCGGCGAGGAGGAGTACGACTATCTCTTCAAGGTCATCCTCATCGGCAATTCCCGCGTCGGCAAGTCCAATCTCCTCTCCCGATTCACCCGCAACGAGTTCCTCCTCGACTCCAAATCCACCATCAGAGTCGAATTCGCCACTCGCACGCTTCAGGTCTCCCTTTCCGTTTCATGCTTTTCTTTTCCATAATCCCATCCAATCACATACTTATTTAGTTAGGATTCTACTCTTAGATTGGACTGAGTGCTGTGCTACTTTTGTTACTAATTTCATATAACTGAGTTCAATTAATTGTGTTACCTTTACTCTTCTGAAATTAGGGATCTGGATTCTACCTATTTGACAAACCACTACACTGTATTGCTATGACTCCAACCAAACACTGTATTGCTAATTTCTGATTTTATAATCATCATGGGTAATTTTTTTTTTATGATTTTTTTCTGTAGTTCTGTACAGCTTGAAGGAGAATTATGATCAAGCACTTAACAGGAATGATGTGAAAGCTATAGTTGTAATAGGTAAGCAAATTAATCTTTATAAAAGGACACAAATTACTTGTAAACATAATGTGGAGGTACGTAATAATTACCTATCCTTTATCAACCCTATAAGAACATAATTGTCCGGGTGTTATTGGTTCTTGTTCGACCATCACAGTGTTGTTGATTGTTTTCCTTTTTCATATGCTGGCTTTTTTAGTGCTTAATTGGGACTTCTGAGTTTTGCTTGATGCTAAACTGGGCATAACTTAGATCAAATGAGTGTGAATTTAGGGAATTTAATCCAATGGTTGTGTGATACACCATTTCATACCGTGATAACTTTTCATTCTCATATGATTTGCTATCAACCCAAAATATACCTTACAATTGATATTCCATATGTTATAGTAGATTTACTGGTTTCTGGTTTGATAATAGTATCATTGGTGTGACCAATTCCTCCTTTTTGGACAATTATAAGTTGGTATCTGATGAAAAAGAAAAATGGGGAAAATGGGGAAAAAGAAAAATACCATTGTCTTAGTGAAATGGAAGGAAGGATTAAGAAGTTTTTCGAAGATGAAAACACTGGAAAGTAAGATGAGGTTAGTTAGTGGTCTTCCTGTTTTACATTTACTCCTTCCATAATTACAACCGGCACCAACTAAAGGTAAATCGGTAATTGCATCATAAAATTGTAAATACATGTCCATTTTGATAAAATTTACAAAGGCTATATGTAAATTCAAAAGTTAGGTTGTCATACATAAACTACATGTACATCCAAAAGTTAGGTTTTTATACAAAAGCTATATGTCAAAAGCTATATGCAAATACATGCTGCATGTCATCGGTAACCCAGTGTCTCCATGACACTTTCATACAACTCACGATCACAAGTAAGTGATCGTGGAAGAGTACCTGCATGGGTAAGCCTCTCTTTGTTCATATGAGGGATCTTGTATCCATTCCCTCCTCCAACTTTCATGATCTCTAGCATGCATGCTTGCAACGTTATGAACACCCTGCTCAAAATACTTGGATCGTAATCATGAAACGCATGTTGAACATTGAGTATTAGTTCATCTGCATTTCTAGCTACCTTCTTATCTGTTAAGGATTGAAGAGAAGCAAAAAATCTAAGGTCCAAAGCATTCAAATCAGGAGAATTCAGAGGCTGGTTCATGAGGCGAATTTCAAGACCTATTTGCGCTGCCGCAATACGAAACTCCTCATCATCCACCGATACATGTGTCCTGGCATTATCTTGTTGAATCCATATGGTCTTGTTTTCATCATCAGGAGGCCACAATTCTTTAATAGCAGGCAGCACTTTAGTAATCAAATAGGATCTCATCGTATCTCTGTCAACATTCATGGGTTTAGTGACTACAGTGCCCCTTGGTCGGTTACGACTCGACCTTTGTGCTGGCACCTGTTCAACCAATGAAAATAATTGTAAGTTCAGCCAATAGTAACATAAGCAGGATAATACTTCGAAGTAAGAAAGATAAAAGTTGTGTACATTTCTAACAAAAGGCCAAACTCCTATCTTGCCATAAAAAATGCAATGACCTCCTTCATCATATCTAGGTCTTGCAACGGCAGACAGAAACATCACTTTATCAATAGAATTCTTGTTGTGAACTGTTCTGTTAGGGTCAGCCTCCTCAGGAAGCATGTAAAAATTTCTTGCTCTTTTTGTAGTGTAGAACCATTTCTCGTCTATGTGCACAATATTTTCCATGTCAACAAACTTAGGTGCATGATGTAATGTATGCGGATCTAACATAGATACGCAAAACTGCATCCTGGCCTTTTTGTTGCCTTCCTTCAAATATGGCTTCAATGTGCTTGAGTGTCGTCGTAGTAGCCCTTCTTTGAACTTCTTATGCAATGTACTTTTCTTCGCACCTAGAGCTTCCGCGAGCGATCGTATAGTGCTCCTTTGGTTCAGGGGAATACTATTAACACGAGATAAGTCAATTTCAATCTTCTTGCGGCCACAATGCCCCGGCTTCCTTGAACTGACATTAACTGGCACTCCCTGTGCGCGACATTCCTTTACTCTCCTCCAAACTCTCTGGGCTGCAGACTTGTTCACGTTTAATTTCTCTGCAACTATAGCTGTACCTTTTCTCTTAAGATGTCCGTTAGAACTCAACTCCAACAAAGCAGTATATATTTGTTGTCTTTGGTCTTCCGTCAGTGCTCTGTAGGGTTTCTTATTATTACTCCCCGCAATATTCATGTTAGCGTGCAAATTTGGATCACTTGAATCTTCCAATGCTGTGGAATACTCACTTGTATTGTACTCTCCAAGAATGTCTCCCTCTCCTAAGCATGAATTTGATGTCCCTGATGTGGAAAGAAAGCAATTGTAAGTAAATAAACAACCATAGAATATTCTGTTGAAAGCTTAAATGTACACTTTCTCATTTTCTAAGTATATATATCTATTAGAAGATTGGAATGTGAGTGAAATTTCTACTGAAATTTACAATATTTTTGAAAGTGCAACGTTAGTCTATGTTTTTTACAATATTTTTTAAATTGTAATGCTGGTCCATTTCGGAATGTAGTTTATACATCACATCAAATTCCCTTTCCACTGTCAACATTTGATTCATTCATTCATTGACAATTTATAATACATTGCTTGTCAATTCAATTCAACTGCCACCAATTTATTCTCACCATTTCTTTGGGCTCAGTAGAAATTTGAAAAGCATGCCTACATACATCAATTGTCACACTGAAAGATAACATTTTGTTTTCAGAATATATCAAAATTACTTGTGTTTACATGCTGTAAAGGTATGGAAAATATCAAAATAGTAAAAATGGCTATATTTTTTTTTTCTTTTCTAAAAAAAGATGAGAACTTTGGTCTGTGTTGCAATATTGCAATATTTATTCATTTGGAACTTGGAAGTACCAGTTAGTAACCTTCTAACCTTCAGTTTGTTTGTCATGCATTCCTTTAGCAAGGCGGCCTTCTCCAAGCTTGTTTCTTTGGAAGCAGTCTTGTTCGACATAGACGGTACGCTCTGCGATTCTTATCCCCTCCATTATGATGCGTTCCGCGAGATGCTTATGGAGGTATATATCCTACTTTCATATCCCTTATTTTTACTTTCTTCACAGAAACTTGCCTACTTATCTCAAAATATGTCATCCGTGTCGCGATTACTATGCTAGCGTGGTCCGATTTGTATAATTTATGACATCTTTTGTTATGATAGCCTTGAAATATACTTGTAGGGGTAATACTGAGATTTTGAAATTTCAATCAGAAAACTGTTGGCTCTTGTAAGATACTGATATTTTTAGTTTTCAATATTATCTGGCAGATTAACATTCCGAAATGGACTAACTGAAGCAATCAAACTAAAAGTGATGTATCATATAGAAGCTCAATGGACCAAACTGAAGCAATTAAGCTTCTGTGAGTAGCTTTTTAAGTTTTTTCATATGTTATTGATTGTAGTATGATATTATGCAAATAGAAAGAGAGTGTTGTTTGGTAGGTTCAGTAGCTAAAACTAGTCACTCCTTTGAACAAAAATATAGCAATAATAACAATAATATTTATCACCTGATGACAATTGTGCTGATAGGATTTCCATTTCTGTTGGTATCACATTTGTGCTGATAGGATTCGCCGGTTCATCATCCAAGGCCCAGTCATCGGGTAGGACATTGAGATCAATCATGGTGCTGAGTTGACGGCAACTAAAGATGAAGAATAGTTGCAAGAGTATTGCCAATGAAGGAGCAAGCTGCTGATTTAGTGTGCTAGAGCAAGCTGTTGATTTAGTCTTTGCTCAATTAACAACTTGTATTCTGAATCTCTCTCCCCAGTCATTTTTTCAAAATGAGGCGCCTTTGCTTTTAAGGCTCTCAGTATGTTCTAGAATCAACACTTAAGAAATGTTTATGTTTAAATTTTGGCGCTTTTTGCTCCACCCAGTACAAATACCATTTGTATTTGAATTTGAATTGTGTATATTTAATTGCAACAATTATGGTGTAATGATTAAAAGTTAATGGCATAAAAGTAATTTCACTTTGTTACTAATTTCTTTGACTTTTCTTAAAAATCTAATTATTTGTGGACAGAGGAAGTACTATATATTTTTGATGAGCTGAAAATTTCTATATATTTTTTATGAGACATGATTGGCTAAAAAAATATTTCAGCGGCCAACTATTACTATGATCACTCATCACCGCTTAAAGGCCTTGAGCTGAGCTGTCTAGACGTACGGGTGTATAAATACCATTGGCCTGTGCTGCAGTTGTGCAGAACACAGATTAAACCCTTCTAGTCAAATCAGTGTGTTTGGTACTTTCGGTCCAGCTAGTAGCTGTTGATTTTATTCGTCTGATTTTGAAGTTTGAACGGGTGGCTCCTACTTAATTATCAACTGACTATTGTAGTATACTAGTATTGCGTTAAGTAGCAGGTGCTGCAAAATCCACGCAATAGCAAATCCTGGCCCATTCTAACTTCATAGCCGAATAGCAAATCCTGGCCCAATCTCACTTTATAGCCGAATGGAAAATCCTGGCCCAATCTCACTTTATAGCCGAATAGCAAAATCCTGGCCCACTCACTTTCAAGCCATATGACAAATTCTGGCCCACTCTCACTTTATAGCCGAATAGCGAATTCCGGCCCAATCTCACTTTATAGCCTAAAAGCAAATCCTAGCCCGTCGGCCCATTAACATTTATCATCTTCAATTATCATCCAACACCACCACGTGCTGCATTGTGCAGTTCATAGCGTCAGCCGTTGGATCGTCTGGAGATCCGGGCTTTCACGAATCTCGAGACAATCCAACGGCTGATTCTGTAAACTGCATAATGCAGTACAGCAGGGGATATGAATTCCACTTCCCCACCTCATCCTCCTCTTTTCCCTTTTATTACACCATCACTCACTCCCCCACCAAATTTCCCTCGCTATCTATGGCTACTCATACTCTCTCGCCCTCTCTCTTCCCCCCTCCTCTCCCCCCTCGCCGCTTTGCCAAACCCTACAAACCCTTCCTCACCCCCACGTGCTCCCTCAACAACAACGGCAGCAACAACAAAGACGGGGGGCGTTCATGGGTGAGCCCCGACTGGTTAACCTCCCTAACCAAAACCCTCGCCCCGCGGGACGACTCCAACATCCCGATCGCCAACGCGAAGCTGGACGACGTCTCCGACCTGCTCGGCGGGGCGCTGTTCTTGCCGCTGTACAAGTGGATGACGGAGAACGGCCCGGTCTACAGACTCGCGGCCGGGCCGCGGAACTTCGTGGTGGTAAGTGACTCCGCGGTGGCAAAGCATGTGCTGAGGAACTACGGGACGAGGTACGCCAAGGGGCTCGTGTCGGAGGTCTCGGAGTTCCTGTTTGGGTCCGGTTTCGCCACTGCCGAGGGTTCGTTGTGGACGGTATATCGATCTAGCTTGTATCATTCTCTATTATTGTATCTGTGTATTTTTCTTAGTGTAATAGGTTAGGTTCAGGTTGTTGCAAATCAGTTAGTGACTGGTAAACTGCAGAGGCTGATACTTGCACGGTAGCTCAATTTGGTTTTCTGTTGATATATTAATTTCATTGAGGATATAAATTTATTATTCATGTTAAATGAGTTAGTATTTTTTATTAATGTTGATGACTTTATTATTCAACTTATTATGTACAATATGTTAAATCTCAATTCGGTACCACTAATGTAAATAGTTACTCGTTAGAGTTGGATAACAAATTTATATAGAAAATAATTTTGAATAATAAAGTCATTATCATGAACATTAACTCACTAAATGTGAATAGAAAAGTTGGTATTCACAACAGTATCCTCAATAATATCTCCTAGATATTTTCCTTTCTTCAATTCTAGACCGGTCCAAGCTTAGTAATTCATCAATTGAGAAAATTCGTTGTTTAACCTGTCTTTTTCTCTGCATTGTTTGTTGAACTTACATTCAGTACCTAAATCATTTTTTTTTTTTTTTGATATATTTGATAGTTATTCTAATAGTTTGTTCAACCACACAGGCAAGAAGAAGGGCAGTTGTTCCATCACTGCATAAGAGATTTCTATCAGTCATGGTTGAGAAAGTATTTGCCAAATGTGCCGAGAGATTGGTAGAGAAACTCGATCCATATGTTTTGAGTGGGGAGCCTGTAAACATGGAAGCAAATTTCTCGCAGCTAACTCTTGATGTCATTGGTTTGTCATTATTCAACTACAATTTTGACTCTCTAACTTCTGATAGCCCGGTTATTGATGCGGTTTACACAGCATTGAAGGAAACTGAGCTTCGCTCGACTGATATTTTGCCATACTGGCAGGTGTGTTAATTTAGTTGTTATGTTTCTCATAAGCAATTTCCTAGACTAATTGGTATTATTATTGATTAGTAACTTATCCAATACTTTGCAATTGTCCATTCTTTTGCTGTCAAAGGTAGATTAAGATTGGTTTCAATTTTGTATTTTTTTTTTCTTCTGTTCTAAATGGCCAAAAATATGATTTTTGCTCTATAAAGTTATGGGGTCTTTTTTTTTCTTTCTTATGTTAGATAGGTATTCTTTGCAAGATTGTGCCGAGACAAATAAAGGCAGAGAGAGCTGTTAGGATAATACGAGAAACAGTAGAGGAGCTAATAAAGAAATGCAAAGAAATTGTGGAAGCTGAAAATGAAAAAATTGAAGGGGAAGAATATATAAATGAGGCTGATCCAAGTATCCTTCGCTTTCTACTAGCTAGCCGTGAAGAGGTCTTTCATAATACTTAGACTGAGAGATATGCACCCTGAAATTCACAATTAAAAAATTTCCAATTCAAAAATTTTGCCTTGCTCTTTCTTCACAGTACTTTTCATAGTATTTTTCTCCGAAATCGCTTTCCTCCGATATTCAAATTTAATATAAAACAGGGTAAGATTACCCAGTCATGGCAGGCAACAAAGAAATGGTCCGCTCCAGAGCTCCGGTTCCAGTACGGATGCCTCTCTTTTATGACATCGACATAATCAGCAACCAACCGCTTCAGTGGGCCCCAGTAGTCCGGCACATCTCGCCGGTACACATAGCCAACAATGTTCGTTACGCTAATCGGGAGGAAGAATGCATTCGCCTCGCTCGGATTTCGTGCCAGAAACGGATTTGCACTGTCCTCCATTTCATATATGAAGTGCCCTTCTATGGAGTAAATGTTGGCGGTAGGCCCGTTATGGATTATCGGGGGCTCGCCTTCCTTGTACACCCATATCTTGAATCTTTTCTCCATCTCAAGGTAGCTTCTGAGTTCATTATGTAAAAGCAGTGAAGGTTTAGTACAGAAAATTTACAAGAATGAGTTATCTATGAATATTGAATTATGTATTAACGGATTTGACGTAACTGATGGAAAGCATTAGGATTGCGGTAGACGGCACCGCGTGGAACAAAATCATCTGTTTGTCTGCTGGAAGTGTAATTGTCCAGAGCTATGGCACGCATGATGTTAAACCGGGCACGGGACAGTCTCGCTTCAATTGGCGCCGTCTTCACATGAGAAAGGAACATCATATATGTATGTTAGATTACAAATAGTTGTAACTTGTAAGCTTAAAATTAATACTGAAAGATATATGTTTTATGAGTATGCATATTACACAGATTGTGTAAACTAAAACAAGTTAGTTGCATTTTTATGTAAAGCATAAAGATAACCTTAGAGAATTATGGTATGAAATTTAAACATGTTTCTTACACGTCGTTTCTGATACTTAACAGAGGCCAACCGAGACGTTCCATTGTTGAGTATGTCAGCATAATAGCTCTTCAAGTTACGCCGCGTCCCGTTTCGATCGTAATATGTGAACGGGAAGATGATTAGTAGTAAGAGGAGGAGTGATATGAACAATGATACTCTTGTAGTTCCTTCCATCAATCTCTTCTGTTACTCCCTCTCTCTAGTATTTAACTGTGCTTAGCTTATGAATTTGAGAGCTATAAGACCAGTTATGTTATGCATGAACAATCATAGACAAGGATACATCCTTGATGTGCATGTATAGCCCTCAGTACTGCAAGTACTGTTACTGAGAATTTTAAATTTATAAGGGGATGATGAAATCAATGCAAACTGATCAAGGAGAGAGCACAGACTTAAGTACTGGATCATGTCTGCTTATTCTCTGGCAATGCTTCTCAATTCAAGATGATTTTCAATGCATGTAGTGTACATATCAAGGCAAGTAGCTCTGCATGCACAGTTAGCAATATATATTAGCATGTGTACTTAGATTACTTAAACAATAAATATTAGAGATTCATTAAATTCAGCAACTATATATCCTTTGATTAATACAAAAAAAAAACGATTAACCATGGAATTAAAATTAAGTCAATATGTACTATTGCCCCTGATAGATTAAATTACATTTAAGGTAGAAAATATTTAGAAAAAAACAGAATGATGGATAAATGCAGAATGATAATATTATATGTACAGTGTGCAAGTGCAATTGTGCATGGATGGATCCAAAATATATATGTAAAGAGAGGTATCATTGTGCCTTGTGTAATTTGGATGTAGACAATAATATGAATAAGTATCTTCTAGCTAATTAGTAGCTATGGGATTTAGTAAATCTTACTATCACTGGTTGGTGAAGACTGAAAATTCCATAATAATATCAAACATGCATAGAAGATATAAGTTAGAACTTAGAACCTAGCTTCTTACCCATTTTAGAAGCAATACACTATCTTAATGGATTAATATTATAATGTATTATGTATAGAAGGAATGGTAGAATTAAGATTACTCTTTTTTTGATGGATGATAGGAAGAATTGGCCATAATAAAATGGATAGGATGCATGAAAGGTAATTGCCATTGAGAAATATATTAATTAATATAATCCTTTTTTTTTAATTATGATCACATTTAAGTTTTAATGAAATTTGTGGGAATGACCCACATGTTTTTCTCAAAAAAAAAAAAAAAATTCTTTTCATTATAGAAACAATCCCATGCTACATGCAAAATTCAGTCTGGACATGGCCAGTTCGCCCTGTCACCAATGACCATAATTACTTAAAATTATAAATATATATATATTTTTCCTTTTTATTCAAAGTTTTGAATAAAATTACTTAGAAAGTTGACTGAATTCCATGCATGCATGTCATATATTCCCTGTATAAACTAGATACCAGCTAGAGACGGCAATCCCTAGTACATTTATAATTAAGTCAACTATAGAGAAAAGGGAATTGACATAAACTCTTAAGAAAAAAAATATGAACAACGTAGCGTGTAAGTTGGTGGAGGCCACATTGGTTAATGGGATAATTAACGTATTGTCTTCGTATTAATCGGTTCACTTCTAAGGCAAGAATGGTATATATAACAACAATGAACAGTTACTCTGTTTTTCCAATTTTATTTTCTTCCTGTCATGAGATTTTTTTTTTTTTGTTTTGTTTTGGTTTGTTTCTAATTTGGGTATTTTTCGTAGTAGAGATTTTCGTGCCACGTAACAAAAAAAAAAAAAAAAAAAAAAATGTTCCTTGCCCTTGGTGGTGTACGTCTATAAATTAAGTGTAAACTCTCTGCTTGTCTTGGCGTCCCACTAGATTAATAATGCTTTTTATATGTTTAATATATAATTAGGGAAACTTAATTTGTCCTATCCAATGTGTAAATGATTTTTCTGCCACGTTCATCTATACATATTGAGCTTGCCTAAATCAGGAGTCAGGATCTAATCCAATAGAAATTTATAAATTATCCTCTTTTTTGAAAAAAATTATAAAAATGTACTTAATTTCTCTAAGAAAATTAACAAAATGTCTCTACCGTGAAAAATAATTACACAAAATATACTTTCAAAATTTTATAAAAAATATACCTAAATTATTTAATAGTTACAAAACTGTATTCCATCAAAAAAAAAAATTGGATCCCCTACATCGGAATCTGGCTCACCCCTGAATAGGTTCCAGTATGCAAATGCATGCAAAGTAGCCTAAACTGATCATAGCTAGTTGCTGATTCGCTATAAGTTAATCCGATAAAAGTCGAGTCGGATCGGGTCAGACGGGTAAAACGGGTTGACGGATTTCTTGTGCACCCCTAAAAAAAGTCACAGTAGATCCAAAGTTTATAGGCCGAGGAGTGCTCCTCATCGCTTTTTCTCAAC
Organism: Cyperus esculentus; assembly: GCA_030179965.1. Classification (NCBI taxonomy): domain Eukaryota; kingdom Viridiplantae; phylum Streptophyta; class Magnoliopsida; order Poales; family Cyperaceae; genus Cyperus; species Cyperus esculentus. The sequence continues at coordinate 5,502,938 of JASGLE010000006.1, read as the reverse complement.
GGTCAAAACTAGATCATCTCCGGTTCCTCTACAGAAAATAAAAATGAATGAATTCGTTGATATATGCTACCAAATTAAACCAGTAATGAAAATCAAAATCACTCTCCAAGAATGTGAATTAATTTCTTCAATGCCTTTTATGCTAATGTTGTTCCTGACCTTATTAATTGTATTTATGCTTGAAATACATGCATGAATTGAATCAAGGAAATGTCCAGCCTATTGAAATGGAGAAGAGATGTAGGTAAAACTTTACTATTTTCATATCCTCAGTTGGATAATGGATAAGCTTTTTTTCTTCTGTTTTTTTTTTCTTCCCTTTCTCATTATTTTTGCTTAGTTTTTTATTTTTTCTTTTCATATCGCCATTTGATTTCTTGAATTTGATTATTTTTAAATTTCAGTTCTAAATTGTCTTTTTATTTTTATTTTTATTTTGGTTCAATTGAACTGGGTCAGATGGAAACCACACAATCAGGTATGTGCATGAAGCTATTCAATCTGATCATAATCTATTTCTCATTGAATTTGTAGCTAGATAAATAATAATTCATATTTGTCTCATTAACATTTCTGTACCCTTTAATTTGATTTATAGATTCGAAAAGTTCCAAAGCCAAACAGATACCAGAAAAGGCAAGAACAAACACACTAAATTTCTTTTTGAAGCTACAAAATTGCTCGTTGCATTTTGCAATCTGAATATATAAATTTTATATAAATTTTGCAGGGAAATTAGTTAATTTAAGAGATTTGTATTTCTTTTTCATGATCTGTGTAGAAAGTAATTGTGGAGCTAAAGGTATACATGCACTGTCCAGCATGTGAAAAGCTGGTTTACAAGACTCTCAGAAAATTCAAAGGTTAGTAATTAATATCTGCATCTCCTCTGAAATCTTTTATTTTTTTTTATAAGAAAAAAATTGAAAACTCAAAAGACATAAAAATTGAAAACTCTGAATTTTTTTTTATAACACAATTAGTTGGTTCCATAATTTATCTATCAATTTTTCTTACAAAAATTTTGAGACCCTTAGAAAATTCAAAGGTTAGTAATGATATCTTTATATCCTCTGAATTTTTTTTTTATATAAAAAATTGAAAACTCAAAAGACATAAAATTGAAAACTCTGAATTTTTTTTTTATAACACCAATACTTGGTTTCTTTATCTATCAATTGTTCTTACAAAAATTCTATATCAAAATTTATTATATCAGGTGTTGCTGCTGTGAAAGTAGACAAGGAATCACATCAGGCTGTTGTTGCTGGAAAATTTAAGGTACAAAAGCTGTTGAAGAAACTCAAGAAAAAGACAGGCAAGAAGGCAGAAATTGTGCAACTAGAAGAAGAAGATCCGCAACGTCAAGAAAATAATTGTGATGCGAACAATGACAATCATAATAAATGTCATGGTGCAAATTATTATTATGAGAATTTTCATCATGAAGATTATGCCGTCGACCAAGATTGCAGCATGTGGATTAATGGTTTTGGAGAAGACTACGTTATGAGATCGGATTGCACAATCTTTAGTGACGAAAACACAAATGCATGTACAATATTGTGAAATATATAGGGTAACATTACAAATTTACAATGAAACGTTTCCGTAATCACACTACCACAGATTTTATCTTTTACAGCGGTTATCCGAGCTGATTTACAGCTGTTTTGTACCGCTGCTGACAGAAGAGCTGCAAATCGTTATAAAAAACCGCTGTAAATTGGTTACCAGAAAGTATTATTATAATGACATTCTGCAGCGGTTTTTAAGAAAAAGCGCTGCAGACTGAAGATATTCTGCAGCGGTTTTCCTTAATAACCGCTGCAGAATTAAAGATATTCTGCAGCGCTTTTTCTTAAAAACCGCTGCAGAATTAAGGTATTCTACAGCGCTTTTTCATAAAAACCGCTGCAGAATAAAGATATTCTGCAGCGCTTTATTAGTAAAAACCGCTGCAGAATTAAGGTATTCTACAGCGCTTTTTCATAAAAACCGCTGCAGAATAAAGATATTCTGCAACGCTTTATTAGTAAAAACCGCTGCAGAATGTCAACGATTCCAACGAAATTTTTTTAATATATGAAATTAACAACCAGAAATTCCAGATCAATATAGGATATTAAAACCAGAAATTCCATATCAGATTAATCTACAACACTAGACTACACCATATCAAAATTAATTTACACGATATCAACAAAATATGCCACCAAAAAAGTATATATTAATTACAAAATTTACAACAATTATCCGAAAATTACCGAGTATCTTAGGACATCATCAAATTAAAATAATTGTTGCATCATGTACTCCAACAGTGATCTCTTTACTTCCTCAATCTGCTCCTCCGGATATTCGACGCGAGCAGGCTCAAGTGACTGAAAAATTAAATTGAACAAATAAACATCTAGATAGTATGTAATTTGAACAAATTAGACACTTATTTTATCGGTATACATAGTATGTAATTGAACAAATAAACATCTAGATATTCATACCTGCGGAAAGCCCTCGAATACGTGCTGTGAGATGACGTCCATCATGTACCGCATGACATAATAACCGCATGCTTTATCATCCTTCTGTTTTGGACCCTATAATTAATAAAATCAAATAGCAATGATCCATCACATCTGTAAACAAGTCTTTAATTCTTACGTATTTTTTTTAGTTACTGTACCGGGATCTTCTTAAATCGCATGGCATTCAACGTGTTTCTCCTGATATTTCTTTGCTGCCAATAAAACCTTGCCGCCCTGCAACCAAATTAGAAAGCAATTAATATGTAATTAGTATATATATAATATAAAATGCTGTAATAAATCATGTAATTTTTTTTGAGATAGAATATCTAGGAAGCAAGTCATATTTCGCTGAATGGAAACGCTTACGTATTGAGGGGCATCTTCAGAGTGAAATTACTTTCATCCAATACGTTGTCCAATGAATCGATGTAGTAAACGGTTGAACTGTGGAAATGCACCAATAAAAGTATCCAATGGGCCCTATATATAAAAACCGCTAATGTCAGGAGATAGAGAAAGTAGGGAGAAATTGTATTGGATTTAGGGGTAATAAATATACTTACGCGAAATTATATGGCACGCAGACATACTCGTCATCTGTGACCGTCAGAACATATTCATTCATGTAGCGCATCGCTCCGTCCAGATCCAACTTGACCGCAGCTTGTCCACAGATACCGGGGTCCATGAATCTAAACCTTGTAGAACCGCATGTCTCCATTTGGTTCTTCCAGAACCTGCAATACGATATTGTTATACATAGATCGAAACTAACAAGCTATATATTTATTTTAAAAGCACCTACATGCACCAAATCTGTAGTATCGGAGCATTGAGACGGTCATACTTGTAGACGTCAATAATGTCGGATATTCGGAGCGCGATGTGACCTTCGATCCCAAATAACCCCTCCGGATAAGGAATTGTATACGACGTATAATCGGCGGGTTGGAGCATCAAAACATTATGGAATGTACGGTAATACTCCGGGAGCTGTGCTAACAAGGTCTCATCAACCAACGGCGGCCGTCTGATCGACGAGGATGCACTTGCCACATGCCGCGCGGCTTTCTTCTTTGTTGGGCGCTGTTCTGACACCAAGTTCTATGCATAATAGAAAAAATAGTAACATTAGAAGACAGTTATATTGTAAGATAGGTGAATATATATATCACTCACATTTAATTCAAACGAAACAAATACCTGATGTTGCACGAGCCGTGAAGGCCATTTGAGGATGGCAGTTCTTAAAGCGCCCAATCGATCCTCTTCATCCACCGGAAAAGGGACCAACATTAGGCAGCAGTTCTCAAACACCTGATCAATGCTAACCTTCAGGCAGTCGGCAGGGAGGGGTTCATGGTGAACTAGAGTTCCCGGAGGGCACGGATAAATCCTCCCGAATGCTACCGGCGCTGGCCCACTATCCGTATCGACGAGGAGTACACACGGGGTAGGGTTCTAACACAAAATTTGATGTACGGTATTACACACAAATAATACAAGAATGTAACAAAGTTTAAAAAAATATAAAGGATCTCGTTACCTCGTCTACCATAGGCAGCTGTTGTTCACCAAGATTATTGGAGCTCACTTGAGTAGGGAAAATGGATGGTCTAGTAGGGGTGACTCCAAACTGCTGTTGAACTTCGGCAGGCAAGAACTCCAATACTTTGCCCAGCATTTCCTGTTGGGTGTGCAGCATGCTCTCGAGATGCTCAATCCTTTCATTACAGCGGTTATGATGTGCATGCCTCCGGCTTTTACCGTACACGGCTTTCACCCCGGTGTATCCCACCGCATGTCCTCTCAACCTCCCGGGATGCTCAGGCGTCCCAATAGAAGCAGACAACACGTCATTGTATCTGTCTGCCTTGAACGCCCCTCTCCTTTCTTCATCCCGAAATGCTTCCTGTTATGAAAATATTGAATACAATTAATTGCTAAACAATTTAATTAGGATTAGGTTCATTATATGCATTATAATTGGTAAACAATTTAAGCAATTTAATTATGAAAATATTGAATAATGTACCATCCGCTGGAAAGCCATCCGAGTCGCCTCGTCGGGGAAGTAGATACCCCTTTCGGCGTCCTTCTTTGTTCTTGCCATGAACCAATTGTAGGCTCTATTGTTTTCTTCTTCGCTAAGTCCGGAACTGTCCGATGTGGAAGGAAGAACATCTTTATTCTTTTTCCACTTCATTGTTGCGGTTTTGTACCCGCCGGACCCGAGTCTGTGAGGGTAGAGGTTTTTCGATGCCGCCGCTCTTCCCTGTTCACTTTTTGCCTTGACACACAAGTTTAATAAATTTTGTCAGTACGTTGTAAAAATCCAAAGTAATGATGTACGGTAATATTTCTTATTGATTGCACCTGAAACTCAGGGGTTTCCTTCTGAATTCCTCCCACTGATCGTCTGTTATGGTATATTCATCAAGCGGGCTTCTACCTTTATCGAGGTAATCTCGTTTCAACGTGGTTCTCCAGTTCCGGAAGGTAATGCCCATATTAACCAACACCTTATCCCTGTGAGTATCGTCGGAGATATTGAAAACACCCTACAAGTTAAAAACGTTACATTGGTCAATTAATTTTCATTCATTATCAATCAATGTTCATTCAAATTTTAGATTTGTAAGGAAACATAATCTTGCCTTGACGTTATCCCACAGTCTGTTTCGAAGCTCTTCATCAGCTTGCTTCCAATTTTGTAAGGTACATGGCACCGTTTCTCTCAAATACCACCCGAGATAGTTTGAGAAGTTGGCAGCAAATTTTCCGGTAGGCATACCGTTATCAAGAAACTCAATGTACCTTGTTATATCTTTGGTCTCGTCTAAAAACTTTTGCATGTTGGTTTTATTCCTCGACCTTCTTCTGGGGGCATCTCTGTCCATGCCTTGATAATCCATGTCTTTATCTACCAAATTTGTACCAAAATTTATCTACAATTCCAAATTGGGCACTGGGACTTAACTGGTACTGGTACTGGTACTGGTACGGATACTGGTACTGGATACTGGTACTGGATACTGGTACTGGTACAGGTACTGGTACTGGATACTGGGACTGGTGCCGGTACTGGTCACTGGTACTGGTACTGGTCACTGGTACTGGTACTGGTACTGGTACCGGTATTGAGGGGGAGGAGGAGGGAGAGGTACAATGGTACTTACCTTAGCACGGGAGGGAGCTGGGCGATGGGGCTGGGGCTGGGCTAGAGCTGCGGCGGGGCTGGGGCTGCGGCGGGGCTGGGGCTGGGCTGGGGCTGCGGCGGGGCTGGGGCTGGGCTGGGGCTGCGGCGGGGCTGGGGCAGGGCTAGAGCTGCGGCGGGTGCGGCGGGGCTTAGTACTTACCTAGAAAAAATGGAGTATTGGAGTGTGAAAATAGTGTGAAAAAATTCAATACTTAGAAAATTTGGAGGGTAATCAAAACCCCAGTACAGACAGCAGTTTTTTAGAAAATTTGGAGGGTAATCAAACCCCAGTACATATCTACAGCAGTTTTTTATTAAAAACCGCTGCAGATCCATACTGCAGCGGTTTTTAACTTACAACAGCTGTAGAAATCTGCAGCGGTTATCCTTAAAAACCGCTGCATATCAAGTCTACAGCGGTTTTTAACATAAAACTGCTGCAGATTAGTTCTATAGCGGTTTTTAACATACAACCGCTGCAGACAAATTTCTGCAGCGGTTGTAAGTTAAAAACCGCTGTAGATATGTTTTTTAAAAAAAGAAAGAAAAATTGGCATTTATAAGGATTCGAACCAGGGTCATTCAATTGACAAGCAAGTGCCCAACCACTGAGGCTTCAAGCTTCTGAGTATTATTACTGATATATATATTTTGTATATTACTGTTAGTTTATTCTACATTTTAATACTATTATTTTATATATTTTTTTAATATTATTATTTTTATTTATATTACTTGTAAATATTATTTTAATATTATTATTTTTATTTATTTTATTTGTATATAATTTTGTGAGTGTCTCCAAACAGATGAGACATTCTTCATTGGTTGCGCTTGCACTCACAACGCAGCAATTTGGGTTCTTGGAGCAAACCATCACAGCAATTTGGGTTATTGTTGCCTTGTGATCACAGCAATTTAGTTTTTTTGTTCTTGTTGCCTTGTGATCACAGCAATTTGCCGGTACGATGAGACATTCACAAGTGGTTTAGGGGCTGCATTACGTAGCGCTACACAATGCAGCGCCACAGAGGATCAAACCAACTCCCTTACCTATACATAAATTTAATAAATAATCAAAAAATAATCACAAAAGAACTGGAAACATCAGTGGTTTTGCCCTTGGTTGTCAAGAGGATGACTTGGGTTCGAATCCTAGAAAAAACAATATTTTGCTTTGAGATTTCAAAATTTCTGCAGCGGTTTTTAACAACAACCGCTGCAGAAATCTACAGCGGTTTTTAACTTACAACCGCTGCAGAAATTTTGAAATCTCAAAGAAAAAAATTGTTTTTTCTAGGATTCGAACCCAAGTCATCCTCTTGACAACCAAGCGCACAACCACTAAGGCACGTTACGATTTGTGATTATTAATGTTTTTAGATAAATATATTTATATAGTAGTGTGAATTGACACTGGTTCGTGTTATTTAAAAAAGGAATAAAAAGAGAAAATAAATAAATAAATCAACAAAATTGAAAAAAGGTAAAAGTGTTTAGAATAAATATTTCATTTAACTAAATATTGCAGTGAATCTAATCTGTAACTCAAAATAAATAAATAAACAAAATTTAAAAAAGGAAAAAATATTTAATTAAAACAAAATTAAATATTAATCTCAGTGTTTTTACATGCTATTTATTTCCCGAATGAACCTGCATTTTAAAGTATAAAGAATCGATATTAGATTGTAAGGACAATTTATTAGGAGACCATAATAAAAATATTAATTTATTGAAAAAAATATATGTAAATCACTTACCGTTAGCTTGCTTTTCTCTTTCGTTTTCTTTTCGTGACCACCAATTCTTCTTGATGATCAGACCGTGCGTAGATTGGTTCTTGACCCTCGTCCACCGGCGCATGTGCGATACCGGTGGAAAATGCTGGCACGTCATCAAATTGATCGTATTCTTCTTCGTCCACAACATCTTCCACTCCGACAATGCGTCTTTTCCCCGATAGTACGACATGCCATTTTTTATCGGCCGGATCCAAAACATAAAACACTTGTTTTGCTTGCTTTGCCAGTATGAAAGGATCATGTTGATAACCCAATCGGTTAAAATCGACGGATGTGAACCCTTCTTTGTCACAACGGACTCCACGCCGATTCTCAATCCATTTGCACAAGAAAACGGGCATCTTGAACACCATATAATCCAATTCCCATATCTCTTCAATCCAACCATAGTATGATTCCGACGTGTTACCACTACTTGATAAAGCCTCCAATGTCACTCCACTATTTTGTACAGTGCTCTTGCCATCTTGTTTCCTTGTGTACCAAGTAAAACCGTTCATGTCGAACCCCTGCCAGGTCTGTACTTGCGCACTGGGTCCTCGCGCCAGAAATCTGATGGTTTCATTAATATTCTCTGTTCGTTGGGAATTAACTTTATTTCTAAACCATCTAACAAATGTCTTGTTGTGGGTGCTATGGATCCACACTTCAGTTTTCGAAGGATTTAAATCTCGTAACTCAGCTAAATGCGCATCCACGTATGGAGAAACAACGGCAAGGTGTTGCAAGACTTTCAAATGTGCTTGTTCTCGCCTTTCAATCTCCACACACACAATTTTGGATCCGATTGTACCAACACCTTTGAGTCTACCCTCGTGGCGAGACTTGGGAAGACCAATGGATTCAACACTCTCTAGGTAATCGGTATAATACTCAATGACCTCTTCCGTAACTTTTCCTTCAACTATGCTTCCTTCCGGTCGAGATCGGCTCCGTACCATCCCTTTTAATTGACCCATAGCTCTCTCAAATGGATACATCCAGTGTAGAAACATGGGTCCACACAATTTTATCTCCCTAACCAAATGAATGGTTAGATGAACCATGATATCAAAAAAAGATGGTGGAAAGTACATCTCAAGCTCGCATAAAGTTTCCACAACATTAGTCTGCAGCTGGTCCAATGAATCCGGATGTGTCACTTTGGAGCAAATTGAGTTATAGAAGAAACACAACTTAGTGATAGAGTGTCTAACATTCTTAGGGAGAATCCCTCGAATTGCAACTGGGAGCAACTGGGTCAATACGACATGCCAGTCATGTGTCTTCATTCCAATCAATTTCATCTCTTTGGTTGACACCTTTCTAGAGATGTTGGAGGAATAACCAGAAGGAACCTTGATTGAACTCAGACACTCCAATAAACTAAGTTTTTCTTTCCTCGATAATGTATAGCACGCTGGAGGTAGATAAGTTTTGTTGCCTTCGACCCGGGGAGCTAACTCTGGCCGAATACCCATTTCAACCATGTCTTTTCTGGCGTTGATGCCATCTTTAGTTTTTCCCTTAATATTCAATAACAGACCGAACAAACTTTCGCAAATATTCTTTATTATGTGCATCCCATCCAGGCAATGCCTAACATCCAAATCTTTCCAATAAGGGAGATCCCAAAATATACATTTCTTCTTCCAAATTCCTTCGATGGGCACTTCTTTTTGCTTTTTACCAAACTCCACCACTATGTTATCCACTTTAGCATAAACTTCCTTCCCGGTCAATGGTATCGGTGCTCTCCGGTTGTCGACCTCGCCATTAAATTCCTTTGTCTTTCGCCGGTAGCGGTGACTCCGACATAGGAACCTGCGATGCCCAAGATAAACATTCTTCTTATAGTTGGGCAACCGTATCGAACAAGTTTCTTCCCCACATATGGGACAGGCCTTCTCTCCCTTCGTCTTTAGACCCGAGAAATTTCCTAAAGCTGGAAAATCATTAACTGTGAATATGACCATTACTTTAAGCACAAATTCCTCTTGTAGACATGCATCAAAAATCTTAACGCCGTCCTCCCACAACTTCATAAGATCCTCAAACAACGGAGCCAAGTACACATCTATATCATTACCGGGTTGTTTAGGACCTGAAATCAACAACGGCATCATCATGTACCTTCTTTTCATGCACAACCAGGGAGGAAGATTGTAAATACACAACAAAACTGGCCACGTACTGTGACGACTGCTCATGTTTCCATAAGGGTTCATCCCGTCCGTACATAATCCTATTCTCAAATTTCTAGGTTCACTTCCAAAATCGGGATACGTTCTGTCAATGTTCCTCCACTCTGGACAATCGGCGGGGTGTCTAAGCATTCCATCATCTTTTCGACAATCGGCATGCCAACGTAATAGTTTAGCATCTCTTGGATTTGAGAAGAGACGCCGAAACCTCGGAATTATAGGCAAATACCAGGCCACTTTTGCTGCAGCACCCTTCGTACTTTCAATCTCATCACCTTTGGGCCTGTACCTTGACGCGTTACATTTTGGGCATTTATGCAAATCCTTGTACTTTCCACGAAATAACACACAATCACGTGGGCATGCTGGGATTCTCTCAAACTCCATACTTAAAGGGCACAATAGTTTTTTTGCTTTGTATGTCGAATCGGGTAACTCATTTTTTTCCGGAAGCATTTCTTTTAAAAGTTCTAGTAGAGATGTGAAACTTTTATCACTCCACCCATTTTTAGCTTTCAAGTTAAACAATTTAAAAACCGTTTTCATTTTTGTGTGCGAGGTGCAACCGGGATAAAGTGGCACATCTTTTTCTTTACCTAAACCCTCAAAAATTCCGGGAATATCAGCAAAATCTTGTTCGAGTTCATTCATCATTTCATCAACTTGATCCGTACACTCTGGAGTATTAAAATTTTCTACATTAATCTCAACATGTTGACCTCTTAATCCTACATTTTCTACATTAATTTCAACACCCTGGCCTCTCAATCCATCGTGGACAGGCCTGCTCGTCACTTCATCGTCTTCCACGAGCTCTCCGTGTTTTGTCCATCGGGTGTAGCGATCCACAAAGCCGCGACGAACCAAATGATCTCGCAGCATCTCAATGTTGCGGTGTCTTCGAATATTCTGGCAATCTCGACAAGGACACTCAATATTGATTAATCTCGTCACCCTCATGTGCTCTCTAGCACATTCTATGAATTGATCTAATCCGGTCAGATATTCAATTGTGTCCCGTCTTCCATACATCCAGCTTCTATTATCCATCTGAAATAATAAATATTCTTATGTCACATGCATGTAAATTAAAGGTATGAGGTCCATGTATGGTTTCGGGCTGGCCACCATCCTAACCCACTCTTTGAATACTCTGTCTCATTAGTGAACGTACGTTAATCAATCCGTTGCTTGAGAAAAATTCGGCAGCACTTCCCTTAAGTTCCCCGTGTATGCCAACGCACACTTCCATGTACGTGCATACACGTGGGAACATAAGGAGAAGTACTATACCGAATTTTTCTCAAGCAACAGATTGATCAACGTACATTCACTAATCCTAAATGAGACAGAGTATTCAAAGAGCAGTCCCAAACGGGGACTATTCAAGAGTAATCCCTATTGGATTAATCTCGAACGGGTACCGACCTAAATTAGATTACGTTCCGATAAGTTGGTTCTATATGACAATACTTAATTATATACATGAAATGCATGCATGCATATGACTCAAATAAAAATTATTTGATCAAAGTTAGGTTAAAGATAATTAAAGAAATTTATACCTTAAGAAAGTGAGAAGAGTTCTTTTCGGATCTGCTTGCTGCTGAAGACGAAGGCAGATCAAACCGATTGCTGACGGCGGATGCCGATCTTTCAACTTAACAATTAATGGCTGAACACAGCTCGCTGCTGGAAATTAAGAGCAAGCTCTTGCTGCTGGCGGCTGCAATTACATTGAAGTGGAAGGAGACGATGGAGACAGTAGTAAATACCTAACTAATCTGCACCGGTTTTTTAATTAATAAGCGCTGCAGATTATTCTGCAGCGGTTGTTAATAGAAAACTGCTGCAAAAAAATAATCAATTTACAGCGGTTTTTAATTAACAACCGCTGCAGAATAATCTGCAGCAGTTTTTAGGAAAAAACAGCTGCAGATTGTATTCTTTTCTGCAGCTGTTATTTATTAACAACCGCTGCAGATTAATCTGCAGCGCTTATTAACGAAAAACCGCTGCAAATTTTAATATTTTTTAATGCACATCATCCAATACGTATTTTTTTATTTCTTTTGCATCGTTTTTTAATTTAGAACCGCTGCAGTATAGTTCCATATATTAACGAAAATGCCACTGACCTATATTAGCAGTGGTTATCAAAGATAAACGCTGTTAATTGGGCGCTGTAGAATGCCAATTCTGTGGTAGTGTCACTTAGTTGTGATTGTATAAAGAAAGTAACCTTGAAGTGAATAAGTATATAGCTAGAATTTTATGTATATTTGTATTATATATATTTGGTGACTATTCCATAAATTTGCACGTCCAAGATGGACTAAGCTTAAATAAGACGAATTATTTGTTTAAAATTTATTGAGGGCACTAATTTAATGCTGATTTTTTTGAGAGGTTTATCATGCGCTTCCGAAAATAATTATTTTATAGAGGAATTAAGTTTATGATCTGCATTACTGCCCTCAACTGGAATTAAATATTAAGGAAGTTTATGGTCAAGTTAACAACAATCTGTTCATAGAAGAAATCAGTCAGTCATGAATTCATATCCTCCAAACCGCAGTATTGATCAACTGTTGGATTTGCTTTGAGATTCGTGCAACTCAATCTAAAAAAAAAACCTCCTATAATCTACATCGTTGATTCGCTGCACAGTACAATACTGCGCAGCAGAGGATAAGCACGCGTCAGTCATGCAGAGCAGCCAACAGCCCATTAAAATGTATCTTGCATTGCATGGGTCTTCTTTAAAATGCCTCTAGGATCAGCTGAGGAACAACCGAGCCGCCATCAATCCTGGGACGATCGATCCAGCTCTTTGACAGAGAGCCTACTAAAGCGAGGACCGGCACAATGTGGCTAGCTGAAAGTATAGTACTACGCCGCCCATCGGCACAAAATGGGTGCTCAATCCCGAATGTTGAATGATGACTGTGTGTACCGCACGTACACTTCGTCGGGCGCAATTACACCTATCCCAAGTTGCCTTGCAGTTTCAACATTCTGTGCAGAACTTACTCTTTTTCCTTATCATCCCAAGTTTCTAAAATGAACTGATGAGAAATTTTCATATATACTCCGTGAATAGTTGAAATTCATCTCAATTCTGTTAGGAAAGGCAGTGTCATTTTCTTCTTCCTTTTTCTTAATTGTAGGCCTTTACCTGTATGGTTGCTATACTGGGCATTTTTGGGCTCAATGCCCACTGCACCAATTTCAGGTCTAAGGGACCTGTCAATATGGTTTCTTAATTAATTAATTAAATTAAGAAAATTGGTTTGATGAGATAATTAATAAGGTTTATCCATATATAAGATAAGAAAAATATTGTAGAGATACCAAAATCGATACCGATTGTGTTAATATCATATTAAATAGATATGTATTCAATTTATTGACTTCACTATACAACTTACTTTGTACAGTGTATCAATAAATTGTACAATTAAGTTGAAATATTTATTTGTATACATTTAACATATGTTGTATAAATAAGTTGAATACTTAATTTGTTGAGTTAACTTGTCAACACATTTAACATGAATACTGACACAGTCGGTATTAAATTTAGTATCTTTTTGCTATCTATAAATGAATCAGTTCCCTATATATCAATAAACCATTAATTAAATCCAAAAAAAACCACACAGAGAAAATGAAAAAAAAATTGAAAACTATGTTCATATAGTTCATAATATCAAATTAAGCAAACCTCTTCCACGTGGTTATAACTTAAACACACTTCCACTACTATTGGAAGTGTAGTGGAAGATATAGAGTTTTGAGAATTATATATTTAACTTCTGTTCATTAAAATATGACTGTACGTACGTGTTTTACGCATAGCGGCTGATATAGAGTTCGATATAGCGTTTTGGAAGCGATATTTACATCATGTTTTATCATAATTTTTTACATAATATAGCCTCATTAAATATTATATAATCAATAAATTTTTTTTAAATCATGTTTTGTCATAATTTTTTTTACAATTTTTCTATTATATTTTTTTAGATTCTAACGTTTTTTTTTTGAAAAATGATAGATAACTTATTTTTGATAAATTCAATAATCTATTTAATTTTTTAATATTTAGGAAAAGTAATTACTCAATGATTCATTTTAAATCTTTTTGATAGAAAGAAATAATACTTGCAATAAAAGACTGATCAACATATTGTACTATGTTAATATATCTGAATAAGAATGCTTTGTTTCAAGAGTGATACAATAATTATATAATTTTTAGACAATTTGGTTTGAAAACTTTATACATTATTCTATTTATTCATCATTTTTATTAAATATTTTAGCTCATGAACAAATAAGTTAGTTAAAATATTATACATAACAAGAACCGGTAGCGCCCGCGATAGCGCCGATATCCGCTATCCGCTATCAAATATACCCCACCGCGACGAGTCCGCTATCCACTATTTAAACCTTTGGTTTTACGTGTTTGGTACAAAATGATATGATTTTTTATTGAAAAAAATATAAAGATGGAGATCCAAGGCTCAGAGATCAGAGTGATGGAAGCAGGGGAGGATCCAGGATTAATATGAAAGGGGGGCCAAGGAAACGAGTCATGGTTCCAACGTTCTAAGGTTTAATCCAAAAGGAGGTTTAAAGAGACCAGTTCATAGTTAAAACGATAAAAAAATAACTATTATGATATACAACTTTTATATATATTCAACAAAATAATTATGATTAAGAGTTAATTGTATACTTAAGTAACAAAATATTTAATTTGTTAACCATTGTCTATGTTTGATATAAAAAAAATGAATTTTGACATCAAATTAACAAAAACTTACACCAGATATAAACTTGAGTTAAACCAAAAAAACTGAAGTTCAACAACTTCTACCGGGCGAGGGGTGGCCGGGGCGCCCCCTGGCATGCACCCCTTAGATCCGCCCCTGGATGGAAGGTTATGTTGGAACAAATTAAGGGATTGTGGTTTAATTATTAATTCTTGAGAGAGGAGTTTATACTTCTTTTTAATTCTTAACACACAAAATTTGACAAACTAATTAACTAACAAGCTACACTAACCTGAGTAATTAATTATATCTCTACTACATAAATTAAGAAAGGCCTCCAAATATTTCATGGAATATTGCTGGAACTATCAATCTGATCTTCTTCTTCTATTTTGTCAGTCAGTTCTTTCCCTTTTGTCTCCGGCAAGCAAACAACAACCAACCCACAACAACTAACAAGAATGCTGAACACACCAAAGGACCAAAATCTTGCCCTTTTCCTCCCTTCAGCAACAAGGATTGGAGCTAAAACCCCTCCGACGAAGGTTGCTTGCCTAATTAGTGAGAGCGCCGAGTTTCTTATGCATGTCGGGAATAATTCAACGCTGTATACAATTGTCACGTTAAATGCAAAGCAAGCACAAAAGAAGGAGATCACCTGCAAGTTATATTCGACTATCAGATTACTGAAATATGTAACTAATTAAACAGGAAAAATAGAATGTAATAATTAAGCTCGGTATAGTACCTCAGCAGCTAACTGAACAGTTGAGCTTGTTCGTCTGAAGACTCAAATCATCAGGCAGGCAACTCCAGAAAATAATGTGAGAGCAACAATGGAAATCCTCCGTTTTATGTATCCGACGATAAAATAGGATGTGACGCGCTGTTGGCAAGGCGGCAAGTGCATTATAGAATATGCTGAGATAAAGGTTTTGTGCAAGACGCCCGACTGAGAGAGGCATACCGTAAAGTGCCATCCCAATTCCGAAATTAGCTATCACGAGGGCTATAAGCTTCCACAGAGTTGATCGAGTTGTCACCAATGTTTTCATTGAGGAAAACGCATCAGAAATACGTTCCGCCTTATCGGGATGTTCTTGCGTAGAGAGCCATCTCGGTGACTCCGGCACAATGAAGTGGATTAAAATGGCATATACGAAAGCAGGAGCACAAGTCCACAGATAAAGATACCTCCATGAAGTCCGTCTCCCGGCATAAGCTATACCCGGTAAAAAAAGCCAGAAACACTTATTGCTTCTCTCTACTTGTTTTTTGCAATTTCTGAACATAAGACGACGGAGGATGTCGCAACTGATGATCGTCCGAAACCAGACACAAACTTAAAAGCACAATAAACCCGGAGATTAGGAGATACCATCAGATACTATATAGTTGACTTAATCAAACGAATTAAATATTCAACTTAACATACTTAACTGTTTAACTAAGCATTAACATATAAGTGGAGTATCTAATGGAGTAAACTATATAGTTTAACTAAGCATGCTCATTATTCAACTTAGCATTAACATATAAGTGGAGTAAACTATATATATATATATATGTGATGCTCATTAGTCATTACTCTCAGAAGTTGGAAGGTTCCCAGTGATTTCAACTCAGAAAAAGGTAAATTATTTATGAAGTGATTCATAGTGCTTGCGAGTGTTATGAATCTATATAAAAACAAAAAAACAAAAAAAAATGATAAATGAATTAACTAAATAAGTTTTTTAGAGTTAGTGGCACAGAAACCCTCTCTCTATACTCCAAAAGCCACTATAGTTTTAATCTGAATAACATACCATAGCCTTTAAACTTGACTAAAAAATATACCAATAAAAATTATTTCTTGAGATTTCGAAGTCGACCATGAAACAAAAATCTAGAGGTGGCAAAATCTGAACCGACCCGAAAAACTTGCCCGACCCGCCTGATCAGAACCCGACCCGACCTGAGTTTTAGGGAAAGTCAAACTGACCCGAACATGACCCAACCCGACCCGAACCCAACCCCACCCGTGTTTCAGGGAAAGTCAGGCTGACCTGACCCCGACCCGGACCCTGACCCGAACGACTAGAAACCCGAAATAACCTGGGAATAGAGGTGCAAAATATGACCAGACCCGAAAAAATGCCCGACCCGATCTGAAAAATGCCGGTAGACGTCAACCCGATACCCGACCTAAACCCGATCCGACCCAAAAAAATGTCGGCAACCGTCAACCCGATACCCGACCCGACTCGACATTTTCATTTGGTCAAACTGACCCGACTCGAACCCAAGCCCGAACCCGACCCGACCCGACAATCTGCCACCTCTACAAAAATCACCTTGCTTTGTGACAATAACTCTAATACTTAACAAACTCTAAAAATAAAAACTTTTGTATCCCAACATATATTTTTATGTAAAAAAAGTGTAGTAAGCAGTAAGCACCGTTAATCTACATTTTAGATACAATAAACTATAGTTCGAGACACTTGGTGATGATTTGATAAGCTTTTTGGATAAGTTCATCGCGTAATCTTACATTTAATTACTCGATTGTAATTACATAAATTATGATGCTGGAATTTAGAACTTGTTACGCCATTTTCCCCGTTCAACAAAATTAATTCTTGTCCAAATAATAGTTCGACGATCCATGCATAGGAATTCTAAATGGCAAAATATGATGACAAAGTGGTGATTACTCCAATGACCTTCCATTTCATATCCTCTGTAGCGCTGACTCAGATCCTTCGATTTTATATCCTCGATGTCATGACCTTCCATCACTCTGACTCAGATCTCTGAGTCTCGGATCCATCGATCTTTGTATTTTTTAAACAAAATATCGTATCATTTTGTACCAAATACAATCAATGCTTGATCCTTTCAAAATGTAAAACATATATAAACACGTACAGTCATATTTTAATGAGCACAAGTTAAATATATAATTCTCAAAAATATTATCATTTTAGATGGAAACACGTAAACAAAAATAAGAGAAATGATTATCTCGATCTCATTTCTATTTGTGAGATTTTTTGTAATTTTTTTAAGAATCAAGATACAATGCACCACAAAAATTTTGAACGGCTAATATTACTTTGATCAAACGGCTAAAATTTACTATAAAACAGGGAACCACATTTTCCTCGCCTGCCCCTACGCAATCAGGATTTGGGGTGACCTGTTTCCTAATATCCGAATGCTACCAGCAACTGTTCAGGATATACCGGCATTTCTCAACTCTCATACAACCAACGATCAAGACTTCACAATTAGATTTGTGGCTGCTTGTTGGCAATTATGGAAAGAAAGAAACCGACGCATCTTTCAAGGCTCATCTAGACAAACACAAACTGTCATGCAGGCCATCCTTCAAGATACAGCTTTATGGAAGGCAAATACTCTTTTCACTTTTGATTTTCTGTAATGTACATAGTTGTGTGATCTTAATTTTTATCTTATCTTTCCTTTCTTTTATTTTCTTCGTTCCGACCATTGTAACTACCATTTTTTTTTCCTATCAATGAAAATTATAGTAGGCAAATAGCCTACTAACTCAAAAAAAAATAAAGATTTGAAGGGTAGTTAAAGTAATTTTATTGTCCAACAGATTTGTCAATAGGAAGGATTCCGAAATTCATGCAAAGTGTGATTTGGAATTCGCTATAAAATTAAATGTCATGCGGCACACTTTTAAAGGCTGACACATAATTAAATTAACGAACTTAATATAAAGTCTGATTGGATGCGACACACTCTATCTGTATATTGATTCAATAATTTAACACGAATATGTTGAGATGAACATTGCTATGGTGCACTGTATGTTGATCAATAATTTATAGAAGAAATTAATTTTTATTTAATAAGAATTTGTTTTGGACATATCAAAATGACTTATTTTCGTAAGCCTACATTATAATATTATTATTTGAGTCCGGCTATGGTGATATGCATATCACGGTTTTACTGTGCTATGCAGTTCATATCTCAGTTTGCGGTGTTCAAATAGTCGATCCGAACCGCTTAACTTAATCTTTATATCAAAATATACTAACAAACCAAATTTTATAATTTTTTTTTTTGCTATTTTTAATGATGGTAAGAAAATGACTACATCCAAGAGATCTGGTTTATACAAATATAGTGATTTTCTCCCCATCATTAAAAATAGCAAAAAAATTCTAAAATTTGGTTTGTTAGTATATTTTGATATAAAGATTAAGTTTAATGGTTTGGATCGACAATTTGAAAATCGAAAATGAGATACGGACCACATAGCACGGTAAAACAGTGATATGCATATGTACCATAGCCTAATTCTTATTATTTTAAAATTCGTGTCCAAATATGCATTGTATTATTATTTCTATTAATTTGCTATTATTGTTCTAGAATCATTTTTAAAAAAATCCAAATTAAGTACTTCAAAATAAAAAATACATATATTTTTTTTTGCATCATTGGTGTTTTTATATGAAGAAATTATTAAAAATTATAATTCAAAAAGTTTGATATGGAAAAATAAAATTTGAGTCATGTACATTTCGTATTGAAACACGTTTTCATACGATTTTGAATGTTTTGTATACCGCAAGACACCACATACTTTTTTATTAATATTTCAAAATTTTGAATCCAAATTAAAAATCAAAACCTGTAATCTTATAAATTGTCGTGATAGATGAATGCATGCATATAAAAATTTTTATAAACTTTTGACTTCATTTCATTATAGATCAAGTGGCTCAAAGATTGATAAATTTTAAATACATATATATTTAGGTCACTTGATCTAATATAAAATGAACTTGAATAAGTTATGTAATTATGAAAGAAAATACCTATTCTAAAAAAAGGAAATAATAAATTACCTATTCAAAAGGATGTATTTTCAGATTATTATGGTGAAGTGGGTATATTCATTGATAAAGTGGCAATTATAAAATTATGTCTATAGTAGTAAATTGCTAAACTTAACTTTTATAATAGCAAGATTCTAAATTTGAAGTTTTAGAGTGGCAAATGTTTATTCCTAAAAAATAAGAGATAATCTCTTTGTCCCCCATCATTTGTCCCCCTTAAATGTCCCCATCCGTTTCTGCTGGAACCGGTATGAATACCAGTTGGCAAGTGGTATGAACACCACGATACATTCAGTATGAACACCCTCTGAGAGCTCTATGAACAATGCAAATTGGGAGAAAATTTTTTTGGCATATTTTCCATGTGCAAAAATAAATTAAGCACGTGCTTAATTCAATTTCAGCACGTGATGAAAATCGGAGCGCGCGCGGGTGTTTATACTGCTTATTCGTGGGTGTACATATCAAATGGTCTTGGGTGTTCATAGTTAACGTGGACGGGAGGTGGCATATTTTCCACGTGCAAAAATAAATTAAGCACGTGCTTAATTCAATTTCAGCACGTGATGAAAATCGGAGCGCGCTCAGATGTTCATATTGCTTATTGGCGGGTGTTCATATCCAATAGTCTTCGGTGTTCATAGTTGACGTGGACGAGAGTATGCGCGCGGGGAACATTTAAGGGGGATTTTTTGTGGGGGACAGTTAGCATCCCTCAAAAAATAATTGAGTAGATATCCAATAATTATAGCATTTTGTTCCATGGTAACTGTTTCATTATTTATTCATAAATTGACAAATCTAATTTGCTAGATGTATTTTAAATTATATCAATGACATGTACACTAAAAATTATAAAGTTTTAACATCATTTAGATAGGCAACAAGAGAGGAGAACAAATTATAAAATTTGAACTGTTGATTTTTGCTAATACTTGATGGACATGCAAATAAAATAAAAAAAATATAAGTATCCGTATACACAGAAAATATGATATGAGAAAATCGACGGTGTTCTTAAACTCATGGAGACCTTCTGTGATCTTAACATCAAAAACATATTAAATTATATCTAAATTTGGATTTGTATGGCTCAATAAAGTTTTTATACCAAAATCATATGGTATGCAAAAAAATTCTATTTTTAGAGATTTTTTGTATATATTTCGGAATTTTTAAAAGTTATATATGAAACATTGATTAATTTATTAATATTGTATAGTTGCTTAAAAAAATAAAATAAATACTTAAAAAACCTCTAATAATAGAAAATTTTGCATGCCATAATATTTTTATATAAGAAATTTATCAAGCCATATAAATCAAAATTTGGAGATGAATTTATATGTTTTTGGTGTTAAGTTCACTGAAAGCCTCCGTGAGTTTAAGGACACCATAGTTTTACTCAATTTGTTTTGTTATTTAAGTAATTTATACATTTTAATTTCATGGTCACCGATCAGAAACTAAAAATATAGTTATTTGAGTTCTGCTCAAAATAATTAGCCATAACAAGCTATTAAAATTAAAAAAAAAATTGGTAGCCACTGCCAATCTTTCAAAAAAAAAAAAAAAAAAAGTTATTAAAATTAGTCAGTTTTATGTGGATAGTTTGAATAATTTAAATTTGAGGAATTTAGATAGTTTGTTGTTACAATTCGTTTTATTAATTTCAATAAAATTTTATATTGAAGTACCTAAAAAAATATAATTAACCTGTATTGCTTAATTAATGCTTTGATATGGTGTTGGTTGATATATATTAGGAGCAGTGTATTGTACATGCACAGGAGCAATCTATTGTACTTGCATATAGTGACTGATTTTGCTACAATCT
Organism: Cyperus esculentus; assembly: GCA_030179965.1. NCBI lineage: Eukaryota > Viridiplantae > Streptophyta > Magnoliopsida > Poales > Cyperaceae > Cyperus > Cyperus esculentus. The sequence continues at coordinate 5,481,731 of JASGLE010000006.1, read as the reverse complement.
TGACAATGGTTCTCTTAAAAAACAAAAAAGAAAAGTACTTCAAAAATCTTAAAAAATGGGAAAAAAATTTTAGATGTATCATCTTAATTAGTGTACGTCGTAATTCTTAAATCGTCTTCCAGATTTTGGGTTGGGGCTTCATATTTGATTGAATATTAAATCGTTGTAATTCTTAAATATATTTGTTGGCTACAACTTGGTCCTGGAGCAACAACGACCAATAAGAGAGACATGGTAATATATATGTATGCAATAAAATGAGAAAGAGAAACTTGCAACAACGGTTGATAATTATAGAGTTAAACGTTGGAGTAAACAAAGGAGAAGAAATTAATGACAATCTAATTAATACTCCTATTGAATCTGTGCCACCTTTAACTAAAATATACTTTGAGTTCCAAAAATACCCATTTTGCATCAAACGGTTCACAAAAGTTTGAGGTTTTTCTTAAAATAAATGTGGTGCACTGTATCTTGACTCTTTTTTTGAAGTTCTATTATCAAAAGTATTAAGATTGGCATTGTCAATTAATGATCCCTTCTCAAATTAAAAAGGCCAGTAAACTTTGCTCATTATCTAATATCTATGTATACGGATGATATGTACCAAATGGCCCCAATTTCTAGCAAGTTTCATTTCCCACAATAGAACATCACAAGTCATAAGTCATAACAATACAAACCTGTAGAGATTATCTGAAGAATACAATCTGAAACAATTAATGGCATCCTCCACCCTTCCACTAGATAATAGTCTCATAGAAGAAGAGGTTGCCGGTGACGAAACTAACAGCCCAGCTGACCTTCTTAAACCTCTAATTGTGGCATTCGCATGTGTCTTCGACTCGCAACAGTCCTTCATCTCTGTGTTCACCGACGCCGACCCAACTTGGCATTGCCTCAAGTCGAATGATCCAATTTGTCGGGAAGCTTCCAACCCATGCGAACTTCAACCGAACTCATGGGTGTGGGATTCACCATCCCGCACATCGACCATCTCCGAGTGGTCACTTGAGTGCTCTAGCAAAGTCATTTCCTCTTTACCCTTTTCTTCGTTCTTCGCCGGCTGCCTACTTGGTGGTTTGCTCTTTTCAACACTAGCCGACTCGGTACTTGGCCGAAAGAAACTTCTCGTTCTTTCTTGCCTTATTATGTCTGTGGCCGGTGGCCTATCGGCACTATCTCCTAATATCTGGGTTTATTGTGCTTTAAGGTTTGTGTTGGGTTTCGGACGATCAGCAGTTGGGACATGCTCCCTCGTCTTATGTTCGGAGATTGCAAATAAAAGATGGCGACACATCGTAAGCGTGTCAGGCTTTTTTTTCTCTGCACTCGGCTTTTTGATGTTACCCGGCATAGCTTATGCTGGGAGACGGTATTCATGGAGGTTTCTTTACCTCTGGACATGTGCTCCTGCTTTTGTTTATGCCATCTTAATCAACTTCATTGTGCCAGAATCACCAAGATGGCTCTCTACACAAGATCAAACCGATAAGGCGACAAATATTCATGATGCCTTTTCCTCGATGAAAACATTGGTGACAACACGATCAACTTTGTGGAAGCTTATAGCCATCATGACGGTGAGTTTCGGGATCTCGATGGCATTTTATGGCATGCCTCTCTCAGTCAGGAGTCTTTCAAAGAACCTCTACCTCAGCATAGTTTACAATGCAGTTGCCAACTTGCCGACATCCACCGTGTCTTACCTTCTCATCGTAAACATGAAACGGAGGATCTCCATTGTTGCTTTTACATCATTTTCTGGAATTGCTAGCCTGATCTGTGTCTTCAGAGGAATCAACTCAACTGTCCAGTTAGCTGCTGAGGTACTAATTCACTAATAAGCTTATCAATTTCTATAATGTGCATTCGTTGGCAGCCGTTGTCAACTACTCAAAAAAAAAAAAAAAAAAATTCTATAATGTGCAGTAAGTTAATAGAATTTTTCATTCAATTTCTGAGTTCTGATTACTACTACTTAAAGTAAATTATAACCTATTTCACAAAGTTATGTCTTTGAGGATTTAATTATAGGCAAATATACAGATTCAAGGAAATCTAATGGTCCAAAATAACATGCAGGTGATCTCCTTCTTCTGTGCTTGTGTGGCAGTCGACGTCACGCTGGTATATAGCATCGAGCTCTTCCCGACATGCATAAGAAACTCGGCTCAGTCATTGGTGAGACAAGCAATCCTTCTCGGAGGCATTTTAGCCCCGATCCTCGTAGCTGAAGGGAGAAGAAGCGCGAGGTTCTGGTCGTTCGGTGTGTTTAGCATCGTGGTTTCTTTTTGTGGCTTGTCTGTGATTTTCTTGCCTGAGACAAAAGGAAAAGAATTAACTGACAGAATGGAAGAAGAAAATCAGATTGATAATAATACTGCATGAAATTAGAGACCTTATTAAATTATGTAGCACAGACGTAATTACTCAAGTTACTGTAATCTGGTATTAGAATTTAGAGGCTGTTGTTTGAGAAATTCTGTATTCAAAATTAAAATGATCATGTCCTTAATTATTATTAATGAATTGTGATCTAATTTATATATCAGAAATTCCGTTATGTTACTTATGATCAACACTATGAACATCTGACATATATAACTCCCATCTTTTGTTGGATATATACTTGGATCATTAGTTTTCGTGCTCAGAACTGGATGGTCAAATATATTGACCGATTAATTTTTGATGTTTGCATATATATATATATGCATTAATTAATATAAGTAGAGCTGTAAGTTCTGCAGTTTGATATAAAATTCAATGCAAGGTCCTATATATTATACATGTGGATGTGAGATGTGGGAGCTTGTAACTTGCAAGAGTCAATTTTGTTTGTACATGTATAAAGATTAGGGGCACAGCCGCACAGCACAGGCAGCTTACTGTTTAGTTTGACATGCAATTGAAAACTAATTAGGTCAGCAATTAATGGCGATGGCAGCTTCATCATTCTGAATCATCAACCCAATTGATTGTCAAGTTCAGGCCCAGCCCAATTTGCTACTGGATTGGAAGCCATATATATCTATGTCTATACTATATTATAAAGTACGTAAGCATTGAACGTCTCCATTTTTAATTTCCCCCTCCTTCAAAATTTTTTAATTCCCATTATACCCCTTAATCAACGGTAGAGATCAAAATGCATTGATTTCAAAGGTGTTGATGTTCTCTAATTAAACAACTCCCTCTTCATTTTGGTTTTTACAAAAATGGAAATATATCAATTTTGGTATGGAAGACATCAATTTGATTAGAATTTACATTAATGAGAAATTAATGCTTTATATTCTAAAATTCAATGAGTTAACTTAGTGTAAAGATGAAATTTGAATGGTAAATAATTAGCCAAAAACCAAAAGCATATTATATATATTACACGGCATGAGATCAAAATTGAAACGCCTGCAAACGGGCGGGTTTCCTGCTAGTAGAATAAGTATTAGCTGCAGAATTCATAATTTCATATGTATGAGTATGATGCTCATCATTTCTAATTCTGGATACCGATTATAACATATAAGATTGTATTTGTACGTTTGTAGGTAAAACAAAATGAGCCCACAACTAACGCTCCAAGCCTCCAACGTTCCAAACTCCAAACCGAATCCAAAGCGTACTAGCTCATCCTCTGCTGTGCAGAAGTCCAACGATGAGGACTAATAGGAAGATTTGTTTAGATTCAGTTGCACGAATCTTCAAACAAATCGAACGGTTGAAATGCTGCGTAGTAGACGATAAGAATTGAAATCCAAACTATATATATACTAGAGCTATAACTCGAATTTCGTCCCGAAAAGTGGTATCAAATGAATAACTAAGAATTTTATAAATTTTAAATATTTATATTAAACAAAACTCAAAAAAAATTGTAATTTTTTTATGTAAGTAAATAATAATAATAATAATAATAATAATAATAATAATAATAATAATAATAATACAATAATTATAAATAAGAACATATATAAATGTTGGACCATTTATATGGTTAAAATTTGTTTTAGACATGTCACATTCATCTTATATTATTATTTAATGAGGAGAGAAAAAAAATACAAGTCATTAGATCAAAGTAGATGAAAAGTTTCAAACAAAATCAATGATTAATAATATTGATGGTGTGATATAGTTGAGGTGCTTAGAAATCTACCTTTGGAGTATAGATTAATTAAAATTTTACGTTACTTGTCATTTATTTACCATAAAATGTAGAGTAAAACTATGGTGCTCTTAAGCTCACGGGGCCTCCCATGAGCTTAATACCAAAAACATATCAAATCATATCTAATTTTGATTTATATGGCTTAATAAATTCTTTATATCAAAAACTTATAGCATGCAAATTTTTTCCATTTTTGAAGATTATTAAGTATTTATTTTGGATTTTTTAATAGTAACTATACAATATTAATAAAATAATCAATGTTTCATATGTAACTTTTAAAAAATCTGAAATAAATGCTTAAAAATCTCTAAAAATATAAAATTTTTGCATGACACGTGATTTTGATATAAAGAAATTATTGAGCTATATAAATCAAAATTCGGATATGATTTGGTATGTTTTTTGTGTTAAGCTCACGGGAGGCCCCCGTGAGCTTAAGAGCACGCTAGATTTACTCTAAAATGTAATCATAAGTTTAAATTTCTTTTTAAATAAATGCGTTAGGCTTACATCAGTAAATGAGCATAATTTAATCATCCTTGGAGACTTCAAAATAAATAACTAAACAAAAAATGTCAAAATCTTCATATATAAACCACATGCAATTGATGGCTATCTAGTGACATGCTTACAACATTGTTTTAGCACTTTAATAAGAAAATCTTTATTTCTATAATTCTATTATACTTGAAAATGAAAGCAGAAGCAACAAATATTTCGTTATAGGTTCCCTAAAAGTTAGTGAAAGTTAAGAACTGACCAACAAAAAATTGAAGAAACTTCACGACAATGCAAAAACATATCAAATCACATCAAAATTTTATATTTATATGACTCGATATATTCTTTATATCAAATTTTTATGGGAGACACAAATTTTTTATTTTTAAATATTTGTTTGAGAATTTTTAAAATTGACTATAACAATATTTACAAAATAGTCAATGTTTCATATATCACTTTCAAGAAACCTCAAACAAATACTTCAAAATTTTTAAAAATGAAAAAATTTTGTATCTCTAAAGTTTTGATATAAGAAATTTATTGATTCATGTAAACTGAAATTTTTTTGAGGAAAAGATGGAGGTCTTGCCTCCAAATTTTATTAAAACCGATCACAAAATGTGATCATAGGGTCATTAATTTACAGGGAAATAAGAGAAACAAAATTAAATGAACAGAGAATAAACAGAACAATTATAAATAATGAAACATATGGCATCAGCTGTATTGCTAGTTTGGCACTTTGGCCTTTCACTGAAACCAATCTCTGAGTTCCCGTGAGGTCTCCCGTGCGCTTTGTATTATGTCTTGCGATTTATCTCCAAAAATTCTTCTGCATCTCTCCCTCCAAACGACGAATGTCGTTGTGATCTCTATTTGTTTGCATCGTTTGTCTCCGTTGCTTGTCAGTAGGATCTGTTCAGACTTTGCATGACTGAAAAGGTGCGATGTCCAGTTTGGCGATATATCAATAATGTATTGACGAAGCTGCATTGTGTATGTAAACTGAAATTTAGATGTAATTTGATATGTTTTTGGAGCTGCGTTCATAAAAAGACTATGTAAGCTTAAACTCACGTTATCTTTACTCGTAACATATTAGTACTCGGTACTTAGTAGTCTACACTCTACAGTCTACACTCTACTCTACACTCTAACACTACAGTCTACATGCACTCAGCATGGGAATACACGGGAAAGAAACGGAAGTTCTGGAAAAGGAATGTCTAAGGAACAGCTAAACCATATGCATTGCTCACAGTCATTGCTAGTTTGCTACTAGCTTAGCTACGTGCACTCGCTTTCACTTATTACATTCACATTCATCCACCACTTCGACAGAATAATCGATCTCCAATCTCCATACATACCGGGATATATATGTTCTTTTCTGGTACGGTGATCCTAGCAGAGAACTGTGTAATGGGTGGCTTAAAACTGTGTTTTCTTTTCTATTGTTTGTTATTTTTTATTTTTTATTTTTGTCTTTTTATTGGGATAGGATACATGCACCATTTATTTTTTTTTTTCATTTTCCATATGAAAGAGGCGAACATTGTACTACCTAGTATGGGTTATACCATTCTTATTTTCTTTCATACTGTCATATTCTTTTATTTTAAAATTTACTGTCGGGAAAAAAAATATGTACGTGAACATGCGTGAAATTTTAATATAAAATTCGATATGTTTGTATGAAATATGTTTATCAATACAATTGATTATATCTATACTATATTATATTAAAAAGTACGTAACTATTACACTCTCCATTTTTTTCTTGTTCTTCAAAATTTTTAAATATCCATAATACCTTTCATCAAACGGTGCAGATCGGTTTTATCAGATCAGACGGTTACGATCGCCTCAATTTTGAATCATTCCTCTCCATTTCGAATACATGGCAGCATATATAAGGAAAGAAATGAGAGACAATTACTACATTATTACCATATTGAGTCATATTAATTGGCAACAATACGTGACAATCAAATGCACGTGGCTATTTCTATTTTTCTTAACTTTTTTAAATAAATTTTGGCTGCAAATTATAAAAGGAAAGTGAAAGTAACTTGCTGCAAATAATTTTGATTCATGTGTTTGTATTTTTTTATTGCAAATATATCTGAATTTCAGTTATGTAATTTTATGTTTCACATACTTCTATCAAATTTTGTTGAGATAGTTTAATATTTAAATTAAGCTTTAACATTAATACAAATTGTAAGTAGTATATTAGTTTTATACTTTTATTTCTTTTGTTTGTGGCGATCAAAATTAAAATGGCCCACACAAATAGACGGATTTCTTAATGACCGCCGCGATGCGCGGGTACTTTGCTAGTGAATTAAAATATATGTAATGGTTGTATGTATATAACTCATGAAGCATGCATGTTGATATAACCCTCTTACCAGCGGACACGCTAAAAGCCACATGGCCAAATGCCTCAGGAATGTTTCATGTCATGCCCTCACCACCGAACAGTTATTAAATTTTTCCAATAATTCCATGCCCTTATTAATATTTTCGTTAAAAGGCCACACATATTAAAAAGGTCAGGCAAGAAAAAGGAGTGCATGAAATTAAATATCATCATCCTTCACAAGGAAAAGTTGACCCAAAATCTATACAGTTGTACACCGTACAGATCATTTTTCCTTCTCAAAAAAAAAAAAAAGAATGAATTAAATGCATCATACAAAAAGAAACCAATAAATTAAGCCTCCGAATCTATCCGTACATGTATGCATTCTGCTTTGTGTAAAATCTACAACACATATTTTTTTGACTAATACCAAGTGTCTATAGAAAAGTTGTTCATAGCGTCTATAGGTTGCATCTAGAGATGTATCTATTACATTTTGGGACATATATATTACATTCCGTACACAAGTATAGATTGCTTTTCATATAGAAAAGTCATTCATAGCGTCTATAGGTTGCATCTAGAGATGTATTTGTTATATTTTGGAACATATATATTACATTCCGTACACAAGTATAGACTGCTTTTCAATGAAAGCAAGATGTTTCTCATATATTTTTTTTTTCCGAAAAGAAAGAAAGCCATAGTGCCAGAGCCGGACTGCCGATTATATGAATTAACGTTCATATATAAACTGAACTATTTATTTAAAATTTTTAAGTAAGCACAGAAGTTTGTCATCAACTTTCAAAATTCTAACAAGTCGTCATGTAGTCATTTATTTATTGGAAACAAAGAAATTAAATTATCAATAGAGACCTAAAACCCCGCTGGTTATTATTAAAAAAAGAATAATTAACTTGATCACTAATATTTAATTCACAATTTAATTATTCGAATCATCTCCGTCATGAACAGAGGCATACGCCTAATCAATTTCAAAGGAGAACAATATATTACGAGTAAAACTATGGTGCTCCTAGGAGCACGGGGGCCTCCCGTCACTACAAGCTTCTAGGAGGCCTCCTGCTAACTCAAAAATCATACTAAACCATCTCGAGTAAACCTAATCAATTTCGATTTATAGGTCTCATTAAATTCTTTATATCAAAATATCATAGGATACAAAAATTTTCAATTTTTTTGAGATTTTTAAGTATTTGTTTTGTATTTTTTAAAGATGACATAGTTTTATACATTATTTTATTATTATTTTGAGGTCATTCTAAAAAATTCCAAAACATATACTTATGAAACTCAAAAAATGGGAAATTTTTGTATCCTAAGAGATTTTCATATAAAGAATTTAATGAGAATGATAAATCAAAATTTTATGATGGTTTAGTATGATTTTTAAGTTAGGAGCACGGGATGCCTCCGTACTCTTAGGAGCATGCTAGATTTACTCGTATATTACATATATTTAACTTCTATAATTTGTGACAATAAAAACATTTGTCATGAATGTCCAATCATTGTAGTCAATTAATTGTGTCCATGCTGTTGACAACAAAAAAATAAATTCTTGTTAAATAGAGTAAAAAATAATTGATAGATCCGTACATATGCATTTTGTCAGGTAATATTAATCTAATTCAAAACATCTCTATAATATTATGCTCTTCTTATATGTAATATTCCAAGTTTCCAACCTCCAATAGCATATTCTAATTCCCAGTAAAGACGACAAATGTACATACGGTTCCAAACTGAGCTCAGAATATCAAAATCCTACAGCACAGTACAGAACAATAATTAGAAATTTAGAAGCCACCACTTCAGAAGTACAGTTTTTTTTTTTTTATTTAATGAAGTACACTTATATAACAAGGCCAATATTCCAGTTCATCGTAAGCTACTAGCTGTTGAAAAAAAAGAAAGTTGCATTATAAACAATTATTTCAGTTGTTATATATTCTCTTTTTAATAAGTCTCTAATTAAGAGAAAATTTTGCATTATCAGATGTCTTTCATGTCGTGGGAATAAAGTCCTTTAATTTCCAGACCGAACATTAATTATTGACGATATATATATATATATATCATCTGTCAACCAACTCATGACTCGTGAACAGAGATATTATAAGCCCAATCACTTTCAAATTAGGAGAGCAATTGAATATATTAAATCTGTCAACCAACTCATGACAGTAAAAACATTTTCATTGATTAGTGTCCAATCAAATACCTGTGTCCATTCATTTTGCCAGGTAAAATCTAGTTCAAAACGTATCTATAATATGCTTTTTCCTTATCCGGTAAAGAGGTCACGCTTGCTTTGAGCTGAAATTGTTATTTTTTATAATAAATTTTTAAAATAATATGTAATGGGTTTTAAATTGAGAAAATTGATATGGGGCTTAAGTTTTAATGGGTTGAGAGACATTAAAGTACGTCAATGGTGGTGATCAATCTAAGTAAACAATCAACGGTTGAGATTTATTCCTTGGGGAGATATAACGTTCATGTCAAAAAAATCCGATCTTCTATTATTAGGAGTAAAGATATAGATCCCAATTAACCTCCAAGAACATATATATTTCCCAACAAAAATAACAAATATGTACAATGTCAAAATTTAGCGATATATGGTCCCAAATCAAGTACAAATTATCCTGGTGTACATCCCAGAACAAGGATTTCACATCCTCTGCCTTAAGGTAAAGTGCAGCATGGCATATAGACCGTTGGATCGCCTCGAGATTCAAGCCTGCACAAATCTTGAAGTGATCCAACGGTCTATGTGCCATGCCGCACTTTACCTTAAGGTAGAGGATGAGCACTCCAGAACAAGATACAACATCCGCATCCCTAAAATATCATGGGGCTTTCTTAAGGATAATCTTGTAATTATAATTGAGATCTGAAAATTTCTTTAGAAATTCATTTAACACATCTTTGAAATCTACTCATTCTAATAAAAAATTACTCCTTGAAAAAGCTTTTTTAAATTAGAAAGATTTTTTTATTTATTTCTAATTTAGAAATTCTGTAGAAAGTCTCTACATTTTTTAAAGGCTTTCAAAAGATGTCACATAGGATTTAGAAATACCAATGCGGATGCTAAAACCCACCACTTTCAGAAGTACAGTTATAAACATGACCATTTATTAATTTTCCACTCAACATAAAATATGTTCCCTTCTTCTAGAAGATCTCTTTCAGGAAATTCCACCTGTATATGGGGCGTTTATTCCCCTTTTAATGAGAAGCATTTATTGACTTCACTCTACTAGCCATAGTCCATAGACACGGATGCAAAACTTTTTGGTACTTAATTTGGTTCCAAGTTCTAACACAAATATACATAACTTGCATATATAGTGTATAAGAATTGTAACATATACATTATCAATTGCATCAGTAGATATCATACCAGTAAAATAAACCACAGAGCTGAGTTTTAAGTTGCTGTAGAAAAGAAGGAATGCAATTGATGAAAGCACAGAAGAACAGACTCTTACTGGTAATCGAAATAATCACGGTATTATGTTCGACATGGATAGCAGAAACCGAGGGTAAGGTGCCGGCGCTGATAGTTTTCGGGGACTCGACAGTGGATGCTGGCAATAACAACGTCTTAGCGACGACGTTAAAGGCGAATTTCTTGCCTTATGGCAGGGATTTTATGAGCAGCGGGAAACCAACTGGTCGGTTCAGCAATGGCAGGGTAGCAACCGATTTTTACTCTGAGATGTATGGTCTGAGATCGTTTGTGCCGGCATACTTAGACCCAGAATATGGCATCGAGGATTTTGCTGTCAGTGTTTGTTTTGCGTCCGCCGGAACGGGGATAGACCCGATGACAGCTGGAGTTCTGGTAAATTCATATTCTTTCAATGATGTTAAATAATTTGTTTTTATGAAATATTGTTTCTCCAAGAATCTTAAGTATAAATTACCTCAAAAATAGACTCTAAGTATATGAAAAAAAAAAATCTTCAATGTACCTATGAAAACAAATGCACGAGTATTTGATTAAGGATTGTTACTTATAACAAAATCATTTATTTTTTTGCTACATGTGAAAAGTCAGTTATACCTCTATGGAAGCAAGTCGAATTATTTGCGGAATATCAAGCGAGGCTGGTAGGCCATCTCGGTGCTGAAATGGCGAAACAGACAATAAGCGAAGGGGTTTATGCAATAAGCATTGGCACGAATGACTTCATCGAGAACTACTTCGCGTTTGCCACCCCTCGCTTTCTCGAGTTCACACCGGAAAGATACGTCCAGTTCTTGATCGATCTGGCACAAGATTTTATTGTGCAGATCTATATGCTCGGAGCTCGCAAGATCGGTTTCACAGGTGCAAATACTTTTTTTTTTCCTGTATATCTTTACATCTACGATGCTCGGTACATACTTTTTTTAATATTTAGGTACAATAGGATTCAAATTTACTTTTTTTAGCAGGTTATTTCTGCAAGAATACCTATGTTTTCTGTTCTTCCATGATTTTGGTAGGATTAAAACAGGATTTTAATTTTGAAAATTGCATTAAACTAACACTGAAGTTGTGAATTTTGTAGGGCTGTCAGGGATAGGATGTTTGCCCTTGGAGAGGCACAGAAACGCAATGTGGGGCCGTCCGTGCATAGAGGAATACAACGATGTAGCGAAAGATTTCAACACCAAGCTGCAACAAATGACCGACGAACTGAGCAAAGCCTTGCCGGACTTGCAGTTGAAAGTTGCACACCTCTATGACTTCTTCTCAAACATGATCCAAAATCCATCTCTCTATGGTATGCATCAATACCTTTTCACAACAATTTTGAAAATAATATCTTGTTACAATTCAGTAGTTCACAATTTGAGAGCAAAAAGGATGCTTATTTGCATATAATAATTTTGGGAATTTTACTCCGATACTCCCACCAAATTTTTTTGTTTTCGATCTGACGATTATAAATGAATATTACCCATTATGAGAATCATTTGTATCCGATAAAATTATCTGGGTGTGTGTATGGAAGCAACATCCTTTGGGAAATATCCTTGGTATATCTTTCTTTTACTGTTTAGGAAGTTCATTTTGCAATTCTGATGTTTTTTGCCAGGGTTTGAAGATGCACAGTATGGATGTTGTGGTACCGGTACCTACGAGTTGGGCTTCTTGTGCAACGAGTACACACCATTCACTTGTACAGATGCAAGTAAATACGTATTCTGGGATGCTGTGCACCCTTCTGAGAAGACCAGTAGAATAGTTGCAGAGTATTTGATGAACACTACGTTTTCCAAATTCAAGTAATTTAATAGCTAGATTTCAGTAAGTATATTTTTTTTCCCCTTCTTTTTGGTGGAGGGATGATGGTTATTGGTTAGAAGAGGTAATCTCAGGTGGCTTACACTGATAATTTGTAATACACAATTATATTTGTATCTATTTGTTGTTAAAATATATATTCGAGATGAACATATTGTTTTGTAATATCTTCTTCATAAACGGTCTTCCTTTGTAATTTGATAAACAAAGTCTTTATATATACAATTAAGATGTTCTCACAAAATTTGGCAAGATCCTTTCACAGCTTACCATTAGCAGCTTGAGAGTACTATTGGCATGAATAATTACCACATGCACTCTTCTGCATTCTGAGAAAAAAATGTGAACTCGACCATTTTTTTATGTTAAGATTAAGATAGAATCGGTTATACTCAGCACATATCAATGGTACCGTGGTTAAAGAATCATGACTAAGAATAGTCTGATAAATTACAACAATATCCTGCGCCTTATTACCCCATAAAAGAGACCAGCGTGTACTCGAAACAAAAGGCCTAGTCTGATTTCCTAACAGGACTTTTAAAAAACCGGGAAAATAGAGAAAAAAACCAAGCAAAAAATGCCATGAAGTAACTTTTTGAACTTGTCTTGGGTTTCGGCTGTTCATGTCTTGGCCCGAACAAACCCTTGTACAGCTCTCTCTGTTTTTGGTAGACTTCCTTTTCATGCTCGGCTATCAACTTCAGTTCCCTAATGATCGCTGGGTCTTCCGGTGCATATTTTCGGGCCTTCTGCAAATCATCCCGGGCAGAGTCCGTCTGTCCAAGGGCTGCTCGGGCCTTCCCCCTTCTGAAAAGGGCCTTCACATTGTTCTCATCTTCTGACAAGACCTGATTGGCAATTATAATAACGATTAGGATTCATGTTAGTATGATACTGATGCTGTGTTGCCACGGTAGCATGTGAAAAATCATGCCCTAGCTCTATAATGAGAAAGAATGGAATTATTTAAAGGAAAAATATTTGGCACTTGTTGTAATTCAGCTGTAGCCTACCCCAACTTGCTTTGGACTAAATAATTTCTTGCTGTTATAACGATATACAGAAAAACAAAATAACTTGACATTTTAGAGTTGCGTGCCAGTAGTCGTGATAGATTAACAAATAAATAAATGAAAACAATTTAGCTTACAATAGTGCATTGTGCTATGGCTTCATCATATCGCTTTAGCTTTATTAGGCACTGAGCTGTGTTGAGATGGCATGGGTTCTTCACTGCTAATGCCATATCTCTGTATTTTCCGAATAATTGAAACATAAAATCATCTCCCATATATGCAATTGCCTGAAAGTCAATAAAACAACGAAAGGAGATTAAATTAACAAAAATTTTACCTTGACAAAGAGACTTAACAATATTTTTCATCTTTTGTGCCAAGGCTCATCACCAACACGATCAGGAAAATCAAACTATCCGTTTTGTATTTAAGAAAGTTGAATTGACAAGAAGAGCTTTGATATTAAACTGAAACGAAAACATAGTTTTGTACAAACCAATCTTCAATCTTAAAGCACCTTAACTGGAGGCACTAGTAGGCCAGTAGCCTAGTACCAAACTAATAAAAGTGTGCACCCATCACATATAACTTATATTAAACTAAACTTCATGAATCAGTGTAATGTAAACTTGAGTGAAACTGGCAACCAGTACCATTTCATACTGTTGCATGGCCTCCTCAAGTTTCTCTTCAGCAAAAAGTGCATTGCCTTCTTTCTTTCTCCTGTCAGCTGCTTCTATTCGCTCTTCTACTGTCATATCACTTCTTGCCTTTCCCTATTTATAAACGAAATTGTCAAACTTTTATTTATTATCTACGGGTGTGTTTGGCAACCCATTTTGAATAATCTATTCCGAAATAGTGTAGTATTCTATTTTTTGTGAGTGCCAAACACAAAATAGCTAAACGAATAGTGATGTGAATAGGCTAATCCACTATTCGGCCATATAGATGGCATAGCGGAATAGCTACACTAATTGTCCAACTATTCCACTAATATGTTGCCAAACAATAATTTTACTATCCGAATAGTTCAAAATATCACTATTCCTTTTACTCTTCCAACAATCACTTATCCATTTTTACTAATAGGATAGCACTATTCTAGTGCTATTCCTTGATTTGCCAAACTGACCTGTAGAGTTTTGCAGAGAAAACTAACATTATCTCACATTGGCATGGAATTGCAAATACTTGTAGTTGTTTTCTTTGTTAAACTGAAAGAGTTGATTAGTCATATATTACTGACCATGTATGTAGTAGACAAAATTATAAAATAGTTCAAGTCAATTTGCCATGACATTTATTCATATTATTTAAAGCAATTCCAGTGTAACTTGTGGTAAATTAGCTTTAATTAACTTTCTTACTTATTCAATTATTGCTTCTAAGTAAAGAGGGCAAATTGCTCAATATTTGTTTCTCTTACAATCATATAGCTGTGTTATGTGTTAATGGCACGCGCGTTAGAGAGAGATAGAGTTGTTACCTCTTTGGCCTCGTCAAAACCAATAAGCTCAACCTCATACAAGAGATCAGCCATAGGTGGAACATTGGGAAAAGAGAAGCTTCCCTCTTTGCCATAACCTAATTCCCACTCAACGTGCAACAGTGCTCTTTCCCCGCTTTTCATGCTTGCTACCCCAATTGCCAACCCAGCCATCTGAATTTTCTCTGTAGTGGAGCTCAATATTAAATGGCAGTAGTGAGTAATCAATTTTTTTAGTTGGTAAAAGTTCAACACAACTGGTATATAATTTTGTTACCAAACACAAGAACTACAAGAAGTGTCGCCACAAAAGACCATATATATACATTCTTTTCATAAACACACAACTTTATTTTTCATTTACAAATCATAAACCTGGATAAATGTTCTTTGCAAGCTGCAATGACACAATGCAATGGGTGCAGATTGGGAATGAAAAAAAAGGTATAAAGATTAAAAGGCAGTTGTCCTTGCCATACTGGACTGAGCTGAATTTACAATGAGATTTATGTACCTTTCCCCAGAACAAGTTCAGTTGGTTGTTGCTCTTGCCATGTATCTTCAAATTTATGTAAAGTGTTTTTAACCCATGCTCTATAGTGCACTAAATCATTAAAATAAATTAAGATCATTAAGATAAGTAAAAACAAGAAACAAAAAAAAAAATTATAAAGTGATAGTTGAGAATCTGAATAAAAGTCACTTATCCTCAGAAAATCTTTTGCATTCAAGTGGAAACATTAAGCTCACAATTAAGAAAAACAATACCATTGTGAATGTCAGAACATAATTTCTCTCGTTTCATCTGATTTTACTGGTCTGGCATTTTCATCTGATTTTACTTATCTTGCCAGACCGCTTTCTCAAAATTAAGGTCAGAATTTGAAAACAACAGTACTGGTAAATTGCCATTTGGGGCATGGACAATCTCAAATATATTCTACCATTTCTGATTTTGTACCAAGTTGTAGCATTACCAAACAGGGAACAAAAAAAGTTATGCTTACAGAAACAAGTGGAGAGCTTAGAAGGTTGTTTTCCGTAGCCTTCCTTAATGATTTGCTTCTTAACCTTCTCATGAAGGTCCTCCATAGGCGAATCAACTTTAGGCGGACTGGCACCATCTTGTACCGGCTCATCTCGAACAACTGAGCTGTTCTCCACGGTTATCTCACCGTCACCAATTTCATCTACAATAAACCAAACAATGCTCTAATAATCATCAAAAGATACCGACTTTTTGTTCCTTTGTTACCATTTTCATCTAAAAAGATATCAACTTTTCATGCAGCAGAAGCTGGTACTGTTCACAAATTTGATAATTAGGCTGAATTCAAGATTGATTAACCCTCAATAATCAAACCACAATCCAATTTTCCTAGATCACCCCCAATTACCAACACAGCAGCTGTTTGTAGTAATAGATGAGCATGATGCATGACGGATCCTAATTCCTAACTCTTGATCGATCAACAGAAGAAGAGCAGATGGTTAAGTAAGTACCTGAAACCCCATCCCTGAGCCTCTCCTCACTCCCCCCGTGCTTCTCCTCCATGGCGCGCGTCCCTCTCGATCTCGTCTGTACCAAACCTACTCCGTGCTCGACTGCTCGCTGCCTCGCTCTCCTCGTCACTGATGAAGAACTCGCGAGAATTATGGAAACGGGTGAGGAATGAATGAGGATCCGGGACTAGCCACTCATCAATGTGATGATTAACGGGTTTGGTTTTGTGTTGGTGGGTAACCAAACCCGGCCCAAGACTTATCTCAAAGGCAACATGGGCTTTTCACTTCTGAAGATTTATATATTTTTTTCCATTTACATGGATTATGGTTAATGACTTGTGACGACCTTTTTATTTAATTTTTATATTTTTTTAAGGAGTATAAGAACATCTTCTGTACATGTTTTTTTTTTGAGAAAAATAGGAGTCAAGCCCCTATTTTACATTTTAGTGAACGACAATTCAATATTACAAGGAAACAAACACAAAAAAAAAATAATAACAAAAAAGAGGAAAAGGATCTCATAAGAAATGAAATCTCAAAAAGAACAAATTTTTTATTAATCGAAATTGGAAAGTTTTTTTTCGGAAAAGAGTAAGATGACACCCGTTTTTACACCACTAGATAGAACCGAAGGGTTCCTTGGGTCCCTTTCTGAAGGAACCGAAGGGTTCCTTCGGTATGGCTTTTTTTTTTTTTTTTTTTTTTTTTTTGTAACCGGCCAAATAACTCATCAACTTTCAAAATGGGGTGGGTGAAAAACAAATTTTCAAAATGGGTTTGCACCCGAAAATTTTTTCAAAATGGGTTTGCACCTGTTTATTTACTATATTTCGGTACTATATTTCAGTACTTATGTGGTTAATCATAATTATAATATGATATAGAGTTAGACTATTATACTAACGTTAGCATTTGAGATCGAAATGCTAACGCTTAAAACCCATTTTGAAAATTTGTTTTCCACCCACCCCATTTTGAAAGTTAATTAGTTATTTGGCCAGTTGCAAAAAAAAGGCCATACCGAAGGAACCCTTCAGTTCTATCTAGTGGTGTAAAAACGGGTGTCATCTTACTCTTTTCCGAAATTTTTTTTTTCAATTTTGATTAATAAAAAAATTTGCAAAAAGAAAGCATAGAAAATTAAATACAGTATGTTATTAAAGTACTCTTCTTATATCCTACGGTGGCCTCCAATCATCGTGCACTTCCTGAATCAATAATTCAATTGTTTTATTTTGCTCTCTGAAAATGCATGCGATTACAACGTTCTCTCCATGTCACAAGGGAAGCTATATATTGTCAGTATTTCTCTTACAGCCTTGCAAATTGATCTATCAAGAATGATCTCCTGAGTGGTAGTTTGAAGCAGACTTGGTGGTGTAATGTTCAACCTTCCAAACAACAACGTAATCAGTTGTGAAAAAAACTGACAAACTCCAACCTCTTTTTTTCAAAACCTCAGCGGTGAGTATTTTGTTCTGAGCCATCATCCATATAAAGACTTGCATTCTTCTAGGTGGTATTTTCAGATCCCAAATGCTACAAAGACTGGAATTTATGATTGGACCTTGTTTAATGAACAAATAAAATGATTTTGTTGCAACATCATGGCCATCAAGTGCCGGCACCGGCATTTCAAGCATCATCTGCAACAACTCATGAAGTTGACGTTCTGCATCTGTTGATAAGTTGTGCTGAAAAAGGTAGTCTCTGGCTACAAACAACCAATTAAAAACTTGCTGGTACGAGAGTTCCGTATTTATGGCAAAAGAGAAAAGTTCTGGAAATCGGAACTTAAGAACATCTGTACATGTGTTGACAGTGTAGTATATTCAAAATGTAAGTTTAATGAATTATTTTGAAATGTCGTTATCAATACAGGAAAGCATCTAATATGAACTAACTTTTAATTAGTTTTCTTAGGAAGGAGGACTTGTTAAAATATCAGTTATAATAGTGGGTGTGCAGTTAGTAATTAATTTTCCTCATTGACTACTAATTTTTGTTTTTTTTTTGAGGAAAACTAAATATCCATTGTATACGAACATGAAAAGTGACTTTGACATCAAATAACAATAATTAGTATTAAATAATAATAATGATTACATACTTGATTACAATTGACAATAACTTCTCTTCTCCAAGCAATAAAACACCTCTTTTCTTTTCATCACTGACTTCACTTCCGTTTGTCGTTTTGTGATCCTATCAACTCCCGGATCACAAACCAAAGCATCCGACCTGGTATCTCCTTGCTCTCCGAACGAAGTCGCTTTCCTTTCTTTCATCTCGTGCTTATCCCTGCAGTACTGCAATTAAATTGCAGTTAATCACATGGGCCGTTAGATTTTCTTACGATGCGTGCATGCTCCCATCTCAAGACAATCCAACGGTTCTCTTGATTAACTCAATTTGCAGTACTTTCTTTCCCGTACACTTCTCCTTCCTTTCTTTCTTCCGAGTGCTTTATTCCCTGCAGTACTGCAAATTGCAGTTAACCAAACAGGCCGTTGGATTCTCTCAAGATATGCGCAGGCTCGGATCTCCAGACAATCCAACGGTCCATCTGAGTAACTGCAATTTGGAGTACTGCAGATGATATGAAGTCCTTTCTTTCCCATACTCCTTTTCCTTCCGAGTGCTTATCCCCTACAGTTCACAACGTCAGTCGTTGGATCGTCTCGAGATCCGAGCTGGTACGAATCTGGAGACAATCCAACGGCTGACACTGTGAACTGCACAATGCAGTACAGCAGGGGATATGAATTCCTTCCTTCCGACTGCTCATCCCCTAACTTGCTGCATTGTGCAGTTCACAGCGTAAGCCGTTGGATCGTCTGGAGTGCGCTCTGGCACGAATCTGGAGTAAATCCAACGGCCAGCATCATGAACTGCATAATGCAGTACAGCAGGGGATATGAGTTGCTTTCTTTCTTTCTTTCTTTCTTTCTTTCTTCTTTTCTTCTCTTCTTTTCTTTCCTTCCTTCGATCCTTCGATCGGAGATTCGGCCGCCGATGGAAGACGACAATCTCCGGAGAACTACGCATGGCGGAGGGGGAGTCATCGGAGGAGGAGCAATCGGAGGAGGGGTGGTGGAATGGGAGAGTAGGAGTTACCCTCACTTCCCCTCCTCCGCGCTCCCCGGGAATTCTCCTCCTTCTACTCCCGCCCCCTCCACCTCCTCGTCTTCTTCCTCCATCCTCCACTCCCTGCCCCTCCACGTGGTATCTACCCCTCCTCTCTCTCTCTCTTTCGCTCTGTGGAAATTCAACCGGTTGGGTTGGGATGGGTAGTGTAGCGGTTATGAATTATGATCATGAGTTTGCATGTGTGATGTAGGAAGTGATCACTGAGGGTTTATGCATGATTAATGAATTGATGGTATAATTGAAGTAATTGTGATGTGTACAGCTGACCCTTGTTTCGCTTTGTTGTTGTTATGTTTGATTGGATAACTTTAGTCATTCGATCATGGGTATTACCTCCTGGTGAAAGCAATACAAGAGCTGAGAGAGAGGAAGGAGGGACAGATTGTGGCTGTCGGTATCGGTGGGCCAACGGGCTCCGGCAAGTCCAGGTGAGCATAAATTGGTTGTTTGTATGGTACCAAGCGTTGCTTTCTGGTCGCAGAGGAAATGAAATTTGGAGTACAAGGAAATGATTGTTGATGTTGTGTTGGCTGTTAGAGTACCAAAGACTGGTACAAAGCTAAACTAGACTGGAAAGCATGGTGTTTTACTTAAATAGTTAAAAACATTGATGCTACAATTTGTGATTATTTAAACAGTTTGATAGCACTTGGAACAACTGTGCCACATTTGTTCCACAGCTTGTACTATGATTCTTTTTTATTCCATCAGTAGTGAAACTGTTGTTCATCTTTTTATTGTTTACTTTTTCAATTTTTCTTCAGTTTGGCAGAAAAAGTAGCATCGGTTCTGGGATGTGTTGTTATGATATCAATGGAGGATTATCGTACTGGTTCTGATGATGGGAATGACATTGATTCTATAGATTTTGATTCTCTCTCCAAAGATATTCAGGTGCAGTATCCCTCTTTTTGTGTATGCTGGCACTGAAACTTTCTGTCCTTGAATGTGGTAACCAGGATATGTCCAAGTTTTCTGGTATACTAGTCAGAACTGAATTAGTATGTACAAGTTATACCAGATGTTTTTCAGTCTAGTACTAGTCTATCCCTGTTCTATTATATTATAACACTGAAGCAGGTTCGGATTGTTTGGATCTGTATGCCCTAGCAGTCTAGTTTTGTACTCAGTGGTCTGCTTGATCTGTGCCTATCTGCAGATATCATATCCTGTACTGGCATAGACTAAAAAATAAGGAAAACCCTAGTTTTGGAACTTTTATTTGATGTCCCGTGGTAAAACTTTATATTTTAAATCAGAGGGCAATCATTTAATGTGGTATTATATTTTTATTTATTTAATTAGGATCTAGTAAAAGGTAAATCAACGATGGTGCCTCTGGTTGATTTCCAAAAGAAGAAGCGTGTTGGGTGGAAGGAATTACAAATTTCTTCATCTGGTGTGGTGCGAATCTCGATAAACAACTCTTTCTCTTACTTTTCATATCTCTTTTGACTCTTTGTGTGTGTTTGTGCGTGCATTTGTGTTGATCCATGTACATATGCAAAAAGATGACCTTGAGCTTGAACATTGCATATACACATAGACACATTTTTTATGACTGAAGCTAACTAATGCTTATCTTTGTAATGCACACGTTATCTTTGACAGCTCATAGTTGATGGTGCCTATGCTCTACATTCAACTTTAAGGTCTCTTTTGGATATTAGAGTTGCTGTGGTAAATATTTTTTGAACTGTATATTTGTTTCTAAGATCTTCTAAATATGTTGTCTGAGTAGATTATGATATTATATTTATCATAGAAAAGCAACTGTTTAATTTTTATGTAAGTAAACCTTATGATTAAATAAATAACTTGCAAAATTGGGAATTAATAAGGTGCAATGAAAAATCTGTCCAGGTTTTTATGTTGTTCATTAATTTTTGTACTTTTTGTAGGTCGGTGGGGTCCACTTTAGCCTATTATCTAAAGTGAGGCATGACATAGGCGATTCATGCTCTTTGGATTATCTAATAGACAGCATTTTCCCTTTGTTTAGGAAACATATTGAGCCAGACCTACACCATGCACAGGCAAGATACTTTATATGTTTCTCTTTTGAACATGTTTGTTTCCAATACCTTTTGATCATCTGTAACCCTTCTGTTGTTGACTTTTACCTGTATTGCTTGATAACATGAGTAGTGTTGCTTTAAACGACCTTTGTTAGGTCAACATGTAAAACATGGCATTAATATTAATTTATCATTACTTGTGTTTTATCTCTCTCACTGAGAGTCCTTTGTTTCAGATAAGAATCAACAATAGTTTTGTATCTTCTTTCAGAGAGGCATTTTACAAACTAAAATGCAAGAACAAGGTAAACTTTTGATATTAACATTTTCTTTTTTTTCTGGTAAATTTTTTTGAGTAACTGATTTCTGGTACTACAGTTGTTATTATTCCCTTTATAATTATTCTTTCTGCATTTGACAGTCACCTAATGGCCAAGTCTTGTACTCTTTCGACGAAAGAGAAGCTGAAACTGAGAGGTGTTGCAGAAACTTTTTTGCTTTTTTTTTTTTTTAAAATTTGTACTATAACTTTCTCCGTCATAAATGAATATAATGTCTGAACTTGCAGTTTTCTAGAGATGTATCTGAGGCCACCATTTGCATCAGAAGAGGCAAAAATCGATGATTGGATTAAAGTGAGACAATGTGGTATTAGATACTATTTGTCCCTTGGAGACCAGAGAATTGTAGATAAATACTTCATAATTCGACCGAAAGCTGAATTCGAGGTACTTCCTGTTTTCATCTTGTTTTCTAACCAATTGCGAAGTTTTATTAGTTGAAGGTAAATAGATGGTCAGACACGGTAAGAGTTGAAGGTTGCATTTAGGCAAAAATTGGGTCACATCCTTGCACACTTGTAAAAATTGTTAATTTTTGTGAAGGTTGGAAGAACAACCCTAGGCGGACTCCTAGCTTTGGGCTACAATGTAGTTGTCAGCCACAAGCGAACTTGTACATCCGTTAGAAGTAATCAAGTTGTAATTGCGGCAGAGAGCATAGATACCCTTAATGAGACTTTTTTGGTGCTCAAAGGTACCAGTCGTAAGGTAATTTATTGCTAGAATTCTTGTAGCTGGCCTGTTAGGCATTACTTCTTTATTTTCAATGTTTGCTGTGTGTGTGTCTTTGATTGAGGCCACATTTGTATGTTTAAAGGATCAGGAAAGGCTGAACACTTAAGTTAATTCTGGAAATTTGTTGGCTCAATTCTCTTTTAAGCACTGTAATGATCAAGATTATCTTTTTTTGATAATTGGAACTGGCTCAAGGTCTTCTCCTCAAATAAAATTGAGTTATAAATAAATGAAATCAGGCCTAGATGGCCTAAATAAAAAGAGGCACTACACTTTAAGTTTGCTTGATCTCTGAATCCATTCATTGATAGAACTCCAACTTATTCTGCTCATGTTTAAACATCATGAATTTAGGACAGTGGATAACCTAAAATAGAAAGAAAGATATTGCAGTATGTTGGTAGCATATGGCTGCTGAAATTTCAGATTAGTATGTTGGTATCATCTGAGAAAAAAAATGAGCGTAAAAAAAGCGGTTGCTGCTTACTAGCTGCCTCATAAGACTAGGTTTTTTATTTCATTGTACTTTTAACTAAAATTGCTAAGTATATATTCTTGACATGTTCAAAATTTTGTATTCCTAATACAATCAGGTTGTTGGTGAAAAGGCTTCTGAACTGGGCATAAAGGGGCCATGGAACACCAAATCCTACTTGGAAATGATTCTTGAGAGGAAAGGTATTTGTTGTTGATAAGCGTGCATACACTATGCATCACATGTATTTACCATTATATGGCCATCTTTGTGCAAATGTACATTCTTTTCCTTTGGAGCTTTAGTGCTTATCGTATTGGCCTGTTATTAAGTGCTGTGTAGGTAAAATACTATAACCATTTGCATCCTTTACGGCTTAAATTGTTGGTAACTGTTGCAGGAATCCCACGCCTCAACACACCACCACCTGCCACTAGCACACTTCTGACAGAGAGCCAGGAGAAGAGGATACTGGCACCAAAACCAATTCGTTTATCTTCCCAAATTGAAGCTAATTTGGAGGATGAGATTTCACAGTTGTGGACACGCTCTCCTACCAAGAGATCTGACATTGAGCCTGTTTTAGCAAAATGGCATCTTATACCAGGTGCAGTCTTCTTCTGCCGAGTAATTAAAGTGATGACTTAAAAGATATATATATATAACATCTCATGCATTCTATGAATCTCAAGAAGTTATTTAGTGTATTGCAATTTTTTATAATTAATATCCCTCAAAGATTTATAATGTGGTATTGCAATGCATTTTCAAGTGAGTCCTTAGCTGAAATTTTCAAAGAGGCCTACAATTTGCCATTAATGCTATTTGATATTCTTTTATTTTCCCTTTCAAATACTATTATGCTGTTCATTTGGAAAGAATTGCAACTCTTATATACAGATCCCTCTTCTAGGGGTAATATCAGATTGGCGCCAATGCCAGAATCGTTTGACTTCGATCGGGGCCTCCTCCTTTCTGTACAGGCCATTCAGGTTTATTTTCTTCTACTCTTGTTACCGAATTCATATTTATTGTCACTTTTTTCTTGTTATCTTGTCGCTGTTGTTGTTGTCATCTTAAAAAAATTTGATCACAAACAATTCATCTTTCAGGCATTGCTGGAGAACAAGGGTTTTCCAGTTATTGTTGGAATAGGTAATATTGAAATCCATTTCAAAATTTGTCTAATCTTTCATTTGTACATTTATTATTCAATCTAGTAATTACATCAACTCTATACTTAATTAGGGGGCCCAAGTGGGTCAGGAAAAACAAGCTTAGCACACAAAATGGCCAATATAGTTGGTTGTGAGGTGATCTCTCTGGAGAGCTATTACAAGCCGGAACAGGCCAAGGATTTTAAGTCTAATGGCTTCGCATCTTTGGATATCTCTTTGCTGCTTAAGGTCAATCTATAATCTATTAGCTCTCTCCAATATTTTACTTAAACTTTTAGTGTGCTATTCACATAAGATCTTTGTCGCCTGCTACTTGGTTTGTGGTTTGTGTAATTATTCTGCATAGGTGTTCTGGGCGGTGCCTCTCTGGTTTAGCCAATAAGATTTATTTAGAGTATATGGTTTGGGTTGTTTCAGGTTTCAGCTATATTTGGATGAGTTTTATATATGTCGGGTTCACAACCAGTTCATCGCCATTGCTATCCAGAACTATTTGTTTTGAAGTTTCAGCCTAGAGTTATCTCTTTCTTTGGTGGTTAGATCTGCTTGATTTGTTAGGTTGGGTGGTGTTGTTGTAGCAGGTTGTGTTAGGGGTTCAGGTATACTCAGAGCCAGGTTAGGTGGAATCAGGTCATTGGTTTAAGTACACAGTCTTGTTGAGCAAAGTTTTACTTAATGTTGTAATTTCAACTTTTCAAAAGATTTCGTTGGGCTGGCTGCAGGCAAGTAGGTTTCTATTTTTGTACCTGTTATTGATTTTTTATATAAGATGTCTAAAATCTCCCATAGAGTTTCTATTTTGTTCTCTTAATGTATATTATGACTATTTTGGTTCTGCCAGGTTGAATATACAAATTCTGTATGCTATTATTTTTTCAGAATATCGAGGATATAAGGAATAAACACAAAGCCAAGGTTCCGTGCTTTGATTTTGAGAACTTCTGCCGAAATGGGTTCAAGGAGCTTCAAGTCTCAGAAGAATGTGGTGTGGTAAAGTGCATGCATGAAATCACTTAGCCCCTTCCTCACACCCAAACATTTACTGAAAATTTTAGATTATACCACCAAATTAAAAACAAAAATTTTGATTTTAGTATTGTCAGTTGAGATTTGCTTACCACCCTTGTCCTAATGCATCCATAGAAATTTAGGAAAAGAAAGAGGTAAAATGAACTCTAGTACCAGACTGTGATTCTTTCCTTTCATATGATTAATGTGGTCAGTGGTATGGCATTTTCAGGTTATATTTGAAGGAGTTTACGCACTCCACCCTGTAATACGAAAATCGCTTGATCTGTGGATTGCAGTTGTAAGTAACAACTCCGTGTAAATTTTTTTTAAAAATTTTATATTTTCTTGATACTGTTTCGAATAACATTTAATTTGCATTTGATTAATTGGTTTAAAATGATAAATTAGGTTGGTGGGGTCCACTCACACCTAATCTCTAGAGTACAACGTGACAAGAGCCGTGTCAGCCGTTCAATCTCACAAAATGAAATTATGACAACTGTTTTCCCCATGTTTCAGCAACACATTGAGCCGCATCTTGTTCATGCACATGTTGGTACAATTTGCATTTTTACATCAGTCTGAACCAAAGTTCAAGATGATATGCACATTATAGATGTCCTATCCTAATATGAAAAATATAGTCAAGTTCAGAGTGCACTATCTTTTTCATCTAAACCAGTTTGGACTATCAGTTGTTCCATTTTGCATTTTTGTTGAGAGTTTAGGTGATGGTTTATTTTTCTCTTGGTCATCAACTCGCTATTAATTCAACCAGCAAGGAATGGAGAAGAATGTACATTATATGCTAAAATTTTCAACATTTGAGGAAACTCATAGTTCATTCATTTTTATTTGTTTGCAGCTTAAAATTAGGAATGATTTTGATCCGGTGCTTTCCCCTGAAAGTTCTCTTTTTGTACTGAAAAGTAACAAGAAGGTGCGAACATTTGTGAACTATCTTCTCTTATACATATATATATATTTTTCAATTAAACTTGTATGCCCATGGATTGTGAGGATCAGTTTTTGAAAAACAGCATGAAGGAAAACAATAATTCTAGGTTGAATACTGAGAATTGGCTGATAATGTATTCTCCTAACAAGCATTTACGACACAATAGCATGTATCGCTTTCTTCTATAACCTTCATTGTAATATACAAGTATATACTTATTATACATCTCATTACAGGAATATTATTGCCCCCAGTTTTCATTTTGATTGGAATCATTTTTCTTAATGTCAAATTTTTTGGAAGCAATTCGGGTATATATGGTTTTCTGAGGCAATATTGTGTCTTTCTTTGGTAGTCTTTTAAGTTATAATCTATTATGAATATGTATTGCAGGTACTCTACCAGGACCTATCGAAAGTTCTAGATCCTGGTAAAGTTTGCAGTTCAGTCCAGAATTTTACTGATATTTATTTGAGGCTGCCTGTACCTGGGGCCCTATCCAATGGACAGCTGTCAGAGTCTGATTGCATACGAGTGAGGATTTGTGAAGGTCGATTTGCATTGCTTATACGCGAGGTGAATTCAAACTTCATATTTTTATTATTGTCTTTAGACACCTTTGATTTTCTTCATGTTGGAGTTTAGACCCTGTAAACTTGTTGTTAGTTGCATCAAGTATAATAGCTTTCAAAATTGCCTCTTTTTTTCTGCCAGTTTTTCAATAGAAACTGTCTGCATGTACCAAGACAAAGTAACATCTGATATAGACTATATACTATGTATTCTTTCTAATTCAACAGTTTCTTCCTTTTCCCCCTATTTTGCAGCCAATAAGAGAGGGGAATTTTATTATTCAACCAAAGGTCGACTTTGATATCAGTGCAAGTACAGTTGCTGGTCTTCTCAAGCTTGGGTTACTCTCTCTCTTTCTCTCTCCTCAGGAAGTCTTTTTTTCTCTATTTGCTTAGATATGTTCTCTTTCCTGGTTCCAGATACCAAGCAGTAGCATACATAGAAGCCTCGGCTTTGATTTATCAGGATGGAAAGGTTTCTGTCTTTGAAAATATATATTTTTTGATACTAACATTATAATATTGTAGTATTCATTTAATATTGATTTGAAATGTAGATACTTATAGAGGTAGACCATCTGCATGGAGTGCCCAGCCCCTACATACAAATTAAAGGCACCAACAAGGAAATAGTATCTGCTGCTGCGTCAATGCTAAATTTAGATGGCTCGTATACAACGAAGGTCCTTTTTTTTTTTTAAGTTTTCTCTGACTATTATGTTCACTTACCTGCTTTTACTGATATAAACTCACAGCAAGCACCAATGATATATAGCTATCACTTTTATGAGTTATATTTGCTTCAATGTTTATCAAAGTGAAAAAGACTTACAATTTCTTATTTCAGAGTTATCTGCAAATTATACTGGAGAATTTGTCTGAAATAGAAAAAAGTACTGCTGGAATGCATAACCAACAAGCTGCAAGATTGCACGAGTTAGTTGAGTTTATTCAATCCCAGGTAATATGTTATTTACACACACATAAATTGCAAAAATACCCCTGATACAATATCCCTTCACAATGTTTGGAATATGCTCTTCTCAATTTGCACATTACCTTCTTGATGTTTAATTTATCTATTTTTAAATATATAGGGAGGAAATTTTACTTCTAAAACAATGCATAGAAGTTCATCAACTGATGCCCTTTTGGAGGATATGCAGTGTAGGATTAAAAGGCTTGAGAGATGGAATACTGTTAATATGGTAATGTCTTGAACTTTCGGGGATTAAAGTGCCTGTTTCTGTGCTGTATGTTCATATGCTATTTCGGTATATATTACTCAGAAGCACACAATAATCATCATTGGTCTTTAGTGAACCATTATTTTTTCTCTTAAATCAATCATTTTGTATGTTTATATATTATATTTGTTTTGCAGGTTTTTTGGACTTTATTATTGTCGGCTTTTGTGGGTTACTCGTTACACAAGCGAAAACATTACTAACAAATATCCTTTATAATTATTGACCCGACTTCCAGAAAGTATCTGCTTGGCTTCTCATTTTTTTATTGAGAAGGGCTCCAAAACTTGAGGTGACCAATGCTAATACATCATACCTAATTATTAATTCATTTATATGTTTGTTCATTTATAGTAACGGTGTATGTTTTCCTCTTGATTTAGCAGGGATCAAAGTGGAGCAGCCAAGTGTGGTTGATCAACCAAGAACCTAAAACAAATCAGCAACTTTAGAAGCTCCTTAGTCAGAATTGGCACCTTAATTATAAAATCCGCATTTCTCAAAAGTTCTGTGCAAAAGTTTAATGGTATTTAGATGAAGATGTGTCGAGTTCTGTTGTAAAATATATCTAATGGCTTACTAATTAATTTTTGTAATTCCTTGTGTAAATTTTTTCGATGATTTATTTGCGCGCTGATACAAAACATTTCCCCTTAACTATATGAAAAATGTTATAGAAATTCTAGAAAGGATATAAACTTGATATCGATTTGAATACTTAATGAGTTAACTCATTAAATTGAATATATTCAAATGAATGGCTTCATTATGCTATTTATCGTGTATAGTCTACAAAGATATATTAAATAAATAAGTTGAATACTTAATGAATTAAATTTTTAAGGGGATCCATTGAGTATGTTTATTCTTGATGATTTTTAAAATGGAGTTTTTGAATAATTGAAAACAAAAATATTTAAAAATTCTTTCAAGGTTTTTGATTGAAGATATTGCTTGATGCACATATATGTTGTTACAAGTTTCCTAGCACTGTTAAGGATCGATGTTATCAGCTACATATGTATAAGCTCACTGGCAAGGGATATTAGATATCCTTGCTTTTAAATTTATTGATCCAAATTCTACTATAAGCGCTTACTCTTTCTCCTTTTTTCATTTCCTTTAAAGAGCTTAATCAATTCAAAACGTTATTTTGTGGCTTTGCTTAATCTCTTATTTGTTGGCCGTAATTCAGTATATACTCTAATTATTTCTTAGTATTGTAATTCACCGGAAAAACTTTAGAATATGTGTCCCTCGAGGTGTTGTAGTCATAGTGTTTCATTAAATTGCCTCATAGATTATTTTTTTGAGCAAGACAATCTAGGAGGCACAAAAAAATTGAACATGAAATCATATCGAGGACATTTATCTATAGCAACCTCTCAACTCAGAGCACTCATTTTTTAATCCCCTTTGACCTCTGTAAAACTAATTTATGTCGTATATAGATACTATATTCCCCCAATTCAATTTACATCTTTTTTCCTAGCTGATCTGATTTTTATTATCATACTCGTTTTATTTTTTATCTTACCCGTACCTATTAAAAATAGTCTTACTTGTACCCTATCCGTACCCACTAAAATAAATGGGTAACTGACGGTAACAATACAATACATAGTTGAAACAACAATATTACATATTTATACATTTTTATTACAAAAATTCGTCGCAATACCGTTTCGTACATTTGCGCTTAATAAAAACCTTGAAACAATATTGTATATTATTTAATAAGAAAAAATTATTTATCTCATTCTAATTAAAACATTATCCATTACAAAGTAAACTAATGTTCAGAAATTATTTTAGAAACATAAATTATGTATTAAATGTATTTGAAAGATCATAAAATAAAGACTTATTAGCTCTATTATTTGAAAAATATCACACAATATTTTTTATACATTACCCTAATATAGCATGGTTATGAAATGACTTTTACCCATACCTATTTGCTTATGAAAAAAAAAAAACTGTCCATACTCATATGAATGAGCTAATTGAAAATAATAATAATGATGATGATGATGATGATGATGATGATGATGATGATGATAATTATTATAATAATAAGAATAGTAATCATCATCAT
This sequence comes from Cyperus esculentus, assembly GCA_030179965.1. Taxonomy (NCBI): domain Eukaryota; kingdom Viridiplantae; phylum Streptophyta; class Magnoliopsida; order Poales; family Cyperaceae; genus Cyperus; species Cyperus esculentus. The sequence continues at coordinate 5,451,550 of JASGLE010000006.1, read as the reverse complement.
CATCATCATCATCATCATCATCTTTACCCATACCCAAGGAAATGGTTTAATTTTATCTGATATCATGCTAGCTACTACCTCTGTCCCATTTTAGATGGATTTTTTGTAGTTCAAATGAACTACAAAAAATCCATCTATTTTGGGACAGAGGTAGTAGTTGTCTCCATAGACCATCTCTGTCAACTATCAATATTCAGGATTATTTTCCATGGACATTAATTAAAGCATATGAAACAGTTACAGTGTTACACTAATCATTTTTATAAATAAAAAAAACAAGTACACAGACCATAGTGGGTAATGTTTCTAGAACAGAAAAGGATGAAAACCAAAATTCAGAACACAGACAAATCTACTGATTGTTCCAGGAGCAAAGCGAAACTGAAAACAAAGTACACAACATTGATGACTAAATTTACAAGAGAAATAGAAAAATACATCAATCTAAATTGAATAGAGTGGGCTAAACTGAACAAAGGGCGCGCTAAGTAAAAAGTACAGAGGAAAATCAATACTTCTTGATGATTGACGGAATATGCTGCACTTTGTACTGATTTTCTCCTTTCAGCCTTGCACGAAATTGACCTGACATATAATAATAAATTAATTCACGAAGATTTGTCAAATACTGCAAGTCAGGAACAATTACCATCTCGGGAATGTAACCTATTTGAAATAGGTTAAGCTTCGGCATGGTACCATTCTCTATTTTAATTTCCTTCAGATTTCCTAAATCTTCAATATAGAGTTGTTCTAGACATTTAAAACCTCTCGTGGAACAAATGAGCTGTTCTCCCACATATGATCGGTATACTAGGTAAAGTATCTTGAGGCAGGGCAACTTCCCTAACTCTGGCATCAGGTCTTGCCTTAATCGAGACCACCCAAGTATGAGCTTAACAAGATGAGGTGGGAATATACTAGAATCAATGGCGGCATTCCCAGGCCATGTGCAATATAGGATCAACTTGTACATATTCTTGAAGTTTCTAAATGCTGGGGTGATGCAGGCATCTTTCATTGGCTCTTCTTGTCTCGACCATAAATATAGAGAACCGAGGTGCTCTAACTCACTCATTAAATTGGCCATTGCTGCCCATTCAAAATCTGGATGAATGCGAACCTTCAACTTGCGAATGCGTGGAAAATAGGGCAACTTGACAGTCCACTCATCCCTTGCCTGCACGCGCTTCAAGGTCAGCATATTTTCCAAATGTGCTGAAGATGGTGGTCCCCTGACTATATCATAATTTGACCATATAACATGCCGCAACATCCTATTATTCCAAAAAGAATGATGCAGATCTAGCTGTGCTGGGACATTCTTTCTAGAGTATAAACATGGTATGCTTATACAAAAATTATTCCAAACATTCCCTCTATCTGTTCTTTTAAGATGAGAATTAGATAGGTCTAGTGTTTGAAGGAACTTCCAGGGGGCATGGTATGATAGTATTGTTGTATCAACTCCTCCTGCATAAGAATCTATAGAAATTTGCAAGTATCTCATAGTGGCCAAGTGCTTCAGGCTATTCAGATCAAAATTGGTCCATTCTCCATCAAAAGATTTCTGTAAATTTACAACTCTGGCCATTCTAAGTTCATCAGTATTTGGTAAAGAATCCCCATAAGATGTTAAAGAACGGTGAATTGGTCCAATTGATCCAACATGTATTGTGTCACCGAAATGTAATACAATGCGACGTGCTGAAGAACCTGGATTAGAAGTTGAATTGTTATTTGAGTTTGATGGTACCGTGATAAAATTATCCTCTTGGGCCTTACGAATGGCCAGTTCGTGTAGTATATCATGCACGCGGCAATATTTGATGGCACCACGATACGATCTCTTTGTCACTTGAACCATGCACCTGCAATGATTCGATCACCAATTAAGAAACCAAAATTATTTGAAAATTGAAAATTCTCACAGACGGCTCCAATAGTCTAGTGTCATTAACAAATTACTTTAGCGTCAATATTAAAGCAAGCGACCCCTACTTCATAAAAAAACAATTTATTGGACTCACATTAAAGTTTAACCAAATTAAAGTAGCAATTAATTTTGAGATTATACTAATGACTCTAAGATTAAACTTTTAGATTATAGTATTATACTAACGGCTCTAAGATTGAACTTAAGCTCAGTCGACAATTTTTTTTCAGTATTTTTGTAATACATTATTCATTAAACAAAATATTACTGTTATCTTATTTTTGTAATTAATTATTAGTTTTTCATTATTCTTATAGGGTCTGTTTGGCACCCCGTTTCTGCATAGAATAGAAATTTATTTAGCTAATCCGGTTGCCTAACACAATATAGTGTATTCGAATAGTGCCTTGAATAGGCTATTCCGCTATTCGGGGGTAGAGGCCGAATAGCGGATTAGCACTCCAATTTATTTAGCTAATCCAATTGGCATTTGCCAAACAATATTTTCACTATCCGAATAGCTCTAAACATTACTAATCTTTTCACTTTCCAAACAATCACTAATTCATTTTTACTAATAGGATAGTACTATTCTTTGATTTGCCAAACGGACCCATATTTCTTATTGAAATTATATGTTTCATCTTTTTTTAATGCGATTAGTATTTGTCCATAACTATGAACAAGTTACTTGTTTTATATTTTTAATTTTTATTTAAGTAATATATAATATTTTTCATGAGTGAGGTTGTTGCACTTTGCAAAGTGCAACGAGGTAGTACGCTTCGGCCCGATATCTCAAAACCATAGGTCAAATGGTTAATCCACATCGCTCAACACAATCTACATGTTGAAACCTTGCAGATTACTGATTTTTTCTATTTTTAGAATTTTTTTTTTTTGAGAAAAAGATGAGGGTCATGCCCTCAAATTTTTTAGAATTTTTTAAGAATTTTTAACTATTTTTAGAAAATGACCCTTTTTATGTACAAATTTTGGTGTATTTTCCATACAACTTACAAAAATCTAAAAAAAATAGTTAGAAAATTTAAAAAATGAAAAAATTTTGTAATCCAAAAGGTTTCAATATATTGTGTTGAGCAACTTGGATTGACTATTTGAGTTAGGATTTTAACATATCGGGCCGAAACGCACGACCTCACTGCGCGCTTTACAAAGCGCAATGGTCTCGCTCTATTTTTCATATGCCTTCGTATAATATGGGAGAGCATCATGCTATCTAGTAAGTTCAATTGTTTTTACTATATAAATTACTAGATTACTTGAGTGAACTACGATTTAAAATCATTAATTATTTGATTAAAACCGAGTTTCCAATCTGAGTGGGCTGGTTCTGACTTAGCCGGCTAATATTGATTCCATGATCAACTTGCCGATTCAGATTCCGAATTTGCAAGGTAATATTAAAGATAAGGTTATGTTTCGCAAAGTGCAGTGGATATTGCACTTCAGTGTCATATCCTCTAAATTATAGCTTGAATGACCAATCTAAATTGTTCACCATAATCTAAATATTGAAATCTAGTTGCATACCAAAATGTTCTATTTTTAGAATTTTCTAACTTTTTTATTTTAAAAAATGACCCTTTTATATACTAATTTTATGCATTTCATATACAACTTCCAAAATTCCAAAAAAATAATGGACAATTTAACAATTTGCTCTCGTTTCAAAATTTGTTAAACAAATTGCCCTCCCTCCAAAAAATTTAACAAAATGCTATTGTATACCCCTCATTCCCCTCCATTCTCCTTCCCTTGTGTTAACTTTCTTTACTGAGGAATCTTTACCTTCCTCAGTGATGTCAATAAAAATATATTTAATTACTATTTTTATTTATTTATTTTAATTTACAATCTCAAATTTTTATATAGGAAAATTTTGTATAATATAAATCATAGGATATTATATTCTCAAAAATTTTAAATCTTCTTTTTCAAATTTAGAACAATATGTCATATAAAAATATTTTTAAAATAATTCATTTAATTAATGATAATGAAACTAAGGATATAAGATTTATATTATTATAAGTATCGTAAAGAAAAGATTATTTTTTTAAAAATATTTTATTCACTATATTTACAAGGATATCAATATAATTTATTCTTTTTATTATATGATCACAAATTAAGATTTTATGACAAGAGGTGAATTTTATTTATATTATTTTTTAACAAAGCAAATTGAATATTAGCTGAAAATGAGGACCATAAAATTCAGAATTTTAATAGTAAAAAATTTATAATATAAAAATTTATGTCATACAAATGTTTTTTATGAAAACTTTGATATGAAAATGAAAATATTAAAAGAAAATAATAGAGACAAATATTTATTAATATTTTTAAAGAAAGGTAGAGAAAGTTAACACAGGAGAAGGAGAATGGAGGGGAATGAAGGGTACACAAGGGCATTTTGTTAAATTTTTTTTTGGGAGGGCAATTTGTTTAACAAATTTTGAAAGGAGGGCAAATTGTTAAATTGCCCAAAAAATAATTAGAAAATTCTAAAAATAGTAAATTTTGATATTCAACTAGGTTTCAATATATAGATTATGATGAGTAACTTGGATTGGTTATTCAAGTTATGATTTAGGAGATAGATACCAAAGGGCAACCGCCATTGCGCTTTGTGAAACACAAGGCCTCACTCAAAGATAAATTATATGTATATGTCTCACTTATCAATCCCTATGAAATATTACTAATATATTGTCTCACTTTCTCTGATGCTCACCAATTTGAGTGAATTTTTCTTTTTTTGAGAATGACCAATCCAAGTGGAAAAGACGTCGTAGGTGGCGTGCGGGATAAAATTTCAAATTGAAAATATCTCTATTTTATGAAGCAGCTAAGTATCATGATCTGATAATGGTCAGGCTTGATCGTTAAACTTTGGGAATAAATATGAATCCTTTGATGTATGTTAAGATTTCCGCAATAGCTATTAATAGCTATTATATTGAAGTCTACAATTAGTTCTTTGTTGCCCTGTAATAATGTAAGGTGTAAAATTGAGCAATCGATAAGGGTGTCAATTGGTACGGTACGGGTTGGATGGGAGCATTTTCACTCTCATATCCCACTTAGAATTGGTTGTACCTATACCATAACCATACCCTTTATAAAATTTGATTTACCCATACCCTATCCATACTTGTTAAAATAAATGGGTAATAGGTAAATAAAGGTACATAACGAATAATACAATAATGTGCTTATATTTTTATGTTAAATTTTGTAGGAAAGACAAATTATTTATAAAAGAGCACTATAGTATAAATTATATTGGAAAGAATATAAATTATCATAAAATGCATTGGAAAAAGTACAAAATTGTTATTCATTAACTCTATTATTTTAGAAAGAATATAAAATATTTTGTATGCATTACCCTATAAGGTAATGGTCACGAAATGACTCTCACCCGTATTCTTACATGTTTCCTTAACGGGAAAAAAATCTTTTCCATACCCATACCCATACCCATACACGACAAGCTAACGAAAATAAATCTTTGTCCATATCCGTCTTATTGGGTATGGTACAGGTTGGATAAATGAGTAAAAAAACGTACCATTGAAAGTCTATTGAAAGTCTTAATCGATTTGAAAGTCTGTTGAAAGTCTTAATCGATTTGAAAGTCTATTGAAAGTCTTAATCGATTTGAAAGTCTATTGAAAGTCTTAATCGATTGTCCTGTAAGACCAAGCTCAAACCGGAAAGAAATCTTTTAGTAAAATTGATGATATTCATAAAGAAATTAAATCTTTTAAGATATTTTGCTTATTTTAAAGATGTGGGAAGCTTTGAATCTGTATTTTCAATTCTGGATTCATATATTATCGTCTGTTATGAGTGCATTTTGAAGATGTGGTAAGCTTTATTCTCTTGTCCTTATCGAATCATGACTCATGAGATGTATGCTTCATTTTTTTCAATTATTTGTGAAGTTTCTTCGTATTCTGTTATTTTATACCTTGTTCAAAATGAAATCAAACCCAATCAAATGAGAAATGGAATTCTAATTTTCAAAATCCCTTGATCAAAATGAAAAAAAAAAAAAATGAGAAATGATTTCATTTGGGATGATTTGGAAGGAGATTTCCCTTCAAAAATTTTCCATGAAATTTGGTGTCATTTGGTGAGAATTCATTTGGATACAAAAGCACTATTTTATAATACCCAAAGTACCCTCTTCTCTTCGTCATTTGGGTACAAAGCACTATTTTACAAAAGCACTATTTATAATTTCCCATGTTTCTTCTCTTCTCCGGCCTTCACTCTCACCCAGCCGGTGCTTACTCTCACCTTGCAAGTGCTCCCTCGTAGGTAGAGGTGGCAAAATCTGACCCGACTGAAAAACTTGCCCGACCTGCTCGACCCGAACTTGATCCGACCTGAGTTTCATGGAAAGTAAAACTGACTCGATCTTGACCCATGTTTCAAAGAAAGTCAGACTGACCCAAACCCGACCTGACACGTGTTTCAAGGAAGTTAGACTGACCCGGACCCGACCCGAACTCGAACAGCACGAACCCGAGATGACCCGGGAATAGAGGTTCAAAATCTAACCAGACTCGAAAAACCCGCCCGACCCGACTCGACCCCGACCCCGACGCGAAAAATGCCGGCAGACGTTAACCCGATACCCCACCTGACCCGACCTGAACCCGACTCGAAAAAATACCGACAGCCGTCAACCCGAATAAATGAAGTATCATTTAATAAAAGTATCATTCTTTTTGTTTAAGAGGTATACATGTTATGTAATTTGAAACGAAATCAAATTTATTGTATTTAGATCATTTTAATCATGAAAAAGAAAAGAATTCAATTCTATTCTAATTTTATGTTGAACTGAACATGAAAGTTCAATTCACAATCATTTCTTTTGAAGTCATTTCTATTGAAATAAATTGAACTCTAGAAGAAAATTTATTTTAAACATGGTATAATTACTCTTTTAGAAATCCCTGGCGGAAATGAATGCTTTTTACATTATTTCTTATGTCGCTTGGTGGTTTGACCTTGAATTAATTTTTTTTTTTGTATCTGACCTTTAATTAATTTCTTTTGTATTAATATGTAGTATTTTCTATTTAACAAGAGATAATTTCTCTTCTTAATTACTTTTAATATCTTTTTTTTTATGTTTTTTACTTTTCTTATTTGTTTTTAATGTTAGTTTAGTTTGTAACTTTGTATGCAATTTTATTCAAACTTGTATTTTTTAAAAATTTTGAAAATTAAAATAAAAATAAATCTGAAATGATTCTTGTATGGTGCATCAACCACTAATCAAAATAATAATAATAATAATAATAATAATAATAATAATAATAATAATAATAATAATAATAATACCTCTGAGCAAGTTCTTCCAGGTACTTTTCAGCTGTGTCCTCCATTATTTCACTAGTCTCTTGTGGTATAAATCCTTCTGCTATCCACGAGCGTAATAGAGTATTGGCTTTGATTTCCCAATCTTCTGGAAACGTTGCAAAATACATGAAGCACAACTTCAGATGCGGCGACAATTCCTCGTAACTGGTGGATACAATCTTCATGCACTCTTCACCATCAGTATGCCAACTTATTTTCTTCAAAAACTCACTCCAAATAATGAGGTTAGGCTCTTTTTGTGATAAAATATGACCCATAACCACCAATGCTAGAGGCAACCCACCACATCTCTTTGCGAATTCCTTTGCGAGGTCCGCAAGATCCTCAGGACATTCTTCTTTAAACCGATTTGGAAAAGCATTTCCCAACATCAGTTTTAGGCTGTTTTTCTCATTCAGAATTTCTATTTCATATGGTTTTATACGGCAATCTGTCACCTCTGCGACTTGCTTGGACCTGATATTAATAAAGTTTAGTTGTTTTCAGCACAATCTTACTGAATTTATTATTGTGCTTTAAATTGATGTAAGAAAAAAAAAACAAATAGCAGTCAACAATATGGAACCTGGTTGTAATTAACACTCGACTTCCATTTTTTTCTTCAGGAAGGACTTCTTTCAGTCTTGTGCATATATCAGTAGACCAAACATCATCTAAGACAACAAGATAGGTTTTCTGATGAAGGAGCTCACAAATTTCTCGACCTAAGTCATCAATCGCCATTTGCTGCATATTTGAGTCACGTCCCTTAATCTCCTTCAGTATCTTTTTCAGAATATCCATCGGATTGTACATCTTGGAGATAGTTACCCACATGGAATTCGCAAAGTGATTCTTCACGGAGGCACTGAAATTCGCAGTGCATATATATTTAATTAAGCTAATTCGAAATGGAAAAAAAATATATATATAATAAACAAAAGACATTTGCATATAAATGGACGAAATTTGGATTTTGGAGATAGTTCATTTCATGTAAAATTTCATGCTTTTTCCAGTTTCAATTGGACTTCTTCGAAATTTGGATGAAAAATTTTGAAATATTAATAAAAAAAGTAAATTTGTGGCATCTTATTGCATACAAAATATGTGACATTGGAACCCTCCTCTTTTTAACTTATACATCAAAGTAATCCCATTAAACAACGTGAAAACCTTTGCTCTGTTCATTTTTCAGTCTCCCTCCGGCTATCTTTACACTGTTCGATGTTTATCTTTTAATTTGGTCATTGCCATTCTCTGTCGGCTTTTATATTCTAGCAATACGTACTTTTTATTTTATTAATTAATTACAATTAAAACAGATAAAAGTATATATTGATTTTCCTGTTATAGTTCATATAAATATATATAATGCTAAAATTTTCATCTTATGAGGCTATAAGCCTATAACACTCATTATAGACATCCAAAATTTGACTAGATCCTGCTTAACAAAGTTGAACATATTAAAGTCCACCAAATTCATAACAAATTATCCGTGAGAACAATTTAAGCGTTACTCTTTCATCGGCAACGCGTACTTAATTAATGCATGTATTGGTTTTGTAGTTTTTATTTTTATTTTTATTTTTTATGCTACATATTTTTATCGTGTCTGATGTATTTCATATTTGCATTTCCAAGCTAGATTTAATGTTTATATAGTGAACCATATCAAGGTATTAATTTAGCATTAGACATTATATAGGACAATAATTATAAAAGTGTTGCATGTATATGCATGCATACTTATGTGTAGGGGTGTCAAAAAGTGACCCGACCCGACTCGAAGCGACCCGAGGTTAAATGGGTCGGGTATGGGTCAAGATTTTTTGACCCGCCACGGGTCGGGTCGGGTTTAATATTGCTCCCGAGCTTAATATTTTTTGACCCGATCTTAATATTGCTCCCTTTTGTGCTTATTTTGCAATCTAACATTACTTAAACCTTATTTATACATTAATAAAGATTATTTGCCATAAAATAATAAAATTATCACTCAATCAATGCTAATTTTCGTTTTATCTTGTTTTCAGCATTCTATGAAGAGTGTATGACACTGCTGGTGTAGTTAACTTTAAATCAAAATTGTAATTTAACGTTATATAATAATTAAGTTAATTTCAAGGCCACTATTAATCATTTTGACGCAAGTCATAAATTCTTAATTGGTTGTTCAGATTGAAATATTGATGTCACTGTGCTTTACACATACAATAGTCTCACTCTTTGTTTGATCTATCAATTAGAGTATCTTACACTAAATAAACTAATTCTATACACAATTTTTATTAACTATGAAAAATAGGCAATTCTAAAATATAATATTCTATTAGATATACAGTCATGTGGTACGCACATAACATATTTGGAATGCAAAAATAAAAAAGCAACAACAAAAAAAGGAAGAGACGGGCTATGACTCATGCAAACAAAAATATTTATATATTAATACGAAAGAAAGAGAATAGTGACACAGTATTAAAAAATAAAAGAAAACGAAAAGGAAAAAAAATGACACAATATAAAAAAAAAGTCAAAGAAAACGAAAAGAAAAAAATTTTGTGTCCTGTGACTCGAACTCAGATCCACCAAATAAACAACCTTATCGCCACCCATACAACCACTACACCATAGCAATCTTTATCATATATCTAACAACCGAATTAATGTATATCAATAACACGGGTCGGGTCGGGTTGACCCGTGACGGGTCGGATCGGGTCAGACCCGTTTAAGAAAAAATAATAAAATAATGTGATCTGACCCATTGACACCAGTGTAAGAGTTTTCTTTATTAATATAATATAGTAGGCAACCAGTCTACTGCTTCAAAAAATAATAATTATAAAAGCAATGGGAAAAAAATCATATGATCAGTTGTTCTCTTAAAAGAAAATTAATAAATATTAAATGTAGTAAAAATTACCTTTTGTATACTAATTTTGCGAGAGTAGTTTTCCCCAATCCTCCGGTTCCAACAATTGAGATCACAGATCGTGCCAAGTTGCTCCCGTCAATGAGTTGCGAAACAATTTGGTTCACATGGGATTCAAAACCCACAACCTTGGTCTCATCAATGTCGGGAAGCTTAGGCCAATCTCCAGGATTGTTGGCAGGTCCGCTGCCAGTACGGCCATCACTCAATTTCTCTAATCCATAGTTGACTACACTCTCCTTGATCTCACGCACTCTTTCTTTGATGTCATCTATCTCCTTACTGACCCGGTGCCTTGCAACTAGAATGTTTGGCATGCTACGAATCTTTTTTAGAACACCCAATTCCTTCGTACCTCCCTGTACCTCCACCAGATACTTGTCCAGCACATCCTCAATCATATAGGCCACCTCCTTGACATTTTTCACCCACTCCTTCAACAGGTTACTGAGGTCATTCCTTTGTTTAGCTTTTGCTTCAGCATCTTTTAGAAAAGCACTGATCCACTGGAGCTCTCTTTTGGCCCATTCAACCTTATTTTTTGCTCCATACTGGACGAGAGCTTCCTGATAAGCTGCTTCCCCAATCTTCTCAAGCACAAATGTCACAACAGCCTCTGCCATATCTCTTCCCTCAAAATGCTAGGTTGCCTTTGATCTGTATTATAAATTGAACATGAAAATAGATTTGTATTATTAAATTATACATTACAGGACAACTATTATCTCTAAGTAGCATATTAGTTAGACAAATGGGTAGAGATGGCCATGGGTCGGGTAGGCGGGCCAAACACCTATCCTTTGTCCTGGCCCGTCTCCCTTATGGCCCGGCTCGGCCCGTTCTGCCCCTACCAACGGGCTATACTGGCCCGGCTCGGCCCGTTCTGCCCCTACCAACGGGCTATACTGGCCTGGCCCACCCCACCTGCGGGCCAACCCGCCCCTCCCACGGGCCAACCCGTGACAGACGACAAAATAATATGTACATAATTTTGTCATTGGGGTTTGATCTCTAGACCTCAACAATAAGCTTTATATGTCTTAACCACTAGACCATATCAAAACTTGTGATTTTATAATGTTTTCTTTAATTATATTACATTTTAATTGAATGTCATAGTGATAATTTTATTTTTTTTGAACATATTTTAGTCAATATAGTTATTGTCATCAAATAATATTAGTAACAACATTATGTTAAGACTTTAAAATACACAATGATTTAATCCAATAATGCTACATAAATTATACTATTTAATTCAACATATATGCATATATTGATACCCCGGGTCGAGCGTGGGGGCCAAACCCCAAACCCGTTCCTGTCTTAGCCCGTAGGGTGGCCCGACCCGTCCACCCTCCGGGCCAGGCGGGTTGGTCTTCGTGCCGGGCAGGTTTTCCGGGCCGCGGGCCAAACTGCCATCCCTACAAATGGGTAACCACTTCTAACATAATGAATTACAACAAATCGAATGAACTATTCACTTTATATGTGCTTAATCAAATTTCCATTATACTGGGATAGGAATATTGGCAAAGCAATATATTCATGGAAAAAGTTTGCATATATAGCACATAAATACTAAATTATACTTGCAGTATTAGTTGATTGAGTAAATCAAAATACCGAAAGAACTAAGCGGGAGAAACCTGAAGAGCGGATTCGCTGGAAGGACGTTGCCAAAGAAGCAGCAATGGTGGCAAGCAAAAGCAAGAGAGACAAAGGAAGATGCAGAAGGAGAACTAAGACTATAAACTTATATAAAGAGAAGTAGAGGCGACTACAAGTCTAGACTAAACTATGTGCCACCCAATGATCAGTTCCTGCCAACGAATAGGGAGCGGGGTGGTGGGTGCACCCATGAGTGCACAATGTGATTGTGTACTCACAATATTCACCGTTGGATCTGTTACAATTAACGCTTCTCTCTCTTTGTATCTAAACGAGACACTTTTGCTCTGATTCCACGGGGAAAAGGTAAAACAAAGAAAAATAATTAATTCTTGTGGGTCCCACGAGAAAGAAATGTTTGGGGAACTTGCCAAATTTCCCAGTTCACCAATCACCATCTTAAATTATGTGTTGAGCTATATTGGAACCTACCTTTGCCACCCTTTTCACCGCCCAAAAAGCGCTTAAGACGTTTTCAGTAGGGAAAAGGACACGGTCACCTTTGTGCGTATACGTTTGCTAGTAAACGTTGTAAGACATTCACTCTCATACACTTACATACAGAGGTTTTATTTTTCAAGTGATTGTGGGGTCTTGGATTCCAATGAGTGCAAGCCCTCATTGTTAATTATCCTGAAACTGTTAACTCCAGGCACCTCTGATTAAGAATAGGAAAATGCTAAAATGTGTGTGCAAGTATATCATTTAAGATGTACTAAAGTGAATACAAGATTCCTGAATGTCTTTTTAATGAGAAATTATTTACAAGAATATGACGAATGCATAGAATGTCGTGGTCCAAGTGTCTTCGCAACTTGAACATTTATTTGTTCACTTTTGGATTTATTTACAAGAAAATGTATTTTTATATTTCTTTAAAGTTTCATAATGTGCTTAAGTGAATATAAAATTCTCTAAATTATGTACAAAATGATGTAAGGAAATATTTACAAGAAAATGGAGAATTTTATTTAAAAATTTATATCATGATCTCCTTTTGAATCTGAACTTGAACTTGAGCCTGAAAATTCAAATTTTTAATATAAAAAATGTTTTTACACGGAAAAAAATCATAAAATTTATAAAATGAATTTAAAATTTATTCTAGAATTTTTGGAGTTCGGGAACTATTTTTAGAATTTTTTTATTTGGAAAATACGAAATATTTAACTTAATTTAAATTTGGGCCATATTTCAAGGTTTGCTGGATTCCGGATTGGGCTTCGAACTGGATTGGGCCGAAGTGTATTCATTTAGCCTGCTGCTTCTTCTTCTCTTGACTGGACGGACCAGATCTGATGTTGCATCAAGATTCGCACTTCTTTTTTTTTTCTTCATTTCTTCATCGGAACCGTCAAAGGCAGTGGACGATGGAGCTTCGCGCTCGGAGCTCGGATTGACGATCGGTCAGTTGCGTTGGAATCGTGGGAGTGAGAAGAACATATCCATGGTGTCCGATTGGAGAGAAGTGAAGAGGAGAACACTCGGTTTGGTAGAGAATTTCGGGTTCTGACAAGCTCTGAGATGAATTCTCACTCAATTTGTTATCAATTTGCGCAAACTTAGGTTCATTTGGATCGTCTTGGAGTAATTTACATGGATGCATAACCAATTTAAAGCAATTTTAATCGAATAATAAGTAAAGATTTGGTTCCAGTGAGGCAGCTTTCAGTACTAGAAGATTAATTTCTTCAATTGAACTTGTTTCATTCTATCTGAATCACATTTACACTCTTTTTAGAAGTATACAGTGTGTGTGAATCACTTGCTTCGCAAAGTGACAATTGTTAACAATTCATTTCGAGAGTTATCAATGTAAACAATGAAGAATGTCTGACTGTGCACTGAATAGTTATAAGATCATTAATAGCTTAAGCTGGGACATGAAATTTGAGAACAGTGCTTATTAATTCATTCACAAATCATTCTTTAAACTGAATCGAGGCATTAACATGAAGAGACTATAATATCATTATCATCAGAATCTTCCAGAAAAGGGAATTCAATGTCAGTGCTGGTAATGAGGCGATCCTTGCAACATTTTGAATGTAAGGGTCCAATGTTTTTTTAACATAAATGTTCATTAAGAAGTTAGCAACAACTTTTATGTTCATCACATGTTCTAATTTTACACTTTTCTCAGTGTTTCAACCAATTCTTTGAACCAAGGACAAATCTGTCAACACATTGTCAGAATTCTGTTATTTACTATATGAATTTTTCTTCAATGAATTTGGATGAATGCAAAACATGGAAGATTCTTAGATTTATGCCAGGAATACATATAAATTAAGAAAAATATGCATTATGAAGGAAGGAAAATGCACTCAATTAATTACCAGAAATTCCTGAGAAGCAGCAGAAATTGTACTGGTGCAGTTGTCATTTTTGCGATTTTTATAGGAATTTTTATACAAAGAATTTGACAAAACTTTCTATATGAATTTTACTCAGGAAATCATGCTATATTTGAATAAAATTTATAAAATATATGTTATTAATAGTAAATTCATACTACATGTGATTTACTGAACTGTAGCAACAATAATTAAACAGCTGATGACAATTTTTACTGATATTTGGACTTTTATGCAATATTCTTGAGAATAATTAGGTAATTTAACTCAACAGTAAGTTAGATCATACTTTTATGAACATTTATATATAAAATTTGCATATAATTATCTTATCAAAGTTAATGCTTCATTAATGTTTCAAAATATTGCTGATTCCTGTCTTTTCTGTGCAACCTTACTTGTAATATTCATATGAATTTTTCTACACAGAATTTTACAAAACTTTTTATATGAAAAGTACTTAGAACTTCACTGTAAACAAGGAAAAATTATATAAAAAATACACTGTGTTCATAGATTCATGGAAAAGAGTTAGGGTTTGCTGTGAATCATAGTCTATCTCAGCCTTCTGAACCTGGGAGCAATTTGACAGCATTTCTCCTATATAATATAGATGAATTGTTATCAAAAATCACTCTCATGAATGTTCACTTCACCTGGGACAATTTTGACAGCATATCCCCATAGAAAATGGAGATTTGACATCAAATTTGCCTCCAAATGAATGCAAATTCATTTTCAGGAGGTGAGAGGGCCATGGTTCATTGTGAATCATAGTCTATCTCAGCCTTCTGAATCTGAGGGCAATTTGACAGCATTTCTCCTATATAATATAGATGAATTGTTATCAAAAATCACTCTCATGAATGTTCACTTCACCTGGGACAATTTTGACAGCATATCCCCATAGAAAATGGAGATTTGACATCAAATTTGCCTCCAAATGAATGCAAATTCATTTTCAGGAGGTGAGAGGGCCATGGTTCATTGTGAATCATAGTCTATCTCAGCCTTCTGAATCTGAGGGCAATTTGGCAGCATTTCCCCTATATAATATAGGTGAATTGTTGTCAAAAATCACTCTCATTAATATGCATTTCACCCGGGACAATTTTGATAGCATATCCCCATAGAAAATGGAGATTTGACATCAAATTTGCCTCCAAATGAATGCAGATTCATTTTCAGGAGGTGAGAGGGCCATGGTTCTTCACCAAGCTCTAACTCTCTACTCCTTGCTTCGCAAAGGAGTTCTCCCCTCTGGAACGTCCAAGAGAGGGCCCATGGAGCTAAGCTCACATGTATATTTGTTATATAATTCTCCCTTAGAGCAAGCTCTTAAGGGGTCCATGGCTATGCCATGTTTAATTGTGTGTGTTTTTCAAAGAAAGAAGAAAAAAGAATCAAGAATAGTCACTAGAATGCAAACACTGTTATAAAGATGCAATCAAATGCATGATTTTTATTTTCAGTTTATGGCTATACTATATGAGTAATTTGACTGAATTCAATCAAGAGAGAAAGAAAAAAAATGCAATAGATATCATCAAGAGACACAAATATTATCACAAAACATAAAGAATCACATAATCAAGAGCAAAAATCACAATTCAACACATTAAGATTGTGAGGAATGAGCTATTCATTGAACTCTTCCTTTTTTTCATTCAATTTCCAACAAATTACATCATTTCCTCACCTTTTTCTTCTTGAATTACAGTTCCTTTCTACACTCAAATACAAAAATTGGAGGTATCCTATCAGGTATTGAGAGGAGAGGGGAGTGGTTTGAATGATGGTTTCAGTTTCTAGTAAGAGTATTGAATTGGGCAGAGTTTTGGTTTGGTTAGTAGCTTGAGGGTAGTTGTTGTTGTGTTTTGAGCAGAGTTTCAACTAGCCTATGGCGTGTGTGGGGTTTTTTTTTTGTTCTTCTGCTTTGAGAGGGGGTTTATATAGCCTTCATGGAGGGTACTTGGGGGAGAAGGAACCTCTTGTGATTGGAGGAGAGCATGTCCCACGGATTGAGATAAATTGGAGCAGTTTTCAGCCTTTGGATCAGATTCTGTGTTTTCTTTCATATAGAGGTGGCAGAACCCGACCCGACCCGAGAAACCCACCCGACCCATCCCGACTCGAACCCGATTCGACCCGAAATTTTTCAGATAGTTAAACTGACCCGACTCGACCCGACCTGATCCGAACCTGACCCGACCCGACCCGCCCATCACCCGACCCGACCTGACCCGAGATATTCTAGAAGGTCAAACTAACCCGACCCGCCCGACCCGAACCCGAACACGACCCGCCCGCCCGATTTGCCACCTCTACTTTCATATGATGGCAGCCCTTGGATCATGAGACAATAGATGGCCTTTCTTTGAATGGAGTCCTGGCGCCTAAATGAAGGAGATGTGACTGGAATTTGACTATTCATGGTTCATTTCATCGATGCTATGGAGCTGGTTTGTTTACTGTTTAATGGACTATACACCAATTTCAGCTAAGAGAGAGGTAATTGAGAGTCCTGGGAAAGGCTTGACTGTATCTGATCTTTTGAGAGCAAATTGCGACCTCCTCATTGCAATTTGATACGCGTGGAATGTATAGGCTTTTACCCTCAATACAACAGTCTATCGCAAGCGTACGATTTATGTAATATAGTCGGGATCGAATCCACAGGGACGGTACTAAATTTAGACAATTGTTTGTTTGCAGTTCTAATCCTACGAGTACCTATTCGTAACCAATTTTTTTGGGGGGTTTGTTTTCAGGTTTGGGTTCCTAAACTATACAAGAAAAAGTAAAAGACTCTAAACAATTATAAGACACGCGTTCCCAGGGTTTTCGAAATCAGTTTGATGTTTGGACTAACTGCCTGCGTTCCGCACCCGAGATGGCGCGAACCACAAGATGTACAAATTTGTGGTTCTCTGTCTGTTCCTTGCTTGGTACGGTTCGCACCTGTCACCAATGCGATCCGCATGGAACAGATCAGAGGCAGTTCAAGCTCAGTTTCTATTGTTGATCAAAGTTACCGATCCCCAACTAACCCAAAGCAATTACAAGTCCCTCAACTATCGTTTGTTGGCACTTTTAAATACTTTTAGATCAATTCGAAATCTTTAGATTATCTCTAACCTAAACCCAATTTGCTTTCGACCACAGGTACGGTTTAACTCTCGTTATAACCACAACTTCTCCTCTCGGATACAATTGGACAACAAGTTATCTACCCAAATAGTGCAAGTATTGAATCTCTATCAATTGACGTTAAGTTTTCCAACTAGACTATGCCCAATCCACAGGTCTATCAAAGTAGGGTGAACTACTACAAGCGCAACCTAATGCAATTAGTAATTCTGGCCTAAGAAGATATAAATTAACCAACTAGATACGAACATACATCCACATGTTCATATCAAAGAACAAGAAAACAATTCAAGCACAATTATGAATAAGCCCCAAGCAAATATGAAAATAACTTCAATGCATATACGTTAAAAGCAAGTATTCAATTAATCCATACATACAAACATCATCCTAAACCCTAAGAACAAAGGCGACTACTCACGCCTTGACATGACTGAACAAAAAAATAAAAATAAGGGAAAAGAAAGAACCGAGCAAGCTTAGGAAGCGGCGAGTAACCGTCTCCTTTACCGTAGCGGCGTCTAGCTTCACCCTCGACAAAACTCTCAACTTAACTATTACTCTATCCTATACCTAACTCAACACACCATCATATTAGAGCACCCCAAGGGGTCCCTTTTATATGAGAAGATGTCTCAGTTCTAGGTGTTCAATCTTCTGGTTTCTTGGGGCAAAATTCTGGGAAAATCCCAAAAGGAGACCACCAAAATTAGCACGCGCTGAAAAATAGGTGTTCTGATCAGTTTTAGCCTTCCTGGGTTCCACAATTAGCAAAGTACGGTCCGCAGTTAGTTAGCCAAAAATAGCACTCCCTGGAAATAGAAGTTCTGTTCTGTTTTGAACTGACTGCGATCCGCAGTTATAGGAGTGCGGTCCGCATTTAGTAGTCCAAAGAGAGCTTGGCCTCGAAATAGCCTGTATGTCGCTTAAATTGGCTCTCTGCGCATTTCCTTGATTTAGATATGGCGGTTGTGCACTGAAGTAGGCGGTTTTGATCTTGTAATTAGATGCTCCTTTGCCTATGTTTGCTCTTTTGCTCCAAATTTAGTCCAAATTGCTCCAAAAGCTCCGTTTACCTGAAAATAGGACCAAAACACAGAAGTAACTTGATTCTAGACAATCTTCTATTAAAATGCAAATGAACTTAGGATTTTAAGTGCAAATATAGGTGCAGGTCTGGTTAATATGCATATATGAAATAGGTGCATCACAATTTCTCTAATTGGTTGTGCCAACCCAGTGTAGCCCTTGCTGTGTTCACTCATGGTTCTTCTGTTACATTCAATTAAGTGAGGATGCTTACATGCTGCCACATCTAATCAGTCACAATGGAATGGAATTGGCACTTCCTCTGGCTGAGCCTCATCTCACACATCATCACTAACTTACATCACACTATCTCTGTTAGCTAAGGTGTCAGGTGACGTGTCAGTTACAACTGCTGAGTTAGATGGGGTGTTGAAGGAGACGAAGCAGAATAAAGAAGGGAATTTAAAAGAAGGCCCAAGCCCAGGATCTGAAGGCAAAGGCCCAGGAGTCGAAGAGGGGACAGGCGCTGACAATTAGAACAGCTGTTGTAACGGTCTTTTATTTCATCTCCAGTAATGGATAGTTCCAGTTACACTTTTAATTGTAATAAAGGATAAGTAATGGACAGTATCAGTAGTGGTAAATTCGTAATTGTTGCAGAAGATTGGATAGAGTATAAATAGTACAATGCTTTTATGAGAGACTATGTTGAAAATAGAATACTCATTTGTTTCTTCTTCTTTCTTCTTTCTTCTTTCTTGATTGTACTGTTCCATTGGGAACCTTTTCTTTCCTTTGTTTTTCTTCCAGTTTCAATTACAGTTTGATTCTCTCTTTGGAATTGAATTGTTAATCGATTTACAGAGGAGTTCTTGTTATATGCCAATCTGTTAGGCATATAACAATCTCAGTTTTCTATTTGATCAATTGAAGCTCCCAAGTGCTAATTCGAGCTATCACCATTTGTCAGCCGAGAGGGGGAGAGGTGGAACTCGTGCCTAGGGACCTTTTCAGCAGAAATTGAACATTTGCACATCATCGGGGAACCAAGACGAAGCTCAGGAAGCATTTAATTGAAGTCAATCTCCTCCAGTTCGTCGGAACCACGTCTGAGCCCGGTGCCGCGGTCGTCTCCATTCCGCTGACCTCCATTTTGATTGCCTTCTTTATACCACAAAATAACCCCACCGCTGAATAAAGCTTGAAGAGACGATTCTGACGACTCCAAGAACACTCCGATCGGTGGTCGGAGTAGGGAGTATTTGACCGGAGAAGGTTGCTCAGTAGAGGTAGAGGAGGAGATCGGGTTGGGTTGAGGGGAAGAGATGAATCTGACAGGTGGGTCCCACCTGTTAGTTCAATTTGATAGGGAGAGTTTGAAAATAGGCGGGTTTGATTCGGCCGTTGGATCTGCTCCCTGATCAAATCTGCGCCGTCGGATTCACCCATTTAACTCTCAGTAAAGGGGTCACTGTTTGGTTATGTCTCGTTTAGTGCGTGCACTAGGTTCTTATGAACCAAAGTTCGGATGAAGTCTTGGCAGCGGGCTGGTGTGCAGAAGACCAGGAGCATGAGCCTTATGTCTCTCTTTTTCCTTTGAATTTCTGTTCTAATCTTTTTCCTTCCACGACAAGTGGGACCCGCAAGTCAGTTTGACTCAGGATTGGTATTGTTGACTGCCACGTGTCATTCTTTGATTGGTTGTCGAGTGATTTTTGAATATTTTGAACTCCGGATCATCGATCTTTATAAATAATATATCAAAATTCTCAGAACTTAGAAGAGAATCTCAATACACTGAAATAATTAAATTTCTTGAAATTGTAAGAGAGTCAATTTTTTCCTCTTATAATAACAAGTAAACGACTAATAGTCGAAATCTTCCCAGCTGAATCTCTCTGTCATCAGCCTTCCAGAACTTTTCCAACTGAATCTCTCTGTCATCAGTCTTCCAAGTAATCTTCTAGTCAAATCTCTCTGTCATCGACCTTCTAGACAAATTTTCTAGCTGAATCTCTCTGTCATCAGCCTTTTGCAACTTCTCAACTGAATCTCTCTGTCATCAGTCAATAAATTTTCCAGTCGAATCTCTTTGTCATCGACTGTTGACCCCTCAAACGGCTCAATGATTAAAGAAGGAGAAAGGTGAAGGAAGTTTGGTCGTCGGAAATCACGAAACAGACTGAGAAGCCTGATTTGGGAGAATCATGAAGTTGCAAGAAACTCAAAACTTATGATATATTAAGATTCGTCATAAAATTCTGAGAATTTTGATATATTATGTGTAATTTTCTGAGAGTCGGAGCCCAAGATATGGAGTTTACAGTAAAATGGTAAAAAATGGGATTATATAATGACATAATGGTGTGCAAATGGTGAAATGGGTTGCCATGACCCGTTTAAAAGTTTAAAACAACCCACAACACCATCTTAAGATCCTTCCTAGCCAAATGTTTCAACTGTCTGACCCTACTTAGTCTTTCACTGGCTGTGCTACCCAAGCTGATCCCTAATTCCACTGGGTGATCACACAGAGCTTGTTCAGAGTAGTTAGAAAGAGCAAGAACCCCGGGGGGGTGTTATACCTGAGGGAGTGCTGAACCTCTTCTTAAAGCCAGGAATGATTGCCAGGCTCCCCATTGAATATAGGAGATGGATACATCCATGAAGCAAACTGAAGCTAGGATTCATATCACCTATTGCTCAAAATTTGGATGCTACCCGGATCAGGATCGTTGGGTCAAGAATGGCGGATTGGAATAAAGCAGACATACTTCAATTTGAGCCTTGTACCCATCTCTCAACTTGCCATTTACTTTTCTCCTACCCCAAGTCTCTCTCAATGGAGTGCTTATCCCCTAACATGCTGCATGACACCTGACACCATGCCATATGTTAGAAGATCTGAAATCCTCTCAACATGTTGGGAACATATCTAATTTACCAATCCTGATGCAAATAATAACTTTCTATAGCCAAATAATAACTTTTTATAGCCAAATAATAACTTTTCTTCTTTTATCTTTCCAAATAATAACTTTTATTCTTCTATCAGAATGGTGCGCAGCAGACCTCCCAAACTAATCTGATGTGCGTTTTGAGTTGTTCTTTATTTTTTTAGGGGTAGTTTCGTACTTTTGCTTTATGTTGTGTTTTAGGGCTTTGTTTTTGTTTTCCTATTTAAGTAGTGTCATGCCCTTTGGGCAAGAACAGTTGTTTGCTTTTGTATCAAATTATAAAAAAAAATGAATTCTGTGTGAATTCACAAAAAATCTCTCGTGTTCTTGTGTTCCACCATTGCTCTCTCTACCGTTCGTGCATCAGTTGGTATCAGAGCAGCCAGGTTGATGGCGGATGCGAACTGTGGTCATGGTAGAGGTCGTGGCCGAGGTCGGGGTCGTGGAGTCGATCCTGAAGATGAAGGGCCGCCTAACCGCCATCGAGACCAGCGAGATCTAGAGATTGCAACCATGGGGAGACAGATTCGAGAGTTAGAGCGCCAATTCCCAGAGGCAAGGATGGGCTCTACCAACGGAGAAGAAGAGGAGGAGTCAGATTCTGTTGACTCTTCTGCAGAGGGAGATGGTGATGAGGAATTCAACCCGTGGGGAATTCCGAATCAGAGGCAAAATCATAGGCTTCATCATGAGCCTGATCAGCCCTTTCAAAACCGTGGGATGAAGATTGAACTTCCGGAGTTTGACGGTAAATCTTATCCTGATGAGTTTATTGATTGGTTGCATACCGTCGAACGGGTTTTTGATGTGAAAAATCTGACCGACGATCAAAAGGTTAGTAGCCATTAAGTTGAGGAAACATGCCTCGATTTGGTGGGAACATGTTAGAACTTGGCGTGTTAGGGAAGGAAAACCAAAGATTCGGAGTTGGAATAAAATGAAAAAGAAACTAATGGCCAAATTCTTACCCACCCAATATAGGCAGGAGGCATTCATTGAATACCACAATCTTAAGCAGAGGGGTTTGTCGGTGGAGCAGTATACCAATGAGTTTGATATGTTGTGGATGCGATGTGATGTTGTTGAGAAGGATGAACAGATAGTTGCTCAGTATTTGGCCGGGTTGAAACCCAAATATCAGATGTGGTGTACTTGCAACAATATTACTCGTCTGACGATGTTTGTAGGCTGGCATTAAAGGTCGAATCGCAGCAGAAGAGAAAGGGTGTCAGTCAGTCTAAGTTCCCAAACCATTTCTCGGGGGCTGAGACTAGTAGGAGAGCACCCCCTCGAACCTTAAACCTGTGCCTACAACAAACCAAGCCCAAAATCCCAAACTCTATCCATAAAGGGGCAATCCAGTAGGGGAGGCTCTATGGCAAACAGGCGGTGCTTTAAGTGTCCGGGTCTAGGACACTTAATTGCCGACTGTCCTAACTGGCAAATTGTCATGCTAGTTAAGAAGGACGTGGACCCAACGTATGATGATTATGAGGAGGGCCTTGATAATCTTTTATCAGAAAATGAGGAGATCACATACGCTGATTGTGGTGAATCCTTGGTAGTCAGAAGAGCATTGAGTGTGGCTACCAGTGAAGACGAGTCATGGCTGAGGCATAATATCTTTCATACCAAATGTACCAGTGGAGGTAAAGTTTGCAATGTGATCATTGATGGGGGCAGCTGTGAGAATGTGACGATGGCGGAGAAGTTGGGACTCAACACCGAGGACCATCCACAACCCTACAAACTATCTTGGTTCAAGAAAGGTAATGAGGTGAAAGTGTCAAAAAGCTATGCCTGGTGAAATTTTCAATCGGGAAGAAGTATACTTATGAGGTTTGGTGCGATGTGGTCCCTATGGACGGATGTCACATTCTATTGGGGAGGCCATGACAGTTTGATAGAAGGACGAAGCATGATGGGCATAGGAACACATACACATTTCAGAAAGATGGTGTCTCAATTACCCTCGGTCCTTCGGATTTACGGAAAGAGCCCAAGACTCATTTGCTGTCTTGTTCGGAGTTTCAGAATGAGATGGAACGGACGATTGAGGTGTTTGCCTTGGTGGTGACAGAGACTAATGGTGACGGTCCTGAACTTCCACCGCGGGTCAAGTCACTAGTAGAAGAATTTGCTGATGTGGCACCAACAGAATTGCCATCTGGATTGCCACCCATGCGGGACATCCAACATTGCATTAACTTTGTGCCAGGGGCTGTCATTCCTCATAGAGCCGCTTATCGCATGAGTCCCAAAGAGCACGAGGAGTTCCAGAGGCAAGTGCACGAGTTGTTGAGCAAAGGTTATATTCTGGAGAGTATAAGCCCGTGTTCGGTACTCGCGTTATTGGTTCCTAAAAAAGACGGTTCATGGAGGATGTGCATTGACAGTCGAGCCGTTAACAAAATCACCATCAAGTACCGCTTTCCTATACCCCTGTTTGATGATCTAATTGACCAATTACATGGGGTGACAGTCTTTTCCAAAATTGACTTGTGGAGTGGGTATCACCAAATCTGAATTCGGTCCGGAGATGAATGGAAGACTGCCTTCAAGACCCGAGATGGTCTCTATGAGTGGAGGGTGATGCCATTCGGATTGTCCAATGCGCCAAGCACTTTCATGCGCTTGATGAACCAGGTCTTTCATCGTGCCTTTATTGGTCATTTTGTGGTGGTTTATTTTGATGACATTTTGGTGTACAGCTCCTCTGAGGATCAGCATTTGCAACACCTGTGACAAGTCTTTGAGGTTTTGCGGGATCAGAAGTTGTATGCCAATACTAAAAAGTGTCACTTTCTCACTGATGAGGTGACATTCCTCGGATACATAGTGTCCAAGGAAGGCATTCGAATGGATCCAACTAAGGTGGAAGCAATTACCGAGTGGTCAACACCGACAAGCATCCGTGATGTCCGGAGTTTTTTCACGGCCTGGCTTCATTCTACCGAAGGTTCATTCGCAATTTTAGCACCATCATTGCACCCATCACTGACTGTATAAAAGGAGGCAAATACACTTGGACCAAGGAGGCTGAAGATGCGTTTCAGTTACTAAAGAAGAGGGTAACTGAAGCACCCGTTCTGGTTTTACCAGATTTTGAAGAAGTTTTTGAGGTTCACTGTGACGCATCTGGTGTGGGTATTGGTGGCTTGTTAAGTCAGAAAAGTAGGTCCGTGGCGTTTTTCAATGAAAAGTTGAATGATGTCAAGCTCAAGTACTCGACTTATGACAAGGAGTTTTCTGCCATTGTAAGGAGTCTCGAGTACTGGCGTCACTACCTCATCTCCAAAGAGTTTGTCCTATACTCTGCTCATGAGGAATTGAAATACATCAATGGGCAGCACAAGTTAAAACCGAGGCATGCCAAATGGGTAGAGTTCTTGCAAGCTTTCAGTTTCTCCATCAAACACAGGGCTGGAGTGCTGAACAAAGTGGCGGATGCGCCGAGTCGGAGGTATGCTCTCATTTCAACCATGCGAGTTCAAGTGGTCGGGTTTGATGCATTCAAGGAGTTGTATGGAGATGATCCTGATTTTGGAGAGATCTGACAGAAGTGTGAATCACATCCTTTTCAGCAGTTTATTCAACAAGAAGGCTTTCTTTTCAAAGGTAACCGGCTCTGTATTCCTAAGTGTTCCTTAAGGGAGGCGGTTATTACTGAGGGACATGCTGGAGGACTTGCGGGACATTTTGGGGTTGATAAAACACTGGCATGGCTACAAGACCAATTTTATTGGCCTAGAATGGAGCAAGATGTGGCCCGATTTATGGGGAGGTGTAAGGTGTGTCGAGTAGCCAAAACTCGGGATCCAATGCGGGCTTATATCAACCTCTACCCGTTCCCATGGCCCCATGGGAAGATGTCAGTCTCGACTTTGTTCTCGGCTTACCCAGAACTCAGAGGAACAATGATTCGATTATGGTGGTGGTGGATCGGTTCTCAAAGATGGCGCACTTCATTGCTTGCAACAAAACTTTTGATGCCTCGCAGGTAGCCCTTTTATTTCTGCAGGAAATTGTCAAACTGCATGGTGTGCCCAAGACCATAACCTCGGATCGGGATGTGAAGTTCGTGAGCCATTTCTGGCGCACTCTGTGGCGGAAGCTGGGCACTCAACTGCAGTTTAGCTCTTCTAACCATCCCCAAACCGATGGTCAAACTGAGGTGGTCAACTGAAGTCCAGGAAATCTATTGAGAAGCCTGATAGGTGACAGTCCACGCCAATGGGATCTAGCCTTGCCGCAGGCAGAATTTGCATACAATAGATCGCAAAGCCGGACCACTGGCAAAAGTCCTTTTGAGGTTGTCTATGGATCCAATCCAATTACACCTCTTGAGCTCACACTATTGCCTGTTGAAAAGCAATTCAGTGGGGATGCACAAGAGCATCCTGAACACATCAAACAAGTGCACTCACAAGTCCGTACTCAGATTGAGAACTCAAACAGGAAGTACAAAGAGCGGGTAGACAAGCGCCGCAAGAGGGTGGTGTTTAAAGCAAGAGATCTGGTATGGATTCATCTCAGGAAAGCACGTTTTCCCACTGGCCGGAATGGTAAATTGAAACCTAGAGCCGATGGACCGTTTCAGGCGTTGGAGAAGATCAATGATAATGCGTACAAGATTGATTTACCAGGAGAATATAATGTTTCAGCTACCTTACAAGATTGATTTACCAGGAGAATATAATGTTTCAACTACCTTTAATGTGGCTGATTTGTCCCCCTACATCACTGACGATGAGGATGAGGCATCTGAGGAAGAGGTGATAGATGATGACGTGGCATATTCTTTTCTTAGAGGGGGAGAATGATGCAAATAATAACTTTCTATAGCCAAATAATAACTTTTTATAGCCAAATAATAACTTTTCTTCTTCTATCAGAATGATGCGCAGCAGACCTCCCAGACTAATCTGATGTGCGTTTTGAGTTGTTCTTTATTTTTTTAGGGGTAGTTTCGTACTTTTCCTTTATGTTGTGTTTTAGGGCTTTGTTTTTGTTTTCCTATTTAAGTAGTGTCATGCCCTTTGGGCAAGAACAGTTGTTTGCTTTTGTATCAAGTTATCCAAAAAAAAAAACAAATTTTGTGTGAATTCACAAAAAATCTCTCGTGTTCTTGTGTTCCACCATTGCTCTCTCTACTGTTCGTGCATCAAATCCTTTGGTTGCTGCTCCTTTGATCAACTAGACTTTTAAGTTTGTTGAAAAAAAATCTTGCCAATACATTTTTGCGCGTATTTTTTTTTTCAAATATTTTCATGTTTCAAAATCAAGTTCGTTTTAATTAATTTTTTCATTCGGAAACATTCAAATTACATGTCATAGTGTGAATTTGTTTTCATATCCGTGCTACACTACGTGTAGATGAGTCGCTAGTACAGTACAGAGTAACATTTAAGTTTATCATAACTTAAAAGCCATATTTTGAACTTGGTAGCTGAAGCCAAGGTTTTAAAAAAAAGAGAGAAAAAAAGGATTTCTTGAAACATTACACAAGTGTTACAGCAGCGTTCATGTAGGTGGTACACTAAATACCCAAACAAATGCTGAAGCCCGCACTAATTCTGCATTGACTAACATGCAATATAAATGCCGTAATGACTAAACTAAGGCCTTTTTTTATTAATAAAAAAATAAAAAATTAAAATTACCACTTTAAAAACTGTTTTCTTAAAATTACAAAAATAACAAAACCGCACTCTGAAAGTGCGGCTCACTCAAAACCGCACTTTCAGAGTGCGGCTTAGCTCTGAGAGTGAGCCGCACTTTCAGAGTGTGGCTTACCCTCAGTGCTAAGCCGCACTTTGAAAGTGCGGCTTAGTCTGTATTCTGCTGCGGATTTATAAAGATATTTGAAGGGGCAAACGTTGGTTTTTTTTATAAATGTTTAAAGGTCTTGAAGTCTACTTTCCAATGGTTCAACTTCCAAGGCGTTTGGATTTCTCACCAGAGAGTTATTGCAGTTTTAGTGGAGAGGGTCAATTTTCTGTATTCTCTCTTTAATTACGAATTTCTAGAGTTTTTTGTTGGTTGTTTTTTATAATTGAACTACCGTTTTAAATGTCTTGAAGTCTACTTTCCAATGGTTCAACTTGCAAGGCGTTTGTAGTTCTCACCAAAGAGTTATTGCAGTTTTAGTGGAGATGGGTCATTTATAGAATATAGAAAACTGACTCCTCTACACTAAAACTGCAATAACTCTCTGGATAGAACTCCAAACGCCTTGGAAGTTGAACCATTTGAAATTAGACTTTAAGACCTTTACAACGGTAGGTCATTTATAAAAAACAACCAACATTTGCTGCTTCAAATGTCTTCATAAATCTGCAGCAGAACAAACTGACCCCTCTCCACTAGAACTGCAATAACTCTCTGGATAGAACTCCAAACGCCTTGGAAGTTGAACCATTGGAAAGTAGACTTCAAGACCTTTAACATGGTAGGTCATTTATTAAAAACAATCAATAGAAATATCTAGAAATTCGTAATTAAAAAGAGAATAAAGAAAACTGACCCCTCTGCACTAAAACTGCAATAACTCTCTGGTGAGAACTCCAAACGTCTTGGAAGTTGAACCATTAGAAAGTAGACTTCAAGACCTTTAAAATAGGTTATTTGTAAAAAATAACTAACGTTTGCTCCTTCAAATGTCTTCATAAATCTGCAGCAGAATATAGACTAAGCCGCATTTTCAAAGTGCGGCTTAGCACTGAGGGTAAGCCGCACTCTGAAAGTGCGGCTCACTAAGCCGCACTTTGCGGTTTTGCTATTTTTCTAATTTTGACAAAACAATTTTTAAAGTGGTAATTTTGATTTTTTATTTTTTTTATTATTAAAAAAAGCCCTAAACTAAGCATAATATTTTAAGCTGGACTTCTTAGCCTGCACTTGTATTATCCCTTCATTGAAATCTTCGTGAGTGACCTGAACCAAAATAAGGCAATAAATTCAGTACTACCATTCTTCATCCAATCTCTTTTCATAGAAAAATAAAAAAAACTCCATCCAATCAACACCCTACTTGGTACAGAACAGACTATTTATAAGGCAGTCAATGGTGTGTGGTGTGTGGTGTGTTTTCGGCTATAGAGAATTGAGACAAACTACTTGGTACAATAAGGAATCAAGGACTTTCACATGACTGAGGATACAAACATTCATATACGTCTGTGGTGTGTTTTCGGCCCATTCCTCAAAGTTCACTGTCAGGCTGAAAATTCTTCTTTCTTTGAGTGTATGTGGATCATCATTTGTTAGGGATTGATATTGTTTTAATCAGTCAACAATATGCGTTAGTACATTTTGTATAGTATAAAATACCGAAATTGTCCTCCGAGTGCCTGGACCTTGACCTCCAGCGTCTCCAAGCCCAAAACAAAAATCGACTGTGCGCACCTTAAATTCCAAACTGGAAAGTCCAGAATATCACTACCCATTCCCAAGGGCCCAAAAGATCATCACCGACTCGGCAATCCCAAATTACAATTCCAACTACCTCGCTTGGTATAGACTATAGACTGAGCGACATCAGCAGCGGTGGGGGTGTAATGGCGAAGGAGGGTCGCGCACATTGCATCCACACCGTCCAAAAGGAAAGTCGGATGGTCGAGATTCCCACCCTACCTCATCTATCTTCTCATCTGCAAGACCCTCTCCGACATCACCGACTTCGTTCTCCTTTCGTACCGTCTGCAGCATATGGTGCCCCTTTTAGTTAAATTACAAGGCTATTTAGAGGAGAGACCAAATCAGAAATTGCGCTTGCAAGAGAAATAGTTTTTGAGTATAGATCATGGTTTCATAGTTAGCACTTTGTTCACTTTGGTTTTCCTTCTTCTTTACTACCTTGTTCTCTTTGCTTTACTCAATGTACATACTTACTTCAATCTATAAACTAGAGAGAGGGATAACTTTCTAAATATCTCAACTATGCCACGTCATCAATATTATTAACCATTAACCATTGACTTTGTTTAAATCTCTTCATCTACTTTATCCAATGGTTTATATTTATTCTCTCTCCCCCATTTAATAAGATGATATGATATGTCTAAGACAAAATTTAATCCTTAAAGTGGTCCAACATTTATGTACTATTATTTATAAATTAAATTATACATCATCATCATTATTCACATAAAAATTTTTATGTTTAATTTTTTAACAATAAATATTTTTATTTTATAAACTTTATTATTTTTTGTTATCATATTTCGAGGCGAACCCCGAGTTACAGCTCTACCCCCCGTTTGGCAAATGTAGTAAGTTAAAGTGGAGTAAAATGTTAAATCACCTTAAATCAGTGGTGTTTGGTGGGAGTGAAGTAAATAAATGAAGTAAAGTTGATGTAATGTGTAAAAGATGTGAAATGTTGGTGATTTAGTTTACTACACCTATATAGCTGCGTTAACTTACTACACCTTAAATCACTTCCGTTTGGTGATTTAAAATTAATTTAAGAGGTTAATCCAGCGCTCCTTCAGTTACCAAACACTGGGCTAGTATATAAAATTTGGGGACAAAGACGCAAGACCCCCACCTTTTTTATCAAAAAAAAAAAAAAAAAAGTTTAATCTACATGTATGCACAGCTTGGCGGAAGGGTCAGGTACAGTTTGCAAGGTCTGTCATAGTCTAAAGCCGATTGTTAAAATAATACCGGGGGTTCTGCTTTCAATTCTGCCATCTGCTTTTGATCACGGTCCACGGCCTTATTGACCGTGCATGCTCAAATTATGGCCTTAGTGAGAAATCATGAGGCCAGCACGAAAACAACAGGAGAATGATTCCATGAAAAGTAGTTTCAAGAAGGAAAAGTAAATTCAATTCCTTGTGTTCATTTGTAAAGAAAAAAAAAGTAAGGTTTCTTTTCTGTTTGTTCATGTGTAAGGAAAAGGAAATGTAAAAGAAAAAAGAATTTGAACATGTTTTTCTTTTTATAAGCATTAATGCTTGTTTATTATATGTAACTAGAAACTGTACTGGCACGAAATTGTACCAGTACATCTTCGAACATGAAATCTGCTAATATCTTGTTTATTTTTGTTTCTATAATAAAAGCAAGAAAACTTTAATATATTTGATCGGAGAAAATGTACTGAATTAAATTCTCATACCAAGAAATCTGCATAGAACCCCAATTGAAGTCAAAACTACAACTATCCTACCATCACTTCCCTCCCAAAAGAAAAATGAAGAAATAAAGAATTAAACCATTGCAAAATAAAATGTCACTCTATACAATGCGCATTAGTAAATTGCTTGGGTACAGCTATTACAGCCAACACCTGCTAAATGGGTATTGCCTATATTCCAATTTATCTATCTATAATAAAAAAGAATGAAACAAAATTCTAGTGTCCTACACATTAAAGACAAAATAACAAATTGGATTGCTTTCTTGTAAGCCCTATCTGACAAGATCAAGTGAGCCCTCTGCCCTTAGAATACTGTCTTCATCTAGTACCGCTTTCATCTGCCAGGCCGCATTGCTGGATCCAACCAAGTTCTTCTTCACAGCTACGTAACACAACCCATAAGGTGGTCTAAGGCACTGCAACATATTAGAAATACAAAAGGAATTACATTAAGGTGGTGATAACTTAATTTCAACATTACTCAGCTATTTTTTAACCACCACTATTTAGCTGGTTCATATCGGCTGGAAGCCTGGAACTAGGTTTCCACCCTGTCAAACCAAGATCCACACATACCAACCATGGTACAAAAAGATTTCTTCAGACTGCAACAGTATTTGAAATTTTAGTGTCCGGTACTAAACAGGACTGGTACCAAGTTCATAAGAATTCCACTGTGTTCCCATATAACACAAAATCAAACCATATCTACAATTTTGCAATCAAACCATATGATCTTCCTTTTAGTCGCCTCCCTGTCAATGCCATGTTCTTCTCGTGAATCCATATCTACAATTTTGCAATCAAACCATATGATGATACAAATAATACGGATCAATTTTTTTTTTTTTTGAGTTATCATAAAGATAGTTGTTGGTAATTAATTAAAAAATGTTAAACAATCAGGGGTTGTATCTGTAATTCTGTACATTTGTACCAAATTACCAACCACATATTTGTCATTTAATAGAAATAAAATAGGTTGGTGACTAACTGACTGATTGGTCAGTACTCAGTGGTGAGTGAGGTTCTGAATAGGAGTTGAATGATTCAGGTATTTCCATACATTGCACATTTGCATTGGCATTGATAGCTTAAATTGCATTATACTGGTAGTGGTAAGTACTGGTACTGCTACAGACCATGCAACCTTCTGGTCATAGGAGCAGCAGCCCTATGACTGAATTTCTGAGGCACATAGTCAATGTTGGAAGAGGAATTCTACAGAAAAGTTCGGTTGACATATGAGGTTCTTTCTTATCTTAATATCTCATTTAATTTATCTACAGAATTCCTGTTTCAAGCATGTTTACCATGTAGGTTGTGTGACCAGATGGCTTACCATTAACAAGGTTAGAAAAATGGGATGCCTTTTTCAAATAAGTCTGAATTCGTATGCAGTACCAGTATTCTGTTAATGGTTAGATTGCAATAACTTTGTCTGTTAGTGCTCATTTGATAAGACTCCACCTTTGTAGCAATGCCAGTTCATTGATTCATTGGTTGCCTTCAGTTTAAAGAAAAATCGAACAACAAATATGAAATGGAATTGGATCAAAAGCAAAGGCCAAACCTCAAATTCGAGTAGGGAGGCGCAAACCAGGAAGCACTCTTCAGCAATTAGCAATTTCACTCTAATTTGCAGTACCAAAGCAGCAAGTAGCAAAGCCGAGTCGAGTGGTTCTGCACAATCGAGTGGCAAACCCCAAATTCGAGTAGGGGAGACGTCAATACACAAATCGGGCGAAGCAGCAAGTAGCAAGTAGCAGGACGCAAAGCAGGACGCAGAGCAGTAAGTAGCAGGACGATGACGGGAGAGATAGCGCGGGAACGGAGGTTACACCGGGCGAACGTGGGAGGAGAGCGCGGCCAACTTTTCCTTTTCGTTTTCCGCCGAAAAATAACGGAAAACGAAAGTGGTCGTTTTCCCCCAAATCCGGAATGAGCTATTCCGCGATTCTGAGATTAATTCTAAACGAACGGACGGAAACTTCATTTCCAGCGAAAGGAACTTTCTGGGGTCTGTTTTCTGAGCAAACGAACAGACCCTAAGGGGAAAATAACAAGCAATAGCATAATCAAGAATTTTGGGTCACATTTGACATTTCTAACTAAATTTTGGGCTACATTTAATGCCAGTAAGTATAATGGCCGAAATAACTGGCAAATTGCTCGTTGGCTGGCCGGTTAATTAATTACATGTTCATCTTAATTATGTGGTATAAAAGCTTAGTTGGCGAGAAGAAAATTTGACGATTAACCCATACTATTGAGTAAAGAACTAAATGATCAAGTGAATCTACGATATCAGTTTGACCATGAGAAACGTTTGTAGTACATACATAAGAAATTGAAGCCCTGCATCTAATTTATATATTATTATAAGAAAGTTTTATCCCGCATTAAGAGCTTGCTACTTACAGGAAACACTAATTTACTGAAGAATGCTTGTGGCTACAATTCACTCAAAATATCAATTCGTGGAACCGAATAAAGGTCAGCATTGTCCCTGACTCTGCATTGGCAGCATTGTCCCACTTAATATGTTATCTACACACACCCTCAGAACATTTATGTGAATTGCAAAAATAACCCTGAGACGATATCTCTTCTCAATGTTTTGGATATTGCTCTTCTCAATTTGCACATTACCTTCTTAATGTTTAATTTATCTGCTTTTAAATATATAGGGAGGAAATTTTACTTTTGAAACAATGCATAGAAGTTCATCAAGTGATGCCCTTTTGGAGGATATGCAGTGTAGGATTAAAAGGCTTGAGAGATGGAATACTGTTAATATGGTAATGTCTTGAACTTTCGGGGATTGAAGTGCCTGTTTTTTGTGCTGTATGTTCATATGCTATTTCGGTATATATTACTCAGAAGCACACAATAATCATCATTGGTCTTTAGTAAGCCATTATTTTTGCTCTTTAAATCAATCAGTTTTTATGTTTATATATTATATTTCTATTGCAGGTTTTTTGGACTTTATTATTGTCGGCTTTTGTGGGTTACTCGTTACACAAGCGAAAACATTACTAACAAATATCCTTTATAATTATTGACCACACTTCGAGAAAGTATCTGCTTGGCTTCTCATTTTTTTATTGAGAAGGGCTCCAAAACTTGAGGTGACCAATGCTAATACATCATACCTATACTTATTAATTCATTTATATGTTTGTTCATTTATAGTAACGGTGTATATTTTCCTCTTGATTTTAGCAGGGATCAAAGTGGAGCAGCCAAGTGTGGTTGATCAACCAAGAACCTAAAAAAAGTCAGCAACTTTAGAAACTCCTTAGTCAAAATTGGCACCCTAATTATAAAATCCGCATTTCTCAAAAGTTCTGTGCAAAAGTGTAATGGTATTTAGATGAAAATGTGTGGGGTTCTGTTGTAAAATATATCTAATGACTTACTAATTATTTTTTGTAATTCTGTGTAAATTTTTTCGATGATTTATTTGTGCGCGGATACAAAGCATTTCCCGTAAACTATATGAAATATGTTATAGAAATTCTAGAACGGATATAAAAATTGATAGGACTGTGTTAGTTAGTTGAATACTTACTGAGTTAACTCATTAATTTGAATGTATTCCAATTAATGGTTTCACTATGCTATTTATCATGTATAGTGTAAAAAAAATAAAAATAAAAATTAAACAAATAAGTTGAATGCTTAATGAGTTAAATTTAAGGGGGATCCATGACTATGTTTCTCCTGACTAGCAAAAAACTCGTCTATTGTGTGGGCGTTTTAAATTCTAATCTCATATTGTGTAATACATATAACGTGCTTTCGGTTTTTGGCTAATTATTTACCATTTAAATTCTATCTTTACACTAAATCAACTCATTGAGTGTTATAATATATAGCATTAATTCCTCATTAATGTAAATTCTAATCAACATTGATGTCTTCCATACCAAGATTGATATCTTTCCATTTTTGTAAAAACCAAAATGGAGGAAGTTGTTTAATTAGAGAACATCAACGCCTTTGAAATCAATGTATTTTGATTTATACCGTTGATTTAGAGGTAGAATGAGAATTAAAGAAATTTGAAGAGGAAAAAAAAAATAGAGACATTTAAGAATTAGTATAGATAATTTTCACAATAGGCTTTTTAAAAAAATTGAAAATATAAATCTTTAAAAATTCTTAAAGAATTTTTGGTTGCGGATACTTCATTGATGGATATATATTTTGTTACAAGTTTCCTAGCACTGCTAGGGACCGATGTATCAGCTACATATGTATACGCTTACAGGCAAAGGATATTAGATATTAATCAGGTCTTACAATTAAACTTGCTTATAAAAGTACTCGTACCGCTAATGAAAATAATAATAATAATAATCATTATCAATACCCAATAAATTGGTTTAATTTTGCCTGATATATCATGCTAGTTGTCTCTCATCGACGATCTCCGTCTTGAAACTGTCACCTATATAAAATAGGTTAAGCTTCGGCGCGGTACCATTCTCTATTTTAATTTTCTTCAGATTTGGTAAGCCGTGAATAGTGAGTTTTTGCAGGCATTTAAAACCTCCTGGGGAGCAAATGAGCTGTTCTCCCACATATGATCGATATGCTAGGCAAAGTATCTTGAGGCAGGGCAACTTCCCTAACTCTGGCATCGGGTCTTGCCTTAATTCAGACAATCCAAGTTGGAGCTTAACAAGATGTGGTGGGAATACACTAGAATCAATGGTGGCATTCTCAGGCCATATGCAATATAGGACCAACTTGTACATATTTTTGAAGCTTCTAAATGCTGGGGTGATGCAGGGATCTTTCATTGGTCCTTCTTCACTCGACCATACAAGCAGAGAACCGAGGTGCTCTAACTCACTCATTAAATTGGACATTGCCGCCCAATTAAAATCTGGACGTATGTGAACCTGCAACTTGCGGATGTTTGGAAAATGGGGCAACTTGACACTCCACTCATCCCTTGCATGCACGACCTTCAAGGTCAGCAGATTTTCCAAATGTGCAGAAGATGGCGGTCCCATGATAGATGGCGGTTCCACGACTGGAGGTTCACTATAAATTGGCCATATAACATGCCGCAACATCCTATTATTCCAAAAAGAATGATGCAGATCTTGCTGTTCTGGGACATCCCTTCTAGAGTATAGACACGGTATGCATGTAGAGAAATTATTCCAAACATCCCCTCTATTTGTTCTTGTTACACTATAATCAGATATGTTTAATGTTTGAAGAAACTTCCAGGGGGCATGGGATGACAGTATTGTTGCATCAACTCCTCCATAGTCATGTTTAAAAATTTGCAAATATCTCATAGTGGTCAAGTGCTTCAGTGTATTCAGATCAAAACTGGTATGTTTTCCATTAAAAGATTTCTGTAAATTTACCACTCTGGCCATTCTAAGTTCATCGGTATCTGGAAAAGAATCCCCATAAGATGTTAATGAACGGTGAATTGGTCCAATTGATCCAACAAGAGTTGTATTACCGAGATGTAATACAATGCGGCGTGCTAAGGAACCTGGACTAGAAGTTGGATTGTTATCAAAGTTTGATTGTACCATGATAAAATTATCCTCCTGGGCCTTGCGAATAGCTAGTTCATGCAGTATGTCATGCACGCGGCAAGATTTGATGGCACCTCGACATGATCTTTTTGTAACTTGAACCATGCACCTGCAATGATTCGATCACCAATTAAGAAACCAAAATTAATTGAAAATTGAAAATTCTCACAGACGGCTCCAATAGACTAGTGTCATTAACAAATTACTTTAGCGTCAATATTAAAGCAAGCGACCCCTACTTCATAAAAAACAATTTATTGGACTCACATTAAAGTTTAACCAAATTAAAGTAGCAATTAATTTTGAGATTATACTAATGACACTAAAATTAAACTTTTAGATTATAGTATTATACTAACGGCTCTAAGATTGAACTTAAGCTCAGTCGACAATTATTTTTCAGTATTTTTGTAATACATAATTCATTAAACTAAATATTACTGTTATCTTATGTTTGTAATTAATTATTAGTTTTTCATTATTCTTATAGGGTCTATTTGGCACCCCGTTTCTGCATAGAACAACAATTTATTTAGCTAATCCGGTTGCCAAACACAATATAGTGTATTCGAATAGTACCTTGAATAGTCTATTCCGCTATTCAGGGGTAGAGGCCGAATAGCGGATTAGCACTCCAATTTATTTAGCTAATCCAATTGGCATTTGCCAAACAATATTTTCACTATCCGAATAGCTCTAAACATTACTATTCTTTTCACTTTTCCAACAATCACTAATCCATTTTTACTAATAGGATAGTACTATTCTAGTACTATTCTTATTGAAATTATATGTTTCATCTTTTTTTAATGCGATTAGTATTTGTCTATAACTATGAACAAGTTACTTGTTTTATATTTTTAATTTTTATTTAAGTAATATATAATATTTTTCATGAGTGAGGTTGTTGCACTTTGCAAAGTGTAACGAGATAGTACGCTTCAGCCCGATATCTCAAAACTATAGGTCAAATGGTTAATCCACGTTGCTCAACACAATCTGCATGTCGAAACCTTGTAGATTACTGATTTTTTCTATTTTTAGAATTTATTTTTTGAGAAAAAGATGAGGGTCACGCCCTCAAATTTATTTTTTTTTTAGAATTTTTTAACTATTTTTAGAAAATGACCCTTTTTATGTACAAATTTGGTGTATTTTCCATACAACTTACAAAAATCTAAAAAAAAATAGTTAGAAAATTTTAAAAATGAAAAAATTTTGTAATTCAAAAGGTTTCAATATATTGTGTTGAGCAACTTGGATTGGCTATTTGAATTAGGATTTTAACATATCGGGCCGAAATGCACAACCTCACTGCGCGCTTTACAAAGCGCAATAGTCTCACTCTATTTTTCATATGCCTTCGTATAATATGGGAGAGCATCATGCTATCTAGTAAGTTCAATTCTTTTAACTATATAAATTACTAGATTACTTGAGTGAACTACGATTTAAAATCATTAATTATTTGATTAAAACCGAGTTTCCAATCTGAGTGGGCTGGTTCTGACTTAGCCAGCTAATATTGATTCCATGATCAACTTGCCGATTCAGATTCCGAATTTGCAAGGTAATATTAAAGATAAAAGTTATGTTTCGCAAAGTGCAGTGGATATTGCACTTCCGTGTCATATCCTCTAAACTATAGCTTGAATGACCAATTTAAATTGTTCACCATAATCTAAATATTAAAATCTAGTTGCATACCAAAATGTTCTATTTTTAGAATTTTCTAACTTTTTTATTTTTAAAAAGTGACCCTTTTATATACTAATTTTATGCATTTCATATACAACTTCCAAAATTCCAAAAAAATAATGGACAATTTAACAATTTGCTCTCGTTTCAAAATTTGTTAAACAAATTGCCCTCCCTCCAAAAAATTTAACAAAATGCTATTGTATACCCCTCATTCCCCTCCATTCTCCTTCCCTTGTGTTAACTTTCTTTACTGAGGAATCTTTACCTTCCTCAGTGATGTCAATAAAAATATATTTAATTACTATTTTTATTTATTTATTTTAATTTACAATCTCAAATTTTTATATAGGAAAATTTTGTATAATATAAATCATAGGATATTATATTCTCAAAAATTTTAAATCTTCTTTTTCAAATTTAGAACAATATGTCATATAAAAATATTTTTAAAATAATTCATTTAATTAATGATAATGAAACTAAGGATATAAGATTTATATTATTGTAAGTATCGTAAAGAAAAGATTATTTTTTTAAAAATATTTTATTCACTATATTTACAAGGATATCAATATAATTTATTCTTTTTATTATATGATCACAAATTAAGATTTTATGACAAGAGGTGAATTTTATTTATATTATTTTTTAACAAAGCAAATTGAATATTAGCTGAAAATGAGGACCATAAAATTCAGAATTTTAATAGTAAAAAATTTATAATATAAAAATTTATGTCATACAAATGTTTTTTATGAAAACTTTGATATGAAAATGAAAATATTAAAAGAAAATAATAGAGACAAATATTTATTAATATTTTTAAAGAAAGGTAGAGAAAGTTAACACAGGAGAAGGAGAATGGAGGGGAATGAAGGGTACACAAGGGCATTTTGTTAAATTTTTTTTTGGGAGGGCAATTTGTTTAACAAATTTTGAAAGGAGGGCAAATTGTTAAATTGCCCAAAAAATAATTAGAAAATTCTAAAAATAGTAAATTTTGATATTCAACTAGGTTTCAATATATAGATTATGATGAGTAACTTGGATTGGTTATTCAAGTTATGATTTAGGAGATAGATACCAAAGGGCAACCGCCATTGCGCTTTGTGAAACACAAGGCCTCACTCAAAGATAAATTATATGTATATGTCTCACTTATCAATCCCTATGAAATATTACTAATATATTGTCTCACTTTCTCTGATGCTCACCAATTTGAGTGAATTTTTCTTTTTTTGAGAATGACCAATCCAAGTGGAAAAGACGTCGTAGGTGGCGTGCGGGATAAAATTTCAAATTGAAAATATCTCTATTTTATGAAGCAGCTAAGTATCATGATCTGATAATGGTCAGGCTTGATCGTTAAACTTTGGGAATAAATATGAATCCTTTGATGTATGTTAAGATTTCCGCAATAGCTATTAATAGCTATTATATTGAAGTCTACAATTAGTTCTTTGTTGCCCTGTAATAATGTAAGGTGTAAAATTGAGCAATCGATAAGGGTGTCAATTGGTACGGTACGGGTTGGATGGGAGCATTTTCACTCTCATATCCCACTTAGAATTGGTTGTACCTATACCATAACCATACCCTTTATAAAATTTGATTTACCCATACCCTATCCATACTTGTTAAAATAAATGGGTAATAGGTAAATAAAGGTACATAACGAATAATACAATAATGTGCTTATATTTTTATGTTAAATTTTGTAGGAAAGACAAATTATTTATAAAAGAGCACTATAGTATAAATTATATTGGAAAGAATATAAATTATCATAAAATGCATTGGAAAAAGTACAAAATTGTTATTCATTAACTCTATTATTTTAGAAAGAATATAAAATATTTTGTATGCATTACCCTATAAGGTAATGGTCACGAAATGACTCTCACCCGTATTCTTACATGTTTCCTTAAACGGGAAAAAAATCTTTTCCATACCCATACCCATACCCATACACGATAAGCTAACGAAAATAAATCTTTATCCATATCCGTCTTATTGGGTATGGTACAGGTTGGATAAATGAGTAAAAAAACGTACCATTGAAAGTCTATTGAAAGTCTTAATCGATTTGAAAGTCTATTGAAAGTCTTAATCGATTTGAAAGTCTATTGAAAGTCTTAATCGATTGTCCTGTAAGACCAAGCTCAAACCGGAAAGAAATCTTTTAGTAAAATTGATGATATTCATAAAGAAATTAAATCTTTTAAGATATTTTGCTTATTTTAAAGATGTGGGAAGCTTTGAATCTGTATTTTCAATTCTGGATTCATATATTATCGTCTGTTATGAGTGCATTTTGAAGATGTGGTAAGCTTTATTCTCTTGTCCTTATCGAATCATGACTCATGAGATGCATGCTTCATTTTTTTCAATTATTTGTGAAGTTTCTTCGTATTCTGTTATTTTATACCTTGTTCAAAATGAAATCAAACCCAATCAAATGAGAAATGGAATTCTAATTTTCAAAATCCCTTGATCAAAATGAAAAAAAAAAAATGAGAAATGATTTCATTTGGGATGATTTGGAAGGAGATTTCCCTTCAAAAATTTCCCATGAAATTTGGTGTCATTTGGTGAGAATTCATTTGGATACAAAAGCACTATTTTATAATACCCAAAGTATCCTCTTCTCTTCGTCATTTGGGTACAAAGCACTATTTTACAAAAGCACTATTTATAATTTCCCATGTTTCTTCTCTTCTCCGGCCTTCACTCTCACCCAGCCGGTGCTTACTCTCACCTTGCAAGTGCTCCCTCATAGGTAGAGGTGGCAAAATCTGACCCGACTGAAAAACTTGCCCGACCTGCTCGACCCGAACTTGATCCGACCTAAGTTTCATGGAAAGTAAAACTGACTCGATCTTGACCCATGTTTCAAAGAAAGTCAGACTGACCCAAACCCGACCTGACACGTGTTTCAAGGAAGTTAGACTGACCCGGACCCGACCCGAACTCGAACAGCACGAACCCGAGATGACCCGGGAATAGAGGTTCAAAATCTAACCAGACTCGAAAAACCCGCCCGACCCGACTTGACCCCGACCCCGACGCGAAAAATGCCGGCAGACGTTAACCCGATACCCCACCTGACCCGACTTGAACCCGACCCGAAAAAATACCGACAGCCGTCAACCCAAATAAATGAAGTATCATTTAATAAAAGTATCATTCTTTTTGTTTAAGAGGTATACATGTTATGTAATTTGAAACGAAATCCCATTTATTGTATTTAGATCATTTTAATCATGAAAAAGAAAAGAATTCAATTTTATTCTAATTTTATGTTGAACTGAACATGAAAGTTCAATCACAATCATTTCTTTTGAAGTCATTTCTATTGAAATAAATTGAACTCTAGAAGAAAATTCATTTTAAACATGGTATAATTACTCTTTTAGAAATCCCTGGCGGAAATGAATGCTTTTTACATTATTTCTTATGTCGCTTGGTGGTTTGACCTTGAATTAATTTTTTTTTTTTGTATTTGACCTTTAATTAATTTCTTTTGTATTAATATGTAGTATTTTCTATTTAACAAGAGATAATTTCTCTTCTTAATTACTTTTAATATCTTTTTTTTTATGTTTTTTACTTTTCTTATTTGTTTTTAATGTTAGTTTAGTTTGTAACTTTGTATGCAATTTTATTCAAACTTGTATTTTTTAAAAATTTTGAAAATTAAAATAAAAATAAATCTGAAATGATTCTTGTATGGTGCATCAACCACTAATCAAAATAATAATAATAATAATAATACCTCTGAGCAAGTTCTTCCAGGTACTTTTCAGCTGTGTCCTCCATTATTTCACTAGTCTCTTGTGGTATAAATCCTTCTGCTATCCACGAGCGTAATAGAGTATTGGCTTTGATTTCCCAATCTTCTGGAAACGTTGCAAAATACATGAAGCACAACTTCAGATGCGGCGACAATTCCTCGTAACTGGTGGATACAATCTTCATGCACTCTTCACCATCAGTATGCCAACTTATTTTCTTCAAAAACTCACTCCAAATAATGAGGTTAGGCTCTTTTTGTGATAAAATATGACCCATAACCACCAATGCTAGAGGCAACCCACCACATCTCTTTGCGAATTCCTTTGCGAGGTCCGCAAGATCCTCAGGACATTCTTCTTTAAACCGATTTGGAAAAGCATTTCCCAACATCAGTTTTAGGCTGTTTTTCTCATTCAGAATTTCTATTTCATATGGTTTTATACGGCAATCTGTCACCTCTGCGACTTGCTTGGACCTGATATTAATAAAGTTTAGTTGTTTTCAGCACAATCTTACTGAATTTATTATTGTGCTTTAATTTGATGTAAGAAAAAAAAAAACAAATAGCAGTCAACAATATGGAACCTGGTTGTAATTAACACTCGACTTCCATTTTTTTCTTCAGGAAGGACTTCTTTCAGTCTTGTGCATATATCAGTAGACCAAACATCATCTAAGACAACAAGATAGGTTTTCTGATGAAGGAGCTCACAAATTTCTCGACCTAAGTCATCAATCGCCATTTGCTGCATATTTGAGTCACGTCCCTTAATCTCCTTCAGTATCTTTTTCAGAATATCCATCGGATTGTACATCTTGGAGATAGTTACCCACATGGAATTCGCAAAGTGATTCTTCACGGAGGCACTGAAATTCGCAGTGCATATATATTTAATTAAGCTAATTCGAAATGGAAAAAAAATATATATATAATAAACAAAAGACATTTGCATATAAATGGACGAAATTTGGATTTTGGAGATAGTTCATTTCATGTAAAATTTCATGCTTTTTCCAGTTTCAATTGGACTTCTTCGAAATTTGGATGAAAAATTTTGAAATATTAATAAAAAAAGTAAATTTGTGGCATCTTATTGCATACAAAATATGTGACATTGGAACCCTCCTCTTTTTAACTTATACATCAAAGTAATCCCATTAAACAACGTGAAAACCTTTGCTCTGTTCATTTTTCAGTCTCCCTCCGGCTATCTTTACACTGTTCGATGTTTATCTTTTAATTTGGTCATTGCCATTCTCTGTCGGCTTTTATATTCTAGCAATACGTACTTTTTATTTTATTAATTAATTACAATTAAAACAGATAAAAGTATATATTGATTTTCCTGTTATAGTTCATATAAATATATATAATGCTAAAATTTTCATCTTATGAGGCTATAAGCCTATAACACTCATTATAGACATCCAAAATTTGACTAGATCCTGCTTAACAAAGTTGAACATATTAAAGTCCACCAAATTCATAACAAATTATCCGTGAGAACAATTTAAGCGTTACTCTTTCATCGGCAACGCGTACTTAATTAATGCATGTATTGGTTTTGTAGTTTTTATTTTTATTTTTATTTTTTATGCTACATATTTTTATCGTGTCTGATGTATTTCATATTTGCATTTCCAAGCTAGATTTAATGTTTATATAGTGAACCATATCAAGGTATTAATTTAGCATTAGACATTATATAGGACAATAATTATAAAAGTGTTGCATGTATATGCATGCATACTTATGTGTAGGGGTGTCAAAAAGTGACCCGACCCGACTCGAAGCGACCCGAGGTTAAATGGGTCGGGTATGGGTCAAGATTTTTTGACCCGCCACGGGTCGGGTCGGGTTTAATATTGCTCCCGAGCTTAATATTTTTTGACCCGATCTTAATATTGCTCCCTTTTGTGCTTATTTTGCAATCTAACATTACTTAAACCTTATTTATACATTAATAAAGATTATTTGCCATAAAATAATAAAATTATCACTCAATCAATGCTAATTTTCGTTTTATCTTGTTTTCAGCATTCTATGAAGAGTGTATGACACTGCTGGTGTAGTTAACTTTAAATCAAAATTGTAATTTAACGTTATATAATAATTAAGTTAATTTCAAGGCCACTATTAATCATTTTGACGCAAGTCATAAATTCTTAATTGGTTGTTCAGATTGAAATATTGATGTCACTGTGCTTTACACATACAATAGTCTCACTCTTTGTTTGATCTATCAATTAGAGTATCTTACACTAAATAAACTAATTCTATACACAATTTTTATTAACTATGAAAAATAGGCAATTCTAAAATATAATATTCTATTAGATATACAGTCATGTGGTACGCACATAACATATTTGGAATGCAAAAATAAAAAAGCAACAACAAAAAAAGGAAGAGACGGGCTATGACTCATGCAAACAAAAATATTTATATATTAATACGAAAGAAAGAGAATAGTGACACAGTATTAAAAAATAAAAGAAAACGAAAAGGAAAAAAAATGACACAATATAAAAAAAAAAGTCAAAGAAAACGAAAAGAAAAAAATTTTGTGTCCTGTGACTCGAACTCAGATCCACCAAATAAACAACCTTATCGCCACCCATACAACCACTACACCATAGCAATCTTTATCATATATCTAACAACCGAATTAATGTATATCAATAACACGGGTCGGGTCGGGTTGACCCGTGACGGGTCGGATCGGGTCAGACCCGTTTAAGAAAAAATAATAAAATAATGTGATCTGACCCATTGACACCAGTGTAAGAGTTTTCTTTATTAATATAATATAGTAGGCAACCAGTCTACTGCTTCAAAAAATAATAATTATAAAAGCAATGGGAAAAAAATCATATGATCAGTTGTTCTCTTAAAAGAAAAATAATAAATATTAAATGTAGTAAAAATTACCTTTTGTATACTAATTTTGCGAGAGTAGTTTTCCCCAATCCTCCGGTTCCAACAATTGAGATCACAGATCGTGCCAAGTTGCTCCCGTCAATGAGTTGCGAAACAATTTGGTCCACATGGGATTCAAAACCCACAACCTTGGTCTCATCAATGTCGGGAAGCTTAGGCCAATCTCCAGGATTGTTGGCAGGTCCGCTGCCAGTACGGCCATCACTCAGTTTCTCTAATCCATAGTTGACTACACTCTCCTTGATCTCACGCACTCTTTCTTTGATGTCATCTATCTCCT
This sequence comes from Cyperus esculentus, assembly GCA_030179965.1. Lineage (NCBI taxonomy): Eukaryota > Viridiplantae > Streptophyta > Magnoliopsida > Poales > Cyperaceae > Cyperus > Cyperus esculentus. The sequence continues at coordinate 5,406,659 of JASGLE010000006.1, read as the reverse complement.
TGCTGGCCCGGTGCCTTGCAACTAGAATGTTTGGGATGCTACGAATCTTGTTTAGAACACCCAATTCCTTCGCACCTCCCTGTACCTCCACCAGATACTTGTCCAGCACATCCTCAATCATATAGGCCACCTCCTTGACATTTTTCACCCACTCCTTCAACAGGTTACTGAGGTCATTCCTTTGTTTAGCTTTTGCTTCAGCATCTTTTAGAAAAGCACTGATCCACTGGAGCTCTCTCTTGGCCCATTCAACCTTATTTTTTGCTCCATACTGGACGAGAGCTTCCTGATAAGCTGCTTCCCCAATCTTCTCAAGCACAAATGTCACAACAGCCTCTGCCATATCTCTTCCCTCAAAATGCTAGGTTGCCTTTGATCTGTATTATAAATTGAACATGAAAATAGATTTGTATTATTAAATTATACATTACAGGACAACTATTATCTCTAAGTAGCATATTAGTTAGACAAATGGGTAGAGATGGCCATGGGTCGGGTAGGCGGGCCAAACACCTATCCTTTGTCCTGGCCCGTCTCCCTTATGGCCCGGCTCGGCCCGTTCTGCCCCTACCAACGGGCTATACTGGCCCGGCTCGGCCCGTTCTGCCCCTACCAACGGGCTATACTGGCCTGGCCCACCCCACCTGCGGGCCAACCCGCCCCTCCCACGGGCCAACCCGTGACAGACGACAAAATAATATGTACATAATTTTGTCATTGGGGTTTGATCTCTAGACCTCAACAATAAGCTTTATATGTCTTAACCACTAGACCATATCAAAACTTGTGATTTTATAATGTTTTCTTTAATTATATTACATTTTAATTGAATGTCATAGTGATAATTTTATTTTTTTTGAACATATTTTAGTCAATATAGTTATTGTCATCAAATAATATTAGTAACAACATTATGTTAAGACTTTAAAATACACAATGATTTAATCCAATAATGCTACATAAATTATACTATTTAATTCAACATATATGCATATATTGATACCCCGGGTCGAGCGGGGGGGCCAAACCCCAAACCCGTTCCTGTCTTAGCCCGTAGGGTGGCCCGACCCGTTGATTGAGTAAATTATACTTGCAGTATTAGTTGATTGAGTAAATCAAAATACCGAAAGAACTAAGCGGGAGAAACCTGAAGAGCGGATTCGCTGGAAAGACGTTGCCAAAGAAGCAGCAATGGTGGCAAGCAAAAGCAAGAGAGACAAAGGAAGATGCAGAAGGAGAACTAAGACTATAAACTTATATAAAGAGAAGTAGAGGCGACTACAAGTCTAGACTAAACTATGTGCCACCCAATGATCAGTTCCTGCCAACGAATAGGGAGCGGGGTGGTGGGTGCACCCATGAGTGCACAATGTGATTGTGTACTCACAATATTCACCGTTGGATCTGTTACAATTAACGCTTCTCTCTCTTTGTATCTAAACGAGACACTTTTGCTCTGATTCCACGGGGAAAAGGTAAAACAAAGAAAAATAATTAATTCTTGTGGGTCCCACGAGAAAGAAATGTTTGGGGAACTTGCCAAATTTCCCAGTTCACCAATCACCATCTTAAATTATGTGTTGAGCTATATTGGAACCTACCTTTGCCACCCTTTTCACCGCCCAAAAAGCGCTTAAGACGTTTTCAGTAGGGAAAAGGACACGGTCACCTTTGTGCGTATACGTTTGCTAGTAAACGTTGTAAGACATTCACTCTCATACACTTACATACAGAGGTTTTATTTTTCAAGTGATTGTGGGGTCTTGGATTCCAATGAGTGCAGGCCCTCATTGTTAATTATCCTGAAGCTGTTAACTCCAGGCACCTCTGATTAAGAATAGGAAAATGCTAAAATGTGTGTGCAAGTATATCATTTAAGATGTACTAAAGTGAATACAAGATTCCTGAATGTCTTTTTAATGAGAAATTATTTACAAGAATATGACGAATGCATAGAATGTCGTGGTCCAAGTGTCTTCGCAACTTGAACATTTATTCGTTCACTTTTGGATTTATTTACAAGAAAATGTATTTTTATATTTCTTTAAAGTTTCATAATGTGCTTAAGTGAATATAAAATTCTCTAAAATATGTACAAAATGATGTAAGGAAATATTTACAAGAAAATGGAGAATTTTATTTAAAAATTTATATCATGATCTCCTTTTGAATCTGAACTTGAACTTGAGCCTGAAAATTCAAATTTTTAATATAAAAAATGTTTTTACACGGAAAAAAATCATAAAATTTATAAAATGAATTTAAAATTTATTCTAGAATTTTTGGAGTTCGGGAACTATTTTTAGAATTTTTTATTTGGAAAATACGAAATATTTAACTTAATTTAAATTTGGGCCATATTTCAAGGTTTGCTGGATTCCGGATTGGGCTTCGAACTGGATTGGGCCGAAGTGTATTCATTTAGCCTGCTGCTTCTTCTTCTCTTGACTGGACGGACCAGATCTGATGTTGCATCAAGATTCGCACTTCTTTTTTTTTTTTTCTTCATTTCTTCATCGGAACCGTCAAAGGCAGTGGACGTTGGAGCTTCGCGCTCGGAGCTCGGATTGACGATCAGTCAGTTGCGTTGGAATCGTGGGAGTGAGAAGAACATATCCATGGTGTCCGATTGGAGAGAAGTGAAGAGGAGAACACTCGGTTTGGTAGAGAATTTTGGGTTCTGACAAGCTCTGAGATGAATTCTCACTCAATTTGTTATCAATTTGCGCAAACTTAGGTTCATTTGGATCGTCTTGGAGTAATTTACATGGATGCATAACCAATTTAAAGCAATTTTAATCGAATAATAAGTAAAGATTTGGTTCCAGTGAGGCAGCTTTCAGTACTAGAAGATTAATTTCTTCAATTGAACTTGTTTCATTCTATCTGAATCACATTTACACTCTTTTTAGAAGTATACAGTGTGTGTGAATCACTTGCTTCGCAAAGTGACAATTGTTAACAATTCATTTCGAGAGTTATCAATGTAAACAATGAAGAATGTCTGACTGTGCACTGAATAGTTATAAGATCATTAATAGCTTAAGCTGGGACATGAAATTTGAGAACAGTGCTTATTAATTCATTCACAAATCATTCTTTAAACTGAATCGAGGCATTAACATGAAGAGACTATAATATCATTATCATCAGAATCTTCCAGAAAAGGGAATTCAATGTCAGTGCTGGTAATGAGGCGATCCTTGCAACATTTTGAATGTAAGGGTCCAATGTTTTTTTAGCATAAATGTTCATTAAGAAGTTAGCAACAACTTTTATGTTCATCACATGTTCTAATTTTACACTTTTCTCAGTGTTTCAACCAATTCTTTGAACCAAGGACAAATCTGTCAACACATTGTCAGAATTCTGTTATTTACTATATGAATTTTTCTTCAATGAATTTGGATGAGTGCAAAACATGGAAGATTCTTAGATTTATGCCAGGAATACATATAAATTAAGAAAAATATGCATTATGAAGGAAGGAAAATGCACTCAATTAATTACCAGAAATTCCTGAGAAGCAGCAGAAATTGTACTGGTGCAGTTGTCATTTTTGCGATTTTTATAGGAATTTTTATACAAAGAATTTGACAAAACTTTCTATATGAATTTTACTCAGGAAATCATGCTATATTTGAATAAAATTTATAAAATATATGTTATTAATAGTAAATTCATACTACATGTGATTTACTGAACTGTAGCAACAATAATTAAACAGCTGATGACAATTTTTACTGATATTTGGACTTTTATGCAATATTCTTGAGAATAATTAGGTAATTTAACTCAACAGTAAGTTAGATCATACTTTTATGAACATTTATATATAAAATTTGCATATAATTATCTTATCAAAGTTAATGCTTCATTAATGTTTCAAAATATTGCTGATTCCTGTCTTTTCTGTGCAACCTTACTTGTAATATTCATATGAATTTTTCTACACAGAATTTTACAAAACTTTTTATATGAAAAGTACTTAGAACTTCACTGTAAACAAGGAAAAATTATATAAAAAATACACTGTGTTCATAGATTCATGGGAAAGAGTTAGGGTTTGCTGTGAATCATAGTCTATCTCAGCCTTCTGAACCTGGGAGCAATTTGACAGCATTTCTCCTATATAATATAGATGAATTGTTATCAAAAATCACTCTCATGAATGTTCACTTCACCTGGGACAATTTTGACAGCATATCCCCATAGAAAATGGAGATTTGACATCAAATTTGCCTCCAAATGAATGCAAATTCATTTTCAGGAGGTGAGAGGGCCATGGTTCATTGTGAATCATAGTCTATCTCAGCCTTCTGAATCTGAGGGCAATTTGGCAGCATTTCCCCTATATAATATAGGTGAATTGTTGTCAAAAATCACTCTCATTAATATGCATTTCACCCGGGACAATTTTGATAGCATATCCCCATAGAAAATGGAGATTTGACATCAAATTTGCCTCCAAATGAATGCAGATTCATTTTCAGGAGGTGAGAGGGCCATGGTTCTTCACCAAGCTCTAACTCTCTACTCCTTGCTTCGCAAAGGAGTTCTCCCCTCTGGAACGTCCAAGAGAGGGCCCATGGAGCTAAGCTCACATGTATATTTGTTATATAATTCTCCCTTAGAGCAAGCTCTTAAGGGGTCCATGGCTATGCCATGTTTAATTGTGTGTGTTTTTCAAAGAAAGAAGAAAAAAGAATCAAGAATAGTCACTAGAATGCAAACATTGTTATAAAGATGCAATCAAATGCATGATTTTTATTTTCAGTTTATTGCTATACTATATGAGTAATTTGACTAAATTCAATCAAGAGAGAAAGAAAAAAAAATGCAATAGATATCATCAAGAGACACAAATATTATCACAAAACATAAAGAATCACAGAATCAAAAGCAAAAATCACAATTCAACACATTAAGATTGTGAGGAATGAGCTATTGATTGAACTCTTCCTTTTTTTCATTCAATTTCCAACAAATTACATCATTTCCTCACCTTTTTCTTCTTGAATTACAGTTCCTTTCTACAATCAAATACAAAAATTGGAGGCTATCCTATCAGGTATTGAGAGGAGAGGGGAGTGGTTTGAATGATGGTTTCAGTTTCTAGTAAGAGTATTGAATTGGGCAGAGTTTTGGTTTGGTTAGTAGCTTGAGGGTAGTTGTTGTTGTGTTTTGAGTAGAGTTTCAACTAGCCTATGGCGTGTGTGGGGTTTTTTTTTTGTTCTTCTGCTTTGAGAGGGGGTTTATATAGCCTTCATGGAGGGTACTTGGGGGAGAAGGAACCTCTTGTGATTGGAGGAGAGCATGTCCAACGGATTGAGATAAATTGGAGCAGTTTTCAGCCTTTGGATCAGATTCTGTGTTTTCTTTCATATAGAGGTGGCAGAACCCGACCCGACCCGAGAAATCCACCCGACCCAACCCGACTCGAACCCGATCCGACCCGAAATTTTTCAGATAGTCAAACTGACCCGACCCGACCCGACCCGATCCGAACCCGACTCGACTCGCCCATCACCCGACCCGACCTGACCCGAGATATTCTAGAAGGTCAAACTAACCCGACCCGCCCGACCCGAACCCGAATCCGAACCCGATCCGCCCGCCCGATTTGCCACCTCTACTTTCATATGATGGCAGCCCTTGGATCATGAGACAATAGATGGCCTTTCTTTGAATGGAGTCCTGGCGCCTAAATGAAGGAGATGTGACTGGAATTTGACTATTCATGGTTCATTTCATCGATGCTATGGAGCTGGTTTGTTTACTGTTTAATGGACTATACACCAATTTCAGCTAAGAGAGAGGTAATTGAGAGTCCTGGGAAAGGCTTGACTGTATCTGATCTTTTGAGAGCAAATTGCGACCTCCTCATTGCAATTTCTCTAATTGGTTGTGCCAACCCAGTGTAGCCCTTGCTGTGTTCACTCATGGTTCTTCTGTTACATTCAATTAAGTGAGGATGCTTACATGCTGCCACATCTAATCAGTCACAATGGAATGGAATTGGCACTTCCTCTGGCTGAGCCTCATCTCACACATCATCACTAACTTACATCACACTATCTCTGTTAGCTAAGGTGTCAGGTGACGTGTCAGTTACAACTGCTGAGTTAGATGGGGTGTTGAAGGAGACGAAGCAGAATAAAGAAGGGAATTTAAAAGAAGGCCCAAGCCCAGGATCTGAAGGCAAAGGCCCAGGAGTCGAAGAGGGGACAGGCGCTGACAATTAGAACAGCTGTTGTAACGGTCTTTTATTTCATCTCCAGTAATGGATAGTTCCAGTTACACTTTTAATTGTAATAAAGGATAAGTAATGGACAGTATCAGTAGTGGTACATTCGTAATTGTTGCAGAAGATTGGATAGAGTATAAATAGTACAATGCTTGTATGAGAGACTATGTTGAAAATAGAATACTCATTTGTTTCTTCTTCTTCCTTCTTTCTTCTTTCTTCTTTCTTGATTGTACTGTTCCATTGGGAACCTTTTCTTTCCTTTGTTTTTCTTCCAGTTTCAATTACAGTTTGATTCTCTCTTTGGAATTGAATTGTTAATCGATTTACAGAGGAGTTCTTGTTATATGCCAATCTGTTAGGCATATAACAATCTCAGTTTTCTATTTGATCAATTGAAGCTCCCAAGTGCTAATTCGAGCTATCACCATTTGTCAGCCGAGAGGGGGAGAGGTGGAACTCGTGCCTAGGGACCTTTTTCAGCAGAAATTGAACATTTGCACATCATCGGGGAACCAAGACGAAGCTCAGGAAGCATTTAATTGAAGTCAATCTCCTCCAGTTCGTCGGAAGCACGTCTGAGCCTGGTGCCGCGGCCGTCTCCATTCCGCTGACCTCCATGTTGATTGCCTTCTTTATACCACAAAATAACCCCACCGCTGAATAAAGCTTGAAGAGACGATTCTGACGACTCCAAGAACACTCCGATCGGTGGTCGGAGTAGGGAGTATTTGACCGGAGAAGGTTGCACAGTAGAGGGAGAGGAGGAGATTGGGTTGGGTTGAGGGGAACAGATGAATCTGACAGGTGGGTCCCACCTGTTAGTTCAATCTGATAGGGAGAGTTTGAAAATAGGCGGGTTTGATTCGGCCGTTGGATCTGCTCCCTGATCAAATATGCGCCGTCGGATTCACCCATTTAACTCTCAGTAAAGGGGTCACTGTTTGGTTATGTCTCGTTTAGTGCGTGCACTAGGTTCTTATGAACCAAAGTTTAGATGAAGTCTTGGCAGCGGGCTGGTGTGTAGAAGACCAGGAGCATGAGCCTTATGTCTCTCTTTTTCCTTTGAATTTATGTTCTAATCTTTTTCCTTCCACGACAAGTGGGACCCGCAAGTCAGTTTGACTCAAGATTGGTATTGTTGACTGCCACGTGTCATTCTTTGATTGGTTGTCGAGTGATTTTTGAATATTTTGAACTCCGGATCTCCGGTCTTTATAAATAATATATCAAAATTCTCAGAACTTAGAAGAGAATCTCAATACACTGAAATAATTAAATTTCTTGAAATTGTAAGAGAGTCAATTTTTTTCTCTTATAATAACAAGTAAACGACTAATAGTTGAAATCTTCCCAGCTGAATCTCTCTGTCATCAGCCTTCCAGAACTTTTCCAACTGAATCTCTCTGTCATCAGTCTTCCAAGTAATCTTCTAGTCAAATCTCTCTGTCATCGACCTTCTAGACAAATTTTCTAGCTGAATCTCTCTGTCATCAGCCTTTCGCAACTTCTCAACTGAATCTCTCTGTCATCAGTCAATAAATTTTCCAGTCGAATCTCTTTGTCATCGACTGTTGACCCCTCAAACGGCTCAATGATTAAAGAAGGAGAAAGGTGAAGGAAGTTTGGTCGTCGGAAATCACGAAACAGACTGAGAAGCCTGATTTGGGAGAATCATGAAGTTGCAAGAAACTCAAAACTTATGATATATTAAGATTCGTCATAAAATTCTGAGAATTTTGATATATTATGTGTAATTTTCTGAGAGTTGGAGCCCAAGATATGGAGTTTACAGTAAAATGGTAAAAAATGGGATTATATAATGACATAATGGTGTGCAAATGGTGAAATGGGTTGCCATGACCCGTTTAAAAGTTTAAAACAACCCACAACACCATCTTAAGATCCTTCCTAGCCAAATGTTTCAAAGCGATGCCTGGTGAAATTTTCAATCGGGAAGAAGTATACTTATGAGATTTGGTGCGATGTGGTCCCTATGGATGGATGTCACATTCTATTGGGGAGGCCATGACAGTTTGATAGAAGGGCGAAGCATGATGGGCATAGGAACACATACACATTTCAGAAAGATGGTGTCTCAATTACCCTCGGTCCTTCGGATTTACGGAAAGAGCCCAAGACTCATTTGCTGTCTTGTTCGGAGTTTCAGAATGAGATGGAACGGACGATTGAGGTGTTTGCCTTGGTGGTGACAGAGACTAATGGTGACGGTCCTCAACTTCCACCGCGGGTCAATTCACTAGTAGAAGAATTTGCTGATGTGGCACCAACAGAATTGCCATCTGGATTGCCACCCATGCGGGACATCCAACATTGCATTGACTTTGTGCCAGGGGCTGTCATTCCTCATAGAGCCGCTTATCGCATGAGTCCCAAAGAGCACGAGGAGTTCCAGAGGCAAGTGCACGAGTTGTTGAGCAAAGGTTATATTCAGGAGAGTATGAGCCCGTGTTCGGTACTCGCGTTATTGGTTCCAAAAAAAGACGGTTCATGGAGGATGTGCATTGATAGTCGAGCCGTTAACAAAATCACCATCAAGTACCGCTTTCCTATACCCCTGTTTGATGATCTAATTGACCAATTACATGGGGCGACGGTTTTTTCCAAAATTGACTTGCGGAGTGGGTATCACCAAATCTGGATTCTGTCCGTTGATGAATGGAAGACTGCCTTCAAGACCCGGGATGGTCTCTATGAGTGGAGGGTGATGCCGTTCGGATTGTCCAATGTGCCAAGCACTTTCATGCGCTTGATGAACCAGGTCTTTCGTGCCTTTATTGATCATTTTGTGGTGGTTTATTTTGATGACATTTTGGTGTACAGCTCCTCTGAGGATCAGCATTTGCAACACCTGTGACAAGTCTTTGAGGTTTTGCGGGATCAGAAGTTGTATGCCAATACTAAAAAGTGTCACTTTCTCACTGATGAGGTGACATTCCTCGGATACATAGTGTCCAAGGAAGGCATTCGAATGGATCCAACTAAGGTGGAAGCAATTACCGAGTGGTCAACACCGACAAGCATCCGTGATGTCCGGAGTTTTCACGGCCTGGATTCATTCTACCGAAGGTTCATTCGCAATTTTAGCACCATCATTGCACCCATCACTGACTGTATAAAAGGAGGCAAATACACTTGGACCAAGGAGGCTGAAGATGCGTTTCAGTTACTAAAGAAGAGGGTAACTGAAGCACCCGTTCTGGTTTTACCAGATTTTGAAGAAGTTTTTGAGGTTCACTGTGACGCATCTGGTGTGGGTATTGGTGGCGTGTTAAGTCAGAAAAGTAAGTCCGTGGCGTTTTTCAATGAAAAATTGAATGATGTCAAGCTCAAGTACTCGACTTATGACAAGGAGTTTTATGCCATTGTAAGGAGTCTCGAGTACTGGCGTCACTACCTCATCTCCAAAGAGTTTGTCCTATACTCTGATCATGAGGAATTGAAATACATCAATGGGCAGCACAAGTTAAAACCGAGGCATGCCAAATGGGTAGAGTTCTTGCAAGCTTTCAGTTTCTCCATCAAACACAGGGCTGGAGTGCTGAACAAAGTGGCGGATGCACCGAGTCAGAGGTATGCTCTCATTTCAACCATGCGAGTTCAAGTGGTCGGGTTTGATGCATTCAAGGAGTTGTATGGAGATGATCCTGATTTTGGAGAGATCTGGCGGAAGTGTGAATCACATCCTTTTCAGCAGTTTATTCAACAAGAAGGCTTTCTTTTCAAAGGTAACCGGCTCTGTATTCCTAAGTGTTCCTTAAGGGAGGCGGTTATTACTGAGGGACATGCTGGAGGACTTGCGGGACATTTTGGGGTTAATAAAACACTGGCATGGCTACAAGACCAATTTTATTGGCCTAGAATGGAGCAAGATGTGGCCCGATTTGTGGGGAGGTGTAAGGTGTGTCAAGTAGCCAAAACTCGGGATCCAATGCGGGCTTATATCAACCTCTACCCGTTCTCATGGCCCCATGGGAAGATGTCAGTCTCGACTTTGTTCTCGGCTTACCCAGAACTCAGAGGAACAAGGATTCGATTATGGTGGTGGTGGATCGGTTCTCAAAGATGGCGCACTTCATTGCTTGCAACAAAACTTTTGATGCCTCGCAGGTAGCCCGTTTATTTTTGCAGGAAATTGTCAAACTGCATGGTGTGCCCAAGACCATAACCTCGGGATGTGAAGTTCGTGAGCCGTTTCTGGCGCACTCTGTGGCGGAAGCTGGGCACTCAACTGCAGTTTAGCTCTTCTAACCATCCCCAAACGGATGGTCAAACTGAGGTGGTCAACTGAAGTCTAGGAAATCTATTGAGAAGCCTGATAGGTGACAGTCCACGCCAATGGGATCTAGCCTTGCCGCAGGCAGAATTTGCATACAATAGATCGCAAAGCCGGACCACTGGCAAGAGTCCTTTTGAGGTTGTCTATGGATCCAATCCAATTACACCTCTTGAGCTCACACTATTGCCTGTTGAAAAGCAATTCAGTGGGGATGCACAGGAGCATCCTGAACACATCAAACAAGTGCACTCACAAGTCCGTACTCAGATTGAGAACTCAAACAGGAAGTACAAAGAGCGGGTAGACAAGCGCCGCAAGAGGGTGGTGTTTAAAGCAAGAGATCTGGTATGGATTCATCTCAGGAAAGCACGTTTTCCCACTGGCCGGAATGGTAAATTGAAACCTAGAGCCGATGGACCGTTTCAGGCGTTGGAGAAGATCAATGATAATGCGTACAAGATTGATTTACCAGGAGAATATAATGTTTCAGCTACCTTTAACGTGGCTGATTTGTCCCCCTACATCACTGATGATGAGGATGAGGCATCTGAGGAAGAGGTGATAGATGATGACGTGGCATATTCTTTTCTTAGAGGGGGAGAATGATGCAAATAATAACTTTCTATAGCCAAATAATAACTTTTTATAGCCAAATAATAACTTTTCTTCTTCTATCAGAATGATGCGCAGCAGACCTCCCAGACTAATCTGATGTGCGTTTTGAGTTGTTCTTTATTTTTTTGGGGTAGTTTCGTACTTTTCCTTTATGTTGTGTTTTAGGGCTTTGTTTTTGTTTTCCTATTTAAGTAGTGTCATGCCCTTTGGGCAAGAACAGTTGTTTGCTTTTGTATCAAGTTATCCAAAAAAAAAAAAAAACAAATTTTGTGTGAATTCACAAAAAATCTCTCGTGTTCTTGTGTTCCACCATTGCTCTCTCTACTGTTCGTGCATCAAATCCTTTGGTTGCTGCTCCTTTGATCAACTAGACTTTTAAGTTTGTTGAAAAAAAATCTTGCCAATACATTTTTGCGCGTATTTTTTTTTTCAAATATTTTCATGTTTCAAAATCAAGTTCGTTTTAATTAATTTTTTCATTCGGAAACATTCAAATTACATGTCATAGTGTGAATTTGTTTTCATATCCGTGCTACACTACGTGTAGATGAGTCGCTAGTACAGTACAGAGTAACATTTAAGTTTATCAGAACTTAAAAGCCATATTTTGAACTTGGTAGCTGAAGCCAAGGTTTTAAAAAAAAGAGAGAAAAAAAGGATTTCTTGAAACATTACACAAGTGTTACAGCAGCGTTCATGTAGGTGGTACACTAAATACCCAAACAAATGCTGAAGCCCGCACTAATTCTGCATTGACTAACATGCAATATAAATGCCGTAATGACTAAACTAAGGCCTTTTTTTATTAATAAAAAAATAAAAAATCAAAATTACCACTTTAGAAACTGTTTTCTTAAAATTACAAAAATAACAAAACCGCACTCTGAAAGTGCGGCTCACTCAAAACCGCACTTTCAGAGTGCGGCTTAGCTCTGAGAGTGAGCCGCACTTTCAGAGTGTGGCTTACCCTTAGTGCTAAGCCGCACTTAGTCTGTATTCTGCTGCGGATTTATAAAGATATTTGAAGGGCAAACGTTGGTTTTTTTTATAAATGTTTAAAGGTCTTGAAGTCTACTTTCCAATGGTTCAACTTCCAAGGCGTTTGGATTTCTCACCAGAGAGTTATTGCAATTTTAGTGGAGAGGGTCAGTTTTCTGTATTCTCTCTTTAATTACGAATTTCTAGAGTTTTTTGTTGGTTGTTTTTTATAATTGAACTACCGTTTTAAATGTCTTGAAGTCTACTTTCCAATGGTTCAACTTGCAAGGCGTTTGCAGTTCTCACCAAAGAGTTATTGCAGTTTTAGTGGAGATGGGTCATTTATAGAATATAGAAAACTGACTCCTCTCCACTAAAACTGCAATAACTCTCTGGAGAGAACTCCAAACGCCTTGGAAGTTGAACCATTTGAAATTAGACTTTAAGACCTTTACAACGGTAGGTCATTTATAAAAAACAACCAACATTTGCCACTTCAAATGTCTTCATAAATCTGCAGCAGAACAAACTGACCCCTCTCCACTAGAACTGCAATAACTCTCTGGATAGAACTCCAAACGCCTTGGAAGTTGAACCATTGGAAAGTAGACTTCAAGACCTTTAACACGGTAGGTCATTTATAAAAAATAACCAATAGAAATATCTAGAAATTCGTAATTAAAAAGAGAATACAGAAAACTGACCCCTCTGCACTAAAACTGCAATAACTCTCTGGTGAGAACTCCAAACGCCTTAGAAGTTGAACCATTGGAAAGTAGACTTCAAGACCTTTAAAATAGGTTATTTATAAAAAACAACTAACGTTTGCTCCTTCAAATGTCTTCATAAATCTGCAGCAGAATACAGACTAAGCCGCACTTTCAAAGTGCGGCTTAGCACTGAGGGTAAGCCGCACTCTGAAAGTGCGGCTCACTAAGCCGCACTTTGCGGTTTTACTATTTTTCTAATTTTGACAAAACAATTTTTAAAGTGGTAATTTTGATCTTTTATTTTTTTTATTATTAAAAAAAGCCCTAAACTATGCATAATATTTTAAGCTGGACTTCTTAGCCTGCACTTGTATTATCCCTTCATTGAAATGTTCGTGAGTGACCTGAACCAAAATAAGGCAATAAATTCAGTACTACCATTCTTCATCCAATCTATTTTCATAGAAAAATAAAAAAAACTCCATCCAATCAACACCCTACTTGGTACAGAACAGACTAGTTATAAGGCAGTCAATGGTGTGTGGTGTGTGGTGTGTTTTCGGCTATAGAGAATTGAGACAAACTACTTGGTACAATAAGGAATCAAGGACTTTCACATGACTGAGGATACAAACATTCATATACGTCTGTGGTGTGTTTTCGGCCCATTCCTCAAAGTTCACTGTCAGGCTGAAAATTCTTCTTTCTTTGAGTGTATGTGGATCATCATTTGTTAGGGATTGTTATTGTTTTAATCAGTCAACAATATGCGTTGGTACATTTTGTATAGTATAAAATACCGAAATTGTCCTCCGAGTGCCTGGACCTCGACCTCCAACGTCTCCAAGCCCAAAACAAAAATCGACTGTGCGCACCTTAAATTCCAAACTGGAAAGCCCAGAATATCACTACCCATTCCCAAGGGCCCAAAAGATCACCGACTCGACAATCCCAAATTACGATTCCAACTACCTCGCTTGGTATAGACTATAGACTGAGTGACATCAGCACCGGTGGATTTCACATCTTAAGGTAAAGTAAGGCGGAGGATGAGCACTCGCAGCGGTGGGGGTGTAATGGCGAAGGAGGGTCGCGCGCATTGCATCCACACCGTCCAAAATGAAACTCGGATGGTCAAGATTCCCACCCTACCTCATCTATCTTCTCATCTGCAAGACCCTCTCCGACATCACCGACTTCGTTCTCCTTTCCTACCGTCTGCAGCATATGGTGCCCCTTTTAGTTTTACAAGGCTATTTAGAGGAGAGACCAAATCAGAAATTGCGCTTGCAAGAGAAATAGTTTTTGAGTATAGATCATGGTTTCATAGTTAGCACTTTGATCACTTTGGTTTTCCTTCTTCTTTACTACCTTGTTCTCTTTGCTTTACTCAATGTACATACTTCAATCTATAAACTAGAAAGAGAGGTAACTCTCCAAATATCTCAACTATGCCACGTCATCAATATTATTAACCATTAACCATTGATTTTGTTTACATCTCTTCATCTAATTTATCCAATGGTTTATATTTATTCTCCTTCCCCATTTAATAAGATGATATGATATGTTTAAGACAAAATTTAATCATTAAAGTGGTCCAACATTTATGTAATATTATTTATAAATTAAATTATACATCATCATCATTATTCACATAAAAATTTTTAAAATTATGTTTAATTTTTTTAAAATAAATATTTTTATTTTATAAACTTTATTATTTTTTGTTATCATATTTCGGGGTGAACCCCTAGTTAGAGCTCTAGTATATAAAAATCGGTGGCAAGACGCAAGACCCCTACCTTTTTTACCAAAAAAATAAAATAAAAAAATAAAGAATTAATCTACTTGCATGCACAGCTTGGCTGAAGGGTCAGGTACAGTTTGCAAGGTCTGCCATATATAGTCTAAAGCCGATTGTTAAATAAAGAAAACCGGGGGTTCTGATTTCGATTCTGCTATCTGATTTTGATCAGGGTCCACGGCCTTATTGATCGTGCATGCTCAAATTATGGCTATGTGATAGCTTGTGAGAAATCATGAGGCCAGCACAAAAAAATTAACTGGAGGATGCTTCCAAAAGGGGAAAATAACAGGCAATAGCATAATCAAGAATTTTGGGTCACATTTGACATTTCTAACTAAATTTTGGGCTAGAACTAATGCCAGTAATTATAGTGGTCGAAATACCGGCAAAATACTAGTGGCCTGATTAGTGATTACATGTTCATTTTTTATGTGGTATAAAAGTATTTTTTTTTTAAGTAGAGGGCGATTGCCCTCTAAATTTTTCATTAATATAACAAAAAGTTTTTTTTTTTTTTTTTTTACACAGCTATTTACAAGGAGAAAAAGAGTGACTAAAATAGAAAAGCACTAAAAAAGAAATTAAGTAAAAATCCTAGTAGCTATATTTACAAAAGCAGTAGAGAAGAAAAGAAGAATGAAGGTCCCTATACTCAGTTGTGAACTTGTTGTTGTGGCGATCTCGTCTTGTTGTGCAGATGACTCCATAGCTCCACGTCAGTAAAAATCGAGAGGATGAGGTTATCTGTAGGTCTTTGTACTCCCTGGAAAATGCGTCGATTTCTCTCTTTCCACGTATTCCATAGAACCGCAGCTATGGGGATCGATGCATCTCGATCGGGCAGTCTTGAGCAAGGTGGCGAGGCTATATAATGTTGTTGGTAAACGACGATTGTTAGGAATGAATCGTACCATAGCCTTCGTGCAAATGGCCAGGAAAGGAAGATATGCTCTGTTGTCTCTAAAACAGGAGCCGTACATAGAACACATGTGGAACCGCATGGCCAATTAAACGATCCAAATTTTTTTGTGGCATCTTAGATTTGTATCTTCATTTCTTTTATATTTGTATTAATAGACAAATATGAGATCAGAATTAGTTAGTTACAAGAAACTCCCATCTCGTCCCTCTTGCTCTCTTTCCACAAAATCCCTAGATTGCCAACATCGATTTACCGTAACAATCCATCTCCTCTAGCCTAGCTTGGCTTCTACAGTTTGCACCGTTTACATGTATCGTCTGTGTACCACCAACCTCAGACAACTTTCCTTATATTATAGAATCTAGATAATGATGAATGATCCATAACGATAGAACCATTTCAAAATGGGTAAAACTCTAATCCCCCAACCCCATATCCCCCGAAAAATCCCCAACCCAAATTAACGGAAAATTTCCCATAACCGTCTTTGTATACATTATACACATTGCTTCCTTCAAAATTTTCGAAATTTGATTTCGCTCGATCCCTTTCCTGAAACTCGATACCAGCGAATTTAATACCAACTTTACCAGTGAATGTAGTCTCCTCTTGATCTCGATTCGTACTTCCATCTTTGATATTTGATCGCACATCTCCTCAGACAGTTAGATGGTCAAGCCCCCTCCTCCAATTAAGATTGTGCCTTTATCTAGTAGGATTTGTGCTTTCGGTGCTTCCTTCTCCAAAATATGGATACCTCATTCGATTGGGTTCTCGCCTTCTTCTCCTCCATGCTACGATCGCATTATTCAACCTTCTATTCTTCTCTTAATTGACACACAACAAATCAAATTGAGTTTTGAAAATATATTTTTAATGTTAATATTCATAAGCTAAAGTATAAATAATAATACATTATTCAATATATGAAGGTATTTTAGTTTCCAGATACAAGTATATCGACTTCAAATTTTAATTATTTTTAGTTGATCAATTTATAAATGTAGTTATGTTATGTTGTTAATTGGTCAAACCTGTGGATATTTTAAATTATGGTAGTCAATATGATTTTAAAAAGTTTCTTTGATAAATATTTGTACTTTGCTTAATTAATATTTTAACTTCTCACGTAAGGTATTATTATTTATATCATTTTTTTTTCTTAAAATCATGTAGTAACTATTTAAATTTGCTTCTTGATGGTGAGCGTGGCCCGATAAATTTGAGAATTTGACCTCAAAAATTTCTATTTGGGGACAAATATATCTTCTCTCTTTTTGTAAATAGTATCATACTATAAAATATTTATTTTTGAAATATAACAATTTACAATAGCAATGTTCACTATTTATACTTTATCTATTGATAATTTAATTATATTGGCAGTTATTTGATTAAACTAGAGATTTTTGGGATGAAACGTTTTTTCAAATTCTTAATGTTAGGACGATTTTCAAAAGTTTCATTTATAGATATTTATACTTTGATCATATAATGTTTGTACTTCTCTTTGTAGTTATTATTACCAATGTCAGCTTTTCATATTTTTCTGAAAGTCATGTAGTAACTATTTATACTTTTGCACTTTAACATTGATGGTATGCTGGTCAAATTTGGGTATTTTACTTGGAGATTTGTATTTGGGGACAAATATTCTTCTCCCTTTCAAAATTAATTAATTATTTCAATCATTGAAATGAGCCAAACAAGTGAACAACTAAAACGATTTTCCACAATAAAAAAGTGCATTTACAGTTACACCATCTTTGGAAGATCAGCGTCTCCGTAATTAAAAAAAAATTATTATACAAAGATTATCGTGGGAAATCAAAGACACATTATCGTTATATTCTTATTTTGTTCGCGGAGCAAAGCACAAATGAAAGCAAGAGAGTACACAACTGACCAATGAGCTCAAATTGAACAGAGGGCGCTTTGTTCAATCAGTGCATAGGAAAATCAAAGCTCCAGTATGATTGAAGGAATGTGTTGAACTTTGTACTGATCTGCTCCTTTCAGCCTCGTATAAATTTGATCTGACAATTGCCAAAAAGTAACCTCACGGAGACTAACCAAGTACTGCAAGTCGGGAACAATCTCCATCTTGGGCATGTGACTTATCTCAAGTTGGTTAAGCATTGGCATAGTGCCATTCTCTATTATAATTTCTTTAAGATTTTCAAATGTGTCAATAGAGAATTGCTGCAGGCATTTAAAACCTCCGGTGGGACAAATAATTTGTTCTCCCATATATGCCATACCTAAGCTGAGTTCTTTGAGGCAAGGCAACTTCCCTAACTCTGACATTGGGTCTTGCCTAAGGGTAGACCAAGCAAGTCTAAGCTTAACAAGATGTGGTGGGCATATACTAGAATCAAAGACTGTATCCACAGGCCATATGCATGTTAGGCGCAACTTATACATATGCCCAAAGTGTCTGAATGCTGGGGGGATGCAGGGATCTTTCATTGGCTTTGCAAGACTATCCCATAGAGACAGAGAACCTAGGTGCTCTAACTTACTCATTAAATTGGTCATTGCTGCCCAATCAAAATCTGAATGTATGTGCACCTGCAACTTGCGGAGGCGTGGAAAATGCGGCAACTTGACACTCCACTCATCTCTTGCATGCACGCCCTTCAAGGTCAGCAGATTTTCCAAATGTGCTGAAGATGGTGGTCCCATAATACGGCAACCTCCATTATCTGACCATATAACATGCCGCAACATCTTATTTTTCCAAAATGAATGATGCAATTCTTGCACAGGAACATCCTTTCTTGAGTGGAAACATGGTATGTTTGCATAGTAACTATTCCGGATATTCCTTCTATCCATTCTTTTTGGTACAGAATCACATGTGTCTACTGTTTGAAGAAACTTCCAGGGTGCACGGTGTGATAGTATTTTTGTATCAACTTTTGCGTGGCCTCCACTGCGAATTCGAAAGTATCTCAAAGTGTTCAAGTGCTTCATACTTTTGAGGTCGTAATCTATTTTTCTACCATATATATAATTGGTATAATATATATTTATAATTCTGGCCATTCTATGTTCATTGGAATTTGGTACATAATTCCCAAAAGATGTTAAAGAACGGAGGTTTGGTCCAATTGGTTGAACAGGTGCTGTGTCATCAATATGCAATGCCAGACGGCGTGCTGAAGAACCTGAACTAGAATTGTTATTGGAGCTTGATTGTACCATCACAAAATTACCCTCTTGGGCCTTACGAGTGGCCAAGTCATGTAGTATATCATGCACGCGGCAATATTTGATAGCACCTCGACATGACCTCTCCGTAATTTGAACCATGCACCTGCATAATTCACATGTCACAAATTAATTCGGAAACAATATTGAAAATTGAAAATTTTATGCACGAACTCATTAACGAATTACTTTAGCGTTAATTTCATGAGTTTATGTTGAATCTAATTGATGCACCGCATTCATATCTGCATTTTACCAGACTTGCACATTTATTTTGACCTAAAATTCCTAAGTTCATATGCATTTAGACGGTAGAATGTCTAGATTCAAATAAATTGGGCTTTTGGAGCTATTTAGACGTGATTCGGAGCGTTGAACGACAAAATAGCGTTGGAACGCACTGTCTGCGGGCCTCAGACACGACCTTGCGGGCAGCAGACAAGACCCTACGGGCCGCAGACAAGACCCTGCGGGCCGCAAGCCCGTTACTGTGCAGACTGCTTTCTGTTTTGACGCCCTAGCCTATTTAAGGCGGTCTTTTAGACATCTTTTGGCATCTCTCACAACCCTAGCCGTCTTTTCACATCTAGAAACCAGAAGAGAAGTGAGGATTGCTTGTTTCATCATCCCTTGAAGGAGTTTTGAGAGATTCTTCCTCCAAGTTGAAGATCGAGTCGATTCTAGTTCTTCTTCAGTTCTTTTGCATCATGAACTCTTTCTTTTCTTTATTTGCTTTGTTTTCTCTTGTCATGAGTAAGTAGATCTTTAGTTCTTAGGGTTGAACGATGAAGTTTGTGTTTATGAATTGATTGTATGTTGTTAGACTTACGTTGCTTTCATGTTTACTTGCGATTTTCATTATAACGTGCTTGTGACTTTGCTTGTTCGTATGGTAAACCTGTAGATTATGCGCAAATCTAGTTGGTTCATAAAATATCATCTGACCAAGAACTGCTATTTGCACAATTTGGGTTGATAGATTTCTGTCCAAAAGTATCCGAGAGGAGAAGCTGCGGTTTCGACGAGAGTCGAACCGAATCCTAGAGTAAAAAGTGAACTGAACATAGTTTTGAACTAATTCTATGAATTCCAATTGAATTAGAAGTGTTAGGAGGACCAAAACGTACAAACTGAGGGACTTGTACCAACTCTGATTTGGAAAGGAATTGATAACGTGAGTCAAAACACTGAACCAGAACCGAAACTGCTCTCTGTCAGTTGCCTGCGGACCGCAAGAGACATCCTGCGGCCCGCAAGCACCTGTAGAAAGTGTAAGACAGAGGTTACGACACTGTTTGCAACCTGCAGGAGACATTCTGCGGCCAGCAGACAGCGTTGAAACCTGTAACCAACCCTCTGCGACGGGCCACGAGCAATTGATCCAGAAACCAAACTGATTCTGAAAACCCTAGGAACGCCCGTTTATTATCTGTTTTCGAGTCTTTACCTGTTTTTGTTTACTGTTTTACTTCTTCTACTGTTTAAGCAACCAACCTTTGATAAAACCCCCCTTTTATGCAAAAAGACCAAAAACATTTCTTTTAGGACTTTAAATTGCAATTAGAGTAAGTCTAGGTTTAATTCCGTCCCTGTGGACTCGACCCCGACTGTACTACACGAGATCGTACGCTTGCGATCAAGTGTTTACATAGGGTATTTAAAAGACTATACACATCCAAGTGATCAAGCCTTTTGGCACCGTTGCCGGGGACGGCAACGTTATTTCTAAACTTTACTTTATTCTCTTTTTTAGTTCTAATCTTCTCTTCTCTTTTCCTTCTTCTTTTGTTGTATCAGGTGATTGACGCTGGCCCGAAAGCCCCCGGTTGGTGACTACTACCTGAGGAGTCGCCAACTGAATCCGAAATTCGAATCTCCGCGAGAGAAGGTCAGCTCAGTCGCATCTGATTCAGACGCTGCCTCTTCTTCATCCGACATGGCCGACGGCGCCGCCGAACAAGCGCGGCTCGCGTTGGAAGCGGCCGAAACTGAGAGGCAAAGGCTGGAAGCAGAGGTGGAGAGACTAAGGCTACCTGCCGAGAACGCAGCCCAACAATTCAGGCCGCGTACTCTCCAGGATTACCACATCCCCCGAGTCGATGACGCACAGGGACTGATCGTGCTCCCAGAGGTGCAAGGAGATCCTCCCAACTTCGGCTTCCACGGTGTTGTCAGAAAATCTGTACGAGCATCTGAACAACTTTCTCCAATACTGCCGGACTGTGAAGGACATTATGGCGAGCCCGGACTACGTCAGACTTGCTTTGTTTTCCTTCTCACTCTGAGACAAAGCGAAATTATGGTTCAATTCTCTTCCCAAAGGATCAATTGGTACCTGGGCCGAGTTATCTTCTCAGTTTTTGGAAAAGTACTACCCTGTTAGGAGAACCACTAGGGTTCGGTCTCAAATCTCTTTATTTAAACAAAGGTATGATGAATCACTTAGTGATGCTTGGGATATATTCAACCATCTGTGTCTGTCTTGTCCCCACCACAACTTTTCTGATTGGATGTTGGTGGATGCGTTTTATGATGGACTAACTGCGCAAAGTCGCGTTTTGATTTATTATGGTGCAGGTGGGTCGATTGTCGACTTGGAGCCGTATGAGATTCTGGATCTTTTCGAGAAGCTGGCACAGCAGCAGCAGTGGTCCAGCCGCAAGTCCAGCAGAAGCTCAAAAGGGCAGTATGAGGTGGCATCAACTCGCCCTCATGCAAGCCAAGATAGACGCCCTGCAGCTGCAGGTTGACAAGCAGAAGGCGACCTCCAAGGTGGTGCAGGTTCAAGCTTGTGCTCTTTGTGGAAAGGGCTTTCACGACTACGACCACTACCCCTTACGTCAACCCGAGGAGAAGGAAGGGCACGTGAATTCCATCAACAACGAGCCCTCCTTCTTCCCGAAGCCTCCATTCTCGCAGTTGTACTCCAGCAACCCATCTGATCGACAACACTGGAGAGACCGACCCGACCACCCCAACTTCGGGTCCAACAACAACAACCCTCCTCCGAGGTATCAGCACCCGGGACCCAGTACCAGCAAGGGCAAGGAAGTGGCAGCCGTAACTTCTACAGCAACTCCCACTTCCAAAACCAAGGTGCCCAGCCGAACAACACCTACCGCCCGCCATACATGCCTCCGCAGCAAAAGTTGAAGCCAGCAGTGGTCAACAACTTCATGTCTACGAGCAAGGAAAGATGAATCAAATGATCTTTGAGCAGATGCAAGCCATCAATGAGAAGTTGGCAAGGCTTGCGGGAGGTAACGCGGGTACGGGATCGAGTTCGGGAGATGCAGTCAAGCTACCGAGCCAGCCGACAAATCCCAATGGCGAGGTGAAGTCCATCCACACCTTGAGGAGTGGCACGCAGTACTCTGGCCCTACTCGGCCAGAGGAAACAGACCTGACTGCCGCAGACCCAGCAGACGCCGAATCAGCCGAGAAAGCGGCAAAAACTGCAACTGGCGCAGGGTCTTGCGGTCCGCAACCTATACCTTGTGACCCGCAAAGCAACTAGCAGGCTGACAGACAGGATGATCCAGTGGTAGTTGTGACCCAGTGGACACCAGGAGCAGCGCAACCAACGCAGGCAGGCCAGCCCAGCACTACTTGTGACCCCGCAAGTGGCCCTTGCGGCTCGCAAGGCATGGTGACAGAGGGGCAGACAGACCAGAATGCCGAGCCTGTTCCGCCAACCTCACTAGCAAAGGACAAGGGCAAGTCGACAGCGAACCAGCCGCCCTACAGACCACCTGTTCCGTTCCCACAGAGGCTCGCCAAATACTGATTGGACGAGCAATTTTCGAAGTTCATGGAGGTTCTCAAGCAGCTCACGATCTCCATCCCTTTCACCGATGCACTTGCGCAGATGCCGTCCTACGCCAAGTTCTTGAAGGACATCATGTCCAACAAGCAGAGCTTAAAAGATTGTAGGAGCATGCAACTCAACCTCGAATGCAGCGCAGTGGTGAGTCGTGAGCTTCCTCCTAAGCTTGAGGACCCGGGCAAGTTCACTATTCCCTGTAACATCGGTAAAGCCGCCATCAAGAAAGCATTGTGCGACTTGGGTGCGAGTGTGAGTCTCATGCCTCACACCGTATTTCAGAGGATTGGCGTGGGAGACCTCAAGCCCACCCGTATGACTTTGCATCTTGCGAATACCTCTACACACAAGCCATTGGGGATAGTTGAGGATGTGCCAGTGCAGGTGGGCAAGTTCTTTGTGCCAAGAGATTTCGTGGTGATGGACATGGACGAGGACAAGCATGTACCGATCATCCTAGGACGCCCCTTCCTTAGGACAGCCCGAACCATGATCGACACTCATGAGGGCACCCTCACCATGAATGTCGGGGGTGAAAAGGTACATTTTCAAGTTGAAAAAGCAATGAAGTACCACGACATGTCTGAAGACTGTTACCAAGTGGACATAATCGATGAGCTGGTCCACGAGGTGTAAGAAGATCTGCTGGAGCAGCATCAGAACTCACTCAGGTATCATTTTGACTTTCTATCTTCTCCGCAGGATAAGTTGAGTTCAGTTGAATTAGGTGGTGCAGCCGACAGCGATGAAGTAGCTTCTGGCGCTACTTCTTGCGGCCCGCAAGACAACCCCTACGGCCCGCAAGGCACTGAACATCCAGATGGCCCACTACTTACTAGGGCGCAACCAGTATTGGTTGTGTCGTAGACAGCCACTCATGCCACTTGCGTGCCCACAAGCTTCTCTTGCGGCCCGCACAAAGGTGAAGCCAAGGTCAAAACGATCATATCACCGCAAGAAGACAAACCGAAAGTCAAAACAGACAGGTCACCACCGTGCATAGCCTGGCATCTGTCCGAGCCTTCTCCACCAAATACTTAAAGGCATTAAGGTCAAGCTCGGGACCTAAAAAAAGCGCTTCTTGGGAGGCAACCCAAGGTTTACGGTTTAGTTTCTTTTCTTTTGTCTTTTCTTTTATTTCTTTTGCATTGTTTATTTTGCATGCTAGTTCATTTTAATGTTGCATTAGGTGTTTTTAGTTGTCCGTGCAGTCTCAGGAATCAAACTCGAGGAAACGGCAAGCATTGGAGCTCAAAAGCGAGAAGAAACAAAATTCTGGCAGCCTCTTGCGGCCCCGCAAGCACATGATGCGACCCCGCAAGAAATAGCACTTATCTTGGCGCGGATGTGGGTCGTCGGATCCAGGCTTTAACCCCCATCTCCTTCTCCTCTCCTCTCTGCCCATCTCCAGTCCGCTCCCATGCCTCTCCTTACAATCCCCGATCCAAACATCCGCACGCCAGCAACCCCGATCCAAATCCCTTCTCCTGCCGCACATCACCCGCACACCAACAGACTATCACCACCTCACAGCTGCACCTACCTGCGCCTCCACTCCGCCACCAGCAGACATCACCTCGCAGCTGAGCTCTCCGCGCGCCACCACACCACTGCCACAATCACATTCACCTCTAGTCGCAACACCTTGCGCCCCGCAAGGGTACTCCTGCGACCCGCAAGCACCTCCAACCGACCCAATTCATGTACAGTGATTCCCTTAGTTCACCACCCTAGCAGACACCTGAGGAGGCTCAGTTCAGCTCAGCTTGGGGAGACTCCGAGGGAGACTCCAACGACGACTCCGATGACGACGGCGCACAGTGATTCCCTCAGGTTGTATTCTTTCTCTCTCATTTACTCTCACATTTATGGTTCTATGCACTGAGGACAGTGCATGGTTTAGCTTGGGGAGAGAGGATAGAATAAATATGAGTTTTAGTGAGTTTTAGGGTTTTCTTTTTTTTTCATGCTTCTTTTTCATTTTCATGCTTGCATTTTTGAAAAATTTTGGGTAAATGTTAAACTCAAGGGCATATGGGAACTTTTGACGCTTGTATTGTGAAGAATTGTGTATGATAACTTCATGAGATCTGTGTTAGGGTCAAAAAAAAAAAATCTGGTTCTGTAGTAACTAGTCCCATGAATAAGGTAGGATCCGATTGGAAAGTAGCAAACCGAAAATCTGATTGAGAGCGAAGAGTAACTTTCCAGTTTGTGATAACTTTCCAGTTCATGGAACAAGAGTCGCTCGTCTTGATTTTCTGTGCCTTGACCCATGTTTTGTGGAATTATCATGCATAATTATTTACAATTCGAAATTCAAACTTGCCCACGCATTCTTGGTTTATGATTCTCCCAAAGTTTTCTTTGCATTTAGGTCCACTTGGGGATCTAGGTCTAGGTACGGTTTGTCCCTTAGGTTCTAGGTTTTGCTTGAGGACAAGCAAGACTTTAAGCTTGGGGAGATTTGATGCACCGCATTCATATCTGCATTTTACCAGATTCGCACCTTTATTTTGGCTTAAAATTCCTAAGTTCATGTGCATTTTAGTGTTAGGATGTTTAGATTCCAGTTACTTGTTCACTTTTGTCCATATTTCAGGTAAATTGGGCTTTTGGAGCCATTTGGACGTGATTTGGCCTTGGAATGCACTGTCTGCTGGCAGCAAACGAGGCCCTGCGGGCCGCAGGACACCTCTTGCGGGCCGCAAGCCCGTAACTGCGCAGACAGCTTTCTGTTTTGACGCCTTAGCCTATATAAGGCAGTCTTTTTGAGCGGTTTGGAGATCTTTTCGACCTGGGGGGTGCCGCCCTAGCCGCCAGGGACCAGAGGAGACGTGATTAGGCTTGATTTTCATCATCTTTTGAGGAGATTTCGAGAGGATTCCTTGGAGAAGTTGAAGATTGAAGCCACGCTAGTTCTCCTTCGGTTCTTTTGCATCATGAACTCTTTTCTTTCTTTCTTTTCTTTGTTTTCCCTCGCCATGAGCGAGTAGATCTGTTGTTCCTAGGGTAGATGATGAAGTTTGTGTTGATGGATTGACTCTATGTTGTGAGACTTACGTTATTTTCATGTTACTTGTGATTTTCATGACTATGTGTTTGTGACTTGACTTGTTTGTACGGTAAACCTATAGATTACGCACAATCTAGTTGGTTAATAGAATATCATGTTTGCAAGAATTGTTTATGACTTTGCTTGTTTGTGTGGTAAACCTGTGGAAAGTACGCAAATCTAGTAGGTTAATAGAACGTCGTATTTGCAAGAACTGTTATTTACGCTACTTGGATTGATAACTTGTTGTCCAAGAGTAACCGAAAGGTAAAATTGCGGTCTTTACGAAAGTTAAACCAAATCCTAGATATAAAAGTAACTTGAACGTGGGTTTAGAAATAGATCTATGAATTTCTGTTGAACTAGAACTGTTAGAAGGACCAAAATACAAGAGTTGAGGAATTTGTACCATCGCTGGTTCGAATAGAAATTGATAACGTGAGTCCAACAGTGAACCATAACCAGAACTGCTCTCTGTCAGTTGCCTGCGGACCGCAAGAGACATCCTGCGGCCCGCAAGCACCTGTAGAAAGTGTAAGACAGGTTACGACACCGTTCGCAACCCGCAGGAGACATCCTGCTGCCAGCAGACAGTGTTGCAATCCCTAACCGACCCTCTGCGACTCACAAGAGACATCCTGTGGGCCGCAAGCAGTTGATCCAGAGACCAAACTAATTCTGAAAACCCTAGGAACGCCCTTTTATTATCTATTTTCTAGTCTTTTCTTGTTATTGTTCACTGTTTTACTTCTTTTACTGTTTGTCCAACCAACCTTTGATAAACCCCCCCTCTTATTACAAAAAGACCAAAAACATTTCTTTAGGACTTAGAATTGTATCTAAGGTTTAGTTTAGAATTAACTCCGTCCCTGTGGTTCGATCCCGACTGTACTACACGAGATCGTACGCTTGCGATCGAGTGTTTGCATAGGGATATAAATTTAAAAGCCTATACGTTTTAGGACATCATCTATGGAAATGAATGGTGGAGAAAGTTATTCACTGTGGGGTTAACACAACTGGGATACCAACTTTGTAGTTCGATTGAAAGATCTAGGGTCCACGAGAAGCCTCTATTAACTAAAAGCGCTAAAACGCTAGCTCAACTCATTATCTTTACAATTATTGATTCCCTTATTCCTATATCATACTGCTTATAAAAGGAGGAGTTGATGTGAGATTCAAAGAGAGTATTTGTCAAAACCAATATGGACCATTGGGTATTGTAGTTTTATGTAATCTTAACCGTTGATGAAAAATTTTTGTTGTTTCAATCTTCATGGCCCAACTTGGCCTAATAGATGGACATGAAATGCTCATTAATGCACACGCTTTCTATGGTCTCAATTCTTAATAACGCGCACGCAATCCGAGTCACATCTTTAATATATATATGCATGCTATTTTCAATCTCATTATTTTATGACAATTCAATCACAATATAAAAACAGAAAAAGAAAAAAGAATAACTCAGTGAATTATTTATACATAAATCATTTACGTCATTTGATATAGTATTTTTTTTCTATTTATAAATAAATCATGTGATATAGTCAATCCCGCTGCAACGCGTGGGCACTGTACTAGTTCTTATTAAAATTATATGTATCACCCATGCTCAATGTAATACTTTTTCGTTAGACGTCGCATTTTATAATTAGTTGTATTTCTTTAATACTAATTACTCCTCAATTCCTCATCTATTGCAAGTGATGTCAGTTCAGTATCGTTTTTTACCTGTGTAAGTACTGTGATTAGTTTTCTATGTTTCTTATATTAGTACAATCTTTTACATTTTGGTCAATACCTATAAACACATGGCTTGCTTTTGTATATTTCAAGTTCTTAATTAATTGAGCACAACATTATATTCATATTATACGTGAGGATGCATTAGGCTATCTATTAAGTTTGAAATATTGCGTTATATCAAATTAATTACTACATTCTTCAAATATGGTATTTTGCTTGAACATAATTATATATTAAATGTTTGTTCATTAAAAGTATTACTCTCTTACCAAATTAGTCTTTAAATTTTAAAAAGTATCAATTTAGTCCTTAAAGTATTAACTAGCTACCAATTTGGTCCCTAAAATTTAAGATGTACCATTTTGGTGCTTCAAGTTTCACTTACATATCATTTTGGTCCCTAAAGTTTTAAATATTTATCAAATTGGGAGTTAGACTATTATACTAACGTTAGCATTTCAGACCGAAATGCTAAAGCCTCAAATTTATGTTATCGTGTCCAAATCATGATTTATGGTGCTCAATAAATTCTTTATATTAATATATTGGGAAATAAAAAAAAGTTTCATTTTTAGATTTTTCTAAGTATTATTTTTTATTTTTTAAAATAGCATGTACAAATATCAATATTTTATTAATGTTTATGAGCTCTTTCTAAAATTCAAAACAAGTACTGAGAAAACTCTAAAAATGAACAATTTTTGTATTTTCCAATATTTTCATATAAAGAATTTATTGATCACCATAAATCGTGATGTCAGGCATGATAACATAAATTTTGAGACGTTAGCATTTTAGTCCGAAATGTTAACGTTAGTATAATAGTTCAACTCATCAAATTGATCCCAAAGTAAAGTTTTTTATTCAAAATAATTATTATTTTCATTTAGCTTAAATTAATTTTTATGTTAAAAATAATGATAATATATCATTAAAAAGCATAAATAATGTACAAATAAATATATTTGTTCATGCTATCAAGTAATTACTAAGTAAATTTTTGGATAAATGGATAATGATAAGACTAATTTGGTATGAATAAAATATTTAAAGGGCCGAAATGGTATGTTAGTGAAACTGTAAGAACCAAAATTGTACATTTTAAACTTTGGGGACCAAATTGGTACCAAATCAATACTTTAAGGACAAATTGGTAGCAAATTGGTACTTCTTAAACTTTAAGGATCAATTTGGTAAAATAGTGATACTTTAGGGACCATTAGTGTAATTTAACTCGTTTACTAATTATTCAAGTTTCCGATCCTACTGAATGAATCATTATAGCTGAGTACGTAAGTTATCAATTCCGATTACAAATCAGCTGGTTTACTACTAAGGACAGTATTACTATGCCCCAAACTTTGCCCCCACAACTCTGTGATGAGGTGGCATGTGGGTCGGAGGATCATTTTTGTAAAAATTTGAGGGTCGGAGGTACATTTTTGAAAAAAATTTTAGGGTCATTTTGTTAATTTTTTCAAGATTGGATAATTTTGTAATTTTTTTAGAAATTAAGGATATTTCTGTAAACTTTTCTGAAAAAGAGATATTTTTGTAAATTTTTGCCAGCGCATCGCAGAGTGCTGGGGCACTGTAAGAGACAATATATATTTTTCCCTACTACTAAATAGTTCCCTTTGGTTCTCAATAAAAGTATAATAATAATTGGTTCTTTGAAATATATATAGAGGAGAGATCCAATGATACAACAAATATTTGACATAAATATTACACCAAAGAATATAAATTTTGTATAAAATCTTTAAAAGAAAATCATTGGTAAACATATCCATTTACTTATGGATCGATTGTTGATCGCACCTAAAAATATGCATTATTACCTAGGAAAACATCTACAGAATTAATCCAAATTATTGGCATATGCATTCGATTACATGCATTTCTTTGTGTTTTCCCGTTATTGCTTTATCTTTTGTGGTTTTAGGTCAAATGGAGGAAGGAGCGAAGAATATGGAGCAAATAGAGCACTTTAGACCTGACACCACACCTTACGGTCCGTAAGGTCTACCCTTACGGTTTGTAAGGGCTGCAGCCGAGAGCAAGAGCAGACTGGGAAACTTTTCTAGAATTTAGAGTATAAATGGAGGATTTGTGAGACCGATTTGGCATCCGATTTTCGGTGTTTTACAGCCGCCTTTGGAGAGGTTTCGGAGACTAGCTTGAGAGAGAAGCCGGAGGAGAGGAGAGGAGGCCTACGGGTCTTGATGGGGACGGGCCGGCGAGTCGACGAGCGATTCACGCGCGTACAACCATTGGAACCAAGCATCACAACTGTTTTGCATTCTTTACTCTTCTTTTGTGACTAGTTTGAGTTACTTTCGTTGCATAATGTTTTATTTTGCTTGTTGTACTTGTTTGCTTGTATCTATTATGGTCATGTCCGGCTAAATCTTTAGTTTCTAGGATAAAGACGATGTTGTAACTTGGTTTTTGGTTTTATGAAGTTCTTGGTTATCTTTTATTTTAGTTCTCTGTGTATCATGTATTGAATGAAATTGCATCTATGCTTTGGTTGTGTGCTCGAACAGGTAACTAGTGGCCATACCCTAGGTTTTAAGCCTTAGTACGCATGTGATCGGGTTTAGTTTGTATTCAAAGTGGGTTAGAGATCCGAGAGGGCAACCAGACAAAATGCGAGAGCTGAGTCTTACACTACCCGAGAGGGAGGTACACTTAAGGGCACTGGTACCGGGACTTAGGTTGGGCTTACAAGCGAGAGCTGCGGTCCGTACCTTTGATTGGTTAGAACTGTGATTAGGGATTAGGCCAACAAGCGAGAGCTGAGGTTTGGTACCTGATATTGATTTAACTAGAACTAAACGTGTTAATACCAAGAATTCATAATACCAATTTACTTGTATCGCTCACCGGTCGTATGTGAGAGTGACGACCGGTACACTTCTATTTGACAAACACGAGAGCGCAGTTCAGTGGTTGTGTGAATCGTCCGTGACAGGTATGGTTAGCGTGACACAAGGCTAGGGAATAACTAGTCTGAAATCCTAGAAACGCTTTTATCTCATCGCATTTCATCCTTTTTACATTTAGTTGCTTAATTTAGGAAAATATAAATTCACCTTCAATTCGCGAACAATCCCTAGTTTTAGGAATAAACAAAGTCTAGTCCGGTTTTGCCAACTGTCCCTCTGGACTTGAGATTCGACTCCGCACTAAGCTACAACTTAGTCTTACGCTTGTGATTGATTTGCGGTTTAGGGATTTAAAAGTAGTGCACTTTCGAGTGAACAAGCTTTTTGGTGCCGTTGCCCGGGACAATTGCGTCATTTCTGGACTTTATTTTGTTTATTTCTCAAACTATTTTTCCTTCTTTTTCCTAATCTTTCTTTTTCTTTGTTTTGTTTTTGTCTGTTTCAGGCACACACTAGAGAAGGGAGGTCATAACTTGCGAGACTGATCCAAAATCCCGTAGCGAGACCTCTCCTTTCCGCCCATAAGCAGACGATCTTCTTCTTAGTCGCCGCTCCTTACGCACCGTAACCCTACCTTACAGTTCGTAAGCCCCTTACGGTCTGCATAGCAACCCTTACAAGCCGCAAGGCCGACAGTTGAGACATCACAGACTGAGCCAGCACACCGAGAGATGGCCAACAATGGAGACAATGCAAACAGAGCGGTTCGGAGCTAGACTATTATGCACACGTTAGCATTTCAGACTGACATGTTAACGCCTCAAAATTAGCGTTATCATGTCTGAAATCACGATTTATGTTGCTCAGTAAGTTATTCATATGAAAATATTGGGAAATACAAAAATTTTCTATGTTTAGAGTTTTCTAAGTATTTATTTTGAATTTTAGAAAAGTACTCATAAATATTAACTAGTAACGGGCCCGTGTGTTGCTACGGGTGTATTTTAAAAATGAAAAATATATTTTTAGGTGAATTCTTCTATGAATCGTAAGAAATACAGAGCGTTCATTTTTTTGAATCGGTTGGTCACGATATATTATTTGTGCACATGCTTTGATATGTAAAAATTGAATAGGTTGTTTAAAAATGAACGGTTGTCCTGAAGAATGGCTCTATTTATTTTTATTATATTTTTTAGTAAATATGAATAATAGGATGCTTGTCGAAAGAATAAAACTTAAATGCTTTTGAATAGAATACAAAGAAAATATCTCGGCTAAGCTGAGAACAAAATACAATTAAAACTTGATAGTAATGAAAACAACAAATATTAACTATACCTATAGATTGTATTTCCAATTTCTTCAATTGAGTGTCATTTGATAATCCATCACCGTTACTAATAATTAAATTTATATCATTATAATTATCATACAATTTTGATGTTTCTTGATAGAGTATTAAACGGCATTTAAATTGAATGAAACCTGAAACATAATCATTCTAATTATACATGAATATTTTTGTAAAATATATTTTTTTTCATTATTAAGGTTATATATAACTTTATGAGGTTGATTATCAGGTTTGTCAAGATATATAGTTGTCATGGTTGTATGGATTATAGGAAGGTTTAAAGATTGAACATATAAGAATATGAACACTCAAAAGTGATATATAGATGTGAGGTGAGAACTATGGACAGTACTGAATAAACATCTATTTTCATTATAAGAAAAAAAGCTTATATATATATATAAAGAACATTTGCAGGAGGCTTGACCTCCATTTTTTCCTAAAAAAAATAAAGGTACATCAAACTACTAATTTAGTTAGAAACAATCGACAAATAAAATTCATACATTTAGAAAATCATAAACTAAATCGCGATTCTAATCCCAATCGCGTATGCTTTGAATTAAGAGAAATTATTCTTATCCTCCTTAACTACACCCCTTATTTGCACCCCATTCTTATTCTTTCATTCTTCTTCTTCCATTGATTTCTTTCCCACCACCATATCACCTCCGCCCATCTCCACCCTCTCTGCCGGACCTCCGCCACCCCTCGGCCGCACCTCCACCCCCCTCCGGCCGCACCTTCGCCACCATCTCCGGTCACACCTTCATTACTCCGATTCTTTGATACACATTTAGTTATTTGTATAAACTATATTAGTGATTAGTATAAACACTTTTGCATGTTAATATAACCACTTTTTCTGTTATCATATAGGAAATGTAAAATTATATTGGGGTGCGGTTAAGGGGGATTTTTAAGGGGTGCAGTTATCAGGCCCGTTGAATTAAATTATCCACAACCATTTCTCATTTTGTTGTTCATCCTGCCATCTATATCGGTTGTCTGATAAAATTTAACAAGTATTTTTAAAATAATTTTCAATTTCAAAGTTCATAAAATTAATTGTTTTCCAAACCGATAGTTAATCCCTTCATGATGAAAAATTAGTAATAAATTATATTAAGATTTTGACATTAAATTTATTACTTTTCTTGGCCAAGCGCTCATGCTTCCTATTAAATTGATTCTATTATGTCATTTAATCCTTTCTTTCTAAAGTTTGATGAATGACACTTTGTGTAGCCGATGTGTAATGGACACGAATTAAACTAAATTAAAACTTCAATAAACAAGCTACATAATTGTAACTACTCTGGATCTTAACCATTCATCTAAGGATTGATTTTCAATCTGAAAGCTCATCGACAAATCCTGACCGTCCCCGGGTCAGGACACCCAACACTCTTAATAAGGAGCAGAGATTAAAAATTGATGTTTGTACAAGCGATTTTCAAAAATACAAAACAAAATACTTAAAAAATGGAAAATTTTTGTATTCCCCAGTATTTTCATATAAAAATTATGTTATGTCATTGCATAGCTCCTCGTATATATATATGGCATTGCTTACGTAACAGTAATAAGTGGTTTCTTTTATACATATAATTAACTTCTGAATGAATCACTTTGATAATTTTTAGTTATTTACAATGTGATTATAAATTAAATTAAAAAATCTTTAAAAACAATGAGTTTTGAAATATATGGAAGATATTAATAGAAATTTTTGCTGAATTTTGTAGATATTAGATAGGTTATAACTCAAATTTTATTCAATTAAATATTGTTTGATAATAATCCATTATAGACTACATAACTGAAATCATTCCATATTGAAGTGGCTAAATAGAACCGACCCGATAAACCCTCCTCACTTTCAATCAAAAAAAAAAGGAAAATAGAGTGTTGCTAACCGAACCCCGAGCGTCGTATCCCCAAAATGTACCCAAACAGAATTGCCTATAATAGAGGCATTAACTGTTTTAGTGAAAGTTTAAAAAGGAAAGAAGTGGGTTGCTCCTATGGACATGGCGCATGTGTCAGGCATACTCCCAGCGCCTTTTAATCTTTAAGCTTGGACTAGTTTTCATGTCATAGTGTTTATATTTTAATTGAAGGTGATTATATTTCTGTTTTGTGTGTTTATACTAGTAATCTCGGACCTGTATAAACATATGATAAATTGATATGTATATAGTTAATTAAGCGTCACAATATACAGGTCTTTATGCTAGCACATGATTTAACGGTGTTTACATTTTAAAGATAGTTTTTATATTCTTAAAGTCAAGTGTAACAAAAGTATCATACAACTTTTAGCTATATTGCATTCTGATATTCGATATTTATATTTTTATATTAGGTGTTTATATTTATATAACTAAAGTATATATTTTTTTTTAAAACATGTTAAAGTACTTGCGAGGATACTTGAGCGAAAATTTTAAATACTTAATCGTGAAATATAAATACTTTATCGAGAAATATAAACACTCGGACGAGAAATACAAACACTCGCTACACGGACACTTGATCGCGAAATATAAACACTTGATCGCGAAATATAAATACTTAATCGCAAAATATAAACACTTGCTACGCGGATACTCGAACGAGAAATATAAACACTTGATCTAGAAATATAAATACTTAATCTCAAAATATAAACAATCGCTACGTGGATACTCGAAATAGTTCTATAGCTTTTGCGATACAACCCAAATAAACGCGGACAAACTAAATTGATTGTTATAAGTTCAAGTACTAAAGTGTGTTAATATTTGAGATTACAATATTTATATAATATAAGTGTTTATATTTTGTAATCAAGTATTCATATTTTTCGGATAAAAAATTTTGCTCTCAAGTATTTATATTTTACAATCAAGTGTTCATATTTTATCTGATCAAGAATTTTGCTCCCAAGTGTTTATATTGTAATATTTTGCAATCAATTGTTCATATTTTTCTCGATCAAGAATTTTAACTCAAGTGTTTATATTTTTGCAACCAAGTATTCATATTTTTTTCCGATCAAGGATTTTCTCTCAAAGGATTATATTCTGTAACCATGTGTTCATATTCTTTTTAGGTCAAGGCTTTTGCTCTCAAGTGTTTATAATTTGTGACCAAGTGTTCATATTTTTTTGAGGTCAAGTATTTTGCACTCAAGTGTTTATAATTTGTGACCAAGTGTTTATATTTTTTCAAGTCAAGTATTTTGCGCTCAAGTGTTTTATATTTTGTAACCAAGTGTTCATACTTTCTTGATCAAGGATTTTACCATCAAGTGTTTATATTTTGCAATCAAGTGTTCATATTTTTTTCGATCAAGGATTTTATCAAGTGTTTATATTTTGCAATCATGCAAGTTTTTATATTTTGTACTCAAGTGTTTATATTTCGCAATCAAGTATTCATATTTGTTCCGATTAATGGTTTTCTGAAATTTACTTCAGCACATATTCAATATGCCAGACATACAATTCTGAAATTTAGTAATTTAGTAATTAATTAACCTCTAATTCAAAGCTCAGTCGAATTATTATAGTCAGCACAAAATGCTACAGATGAAACAATAGTTTGTAAAGTATCATTACACTATCTTAAGCGTTATCCTCTTTATATATATTGTCAGCACGATTTGGTTTGATCAGCAAGAGTTCAGGGGGATGGGAGCGGGGTACGGCTGTTGGGGTACAGAGAGATTTTTTCAAAAAAATAATAATAAACCCTCCTCACTGGACCCAGAAGAAGACCAAATTGGACGTGATTTTTGAAAAGACAAGCTGTCTTAAATTCAATCTGGCTGGACTTAAATTCTCTGAAGACCTGAGGAAAAGCCAAACCGAAAAGACTCAAAACACGACCTAACCCGGCCGAAGACTATCCATATCAAACTAACAAGTCTTAAATACCTACGGGTTTCTCTCAAAAGAAAAAAAAAATTAATTATCAAACTAACCTGACCAAATTAACTGCACCCCTAAATGATTTTTCTCCTAGAAGCCACAACTGACTCAAACCTAACTTGCCCCAATTTAAAAAGACATGTGACCCAAAAAAGATTTTAAACACCTTCAATCAATCATTTCAACAAGATTTTAATAAGTTGTTTTTAAGATTTTAAGAATTTGCTCATTTTTTAGTTCAGCATTGAGGGATCGTTTTCCCTATTATCCTGGTAATTATTATTCAAACAAATATTGTTGAACTTTGAAGAAATAAAAATAAAAATAAAACTGAAATGGTAAGTGTTTAAAAGATATAAGTCTTTTTTATATTTCCGGACTCTTAGAATTTACAAAAGTTCTCATTGTCAAGATAATCAAATTAAATAGCCAGTAATAAGGAATTAATCTCATTAAAATTAGTATTCGTACTTATATTGTTCAAATTTGGAAAATAAAATGAAAATAAATGAAACGGTCGATTGTGTTTATGTGCATCAATCAATAACAATAGTTAATAAATAATAGTAATACCTCTGTGCAAGTTCTTCCAGATAACTCTTAGCCGTGTCCTCCATTATTTCCTCTTGTGGTATGAATCCTTCTCCTATCCACATGCGTACAAGAGAACTGGCTTTGATTTCCCAATCTTCTGGATATATTGCAAAATACATGAAGCACAACTTCAGATGCAATGGTAATTCCTCGTAACTAGTGGATACAATCTCCATACACTCTCTGCCATCAGTATGCCATTTTATGTTCCTCAGCAACCCACTCCAAGTATTGAAGTCATGCGGCTTTTTGGATAGGATACGACCCATAACAATCAATGCTAGAGGTAGTCCACCGCATCTTTTGGCAAATTGGTTTGCAAGATCAAGTAGATCATCGGCACATTCATTTGCAAATTGGTTTGGAAAAGCCTTACTCAACATCAGTTCTAGACTCTTTTCTTCACTTAGGACTTGCAGTTCATATGGTTTAATACTGCAATTTGCATCTTGCGCAACATCTTTAGACCTGATATTAATGTAATTAAAAGGCATTTAAAATGTTGCTAAAATTATTGCAACTTGCATTGGGAAAGAAAAACAAAATGCTCAACAAATAATATGAAACCTGGTAGTAATGAGTGCTCGACTTCCATTTTCAACTTCAGGAAGAACTTTTTTCAGTTCAGTCCATAGAGCAGTAGACCAAACATCATCCAAAACAACAAGGTATCTTTTTTTATAAAGAAATTTATGAATTTCTCGAACTAAATCTTCGGTATCCAATCTCTGCAGATCTATGTGATCTCCGCAAATTTGCTTCAGCATCTTTCTCAGGATATCAATCAAATCATACTTGTTGGAGATAGTTATCCACACGCAGCAGTCAAAGTGGTTCTTCACGGCGGCACTACATAAATAATTTTAACAAAGTTAAATCTTATTTCTTCACTTTGGTTATTGTTCTAAGTTCTAACAACAAGCTAAAAAATTAATAAAAGAAAGACAAGTCTATACAAAAGCTTAATTTTACACTTTTTATTTTTTGTAGGAGATGACACATTTTGTTCTTATATGTAAATTTGTTAACAAGTGAACTGACTATTCAATTTTCTATAAACCAAAACGTTAATAGTCTAAATAAGTATTCTGTTTAATATTAGTTTAGGCTAACTGAATGCTCGGAAATCTATCCCATTGGCTGCTTTTTTGTATACTTGGAATGTACTAACACTTCTTCTGTGTATATCTCTTCCTTTCATTTGGTCACTCCCATTCATCAATGACTCTCTTTTCTCACAGTAATTACTACTTATTTTTATTTTAAGTAATCACTTTTTATTCAAAAATAAATAAATAAATAGACTATCGATCTATGGATCTTCGAGTTCCAGTTTCGACTTTATATATGTTTTTCAATCTAAAATATTTATCCTAGTTATAAACAAGAAATATTCATTAAATATAGGTTTATTAAATGAGGAAAGTTCTGTCTTCATTTTTGTGCGTCCATCATGCCTCCAATTTTTAAATTTCAAATAACTGAAAATTAAAACTAAATTTTCAAACCAAAACCTATTAGATTTGATCAATATGATATAATTGCCTTTGAGTACACAACAAACATTTCAATTTTTTTATTTAATTTCATATGGATCAATGGTTTCCAAACATCAACGTCCAGGAAATACTCTTATTAGTGTATTTTTTTTTTAGTGTTTGATGTGAAACAAAATAATATTTAAATATGATAGTTTATTAAATATCCGTAAGTAAAGTGATAAAGATTAGATGTAATAGTTTTATTTCGAAAAAATAAATTCAATTCTAAATTATTTAAAATTTAAAAAGTGAAGGCATGATGGATGTACAAAAAATGTAGTTTTAAAAAAAAAAAAAAAAAAAAAAAACTAGACGGTGCTATTTGGTTGCCTGGCTAAGTTTTGGACGCTACGTATTTTGTTCTAGTGATGTGTTTTAGATTAGAGGAGGGATCTGTTGACGATGTTTATTGTGACAATCATAACAATGGGATAATTAATAAATTTAAAAAAAATAGTTAAGAAATTTTAAAAATAGAAAAAAGTTTACTTACATGTTGGTAAGCTTATAGATTGATTATATTCTTAACAACATTCAATTTAAGTATTGTCTAATAGTCTATCAAAATCTCTTTAAATTACAACCGTTAAAAAGAATACAAAATCTTGATAAGCTATCAAACAATACTCAAATTGATTGATATTTGAAACACTATCAATCCATATACTAAATAGTACATTTATAAACTTTTTTTTTCATTTTTAAGATAATTTAAATACTTTTTTCAAATTTGTTAAGTGCCCCATTGTTATGATTGTCAAAATAAGCATTGTCAAGGATCTCTCCTCTTTAGATTATGCTTCCAAGGTAGATTTGGTCTTTATAAGTAGAACTGAATCTAGGTTATTTCGAAATAAACCTTGCATAGTACAATAATTATACAAATATTGGCATCTTTTCTCCTTTGTTTTGATAACTACACAGTTTTTTTTTTTTTTTTAAATGAATGCCAATCAATTGAATAGGAATATGTCATAAAACATGATGTATTTAATAAGTACCTTTTGTACACTAATTTTGCAAGCGTAGTTTTTCCTAATCCCCCGGCTCCAACAATTGAGATTACAGATCGTGTCAAATCGCTCTTCGCTGTGAGTTGTTGAACAATATTGTTCATGTCGGATTCAAAACCAAGAACTTCAGTCTCGTCAATGTCCGGAAGCGTAGGCAATCGTTGAGGTTTGGTGGCAATTCCATTCCCGCTACTATTGTCACCCAATTTCTCTATTCCATAGTTGACCGCACTCTCTCTGATCTCACGCACTCTTTCTTTGATGACATCTATCTCCTTACTGACTTGGTGCCTTGCAACTATAACCTTTGGCATGCTGCGTATCTTTTTTAGAACGCCTAATTTCTCTGGTCCTCCACCCACCTCCACGAGAAACTTATCCAGTGCGTCCTCAATCATATACGCCACCTCCTTAACATCTTTCACCCACTGCTTCACCCGGTTGTCGAGGTTTTGCTTGGCTTTTGCATCAGCATCTTTTAGAAACGCGCTGACCCACTCGAGCTCTCTTTTGGCCCATGCAACCTTATCAGCTGCTCCATAGAGGACGAGAGCTTCCTGATAAGCTGCCTCGCCGATTTTTTGAAGCACATAGGTCACAACAGCCTCAGCCATCTCTCTTCACTCAAAATGCTAGGTGATTAGTCTATTCTTGCTGTGCTTTTGATCTGAATCATATGTACATTGAAACCGTTTGACTTATATTATTAAATTTTACATTAGAATTGACATATTATTATCTCTAAATAGCAGATTAGGGAAATAAAAAACCACTTCAAAAATATTAAAATACATTTAGAGTATAACAATTCATATTTGTACGGCCTTTATAAAAATCGATAATTGGTGACCAATAATTGATTGAGAATGAAGGAGAGGAAAAACAATCAGCACTTAATTGCTTTTAGCATAGTTTACTGTATAGCTCTTGCACTTAATTGGTCTTGATCTGTATTATACACTAAAAGAAATTTGACTTGTATTGTATTGTAAATTAAATTACACACTAGACTTCTACAGTACACATGTTATCTCTAAATAGTAAAAGAGTACATTAGGCAAATAGGTAAACGCTTTCAAAATAATTGAATTAGAACATAACGAATGAACTGTTCATTTTTGTATGTGCTTAATCAAAATGCATAGTAGGGGGTAGGAAGAAAATTGTGAAAACAATATTCATGGTAATTAACAAAGGTTTAAATAGCGGATAGCAGACTCGTAGCGGTGGGATATATTTGATAGCGGATATCGGATAGCGGCGCTATTGCGGGCGCTACCGGTTCCTGTTATGTGGTATATTTTAACTATTTTATTGATTCATGAGCTAA
This sequence comes from Cyperus esculentus, assembly GCA_030179965.1. Lineage (NCBI taxonomy): Eukaryota > Viridiplantae > Streptophyta > Magnoliopsida > Poales > Cyperaceae > Cyperus > Cyperus esculentus. The sequence goes on along the minus strand of JASGLE010000006.1, from coordinate 5,366,591 downwards.
CATATTTAATAAAAATTATGAATAATTAGAATAATTTATAAAGTTTTCCAACCAAATTGTTTAAAAATTATATAATTATTGTATCACTCTTGAAATAAAGCATTCTTATTTAGATATATTGACATTATAACATGATAATCAATCTTATATTGCATAAGTATTATTTGTTTCTATCAAAAGGATTTCAAATTGAATCATTGTGTAATTACTTTTCCTAAATATTAGAAAAGTTGTAAACAAATTATGATAAAACATTACTTAAAAAAAATATTTATTGGTTATATAATATTTTAATGGATTTCAACTTTTCAAGTATATGACTTTCATCTTCACTAATCAATCCCACAATTTTTATCACGTGGATACTAAGTTTATATAACATTGATTGTTGTTTTCAAATCCAATTATATGAGTTAAACGATTATAAAACATAAATAACAACTATTAAGTGTTAGATATCATAAAATAATTGAAAATTCATATGATTCTAACCATGTTTTATAGGTATCAAATAGCAGGAAAAAACCGATAGCGTCTTGCTTCCAAAACGCTATATCGACCGCTATAGCGGCCGCTATGAACGCTATTTAAACCTTTGGTAATTAAGGAAATCTGCGTAGCACAAAACAATTAATCAAATTAATTTATATATACTTGTTGTTTCAGTTGGTTGAGCAAATCAAATTAGAGAGCTAGAAAACTAAGCTGGATGAGCAGGTGTGCAGTGATTCGCAAGGAGGAATGTAGTGGAGAAGCAATGCGGTGGCTGGAGAAAGCAAGAGATATCCAGGAAGCCAAGCAGCACCAAGACTGGAAGTGGTAAGAGAAGCAGAGGCGACTCAGATCTGAACTTATGTGAGGCATTCAATTATTACTCTCCCTTTTCCTTTCAATTATTAAAGACCAGAAAGAGATAGCACATGTGCCAACTGCCAACGTACCATTTGATGGGCCTACCGTTAATTAACAGCTGGTATATATTTATTGACTAATAAGTAGATGGTTACATTAATATTGGGACGGACCACTGACGGATGCTATTAATTCTCTTTGAAAAAAAATTAAACATACTTTTTTTTCCTGTACGATGGTTTTGTTAATTGTATATAACGTAATTTAAGTATGCAAGTTCTTTTCCTTTTACGATGGTTACATTTGAATAACCTTTCTTTTGCTTTTAGATAGACCATAGACGTAGGGCTGACAAAAAAAATCGGAGCTCATGGATCGCTCGTGACTCGTTCGGATCGGATCAAATTAGGCTCGCTTGTTAAGCTAAGGAGCCGAGTTTGAGCTTAGTATGGCTCGGCTCGTTAAACTCGTTTGGCTCGATAAATTATTATAATTGTAACTTGTATTGCTCTTATCGTAGATTATTAATATCTTATACAATATATGGTCTAATATATATAAAATTGTTATGTAAAATGTATACGAACATATTTTTGTTAATTATTTTGTTAATTAAACGAGCCGATCTTGAGCTTGTGTTTTTGGATCGTTAACTTAACGAGCCGAGTTTGAGCTTAGCCTAACTCAGTTCGGCTCAGATCATTTACACACCTAGATAGACGTACGTATTCAAGTTCTTTTCCTTAAAAAATGTTTCATTACTTGTAAAGAAAACACATCAAATTTGTCTATTATCAGCGTCTGGTCTCTCCTTAAAACAACGCAGTTGAAATATACTTGAAAATATCTTTCGTGTTTTTTGGCAACTTTAAGAAAATAAACCCTAGAAAAATTTTCAAAATATATTTCTCAATCTAATTTCTCCTTTTTACATTAATAAATGTCGTACTGATATGATAACAAATTTACTGCGCTCCTAAAAGAGCAAGGATCATCATCAGTGCATGCCTCCTTATGAAGCTTATATTTAATAATTAGTTTCTACTAATTGGTATAAAAATGGAATTTATTTTAACTGATTATTTTTAGCTTGCTGCTCCTCTTTCTAGTTTAAATTTTGTTGTAGTTTTCTCAAATGGGCCTGATAACTGCACTCCTTAAAAAACCTCCTTAACCGTACTCCATTATAATTTTACATTTCCCATATGATAACAGAAAAACTGGTTATACTAACATGCAAAAGTGTTTATACTAACTACTAATATTGTGTATACAAATAACTAAATGTGTATCAAAGAGCCGAAGGCCCGGAGCAATGGAGGTGTGACCGGAGATGGTGGTGGAGATGTGGCCGGAGGAGGCGGAGGTGCAGCCGAAGACGGCGTTGGTGGGCGGAGGTGTGGGTGGTGGCAGTGTTGTGGTGGTATTAATGATGGAAAGATGGAAGAAAGATGAATAAAGAAAAAATAATTTGGGGGAGGAGGTGCGGTAGGAGGGGGCGGAGGTGCGGCTGAGAGTAGGCGGAGGTCCGGCCGAAGAGGGTGGAGATGGGCGGAGGTGGTATGGTGATGGGAAATAAATCAATGGAGGATGAAAGAATAATAATTGAGTGCAAATAACGGGTGTAGTTAAGGGGAAAAAAATAATTTCTCTTTCTCAATATATACAGTTATTCTTATGATACATTTGAATCATCTAATATTATATATTATTTCGCAACCAGACTACTATTATGTTCAAGTTCTGTCAAACAAATAAATTAATTAATAGATCTGATAGAATTCATAATTGTATGAACTCAAAGTCTCAAACGCACATTTTTTTTTTTATTTTTTTCGTTGGAGTCGATCTTTTAACAGTTATTTTCTAGAATCATTTCCAAACAAATACTTTTCCCTTTCCTCAGCTAGGCAATAATTAATTAATTAATTAATGCATAGTCCAGTTTGGATAATACCTAGCGTCCATTGATAGATAGGTCCATAGAGTCTAAATTTTACAAATTAGATGTAACTGTAATTACAAAATTGAGTATCACTGTTACAAAATTTATACACTATGGACGTATAGACAGTTATTCAGTGGACACTACATATTTTTAGTCCAGTTAAATGCTCCCAACAAAGCAAACCATTATGTCATTTGGAGCCACTGTCAACTTTCCAGAAAAAAAATAAATAACAAAGCAAACCCTGAAGGCCCCGTTCGATATTGTGGTTTTCAGTATAGCTTTCGTAATTTTTAGAAGTTGCAACTAAATTATGCTAAGCAGTGTTCGATACATGTTTTGATAACCAGGGCTTACTATGAAAAACTCGAAGTTCGAGATAACTACGATAAAAACCTGGCTTCAAAAAAACTAGTCGCACTGGATTTTTGCGTGGCTTTGGGTCGTCAGTTGTCACATGTATTGAGGTAGTGCTCATGCTCTCATTTTTTTATTTGAGAATACACGTCTTAATTACAAGAAACATAGTACTATAATTTTCATTTTTATTATTAAAAAAATGAAGTACTTGACAAATCAAACACCTTATTTCAGAATTACAGTGGGCCCCTGTAACACCCCGTAATTTTTGAATTTGGATATTGATAATTTTTCATATGTTTGTACATTTAGATATAAGTTATCACTTAATTGTTATATTTAATTTGAATCATAAGATATAAATATAAAGTAGGCTATAAATAGATACATAAAAAAAAAAAAAAACAGAGAAAAAAAAAATATAATAAACGGTACCCTTCCTTTCATTAAGTATATCATTGATTAAAATAAACTAACTCGAAATTTTATATTGATGACCAACATTAACTCCTCTGCCAAGGGCAGCACATTGCCCTGATGTATTAATCCGAAATAAAATTATAACCAACTTTTGAAGCCGACCCTTGCGTCGTTTATTATAAAACCAAATCAGAATTTATTTTGGCGATAAAATTAAACCCTATCCCATACACGATCAAATTATTAGTACACCACAGAGACGCCCCTGTTAGTTTCCATCCCTGGCGCTACCCGCAGACCGGGAGAGAAGGAGAAGATGGGAGATCGGCCAGTCGAGGTGTCGCACATGCGGATGGCGAGGCCACATCGTTCGGACATATTCTAGAATCGTCGACGACGGAAGGTGCGTGGTACTCCTTTGAGTTTACAATTCGTATTTATGTGTCGATCGTTTTATTATCGAAACGATCAAATACAATTGAATTGCGATATTTTCTTTGATTGTGATTATCCGATACATTGCAAACTATCTTATTGAATTTTCCGAAAATTGAAATCATAATTGAATTAATTAGTTGATTGTGATCAGTGATTTGAGTTTATGAAGTATTAACCGAATATATATTCCAACTGACTTGTGCAATTATGGATGGAGATAAAAATGATCAGATTATATCTGTATTATGCATCGGATTCAATAGATACTTTGAGTATACGATAAATTAATTTATCTGGATAAATGGAAATTTATTTGATAAACTGAGTATTCTGTTTAGTGAATTAAATACGAAAAATAACTCAATATATATTTATAGGTGTATAGTATGATTCTGAAAGAAAATTTGGGATAATTATTATAGAAACCATTTCTGTTAAATTTTAAGAAAGATAATTATGTAAATTTATATGTATGAATCTGAATATTGTATGATCGAATTTGATACATATATGTGATAAGTCTGTGTAAATTAATTGGTAAAATTATCGTACCTGCGTCATGATCAAGACTGAGCTCGGTCTATATTAATGAATTATGTGTATACGTCTAATTGATTTGAGATTTTTGGATTAAGTAAATTGAAATAAACCCCAATTGAATAATTGCCCCTTTGTAAGAATGGTATTCGTTTGAATCGAAACTATCCATTATCGCTTCATTTGCCCCCATAGTCTGAGCTATGCTCCCCATTGTCTGGGCTATTGCCCCCCATTGTCTGGCAATAAGCATCGACTAATTGATTGATTGATAGATTAATTGACATTCATATAGTTTCGTACCAGTCTTTGACTATAGTATGTTCGAATTGGGACGGTAACCAAGAACCGGGATTAGGAATATGGACTACCAAATAGACAGACTTTAAATTGATAATTAATTGATTTAAATTGACATTCAATGCATTGATTAATGCACTTTGAAAATTGATCTCAATTGTTATGTACCCGTTTGGAATTCCTTTTTACACTGGAAAACACTCAGTTTCTCAGCGCACCTTTGTGCCCCTTTTCGCAGGTGAGGAAGAAATTGCTGAGTTGTCACGTAAATGAAGAGTTTTGAAATTGATTTTTAAAGGTTTACTTTTAATAATATTTCTTTTTATTTGTTATAAGAAAAGACTTCTGCTGTATATTTGTTTTTAATTGTTAAATATTTATATAAAAATGTTATGTTGTAAAAATGTAATAAGAACTTGTGGCAATGAAATGTGTATTGTTGGCTTGCTTGTTTTGACGTATTGCGTTGAAAAGCGCGGCGGACAGCCTATTTTTCTATTATGAATATTCGGGCCGTTACAGCCCCATTTAAATCTTTGCCATGGCAACTCACCGAACACTTTTGTGTCCCTTCGCAAGTAATGCATCCGTGGTTTTGAAGTAACTATTTTAACCCTGGCTAACCACAAATCAAATACAGCATGCTATAGCTATCGTTTTAGCGTGCTTATCCTCCGTCTTAAGGCATGCTGCCATGGAGCACATGCTCATTGGCTTGCCTCGAGATTCAAGTCGGATCGCCTCAAGATTCGTGCAGGCTCGAATCTCAAAGTGATCCACCGGCCCATATGCTTCATGGCACCCTGCCTTAAGGCAGAGAATGTGCAATCATAGTTTTATTGTAACCACGGAAGATTACACAATCGAAAAGGGCCTAAGGGTCAGTAGGCCATCAAGTTTTGACATCTGAACCAAGCCAAGGAAGGGGCTCACTAATAATGCATTGTTTTGAGTGTGACCCAGTGGACAGTGATCTCCTTGCAATTGATGTTTGAGTCTTTGAGGTACTGCAACTACCTCTGGAAATGAGGAAAGCCAATCAGTGCAGTTGTCACTGCTAGAAACCAATAATGTTGCACAGTGATTTGACGGATGAGGCTTAATTATAAGGGAGTTTTTGAGATTGGAAGACACGGATCCGGATACATACAGAAAGCTGCGCAGTAATCTACTGCGTAGCAAGTGATAAGGATTGGAAACTGAGAGGGATCTATTAACAATGTTTATCTTGACAATTTTAACGATCAAATTTTGAAAATTTTGAATAAAACTATAAAAAATCATAAAAATAAAAAAGTTATGTATGTATAATTTAACTTATAAATTGATAGTATTTGAAATTTTAATCAATTTGAACTTTTTTTGAAAGCTTATTAAAATTTTACGTACTTTTTAACTGTTGTAATCCATAAAAAGACTAATTTTTGGGGGTCCTCATGAACAGCTTATCTAATAGACCTTCTTCTTCTTTTTATCCACTGAAATGGACGGTCGGATGAAATCGTGCGTGTTGAATAAGGAAAAAAAAATTGAACATCAAAAGGAAGTGTGCTGCGAAATGAAATCGTGCCTATCTTGCTCTTACTTGCAAGTGTCAACCCATCATCCACACATGATTCAACTCGCTATATGAAGGTTGCATAATATCTAATCTCATCGGGTGTGTTTCGATTGCCATAGTTGGCAATGCCACTAACCCAACACATGGGACATCCAAACAGAAATTTGCTAACCCGAGTAGTAATGGTTAGCTACTACTCAACTAACCCAACCCAAGTATAGTTTAGCAATTGTTCTTACTTTTTGAAGAGAGAAAAATGATAGGTTAGCTACCATATCATCCAAACAACATTTTACTAATCCAAATAGTACTACTTTCATGCTACCCAAGTTAGCACTAACTTTACACAATTCTCAATCACTAACAAAAAAATCACTACTCTTGTACTAATCCTCGTGCGATCCAATCGCACCCATCAGATCTTACATATTACTTTTTTAAACCGTGTGCATTATGGAGTGCACTCGGTGTTCTATTGTCTAACTCAATATCATATTTCTTTCATAAACATTGGTCCACTATGCCAACTACATCCAAATACTTCATTGCATGAATGAATTCCTACAGCGCCTGCTCCCTTCTCCCCACTTGCCAAACTTCCAAGTCATTTCCCAAAATTGCACCCCAATAGTTCTTCATGGCCTTATATTAGATTGCTTAATCCATAATACATATAAAATTTGCAACACTTACTATTACAATTCATAGATGTAATAATTAATGTATAGTAATTATGATCATGACTATATAAAATTTTCAAAATTAATTATGTCTGCTAGAATATCAACGAAGGCATAAATCAAATATATTATGAGATTTCAAACTATTATTGTGATAACTACAATAGAATTTGTTATTGATCTATCATGTACTTTTAGAAAAAAATAATAGCACACAAACTTTATATAAATCGCAAAGTAAAAAGAACAATAGATATCTGTTTATGAATTTTGTGTCCACAAAATTATCATGCATAACAACATTGTATTTTAACTATCAATATTTAAATTTAAATATCCAATAAACACACCAAAAATAGTCATGATTTTCATCTTCTTGATACACATTCTACAAATAAAAAAAATGTAATTACAATCTATGTTATGAAAAAAGGAATATCTTATTGAAATATAATTTAAATTTATTGGATTAAATGTATTCCAATATATTTTAGAAATATTTTTATCACTTGATATTAAAGGAGTGATAACAAAAAATATTTAATTCAGCGCAACAGAGCGTGCATAAAAGCTAGTTTAAAATATCTTTGAAGAGTAATCAAATATCACTTAAAATTGAATATAATCAGAAACATTAAGCATTGTCAATCTATAAGTTAAACAATACTTGAGTAAATTGTTTTCTATTTTTCAGAACTTTTAATTGAATTTTTCAATTTTTTAAATTTTCATTGCCAAGATGCATAATAATTTTCAATGAGTCCCTCCTCCTAAGAGTAAATCTACGGTCTCCTTCTATGAGTTTAACCTCAAAAAACATATCAAATCATCTTCAAATTTTATTTTATATGGCTTAATGAATTTCTTATGTCAATGTCTTGTGCCATACAAAAAAATTCTATTTTTAGAGATTTTTAAATATTTATTTTAAAATATGGCTTATTTTGAAATATCATCTTGAAATTTTATTTTATATGGCTTAATGAATTTCTTAACTATACAATATTAATAAAGTAATCAGTGTTTCATATATAGCTTTTAAAAATTCCGAAATAAGTACTTAAAACTCTCTAAAAATGAAAAAAATTTCCACGCCACGTGATTTTGTTATAAAGAATATCTATAGTTTATCCGGTCCATCCAATAAATTTGCACGACACGAATTTTAGCAAATAAGGGTGCTTTTTAATTCTGGGTCCCACTGTCATATTAAGCAAAACTATGGCACTCTGCTGCCATAGAAAAAATATGGCAGCGGATGTGAATCCGGTAAAAGGTGCCTACTGCCTAGGGCTGTCAACGATTACCGTTCTACCGTTTCATCTTTCCAAACAAAACGATTTACTGTTTCGTTAAATGAAATGAAACTGTAAACGAAACAATCCATTTCATTTTGTTTTCCATTTTATATATAATAATACCACTACAAAATGATTATTTTTATCTTTCCGTTTCATTTCGTCCAAACGAAACCATTAACGAAACGATTTACAGTTTCATTAAACAAAACGAAACGGCTAATTTTCCGTTTCCTTTTACATGTTTGATACAGATCTACTACTGCCTAGTAACAAAATGAAGTGTTTTATTATCCATAAGAAACTTCTTTTGGTTTCTCAAAGTAGTTAATTTTTTTCCACTTTTTTTAATACCTTTATTCTCATTATTACGTCATGGTGTTAATTAAAGTCTTGTGCGAAAAAAAAATGTTTGAAGAAATAAATCATAAATACAAAAGAGTAATACTAGGCAATAGAAATCTCTCCACGCAACGCGAATTTAATCCCTAAGAACAAAATTAAATTAATAGATTGTTGCATACTTAAGTAATGATAGTGTTGCCCTTATTAACATATAACTATTAGTGAGACATATCTTAACAACCTCGCATTTAAATTATACCACTAGAAATATTGGTCGACGATCCGAACTTGAAAACAGAAATGATAGACCTGTTCCTAGTAAACGATCTAAAGAAAGGGGGATATTCCTACACCAAAGAAGCCAATAGGCCAGTAAATAACAATCCTTATCACCTGTTGTGCAATAATCCATTACACAACTTTCTGACCGCCCGATCTGCATTGCGATCTGTGCCCATCAATCTCAAACCCCTCCCACCCCCCCCCCACCCCCCCCCCCCCCCCCACACAAATACATGCGCACACATAAACCTCATAAGTTCGATCACTGCACAGCAACATGCTGCGCATACCAGTTTGTGATAAGTTGCACATCGATTGTTAATTAGTCATCTAATACTCCATTTAGAAATATGAAAAAATCAAATTCCCTTATGTACATATGCACGATTTTTTTAAATATAAATGAGTTTCATAAATATTTAATAAAAAAATTATTACATATTAATAAGATAGGGAAAGTTATTAAACATTTTGTAAATGCAAAATTTATACAAAATATCTATTCTTTACTTTTTAATTCTATGTGAGGAACATAATATTTATATTTATATATATAAAAAATTATAATGGAAAAAATTGTTTTCATTTTAAATGATTTAAAATTTTAATAAAATTTCAAGTTAACAAACCTTTTGTTGTCAGTTCACGATTTCTCATATTAAAAGAAATATTTCGTATCATAAAAATATATTCTTGAAATAAAATAAAAATAGAAAACATATCATGAATTTGGTGTAGGAATACAATTGTGAGTTTATTCATATCATTTCCTCTCTTCGAGTTCTAGTAAGACTAAAGCCCAAAATAGCCCGTAATGGTGACCCTCCATCGGCGACGCTCGCTCGTCCACGAGTGTAGTGCTCATAACGGGCTCGTTGGGCAATCCAACGAGGATCAAAATTTGATCCGCACTAAGGTGTTCACGTTTGCATGCTTTGATCCATACAAAAGTGCTAAGGAGGCTTGAGCCATGGGTTCCCCTTCCTTAAGAATTCGGCCAGGGGATCAAGCCGGGCAATAGAGGAGGCTTAAGGAGGGGTTCTTGATCCGTACTAAGGAGCATGTGTTCGGACGGATCAACGAGGATCAAACCGTTGAGGAGACTTGATGAGCCTTGAGGAAGCACCGCCAAACAGCGCGAACAGATTTACTGCGCGCTCTCCTAAAAGAGAAAGGATCATATACGTGCATGCCTCCTTAAATTTAATAATTCTATATTTTACTATTTTTAATGAAATCATTTTCATCTACATCTCACAAAATTTCCTACGAACTTGGCATATTAATGACACTAAAACAGTAAAACATAATCTCATGCCAACTACTGAAAAGCCTATTAAACAAAACAGACGTACTGTCTGAACTCTGAAGAAATTAGGTCCCTGTTACACAGTAGAAAGTAGGCCTGTTACACAATGCACCGCCTCATTTCCTCTCTTCGAGTTCCAGTAAGACTAAAAGCCCAAGATATGAAATTCATTGCGCCAATTGCCCAACCCTCCAATTAATTGAGAATTTGAGATCGACACTGGCCGAGTCGTGGAATAAATTAAGATGCTGGCCTTGTGGAGTACATATGAACTGTGAAGGACAAGAACTTTGTCGGCCCCGGCTTCGGCTGCCTGACGATCTCAAAGACTCTTAAAGTATGTTGACAGAGAGATCTGAAAGCCGCCGAAGCTTCTTTTATCAAACTTGTCATGACTTCTATTTAGAAAAGAGAATCATTGTTGACAGAGAGTATCAAGTTTTCTATTGATTACGGAGTATAGATCTGATCATACAATCTTCTCTTAATCCAAGGGAAGTTTGTTAATTTGCCAACTCGCAGTAGTAGAACATAGATAGTCAACGCCTTGGCTTGTTGACTGGTATGCATGGTACATTCAGTCAACAGACTGTATAAGTCAACAATTACAAATCACGCACTGAATCGAAGTTGTTGCATTGCTCGGCAGCTCATGTGGCACTATATAATATGGTCTGAAATCTGAATACAAGCAACTGAAGGCCAGTAGCAAACCTGAAGAGCCGAGCCATTCAAACTGAAATCCCCGGCTGTCCAAAATCTACAATTAATCTACATGCATGCACAGCTTGGCTGAAGGATCAGGTACAGTTTGCAAGGTCAGCCATATATAGTCTAAAGCATATTGTAAAAATAAACCCAGGAGGATAAATTGGGAGGAAATTTTACTTCTGAATTAAATAATGCATAGAAGTTCATCAACTGATGCCCTTTTGGAGGATATGCAGTGTAGGATTAAAAGGCTTGAGAGATGGAATACTGTTAATATGGTAATGTCTTGAATTTCGGGGATTAAAGTGCCTGTTTTTGTGCTGTATGTTCATATGCTATTTCTGTATATATTACTCAGAAGCACACAATAATCATCATTGGTCTTTAGTAAGCCATTATTTTTGCTCTTAAATCAATCAGTTCTTATGTTTATATATTATATTTCTATTGCAGGTTTTTTGGACTTTATTATTGTCGGCTTTTGTGGGTTACTCGTTACACAAGCGAAAACATTACTAACAAATATCCTTTATAATTATTGACCCGATTTCCAGAAAGTATCTGCTTGGCTTCTCAACTTTTTATTGAGAAGAGCTCCAAAACTTGAGGTTACCAATGCTAATACATCATACCAAATTATTAATTCATTTATCTGTTTATTCATTTATAGTAACGGTGTATGTTTTCCTCTTGATTTAGCAGGGATCAAAGTGGAGCAGCCAAGTGTGGTTGATCAACCAAGAACGTAAAATAATTCAGCAACTTTAGAAACTCCTTAGTCAAAATTGGCACCCTACCCTAATTATAAAATCCGCATTTCTCAAAAGTTCTGTGCAAAAGTTTAATGGTATTTAGATGAAAATGTGTCGATTTCTGTTGTAAAATATATCTAATGGCTTACTAATTAATTTTTGTACTTCTTTATGTAAGTTTTTTTTGATGATTTATATGCGCGCTGATACAAATTAAGCATTTCCCCTTAACCATATGAAAATTAATGTTATAGAAATTCTAGGAAGGATATGAAAATTGATACCAACGTTGTTAGTTATAATGTTATATACTTAATGCAGTTAACTCATTAAATAAATAAGTTGATATTTGATGAGTTAAATTAAAAGGGGATCCATTGACTATGTTTATCTTGATAATTTTCACAATGGAGTTTCTAAAATATTTGAGAAGAAAAATCTTAAAAAAATTTTGGTTGTGGATACTTTCTCGATGCATATATATTTTGTTACAAGTTTCCTCGCACTGCTAAGAATCGATATTATATCAGCTACGTACATTTGTATTAGCTCACTGGCAAAGTATATTACATATTAATCAGGTCTTAAAATTGTACTTGCTTATAAAAGTACTCTTACCAAAATGAGCTAATGAAAAAAATAATTATAATCTTTACCAATACCCGATAAATTGGTCTAACATGATATCATGCTATTGTCTCTCATTCACTAGCTATCCCGTCAACTATCCAATATTCAGGATGATTTTCCAGCGACGTTATTTAAAGAATATGAATTAGTTACACTAATCATTTTTATAAATAAAAAGACAAGTACACAGACTATAGTGGGTAATGTTTCTAGAACAGAAAAGGATGAAAACCGAAATTTAGAACACAGACAACACTTACTGATTGTTCCGGGAGCAAAGCGAAACAGAAAAAACAAAGTACACAACATTGATGACTAAATTTACAAGAGAAATAGAAAAATACATCAATCTAAATTGGATAGAGTGGGCTAAACTGAACAAAGGGCGCCTTAAGCAAAAGGTACAGAGGAAAATCAATACCACTTGCTGATTGACGGAATATGCTGCACTTTGTATTGATCTTCTCCTTTCAGTCTCGTACAAAACTGATTTAACATTTCATAATAAGATAATTCACGAAGATTGGCCAGGTACTGCAAGTCAGGAACAATTTTCATATTGTGAATGCTACCTATTTCAAATCGGTTAAGCTTCGGCATGGTACCATTCTCTATTTTAATTTCCTTTAAATTTTCTAGATGGTTAATAGTGAGTTGTTGTAGGCATTTAAATCCTCCTGCGGAGCAAATGAGCTGTTCTCCTACATAAGCTTCGTAATGTAGGAGAAGTATCTTGAGGCAGGGCAACTTCCCTAACTCTGGCATCGGGTCTTGCCTTAATCGAGACCACCCAAGTGTGAGCTTAACAAGATGAGGTGGGAATATACTAGAATCAATGGCGGCATTCTCAGGCCATGTGCAATATAGGATCAACTTGTACATATTTCTGAAGTTTCTAAATGCTGGGGTGATGCAGGGATCTTTCATTGGCTCTCCTCTACTCGACCATAAAAACAGAGAACCGAGGTGCTCTAACTTACTCATTAAATTGGTCATTGCTGCCCAATCAAAATCTGAGCATATGTGAACCCCCAACTTGCGGATGCGTGGAAAATGGGGCAACTTGACAGTCCACTCATCCCTTGCATGCACTCTCTTCAAGGTCAGCATATTTTCCAAATGTGCTGAAGATGGTGGTCCCATGACTAGATCATTCCAACGAAATGACCACATAACATGCCGCAACATCCTATTATTCCAAAAAGAATGATGCAGATCTCGTGCTGGGACATTCTTTCTAGAGCATAAACATGGTATGCTTGTACAGCAATTATTCCGAACATCCCCTCTATCTGTTCTTGTTACCTTTGACTCATACAGGTCTAATGTTTGAAGGAACTTCCAGGGGGCATGGTATGATAGTATTGTTGAATCAACTTCTCCGTTGTTATTTGTAGAAATTCGCAAGTATCTCATAGTGCTCGAGTGCTTCAGTGTATTCAGATCAAAATTGGACACTCCTGTAAGAGTATTATGTTGTAAATTTACCACTCTGGCCATTCTAAGTTCATTGGTATCTGGAAAAGAATCCCCATAAGATGTTAAAGAACGGTGATTTGGTCCAATTGATCCAGCAGGTATTGTGTCACCGGGATGTAAAACAATGCGGCGTGCTAAAGAGCCTGAACTAGAAGTTGGATCGTTTTTGAAGTTTGATTGTACCGTGATAAAATTATCTTCTTGGGCCTTACGAATGGCCAGTTCATGTAGTATGTCATGCACGCGGCAAGATTTGATGGCACCACAACACGATCTCTCTGTAACTTGAACCATGCACCTGCAATGATTCGATCACCAATTAAGAAACCAAAATTATTTGAAAATTGATAATTCTCACAGACGGTCCAATAGCCTACTGCCATTAACAAATTACTTTAGCGTCAATATCAAAGCAAGCGACCCCTACTTCTTAAAAAAAATATATATATTGGACTCACATTAAAGTCTAACCAAATTAAGGTAACAATTAATTTTGAGATTATACTAATGACTCTAAGAATAAACTTTGAGATTATAGTATTATACTAATTATTCTAAGGTTGAACTTAAGCTCAGTCGACAATTTTTTTTTCAGTATTTTTTTAATACATTATTCATTGAACTAAATATTACTATTATCTTATTTTGTAATTAATTATTAATTTTTCATTATTCTCATTTTTCTTATTGAAATTATATATTTCAATCTTTGTTTAATACGATAGTATTTGTCCATAGCTATGAACAAATTACTTATTTTATATTTTTAATTATTTAAGTAATATATTATATTTTTCATGAGTGAGGCTGTTGCGCTTTGCAAAGCGTAGTGAGGTAGTACGCTTCGGCTCGATATCTCAAAACCATAGTTCAAATGGTCAATCAATGTCGGTCAATGTAATCTTCATGTTGAAACCTTGTAGATTACTTATTTTTTCTATTTTTAGAATTTTCTAACTACTTTTTTGGATTTTTTTTAAAAAAGAACCTTTTTATGTACAAATTTTGTTGTATTTTCCATACAATTTTAAAAAATCTAAAAAAAATAGTTAGAAAATTCTAAAAATGAAAAAAATTTGTAATCCAAAATGTTTCATTATGTAGATTGTGATGATCAACTTGATTTGCTATTTGAGCTACGATTTTGAGATATCAGACCGAAACGTACGACCCCACTGCGCGCTTTACAAAGCGCAATAGCATCACTCTATTTTTCATATGCCTTCGCATAATATGGGAGAGCATCATGCTATCTAGTAAGTTCAATTGTTTTTACTATATAAATTACTAGATTACTTGAGTGCACTATGTTTTAAAATCATTAATTATTTGATTAAACCGAGTTTCCCATCTGAGTTGGCTGGTTCTGACTTAGCCGGCTAATATTGATTCCATGATCAACTTGCCGATTCAAATTCCGAATTTGCAACGTAATATTAAAGATCAAGTCACATTCCGCAAAGTGCAGTGGATGTTTCACTTCAGTGTCATATTTTCTAAACCATAGCTTCAATGACCAATTTAAGTTGTTCCCTATAATCTAAATATTGAAATCTAGTTGCATAACAAAATGTTCTATATTTAGAATTTTCTAACTGATTTTATGCATTTCATATCCAACTTCCGAAATCCCAAAAAAAATAATTAGAAAATTCTAAAATAGTAAATTTTGACATACAACTACGTTTTAATATATAGATTATGGTGACTAATTGGTCATTCAAGTTATGATTTAGGAGATAGATACCTATGAAATATTACTAATATTGTCTCATTTTCTCTGATGCTCACCAATTTGAGTGAATTTTTCTCTTTCCATATCTTTCTATAGCAAATACGAATGACAATATGCATTACAAGTGGAAAAGACGTCGTACGTGGCGTGCGGGATAAAATTTCAAATGGAAAATATCTCTATGGAGCCGTTCGGCAACCCTTTCTTAGCCTTTTTTAGGCTTCCTTTAGTTTCCTTAGTCTCTTAATCCTTCCGAACGTAAGCTCCTTAGCATGGATTAAAAGTTTCTCTTTAAGCCTCCTTTTGACCGGGGCTTAAGCTTTGCCCGGATTCCTAAGGAAGCAATACCCATGGCTTAAGGCTTAAGCTTTCTTAAGTCATTTTTCTTTTTCCGAACGAGTGTGGCTTAGTGAGGCTTAAATATTTAAGCCAATTACCTTGCCGAACGACCCCTATATATTTTATGAAGCAGCTAAGTATCACGATCTGACAATGGTCAGGCTTGGTCGTTAAACTTTGGGAATAAATATGAACGTACGTTTTGATGTATGTTAAGATTTCCGCAATAGCTTTTATATAAGAGGAGGGATCCATTAACAATTAACAATACTTATAATGACAATCTTGACAATCAAGATTTTGAAAAATTTGTAATAATTCATAAAAAATCTTAAAAATGAAAAAACTTTTATGGATGCATTCTTTAACTCATAGATTAATAGTGTTTTAAATTTCAATCAATTTGAACATCGTTTGATAGTTTATCAAAATTTTATACATTTTTTGACGGTTGAAATTTAACGAGTTTTAAAGAGCTATAAAACGTCACTTAAATTGAATATAATTTGATACATAATCAATCTATAAGTTAAACAATATCTCTATAAACTTTTTTCTATTTTTAAGAATTTTTAACTATTTTTACAAATTTTTTAAAATCTTGATTATCAAGATTGTTATTTTAAGTATTGTCAATGAATCCCTCCCCTCTTTATGAGGAGGGATCCATTGACAATGCTTAAAATGACAATCTTGACAATCAAGATTTTGAAAAATTTGTAAAAATAGTTAAAAATTCTTAAAAATAAAAAAAAGTTTATAGAGATATTGTTGAACTTATAGATTGATTATGTATCAAATTATATTCAATTTAAGTGACGTATAATAGCTCTTTAAAGCTCGTTAAATTTCAACCGTTAAAAAATGTATAAAATTTTGATAAACCATCAAACGATGTTCAAATTGATTGAAATTTAAAACACTATTAATCTATAAGTTAAAGAATGCATCCATAAAAGTTTTTTCATTTTTAAGATTTGTTATGAATTATTACAAATTTTTCAAAATCTTGATTGTCAAGATTGTCATTATAAGCATTGTCAATGGATCCCTCCTCTTTATATAAAGTCTTCAATTAATTCTGTCCGTGGTCACTACACATAAATACGTACACTATTTGATGATGGAAGAGACGGTCTATTCTCAACGAACGGCACCGGATTAGATTGGAATTGAGGTACGGAAGAGGACCACTTTTCCTCACTTTTCAATTCCAAGTGGGGGTTGGAATTGGGATTAGTAATGGAATAGAAGACATAGAAAGATTATTTTAATATCTCATCTTCTACTTTTTGATGATGTGGCGTACTTCTTACCCATCTCTTTGCACAGCTCCCAAAACAAAATGGTTTCTTCTCACTAATGAATTTCAAGCCATATCTAATGATCGGTTAAAAGATTTGCAAATCAGAATACATGAAATTAACGAGAACATTTTACTCTTTCGAATGAGATCTCAATTGCCATATATTTGATGGTTCTTCATTCCATTTTCGACTATCTTATAAGTCAGTTGGTTTTTATTTGACTGTTGGACGCTGCTTCCATGGAAAGTCAATGAGACTAAGGGCGTGTTCGGTTCCTTCCCACTCGCACAGTGGCGAGTGGGAAGGAACCGAACACGCCCTAAGGGTGTGCTCCAAAAGGGGGGAGAGGAGGGGAGGGGAAGGCAGGGGAGGGGAAGGCAGGGGAGGGCTGATCAAGTTTAGAGTTACCTGTCTACGATTATGTTAGTTGCTCCCTAATTATAATTTGTATTTTGTTACCCTCCTCTCCTCTCTAGTAATTGTAGTTGTGGAGCAAGTAACATGACTTTGGACAGGTAATACCAAACTTGATTAACTCTCCCCTCCCTTCCCCTCCCCTCCTCTCCCCCCTTCTGGAGCACACCCTAAAGGTAATAGAACTATATTATTATATTAGTTAGTTGCAATTTTTTAATAGAAATTGGTGAAGCTATTCTCATATAACATTTGCCGAACAACATTGGATTAGATCGGAAAAGTAGTTAATTCTCAATTCCAGAAATCCGCCTTTCTCACCCTATTCGTGCACTTGCCGAACAGACCCATTTAATTTCAGCCTTTGTTGCCCAGTTGCCATGTGATATAATGTAAGGGAGTGTTCGGCGGACGCGGGATTGCATGGGATGGAAAAAATTTGGGAATGAGAATCTAAAAAAACATCTACGGGAAACTTGAGGTGGGAATGGGAATGGAAATTTTCCAAATACCCTGTTCGGTCGTTTATTGGAATGGGTATGTGTATGGGAATGGGAATGGAAAATACCATATATATATTAATAAAAATTGTTTTAATACTAAACTTTTCAATTGATCATGACATTGTATCGTTCATATTTATTTCCATTATCTTCACATATATACAAAGAACATATACATGATAAGAGACCTATTGACAATATTTATCTTGACAATGAGACATTTAAAAATTTGAAAAAAAATATTAAATATTTTCAAAAATATAAAAATATTACTGAAATATTGTTTAACTTATAGAATGATTATATATTCAATTTAACTATTTAAGTGATGCTTGATATCTCTTGAAAGATCTATTTAATTACAACATTAAAAATGTATTAAATTTCGATGAGTCATCAAACAATGTTCAAATTGATTGAAATATGAAACATCATCATTATATAAGTTGAATATTACATCCATACTTTTTCCATTTTTTATTACATCCATACTTTTTCATTTTTTAAGATTTTTTTTATGATAATCCTTATTTCAAAATCTGCTGCCATATCCACAAAAAAAAATTTGTTGCTTGCAAATATAAGGAAATTCTATTTTGTTACCGCAGGCACTAATCCAACTTCATTAATTAGCCCACTAAAAGAAACTAATAGCATCAAATGGACTGGTGGTCTGATATGTTACTTGCAGTCAGCACGTACGTACCAAGTCCAATTTAATATATTTTACTGACAACTAAAAAAAAAATTTCATAAAAAAAATTAATAAATGAAAATCCAAATTCACTTTGTACCAAGTCCAATTTAATATTTGAAATATGAAGTACAGTGGTACCTCATAAACAAAACCTTTTTAAGAAGACAAAAATATGTTAAGTACTAAGTTACAAGTTGAGAAAGATCAAATCACACAACAATATTTTGACACAAATGTTACACTAAGGACGTGTTTGGAGTCCAGACCCTTGCCCTTCGAGACTCGCCCGCCTCTAGACGGGCGGGCGGGCGAGGATTGTAGGCCCGGGCGGGCAAGGGCGGACAAGGGCGGGCGAAGGGCACAGGCTGGCGAGGGCGGGTGGGCCCGGGACGGGCGGAGAGCACAACACTAGGTTCTTTTGGGTATTAGTTGCATTTTGTAGGAGGTCTGTTTACTGTTTGGGTTGTTGTGCTCTTTGTTGAGTTGTTTTGTTTTGCTTTTGTGTTTTGCATGCATTAAGAAAAAGGTTGTTGCATGCAGTAAAAAAGAAATTTGTTGCATGCAGTCAGATTTGGTTTGTGGGTTTTCTTGGGGTATGCCTGTGATTACTAATTTTGTTGCTTCATTTTTTTTTTCTCAAATTAATAATTATTTCATTTTTTTTCTCAAGTTAATAATTATGTTATCTATTGCTTTGTACGTTTCATTACCAGATTAGAAAGATTGCATTTCTTAATAGGTGGTCACAAATGGTGTTTAGTTGGTATCTTTGCATGTTGTTTTTTTTTTTTTTCCTTCCTGGGCTCTGTGAAAAGTGTATAGATTGATTATGCATTTCTTATTAGTTGTGTAGTATTTGTTTCATAGGTGGTCACGCTCACATATGTCCAACTATTAAAAGTCTAAAACTAACAAAAGACCACATATGTTCAACCAGGAGACAGTTGCGGCCGAGCCGCAACCAGCAACCTAGTTACTTTAAAATCATATATTACTTTAAAATTCACATGGCATGCATCTTCATATCGGTCAAACTGGGTAGAGTCAATTTTCGATTTTGGCATCTATAACTGCCTTTATTTTTCTTTTTAGGCACTAGCCATTGGCCAACAGGTTTAATACCAAAAATAAATAAATAAACAAAAAGAAGAGCATTGAGTGACACTGTGACAAATAGCGTCTGGGAAAAATAAAATAGAATCTGAGTCAATTTTTATTTTCCCTTGGGAATTGTTTGTAAGCAGGTTATTAAGCTGGGAAAGGGAATCCGTATGGAAAAAAAAATTGACCTACCGAACAGCTATAGGGATCAAGTTCCCAATGGGCCATAATTCCCTACCATTCCCTTGGCAAATAAGCTCACCCAACAGGCCCTTATAAAATTCAATTTACCCATACCCTATCCATACCTATTAAAATAAATGGATAATGCGTAAGTAGCATACATAATGAATAATACAATAATTCATACATATGGAAGGAGTTCTCAAAGGAATTTGATCTTTTAAATCTGGGGACTATCTGGTCATTAGGAAGGGGTAATACAATCCAATTCGGGACTGACAAATGGGTGGTAGACTACACTTTGGCTCACATGTACCCAGTGTTGTATGAAGCTGCTTCTTACCCGATGGCAAAGGTAGTTGATTACTGGCAGAATGAAAATTGGTGTTTAACTTTTTCAAAAACCTGGTAGGCAGTTCATTGAGAGACTGGGAAGAATTAATGCATTTATTGCATGAGTTCAAATGTGTTGACAAAGAAGACTGCTTATCTTGGGGCTGGCCTTGAGGACAAAAAGGGCAATTTACAGTAAAGTCATACTATAACTTTCTAGATAATGGTGGAGTGTCACCGAGGCTACGGCCTAGTACGTGGTTGTGACATGGGTTCCCACTGTATAGACCTGAGATCAAGTCTCAGCAGGAGCTGGGCAGGGGATAATTGGGGGGTTTGCCTACGGACTTTGTTCAAAAAAAATAAATAAATAAAAAATAATGGTGGAGTGCTCATTAAGGAATATGATCTGTTATGGGGTTCATTCTAACCTCTCAAAGTGAAAATTTTTGTTTGGTTTGCACTTTAGAAGCGCATCCTAGCAAGAGAGGTGTTAAGTAGAAGAGGTTGGGAACAAGAGAGGTGTTAAGTAGAAGAGGTTGGAAAGGTGATACAAAGTGCTCATTCTGCACTGAGATAGAAACAGTACCACACTTGTTTTTGCATTGTGCTTACACACGGCCATTATGGGTATGGACTGCCAATACTATTCAAGAGGTGCTACAACTGGACTCTCTAGACAACCTATGGACAGGGGTGTTGAAGATGCAAGGAGTGAAACAGAAGTTGGCTGTCACCATGATTGGAGCAGTCTTTTGGGTGATTTGGGGGGAAAGGAATAGACTATCCTTTGGCTCTTAGGTGCTCTCTCCCAAACCTGAAGGGTCTTTGATAGCTCTTGTGATTTCTCACATATGTTTTGGACAGGTCAGAGCAGGCACACTGGAGGGGCAGTCCTGGTGAACTATCTGGAGCAGGCATGAGTCTTTGTCAGAAAATTTGAAGAAATGCTGTGCATGCAGGGGAGGTTACTTTGGTTGGATGATGGCTTCTTTTATCCTTCTCTATTTGTTTCTATTTTTCTGTCTTTTGTATGAAATCTCCTTATGTGTAAAGGAGATGAACCTGTTTGTTTTGGTATGTTTTTATTTTCGGTGTTATTTGGCATGAAAACAGTAGAGAGGTAGTGGAGTAGTGATTTAAAAACGGTCCGGGTAGGTCCAGGTCGGTCCAAACCCGCCTCAGTCCACGGGTTTTCCCGGTTCGGGAAACCTCAGAAAAATTTTGGGGGGAGGAGATTGGACCTTGCTTAGGACCGTACCTCCCGGGTTGCCCGGGTTTCCCGGTCCGGGTTGCTCAGGTTGCCCGGTCCCGGAGTTATATGTCAAAAAAAAAAAAGAAAACAAAACAAAAAATATATAAAAAATATAATACACCTATTTTACACTACAAAAATCGAAAAATATACTTAAAAAAACTGAAAGATAATTAAAAATTAAATTATTAGTTTTAATCATTCATATATATATATATATATATATATATATATATATATAGTAAAACTAGCGTGCTCTTAAGCTCACGGGAGCCTCCCGTGAGCTTAACTCCAAAAATGTATCAAACCATATCCAAATTTTGATTTATATGGCTCAATAAATTCTTTATATCAAAATCATATGGCATGCAAAAATTTTTCATTTTTGGAGATTTTTAATTATTTATTTCGGATTTTTCAATAGCAACTATACAATATTCATAAAATAATCAATGTTTTATATGTAACTTTTAAAAAATCCGAAATAAATACTTAAAAATTTCTAAAAATGGAAAATTTTTGCATGCCACATGATTTTGATATAAAGAATTTATTGAGCCATATAAATCAAAATTTGGATATGGTTTGATACGTTTTTGGAGTTAAGCTCACGGGAGGTCCCCGTGAGCTTAAGAGCACGCTAGTTTTACTCTATATATATATATATATATATATATATATATATATATATATATTATACAATTAAAAGTTAGGAAAATAGTATTTTTATATTACAAATAAAAAAAATTAAAATAATATTATTTATACCGAAAAAATAACATAGAAATTCAGAAAAAAATTTAATAATTATATTGTTGTAAAACAAAAATTCTTCTTGAAAATAAAATTTAAATACTATTATATTAGTTGTTAACATAGACGGGAAAAGTTGGAACCAAGTCGGGTTACCGGGTTATTACCCCGGTACCCTGGGTCGGGTAGTGTCGGATCTCGGGTTGCCCCGGGTCGGGGAGGGTCGGGTCGCGGGTTGCCCCATTACCCCGGGACGGGTAGGGTGGGGTCTCGGGTTGCCCTGGTACCCCATGTCGGGTAAGGTCGGGTCCCGGGTTTGCTCGGGTCGGGTTTCCACGGGAATTTTTCTGGGAACATGGATACCTACCCTAGCGAGGACCGTCCCTCCCGGTCCTCTCGGGTTGCCCCGGTCAGACGCCCAGGTCGGGTCGGTCGGTCCATTTTCCCCGAGTTTCTCGGGTCGGGTTCGGACCTCTCAGGTTTTTTTAAAACACTATAGTGGAGTGTATTGCTTCTACTGTTTTTTTTTGTTTTGCTGTTATTCCCAGAGATACTGAACTATGTATTCTTATTTAAGGTTCAATAGAATCGGTAGGCTACTTTTCTAAAAAAAAAAATGAATAATACAATAATGTGCTTAGATAGATAATGCAAGTGTTTAGATTGATGACTTAATTATTTTGATAAGTGTAAAATGTGTTTTGATAGATGATTAAAAGGTTTGATAAGTGTCAAGGTGTACCAGATATGTCCCACACAAATGTTTAGATAAATGTATTAGGTGTCTATATAAGTGTCTAGGTTTATTATGAAAGTGTTTAGATGAGAATAATAAGTGTTTATAATGCTTAAAAAAGTGTATAGATATTTTATAAAAGTATTTAGATGAGAAGTTATGCTTGAAAGTTGAAAGCTCGCATGTCTACTCTGAAAATTGACCACGCTTGAATCCGTAAGGCTCCACAATCAAATCGGAAGCATCATAATTTGCAAGTCTCATCTCCCTGTTTAATCAGGACTTGCTAAAGCAAAATCAGAGCTTATCGCTTTGCATGCTCCTCTCCAACAATAGAAAAGGGAGATCTCCATTTGCTGAGAGAAAGAGGAACAGATTGATCGATTGAGAAAAGGAACGAGAGGGAAGAAAAGGGAGAGAGGAGGAAATAGTAGAGACTGGGATCACGCTGAGCCAATAACTATGAATCGAAGTAAGTTTGACGAGTGAAATCGACTTGGGGATTTTTCAGGGGATGATAAAAAATCGGGGAGCCATCTTTTTTCTCTAAATTATATTGAAAAGAATATATATAAATTATCATAAAATGTATTAGAAGACGTACAAAATTATTATTCATTAACACTATTATTTTAGAAAGAATATAAAATATTTTTTATGCAGTACCCTATAATGTAATGGTCACGAAATGACTCTCACCCGTATTGTTACATGTTTCCTTAACAGAAAAAAAAATCTTATCTATACCCATCCCCATACCCGATAAGCTAATGAAAATAAATCTTTACCCATATCCGTCTTATTGGGTATGTTACGGGTTGGATACCGGGTCTAGATATGGATATACCATTGAGGATACCATTGGGGATACCATATAGTTTGACTTGGACAAATGAACTAATTATCCAGCTAAACGTACTAATTATTCAACTTAATATGCTAATTATTCAACCTAAAATTTACTTATAAATTGAATAATTATATCAATACTTATTCAACTTAATATATATTGTAATTAAAATGAAAAAACAACTAATTATTCAACTTAACGTACTAAATATTCAACTTAACGTGCTAAATATTCTACTTAACACGCTAAATATTCAACTTAACGTGCTAAATATTCAACTTAACGTGCTAAATATTCAACTTAATATGCTAAATATTCAATTTAACGTTAACTTACAATTAGCATGTTAAGTTGATGCTAAATATTCAACATGCTAATTATAAGTTGATATCAAGTTAAATTTTTAGCATGTTAAGTTGAATAATTAGTATATTATGTTGAATAATTAGTTCGTTTGACAAAGTCAAACTATATGGTATCCTCAATGGTATCACCATAACATTTTCCAATGGGTAAAAGCGTTCCATTGACAGTCTTAATCGATTGCCCCTGTAAGACCAAGCTCAAACCGGAAAGAAATCTTTTAGTAAAATTGATAATATTTATAAATAAATTAAATCTTTTTGATTTAAGATATTTTAATTATTTTGAAGATGTGGGAAGCTTTGATCTTGTATTTTCAATTCTGGATTCGTATACCATCTTCTGTTATGAGTGCATTTTGAAGACGTGCAGTTTGTGAAGTTTCTTCGTATTCTCCGGTGGAAATGAATGCTTTCTAAATTACTTCTTATGTCGCTTGGTGGTTTGACCTTTAATTAGTTTTTTTCGTATTTAACATTTAATTAATTTTTTTTGTATTATATATGTAGGATTTTCCATTTAACAAGCAATAATTTCTCTTCTTACTTTTTTTTTATCTTTTTTTATTTTTTTTATTTTTTACTTTTCTTATCTGGTTTTAATGTTAATTTAGTTTGTAACTTTGTATACAATTTTATTGAAACTCGTATTTTTTTATTTTGAAAATTAAAATAAAAATAAATCTGAAATGATACTTGTATGGTGCATCAACCACTAATCAAAATAATAACAATAACAATAAAAATAATAATAATAACAATAATATTACCTCTGAGCAAGTTCTTCCAAGTATTTTTTAGCTGTATCCTCCATTATTTCATTAGTCTCTTGTGTTATAAATCCTTCTGCTATCCACGTGCGTATGAGAGGACCGGCTTTGATTTTCCAATCTTCTGGAAACGTTGCAAAATACATGAAGCACAACTTCAGATGCGGCGGCAATTCCTCATAACTAGTGGATACAATCTTCATACAATCTTCGCCATCAGTGTGCCAGCTTATTTTCTCCAAAAACACGCTCCAAGAAATGAGGTCAGGCTCTTTTTGTGATAAAATACGACCCATAACCACCAATGCTAGAGGCAATCCACCACATCTCTTTGAGAATTGCGTTGCGAGGTCAGCAAGATCCTCAGGACATTTTTCTTTAAACCGATTTGGAAAAGCATTTCTCAACATTAGTTCTAGGCTCTTTTCCTCATTCAGGAATTCTAGTTCATATGGTTTCGTACGATAATCTGCCACCTCCGCGACTTGCTTGGACCTGATATAAATTAAATTAAGTTGTACTCAACACAATGTTGCTGAATTAATAATTGTGCTTTAATTTGATGAAAGAAAAAAAAAATAAATAGAAATCAACATTATGAAACCTGGTTGTAATTAACACTCGACTTCCATTTTTTTCTTCAGGAAGGACTTCTTTCAGTTTAGTCCATAAATCAGTAGACCAAACATCATCTAAGACAACAAGATAAGTTTTATAACGAAGGACCTCATGAATCTTTTGACATAAATCATCAATCACCATGTGCTGCATATCTGATATATCACGTCCACTAATCTCCTTCAGTATCTTTTTTAGAATATCCATCAGATTGTACTCCTTGGAGATAGTTACCCACATGCAACTAGCAAAGTGACTCTTCACGGAGGCACTGAAAATTCGCAGTGGATATATTTAATCAAGCTAGTTGGAACTGATAAAGAAAAATAAATGAAACAAAAGGCATTATATAAAGAATAAATATATGATCGATGTCCCTTGTGTTTTGCTTCTTGCTTCTTTTTTCTTTTTCCCCCGGTTGTCATAGATGACATATATCTTTGTGTTTTATGAAAAGTTTTTAACATTTCAGGACTGAATTACGGGCTGTATAATTTTCAAGATAAAGTTGTTGCAATCTAAATAAGTATTCTTTTCATCTTAAAGTAAATAATCCAGTTTTCAGAAGAAAAAAAAAGTAATTAATCCAATTAAAAAGCATGAAACCTTTCCTTTGTTCAATTTTCACTCCCCCTGGTTCTCTTTACTCTGATCTATGTTTCTTCTTTTAATTTGGTCATTTACATTCTCTGCAGGCTTTTATATTCTAGTTAAAACTACCTTTTCATTTAATAAATTAATTACAACTAAATCTGGAATAAGTATATATCGATTTTCCTGTTATAGTTCATTCAATTATATTTAAAGCAAAAATTTTCATCTTATGATCGAGCACCTATAATACTCATTATAGACATGCATCCAAATTAAATTTGGCTAAATCTGCATACAAACTAGCCATAAGAACAATTAGAGCATTACTCTTTAATTGGCAAATGGCAATGCGTGCAGAATTAGTATATGCATATGTGTAGATTTAACTTTTTAATGCTTCATATTTTGATAGTATCTGATGTATATTATATGACGCATTTCCAAGCTAGATTTAATGTTTATGTAGTGGATAGAATCAAGGTATTAATTTAGTATTTAGACATTATATATATAGTACAATAATTATAGAAGTATTGGGATGAAATATTTCTATATACTCTCCCTCGCGACCCGAGCGACAGAGAAAAGACAAAGCGACACTCAAAACAAAACCCTAGGCGGGGAGGTCGCGCCGCCGGCCTCCCCCGCCTCCCTCCGTCTCCACCGACCACCTCTCGCTCCTTTCTTCTCTAATAAAATACAAGCAGCCACTTTTTGTTGGGTCTACACCTCGAACTGTCGGGTCTCGATATCGAACAGCCGGGTCTCCATCTCGAACCACCGCGGGGTAACCGCCTCGAACTGCAGGGTCTCCGCCTCGAACCTTCGAGTCTCAGTCTCAACAGTTGGGTCTCCGCCCTGAACCGCCGGGTCTCCATATCGAATTACCGTGAATATTTGCCTTTCGCTTTTACCGCATCTTTACCATTAGAAGAGCGAGGAGGGAAACCCCATTTTTTGTTTCTCCTTGTAGCCACCTCTCTCTTCACATTGGCCGATGATGTGACGAAACAAATTTCTCATTCTCGTATATTTTATTTTGTTATTATTTTTATATTTCTTATGAAATTTTTTCGTTGTTTTAATGAAAATTATTGGTTGGCAATTTACCAACCACTTCAAAAAAAAAATTATAGAAGTATTGGCATTAAATCCTGCATTTGTTTTCTTACAAGATAAGTTATATTTTCCGAAAAGTAATGGAAAACGGTGGCATTGCCACTTTTATCAAAAAAAAAAAAAAAAAAAAAACAAGAGAAGATAAGTTTATAAAAAAAAAATAAAATATCAAATTCAGTAAAAATTTACCTTTTGTACACTAATTTTGCAAGAGTAGTTTTTCCTAATCCGCCAGTTCCGACAATTGAGATCACAGAGCGTTCCAAATTTCTCTCGTCAGTGAGTTCCTGAACAATCTGGTTCACATGGGATTTAAAACCAACTACTGTAGCCTCATCAATGTCAGGAAACTTAGGCCAATCTACAGGATTGTTGGCAGGATCGCCGCCAGTACGACCATCACTCAGTTTCTCTATTCCATAGGTGACTGTACGCTTCTCGATCGTACTCAGTCGTTCTTTGATGTCATCTATCTCCTTGCTGACCCGATGACTTGCAACTAGAATGTTTGGCATGCTGCATATCTTTTTTAGAACACCCGGTTCCTTCGGTTCTCCCTGGACCTCCACCAGATACTTATCCAGCACATCTTCAATCATATATGCCACCTCCTTCACATCTTTCACCCACTGCTTCACCCGATTATCCAGATTTTGCTTGGCTTTGGCATCAGCGTCTTTTAGAAAAGCGCTGACCCACTCGAGCTCGTTTTTCGCCCACACAACCTGTTGAAGATAATTCAAAGTCTGAAAATATCAGAATGCTGAATTTATCCCTGGTTCAGAAAGTTCAGAAAGTTCAGAAATAGGCGCACAAAAATAATAGTTGTGATCTATAAGTAGCATTACTTATTTATAATAGTAGCTAAACTAGGGTTGTTAATTAATTTAGGAAGTCAAGAGTTTAATTTTGGTAGATAATTTTGTGTATGTTAGGCTATATAATGAGCTCTTATAATTGTGTTTAAGATGTGTGGAATAGTAATCATGTATAGTTTATTTTCACCAGAATATATTTGTATCATATTGTATCAGAGTTTTTGAGTTTTATCATACAACCTTATCTTTGGCCCCATACTGGATGAGAGCTTCCTGATAAGCTGCTTCCCCGATCTTCTGAAGCACATTGGTTACAACTGCCTCCGCCATCTCTCTTAGTGCAAAAGTTCTTGGATATCTATTCTTTTGGGTGGTATGGAACTCTGGATCTCTGTAAGGAGTGCTTATAATGGCGTGATCGAAATATAAGGATTTTACTTAAAGTCGTTGTTTATTAATTAAATTAGGGATTCGTAATTATATCGGTGTACGTACAAGGTCAATTGAAGATGATAGAGGACCAGTCAAAGGGAGACAAATAATAACAAGTTAACAATTGAGCGTTTCGATAAATTTGTCTGTTGATTAGGCCGCCATTGACAAACTTGTTATTATTTTGTACAGAAACAACGCCTGTTACACAAGAAAAGAGGAATCCACCTAATTAAATAAAACAATTTGTGCCAGCTAGCCATTATTATGAAGCATTAATTACTTCGCTTGCAGATTTAACAAACCCACTTTAATAAATATTTTCAATATGGTATAGATCTACGTACACAGATCTGATCGACAATATAATACGATGGGGAACGCGTGGTAGTTCGGTTGGTTAGGAGAGAAGTTCTGAAGTTGTTGTTTATTCAAAGGTCAAGAGTTCGATACCCGCCCACACAACTTTGCAGCTACTGCAAAGATTTCAAAAAAGATATCAAAAGATTAATTACTCTTGGTTCATACATTTTTTCAATTGAAAATCGAGGTTCACAATAGTAAGCTCCTCATCAGTTCTGATCGGTTCCAAAACCACAGAGAATATATGGCATATTTAAAACCAAGCATTTAAAAAAAGTTTAGCGGCTCTTACACATAAGGAGGTCAATTTAACAGTTTCAAGTTTAAAAGATTTGATTTTCATGGCCGTTAAACAAATTAAAAAAATGTACATTTTTAGATATTTTTTATAAAAGCACTAATTACTAATCTATTGTTTTTCTTAAAAAAAATACTAATATATTGCAATACAAATTATGTAAATATGCATCCATGATTTTATTAATTATGCTTAGTTAAATTTGGCACAATAATGCTAAGCTTATTTAGTATTCAATGCAAACAACATAATAATAAAAAATGAGTGTACATGTTGATCAAAGTATATGGTATTTATTAAGTAAATCATTCAATCATAACTTTAATTAATCATGCAAAAACTTAAAGTTGAAAGATCTAAAAATGCTTTACATCCAAAAGATACAATAAACAAAATTTTGAGTTGTATGTTTAGTGAACCCGTACGGTTTTAACACACTCATTAAGTGAACTCTATCTTGTCTTGTATTACTTGCGCTCCATCTCATGGTAAATTCTCCTCTATATTAAACATTGAAAGCAAATATATATGTCAATGAAAAACTTGGAATAAACTGGATTAAATCGACGGCAAATTTGAAACAATGTGCTTTTTCAATAAAAAAAAAATAAGAAAAGAAAAAACAATGTGCTTTTTCAAACAATTTGAAAAGAAGAGTTATAAAACTGTAAGAAGGGAAATTTTTTTTACAAATGTTGTGAAATACAAAGAATATTGAGTTTGCTTAAAATTCCAAACAATTTGAGTCATATTTGATATTTCAACAAATATCATTTAAATTAGAACCGTTGAAATTTGTATAAGCTTTTGATGAGCTAAAACAACTTCAAATTGAATCTAATTTGACACACTATAAAATCTATCAGTTAAACAACACATCCATAAAATTTTTTTTATTAAAATATATTCAATTTGTTATTAATTGGTGCCTTGGATTCTCCCTGGTGAAATAATTTAAAATCGGTCCAGATATTCAGATACCACTAGGGATACCGTCAGGGATACCATGATCTTTAACCAATTCAACTAAACCTAAATATTCATCTTAACCTCCTAAATATTCACCTTAACACATTTTGCTTAACAACCAATAAAAACTCCACATAATAAAAACCTAATTGCAGCATTACACTTAACACATTTTGCTTAACACATTTTGCTTTACAGCCAATAAAAACTACTCTTAATTTAACTTGCAGTATTACACTTCCTAATTATAACTATTCAACTTATCCTCCTAAATATTCACCTTAACCTCCTAAATATTCAACTTATCACATTTTTTATTGGCAGTCAATGTTTAACGGTATCACCGACGGTATCTTTTGCGGTATCCCTATAGCATTTTCCATTTAAAATTGCCGGAAGTTGCTGCGAAACAAAGCTCCATATATGATCAGTCAATAAGATTCCTTCAGTCTCGAATCTCGGTATATTAATTTGTGGGGTATCAGCCCCAGGCCACCAGAAAACTGTCCTATATGCACAGTTTATTTGTGGGACATGTTACCGACTTTTAAATCAAATCAAATATTTGAATGAATTAATTATGAATCTAAACTTTAAGGCTTGTGATACGCGTGGAGTGTATAGGCTTTTATCCTAAATAATACAATCAATCGCAAGCGTACGATATTATGCAATATAGTCGGGATCGAATCCACAGGGACGGTACTAATTCTATAACAATTCTTTAAATCCTAAACTAATCCTAATGTGAACGTAACCGATTTGGGGGGGTGTTTGAAGTTGATTCCTAAACAATTATAAAGTGCAACAAAGTAAATAATAGTAAATTAAGACTCTAAACAGATGCTAAACAAGTGTTCCCAGGGTTTTCGGAATCAGTTTGCTGCCTGGATCAATTGCCTGCGGTCCGTACCCTTTCAGTTACGGTCCGTAGGGTGTACAAATTCACCTCTCTTCTGGTTATCTGCTTAAGGTTAAGGTCAGGGTTAGCTGCCAACCGCAGGTAACTGTCCAAGAGATAGATTCTCTGCTATTTCTTGCC
This sequence comes from Cyperus esculentus, assembly GCA_030179965.1. Taxonomy (NCBI): domain Eukaryota; kingdom Viridiplantae; phylum Streptophyta; class Magnoliopsida; order Poales; family Cyperaceae; genus Cyperus; species Cyperus esculentus. The sequence continues at coordinate 5,335,098 of JASGLE010000006.1, read as the reverse complement.
ACTACAGTCCGCAACTGTCACTATTGCGGTCCGCAAGGAATAGACAGAGAGCAATTATTATTCAATTCAATTGTCGATCAAAGTTATCAATTACTAACTAACCAAATCAGTTGCAAAGATTATACAAAACCTAAGTATCGATTCCCTCTTATCCTAAGGATTATCTTTTAACCTAAGTTTAGTTATTCTAACCTATACAATTCTTTTAGTCAATTAGCAATTCAAAGAATTATCAATAAGTCCTCTAATTCTAAGCTCAATTTACTCTCAATCTATGGTTGGTTTAACTCTCGTTAAAACCACAATTTCTCCTCTCGGGTACAATTGGACAACAAGTTGACTACCCAAATAGTGCAAGTATCAATTCTTGATCAAATGACGTTTTACTAACCAACTAGATTTATGCCTAATCCATAGGTTTATCAAACTAGCAAGAAATAGTACACACGCACTCTCATGCAAATAACAATTCTTGATAAGATGATATTGTTGACCACCTAGATACGTACACAATCTACAGGTTCTTACCAACAAACAAGAAACAATTCAAGCACAGTTATGAATAAGCTCTAAGCAAATTGAGAATAACTTTAATGCATAAACGTGAAAATCAAGTATTCAATTAATCCATACATACAAACATCATTCTAGACCCCAAGAACAAACGTGACTACTCACTACGAAACATGACTACAACAAATAAACAAAAGTAAGAGAAAATAAAGCACCGAGTAAGCTTAGGAAGAGGTGGGTAACCGTCTCCTTTGATTCCAGCGGCGTTGAGCTCCTCTCTTGACACGACTCTTGACTAAACTATGAACTAGACTTATCTCAACGCATGAGACCTAACAACTAACTCTATGATTTGACAAGATGGTAAGATGAAGATGAGATTTGAGAGCACCCCAAGGGGTCTCTTTTATAGGAGAAGATGTCTCAGATTTAGGCGTCTGACTTCTGGTTTCTTGGGGCGCAATTAAGGGAAAAGTCCCAAAGGAGATCGCCAGAAATAGCACGCGCCAGAAAATAGGTGTTCTGTTCTGTTTTGAGCTGACTGCGATCCGCGGGAATAGGAGTGCGGTCCGCATTTAGTCTTCCGAAGAGAGTTTGGCCTTGAAATAGCCTGTCTGTCACTTAAATTGGCTCTCTGCGCGTTTCCTTGATTTAGATATGGCGGTTGTGAGCTGGCATGACATGGAAATAGAAGTTCTATTCTTGATTACGGTCCGCAAATAGGGAGTTGCGGTCCGTAAATAGATGCTCCTTTGTGCTCCTTCGCCTATTTTTGCTCATTGCTCCAATTTTAGTCCGTAATAGCTCTAAAAGCTCCATTTACCTGAAAATAGGACCAAATCACAGAAGTAACTTGATTCTAGACAATCTTCTACCTAAATGCAAATGAACTTAGGATTTTATGTACAAATATAGGTGCAAGTCTAGTTAATATGCATATATGAAATAGGTGCATCAGCTTGACAACAATTACGTAGGGTATATTTTGAGAAATGGACGGTTAGTGATAATTAGCTGCTAATCTTAAGGTTACTGAGAATTAGTTTCTAAGATTAAAGGTTTGAGGGAATATAGCTAAACAAATATGTGATTGGGTTATTAAAATAGTTGATAACCCTATTTTTTTGAAGTACTATTTTCTCATTCAAACATAGAATAGTAAATAAAATACTCACTAATCCAAAACGTTGTTATTTGAGTAATACCTAGCGTTCATAGAAAAATTGTTCATAGTGTTCATAAGTTACATTTCGGGATACATTTGTTACATTCCGGAATGTATCTGTTATATTTCGTACACCTCTATGGATGTATAGACAGTTTTTCAATGGACACAAGATGTTTCTCTTGTTATTTTTCATTCACCCAGACATACTGCAATATATCCCTACAAACCAAGGTTCTAAATCGCGATTATAGCGTCATCGCGGCGGGTCTTCGGAAAAGCTATCGCCGCTATAGCGTGCTATAGCGGAAGCTATCATACGTAGCGTGTCCATTAATTTTATGATTTGTCTTATATTTTTGTATTAAATTTCGACATTACTAAGAATTCTATAAGAATTCTGTAGAGCAAATAATCAAAACAAAATAATTAATAAACTAATGTTTTTGCATTAAACTAGTACAAAGTCCAAGTTGCTATTCAAAATATCTGATATATGATTGTTTTCTATACAAAATGATCTAAACTGTCACAAGCTGTGTCATTTTCTGCACAAAAAAAGTCATTTCCTGGATTCATGCGCAAAAGAGTCATTAATCCTAAGTCATTTCCTACACAAAAGGTCCCTAATCATATTATCAACCCTATACAAAATATCATATATATCAGGTTTTACTCTAATTTCAAGTCAAACTATATATTATTCTATAGATTCTTCAGACACTTCATTATCTGTTGGCTCAGTATCAAACTTAACTGGCAGCTCATTATCCTCATCTTCTGAAAAAATATGTTTTGTAGCATAGCGCGCCATTTTGGCGCTATCACGCTATGCGCTATAGCGCACGCTATTTACGCTATAGCGGAAATAGCGCAACTTGCGCAGTGTTGGCCAATAGCATCGCATTTTGGGTCCAGAAAACGCTATAGCGCGCTATAGCGTCGCTATAGCGCGCTATTTAGAACATTGCTACAAACTATCAATTACCACTCTCTAATTTACCTATCAAACTTTTATGATCTAACAATACACCCAAAAACTCCAATATATATAAGAGAAATTATTGGTATCCCCTTATCTACACACCTTATTAATTAGCAACCCCACCATTATTTTTCCTTTCTGATCTTGTTTGCCATTTCTAGTAGATTTGAATTGAAATCTAAATCTGCGATTATCTTCTGCTTTTAGGGCTATTCACCCCCCTCTAGCACTGTAGTCGTAGGTTTCTCATATACAGTGTATATATTATACAAATAACTTGGGTACTAAATGTTTCCCTAAAAAAAAATGAGTTAATATTAAATTATTAATATAAGTATATATTCATTTAATACAAATACTAACACAATCGGTATCAATTTTAGTATTTTTTTTCATATTTATTGTATAAGTTCCCTAATAAAAAAAATAAATGATTTAGTATTTTTTTTTTCAATGTATATATTTTCAATGTAATATTCAGCATTTACTTGTGCATCAATTTATTGTATTATACTCTTTCCAACATCCCAATTGAATTTGCAATCTTGAAGTGGGAAAATATTGGAAAGTGTATATAAATTTAATGAATATCAATGAAACAGAAACAACTGCGTAAGGGATCTTTGGCAATTATATATTTTGGAAATTTTGATATTTGGAATATAAATAAATTTAGAAAGAAATCTTGAAAACAGGAAAATTGTTGCAGAATATGTATTATTGAACTTATAGGTTTATTTTGTTTAAATTTGAAGTAACTCGAATATTGTTTGATGGGTCATCCAAAATTCATGTAATTTTAAATTTGTTCAAGTTTTATCTACTTTTGATAGACTATCAAATATACTTAAATTTCTACAAAGTTTATATAAATTTACCGGTTTTTTCATCAACTTTTATCTTTTTGTATATATTTTTTCAGAATAAAGAAAATATTATCAAGATTGTCAGAGATTGAAATTCAAAGTTTATATAAATTTACCGGTTTTTTCATCAACTTTTATCTTTTTGTATATATTTTTTTTCAGAATAAAGAAAAACTATTATCAAGATTGTTAAAGATGGATAGTCAAGTAATTAGTGATGTCGTATATAATATACTAGTGAGGTACCCGCGCATTGCGGCGGCCATTATTAAGAAATCCGTCTATTTGTGTGGGCTATTTTAACTTTGATCGCCACAAACAAAAGAAATAATTCTAGCCTACTACTTACAATTTGTATTAATGTTAAAGCTTGATTTAAATATTGAACTATTTCAATAAAATTTAATAGAAGCATGTGAAATATAGATAGCCAAAGGAAGTTACTTTCAGTTTCCTTTTATAATTGACAGCCAAAGGAATTTTACTCAAAGAAGTTAAGAAAATAAATATAGCCACACACATTTGATTGCCACGTATTGTTGTCAATTAATTTGACTCACTAGGTTAAAAACATAGTAATTGACTTTCCTTATGCTGCCATGTATTCCCTCCGCTATTTTTTATCTTACGCATCGTTGTTTCATAAATATAACAATGTTATCTAATAGTTAAGTGTGATTTGTGAATTAATAAACTAATATAGTAATCGATGATACAAGTGATAGTTATCTGTGAAGCGCAAATATATATCCATAAAAGGACTAATGCTAAGGAGGTAGATGAACAGTTAATCGGACGGCTATCCAGCGCTATCAAGTTTCAACCGTCCGATCTCATCTCCTTTTGCGTCTTTTTTTTTACTGATCAAATATGGTGGCAGAGTGGCAGAGAAGATGTACAATAGCACATCTGCACATAGAGGTGGCAGATTCTCGGGTCGGGTCGGGTCGGGTCAGGTATCGAGTTGACGGCTGTCGGTATTTTTTTTGGGTCGGGTCGGGTATCGAGTTGACGTCTGCCGGCATTTTTTTCGGGTCGGGTCGGGTCGGGTCGGGCGGGTTTTTCGGGTTTGGTCGTTTTTGGTCAGATTTTGCACCTCTATTCCCGAGTCAGGGTCGGGTCAGTCTCACTTTCCCTGGAAGACGGGTCGGGTCGAGTTCGGGTCGGGTCGGGTCGGATTCGGGTCAATTTGACTTTCTCTGAAACTCGGGTCAGGTCGGGTTTCGGGTCGGGCAGATTTTTCGGGTCGGGTCAAAATGTCTGCACATGGGGTGAAAAGATCTTTTGTATTTTTTTTTTTTTATGAAGCATTTGTGCAGAGACATCAAATCGACTCAGCCTCACTTATATATGCTTGCTTCACGAAAGGTCACATAAAATATCCTCGGATTTTCACAAGTGCAAGCTGCTCACTATAAAAAAAAAACGAACGCACCAATCAAGTTGTTCCATGTGGTTTTTGCCTTTTGGAACTGAAGAACCAACTTCCATATGCTACTACAGTAAAAATTAATATATTAAAGATAGGGAATCGGGGATGAGTTTTTTTTTTTTTCCGGATGAACAGTACCGCCCCTCCTTTGAGTCGTCTGATCAAGATTTGATGGTTGTCATTCCTCCTGCTGATGTGTGCTGGCGTAAGCAACGTTAATATGCAATGATTTGGATAAAAGAAAGAAAGAAACACTGCAGGTATACTCACAGGGATCCAACAACATTTACTTAGATAAAGGTTTAATGGTAACCGCTCTAAAATTTTTTTATCCAAGTTCTTGCCGGTTCCTCATTTTCAGATGCAAATCATATACATATACATTTAGGGGTGTAAGTCCAATCCGTTTAATCCGTGGAACCTAACCGACCCGACTAACCCAACCCGAAAAATTACATATTTTGATTATAGTTGGTTAGATACGGATTAAATTTTGAGCAATCCGATAATTAAATTTTGGTTATGGATTTTGTAAAATATATTGGATAAAACCCGACCGACCATTTGTTTAGATTTTTTAAGATAATTTATATTATTCTAAATAAAGTCACAATATCTTTATATAAATGTAATGATTTTTTGGTATACTTAAATTTTTTAATTGAAACTTATTTTATTTTACTTTTATTTAGTGTATATTAATTTTTTTCATAATAACTTAGTTGCACTTTTATTTTATATAATTAATATCTTAAATTGAAATACACGAAACCCGCGAAACCCGACCACCAAAGTTGAAACCCGAATTGAATGGTTTTTATTATTCATTGGTTAGTTATGGATTGAAATTTTGTGCAACTCAACTACAATAATTTGGATTGCCAACTTATACGAAACTCGACCAACCCGACCTATTTACCCTATGTACATTAATTGGCTTTTCATGTCCTCTCAAATGCTTTGTCGTCTATTTACGAAACCATTATTTAATTATTTCCAAATATGTTTGGTTGCTGCGAAGCAGCAACAACGAAGCATCTAGTTACTTATTATTACGTGATGCATTCATTCTTATTGAGCTAAATGAATTATAAAAAAAAAAAAAGTTACAAAATTATTATTTATTTTAGAAGTATATATTCTTTGAGAAATTTAAGTACATACTATTGGACTCAGAAACTTGGAATTTTTTACAATTTCATGATATTAGAGGTGGAAAAATCTGACGTGACCCGAGTTTTAGGGAAAGTCAACCCAACCTGTCCCCGACCCTATACCCGACCCGTGATTTAGAGAAAGTCAAATTGACCTAAACCTGAACCCGACCTAACCCGAACCCAACCCGACCCGACCCAACTCGTGTTTCAGGGAAAGTCAGACTAACCCGAACCCGACCCAACCCGTGTTTCAGGGAAAGTCAGACTGACCCGACCTGAACTTGAACGACCCGAAACCGAGACGACCCGAGAATAGAGGTGCAAAATCTGACCAAACCCGAAAAATGTCGGCAGTCGTTAACCCGATACCCAATCCGACCCGACCCGACATTTTCATTTAGTCAAACTGACCCGAACCCAGACCTGACCCAACCTGACCCGACAATCTGCCATACCTCTACGATATTGATTGAATTATCAAAAAAAAAAAAAGCATACACACAGAAATTTTAGATTTTTCTATGCATATATTTTAAATTTAAACATCTAATTACTTTACGTTAAGAAATAAGATTCTCAATATGATTACCATTTTTATTGTACACATCCAAAAAATTGAAAAATATTTCTCCATTTCCAATTCTATCCGGGTGTTATTAAAAATAAATATTATGTAAAGCCCATCTTATAATATTTTTGTTGCAATATAATTTTATATTACTGATATTGTGTATTCTAAAATATTTGTACATATTATTTTTTTTATTAATAACTCAAAAAACTAAATTAGATATGGCGGAGCACGCACCATTGCTAGTGTTTACAAAGTTTTTAGAAAAAAATATTTGTAAACTATCAAGGTACGCGTAATACTAATATCCGGGCTATAAGAACAAACGATTATATATCAGTTACCATTAGAGTTAAATAATTGATAGCTAGTTGTCAGTGAATTAAATGCCAACAATTAAATTGACAGTTTCTGACTATGGCCATTAATACACAATACTCACTCATGGTACGCATTAATGCTCACTGATAATACTTATTGTACACAAAACACCCATTAAGATTTAAGACAATTAAAAATAAACAGCTAATAGGAGAAGATTATCCCACTTATTGTACGGATTCAAAAAACCTTAATGTTAAGGAAAACATAATCTAAAAGAGTCAATTAATATTTTCCATTCATTGCATTGACACCTACTATCAAGCTTTTTTTTTAAAAAAAAAAAAAAACAAAGAAATCCATTCACAATGATACCTATGTGCTAGCTTCTGATAATTAAGGTACAACATTGTGCTTATGCTTGTGGCGTCTCAGGGCACATGAGAGAGATTGATGACTGACTCTTGAACATACAGTCTGAGAAAACAGAATTTAGCATAAATGAACTTCACATTCGTGTGTAAACTTAAAGGAAATTAAATTTTGATCATGTCAAAGAATCATCATCATAAATTATAGCAATAAATAATGAGATATAGAATTTAAAAAGTTAGATAAATATTTTCTTTTCTTCTTTTTTTCTTGGCAAGAACTTGGGGGGCAAACAACTTACCTTAGAAACAACGGTGAAATGAATGCCTTGGTCTTTTTAATCTATGTTAATGATGCAATGAATGAGTAATTGAAAACAAAATCACTAAACCAAACAACAACACAAATATAAGTTCTAAGCTTGTACCAGGAAACCTATCACACACGGTACCAGTTCAAGTGCAGCAAAATTTAAGAAGCCAACCCCCAGCCCCAAATCGAGAATAGCTCCACATGCTCAACTCATCCCGACAGAACAAAACAAATTCAAAATAAGAGTACATTTAAATGTCAAGAAATCACCATACTATTTAAATGTCTTTATTGGTTGTTCAAATTCTAAGCACGTAGTTCTGATATGAGCTTAATACATAATTCCGATAACACTTTTGTATGTTTTAAATGTCAATAACAAAAGAAAAAGAGTTTAAAAAAAGAGTTATCTTATAACCAAGGGGTTCACAAGGCCCTTCCTCTGTAACAAATGTTGCAGTTCATTATATTTTTGCTGATACTGGCCTACACGTACACAGTGAAGCCCCAATCCTCACCCAGTACAGTTAAAGTAATCTCCTTTGTTAGACCATTACACTACTTACACTCATATTGGAAACCATCAAATTAACTAATGGCAATATGGCAAAGATAATTTTACCTGAACACCCCATTCGCAATGATTTAAACAAAATGTAATGCAACAAACAATTAACAAAATACTGATTGACATAAACATAATAGACATGGTAGGAAAGCAATAGTACCAGATTTCATTTCTATAACAATTATTGGCAAACCAGAATTAACATACCTGGACCAATATTAATAGAAATCAAGGAAGATAATCCGAGATTTCTGCAAAATTGAAAAAAAAAAAAAATCGAAGATGAATTACCTGATCAAGCAAATGTGAGAAAATATTATTGCTAGGACGTCGCTCCTTGAAAGAATCAGGTCAGGAAAATCGCATTCTGATGTCCAGCGACTCAACCTTGTGCCGGTCTGGCAGCTTCTTCTCCCACCTGATCAAGCAAATATTCGAAAGAATGAATCAGAACAATTATTTTCAGTCTCACAATGCAAAACTACTGTAAAAAATAACTAAAGTTAAAATGACATTACATAGTATTTCAATAAACATCAAAATTATTGGCAAGCACCTGTTGTTAACTTTACACATATTGAGCGAATTTTAACTAAATGTTTGCTTTCTCTATATGCAGTTAAACGAAAATCATTAAACTTGGAAAGGGTTATAATTATTTTATCTCTGTGGTGATCTCCAATTGTTCATCTATCTGGATTGATACCTCTTGAGCCTCTGCTATCTCTTTTCAGTGTGTAGTTGTGTACCAAAAAAAATGTGTAGGTTGTAAATAACTTATAATTAATCAAGAACTCATTTGATTTGCAATTAATCATTCTAATTAATTCCCCAATTTCATTCAAGATTAGATACCAAGAAGTAAAAAAACACGGTACCTTTCTTAGCATCAAACTCATCGGCGACTTCAGGGATCGGCCCGGACTGAAAAACCTTGGCGGGAGAGCCGCGAGCCAAATCATCGGGGTACCGTACGACAACAACCGGACAAATGCAGTGATGCACGCAGTAATCGCTGACGCACCCCAGCCTCCCCTTCGCATTCTTTCTGGATGCCCCGAACCCCTGGCTCCCCATGACGACCGTGTTGGGTCCCAATATCTCGATCTCGAGGCACAGCCTCTCCTTCATGTCGTGATCCTTCACCACATGGATCTTGAACGGGATCCCGGCATCGACCAGCGGCTGCGTGAGCTCCTGCGCCTTTGAAGCAGTAAATGAAAGCACGTGTTTTGAAAGTTATTTATGTTTATGATTAAATGTGTTTTTGATATGCATTTATGTTCCTTGAAATTTAATAATATCATTCCTTTAGAAGAATTCAGGAAGATGCTCTCGGTCCTGAATCATAGAACTCTAAAGATGGGATATGTATTTCTAAATTAGCTCATGATCTTGATAATTAAAGAGGAACATTAATTATCAATAAGATCATCACGTTGATAAAAGTATATTGTAGTTCTATAAATATAAAGTTTATCACTATGACATGAGTGTATAAAATGAGATGGATATTTTATACATTGAGCATGACCAATTTGAATGAAACATCATATGGATTGTGTTTTGTGTCATTGATGTTTCATTGTGTCTTTGAATCTACGATATGAGATATGTATATTTTTCACATGAGTAACACATGATGTGATTATCATTTAAACCCTATCAAGTTATAGGATAAAGTGATAGTTCGTTGTGTGAAACTTGTGCGGGAGAAATCTATGTGTCAACAGTATCATTGTCACTCAATATGAGTAGTGATATTACTGGGCCCCTTGGTAAAGTGGGATTATAATGCTAGCAATATAACTGGTGTCAGTTATAATTATAGTTCACTTATAGAGACCAAGAAAAGGAATGCAGTGCAAAAATGACACGTTCCTATTTTGCACAGCATTTAGAATATCACATGACAAGGATAGACACAATATTAGTGGATTTGGCAAAGTAATGTGCGGCATTATTTATGTCATTTGAAGGACTATATGTAGTGATAGAACCTCTGTAGTCAATTGATATAGACTAGTTATATCATAACTTCAACATGACATAAATCCCTAAACGGTCACACCAAATGAATAATAAACAACTAGGTTCTATATCTTATAGATTATTTCATGGTTGAAATAATAAGGATAAGATATTAGAATTAACTTTCTAAAGTTACTTTGTAAAGTAATTAAATGGAATTATGGTGTGGAAATGCAGGTCGCACCAGAACCTGTTCCGTTATAACGCAACAGAGTGTTGCGTTATAACGCAACAGGACCTGGTGCAGGTCCTCTTCTAGTCTGTTGCGTTATAACGCAACAAGGGGTTGCATTATAACGCAACAAGGGGTTGCATTATAACGCAACCTGGTCCAGAGGCGGTCCAGAGGCGGTTTTAGGGTTTTCTGATCTTGGCCTATATATAGGCGATCAGATTAAAACCCTAACATCTGAAATAGAAGTTATTTTTCTGCCTCCTTTCTTCCTCCATTGTTCTTCTCATGTGTTGAGAATTAAAGAACAATTAATTCCATTAATTCCATTAGAGAGTGCAAGGATTGAGTGTTCATCTATCTAGAACACCGATCGCAAGTTGTTTGAAGATTCAAGGTGAACTAAGGGCTCTTCCGCACCGCTGCCACACCTTGAAGTCAATCGATTTAGCGAGCACAATCATGTGGAAGAGGAGAGGAAGAACAAGCAACGAAGCGAAGCCAACCGCCTTGTCATATTCCGCGCAAAGCAAGGTATAATTCTTATGTCATCTTTGTGAATTAATTAGAGTTTAATTAATTGAAAAGATGATTGGATTGCATGTGTTCTCCCATGCAATCATGATAGAATTATTTTGTGTAATATGTTAGAATTACATGTGTTCTCCCATGTAATTAGATGTTTGATTGTTACATTAACAAAGATCATTCAGTATAGTTATGAACTTGGGGTTAAAAATTTTAAAATTCAACCCTAGGCTATACATGAAATCCCAACAGTGGTATCAGAGCTTTTGGTTCTGTTTTTGTGACAATTTGGGCTATTTATTCGTGCCAATTGCGGTACGGGGTTTTGGTAATCCATCTCTTAAGTTTTCAGTTTCAGAAATTGCTGTTTTGATGTGATTTTTGGTATTAAATACTTAAAACGAATTTTTGATGAGCATTTTTGAGAAAGAAAAAAATTTCTACATCAGTTTGAGATGTATGAAGGAGTTTTCCAAAATAAAACAAGGGTTTTAGACTGTTTTAATTGGTGAATCAAAAATGACAAAACTGACTGTTTTCTGGTCTGTTCCAGATTCAGTTTCTGTTTTGTTGCATCTTCAAAAATCCATAACTAATTACTCATTTGTTGGATTTGGGCAAATAAAATACCATTGGAAAGCTTAGAAAGTTAGCTTTCTGGCAATATATATTTTGCACATTAGTTTCTATCAGGTTTAACCAGTAAAATTGAAAACACAGAAACTGGTACGTTCTGTTTTCCAGAATTCCAGTACCAGTTTGTTTTAATCATAACTTTTGAACCATAAGTCCAATTGGAGTGAATTTTGATTTGACAGTTAGATTTGAAAGTCTAGTTTTCAGGAAAATTATTTTCAAAATTTTGCAGTTAACAGACAGGAACGGTTTTTATTAAACATTGACAGATGCGCAGAACTGAAACCTTGGAATTATCGGTTTCAAGCATCTTGTGTTTTAAAAACTTAAAATATTTTAAAATTTAACAAATAGCAGTAAAAGTAAGTATTTAATAAGAGTTAAACTGAAAGTTAGAAATTCAAAAATCATTTTTGGGATTTAAATGATTTTGAGATGAACTTAATTAAGAGATGAAGGCTTAACCGAAATATAAATTAAATAGTATGAACATGCATATTATACTTGCGTTGGCTAACTTTGTTTTGTAGGAGGATTGTGGGTTAGTATGGCCCAAGATTCAATGCCTTGTGTGTTGTAATATGTATGAATGATGTGATGTTATGTAAGCGGCCTTTGGTGCCCCTAATTATTAATATGCGGCCTTTGGTGCCCCTTAATTAGTTTTGTGTATAAGATCATTCATAGGCTTGCATGCCACTTAGGGTTTCCTAGTTTATTTTCTTTTAGGTTCTATAAATATTTTAGTTTAGAATAGAAAGAAAATGGGTGGGCCTTGTAGCATAAGAACAGATACACTCAAGATGAAGTGAATCAGGCTACAAGAATGCAAGCGGAGGCCATACAACCCACACTTGATTGTTTGTGAATATTTATGATGATTGTGATTGTTTATGATAGGTATTGTTTGTGATGTGACATGATCTACCAAACTAACAGTCATAAATAATATTTACAAATTAAAATGTCCATGAAAAACATAAGAGTACTTTCCTTCTCATTTTATCCACCTTACACTAGTAGTCAGAAAAATCGTGATCGTGATCCAGCTATTAGAAATCGTGGAACATTCGTGCATATGTCATTAGGCCAAAAGTGAGTAGGGACTGTGTGATCATTTTCTTGCTCATTATGTGGGAATGACATGTTCATGTTTGTTGACCAATAAAGTGAGTTTTCTTATGAAGATCTCAAGATGTAGGCTTGGGGTTTGGGAAAGAGAGTTTCATTAAAAAGGCATGTTTTATACATTCTTAATGGAAACGGCAAGAGTCATAAAAGTAAGTTCATGAGGAACTTAAAGGTTATGATTGGTAATCTAGCTACCTACCTGATCGAGTAATTTGAGTGATCTCAATTATTTGAGAGGGATCTTGAGCGAATAACAAAACGGACAAAATTATTTTGTTAGTACATATTCCTGTGTGTCATGAACATAACTAATGCCTACCCTTTTTTTTAATATTTTTTTAGCAAAATGTCTTCACTTCCTAATTTTCTGCGTTCAATGGTCGAAAAGTCCCCACTTGCCAACGACGGCTCAAACTATTCTGATTGGTACCTCAAACTCTGCATCGTGTTGAGGCTAGAGGACTTACTGCAGATACTGGATGACCAAGAACCAGTACCTGCTGAGCCGTCCAAACCAACCGAGGCTGAAAAGGAGGCTCAGAAAAGGTGGAAGGAACAGGAAAAGATAGTTCAGGCACTGATCTTGGCCACTATAGGCGATCAGTTGCAAAGAAAGTTCATCAATCACTCTGCTAAGGAGATTATGAGTGAACTAGCGAAACTATTCACAAATAGTGCTCGTAAGGAGCGCTATAGGACCACCATCGCACTCACAAGGTGCAAGATGGTGGAAGGTGAATCTGTCTCGATGCATTTTCTGAAAATGCAGACCTATCTAGAGAAATTGGAGAAAATGAAGACCCCAATGCCTGAAGAGCTTGCCGAGAACCTTGTCTTAGGCTCGCTACCTGTGTCCTACAAGAGTTTTGTCTCGCTGCACCACATGCGAGAGAAACCCATGAGTTTGAGCGAGCTCCACAATGCGCTCAAGACATTTGAGGCAGATAACGGTAAGACGAAGGAAAGTTCCGTCTTAGCTGTGGCATCGTCTAGCAAGAAGGTTGCCAAGAAAGGCAACAAGAAAAACAAGATTGAGAAGACGCAGTCCTCTCTAAAGGGCAAGAGTGGAGGCAACACCTCTAAGGGAAGCACGAAGAACTCCCCGAGTTCTGACACTGAATGCTTCTATTGCCATGAGAAAGGACATTTCAAAATGAATTGCCCCAAGTATAAGCGTGACTTGGATGCAGGCAAGGTTGAAAAGAAGCGTCACAAAGGTATACTTGTTATTGAGTTAAATTTAAATATAGCCACATCTATTCAGGACTGGGTATGTGATACCGGTTCATGTGCTCACTTAGTCTCTAATGTGCAGGCACTAAGGAATAGAAGATCACTAAAAAAGGGTGATGTCGTTTTGAAGGTAGGAAATGGAGCCTACATTTCAGCGGTGGCTGTTGGCAGCCTCGACCTTCATTTATCTAGTGGCTTAGTTTTAAATTTAAAGAATGTTTATTATGTTCCTTCAGTATTTAGAAACATTATCTCTGTATCATGTTTGGATGCAGAAGGCTTTGATTTTAAGATACGTAACTCTTGTATGGTTATTAGGAAGGGCAATATCTTTTATGCAAATGCTTTCGTTTCTAATGGTTTGTATTTGCTTGATACAAAAGATGATAAACAATTGTTAAATATCAATAACAAGAGGCTCAAGACGTCTCAAAATGTAGAGACTCTCTTATGGCACCATCGCCTGGGTCATATAAATAAGAGACGCATGAAGAAATTGCAACAAACGAATCTACTTGATTCATTTGGAGACACAGCAATTGGGACATGCGAATCTTGTTTAACTGGAAAAATGACCAAATCACCATTCAAGAAGAAAGGTGAAAGGGCAAAAGATTTGTTGGAATTGATACATTCAGATGTATGTGGTCCAATAAGTTCGAGTGCAAGAGATGGTTATAGGTACTTCATCACTTTCACTGATGACCATAGCCGCTATGGCTATGTCTATCTTATGAGACATAAGAGTGAAGCCTTTGACAAGTTCAAAGAATACAAGAATGAAGTAGAGAACCAACTAGATAAGAGAATTAAAACTCTACGAACAGATCGTGGAGGAGAATACTTGAGTAATGAGTTTAGCACATACTTGAAAGAGTGTGGTATTGTTCCACAACTGACGCCTCCTGGAACACCGCAGTGGAATGGTGTTTCAGAAAGGAGGAACAGGATCTTGCTAGACATGGTTCGTTCAATGATGTGCCAAACTGAACTACCTGTGTACTTTTGGGGTTATGCGCTCCAAACAGCTGCTCATACACTGAACATTGTTCCATCAAAATCTGTAGAGAGAACTCCACATGAGTTGTGGATGGGCAGTCTGCCCAGTCTCACTTATCTAAGGATTTGGGGTTGTGAAGCATACGTCAACCATATGAAGACAACCAAGTTACAACCAAAAGCGGATAAGTGCTTCTTCATTGGATACCCTAAGGAAACAAAAGGGTATAGCTTTTGGCACAAGCTTACGAATACAATAGTCGTAAAGAAGGGTGCAGTATTCTTAGAGAAAGAGTTTCTCGAAAGAATCAAAAGCAATGACAGTAGAGTGATACTTGAAGAAATTCAAGAAGACCTACAAAGTGATCATGAGATAAATGATGATCCTTTAATGTCATATAGACCTCCTGTGGTTAGTGGGAGTAGAGCTTCACATGTCGAAGAGACTCAAACTACACCTCCACCAGTTGTTCAAGCAACTCAGGTTGAGGATGAACCAATTCAACAAGAAATTGTTGAAGAAGTTCAAACTCAAGAGGAATTGCAAGAACAAGGAGTAGTCAGGAGATCATTAAGGGAAAGGAGAAGACCCGACTTTTATATGGGTCTTCATCAGATCTTAGTAGTAGATACTGAGGATCCCCTTACATATGAAGAAGCTATACAGAGAACAGACTCCAAAGCATGGCAAGAAGCCATGGAATCCGAAATACAGTCCATGTACGACAATAAAGTCTGGACTATGGTAGACCTTCCTAATGAAAAGAGACCCATTCAGTGCAAATGGATTTTCAAAAGGAAGATGGATTTGAATGTAAACATGACAACCTACAAGGCAAGACTTGTAGCAAAAGGTTTCAGTCAGATTCATGGGATCGATTATGATGAAACTTTTTCGCCGGTTGCTATGTTTAAGTCAATTCGGATTATGCTTGCTATTGCTGCATTTCATGATTATGAAATATGGCAGATGGATGTCAAAACCGCCTTCCTTAATGGAAAGTTAGAAGAGGAAGTATATATGGTACAACCTCGAGGTTTTGAAGATACATCCAATAGCAAGAAGGTATGCAAGCTTCAAAGGGCCATTTATGGGTTGAAGCAAGCATCAAGGAGTTGGAACAAACGCTTTGATGAAGAGGTAAAATCTCTTGGATTCATTCAAAGCATGGAAGAACCTTGTGTATATAAGAAGGTCAGTGGGAGCAAAGTACAGTTTCTTGTTCTATATGTCGATGACATATTACTCATGGGGAATGAGATAAGTTTGATGGAGCAAACAAAGAACTCATTGAAAACAATCTTTTCAATGAAGGATATGGGCGAGGCCAAATATATCTTAGGGATCAAGATATATAGAGATAGGTCTCGAAGGCTCATTGGTCTGAGTCAATGCGTGTACATTGACAAGATCTTAGAAAGGTTCCATATGGAAAAGTCTAAGAAAGGGTCAGTACCAATGAGTACGTCTGTGCAGCTTAGCAAATCTCAATGTGCAGCGACGCTTGAGGAAATAGAGTACATGAAGGATGTGCCTTATGCTTCAGCCATATGCTCAATCATGTATGCTATGACTTGCACTAGACCAGATGTCTCATATGCTCTAAGCATGACAAGTCGTCATCAAGCTTCACCAGGTCCAGAGCACTGGAAAGCAGTCAAGAACATTCTTAGGTACCTTAACAGGACTAAGAATAGAGTTCTTGTCTATGGTGGTCAAACAGATCTCATCGCAGAGGGTTACACCGATGCGAGTTTCATGACCGACCCGGATGATAGAAGATCCCAATCCGGATATGTCTTTCTTCTGAATAATGGTGCTGTGAGCTGGCGTAGTTGGAAGCAGTCATCTACGGCCGACTCGACCACTTCAGCAGAAGTTATGGCAGCAGCAGAAGCAAGTAAGGAAGGAGTTTGGATCAAGAAGTTCCTTGAGGAGTTGGGCGTTGTCCCATCTAGTCAAGGACCTTTGGAGCTGTTTTGTGATAATAGTGCATCTATTTCACAAATCAAGGAGCCAAGATCACATCACAAGACAAAGTACATGGACAGGAAGTACTTTGTCACTCGAGACTTGATAGAAGAAGGCAAGATTGCACTAAAATGGGTAGATACAAACAGCAACACAGCTGATCCTTTCACTAAGCCGTTATCACATGCTAAGAGTCAGGTCCACTTTGAGTCTATGGGTCTGCGAGACTATGGACAGTGGCCAGAGGATTGACTTATCTCTTTTTGTTTTGTTTTCTTACATATGTTATGTAACTTTAAAAACAAGTGGGAGATTGAAAGGATGTGTTTTGAAAGTTATTTATGTTCATGATTAAATGTGTTTTTGATATGCATTTATGTTCCTTGAAATTTAATAATATCATTCCTTTAGAAGAATTCAGGAAGATGCTCTCGGTCCTGAATCATAGAACTCTAAAGATGGGATATGTATTTCTAAATTAGCTCATGATCTTGATAATTAAAGAGGAACATTAATTATCAATAAGATCATCACGTTGATAAAAGTATATTGTAGTTCTATAAATATAAAGTTTATCACTATGACATGAGTGTATAAAATGAGATGGATATTTTATACATTGAGCATGACCAATTTGAATGAAACATCATATGGATTGTGTTTTGTGTCATTGATGTTTCATTGTGTCTTTGAATCTACGATATGAGATATGTATATTTTTCACATGAGTAACACATGATGTGATTATCATTTAAACCCTATCAAGTTATAGGATAAAGTGATAGTTCGTTGTGTGAAACTTGTGCGGGAGAAATCTATGTGTCAACAGTATCATTGTCACTCAATATGAGTAGTGATATTACTGGGCCCCTTGGTAAAGTGGGATTATAATGCTAGCAATATAACTGGTGTCAGTTATAATTATAGTTCACTTATAGAGACCAAGAAAAGGAATGCAGTGCAAAAATGACACGTTCCTATTTTGCACAGCATTCAGAATATCACATGACAAGGATAGACACAATATTAGTGGATTTGGCAAAGTAATGTGCGGCATTATTTATGTCATTTGAAGGACTATATGTAGTGATAGAACCTCTGTAGTCAATTGATATAGACTAGTTATATCATAACTTCAACATGACATAAATCCCTAAACGGTCACACCAAATGAATAAGAAACAACTAGGTTCTATATCTTATAGATTATTTCATGGTTGAAATAATAAGGATAAGTGATACGCGTGGAATGTATAGGCTTTTACCCTAAATAATACAATCAATCGCAAGCGTACGATATTATGCAATATAGTCGGGATCGTATCCACAGGGACGGTACTAAATTTAGACAGATCTTTGTTCACAATTCTAATCCTAAAAGTAACCGATTCGTAACCAATTTTGGGGGGGTTTGTTTGAAGTTGGTTTGTTCCTAAATTATTAAAAAGCAGTAAAAGACTCTAAAACAATTATGAGACAAACGTTCCTAGGGTTTTCAGAATCAGTTTGATGTTTGGACTAACTGCCTGCGTTCCGCACCCGAGAGGGTGCGAACCGCAAGATGTACAAATTTGTGGTTCTCTGTATGTTCCTTGCTTGGTATGGTTCGCACCTGTCACCAATGCGATCCGCAGGGAACAGATCAGAGTCAGTTCAAGCTCAGTTTCTATTGTTGATCAAAGTTACCGATCCCCAACTAACCCAAAGCAATTACAAGTCCCTCAACTCTCGTTTGTTGGCACTTTTAAATACTTTTAGATCAATTCGAAATCTTTAGATTATCTCTAACCTAAACCCAATTTGCTTTCGATCACAGGTACGGTTTAACTCACGTTATAACCACAACTTCTCCTCTCGGATACAATTGGACAACAAGTTATCTACCCAAATAGTGCAAGTATTGAATCTCTATCAATTGACGTTAAGTTTTCCAACTAGACTATGCCCAATCCACAGGTCTATCAAAATAGGGTGAACTACTACAAGTGCACTCTCATGCAATTAGCAATTCTGGCCTAAGAAGATATAAATCTACCAACTAGATACGAACATACATCCACAGGATCATATCAAAGAACAAGAAAACAATTCAAGCACAATTATGAATAAGCTCAAAGCAAATATGAAAATAACTTCAATGCATAAACGTTAAAAGCAAGTATTCAATTAATCCATACATACAAACATCATCCTAAACCCCAAGAACAAAGGCGACTACTCACGCCTTGACATGACTAAACAACAAAATAAAATAAGGGAAAAGAAAGAACCGATCGAGCTTAGGAATAGGCGAGTAACCAACTCCTTCACCTTGGCGGTGATGAACTCCTCCCTTCACAAAACTAGACTCTCAACTAAACAATGACTATTGACTAAACTAATCTCAACACATGAGACCTACACAAGACTTGACAAGATCAAGATACTATGAGATGATATGAGATGTGAGATGATGGATATGAGAGCACCCCAAGGGGTCTCTTTTATAGTAGAAGATGTCTCAAATTTAGGCGTCTGACTTCTGGTTTCTTGGGGCGCAATTAAGGGAAAATTCCCAAAGGAGATCGCCAGAAATAGCACACACCAGAAAATAGGTGTTCTGTTATGTTTTGAACTGTCTGCGTTCCGCAAATAGGAAAGTACGGTCCGCAAATAGAAGTCCAAAGAGAGCTCGGCCTTGAAATAGCATTTCTGTCGCTTAAATTGGCTCTCTGCGCGTTTCCTTGATTTAGATATGGCGGTTGTGAGCTGGCATGACATGAAAACAGAAGTTCTATTCTTGATTACGGTCCGCAAATAGGGGGTTGCGGTCCGTAAATAGATGTTCCTTTGTGCTCCTTCGCCTATTTTTGCTCCTTGCTCCAATTTTAGTCCGTAATAGCTCTAAAAGCTTCGTTTACCTGAAAATAGGACCAAAACACAGAAGTAACTTGATTCTAGACAATCTTCTATTAAAATGCAAATGAACTTAGGATTTTAGGTGCAAATATAGGTGCAAGTCTGGTTAATATGCATATATGAAATAGGTGCATCAAATCTCCCCAAGCTCAAACCCTTGCTTGTCCTCAAGCAATTACTTAAACCTAAGAACAGACTGTACCTAGACTCATTCCCAAATTCCCAAGTAATGCAAATGAAAGATTTTGTGTTTATGTTTAACTCAAGATTTATGAACAAGTTTAAACTAAGCTTTATCAACAATTGGGAAAAATTACTTCATAAGACATGTGTTATAATAAGTAACCAAGACGAGCGACTCTTGTTCCATGAAACAAATAAGACAATTGTACTTTTTCGGACCTAGATCTTTCAATCAAACTACAAAGTGGTTATTTAAGCTTTGCTCATCCCACGTGAACAACTTTCTCGTTCTATTCTACTCCATAGACTTTGAAATGCCTTATTTTATTTGTTTTTGGGAAATGAAGCTCGAATCAGTTCGGATGAAAAATTAAAGGGTACACAACTCCGAACTGAACGCAACTCCAACATTTTGTGAATTTGAGACATTCTAGAATCCAATCAATCCGGATAGAAAAATAAAAGGTACACTCGTCCGAATCAACCGCGATCCTGAAAGCCTCTTATTTGATTTGATTTTCCGCTGCCCAAGACTTATCTCGTCATTTATGAACATTTACGGATTTAATTATTTTTATTTGACATTCAAGCTATGACATTCCACTTTGCCAGACCCATGTTCACGTGAAATCAACAAAACCAAAAGAATTTCCTTTTTCATTCTCAATCAGATTTTCGGTTTGCTACTTTTTCCAATAAATTCTTACTCAATTCAAGTAACTAGCCACTTCAGAACAAGAATTACCGACTATAACAAATATCTCATGAAGTTATCCTACTCAATTTTTAATAAAACAAAATTCAAAAACACCCAAAAATCTTGAATTTAACACCTACTCAAAATTTTTCATAAATGCAATGCATGAAAATTCGAAAAATTGGACTAAAAAATGCATGGACTCTACAATCAAGTTTACTCTATTCTCCAATCAAGTTTACTCTATTCTCCCTCCCCAAGCTAATCCTTGCGCTGCCCTCAGTGCTTAGAACTTAGATATGGAAATAAATGAGAGAAAGAAAGAATACGACCTGATGGACTAGCTATGCTCCGTAGACGTCATGGAGACTCCCCAAGCTCAATCGAACTATGCCTTTCTTTTGTCTGAAACAGGGATCTGTCAGAGCTTACTGCGGAACGCAATCTGCAGCTTGCGGAACGCAGGTAGATGCCAGCGCCTCGTTTCTTCGTGATTTCGAGCTCTGATTCTTCATGATTCCTTGGGTTGACTCCTGGGACTACAAAAACAAAACTAAACATACCTTATGCAATATTATGATGAACTTGTTTGTATGGACTAATTAATACTATCTAAACTAACCTAAACTAACTTAAACTACTTTATTTTGTGCTTGGGTTGCCTCCCGAGAAGCGCTACGTTTTAGGTCCCGAGCTCGACCCCTAAACTACCTAAATTATTAAAGAAAATACCTGACCTGACGCCAAGCTATGCGCGGTGGGGACCTGTCTGTCTCGTACCTGGTTACACCTTCCTGCGGACCGTGCCTGGTTGAGTACGAACCGCAGTCAGTTGCTGTGACTGAGTGCGGAACAGATGGTTCTGCTTGCGTCTGAAAAATCGACTGTCTGTCTGGAGGTTCAGCATGGTGCGGAACGCATGTGGTGAGCTGCGAACCGCAGTATGTGTCATCTGCTGCTTCTTCTGTCTTGGGCTGAAGTGTCAGTTGTGTCTCAGCCCTTCCTCCTTCCTTATGCGGAACGCATGTAGTGAGCTGCGAACCGCGTGATGCATGTACCAACTGATCCTGCAGAGGAGACTCGTCATCTTCTCGCACCTCATGGACTCCATCCTCGATAACGTCCAATCGGCAGCAGTCTTCGGAATAGTCGGGGTATTGCATCGCTTCTTCAACTTGGAATTGAACCTTGTCATTTCCAACGTACATCGTCAACGTGCCATCTCGTGTGTTGATAACGGTACCGGCGGTTCTTAAGAAAGGTCGCCCTAAGATGATCGGCACATGCTTGTCTTCCTTCATGTCTATCACAACAAAATCTCCAGGAACAAAAAATTGCCCAACTCGAACGGGTATGTCTTCAACAATGCCCAACGGCTTGCGCGTGGTGGTATCGGCAAGTTGGATCGTCATGCGAGTCGGTTTAAGATCTCCAACTCCGATTCTTTGAAACACCGTGTAAGGCATGAGACTCACGCTTGCACCCAAATCGCATAGTGCTTTCTTTATGTTAGCCTTCCCGATAGTGCATGGGATTGTGAATTTGCCCGGATCCCCAAGTTTAGGAGGTAACTCACGACTTATGACTGCGCTTACTTCATGATTGAGTTGTATCCTCTTGCAATCTTTGAGACTCCTCTTGTTGGACAAGATGTCTTTCAAGAACTTGGCGTATGAAGGCATTTGCATGAGAGCGTCGGTGAATGGAATTGAGATTGTGAGTTGTTTTAGTACCTCCATAAACTTGGAAAATTGCTCATCCAATCGATGTTTGGCGAGTCTTTGTGGAAAAGGAACAGGCGGCTGATAAGGCAGTGGTGTCTCTGTTGCTTTGCCTTTGTCCTTTGCTGAGGTGGCACGTGAAACAGGATTGGTATTCTGGTCAGTTTTGTCTTCTGTTTCATCATCCTGCGGACTGTACTCTCGTGAGTGCGGACCGCAAGCTGTGTCGGTTGGGCCTGACTGCTTCGGTCGCGAAGTCGGTTGGGTCGTGCTCTTCTCTGTTTCTGCTAACCGAGGGATGTGCGGACCGTGTACAGAAGGGTGTGGTTCGCACTCTGCTCTGTCTGAAGCGGTTTTCGTAGTTTTCTGAGCGGTTTCGGCGTCAGCTGGTCTCTTGATACTCAGGTCAGGTTCCTCTGGCATTGGAGGGTCTGTGTATTGTGTGCCGCTCCTCAAGATATGTATAGCCTTTACTTCGCCGTTTGGATTAATCGGTTGACTCGGAAGCTTACCCGTGCCCGTCGAGCTTATGCTCGCATTAGTGTCTCCTCCCGCTAGTCTAGCCAACTTCTCATTCATGGCTTGCATTTGTTCAAAGATCATTTGATTCATCTTGATTTGCTCTTGCATGAAGGTGTTGACCTCAGGTGGTACGTGTGGTTCTTGTTGGGGATGCGTGTTTGGGTGTCGGTATAAGTTGTTCGGCGGGGTATTGCGATTCTGGTTTTGGTTTTGGAAGTGGTTGTTGCTGTAGAAGTTACGGTTTCCACTTCCTTGACCTGGTTGATACTGGGTCCCTTGGTTCTGATACCTCTGAGGAGGGGTGTACGACTGTGCGAACGGAGGCTTTGGGTAGAAGGGTGGCTCATTGTTGATCGAGTTAACTTGTCCTCCAACCTCGGGTTGACGCAAGGGGCAGTTTTCGTAGTCATGAGATTCTCCACAAAGAGTACAAGATTGGACTTACACGGCATTAGTGGTGGCCTTTTGCTTGTCAACTTGTAATTGAAGGGCGTCTAGTTTAGCTTGCATCAAAGCGAGTTGATCGACTTCATAACGTCCCTTTTGACCTCTGATTTGCTCACAGTTGGACCATTGTTGTTGCTTTGCCAACTTGTCAAATAACTCCAAGATTTCATGTGGCTCATTGTCAATGATAGACCCACCTGCACCATAATCAACCAAAACACGACTTTGTGAAGTTAAACCATCATAAAATGCATCAACCAACATCCAATCAGTAAAGTTATGGTGAGGACAAGATTGTCTCAATTGGTTAAATCTATCCCAAGCATCGCTCAATGATTCATCATACCCTTGTTTGAAAGATGAAATTTGTGCCCTAACTTTAGCAGTTCTCCTAACAGGGTAGTATTTTTCAATGAATTGTTTGGATAATTCGGCCCAGGTACCAATTGAGCCTGTGGGAAGAGAATTAAACCATGTTCGTGCTCTGTCTCGTAGGGAGAACGGAAACAGAGCCAGTCGGACGTAATCTGGACTTGCCATAATGTTCTTTACGGTTCTGCAACATTGGAGAAAGTTGTTGATGTGATCGTGTGGGTTCTCCGACTCCAAGCCGTGAAAACAACTTTGTTGGATGAGATTGACTACCCCTGAGCCAAAGTTAGGAGGATCCCCAACTATGTCAGGAAGTACTATAGGTCCTTGTGCATCGTCAACTTTGGGGATGTGGAAATCCCTTAGAGTACGTGGCATGTGACGCTGTGCTTCTTCTTCTTCCTCTCTCCTTTGTCTTGCTTCCCGCTGTAGTCGTTCGACCTCTGTCTGAAGCCTTTGCCTTTCGGTAGCAGCTTCTTGCAATGCAAGCCTTGTTGCTTCGTCTGCCATGTCTTGCGGACCGTGAGCAGTGGAGTGCGGACCGCAGGAAGAGTCTCTGATCGACAGCTGCTGGAAAGTTGTGGTCAGGTCGGTCGGAACTGAGGTTGGGGTGTCTTCTGGTTGTAGTCTCGGATATTGAACACCACTTCTCAGCTTGTAGTCACCAACCGGCGGTAGTCGGTCCAGCTTCTGTCACCTGTAACAAAAGAAAAAGAAAACTAGAAAAAAGGGGGTTAGAAATAGAAAAGAAAATAAAGAAAAGTCTAGAAATAGTGTTGCCGTCCCCGGCAACGGCGCCAAAAAGCTTGATACGCGTGGAATGTATAGGCTTTTACCCTAAATAATACAATCAATCGCAAGCGTACGATATTATGCAATATAGTCGGGATCGTATCCACAGGGACGGTACTAAATTTAGACAGATCTTTGTTCACAATTCTAATCCTAAAAGTAACCGATTCGTAACCAATTTTGGGGGGGTTTGTTTGAAGTTGGTTTGTTCCTAAATTATTAAAAAGCAGTAAAAGACTCTAAAACAATTATGAGACAAACGTTCATAGGGTTTTCAGAATCAGTTTGATGTTTGGACTAACTGCCTGCGTTCCGCACCCGAGAGGGTGCGAACCGCAAGATGTACAAATTTGTGGTTCTCTGTCTGTTCCTTGCTTGGTATGGTTCGCACCTGTCACCAATGCGATCCGCAGGGAACAGATCAGAGTCAGTTCAAGCTCAGTTTCTATTGTTGATCAAAGTTACCGATCCCCAACTAACCCAAAGCAATTACAAGTCCCTCAACTCTCGTTTGTTGGCACTTTTAAATACTTTTAGATCAATTCGAAATCTTTAGATTATCTCTAACCTAAACCCAATTTGCTTTCGATCACAGGTACGGTTTAACTCACGTTATAACCACAACTTCTCCTCTCGGATACAATTGGACAACAAGTTATCTACCCAAATAGTGCAAGTATTGAATCTCTATCAATTGACGTTAAGTTTTCCAACTAGACTATGCCCAATCCACAGGTCTATCAAAATAGGGTGAACTACTACAAGTGCACTCTCATGCAATTAGCAATTCTGGCCTAAGAAGATATAAATCTACCAACTAGATACGAACATACATCCACAGGATCATATCAAAGAACAAGAAAACAATTCAAGCACAATTATGAATAAGCTCAAAGCAAATATGAAAATAACTTCAATGCATAAACGTTAAAAGCAAGTATTCAATTAATCCATACATACAAACATCATCCTAAACCCCAAGAACAAAGGCGACTACTCACGCCTTGACATGACTAAACAACAAAATAAAATAAGGGAAAAGAAAGAACCGATCGAGCTTAGGAATAGGCGAGTAACCAACTCCTTCACCTTGGCGGTGATGAACTCCTCCCTTCACAAAACTAGACTCTCAACTAAACAATGACTATTGACTAAACTAATCTCAACACATGAGACCTACACAAGACTTGACAAGATCAAGATACTATGAGATGATATGAGATGTGAGATGATGGATATGAGAGCACCCCAAGGGGTCTCTTTTATAGTAGAAGATGTCTCAAATTTAGGCGTCTGACTTCTGGTTTCTTGGGGCGCAATTAAGGGAAAATTCCCAAAGGAGATCGCCAGAAATAGCACACACCAGAAAATAGGTGTTCTGTTATGTTTTGAACTGTCTGCGTTCCGCAAATAGGAAAGTACGGTCCGCAAATAGAAGTCCAAAGAGAGCTCGGCCTTGAAATAGCATTTCTGTCGCTTAAATTGGCTCTCTGCGCGTTTCCTTGATTTAGATATGGCGGTTGTGAGCTGGCATGACATGAAAACAGAAGTTCTATTCTTGATTACGGTCCGCAAATAGGGGGTTGCGGTCCGTAAATAGATGTTCCTTTGTGCTCCTTCGCCTATTTTTGCTCCTTGCTCCAATTTTAGTCCGTAATAGCTCTAAAAGCTTCGTTTACCTAAAAATAGGACCAAAACACAGAAGTAACTTGATTCTAGACAATCTTCTATTAAAATGCAAATGAACTTAGGATTTTAGGTGCAAATATAGGTGCAAGTCTGGTTAATATGCATATATGAAATAGGTGCATCAATAAGATATTAGAATTAAATTTCTAAAGTTACTTTGTAAAGTAATTAAATGGAATTATGGTGTGGAAATGCAGGTCGCACCAGAACCTGTTCCGTTATAACGCAATAGAGTGTTGCGTTATAACGCAACAGGACCTGGTGCAGGTCCTCTTCTGGTCTGTTGCGTTATAACGCAACAAGGGGTTGCGTTATAACGCAACCTAGTCCAGACGCGGTCCAGAGGCGGTTTTAGGGTTTTCTGATCTTGGCCTATATATAGGCGATCAGATTAAAACCCTAACATCTGAAATAGAAGTTATTTTTCTGCCTCCTTTCTTCCTCCATTGTTCTTCTCATGTGTTGAGAATTAAAGAACAATTAATTCCATTAATTCCATTAGAGAGTGCAAGGATTGAGTGTTCATCTATCTAGAACACCGATCGCAAGTTGTTTGAAGATTCAAGGTGAACTAAGGGCTCTTCCGCACCGCTGCCACGCCTTGAAGTCAATCGATTTAGCGAGCACAATCACGTGGAAGAGGAGAGGAAGAACAAGCAACGAAGCGAAGCCAACCGCCTTGTCATATTCCGCGCAAAGCAAGGTATAATTCTTATGTCATCTTTGTGAATTAATTAGAGTTTAATTAATTGAAAAGATGATTGGATTGCATGTGTTCTCCCATGCAATCATGATAGAATTATTTTGTGTAATATGTTAGAATTACATGTGTTCTCCCATGTAATTAGATGTTTGATTGTTACATTAACAAAGATCATTCAGTATAGTTATGAACTTGGGATTAAAAATTTTAAAATTCAACCCTAGGCTATACATGAAATCCCAACAGTAAAGGCGTCAAAATCCTCCTCCCACTTCAGTTGGGCCTCCTCCGATGCCCCGCCGCCCTCGCCATCATCCGTAACAGATGTGTCGACAGAGCGCCAATCCGTCTTTTTTCTTTGTTCCTTTTTGGGTGGGTTGCTGATCGTCGGCGGGGATTGAGAGGTTGGGGGCGGCGGGCGGGCGGAAGAAGAAAGCGGAGGGGGGATGGGCGAGTAGAAGGGGGAGGCGAACTGGCGAAGTGGGGAGGGGGGGCGGGGTGCGGTTTTTTTTTTTTTTTCGTTGGGGTGATCGAAGGAGGTGAAAGTGGAGACAAAACAAAACGCGTACAAAATGGACAGGAAACGCGTACATTTTCTTCTCCAGTACCGTAAATACCGTGACCATAATGGACCCTCCAGTTTTTACATGCTTTATTACATAATATAGATAAAGCTGCATGTGCCTCTAATTGGGTTTCTACACCTGCACATGAGCACTACATTGGTTGGTACAATAATGACTCGTAGTTTATTATTTCTGACCTGGAACTCTGCTAAGTCTTTTCCTTTTTATGGCTTGGGAATTAACTTGTGAAGCGCGTTGAGATTCGGGAGTGATTTGGGGAAACTACCCAACAAGCGCGTCGATATCAGCTAAGATCGCTCCCCATCTCAGGAACCTGCAATCCTTCAATCCGCTTCGTCCCATAAAACAACGTCCAGATTGCAGTTCGACTTTTAATTAATTTCGCTGCTCGTCGTCTGGCCTCTGCCCATCTGATAAGAGCTTTGCATCAACAGCATCATTTTGTTTCTTATAATAGGAGATCTCTTCGTGGGAGAGAGAGCAAAATAATGATAATGATGATGATAATAATAATAATAATAAATTTTGTAAAATCATTTGGGGTCTAAATAAATTTTTTTACAAAAATATACTAAGAAATAAAATGTCAGTACATAATTTGTGAATTCATTTGGGGGTCTTAGCACCCCTCAATCCATCCCTTCCCTCCACCTCTATTTAAAATCTATTAAGTTACAACTGTTATAAAGTATAAAAATTTGATAAGAAAATTTGATAAGCCATCAACAATATTTAAATTGATTGAAATTTGTATTACTTTCAACTTTTGCCCGTGTACAGTCTCCCTATACTTTTTTAGAAAAATATTATCATCCCCAAACAGTTGTCCCCATTCTCCGTCCCCGTGACCCTTTCCTTTTAATTTCCTTGTTTGACTTGACAGTTTGACCTCTATCGATAATTTTAAACTGCTTTATTTATCCAATTAAATTACGCACCCTTTCATTTCAAACTGAAACCAGCTTTATAAATTTAATTTTTATGCCCCGCTCAAATCAAAGCATATCGTCCTCTCTCTTTCGTCCATTAGTATCAAAGCAAACAAGGTATTGTATGGCAAATTCCAACTATACTGTGATCTCGTTGCATTTGTAAGATTTGATTTGGATCGTTTTCAATTAAGATGCATCGGAAATCCTACACTGATTTTTTTTTTTTTTTTTTGCCGATTTTCATTTCTTCTTTTACTTTTTGGTTCTCGTGTATGATTAGATATCTGGAAAATTTTTTGATGCAGGAGGGCCATAGAATTTGATTCTTAATTAGAAATATGTTTTCAAATAAAATATTGTCTTATGACTGTGTTTAGATTTGTTTTGTTGCCACACACAATAAGTAAAAAAAAAAAAAACAACCGTTATCTTGTTTTTAAAGAAATTCTTCCATCACTTAATTTTGGTTTAGTTTTTCTTCCTTTTTATAGAGATTTTGGGATGGTAATGGTAATAGGGAATTGTTTTCCTTCCAAACTAAATTTTCTGCACGATATAAACTACTGAGTTTTCTATTTCCTATGTACTAATTGTATTTTGTTAATTCGATACATGATTTATTTGTCGATTGTCAAATATTGAGTGCACCATTGGTTTTTTCCTCTATGAACATTAGTCTGTTTTTTATTTGTAGATTTCATGATCCAATGGATCATTGATTTATTAAATTGATATCAATAAATAACATAAGAAGAGTAATAGAAAGTCTTTTATTATCCTTGATATTTACAAATAAGTAAATAACTCAGCATGTAAAATGTATTAACGAGTCATTTGGTAAATAATTTGTTTTATGAGGAAGCATTCTCTTAAATTAATTATCAAATATAATGAACAACTTGTTAATCAAGCCATGTACTAATCACTGATGTTTTAAACATAAATAATCTTCCTTTTTACTATAAATAACATGATATTAAGGACGGTTTAGAACATACTTAATAATTACTTCTTTAGTTGTAAATAATAATGCCTATTTATATAAATAGTATTGAAGATTTGACCCAGGTGGTCAATTGTCAATTCTTGAAGATAATTTTTGGAGATAAACTTTGATGTATTAATAACAAATGTGCACCTAAATAAATACTTATCATCTCCACTATAAATAGCTATGATGTATGGAGGCTTTACAATAGATTGTAAATAACAAGACCATTTGATATAAATAGTAGGAGAGATTTGACCCAATATAGTGAATAGTCAAATCTTGGGGACAAATTTTGGGGACAAACTCTTGAGACTATTATCAGCTCCCTACTTTTTTTTTCTTTGTTGAAGCGCAATTAGTGGAGCTCTTCTTCCATGAGTACCCGAGACTCCAAAAAACAAGAAGGACATAACTGTAATTTCAATATTAGCCGGTTAATAGGTCTCAACAAGTCTAAATTGCTCTCCGGTCCCTCATTGATTATCCTCTCTTTTTTCTCCAGTATAGTTCCCCAAAAGAGGAACAAGTATAAAGGGCAAAAATCTTGCATTGCCATTCGCCTCTTGCCCTGTTGCCATAATCGGATAGAAAGACAAAAGTACAGAACAAAAATTATTTGCCACTTTTACTTGATAATTATATTTCTGAATATAGATTATAATTATAGTTAGGAACTAGTATATCATCATTCCGTTTTGTGCCTTGTTTTATTTTACCAGGAAGATATAATTTTATAAATTGTATAACTTGACAAAAAGATTATTTTTTTAATATGAAAATAGCTATTAAATAAAAATAATCGATTATTATTTAATTTGAATCTGTACATATTTACATATAATTATTATTTTTATGACAATAATCTCTCTATATTAAAAAGCACCATAGGACTGGACTCTCAATTTTTGTTTATTCTTACCAATTGCATTAATCACCGTTCAAAATTTAAAATTTATCACATCTGAACGGATGATACTGCATCTGACCCGCTCTGCTTTCCTCTCCAGTTGAGTTGAGTTTTTTCGCTGAAATCAGTGAATTTGTCTCCTCTTCGATTAAAATCGATCCCCACTCCCCCACTCGCGTCTCCCCCTTCAAATCCCCTCTTATTCCCCTCGCTGCGGCGAAACTCCACAAAAACCAAACGAAAACCCTCGCCCCTCTCTCCCGGTTGCCAGGAATCCTACAAGGTGTATTTTCTCCCTCACGGCACATGGTGATCGAGCACGCTTCCTGATTTGCCTCTTTCCCCATCGTTGCTCCGCGTCTGCCGACTCCGTGCGCTCCGCCTCATCCCGACCATGAGCCCTCGCTCCACCTCACGCATCGCCGTGGATCAGACCTTAGCTCTCTCCTCTTCCGATGTCAGTGCGCTCTCGCCTTGCTTCCCTCTTATCAATATCTCCATGGAAGAAGATCCACAGATGGTATCTCAGGCTGTCTCTCTCTCCCTCCCTCCCTCTCTTTCTCTCTCTCTCAACAAACGCAAATTTGTGGGAAATTATGAAGTTTATTGTATTTGATTAAGATTATGCTGACTGAGGCTAAAATGGTGGAAGCAGATACGAACGGATGTCAAAATGGTAGTGTGAGCATTGTGAACTTGACAAGGTTATTTTGAATTATGTAAGTGGTATGCCTCGATTCCATTCACAACAATTATTATTTTGGATTATGTACACAAATTTATTTCTACCCATCAGTATATCAGTTACGGCAATTATTCATAATTAGAGAATGTTTGGGTCTATTAGTATATTACTTATCAGCAATTACTGACATAGTCCAATTTTTGCAGGAAATGTATGGAGCACAAAGGGAGCATAATTAGACTCTCAATGGGCTGCATATGCCCTCTTCAAGGCCGGTGCTTCCTCTGCCCTCTTCAAGGCCAGAGCTTCCTCTGCCGCTGGTCAGAGATGCACAGTCTCTGCACTGCCTCCCTCCGCTTTAGCCGGCATAACAGGTGCTGCACTGATCTTGATCCATCTGTTCGAACCCAAGGGTTTGAACGAGAGGAATTCTTTCATGATCCCTGGCCAACGCTCGAGGAAGTGCACAAAGCCCGACAAGTCCAGTTGTAGCAACAAGTAATGAGTGTCAGATATCTCACTCTTTTCTTTCCTCTTTTTAGCAATTAATGGCGATTTTAGTTTTCTAATTTTGTCCCCCAAACAGAATGGCGTTTTCTGTGTTTGATAAATTATATTTGCCAAAGGTTGATAAAATCAATGGAAGAGCATTCCAGAATATGTGAATGTTTTTCTAATTGGCAGTAACGATCTTCAATTTGTTATTTGTAATCCTTTGTTACGAAGTGTAATTTTTTGGATACTGATGGTGAAGAAATCCTGTGCTTCTATATTAAAGAAATGCAGTGATTCCAAAATAACACTTTTATAAATTGTCTGGCTTTGTCATCTTAAGGCACACTTATATAAAAGCCCTGAAAAGAGTACATAATGTACATTTTCAGTGAAAGCCATTTATCATTTTCAGTGAAAGAGTACATAATGTACATTTTCAGTGAAAGCCATTTATCATTTTCAGTGAAAGAGTACATAATGTACATTAATCATTTTCAATATAATCTGTATTGATATTGGCAAAATCTGACTGTAAGTCGATCTTCTTTTCATAACAGGTAGTGGATAAGATGCAATGGTTATGGATACACCAATCTTCATGTCTCTCATATGGTATGTTGCTTTGCGTATATCAAATTGTATTTTCTATTATCTATATTAAATTGATAATTCTATCCCTCTACTGTTGATAGGCAGAAAACAACGGTGACATCCAATTGGAGACTTGGAGTTGGCATAACCCTCAAATTGGTCAGTTTGAAAGCCATAAATCTAGATGCTCGGTAATATTGGGCTGAATTTGGTCAGTCTGAAACCATGGTAATTGTGATTGAGAATTTCATTTTTGTGTTGCCTCTATGTAACATACCTGATTTGTACATGACTCTGGTGTTCAATTACTCATCTGAGAGGATATGAGCGGATTTTAATTAAATGCAGGATAATTGGGACTTCATAAATGCTTAGAGATGCAAAAGCCGCTTCGATCTTCCAGTGATTGAGTTTATTCTGGCCCACTAGAATGTTGTTTGTCGCAATCTGATCGACTGGCAGAAGGTATATGAATCTCTCTCTATTCAAACTGGTTCCAGAAGAATTTGGTGAAGGTTATGTTTCAATTTACTGTCTTTTGGTTATTGTTTGGTTACACTGCAAAATAATTTTGAATCTTTTTTCACAGTGAAGTGTTTCTATCAATTGGCATTGAATTCTATTCTATTCTATTTTAATCTTTTATAATGCTGTAGGAAATCATTTTTATCATAGGGCAATTAAAGTCCAAGTTGAGATTTCGTGTAGAAATGATCCGTGATTTGGTCATGGTGAAATCAAAATTCTGAATAGGTGTGTGTCAGAGATCTAGAATTTTTTTCTTCAAGCACTGCATTAATAAAATGGTTATGTTTGCACTTGAATGTAAACTGTAATGTTCAAATCCCTGTTCGGCTTAGGATGTCTTAAACCTCAAAACAAGCCAAGACTGATAGTGTTCTGTACCAAAATATCAACTATTTTACTTATTACTATTGGTAAATTCTCTACGCCATGGTTTTATTGCCAACAATATCAGATCTCTTCCTTTTCAATAAGAATTTTAAAGGCTTAAATCCTTAATGGTCTTACACTCATCAAATTACTTATATAACTTTTTGCAGTGATAAAGAGTTAGGCAGTTGAACTGTATAATGATAAATTTCCATCCTTTTGGTACATTCTTTTGCCTTGGGCTTATTAGAAAAATTTAAAAATGTGGGATATAAGAGTGGTAAATTTGAGGCAGCATTGTGATGCTTACAAATGTTGGATACAAATAAAATGCTATTTATGTCAATGAAAGCATTCTCTAATTAAGTGATTAATGTAGAGAACATCTCTTGATTTTCAATCTAATGGTGGCATATTTTTATGAAACTCTTGCAAATGTTTTTATTTATTTGAAGGATTTATTCGGTTTCAAACTAATCATTTCTTATATTGATGTAAATTTTTTAGAATTTGGAGAGTACCTCATTTATAATTAATAATGATTCATCCAGACTGATATAGGATTGATTAACTTGTGCAGGAAATGCATCGACAGTGAAGAACAATATTAAACTGACTGGTCTGGTGCATTTGGAATTATTTCTACAATGAAGTTGTTCTCGCTGAAATCCAATACAAGCAAGCTGTAGAAGTCAGTCTCAATAATATTGTGATTCCATTTACAATTAATCTTTGGAGGTGTATGTGGGGGTACAAGTCATATATGTGTTTCATAAATTGCTTTAGATTATTGAACTTGATTTCAGTCCTAATTTACTGGAAGTTAGGTCAATCTTGCATCAGTTCCATATCCTGTACACTGTATACGACGGCTGCTCTGGGCAGCGTCAAATTTACTTAAAAACAGCTTTTTGGCTAAAAACTGACCATAATAACCTTTCGGAAAACGAAATGCATCATATATTCATATGTATTATAGGGGTATTTTTGTCCGACTTTGGTACAAAAGCTGTGAAAGAATAATTTTAATGCTGCCCAAAGCAGCGCCCGACGTAGTGGTACTGTTAAAATAATATACATGATGTAATCTTGCTTACATGCAAATTTTGCGTTAGTTCCACATCTTGCTTGCATACTTGGTTTCTAATTCGTCAGGCAGTTTAAATTGTTGAAGAGCAGCACATGGACAGTCAAGTGATTGAGAGACCAAAGGAAGGCCCTGCGATTTAATCAGCTTTGAAATTTTGTGCTCTTTATATTTTTTGATAATATTTTTTATTTCCTGCAATTATATATTTAATTATCATTCTTGTTTGAAAATACTTGAATATAATGGTTTTATTATAAATAAATTTTCTTGCTTAACCAAGTAGTGGATGGCTTTTGAACGCAATCTGTATAAAGGGATGCATCAAGGGCTATCAGTTACTTTATACTCAATCGACATATAATTGCAGCCATGATTCTTCTTATTATCTGTAAGACTAATAGATTTGCCATGATGAAACACATCTTGTACTATTTGATATCGTTAGTTTCTTTCTTTCTTTGCTTAACTATTACTAATTATTGCAGAATAGGATTCTCAATCTTTATTATACACGATTGATAAAAGAACCTACAATCGAGTGCAAATTAAGGAGGCCGCTGCATGGCGCGGGTCGATGACTAGTAGTAATATACAATTGGATATGAATTGAGATATGCTCCTACAAGACAAATAATTGGGCATGTTCGGTAGTCATTGATCCTATAGAATAAAAACAGAATTTCATGTTGCATTTGGTGAAAACCTATGAAGAACCCATTATTGATAGGAAAAAAGTAATCCAGTCTAACTTAATTATTATTTTCTTGTAAAAACAAGAGTTTTAGATAAATAAATTCCTATTAGGAATGCTAGTATAGTCTGTCAAACAGTGAACAAGAATTATTTTTTATAGACTCTCGATTTCTATGAAAACCTAAAGTATTTGTGTATAAAAATAATATTATCTATAATGACAAAAAATAATATAATGCATAGTATAATAATACTATTTTATTAAATAGTAATATTAATAACCATAATTATACTACTAAAAATATGAAGATAAAATTAAGAAAATAATAAAAGTAATATCAATATAATTATAATATCAATTTAAAAATAAAATAATAATATATTTTAACATAACAATAAAATAATAATGACAATGACACTAATAACAAGAGTTATGTTATTACGCATTTTGCACTGCCATCAAATCTCTATTTTCAAAAGTTAAATAACTAAACCGATTTGTCCAACACAATCTACATATTAAGATTATGTAAAGTACCAAATTTTACAATTTTTGAAACTTTTTAACTATTTTTTTAGATTTTTCAAAGATTGGTACTTTTTTGATATCCAAATGGCATTATTTTATTATTATTTTTGGTTCATATTTTAAACATAAAAAAAATAGTTAAAATTATTTTGTATAATTTGGTATTCCACAGTATTTAAATATGTAGAATGTGTTGGTCTAATTAGATTTGGCATTTTAAGTTCGATTTGTGAGATTTTGAAAACGGTAGTGCAAGAATCCCATTTGCACTGCGGTGCATCGTAACATAACTCCTAATAACAATATTAACAATAAAAATATCATGTCAATAATTATAATAATAAATTTATAAAATCAATTAATGTTTTATAATCATAGTTAATAATAATAATAATATTGTTAAAATAGTAATAGCAATAAAATTAATAATAGTATATAATTATCATAACAATAAAATATTATTGTTAATTCTTAAATAATAATGATATTATTAAGAGGAGGGATCAAATAACCATGTTTTTGGTGACCGATTGGTGACCATGAAATTAAATCTTAAATAACTACATTTTAAATTCTTGAATAACAAAAGTATAAAACTAATTGATAGATATGTTGTATATATCATATTTTGTGTATACAAAAATTTATATCATTTTGATTTTATTTTCATGTTGCATTTGGGTTCAAGGAGCTTCAAGTCTCAGAAGAATGTGGTGTGGTAAAGTGCATGCATGAAATCACTTAGCCCCTTCCTCACAAACAAACATTTACTGAAAATTTTAGATTATACCACCAAATTAAAAGCAAAAATTTTGATTTTAGTATTGTCAGTTGAGATTTGGTTACCACCCTTGTCCTAATGCATCCATAGAAATTTAGGAAAAGAAAGAGGTAAAATGAACTCTAGTACCAAACTGTGATTCTTTCCACTCATATGTTTAATGTGGTCAGTTGTATGGCATTTTCAGGTTATATTTGAAGGAGTTTACGCACTCCACCCTGTTATACGAAAATCGCTTGATCTGTGGATTGCAGTTGTAAGTAACAACTCCTTGTCTTTTTTTTTTTTTTTTTTTAATTTTTAATTTTCTTGATACTGTTTTGAATAACATTTAATTTGCATTTGATTAATTCTTTTAAAATGATAAATTAGGTTGGTGGGGTCCACTCACACCTAATCTCTAGAGTACAACATGACAAGAGCCGTGTCAGCCGTTCAATCCCACAAAATGAAATTATGACAACTGTTTTCCCCATATTTCAGCAACACATTGAGCCGCATCTTGTTCATGCACATGTTGGTACAATTTGCATTTTTACATCAGTCTGAACCAAAGTTCGAGATGATATGCACATTATAGATGTCCTGATATGAAAAATATAGTCAAGTTCAGAGTGCACTATCTTTTTCATCTAAACTAGTTTGGACTATCAGTTGTTCCATTTTGCATTTTTGTTGAGAGTTAAGGTGATGGTTTATTTTTCTCTTGGCCATCAACTCACTATCAATTCAACCAGCGAGGAATGGAGAAGAATGTACATTATATGTTAAAATTTCAACATTTGAGGAAACTCATAGTTCATTTTTATTTATTTGCAGCTTAAAATTAGGAATGATTTTGACCCGGTGCTTTCTCCTGAAAGTTCTCTTTTTGTTCTGAAAAGTAACAAGAAGGTGCGAACATTTGTGAACTTCTTCTCTTATATATATATTTTTTTCAATTAAACTTGTATGCCCATGGATTGTGAGGATCAGTTTTTGAACAACCGGCATGAAGGAAAACAATAATTCTAGGTTGAATACTGAGACCAGGCTGATAATGTATTCTCCTAGCAAGCATTTACAGCACAATAGCTTGTATCGCTTTGTTCTATAACCTTCATTGTAATATACAAGTATACTTATTATACATCTCATTACAGGAATATTATTGCCCCCAGTTTTCATTTTGATTGGAATCATTTTTCTTAATGTCAAATTTTTTGGAAGCAATTCGGGTATATATGGTTTTCTGAGGCAATATTGTGTCTTTCTTTGGTAGTCTTTTAAGTTATAATCTATTATGAATATGTATTGCAGGTACTCTACCAGGACCTATCGAAAGTTCTAGATCCTGGTAAAGTTTGCAGTTCAGTCCAGAATTTTACTGATATTTATTTGAGGCTGCCTGTACCTGGGGCCCTATCCAATGGACAGCTGTCAGAGTCTGATTGCATACGAGTGAGGATTTGTGAAGGTCGATTTGCATTGCTTATACGCGAGGTGAATTCAAACTTCATTTTTTTATTATTGTCTTTAGACACCTTTGATTTTCTTCATGTTCGAGTTTAGACCCTCTAAAACTTCTTGTTAGTTGCATCAAGTATAATACCTTTCAAAATTGCCTCTTTTTTTTCTGTCAGTTTTTCAATATAAACTGTCTGCATGTACCAAGACAAAGTTACATCTGATATAGACTATATACTATATATTCTTTCTAATTCAACAGTTTCTTCCTTTTCCCCCTATTTTGCAGCCAATAAGAGAGGGGAACTTTATTATTCAACCAAAGGTCGACTTTGATATCAGTGCAAGTACAGTTGCTGGTCTTCTCAAGCTTGGGTTACTCTCTCTCTTTCTCTCTCCTCAGGAAGTCTTTTTTTCTCTATTTGCTTAAATATGTTCTCTCTCCTGGTTCCAGATACCAAGCAGTAGCATACATAGAAGCCTCGGCTTTGATTTATCAGGATGGAAAGGTTACTGTCTTTTAAAATATATGTTTTGTTACTAACATTATAATATTGTAGTATTCATTTAATACTGATTTGAAATGTAGATACTTATAGAGGTAGACCATCTGCATGGAGTGCCCAGTCCTTACATACAAATTAAAGGCACCAACAAGGAAATAGTATCTGCTGCTGCGTCCATGCTAAATTTAGATGGCTCGTATACAACGAAGGTACTTTTTTTTTTAATTTTTCTCCGACTATTATGTTCACTTACCTGCTTTTACTGATATAAACTCACAGCAAGCACCAATGATATATAGCTATCACTTCTATGAATTATATTTCCTTCAATGTTTATCGAAGTGAAAAAGACTTACAATTTCTTATTTCAGAGTTATCTGCAAATTATACTGGAGAATTTGTCTGAAATAGAAAAAAGTACTGCTGGAATGCATAACCAACAAGCTGCAAGATTGCATGAGTTAGTTGAGTTTATTCAATCCCAGATAATATGTTATCTACACACACATAAATTGCAAAAATACCCCTGATACAATATCCCTTCTCAATGTTTGGAATATGCTCTTCTCAATTTGCACATTACCTTCTTGATGTTTAATTTATCTATTTTTATATATATAGGGAGGAAATTTTACTTCTAAAACAATGCATAGAAGTTCATCAACTAATGCCCTTTTGGAGGATATGCAGTGTAGGATTAAAAGGCTTGAGAGATGGAATACTGTTAATCTGATAATGTCTTGAACTTTCGGGGATTAAAGTGCCTGTTTTTTGTGCTGCAAGTTCATATGCTATTTCGGTATTTATTACTCAGAAGCACACAATAATCATCATTGGTCTTTAGTAAGCTATTATTTTTGCTCTTAAATCAATCAGTTTTTATGTTTATATATTATATTTCTATTGCAGGTTTTTTGGACTTTATTATTGTCGGCTTTTGTGGGTTACTCATTACACAAGCGAAAACATTACTAACAAATATCCTTTATAATTATTGACCCGACTTCCAGAAAGTATCTGCTTGGCTTCTCATTTTTTTATTGAGAAGGGCTCCAAAACTTGAGGTGACCAATGCTAATACATCATACCTAATTATTAATTCATTTATATGTTTCTTCATTTATAGTAACGGTGTATATTTTCCTCTTGATTTAGCAGGGATCAAAGTGGAGCAGCCAAGTGTGGTTGATGAACCAAGATTATAAAACAAATTGGCAACTTAAGAAACTCCTTAGTCAAAATTGGCACCCTAATTATAAAATCCGCCTTCCTCAAAAGTTTATCTGTGCAAAAGTTTAATGGTATTTAGATGAAAATATGTGGGGTTCTGTTGTAAAATATATCTAATGGCTTACTAAATAAATTTTGTAATTCCTTGTGTAAATTTTTTCGATGATTTATTTGCGCGCTGATACAAAGCATTTCCCCTTAACTATATGAAAAATGTTATAGAAATTTTAGAAAGGATATTAAAATTGATATCGACTATGCTAGTTGAATACTTAATGGTTAACTCATTAATTTGGCTTCACTATGCTATTTATCGTGTATGGTCGACAAAGATGTCCCACATAAATAGAAGTTAAATTTTTAAGGGGGATCCATTGAGTATGTTTGTTCTTGATGATTTTCACAATGGAGTTTTTGAAAAAAATAAAAACAAAAATCTTTAAAAATCCTTAGAAGGTTTTTGGTTGTGGATACTTGCTTGATGCACATATATGTTGCTACAAGTTTCCCAGCACTGTTAAGGATCGATGTTATCAGCTACATATGTATAAGCTCACTGGCAAAGGATATTAGATATCCTTGCTTTTAAATTTATTGATCCAAATTCTACTATCAGCGCTTACACTTTCTCCATATTTCATTTCCTTTAAAGAGCTTAATCAATTGAAAACGTTCTTTTGTGGCTTTGCTTAATCTCTTATTTGTGGGCTGTAATTCAGTATATACTATCAGTGGCGGAACCAGGATGGTTTCGAACGCGGTGCCGAGTTTTAGGATGCCTTGCAAGTTGTAATATACATATGTAGACAGTACATAATCATTCAATTAAACTATCAAAAATCAGAATATTTATTGAAAGATCAGTACTGAGTCATCCATCTCATTTGCAACATTAAGAGTTTATTTGGTATTTTATTTAATTGGCCTTGTGACTTATTTATCTTGTCTCTTACTTCATTTCGTTTTATCTTGTAAAAAATTTTTGAGCAGAAGAAGGAAAATACGGAAGTTTTAACAACTATACAGGTCTATTGTACGTATGAGCTAGGCCCTAGCTATAAATTTGATTATAACTGTCAAAGAAGTTTGATTTTTTCATTATTTGTGTCATGCAATAACGTCTTAAATAAAATTTATAGTAAGTTGCTACGTAGATAGCAAAAGGATGCCAAAATTGATATCGCATGGTTAGTATATATATTAACCAAATTGATATTTGAATTAATTGACTCATTTAATATGCAATGTATTTTGTATAGTATAAATACGTTACACAAAATAATTAGCATAATAAAACTATTAGTATTAATAACAACTTATTTTATATGAATACTTGTACAATCAGTGTCAATGTATAAAAGTCAAACTACCAAATCACTTCCGCCGATCAGCATAAAATAGTTTTATAAGCTTGAAAGGTTGTCGATTTTTTTTTTGCCAAGGTAGTGCCCGGGCACTACCACTGGTTCCACCCCTATATACTATCATTATTTAATATTTCTTAGT
Source organism: Cyperus esculentus (assembly GCA_030179965.1). Taxonomy (NCBI): domain Eukaryota; kingdom Viridiplantae; phylum Streptophyta; class Magnoliopsida; order Poales; family Cyperaceae; genus Cyperus; species Cyperus esculentus. The sequence continues at coordinate 5,294,247 of JASGLE010000006.1, read as the reverse complement.
ATCGTAATTCTCCAAAAAAACTTTAGAATATGTGTCTCTCGGTGTTGTAGTCATAGTGTTGCATCAAAGAGGAGGGATCCATTGACAATGCTTATATTGACAATTTTAACAATGGTAACTTTAAAAAATTATAAAAAATCTTAAAAATAGAAAAAAGTTTATGGAAGTATTGCTTAACTTATAGATTGATTATTTTTTTTGATTATATTCAATTTAAACGATATTTGATAGCTCATTAAAAATCTTTAAATTACAACCGTTAAAAAATATACAAAATTTTGATAAGGCATCAAATGATGTTCAAATGGATTGAAATTTGAAACACTATCAATCTAAATGTTAAGTAATGCATCCATGAACTATTTTTTATTTTTAAGATTTTTTATGAATTTTTATAAGTTTTTTAAAAGACCCATTGTCAAGATTGTCAAGTTAAGCATTGCCAATGGATCCCTCCTCTTCGTTAAATTGCCTCAGATTATTTTTTTGAGTAAGGCAATCTAGGAGGAACAAAAAAAATTGAACATGAAATCATATCGAGAACATTTATCTATAGCAACCTCTCAACTCAGAGCACACTTTTTAAATCCCTTTTGACCTCTGTAAAACTAATTAATTTATGTCGTATATAGGTACTATATTCCCCCAATTCAATTTATCATCCTTTTTTTAGCTAATATGATTTTTATTATCATACTCGTTTTATTTTCTTATCTTACCAGTACCTTCTCTATTAAAAATAGTCTTACTTATACCCTATCCATACCAAAATAAATGGGTAACTGACGGTAGCAATGGGTAACTAACGGTAACAGTACATAGTTGAAAAACAATATTACATATTTATACTTTTTATTACAAAAAATTGTCTCAATACCATTTCGTATATACTTTTTTATTACAAAATTTTTTCGCAATACCATTTCGTAAATTTGCGCTTCAAAATGATAACCTTGAAACAATACTGTATCTTAATTAATAAGAAAAAATTATTTATCTCATTCTAATTAAAACATTGTCCATTAAAAAGTAAATTAATGTTCAGAAATTATTTTAGAAACATAAATTATGTATTAAATGTATTGGAAAGATCATAAAATAAAGACTTATTAGCTCTATTATTTGAAAAATATCACACAATATTTTGTAAACATTACCCTAATATAGCATGGGTTTGAAATGACTTTTACCCATACATATTTGTTTATGAAAAAAAAAATCTGTCCGTACTCATATGAATGAGCTCATTCATCATCATCTTTACTCATAGTCTCATATGTACTGCACAATGCAGTAAGTCAGAGGATGAGCACTCATACCTAAAGGTGGCATATGGGCGGGTCGGGTTAGTTTGACTTTCTAGAATATCTTGGGTCGAGTCGGGTCGGGTGATGGGTGGGTCGGGAAGGGTTAATTTTGATATCAATTTTTTTTGGATCGTATGTTGATTTGAGGTGGATTGGATCCTATTTGATCTCGGGTCGGGTCGGTTTCGGGCTAGGTCGGGTCGGGTCGGGTCGGGTCGGGTCAGTTTGACTTTCTGAAAAATGTCGGGTCGGGTTCCGCCACCTCTACGAGTCATACCACTCCAAGGAATTGGTTTAATTTTATCTGACATCATGCTAGTTAGTTGTCTCTCTATAGACCATCCCTGTCAACTACCCAACATTCAAGATGATTTTCCATCGACATTAATTAAAGCATATGAAATAGTTACACTAATTATTTTTTATAAATAATAAAACAAGTACACAGACCATAGTGCACAGGTAATGTTTCTAGAATAGAAAAGGATGGAAACCGAAATTCAGAACGCAAACAAAACTATTGATTGTTCCAGGAGCAAAGCGAAACTGAAAACAAAGTACACAACATTGATAAATTTACAAGAGAAACAGAAAAATAAATCAATCTAAATTGGGTAGAGTGAGCTAAACTGAACAAAGGGCGTGTTAAGTGAAAGGTACGGAGGAAAATCAAAACTACTTGATTGACGGAATATGCTGCACTTTGTACTGATCTTCGCCTTTCAGCCTCGTACAAAATTCATTTTGACATCGCAAAGTAAGTTAACTCACGAAGATTGGTCAGAAACTGCAACTCTGGAACAATTTTCATTTCAGAAATGTCACCTATTTCAAATCGGTTAAGCTTGGGCATAGTACCATTCTCTATTTTAATTTCCTTCAGATTTTCTAACATCTGAATAGTAAGTTACTGCAGGCATTTAAAACAACCAGCAGAGCAAATGATCTGTTCTCCCGCATATGAATCGCTCCATAGATTTAGAAACCTGAGGCAGGACAACTTCCCTAACTCTGGCATCGGGTCTTGCCTTAATTGAGACCATCCAAGTTCGAGCTTTACAAGATGAGGTGGGAATATACTAGAATCAATGGCGGCATTCTCAGGCCATGTGCAATAGAGGCTCAACTTGTACATATTCATGAAGTTTCTAAATGCTGGGGTGATGCAGGGATCTTTCATTGGCCCTTCACGACTCGACCATCAAAACAGAGAACCGAGGTGTTGTAACTCACTCATTAAATCAGTCATTGCTACCAAATCAAAATCTGGACGTATGTAGACCACCAACTTGCGAATGCTTGGAAAATAGGGCAGCTTGACAGTCTACTCATCCCTTGCATGCACGCGCTTCAAGTTCAGCAGATTGTCCAAATGTGCAGAAGATGGTGGCCCCATGATAAGATTTCACAAGTTTCTCAAGTATCACATAGTGGTCAACTTCTATAGCTATAGAAGTTCGCAAGTATCTCATAGTGGTCAAGTGCTTCAGGCTATTCAGAAAAAAATTGGTCAGTTTTCCATTATAAGATTTCTATAAATTTACAACTCTGACAAGATGTTAAAAACGGTGATTTGCTCCAATTGATCCAACAAGAGTTGTGTTACCGGGATGTAATACAATACGGCGTGCTACAGAACTTAAATTAGAAGTTGAATTGTTATTGGAGTTTGATATACCATGATAAAATTATTCTCTTGGGCCTTATGAATGGCCCGTTCGTGTAGTATGTCATGCACGCGGCAATATTTGATTGGCTTTAGAATTGAATTATATTTAGGATTTGGCCAAAATTTTTAATTAAGTAAAAAATGTTAAAATCGGTAAAAGCACCACATTCACCCCTAGGCGCTATTATGGACAACATCTTCTTTTTTTGTAATTCCATACTGATCACAAAATTTCAGTTTCAATTCTAAATCTATTCTATTATTTTTTATCATTTTCTAGTGAATTGAAATAATTTTATTTCTTTTGAGAATTCACTGCCATCAGAGTATGTTTGTGTTGTACACTATGGATTTCAATGAGTGTGGGAAATCTAACTATCATGCAGAAAATTAACATACGTCTCGAAGACTTCAGAATTTAAAACTAGTACCGCGTGTACTGTTAAATTAAGAACTGCTACCGTGAGGATTGTTATTTTGATATTATGCACTTAATTAATACTTTTGGAAAAAAAGAAGCTTTTTAGTTTTAAATTTTTCTGAAAAAATGTTATTTTATTTCTGGAATATTAAACCCCTCGTTCCTAATTTCTTGGAGTCGGAACTTACACAAGTATACCCGCATTGTATGCTCAGAAAGGGCTTTCAGCCCTTCAGAGGTGATCAATCTTGTCTTCAAGAAGCTTCTGACCTCCAAAATTTTTTAAAACCGAAATTAGGAGCAAAGCGAAAAACAAAACTAATTCAAAGACAAAAAACATCCAATTCTTATGTTTGTTCAACGAGCAAAGCGAAAACGAAAACGAAAACAAGAGATTGCACAACTTTCGTGCCTAAATCATTATTATATATAAGTATGAATTTCAGATCAAGTTTTCTACTATAGTTAACAGTGCGATAAACAGTAACTTTACATTAGAAATTTAGAATAATATAAATCCTAAAAGTAACATTGCAACATTAAGTCCAGAAAAATCCATAGCTGATTAATAAAAGAGGAGGGATCCAATAACACACAAAATTTTGACACAAATGTTACATTATATCATATAAATTTACAAAAAATCTTAAAAATGGAAAATTTTTTATAAACATGTTCATTTACTTATAAATCGATTGTGTTACAAATTTCATTCAATTTGAATTTCATTTGTTACTCCATCAACGACCATCAAGTTTATATGATAATTAGAACGGTCTAAATTTAATGATTCTTGATGGAGTATTAAATTACACTCAAATTGAATGAAACTTGAAACACAATCGATCTATAAGTAAATAAACATGTTTATAAAAGATTTTCCATTTTTAAGATTTTTTTTTAAATTTATATGATTTAGTGTAACATTTGTGTCAAAAAAATATTGTGTCATTAGATCCCTCCTCTAAATAAAATATATAACGTGGAGCACAATGTAATATTGTCATGTATAAAGTAGAGAAGTATGTAAACGTGAAGCAGAATTTAAAGTACGTAGTCAGAAAATTTACTCATTAACTCAGCTTCAAATTGCATCTCTAAAATGGTACACCGAATGCTTCCATATTTATTTTCTACTCACTGGACTGTTCTCTCTTCGCAATTTTTTTCCTCTCCGTCTTCCTCTTTAATCTCTCTGCCTCTTTATTCTCTGTTTTGATGCAAAGAAAAAACAAACAGTTAGCAATTTTTAAAAAAAAAAATTCAAGGTAAATCAATTCACAACCTTGTTTAAAAGAAAATAGGAATATCTATATATATTTAATGCTCACAATGACTGAATGAGCTGAATTGGAGAGGGCGCTTGTGCATTTAGAAAGGGAAGTCCTCGCGTCGAACTTCTCTGATTGAAGGAATATGTTGGACTTTGTGCTGATCTACTCCTTTCAGCCTCGTATAAATTTGATCGGACAAACACCAAAAAGTAACCTCACGAAGACTGGCCAGGTATTGCAAGTTAGGAACCATCTCTATCTTGTCAATGTTACTTATTGTAAATTGGTCAAGAATTGGCATGGTACCATTCTGTATTATAATTTCTTTAAGATTTTCTAATTCGCCAATATAGAGCTCTTGCAGACATTTAAAACCTCCGTCAGGACAGATAATTTGTTCTCCCACATATGAACTACCTCCTAAGGAAAATTTCTTGAGGTAGGGCAACTTTCCTAACTCTGGCATTGGGTCTTGCCTTAATTGAGACCAAGCAAGACTGAGCTTAACAAGATGTGGTGGGCATATACTAGAATCAAAGACTGTATTCACAGGCCATCTGCATCTTAGGCGCAACATATACATATGCCCAAAGTGCCTATATGATGGGCCGATGCAGGGATCTTTCTTTGGCTCTACAGGGCTAGCACATAGAGACAGAGAACCAAGGTGCTCTAACTTACTCATTAAATTGGCCATTGCTGCCCAATCAAAATCTGAATGTATGTGAACCTCCAACTTACGGAGGCACGGAAAATGGGGCAACTTGACACTCCACTCATCTCTTGCATACACGCCCTTCAAGGTCAGCAAATTTTCCAAATGTGCTGAAGATGGTGGTCCCATGATTGGACTAGCATAAAATGACCATATAACATGCCGCAACATCTTATTTTTCCAAAAAGAATGATGCAATTCTTGCATGGGAACATTTTTTCTACTATGTAAACATGGTATGTTTGTATAGCAAGAATTCCGAATATTCCATCTATCTATTGTGGAACGATATGCGTCTATTGTTTGAAGAAACTTCCAGGGTGCAAGATATGATAGTATTGTTGCGTCAACTACTGCGTGGCCTCCACTATTAATTCGAAAGTACCTCAGAGTGGTCATGTGCTTCATACTTTTGAGGTCGTAATCTATTTTTCTACCATAATTGGTATAATCTATATTTATAACTCTGGCCATTCTATGTTCATTGGAACTTGGCACATAATTCCCAAAAGATGTTAAAGAACGGAGGTTTTGTCCAATTGGTTGAACAGGTGCTGTGTCGCCAATATGCAATGCAAGACGGCGTGCTGAAGAACCTGAACTAGAATTGTTATTGGAGCTTGATTGTACCATCACAAAATTTCCCTCTTGGGCTTTACGAGTAGGGCTGTCAACGGAGACGATTTTTAACGTTCTATCGTTTCGTTCTGTGTGCACGGAACGATTTATGCCAGAAAAAAATGTGGCGTTTGCAAAACGCAACGTCGGACGAAAGTGTTTTCTTTTCCGTTGTATAAACGAAACGCGAGACGCAACATTCATTTTTCGTTTCGTTAGTGTCGTTATTTCGTTGAGAATTCTATTTATCTGTGATTCTAGAGATTGCAGGTAAGACAAAAGAATACAATATTCATTTCTTTTCTCCCTTTCTTCGTCGTCGTCGTCATCTTCATCTCTTTCTTTCTCTGCTGCTCATTTCCTCCTTTCTCTTGCTCTCGCTCTCACGCCGATCAGCTGTCCCACTCTCGCTGCTCACATATGCATCTCCACTCTCAAGTTGCGACCTCACCAGTCCTCACACCCTCCATCCGTCAAACCCCATTAAAGCCAGTGCCTCCAACCCTAGTGCTAGCTATGGATACCAAATTAAGCTTGTAAATTATGTATGCTCTCTTGATTTTTGCTGATTTTTCTCGAATTTGGTTGTTTTTGGTATTGGCTCTTTATTGCTTTGCTGATTTTCCTCATTTCTCTGTACACTACTTGCAATTTACTGTATACTGGTAAATTTTGCTGGTTTAATTTCTCAGATTACTGTATATTACTTTTTTCTCGGTTTGCAGTAAATTTCTTATTTTTTATAATCTTGCAGTAAATTGGTTTGCTACTTTGCTGTATACTGATTTTATTCGTTTGCTCATTTCTCAGTTTACTGGTAATTACCAGTTTTTGTTGGTTTATAGCTGATTTGCTGCCATAGCCACACATGCACATCTATCCTCATCTTTCTTTTTGCTGGTTACTGATTTGCTCTGTACCGATAATTTGCGAGTTTTACCAGTAAACTTAGGTAAATACTTATAATATTGGAATGCTTTTGTTCATATTTATGCGAGTTCAAAATAAAAGAGTTCAACGAAACAATTTTAAACGTTATAATCGTTTTGATCGTTATAAATTAACGAAACGATTAACGCAATCAATTTTTCTTCCGTTCAGTTTACGGAACGACCAACGAAATAGTTTTTATTTCCGTTGATAAAACGACACGATTCACGAAAATAGTCATTTTCGTGATCGTTTACCACGTTTGACACCCCTATTTACGAGTGGCCAAGTCATGTAGTATGTCATGCACGCGGCAATATTTGATAGCACCTCGACATGACCTCTTCGTAATTTGAACCATGCACCTGCATAATTCACAAGTCACAAATTAATTAGGAAACAATATTGAAAATTAAAATTCTTTGCACAAACGGCAAGTCCATTAACGAATTATGTTAGATATGGCCCGAATTGTTTTGTAATCCATTGGGCTTGTATCTTGTTTCTTTATATTAGTTATTTTGTAATAGACATGAATGAGAGAGTGTGACATCTCGTAGTTTTGAAGATGCAAATTTAATAAATTGCTATAAGTACTTTTGTTAAATTATTTCTTTGTTGTAATTTAAATTCAATGAGGACTTTACTAATAATTTTGCAAGAAAATATATGGAAATAAATGTGCATCCTTATAATCCTGAATGTATTCATATGAATGTATTCAATGAAATAAGTAATAAGACTCCAATAATAAAAATGGTACGTTTTAATAATGAGATATGGTGTTTTATGTATAACGGGGTATCAAAAATTATGGTTCCATAATTAGACATCTAAAAAACAGATTAATGCCAAGAACTATTCCCATCCTTTTATTTAGCATATAGTATCTAATAGATTAATGTAGCATGAAATTAACTAAACCAAAATTTGTAAGCCACCTCTCTCAATTTCACTCAGCGCATCGAAATAACCGAATAAAACCAGAGCCCTTTTATTTTGAAATAAACCCAGCTCTCCAGTGCATTATTACTTATCCAAGTGCCGTAATCTATACTCCATGAAGATTATGGAGTGGTAGGTCTCCAAGCACCTCAACTATGTCACATCATCAATGCTATCTACCATTGATTTGGTTTGAAACTTTTCATCTACTTTGATCCATTGATTTATATGTCTTTTCTACTAGCATTAAAAAAATATGAATATAATATGTCTAAAACAAAATTTAATCCCTAAAATAATCCAACATTTATGTGTTCTTATATTTAAATTATAGTTACATTATTATTTATATCAAAAGATTAAAAATTATGTTAAAAAGTTTGTTTGATATTAAATTTTATAAAATTTGTTATTATTTTTTTGATACTATTTCTCGAGGCGAAGGCCGAGTTACAGCTCTAGTACTTATATAAAACGAAACCCCTGTACCCCTTCTTTCCAATCGATGCAACCGCTCTCAAGTACTCAACACGCACACAGACTAAGACAGAGAATTTGCGATAGAAGAAGGGAATACAGCACCAAGTTGCTATAGAAGAAGGCAGAACCCCGGGCTAACCTTGCACGTGTAGAAGAGAACGCCTTGGCGACGTATGAGGCAGAGGAGACCGAGACCGAACGAAGACAGAGGGAGAGAAAAAGACGGTTGTCAGGAACAAGGCCAGTGGAGGGTTTCATGTGTGGAAAGATGAGGCGCTCAAGCGATGATTGAAGCGGCACGAAACCGATCGGACATATTCGAGAGTCGTTGACAATCGAAGGTGTGTAGTCTCCCTTTGTACACGTACTCCATTTTTGTGTCCAGATTGCTCGGTTGTTTGAGCAGTCAAAGTATGTTAGTAAGCAACATCTCCTTTGATCTTTCTGTCAGAGATGTTGCATTGAATTGAAGTATGAACTCTGCATAGAGGTGACATGATTTGGTCCGCTGATTGTAGCAAATTTGACTGGAATTCTAGATAGCATAATTATGGGAAAATTCATCATTGGATTCTCAAACTATCTCTAAAAAATCAATTAGTCCTTAAACTTTATATTCCACCAATTTAGGCCCTGAGCTTTTATAGAAGGATTGAATTAGTCTTTCAACTTCTTTAAAAAAAACAAATTAATCATTTTGCTATATTTCTTGTTAACATGTATGCATTATTTGTCATGTGGACTATAAATGTGCCACGTAGGCCAGGTTGATGACTGCCGGCATTTTTTCGGGTAGGGTCGGGTCGTGTATCGGGTTGACGTCTGCAGTCATTTTTTTGAGTCGGATCGGGCAGGTTTTTCGGGTCTGGTCAGATTTTGCACCTCTATTCCTGGGTTATCTCGGGTTTCAATTCGTTCGGGTTGGGTCAATATGACTTTCCCTAAGCACAGGTTGGGTCGGGTTCGGGTCAGTCTGACTTTCCCCTAAAACACGGGTCAGGTTTGGATTTGGGTTCAGGTTCCGATCAGTTTGACTTTCCATGAAACAGGGTCGGGCTTGTTTTCAGGTTGGGTCATATTTTGCCACCTCTATTTACCATGGTAAGTTGAATCGGAAGCCCACGTGTCACATTTAAAGTCCACATGGCAAATAATGCATACATGTCAACAAGAAATATAGCAAAATGATTAATTTGATTTTTTAAAGTGGTTGAAGGACTAATTCAATCCGTTTATAAAAGTCCAAGGACTATAAAATTTTATTATTCATTTGATACTATTTTTCGGTGTGAATCCCGAATTACAGCTCTAGTACATATAATGTGTTTTTAGTTTTTGGCTAATTATTTACCATTTAAATTTCATTTTTATACTAAATCAACTCACTGAATATTAGAATATAAAGAGTTAATTCCTCATTAATGTAGGTTCTAATCAATATTGATGTCTTCTATACCAAGATTGATATCTTTTCATTGTTTTTTTGTAAAATCTAAAATGGAGAGGAAGTTGTTTGATTGGAGAAAACCAACACCTTGAAAATCAATGTATTTTGATCTGTACCGTTGATTGAGGGGTAGAATGAGGTTTAAATAAATTTGAAGGAGAAAGAAAAAAATGGAGACGTCCAATTATTACGTACTTTATAATATAGTATAGATACAGATAGTATAGATATTATCTTCGAGTAATTATATTGTCAGCTTAGTCTTAGGTAAGCTTTCTCTGAATTTAAGCCAAAAAAACATATCGAATAACTTTACGTGCCATATAACAAAATCTTGTGAGGCAAAAAAAATTTCTGGTTTTTTTTTTTTTTTTTGGAAACATTTATGTACTTATGGAGCTTTTTTCGATTTTTTTTTTTTTTTGGCAAAATGGTACATGAAACAATAATGAATCTATGAATAATTAATGTATGATCACATTTAAAAAAGTATCTAAAAGAAATACATTAAAATCTTCATATGACACAAGATTTTGATATAAACCTTTGTTATCCCATTAAAAAAAAAAAAAGAGTGATTTGATATGCATTTTAGATTTGAACCCACGAGAAGCCTTTATTAGCTAAAGCTAAAACGCTAACTCAACTCATTTATCTTTAAAATTATTGATTCCATTATTCCTATATTCTTATTAAAATTATATGTATCATCCATGCTCAATGTAATACTTTTTCGTTAGACGTCGCATTTTATAGTTAGTTGTATTTCTTTAATACTAATCACTCCTCATCTATTGCAAGTGATGTCAGTTCGGTATCGTTTTTTACTTGTGTAATTAAGTACTGTGATTAGTTTTCTATGTTTCTTATATTAGTACAATCTTTTACATTTTGGTCAATACTCAATACCTATAAACACATGGCTTGTTTTTGTATATTTTAAGTTCTTAATTAATTGAGTACAATATTATTCATATACTTTCATATTATACGTGAGGATGCATTAGACTATCTATTTAGTTTGAAATATTGCGTTATATCAAATTAATTACTACATTCTTCAAATGTAATATTTTGATTGAACATAATTATATATTAAATGTTTGTTCTTTTTTCATAAATTTTTATTAAGAGTAAATTATATCACTAGTCCCTAAAGTATAATTCTTTAACCAAATTAGTCCTTAAAGTCTAAAAAGTATTAATTTGGTTCTTAAAGTATTGACTTGCTACTAATTTAGTCTCTAAAATTTCAGATGTACCATTTTGGTCCTTCAAGTTTCACTTACATATTATCAAACTGATAGTTAGACTGTTATACTAACGTTAGCATTTCGGACCAAAATGCTAATGCCTCAAAATTTAGGTTATCGTGTCTAAAATCACGATATATGGTGCTTAATAAATTCTTTATATTAAAATATTGGGAAATACAAAAAAAAAAAGTTTCATTTTTAGAGTTTTCTAAGTATTTGTTTTTATTTTTGAAAATAGAATGTACAAATATCAATATTTGATTAATGTTTATGAGCTATTTTCTAAAATTCAAATCAAGTACTTAGAAAACTCTAAAAATGAAAAATTTTTGTATTCTCCAATATTTTCATCTAAAGAATTTATTAAGCACCATAAATCGTGATTTCAGACACGATAACATATATTTTGAGGCGTTAGCATTTTAGTCCGAAATGCTAATATTAGTATAATAGTCTAACTCATCAAATTTGTTCCAAAATAAAGTATTTTGTTAAGAATAATTATTATTTTTATTTATCTTAAATTAATTTGTATGTTACAAATAATGATAATATATCATTAAAAAGCATAAATAATGTACAAATAAATATATTTGTTCATGCTATCAAGTAATTAGTAAGTAAATTTTTGCATAAATGGACAATGATAAGACTAATTTGGTATGAATAAAATATTTGAAGGATAAAACGGTATGTTAGTGAAACTTTAAGAATCAAAATTGTACATTTTAAACTTTGGGAACCAAATTGGTAGCAAATCAATACTTTAAAGACCAAATTGATACTTTTTAAATTTTAAGGATCAATTTGGTAAAAAAGTGATACTTTAGGGACTAATTTAGTGTAATTTAACTCGTTTACTAAATATTCAAATTTCCGATCCTACTCAATGAATCATTATAGCTGAGTACGTAAGTTATCAATTCCGATTAAATGAATCATTAAAGCTGAGTATGTAAGTTATCGATTCCGATTACAAATCAGCTGGTCTACTGGTGTTTGGTTAGATCATAAAGTTAAGGAGGAATAACTTTCTATGTCAAGTTATGACATCGTAAAATATTTTCGTTTGGTTGAGTAAGTGAAAAAATAAAAAGACAAATATATTATTTTGTTTGTATTAATTATTGCATTCTTTTTGTTATTATTTTTATTAAAATAATTACTATTATTATTGGTACTATATTTTATTAATGTTATTGTACTTATTATAATTTTTAATTACTATCATAATTATCATTGTTATTATTTTTAATATTTCTTAAATAATTTATTTATTAAAGTAAATATTGTATTATTTTCCTGTTATTATTTTATTACTATTAATGATTAATTTAGATAGTTAATGTTATCATATAAATAAAATCATCACTATTATTTAATTATTAAGAAAAATTAGTTCATTATGAAATTACATAATTTATTATTTCTATTATTACTATTACGTATTAAATATTATACTATTATTAATATATTAAATATTATATATTTTTTTAATTTTTTGTTGTTATTATCATTATCATTATTATTTATATATAATAATATAATAATATTATTATTAACATTATTTATTAATAATATTATTACAACAAGTAATAAGTATTATTTTTTTAAAGTAGATGATGAGAATATTTATTTGAATTTGTGGTCCCTATGTAGCTTAAAGAGGGGGAATAAGGTTATACCACCTCTCATGGCTCCATAAATTAAGGAGCCACAAATCTCACTTCTTCATTTTTATTCCCTCATTAGTTATGGATGTTTGACTCCTTAAGTGAGATATATGGGGTTTATTCCTCATTTATTGTGACATACGTCATTTTTTTTTACATATTATTTTTTTTTAAAGAACATTTATAATTTATAATTAGATACTAATAATAAAATCAAATAACCTACAATTATTGTCCTGGTTAGACCCTTTAATTTCCGTGCAAATATTTATTGTGGAATATCTTGATTTCACATTTGATATATAATGGTTTTGATCCGTATGTATACAGATATAATTGGAAAACGCAATATTCAATTTTGAATCGTGCCAACAAAACATTTTTCATTGTATAATCTTGATGATTTACACGGATGCCAAGTCTAATCGCATGATTCAAACATAGAATTATTTGTAATGAAATTATGTTATGTAAATTTATTTCCATATATACCACACGATGATTTACCCCTTCGTTAATTAAACCCCAGCGCACCTTTGGTTTTAGGGATTTCAACAAATTAACTTCTCCAGCGCCGCCCCCCTTATTTGATTACCAGAGCCATCTTGCTTGTCTTTTGCACGGCCAACAAACAGAGAGAGAGAGAGAGAGAGAACGGGAAAAGAGTAGAGCCGGGCAATGATCAGCCGCCTTGCACGTGCAGAGGAGACGTAGTGCAGTGGGTGTCGAAACAACCAAAGTCGAAGACTCAGGCCGACAGATCGGGAGCAAAGGAAATAACGGTGCGTGGTCCTTCCTTTAGCTATATGATTCATACTCGTGTAATGATCATTTTATCGTTGAAACGGTCGATTTCTTATTGAAGTGCAATGTTATTTGGTTGATTATTGCCATCGAGACATTGCAAATATTTGATCTGTGATAATATGAAATAAATATGAAATGAATAATCTGAAATGAATGAGCTGTGATAAGTTTGTATACCATCCGATTTGACTCGTGTAAATATTGAATGATAGATTTCATTTCGTTTTAAATAGCAAAAAGGTTATTTGTATGTCTGATATGATAATTATAATAGTCATACTATTTAAAGATAAATATATGTACACATGATATATATATATATATATATATATATATATATATATATGACGATAGATATAACGATAGATATTGGAATGACAGATGATCTGTATGTCCGATTGATACACATATATAATATATGTATACGATACTTTCTTTAGAAACACACTCTAAATTAATATATATATATATATATATATATTGACTCTCACAAGGATTTCAAGCTAATTGTATAGTTTCAGGATTTTTAAACTAATTGTATAGTTTCTGATGAAATTTCTCGAATGATATATTTTGCATAGATATGACAAGTATATTTGCAAGTATAACCTAAATATTGTATGATTGCATTTGATACATATCTTTTGTAAGTCTGTGTGGATAAATTTATAAAACTAACATACTTTGTGTCATGATGGATACGAAATTTATTTACGTGAATAAGTTTAATGCTTAATAGACTATAAACTTATATGACTTTGAAGCTCAAGTCCTCTAAAGACCATCGCAGGGCCATGGCATCCCTTTCGTTTCAAAGACCAAGTCAGGGACTTGGCACTATCCGTTTCAAAGACCTAGTCAGGGACTAGGCACCTTCTGTTCGAAAGACCATGTCAGGGACATGGTGAAAGACCATATCAGAGATATGGCAAAAGACCTAGTCAGGGACTAGGCGAAAGACCATGTCTGGGACATGGCACATTCGGTGGTCTTACCACATTTGTCGAGAAATTTGCGGTACCGAGTCTTTCCCCCCCTCAATTTGGGACGCTAGATGAGGGATTTGTTCGATTTGATTCCTATGATTCGTATCATGATTAAATGATAAATAGAAATGGAGTTTGACATAAAGAAAATTTGATAGTAAATAATAACAAATTATGAAATAATAATAGATGAATGTTATTATGCTTAAAGTGAATTTAATTACATTTGATTGATAGCATATTTGGAAATAAAATGATAAATTGTGAAAATAGAATTTTGTATGAATTGAAAACATATGTTCTACATTATTATTATTGAGAATTTAAACTGTTTGATTGATGTAAATGTATATGCTACAGATTCTTAAAAATTTAATTAAACATATGTATGGAATTCAAACTTTATTAGTTTTGTCTAGAAAGAATTAGATGAATTAAAATGAATAAGATCTGCACTTTGAGATTGATCACCGGTTATGTTATTCGTTTGGAACTCCATTTGCACTGGAAAACAATAGATTTCTCATGCGGTCTTTTGTGCACTTTTTCGTAGGTGAGGAAGACAATGCTGAATTGCCACATAGATGAAAGATTATTTGTTTTCACTTACAAGACTAAGTTTAAATTATTAGTTATGTATTAGAAGACTTCCGCTGTATTTTGTTTTAAATTGATGTATGTTATAAAAAAAATGTTATGTTGTAAATTGTATGATGAACTTGTGGCATGAAATTGATATTGATGGCTTGCTTGTTATGGTGCCTTGCGTTGAAAAGCGCGGCGGATGGCTCACTAAAAAAATCGGGGCCATTACATTTATGCTCCAATCAAACATGGTGAAATAGTTCCCTTTCACCATGTTTGGTTAAGTAATAAAGTTAAAAGAGGTATAACTTCCTATGTTAAGTTATGACATCACAAAATATTTTTGTTTGGCTAAGTGGAGGAATAAGAAGAGAACATTCAATATTTTATTGTTATAATAACTATAATATTCTTTTTGTTATTATTTTAATAATAATAATAATAATATTATTATTATATTAGTATTATAATTAATAATATCATTAGTATTTAATAATTAATAATATAATTTTATTGTTATGATAATTGCATACTATTATTAATTTTATTGCTATTATTATTATTATTATTATTATTATTATTATTATTATTATTATTATTATTATTATTATTATTATGACTATGATTATAAAAATATTAATTGATTTTATTAATGTTTTAATTATTATTTTATTATTATTTTATTAATTGATTTCATTATTTGGTTCTCAATAAAAGTATAATAATAATTGGTTCTTTGAAATATATATAGAGGAGAGATCCAATGACACAACAGATATTTGACATAATTATTACACCAAAGCATATAAATTTTGTAAAAAATCTTTAAAATAGAAAATATTTTATAAACATGTTCATTTACTTTATAGATCGATTGTGTTTCAAATTGTATTCAATTTGAGTGTCATTTAATACTCCATCAAGAATAATTAAATTTAGAATGTTCTAATTATCATACAAACTTGATGGTCATTGATAGAGTATCAAATGACACTCATTTGGACTAAATTTGAAATACAGTCGATCTATCAGTAAATAAATATGTTTGTAAAATTTCTTCTATTTGTAAGATTTTTTATAAATTTATATGCTTTGGTGTAATATTTATGTCAAATATTTGTTGTGTCATTGCATCGCTCCTCATATATATATAAGGAATTGCTTACGTAACAGTAATAAGTAGTTTCTTTTACATATAACTTCTGAACGAATCACTTTGATAATTTTTAGTTCTTTACAATAATGATTATAAATTAAATTAAAAAATCTTTAAAAACAATAAATTTAGAAATATATTGAAGATATTAATAGAAATTTTTGCTGAATTTTATAGATTAGATAGGTTATAACTCAAATTTTATTCAATTAAATATTGTTTGATAATAATCCATTAAAGACTACATAACTGAAATCATTCCATATTGAAGTGGCTAAATATAACCGACCCGATAAACCCTCCTCACTTTTAATCAAAAAATAAAAAAAAAAATAAATAAATAAACACTCCTCACTGGACCCAGAAGCAGACCCAATTGGACGTGATTTTTTGAAAGGGAAACGCTAAGGGTGTGCTCAAATTGAGGTGAATGGATGGAAGGGGAAGGGATGGAAGGGGAGCAACCCTCTTTTAACTTGCTCCCAAGATTTTTTTTAGGGGGTGAATGGATGGTAATGGATGGGAATGAAGGTTACACCCTCTATTCATTTTCTCCAATCTTGTAACCTCCCAAATTGGAGTGTACAAGAGTTACTCTCCCTCTTAGTTCCATTCCATTCCATTCCATCCCCTTCAAAACTCTGGAGCAAAGCCTAAGGGGATACGTAGCTCTCGTGGATGATACCAGCACATATTTTTTTTTCGCTTTTGCTTTTTCATACAACGAAAGCTGATAATTATGCAACGAAAGCTGATAATTATGCAACGAAAACTGGTAATTATGCAGGCAAACTCAATTCGCTAAATTAAATCTTTTTTTTATTATCAAGTCGCGGTTTAATATCCGGTTCAACGAATTTTAACCGGTTCATGACTCCTTCGTCCGGTTCAGTGTACCATCTCACTTGTTCTCTCTTTCTTACACTGTCACGCTTTTATTATGCATACTATGTAGCTTACTATGCAAACTAATATTTCTATTATGCAACTCATGTAGTTTGCAATATATTAGTTGTAAAATGCATATAAGCACATATATTTTTTATTATGCATGTAATTTATTTATTGTGCACACAATTTCATTTAGTGTGTGCAGTGCATTGATTCTAGACTGCATGTTACAGATACTATAAAAATATTTATTATGCACCCAAATTTATTTAGTATACAATGTATTAGTTGTGAAATGCATGTTATTAAATATTTTTTTATGCAGGCAAAAATGTTTAGTATGCAAGTTGTTTAATGTTCTTAAACATGGCTTGCAAACTTGTTCGAGTCCGAGTTGACTCGGACTCGGACCATACCGAGGTGAGTTTTTGCCGAGTTTTGAGATTGGACGATTTTTAGAGAAAAAATCGGTAGAATCGGCCAAGTTGTCTGAGTTATGACCGAGTCATATCCGAATCGACCGAGTCATGGCCGAGTCAACCGAGTCAAACTGGTGATTGATGAGTTCATTAATTCGTTGATGTTTATGTTAAATCTTTAATTTTAAGTGAATAAACTACATAAAATTGTATTTTTTTTATTCTGCTTCACAAAAAATGTTATTTTTACGAATGAAATTTCAAAATAGTTACACGGATTGTTTACCAGGTTGTTTGGATATTTATATTAAATAAATTAGTGATTTTTTTAGTGTATTATGGTTTATTTCAACATCATTTTGTAATTAAATAATTTTTAAACAATTTTTATGATTCATTTAAATAAAAAATAAGCCCTTTTTCAAAAATCCAAGTTTCTGATACGAGTTAATCGATTCTGGACGAGTCGTCCGATTCCGAGTCCATGGTCCAATGGCCGAGTCCGATTCCGAGTTTGTGAGCCTTGTTCTTAAGCTCGACAAATTGGTTTTACATGCATAATAAACAACTTTCGCTACATAATAAACAAATTTACATGTATAATTCAGGAATGTAGAACAAGTTTAACCGGTCAAACCATCCGTCTCAACTAGAGGTGGCAGAACCCGATCCAACCCGACCTGACCCGGGATTTTTCAGAAAGTCAAACTGACCCAACCTGACTTGATCCGAACCCGACCCGACCCGAGATCAAATAGCATCCAATCCAACTCAAATCAACATACGATAAAAAAAAAGTAGATATTAAAATTGACCCGACCCGACCCGTCCATCACCCGACCCGACCTGACCCGAGATATTCTAAAAGATCAAACTAACCCGACCCATCCGACCCGCCCACCCGATTTGCCACCTCTTGTCTCAACGACAGGAGCTACAACAGTATTACTGTATAAGCTCCCTTTTTGAAAAGACAAGCTGTCTTAAATTCAATCTGGCCGGACTTAAATTCTCTCAAGACCTGAGGAAAAGCCAAACCGAAAAGACTCAAAACACGACCTAACCCGGCCAAAGACTAACCATATATATCAAACTAACATGTCTTAAATGGGAATAGGGTAGGTCCGATGGCATCGGACAGAAGTGCGTTCGATGGGTGGTTTTAACCGCAGGATTCTATATTCCAAATCGCTCTCTTGATTAATGGAGCTTATAAGTCTGTACCCGTTAGCAATTAGTATCTATATTCTATATTCTATATTCTACCCCTCACGCCTCCCAGCTCCCCTTTATTCTCCGCCTCCACTCTGAAATGCTCACTCGTGAGTCACACGACTCCGTTCTGCAAATCCTGCCTCTCCAAAATGCCTGAGTCTCGTTAACAGTAAAACATAAAACACATACAAAGCAGATGTTGAGGAAAACCTGCTTAAAAGCCCAAGAGAATTGAGAAATTGGAACCAGATGTTGGTCATAGGCAATTTTAACTCCTCGATCACATCTGACTGCTATTCCCTCCCGAATAACTAGAGAGATTAGTAACCATACTAGACTCTGATGTTTTAAAACAAGAAAGGGATGTAAATGTATATATATTTTTCTAATTTTTACTTTTTTAGTTAAAGACAAGTTTGATTTGGATAACGTTATGGATGTTACTATAGGATATTGTAATAATTTTGATCGGTTAAGTAACAGAAAAGTTGGTAAAAAGCGAAATTAGGTGGATTGTGAGCACAGGCCGCACTATTAACAAAAACATTTGCTAATTCAAAGATTTGACATGGATTGATTTAAAATTTAATGGCTGAACTATTTGAGAATTTGGAGCATGGTTCTTTTCTTTGTCAGTAGTTGCTCATGGAGGAAGTGTGTTTCGTCAAAGGAGCGTTGGGGCTTTCGGGGAATCAGCATCACCTGCTTTTCCTTCATCCGACGGTTGAGAAAACACCGAAGTTTATTGAGATCCGTGCAGAAAATATCGAAGTTAACAAAGTACTTTGAGATCGGTGCGACAACCGATCCCGATCTTCGGATCGGAAAAGCAGGGCCTGCTTTTCACCGAAGAAAAACAGCAGATTCTCACTCGCTTTTGGGGTGAGGGATGATGGAGAAGGCCAGGAGGGGGAGTGGGAGGTTGTCAAAGTCAAAAGAGGAAGAGGAGAGCGGGGTGGGTATACTCGCGAGTACACGATTTGATTGTGTACCCAAATTCTAGACCGTCTAATCGAGAAAGTGAAGAGGCGCTTGGCTATTCACAGAGGCGCTTGCCTATTCCCGAGGAAGAGGCATTCAAAAGAAAAGAGTAACCGAGCCGTCAGAATGGAAAACAGATTAATTTGTTAACGGGTACGTCTCTGTTAATCAAGCAACCAGGAAGATGTAAAATCGTAGGGCTCTAACTGCCCATCGAACCCACTTTGGTCCAATAGGCATCGGACCTACTCCCCTCCCGTCTTAAATGCCTACGTGTTTCTCTCAAAGGAAAAAAAAATATATCAAACTAACCTGACCAAATTAACCCCTAAATGATTTTTTTTCCTAGAAACTGAACTGACTCAAACATAACTTGCCCCAATTTAAAAAGACATGTGACCCAAAAAAATTTTTAAACACCTTCAATCAATCATTTCAACAAGATTTTAATAAGTTCTTTATTTTTATGATTTTCAGAATTTGCTCATTTTTCAGTTCAGCGTTGATCAGGGATCGTTTTCCCTATATCCTTGTAATTATTATTCCAACATATATTGTTGAACTTTGAAAAAATAAAATAAAAAATAAAACTGAAATGGTAAGTGTTTAAAAGATATAAGTCTTTTTTATATTCTCGGACTCTTAGAATTTACAAAATTTTTCATTGTAAAGATGATCAAATTAAATAGCCAGTAATAAGAAATCAATATCCTTAAAATTATTATTCATACTTATGTTGTTCAAATTTGGAAAATAAATTGAAAATAAATCAAATAACAATTCATACTCAAGAAAGAGGGGTGAGCTTCCAAGCTTTTTAGCTATGCCACATCATCATTAATCCCAACCATTGATTGTGTTTCTCTCTCTTCTTTATCTTAATCAAATGGCTTAAATTATTTTTTTCATTAAAGAGATAACATAATTTGTCTAAAGAGCAATTTAATACTCAAAATATTTAAGACTCTTTGTATTCTTTTGTATGAATTATTATGTAGCTAAAAATATATTGTATAGAAAATATGTTAAGTTCATATTTATTTAATAATATATATTAAGAAAAATGTATATTTATTTTCAATATATATTAATTAATGTAATATTATTTTTTTGGGGGCGAAGCCCGATTCATAGCTCTAGTAGCTAATAAATAATAGTAATACCTCTGCGCAAGTTCTTCCAGATAACTCTCAGCTGTGTCCTCCATTATTTCCTCGTGGTATAAATCCTTCTGCTATCCACATGCGTACGAGAGAACTGGCTTTGATTTCCCAATCTTCTGGATATATTGCAAAATACATAAAGCACAACTTCAGATGCAATGGTAATTCCTCGTAACTAGTGGATACAATCTCCATACACTCTCTGCCATCAGTATGCCATTTTATGTTCCTCAGCAACCCACTCCAAGTATTGAAGTCATGCGGCTTTCTGGATAGGATACGACCCATAACAATCAATGCTAGAGGCAGTCCACCGCATCTTTTGGCAAATTGGTTTGCAAGATCAAGTAGATCATCGGCACATTCATTTGCAAATTGGTTTGGAAAAGCCTTACTCAACATCAGTTCTAGACTCTTTTCTTCACTTAGGACTTGCAGTTCATATGGTTTAATACTGCAATTTGCATCTTGCGCAACATCTTTAGACCTGATATTAATGTAATTAAAAGGCATTTAAAATGTGCTAAAATTAATGCAAATTGCATTGGGAAAAAAAAAAAAACAAAATGCTCAACAAATAATATGAAACCTGGTAGTAATGAGGGCTCGACTTCCATTTTCAACTTCAGGAAGAACTTTCTTCAGTTCAGTCCATAGAGCAGTAGACCAAACATCATCCAAGACAACAAGGTATCTTTTCTTAAGAAGAAATTTATGAATTTCTCGAACTAAATCCTCGGTATCCAATCTCTGTAGATCTATGTGATCTCCGCAAATTTGCTTCAGCATCTTTCTCAGGATATCAATCAAATCATACTTGTTGGAGATAGTTATCCACACGTAGTAGTCAAAGTGGTTCTTCACGGCGGCACTACATAAATAATTTTAACAAATTTAAATCTTATTTCTTCACTACTTTGGTTATTGTTCTAAGTTCTAACAACAAGCTAAAAAATTAATGAAGGAAAAACAAGTCTATACAAAAGCTTAATTATACACTTTTTATTTTTTGTAGGAGATGACACATTTTGTTCTTATAAGTAAATTTGTTAACAAGTGAACTGACTATTCAATTTCTATAAACCAAAACGTTAATAGTCTGTTTTTTGTAGGAGATGCCACATTTTGTTCTTATATATAAATAAGTATTCTGTTTAATTTTAGTTTAGGGTAACTGAATGCTTGGAAATCTATCCCATTGGCTGCTTTTTTGTATACTTGGAATATACAAACACTTCTTCTGTGTACGTACATCTCTTCCTCCCTTTAACTCCCATTCATCAACGACTCTATTTTCTCACAGTAATTACTACTTAGTTTTATTTAAGTAATCATTTTTTATTCAGAAACGAAAAAATAGAGTATCGATCTATGGATCTTCGAGTGGCCAGTTTCGATTTTATATATGCTTTTCAATCTAAAAATCTTCATCCTAATTATAAACAAGAAATATTCATTAAATATAGGTTTATTAAATGAGGAGGGTTCTAATGTCTTCATTTTTCTGCGTCCATAAATTTCAAATAACTTGAAATTAAAACTAAATTTTCAAAGCAAAACCTATTAGATTTGATCAATATGATATTCCCTTTGTGTATATAACAAACTTTTCAATTTTTTATATTATTTCATATGGATCAATGGGTTACAAAAATCAATATTCAGGAAGTACTCTAATTAGTAGTGTATTTTTTTAAGTTCTTGATGTCAAACAAAACAATATTCAAATTCGATAGTTTATAAAATATCCATAAATAAAGTGATACAGATTAGATGTAATAGTTTTATTTTGAAAAATTAATTTTAATTTTGAGTTATTAAAATTTAAAAAGTGAAGGCGTGATCGATGTACAAAAATGGATGCATCGGAACCTTATAAGTATTCTAAAAACATTTAAAATTAAGGTTGAGAAAATTAATTTGTAAAACATTATTGTATAAAACACAGTACTTTTAAAAAAAAAATAAAATAGACGGTGCTATTTGGTTGCCTGGCTAAGTTTTGGACGCTACGTACGTATTTTGTTATATAATGTGTTTTAGATTATGCTACCAAGCTAGATTTGGTCTTTATTAGTAGAACTGAATCTAGGCTATTTGGAAATAAGCCTTGCATAGTACAATAATTATACAACTATTGGCATCTTTTCTCATTTGCTTTCATAACTATAAAGTTTTTTTAAAATGAATGTCAGTCAATTGAACAGAAATATGTAACAAAAAAGACTTATTTAATAAGTACCTTTTGTATACCAATTTTGCAAGAGTAGTTTTTCCTAATCCCCCAGTTCCAACAATTGAGATTACAGAACGTGTCAAATTGCTCTCCTCCGTGAGTTGTTGAACAATCTGGTTCTTGTCGGATTCAAAACCAAGAACTTCAGTCTCGTCAATGTCCGGGAGTGTAGGCAATCGTTGAGGTTGGGTGGCAATTCCATTCCCGCTACTATTGTCACCCAATTTCTCTATTCCATAGTTGACCGCACTCTCTCTGATCTCACGCACTCTTTCTTTGATGACATCTATCTCCTTACTAACTTGGTGCCTTGCAACTATAACCTTTGGCTGCTGCGTATCTTTTTTAGAACGCCTAATTTCTCTGGTCCTCCACCCACCTCCACGAGAAACTTATCCAGTGCGTCCTCAATCATATACGCCACCTCCTTAACATCTTTCACCCACTGCTTCACCCGGTTGTCGAGGTTTTGCTTGGCTTTTGCATCAGCATCTTTTAGAAACGCGCTGACCCACTCGAGCTCTCTTTTGGCCCATGCAACCTTATCAGCTGCTCCATAGAGGACGAGAGCTTCCTGATAAGCTGCCTCGCCGATTTTTTGAAGCACATAGGTCACAACAGCCTCAGCCATCTCTCTTCACTCAAAATGCTAGGTGATTAGTCTATTCTTGCTGTGCTTTTGATCTGAATCATATGTACATTGAAACCGTTTGACTTATATTATTAAATTTTACATTAGAATTGACATATTATTATCTCTAAATAGCAGATTAGGGAAATAAAAAACCACTTCAAAAATATTAAAATACATTTAGAGTATAACAATTCATATTTGTACGGCCTTTATAAAAATCGATAATTGGTGACCAATAATTGATTGAGAATGAAGGAGAGGAAAAACAATCAGCACTTAATTGCTTTTAGCATAGTTTACTGTATAGCTCTTGCACTTAATTGGTCTTGATCTGTATTATACACTAAAAGAAATTTGACTTGTATTGTATTGTAAATTAAATTACACACTAGACTTCTACAGTACACATGTTATCTCTAAATAGTAAAAGAGTACATTAGGCAAATAGGTAAACGCTTTCAAAATAATTGAATTAGAACATAACGAATGAACTGTTCATTTTTGTATGTGCTTAATCAAAATGCATAGTAGGGGGTAGGAAGAAAATTGTGAAAACAATATTCATGGTAATTAACAAAGGTTTAAATAGCGGATAGCAGACTCGTAGCGGTGGGATATATTTGATAGCGGATATCGGATAGCGGCGCTATTGCGGGCGCTACCGGTTCCTGTTATGTGGTATATTTTAACTATTTTATTGATTCATGAGCTAACATATTTAATAAAAATTATGAATAATTAGAATAATTTATAAAGTTTTCCAACCAAATTGTTTAAAAATTATATAATTATTGTATCACTCTTGAAATAAAGCATTCTTATTTAGATATATTGACATTATAACATGATAATCAATCTTATATTGCATAAGTATTATTTGTTTCTATCAAAAGGATTTCAAATTGAATCATTGTGTAATTACTTTTCCTAAATATTAGAAAAGTTGTAAACAAATTATGATAAAACATTACTTAAAAAAAATATTTATTGGTTATATAATATTTTAATGGATTTCAACTTTTCAAGTATATGACTTTCATCTTCACTAATCAATCCCACAATTTTTATCACGTGGATACTAAGTTTATATAACATTGATTGTTGTTTTCAAATCCAATTATATGAGTTAAACGATTATAAAACATAAATAACAACTATTAAGTGTTAGATATCATAAAATAATTGAAAATTCATATGATTCTAACCATGTTTTATAGGTATCAAATAGCAGGAAAAAACCGATAGCGTCTTGCTTCCAAAACGCTATATCGACCGCTATAGCGGCCGCTATGAACGCTATTTAAACCTTTGGTAATTAAGGAAATCTGCGTAGCACAAAACAATTAATCAAATTAATTTATATATACTTGTTGTTTCAGTTGGTTGAGCAAATCAAATTAGAGAGCTAGAAAACTAAGCTGGATGAGCAGGTGTGCAGTGATTCGCAAGGAGGAATGTAGTGGAGAAGCAATGCGGTGGCTGGAGAAAGCAAGAGATATCCAGGAAGCCAAGCAGCACCAAGACTGGAAGTGGTAAGAGAAGCAGAGGCGACTCAGATCTGAACTTATGTGAGGCATTCAATTATTACTCTCCCTTTTCCTTTCAATTATTAAAGACCAGAAAGAGATAGCACATGTGCCAACTGCCAACGTACCATTTGATGGGCCTACCGTTAATTAACAGCTGGTATATATTTATTGACTAATAAGTAGATGGTTACATTAATATTGGGACGGACCACTGACGGATGCTATTAATTCTCTTTGAAAAAAAATTAAACATACTTTTTTTTCCTGTACGATGGTTTTGTTAATTGTATATAACGTAATTTAAGTATGCAAGTTCTTTTCCTTTTACGATGGTTACATTTGAATAACCTTTCTTTTGCTTTTAGATAGACCATAGACGTAGGGCTGACAAAAAAAATCGGAGCTCATGGATCGCTCGTGACTCGTTCGGATCGGATCAAATTAGGCTCGCTTGTTAAGCTAAGGAGCCGAGTTTGAGCTTAGTATGGCTCGGCTCGTTAAACTCGTTTGGCTCGATAAATTATTATAATTGCAACTTGTATTGCTCTTATCGTAGATTATTAATATCTTATACAATATATGGTCTAATATATATAAAATTGTTATGTAAAATGTATACGAACATATTTTTGTTAATTATTTTGTTAATTAAACGAGCCGATCTTGAGCTTGTGTTTTTGGATCGTTAACTTAACGAGCCGAGTTTGAGCTTAGCCTAACTCAGTTCGGCTCAGATCATTTACACACCTAGATAGACGTACGTATTCAAGTTCTTTTCCTTAAAAAATGTTTCATTACTTGTAAAGAAAACACATCAAATTTGTCTATTATCAGCGTCTGGTCTCTCCTTAAAACAACGCAGTTGAAATATACTTGAAAATATCTTTCGTGTTTTTTGGCAACTTTAAGAAAATAAACCCTAGAAAAATTTTCAAAATATATTTCTCAATCTAATTTCTCCTTTTTACATTAATAAATGTCGTACTGATATGATAACAAATTTACTGCGCTCCTAAAAGAGCAAGGATCATCATCAGTGCATGCCTCCTTATGAAGCTTATATTTAATAATTAGTTTCTACTAATTGGTATAAAAATGGAATTTATTTTAACTGATTATTTTTAGCTTGCTGCTCCTCTTTCTAGTTTAAATTTTGTTGTAGTTTTCTCAAATGGGCCTGATAACTGCACTCCTTAAAAAACCTCCTTAACCGTACTCCATTATAATTTTACATTTCCCATATGATAACAGAAAAACTGGTTATACTAACATGCAAAAGTGTTTATACTAACTACTAATATTGTGTATACAAATAACTAAATGTGTATCAAAGAGCCGAAGGCCCGGAGCAATGGAGGTGTGACCGGAGATGGTGGTGGAGATGTGGCCGGAGGAGGCGGAGGTGCAGCCGAAGACGGCGTTGGTGGGCGGAGGTGTGGGTGGTGGCAGTGTTGTGGTGGTATTAATGATGGAAAGATGGAAGAAAGATGAATAAAGAAAAAATAATTTGGGGGAGGAGGTGCGGTAGGAGGGGGCGGAGGTGCGGCTGAGAGTAGGCGGAGGTCCGGCCGAAGAGGGTGGAGATGGGCGGAGGTGGTATGGTGATGGGAAATAAATCAATGGAGGATGAAAGAATAATAATTGAGTGCAAATAACGGGTGTAGTTAAGGGGAAAAAAATAATTTCTCTTTCTCAATATATACAGTTATTCTTATGATACATTTGAATCATCTAATATTATATATTATTTCGCAACCAGACTACTATTATGTTCAAGTTCTGTCAAACAAATAAATTAATTAATAGATCTGATAGAATTCATAATTGTATGAACTCAAAGTCTCAAACGCACATTTTTTTTTTTATTTTTTTCGTTGGAGTCGATCTTTTAACAGTTATTTTCTAGAATCATTTCCAAACAAATACTTTTCCCTTTCCTCAGCTAGGCAATAATTAATTAATTAATTAATGCATAGTCCAGTTTGGATAATACCTAGCGTCCATTGATAGATAGGTCCATAGAGTCTAAATTTTACAAATTAGATGTAACTGTAATTACAAAATTGAGTATCACTGTTACAAAATTTATACACTATGGACGTATAGACAGTTATTCAGTGGACACTACATATTTTTAGTCCAGTTAAATGCTCCCAACAAAGCAAACCATTATGTCATTTGGAGCCACTGTCAACTTTCCAGAAAAAAAATAAATAACAAAGCAAACCCTGAAGGCCCCGTTCGATATTGTGGTTTTCAGTATAGCTTTCGTAATTTTTAGAAGTTGCAACTAAATTATGCTAAGCAGTGTTCGATACATGTTTTGATAACCAGGGCTTACTATGAAAAACTCGAAGTTCGAGATAACTACGATAAAAACCTGGCTTCAAAAAAACTAGTCGCACTGGATTTTTGCGTGGCTTTGGGTCGTCAGTTGTCACATGTATTGAGGTAGTGCTCATGCTCTCATTTTTTTATTTGAGAATACACGTCTTAATTACAAGAAACATAGTACTATAATTTTCATTTTTATTATTAAAAAAATGAAGTACTTGACAAATCAAACACCTTATTTCAGAATTACAGTGGGCCCCTGTAACACCCCGTAATTTTTGAATTTGGATATTGATAATTTTTCATATGTTTGTACATTTAGATATAAGTTATCACTTAATTGTTATATTTAATTTGAATCATAAGATATAAATATAAAGTAGGCTATAAATAGATACATAAAAAAAAAAAAAACAGAGAAAAAAAAAATATAATAAACGGTACCCTTCCTTTCATTAAGTATATCATTGATTAAAATAAACTAACTCGAAATTTTATATTGATGACCAACATTAACTCCTCTGCCAAGGGCAGCACATTGCCCTGATGTATTAATCCGAAATAAAATTATAACCAACTTTTGAAGCCGACCCTTGCGTCGTTTATTATAAAACCAAATCAGAATTTATTTTGGCGATAAAATTAAACCCTATCCCATACACGATCAAATTATTAGTACACCACAGAGACGCCCCTGTTAGTTTCCATCCCTGGCGCTACCCGCAGACCGGGAGAGAAGGAGAAGATGGGAGATCGGCCAGTCGAGGTGTCGCACATGCGGATGGCGAGGCCACATCGTTCGGACATATTCTAGAATCGTCGACGACGGAAGGTGCGTGGTACTCCTTTGAGTTTACAATTCGTATTTATGTGTCGATCGTTTTATTATCGAAACGATCAAATACAATTGAATTGCGATATTTTCTTTGATTGTGATTATCCGATACATTGCAAACTATCTTATTGAATTTTCCGAAAATTGAAATCATAATTGAATTAATTAGTTGATTGTGATCAGTGATTTGAGTTTATGAAGTATTAACCGAATATATATTCCAACTGACTTGTGCAATTATGGATGGAGATAAAAATGATCAGATTATATCTGTATTATGCATCGGATTCAATAGATACTTTGAGTATACGATAAATTAATTTATCTGGATAAATGGAAATTTATTTGATAAACTGAGTATTCTGTTTAGTGAATTAAATACGAAAAATAACTCAATATATATTTATAGGTGTATAGTATGATTCTGAAAGAAAATTTGGGATAATTATTATAGAAACCATTTCTGTTAAATTTTAAGAAAGATAATTATGTAAATTTATATGTATGAATCTGAATATTGTATGATCGAATTTGATACATATATGTGATAAGTCTGTGTAAATTAATTGGTAAAATTATCGTACCTGCGTCATGATCAAGACTGAGCTCGGTCTATATTAATGAATTATGTGTATACGTCTAATTGATTTGAGATTTTTGGATTAAGTAAATTGAAATAAACCCCAATTGAATAATTGCCCCTTTGTAAGAATGGTATTCGTTTGAATCGAAACTATCCATTATCGCTTCATTTGCCCCCATAGTCTGAGCTATGCTCCCCATTGTCTGGGCTATTGCCCCCCATTGTCTGGCAATAAGCATCGACTAATTGATTGATTGATAGATTAATTGACATTCATATAGTTTCGTACCAGTCTTTGACTATAGTATGTTCGAATTGGGACGGTAACCAAGAACCGGGATTAGGAATATGGACTACCAAATAGACAGACTTTAAATTGATAATTAATTGATTTAAATTGACATTCAATGCATTGATTAATGCACTTTGAAAATTGATCTCAATTGTTATGTACCCGTTTGGAATTCCTTTTTACACTGGAAAACACTCAGTTTCTCAGCGCACCTTTGTGCCCCTTTTCGCAGGTGAGGAAGAAATTGCTGAGTTGTCACGTAAATGAAGAGTTTTGAAATTGATTTTTAAAGGTTTACTTTTAATAATATTTCTTTTTATTTGTTATAAGAAAAGACTTCTGCTGTATATTTGTTTTTAATTGTTAAATATTTATATAAAAATGTTATGTTGTAAAAATGTAATAAGAACTTGTGGCAATGAAATGTGTATTGTTGGCTTGCTTGTTTTGACGTATTGCGTTGAAAAGCGCGGCGGACAGCCTATTTTTCTATTATGAATATTCGGGCCGTTACAGCCCCATTTAAATCTTTGCCATGGCAACTCACCGAACACTTTTGTGTCCCTTCGCAAGTAATGCATCCGTGGTTTTGAAGTAACTATTTTAACCCTGGCTAACCACAAATCAAATACAGCATGCTATAGCTATCGTTTTAGCGTGCTTATCCTCCGTCTTAAGGCATGCTGCCATGGAGCACATGCTCATTGGCTTGCCTCGAGATTCAAGTCGGATCGCCTCAAGATTCGTGCAGGCTCGAATCTCAAAGTGATCCACCGGCCCATATGCTTCATGGCACCCTGCCTTAAGGCAGAGGATGTGCAATCATAGTTTTATTGTAACCACGGAAGATTACACAATCGAAAAGGGCCTAAGGGTCAGTAGGCCATCAAGTTTTGACATCTGAACCAAGCCAAGGAAGGGGCTCACTAATAATGCATTGTTTTGAGTGTGACCCAGTGGACAGTGATCTCCTTGCAATTGATGTTTGAGTAGAGGTGGCAATTCGGGCGGGCGGGTCGGGTTCGGGTTCGGGTCGGGTGGGTCGGGTCAGTTTGACCTTCTAGAATATCTCGGGTCAGGTCGGGTCGGGTGATGGGCGGGTCGGGTCGGGTCAATTTTAATATCTACTTTTTTTGGATCGTATGTTGATTTGAGTTAGATTGGATGCTATTTGGTCTCGGGTCGGGTCGGGTTCGGATCGGGTCGGGTCGAGTCGGGTCAGTTTGACTATCTGAAAAATTTCGGGTCGGGTCGGGTCGGGTTCGAGTCGGGTCGGGCGGGTTTCTCGGGTCGGGTCGGGTTCTGCCACCTCTATGTTTGAGTCTTTGAGGTACTGCAACTACCTCTGGAAATGAGGAAAGCCAATCAGTGCAGTTGTCACTGCTAGAAACCAATAATGTTGCACAGTGATTTGACGGATGAGGCTTAATTATAAGGGAGTTTTTGAGATTGGAAGACACGGATCCGGATACATACAGAAAGCTGCGCAGTAATCTACTGCGTAGCAAGTGATAAGGATTGGAAACTGAGAGGGATCTATTAACAATGTTTATCTTGACAATTTTAACGATCAAATTTTGAAAATTTTGAATAAAACTATAAAAAATCATAAAAATAAAAAAGTTATGTATGTATAATTTAACTTATAAATTGATAGTATTTGAAATTTTAATCAATTTGAACTTTTTTTGAAAGCTTATTAAAATTTTACGTACTTTTTAACTGTTGTAATCCATAAAAAGACTAATTTTTGGGGGTCCTCATGAACAGCTTATCTAATAGACCTTCTTCTTCTTTTTATCCACTGAAATGGACGGTCGGATGAAATCGTGCGTGTTGAATAAGGAAAAAAAAATTGAACATCAAAAGGAAGTGTGCTGCGAAATGAAATCGTGCCTATCTTGCTCTTACTTGCAAGTGTCAACCCATCATCCACACATGATTCAACTCGCTATATGAAGGTTGCATAATATCTAATCTCATCGGGTGTGTTTCGATTGCCATAGTTGGCAATGCCACTAACCCAACACATGGGACATCCAAACAGAAATTTGCTAACCCGAGTAGTAATGGTTAGCTACTACTCAACTAACCCAACCCAAGTATAGTTTAGCAATTGTTCTTACTTTTTGAAGAGAGAAAAATGATAGGTTAGCTACCATATCATCCAAACAACATTTTACTAATCCAAATAGTACTACTTTCATGCTACCCAAGTTAGCACTAACTTTACACAATTCTCAATCACTAACAAAAAAATCACTACTCTTGTACTAATCCTCGTGCGATCCAATCGCACCCATCAGATCTTACATATTACTTTTTTAAACCGTGTGCATTATGGAGTGCACTCGGTGTTCTATTGTCTAACTCAATATCATATTTCTTTCATAAACATTGGTCCACTATGCCAACTACATCCAAATACTTCATTGCATGAATGAATTCCTACAGCGCCTGCTCCCTTCTCCCCACTTGCCAAACTTCCAAGTCATTTCCCAAAATTGCACCCCAATAGTTCTTCATGGCCTTATATTAGATTGCTTAATCCATAATACATATAAAATTTGCAACACTTACTATTACAATTCATAGATGTAATAATTAATGTATAGTAATTATGATCATGACTATATAAAATTTTCAAAATTAATTATGTCTGCTAGAATATCAACGAAGGCATAAATCAAATATATTATGAGATTTCAAACTATTATTGTGATAACTACAATAGAATTTGTTATTGATCTATCATGTACTTTTAGAAAAAAATAATAGCACACAAACTTTATATAAATCGCAAAGTAAAAAGAACAATAGATATCTGTTTATGAATTTTGTGTCCACAAAATTATCATGCATAACAACATTGTATTTTAACTATCAATATTTAAATTTAAATATCCAATAAACACACCAAAAATAGTCATGATTTTCATCTTCTTGATACACATTCTACAAATAAAAAAAATGTAATTACAATCTATGTTATGAAAAAAGGAATATCTTATTGAAATATAATTTAAATTTATTGGATTAAATGTATTCCAATATATTTTAGAAATATTTTTATCACTTGATATTAAAGGAGTGATAACAAAAAATATTTAATTCAGCGCAACAGAGCGTGCATAAAAGCTAGTTTAAAATATCTTTGAAGAGTAATCAAATATCACTTAAAATTGAATATAATCAGAAACAATAAGCATTGTCAATCTATAAGTTAAACAATACTTGAGTAAATTGTTTTCTATTTTTCAGAACTTTTAATTGAATTTTTCAATTTTTTAAATTTTCATTGCCAAGATGCATAATAATTTTCAATGAGTCCCTCCTCCTAAGAGTAAATCTACGGTCTCCTTCTATGAGTTTAACCTCAAAAAACATATCAAATCATCTTCAAATTTTATTTTATATGGCTTAATGAATTTCTTATGTCAATGTCTTGTGCCATACAAAAAAATTCTATTTTTAGAGATTTTTAAATATTTATTTTAAAATATGGCTTATTTTGAAATATCATCTTGAAATTTTATTTTATATGGCTTAATGAATTTCTTAACTATACAATATTAATAAAGTAATCAGTGTTTCATATATAGCTTTTAAAAATTCCGAAATAAGTACTTAAAACTCTCTAAAAATGAAAAAAATTTCCACGCCACGTGATTTTGTTATAAAGAATATCTATAGTTTATCCGGTCCATCCAATAAATTTGCACGACACGAATTTTAGCAAATAAGGGTGCTTTTTAATTCTGGGTCCCACTGTCATATTAAGCAAAACTATGGCACTCTGCTGCCATAGAAAAAATATGGCAGCGGATGTGAATCCGGTAAAAGGTGCCTACTGCCTAGGGCTGTCAACGATTACCGTTCTACCGTTTCATCTTTCCAAACAAAACGATTTACTGTTTCGTTAAATGAAATGAAACTGTAAACGAAACAATCCATTTCATTTTGTTTTCCATTTTATATATAATAATACCACTACAAAATGATTATTTTTATCTTTCCGTTTCATTTCGTCCAAACGAAACCATTAACGAAACGATTTACAGTTTCATTAAACAAAACGAAACGGCTAATTTTCCGTTTCCTTTTACATGTTTGATACAGATCTACTACTGCCTAGTAACAAAATGAAGTGTTTTATTATCCATAAGAAACTTCTTTTGGTTTCTCAAAGTAGTTAATTTTTTTCCACTTTTTTTAATACCTTTATTCTCATTATTACGTCATGGTGTTAATTAAAGTCTTGTGCGAAAAAAAAATGTTTGAAGAAATAAATCATAAATACAAAAGAGTAATACTAGGCAATAGAAATCTCTCCACGCAACGCGAATTTAATCCCTAAGAACAAAATTAAATTAATAGATTGTTGCATACTTAAGTAATGATAGTGTTGCCCTTATTAACATATAACTATTAGTGAGACATATCTTAACAACCTCGCATTTAAATTATACCACTAGAAATATTGGTCGACGATCCGAACTTGAAAACAGAAATGATAGACCTGTTCCTAGTAAACGATCTAAAGAAAGGGGGATATTCCTACACCAAAGAAGCCAATAGGCCAGTAAATAACAATCCTTATCACCTGTTGTGCAATAATCCATTACACAACTTTCTGACCGCCCGATCTGCATTGCGATCTGTGCCCATCAATCTCAAACCCCTCCCACCCCCCCCCCCCCCCCCCCCCCCCCACCCCACAAATACATGCGCACACATAAACCTCATAAGTTCGATCACTGCACAGCAACATGCTGCGCATACCAGTTTGTGATAAGTTGCACATCGATTGTTAATTAGTCATCTAATACTCCATTTAGAAATATGAAAAAATCAAATTCCCTTATGTACATATGCACGATTTTTTTAAATATAAATGAGTTTCATAAATATTTAATAAAAAAATTATTACATATTAATAAGATAGGGAAAGTTATTAAACATTTTGTAAATGCAAAATTTATACAAAATATCTATTCTTTACTTTTTAATTCTATGTGAGGAACATAATATTTATATTTATATATATAAAAAATTATAATGGAAAAAATTGTTTTCATTTTAAATGATTTAAAATTTTAATAAAATTTCAAGTTAACAAACCTTTTGTTGTCAGTTCACGATTTCTCATATTAAAAGAAATATTTCGTATCATAAAAATATATTCTTGAAATAAAATAAAAATAGAAAACATATCATGAATTTGGTGTAGGAATACAATTGTGAGTTTATTCATATCATTTCCTCTCTTCGAGTTCTAGTAAGACTAAAGCCCAAAATAGCCCGTAATGGTGACCCTCCATCGGCGACGCTCGCTCGTCCACGAGTGTAGTGCTCATAACGGGCTCGTTGGGCAATCCAACGAGGATCAAAATTTGATCCGCACTAAGGTGTTCACGTTTGCATGCCTTGATCCATACAAAAGTGCTAAGGAGGCTTGAGCCATGGGTTCCCCTTCCTTAAGAATTCGGCCAGGGGATCAAGCCGGGCAATAGAGGAGGCTTAAGGAGGGGTTCTTGATCCGTACTAAGGAGCATGTGTTCGGACGGATCAACGAGGATCAA
Organism: Cyperus esculentus; assembly: GCA_030179965.1. Classification (NCBI taxonomy): domain Eukaryota; kingdom Viridiplantae; phylum Streptophyta; class Magnoliopsida; order Poales; family Cyperaceae; genus Cyperus; species Cyperus esculentus. The sequence continues at coordinate 5,259,284 of JASGLE010000006.1, read as the reverse complement.
ACCGTTGAGGAGACTTGATGAGCCTTGAGGAAGCACCGCCAAACAGCGCGAACAGATTTACTGCGCGCTCTCCTAAAAGAGAAAGGATCATATACGTGCATGCCTCCTTAAATTTAATAATTCTATATTTTACTATTTTTAATGAAATCATTTTCATCTACATCTCACAAAATTTCCTACGAACTTGGCATATTAATGACACTAAAACAGTAAAACATAATCTCATGCCAACTACTGAAAAGCCTATTAAACAAAACAGACGTACTGTCTGAACTCTGAAGAAATTAGGTCCCTGTTACACAGTAGAAAGTAGGCCTGTTACACAATGCACCGCCTCATTTCCTCTCTTCGAGTTCCAGTAAGACTAAAAGCCCAAGATATGAAATTCATTGCGCCAATTGCCCAACCCTCCAATTAATTGAGAATTTGAGATCGACACTGGCCGAGTCGTGGAATAAATTAAGATGCTGGCCTTGTGGAGTACATATGAACTGTGAAGGACAAGAACTTTGTCGGCCCCGGCTTCGGCTGCCTGACGATCTCAAAGACTCTTAAAGTATGTTGACAGAGAGATCTGAAAGCCGCCGAAGCTTCTTTTATCAAACTTGTCATGACTTCTATTTAGAAAAGAGAATCATTGTTGACAGAGAGTATCAAGTTTTCTATTGATTACGGAGTATAGATCTGATCATACAATCTTCTCTTAATCCAAGGGAAGTTTGTTAATTTGCCAACTCGCAGTAGTAGAACATAGATAGTCAACGCCTTGGCTTGTTGACTGGTATGCATGGTACATTCAGTCAACAGACTGTATAAGTCAACAATTACAAATCACGCACTGAATCGAAGTTGTTGCATTGCTCGGCAGCTCATGTGGCACTATATAATATGGTCTGAAATCTGAATACAAGCAACTGAAGGCCAGTAGCAAACCTGAAGAGCCGAGCCATTCAAACTGAAATCCCCGGCTGTCCAAAATCTACAATTAATCTACATGCATGCACAGCTTGGCTGAAGGATCAGGTACAGTTTGCAAGGTCAGCCATATATAGTCTAAAGCATATTGTAAAAATAAACCCAGGAGGATAAATTGGGAGGAAATTTTACTTCTGAATTAAATAATGCATAGAAGTTCATCAACTGATGCCCTTTTGGAGGATATGCAGTGTAGGATTAAAAGGCTTGAGAGATGGAATACTGTTAATATGGTAATGTCTTGAATTTCGGGGATTAAAGTGCCTGTTTTTGTGCTGTATGTTCATATGCTATTTCTGTATATATTACTCAGAAGCACACAATAATCATCATTGGTCTTTAGTAAGCCATTATTTTTGCTCTTAAATCAATCAGTTCTTATGTTTATATATTATATTTCTATTGCAGGTTTTTTGGACTTTATTATTGTCGGCTTTTGTGGGTTACTCGTTACACAAGCGAAAACATTACTAACAAATATCCTTTATAATTATTGACCCGATTTCCAGAAAGTATCTGCTTGGCTTCTCAACTTTTTATTGAGAAGAGCTCCAAAACTTGAGGTTACCAATGCTAATACATCATACCAAATTATTAATTCATTTATCTGTTTATTCATTTATAGTAACGGTGTATGTTTTCCTCTTGATTTAGCAGGGATCAAAGTGGAGCAGCCAAGTGTGGTTGATCAACCAAGAACGTAAAATAATTCAGCAACTTTAGAAACTCCTTAGTCAAAATTGGCACCCTACCCTAATTATAAAATCCGCATTTCTCAAAAGTTCTGTGCAAAAGTTTAATGGTATTTAGATGAAAATGTGTCGATTTCTGTTGTAAAATATATCTAATGGCTTACTAATTAATTTTTGTACTTCTTTATGTAAGTTTTTTTTGATGATTTATATGCGCGCTGATACAAATTAAGCATTTCCCCTTAACCATATGAAAATTAATGTTATAGAAATTCTAGGAAGGATATGAAAATTGATACCAACGTTGTTAGTTATAATGTTATATACTTAATGCAGTTAACTCATTAAATAAATAAGTTGATATTTGATGAGTTAAATTAAAAGGGGATCCATTGACTATGTTTATCTTGATAATTTTCACAATGGAGTTTCTAAAATATTTGAGAAGAAAAATCTTAAAAAAATTTTGGTTGTGGATACTTTCTCGATGCATATATATTTTGTTACAAGTTTCCTCGCACTGCTAAGAATCGATATTATATCAGCTACGTACATTTGTATTAGCTCACTGGCAAAGTATATTACATATTAATCAGGTCTTAAAATTGTACTTGCTTATAAAAGTACTCTTACCAAAATGAGCTAATGAAAAAAATAATTATAATCTTTACCAATACCCGATAAATTGGTCTAACATGATATCATGCTATTGTCTCTCATTCACTAGCTATCCCGTCAACTATCCAATATTCAGGATGATTTTCCAGCGACGTTATTTAAAGAATATGAATTAGTTACACTAATCATTTTTATAAATAAAAAGACAAGTACACAGACTATAGTGGGTAATGTTTCTAGAACAGAAAAGGATGAAAACCGAAATTTAGAACACAGACAACACTTACTGATTGTTCCGGGAGCAAAGCGAAACAGAAAAAACAAAGTACACAACATTGATGACTAAATTTACAAGAGAAATAGAAAAATACATCAATCTAAATTGGATAGAGTGGGCTAAACTGAACAAAGGGCGCCTTAAGCAAAAGGTACAGAGGAAAATCAATACCACTTGCTGATTGACGGAATATGCTGCACTTTGTATTGATCTTCTCCTTTCAGTCTCGTACAAAACTGATTTAACATTTCATAATAAGATAATTCACGAAGATTGGCCAGGTACTGCAAGTCAGGAACAATTTTCATATTGTGAATGCTACCTATTTCAAATCGGTTAAGCTTCGGCATGGTACCATTCTCTATTTTAATTTCCTTTAAATTTCCTAGATGGTTAATAGTGAGTTGTTGTAGGCATTTAAATCCTCCTGCGGAGCAAATGAGCTGTTCTCCTACATAAGCTTCGTAATGTAGGAGAAGTATCTTGAGGCAGGGCAACTTCCCTAACTCTGGCATCGGGTCTTGCCTTAATCGAGACCACCCAAGTGTGAGCTTAACAAGATGAGGTGGGAATATACTAGAATCAATGGCGGCATTCTCAGGCCATGTGCAATATAGGATCAACTTGTACATATTTCTGAAGTTTCTAAATGCTGGGGTGATGCAGGGATCTTTCATTGGCTTTTCTTCTCTCGACCATAAAATCAGAGAACCGAGGTGCTCTAACTTACTCATTAAATTGGTCATTGCTGCCCAATCAAAATCTGAGAGTATGTGAACCTCCAACTTGCGGATGCGTGGAAAATGGGGCAACTTGACAGTCCACTCATCCCTTGCATACACTCCCTTCAAGGTCAGCATATTTTCCAAATGTGCTGAAGATGGTGGTCCCATGACTAGATCATCCCAATCAAATGACCATATAACATGCCGCAACATCCTATTATTCCAAAAAGAATGATGCAGATCTCGTTCTGGGACATTCTTTCTAGAGCATAAACATGGTATGCTAGTACAACAATTATTCCGAACATCCCCTCTATCTGTTCTTGTTACCTTTGACTCATACAGGTCTAATGTTTGAAGGAACTTCCAGGGGGCATGGTATGATAGTATTGTTGAATCAACTTCTCCGCTGTAATTTGTAGAAATTCGCAAGTATCTCATAGTGCTCGAGTGCTTCAGTGTATTCAGATCAAAATTGGACACTCCTGCAAAAGTATTCGTTCGTAAATTTACCACTCTGGCCATTCTAAGTTCATTGGTATCTGGAAAAGAATCCCCATAAGATGTTAAAGAACGGTGATTTGGTCCAATTGATCCAGCAGGTATTGTGTCACCGGGATGTAAAACAATGCGGCGTGCTAAAGAGTCTGAACTAGAAGTTGGATCGTTATTGGAGTTTGATTGTACCATGATAAAATTATCCTCTTGGGCCTTACGAATGGCCAGCTCATGTAGTATATCATGCACGCGGCAAGATTTGATGGCACCACGACACGATCTCTTTGTAACTTGAACCATGCACCTGCAATGATTCGATCACCAATTAAGAAACCAAAATTATTTGAAAATTGATAATTCTCACAGACGGTCCAATAGCCTACTGCCATTAACAAATTACTTTAGCATCAATATCAAAGCAAGCGACCCCTACTTCTTAAAAAAAAAAAATATTGGACTCACATTAAAGTCTAACCAAATTAAAGTAACAATTAATTTTGAGATTATACTAATGACTCTAAGAATAAACTTTGAGATTATAGTATTATACTAATTACTCTAAGGTTGAACTTAAGCTCAGTCGACAATGTTTTTTTTTCAGTATTTTTTTAATACATTATTCATTGAACTAAATATTACTATTATCTTATTTTTGTAATTAATTATTAATTTTTCATTATTCTTATATTTCTTACTGAAATTATATATTTCATCTTTGTTTAATACGATAGTATTTGTCCATAGCTATGAACAAATTACTTATTTTATATTTTTAATTATTTAAGTAATATATTATATTTTTCATGAGTGAGGCTGTTGCGCTTTGCAAAGCGTAGTGAGGTAGTACGCTTCGGCCCGATATCTCAAAATCATAGTTCAAATGGTCAATCAATGTCGGTCAATGTAATCTTCACGTTGAAACCTTGTAGATTACTTATTTTTTCTATTTTTAGAATTTTCTAACTACTTTTTTGGATTTTTTAAAAAAGAACCCTTTTTATGTACAAATTTTGTTGTATTTTCCATACAACTTTAAAAAATCTAAAAAAAAATAGTTAGAAAATTTTAAAAATGAAAAAAATTGTAATCCATAATGTTTTATTATGTAGATTGTGTTGATCAACTTGATTTGCTATTTGAGCTACGATTTTGAGATATCGGACCGAAACGCACGACCCCACTGCGCGCTTTACAAAGCACAATAGCATCACTCTATTTTTCATATGCCTTCGCATAATATGGGAGAGCATCATGCTATCTAGTAAGTTCAATTGTTTTTACTATATAAATTACTGGATTACTTGAGTGCACTATGTTTTAAAATCATTACTTATTTGATGAAAACCGAGTTTCCAGTCAGAGTTGGCTGGTTCTGACTTAGCCGGCTAATATTGATTCCATGATCAACTTGCCGATTCAGATTCGGAATATTGATTCCTTGATCAACTTGCCGATTCAGACTCCGAATTTACAAGGTAATATTAAAGATAAAGACGCGCTTCGCAAAGCGCTGTGCTTGTTGCACTTCCGTATCATATCTTGTAAACTGTAACTCGAATGACCAGTTCAAATTGTTCACCATAATTTAAATATTGAAATCTAGTTGCATACCAAAATGTTCTAAATTTAGAATTTCCTAACTTTTTATTTTTGAAAAATGAACCTTTTTGTGCATTTTATATATAACTGTCAAAAATAAAAAAAATAGTTAGAAAATTCTAAAAATAGTAAATTTTGATATACAACTAGGTTCCAATATATAGATTATGATGAGTAACTTAGATTGGTCATTCAAGTTATGATTTAGGAGATAGATACCAAACGCAAAGGCCATTGCGCTTTGCGAAACGCAAGGCCTCACTCAAAGATAAATTATATGTACGTCTCCCTCATCAATCCCTATGAAATATTACTAATATTGTCTCACTTTCTCTGATGCTCACCAATTTGAGTGAATTTTTCTTTTTTTGAGAAATTGACAGTGAATTTGAGTGAATTTTTCTCTTTCCAAATCTTTTCATAGCAAATACGCATGAGAATATGCATTACAAGTGGAAAAGACGTCGTATGTGGCGTGCGGATAAAATTTCAAATTGGAAAATATCTCTATTTTATGAAGCAGCTAAGTATCATGATCTGACAATGGTCAGGCTTGGTCGTTAAACTTTGGGAATAAATATGAACGTACGCTTTGATGTATGTTAAGATTTCCGCAATAGCTATTATATAAGGGTTATACCTTATGTCCATTAATGAAATGTTCATTATAGACACAAAGTGTAACAAGTGGGGCCCACCACGTGACATTTGTGTCTATGATGAACCGTTCATCAATGGACACAACAAGTTTCCCTTTATATAGAGTCTTCAATTAGTTCTGTCCGTGATCACTACAAATAAATACGTACACAATAATTTCAGGCTTTGTTGCCCAGTTGCCCTGTGATAATGTAAGGTGTAAAATTGAGCAATCGATAAGGGTGTCAAAGGGTACGGTATGGGTTTGATGGGATCATTTTCACTCTCATATCCCACTTAGAATTGGTTGTACCTATACCATACCCATACCCTTTATAAAATTCGATTTACCCATACCCTATCCATACCTATTAAAATAAATAGATAATGGGTAAGTAAAGTACATAATGAATAATACAATAATTCATACATATGGAAGGAGTTCTCAAAGGAATTTGATCTTTTAAATCTGGGGACTATCTGGTCATTAGGAAGGGGTAATACAATCCAATTCTGGACTGACAAATGGGTGGGAGACTACACTTTGGCTCACATGTACCCAGTGTCGTATGAACTGCTTCTTACCCCATGGCAAAGGTAGTTAATTACTGGCAGAATGAAAGTCGGTGTTTAACTTTTTCCAGAAACCTGGTAGGCAGTTCATTGAGAGATTGGGAAGAATTAATGCATTTATTGCATGAGTTTAAATGTGTTGACAAAGAAGACTGCTTATCTTGGGGCTGGCCTGGAGGACAAAAAGGGCAGTTTACAGTAAAGTCATACTATAACTTTCTAGATAATGGTGGAGTGTCACCGAGGCCACGGCCTAGTGGTAGTGACATGGGCTCCCACTGTAGAGACCTGAGATCAAGTCCCAGCAGGGGCTGGGCAGGGGATAATTCGGGGGTTTGCCTACAGGCTTTGTTCAAAAAAAAAAAAAAAAGCAAAAAAAAAAAAGATAATGGTGGAGTGCTCATTAAGGAATATGATCTGTTATGGGGTTCATTCTTACCTCTCAAAGTGAAATTTTTTGTTTGGTTTGCACTTCAGAAGCGCATCCTAGCAAGAGAGGTGTTAAGTAGAAGAGGTTGGGAAGGTGATACAAAGTGCTCATTCCGCACTGAGATAGAAACAGTACCACACTTGTTTTTGCATTGTGCTTACACACAGCCATTATGGGTATGGACTGCCAATACTATTCAAGAGGTGCTACAACTGGACTCTGTAGACAACCTATGGGCAGGGGTGTTGAAGATGCAAGGAGTGAAAAAGAAGTTGGCTGTCACCATGATTGGAGCAGTCTTTTGGGTGATCCTTTGGCTCTTAGGTGCTCTCTCCCAAACCTGAAGGGTTTGATAGCTCTTGTGATTTCTCACATTATGTTTTGGACAGGTCAGAGCAGGCACACTGGAGGGGCAGTCCAGGTGAACTAGCTGGAGCAGGCATGAGTCTTTGTCAGAAAACTTGAAGAAATTCTATGCAGGGGAGGCTACTTTGATTGGATTGCTTCTTTTATCCTTCTCTATTTGTTTCTATTTTTCTGTCTTTTGTATGAAATCTCCTTATGTGTAAAGGAGATGAACCTGTTTCTTTTGGTATGTTTTTATTTTCGGTGGTATTTGGCATGAAAACAGTAGAGAGGTAGTGGAGTGTATTGCTTCTACTGTTTTTTTGTTTTGCTGTTATTCCCAGAGATACTGAACTATGTATTCCTATTTAAGGTTCAATAGAATCGGTAGGCTGACATCCTACTTTTTTCAAAAAAAAAAAATGAATAATACAATAATGTTCTTAGATAGATAATGCAAGTGTTTAGATAGATGACTTAATTATTTTGATAAGTGTAAAAAGTGTTTTGATAGATGATTAAAAGGTTTATGAAGTGTCAAGGTGTTCAGATAGGTCCCACACAAATGTTTAGATAAATGTATTAGGTGTCTATATAAGTGTCTAGGTTTATTATGAAAGTGTTTAGATGAGAATAATAAATGTTTATAATGCTTAAAAAAGTGTTTAGATTTTTTATAAAAGTATTTAGATGAGAAGTTATGCCTGAAAGTTGAAAGCTCGCATGTCTACTCTGAAAATTGATCACGCTTGAATACGTAAGGCTCCACAATCAAATCTGAAGCATCAGAATTTGCAAGTCTCATCTCCCTGTTTAATCGGGACTTTGCTAAAGAAAAATCAGAGCTTATCGCGCGCTTTGCATGCTCCTCTCCAACAATAGAAAAGGGAGATCTCCATTTGCTGAGAGAAAGAGGAATAGATTGATCGATTGAGAAAAGGAACGAGAGGAAAGAAAAGGGAGAGAGGAAGAAAGAGTAGAGACTGGGATCACGCTGAACAATGAATCAAAGTAAGTTCGACGAGTGAAATCGACTTGGGGATTACTTGGGGGATAGAAGGTTGGGGAGCCATCCTTTTTCTCTAAATTATATTGAAAAGAATATAAATTATCATAAAATGTATTGGAAAACGTATAAAATTATTATTCATTAACTCTATTATTTTATTATTTTAGAGAGAATATAAAATATTTTTTATGCAATACCCTATAAGGTAATGGTCACAAAATGACTCTCACCCGTATTGTTACATGTTTCCTTAATGGAAAAAATCTTATCCATACCCATACCCGTAAGAAAATAAATCTTTACCCATATCCGTCTTATTGGGTATGGTATGGGTTGGATACCGGGTCTAGACATGGAGATACCATTGAGGATATCATTGGGGATACCAAATAGTTTGACTTGGACAAACGAACTAATTATCCAACTAAACGTATTAATTATTCAACTTAATATGCTAATTATTCAACCAAAAATGTACTTATAAGTTGAATAATTATATCAATACTTATTCAACTTAATATATATTGTAATTAAAATGAACAAACAGCTAATTATTGAACTTAACGTACAAAATATTCTACTTAACATGCTAAATATTCAACTTAACGTGCTAAATATTCAACTTAACGTGCTAAATATTCAACTTAACGTGCTAAATATTCAACTTAGTGTGAACTTATAATTAGCATGTTAAGTTGATGCTAATTATAAGTTGATATTAATTAGTTAAATATTTAGCATGTTAAGTTGAATAATTAATATATTATGTTGAATAATTAGTTCGTTTGACAAAGTCAAACTACGGTATCCTTAAGGGGGCGTTTGGTTTGTTCTATATATAGGATATCCGGAAATCACTTAATGCCCGGGGATTTCATTCCTGGCTTTGTAATTCCTGGAAACAAGCTTTAACCATGTTTGGTTAATGTTTTAAATGCCAAGGAATATGAGATTTAATGCAATTGATTTTTTTTTCAAATATATCCTTCACCATTAAATGAGTTAAATCTATTTCTTTATTTAACATTAAAATATATTATTCTGATATTATTCTTTTACTGGTGAAGTAACGTAAAAAGAGTATTCTCTATTGGTAAAAACATATTCGAACAACCGATCATTTTATTAAAATATAAAAATCATACGCATGTTTAGCTTACATCTCATCCTCTCGCATCCTGACCTTTTATATTGCGTTTTTTTTTTCTTTTATTTCGTTTCATTAAGTGAAATAGAAATATATACATATGATGCAACATATTAAGTTGTCAAATATTTTTGTCTTTTTGTTTAGACAAATATGGGAGATATACTTGTGTCAAGATGAAAAGGAAAAAAAAAATATATAAGAAGAAAGTACAAGAATGGCATGGTCATTTTATTAAATTCATCGATTGCCTTTATTCCTTATTTGATATCTATACCCGGGAATGAATAAGAAAACCCATGCACGTTCCTTGTGGGTATGGGTATAGCCATATATTGGAGTAATATCATTACCATAGTGATCAGTGATTACTTACCAAATTACCGGGCTTCACAACCAAACATGGTAATCAAGATTTCACAACCTTTATTCCCGGGAATCATAATTCTAAAGAATGAACCAAATGCCCCCTAATAGTATATCCCCATAACATTTTCCAATGGGTAAAAGCGTTCCATTGACAGTCTTAATTGATTGTCCTGTAAGACCAAGCTCAAACCGGAAAGAAATCTTTTAGTAAAATTGATAATACTTATAAATAAATTAAATCTTTTGATTTAAGATATTTGATTATTTTGAAGATGTGGGAAGCTTTGATCCTGTATTTTCAATTCTGGATTCGTATACTATCGTCTGTTATGAGTGCGTTTTGAAGATGTGGGAAGCTTTATTCTCTTGTCCTTATCGATCATGACTCATGAGATGTATGCTTTGTTTTTTCAATTATTTGTGAAGTTTCTTCGTATTTTCAGGTGGAAATGAATGCTTTCTAAATTACATCTTATGTCGCTTGGTGGTTTGACCTTTAATTAAATTTTCCTGTATTTACTTTAATTAATTTTTTTTTTGTATTAATAAGTAGTATTTTCAATTTAACAAGCAATAATTTCTCTTCTTACTTTTTTTATCCTTTTTTTATGTTTTTTTTTTTTACTTTTCTTATATGTTTTTAATGTTAATTTAGTTTGTAACTTTGTATGCTATTTTATTGAAACTCGTATTTTTTTTTTATTTTTAAAATAAAAATAGATCTGAAATGATTCTTGTATGGTGCATCAACCACTAATCAAAATAATAACAATAACAATTATAATAATAATAACAATAACAATAATAATAATAATAATAATGATGATGATAATAATAATAAGAGTTTTGCTAAAATGAGTAATGACTCACAAGCTGCTTCATGAGTCAGGATCTTGGCCGTCGAATCTGCGACAAAATAGTCGATCCGAACCGCTTAACGTAATCTTTACATTAAAATATGCTACCAAACCAAATTTTATAATTGTTAGAATTTTTTTGCTATTTTTAATGATGGGGAGAAAATCGTTTGTTTTGTATGAATCAGAATCGTTGGATCTAGCCATTTTCTCCCCATCATTAGAAATAGCAAAAAAATTTTAAAAATCCTAAAATTTTGTTTCCTAGTATATTTTGATATAGAGATCATATTGAACAGTTCAGATCGACTATTTTGTCATAGATCCGACGGCTGAGATCCTGACTCATAAAGCAGCTCGTGAGCCATGACTCATTTTAGCAAAACTCTAATAATAATAATAATAATATTACCTCTGAGCAAGTTCTTCCAAAAATTTTTTAGCTGTATCCTCCATTATTTCATTAGTCTCTTGTGTTATAAATCCTTCTGCTATCCACAGGCGTATGAGAGGACCGACTTCGATTTCCCAATCTTCTGAAAATGTTGCAAAATACATGAAGCACAACTTCAGATGCGGCGGCAATTCCTCGTAACTAGTGGATACAATCTTCATACACTCTTCGCCATCAGTGTGCCAACTTATTTTCTCCAAAAACTCACTCCAAGTAATGAGGTCAGGCTCTTTTTGTGATAAAATACGACCCATAACCACTAATGCTAGTGGCAATCCACCACATCTCTTTGAGAATTGTGTTGCGAGGTCAGCAAGATCCTCAGGACATTTTTCTTTAAACCGATTTGGAAAAGCATTTCTCAACATCAGTTCTAGGCTCTTTTCCTCATTCAGGAATTCTAGTTCATAAAGTTTGGTACGACAATCTGCCTTCTCTGCGACTTCCTTGGACCTGATATTAATAAAATTAAGTTGTACTCAACACAATGTTGCTGAATTAATTTGATGAAAGAAAAAAAAATAGCAATATCAACATTATGAAACCTGGTTGTAATTAACACTCGACTTCCATTTTTTTCTTCAGGAAGGACTTCTTTCAGTTTAGTCCATAAATCAGTAGACCAGACATCATCTAAGACAACAAGATAGGTTTTCTGATGAAGGAGGTCACGAATTTCTCGACCTAAGTCATCAATCTCCATTTGCTGCATATTTGAGTCACGTCCCTTAATCTCCTTCAGTATCTTTTTCAGAATATCCATCGGATTGTACTCCTTTGAGATAGTTACCCACATGCAACTAGCAAAGTGACTCTTCACGGAGGCACTGAAAATTCGCAGTGGATATATTTAATCAAGCTAGTTGGAACTGATAAGGAAAAATAAATGAAACAAAAGGCATTATATGAAGAATAAATATATGATGTCCCTTGTGTTTTGCTTCTTGCTTCTTTTTTCTTTTTCCCCCGGTTGTCATAGATGATATATATCTTTGTGTTTTATGAAAAGTTTTTAACATTTCAGGACTGAATTACGGGCTGTATAATTTTCAAGATAAAGTTGTTGCAATCTAAATAAGTATTATTTTCATCTTATTCATCAAATTAATTAATCCAGTTTTTAAAAAAAAATTAATTAATCCAATTAAAAAGCATGAAACCTTTCCTCTGTTCAATTTTCACTCCCCCTGGTTCTCTTTACTCTGATCTATGTTTCTCCTTTTAATTTGGTCATTTACATTCTCTGCAGGCTTTTATCTTATAGTTAAAACTAACTTTTCATTTAATAAATTAATTACAACTAAATCAGGAATAAGTATATAACGATTTTTCCTGTTGTAGTTCTTTCAATTATTTTTAAAGCAAAAATTTTCGTCTTATGAGCACCTATAATACTCATTATAGACATGCATCCAAATTAAATTTGGCTAAATATGCTTACAAACTAGCCATAAGAACAATTAGAGCATTACTCTTTAATTGGCAAATGGCAATGCGTACAGAATTAGTATATGTATATATGTAGATTTAACTTTTTAATGCTTCATATTTTGATAGCATCTGATGTATATTATATTACGCATTTCCAAGCTAGATTTAATGTTTATGTAGTGGATGGAATGAAGGTATTAATTTAGTATTTAGACATTATATAGTACAATACAATAATTATAGAAGTATTGACATTAAATCCTGCATTTGTTTTCTTACAAGATAAGTTTATAAAAAAAAATAAAATATCAAATTCAGTAAAAATTTACCTTTTGTATACTAATTTTGCAAGAGTAGTTTTTCCTAATCCGCCAGTTCCGACAATTGAGATCACAGAGCGTTCCAAATTTCTCTTATCAGTGAGTTGCTGAACAATCTTGTTCACGTGGGATTTAAAACCAACTACTGTAGTCTCATCAATGTCGGGAAACTTAGGCCAATCTCCAGGATTGTTGGCAGGGCCGCCGCCAGTACGACCATCACTCAGTTTCTCTAATCCATAGTTGACTGCACTCTCCTTGATCTCACGCACTCTTTCTTTGATGGCGTCTATCTCCTTACTGACTCGGTGCCTTGCAACTAGAATCTTTGGCATGTTGCACATCTTTTTAAGAACACCCGGTTCCTTCGGACCTCCATGAACCTCCACCAGATACTTATCCAGCACATCCTCAATCATATAGGCCACCTCCTTGACATTTTTCACCCACTCCTTCAACCGGTTACCGAGATCATTCCTTTGTTTAGCTTTGGCATCAGCATCTTTTAGAAAAGCGCTGACCCACTCGAGCTCTCTTTTGGCCCATTCAACCTTATCTTTTGCTCCATACTGGATGAGAGCTTCCTGATAAGCTGCTTCCCCAATCTTCTCAAGCACAAATGTCACAACAGCCTCTGCCATCTCTTCCCTCAAAATGCTAGGTTAGTATTCTTGTTGTTGTTTTGATCTGTGTTGTACGTGGAAACATTGTTAAATTAATTTTACATTAGAATGTACCTGTTATCTCTATATATACCAGATTAGGCAAATAGGACATTAGGCAAATAGGAAATTGCTTCAAAAATATTAATTGTACGTTTAGTGTATAACTGTTCATATTTGTATGGTCTTAATAAAAATCCATAATCAGTAATCATTAATCAATAATTGATTGAGAGTCAAGAAAAGGAAAAGGAAAGAATTGCCACTGATTGTTTTTAGCTTAGTCTACTATTGCTGTTGTGTTGATCAGTATTATTCACTGAAAAAATTTGAATTGTATTATTAATTAAATTAAATTCTATGGTAAAAACACTTCCTAAATTACAGAGAGAACACCTATTATTTCATCTCTTAATATTAAAGACTACACCTGTTATCGTTAATTAGTAATGAGTAAATAATTAGGAAAGTTAGGTAAACATTTTTGTATGTGCCTAATCAAAATCCACAGTAGACTAAAAGGGTAGAAAAATTGTGAAAATAGTACTATATATATTCTTGGAAAGTAGGCCTGCATAGCACAAAATAATGAATCAAATTAATTTATACTTGCTGTTTCAGTTAATTGAGCAAATAAAATTACAGAGAGAACTAAGCTGGATGAGAGAGTCGCCGGAGGAAAGCAGTGGAGAAGGGGGAGATGGCGGTGGCTGGAGAAAGCAAGAGATACCCAAGAAGCCAAGCAGCACCAAGACTGGAAGTGTAAGAGAAGAGAGGCGACTCAGATCTGAACTAATGTGAGGCATTCAATTATTACTAACTCTTTTCTTCAATTATTAAGGATCCGCCTATAAGTGCTGAATGGCAAGCGCACAGACCCATCTTTGAACTCTAGTTACTCTTGCAGTCATGTGACATGTGAGCGTTATCATGTGTACTATACTTCTAGGGTGTGTTTGGATTGCCAAAGAATAGCTACTATTCGAATTAGTAAGCTATACCTAACTTGTGAGTGTATCTAAACACGCAATCACTAATCCGGAATAGTGAGATTAGTTACTATTCTACTATCCATATAAAATATGGATTAGCTACTATTCTTTTTAACCATCCATTGTTATTCTTAACAAACAATTAAAACAACATTTTTACTATCCCGAATAGCACCATATTTCTACAATTCTTTAGCTAATCCAAAAATCACTATTTTTTTACTAATCTCATATACTATTCTCTGTTCTACTATTCTTTCACTAATCCTTGCACAATCCAAACGGACCGCTAGGGAAGAAAACAAGGAGGCTAACCAACTTGCCAAACTAGCCCGTCTAACAAAGCTTGATTACATGGGATTCACACGGCCTATGTTTCAATGCTGTTAGAGTAGTGTTTTTCTTTCTGGTTTTGTTTTCAGTTTTCACCTTACTGATGCAAACCCGCAGTACGTTATCCTTGTGATTAGGAATATCTGTAAAAACATCTCTGTACATTATCTTTGTAAGTTTGTATCAAACTATCAATGCAAGCCCACGGGCATCTTTTCATAAAAAAAAAAAAAAAGACTGGAAATAGAGAGCACATGTGCCAACGTACCATTCTAAAGACTGAAAACTGAAAAGAGACAGCACATGTGCCAACTGAGAAGAGACAGCACCAAGACTGAAAAGAAAAGCAGCGACCAAGAGCATCTCCAAGAGACGTCATAAAACACTCCTAAAACCAAAAATTAAGAATTAAGGAGAGAAAACCGTCTCCAAGAGATACCCAAACAGCTATCCCTATTTTTAGCACTCCCAAAACCAGAGCCAAATCGAGCTATTTTGGCCCAATTTTTAGTACTCCCAATATGACTTCCCAAAACCAAAGCCAAATCAAGACCGTTCAAATGTATTGGGATCCATATTTTGGCCCAGTTTAAATGTATTGGGATCCATATTTTGGAATCTGTTGGAGATTAAGGTGAAATTTGCTCTAAAAAAATTTAGGATGACATCCAATATAGGTATATTGGGATCTATTTTTAGAGAGTTTGTTGGAGATGCTCTAACGGAACCCGAAACCAAAAAAAAAAAAAAAAAAAAAAAAGGAAAGCAGCGACTCAGATCTGTCAGATCTGATTATCTGAACTTATGTGAGGCATTCAATTATTACCAACTCTTTTCCTTTCAATTATTAAAGACTGGAAAGAGACAGCACATGTGCCAACGTACCATTTGATGGGCCTAGCGTTGATTAACAGCTGGTATATATTGACCAATAAGTAAGTGGTTACATTAAAGTTAAGGGACTCACGGATGCTATTAATTCTCTTTGAAAAACAAACATACGTTTTTTTCCCGTCCGATGGCTTTGTGCGTCCGCATCTGCTGAGATCCTGAGCGATCTCAGGACCCTGCAAGACATCAATCTGGTTCGTCCAATAAAATCAACGCCTCATATTAATTAATGTGATTTTGTGGTGAAAGTTGCTGGCGCCCCCACTGCCCATCTAATAAACTGCGCTTCCTGAACTGACCGCTTCATTTTTATTCTTTATGTGGGAGATCAATTCGTGAGAGGGGACAAAAAAATTCCTAAATTCTTTCTCAATCTAGATTTTATATGTCAACCATGTTAGTTTTGTTTTGATTTAAACCATCCAACAAGATTTGGACATTGCATGTACTACCAAGAGATTATATAGTCATATTATAATTGTTTTCTTTAATTGAGTAAATGGATGACAATTAATTGAAGTCATATTGTCTGATGGACGTTGAATTAGAGGTAGCAGATTGTCGGGTCGGGTATCGGGTTACAGTCTGCCAGCATTTTTTGGGTTGGGTTGGGTCGGTTTTTCGGGTTCGGGTCAGTTTGACTTTCCTTGAAAACATGTGTCTGGTCGGGTCGGATCAGGTCTGATTCGGTCGGGTTCGGGTCAGTTTGACTTTTCCTGAAACTCGGGTATGGTCGGGTTCAGGTTGAGCGGGTTTTTCAGTCAGATTTTGCGCCTCTATTTATTTTTGAATTAATAGAAAACCAATATTTTTTAACCATAATTTATTATATAAAATATATCAATTTTGTTCCTAGTGCTATGTATATCGGGTTAACGGCTACCAGCATATTTTTCGGTCTGGTCATGTTAGGCGGGTTTTTCGGGTCTGGTCAGATTTTGCACCTCTACTCTCGGGTCATCTCGGGTTTTGGGTCGTTCGGATTCGGGTCGGGTCAGGTTCGAGTTAGTCTGACGTTCCTTGAAACACGGATCGGGTTCGAGTCAGTTTGACTTTCCTTGAAGCACGGGTCGGGTTGGGTTCGAGACAGAAAGGGTCGGACGGGTTTTTCAGGTCGGATCAGATTTTGCCACCTGTAAAAATTATCCTTAGCTTTGAATTAAGATAATGCATTAATTATTACCATGAGCAATGCCCCGTAATAAAAATAAAGCGGTCACTTGAAGCAGTACAGTTTTATTAGATGGGCAGTGAGGGACCCGACAACTTTCACCACAAAATCACATTATTAATATGAGACGTTGGTTTTATTGGACGGAGCAGATTGATGTATCGCAGGGTCCTGAGATCGCTCACGATCTCAGCAGATAAGGACGCATGGTTTTGTTTATTGTATAATGTATATAAAGTAAGAGGAATTCAAGTATGCAAGTTCTTTTCTTTTTACGATGATTACATTTGAATTACCCTTTTTGTTCCTTTTTTATTAGAGGTGGCAAATCGGGCGGGCGGGTCGGGCAGGTCGGGTCAGTTTGACTTTCTAGAATATTTTGGGTTGGGTCAGGTCGGGTGATGGGCGGGTCGGGTCATTTTTAATATCAACTTTTTTTGAATCATATGTTGATTTGAGTTGGATTGGATGCTATTTGATCTCGGGTCGGGTCGGTTTCGGGTCGAGTCGGATTGGGTCGGGTCAGTTTGACTTTCTCGAAAATGCCGAGTCGGGTCGGGTCGGGCAGGTTCCTCTAGTCGGGTCGGGTTCTGCCACCTCTATTTTTGATAAACGTATTCAAGTTCTTTTCCTCAAAAACATGTTTTATTGCTTGTAAAGAAAACATATCAAATTTATCTATTATAGCGTCTGGTCTCTCCGTAAGAAAACGCAGTTGAAATATAATTGAAAATATCTTTTGTGTTTTCTGGCCACTTTAAGAAGATAAACCCTAGAAAAATTTTCAAAATATATTTCTCAATCTAATTTCTCCTTTTTATACATGAATAAATGTCATACTGATATGATAACAAATTTACTGCGCTCCTAAAAGAGCAATGATCGATCATCATATACGTGCATGCCTCCTTATGAAGCTTATATTTAGCAAATTAGTTTCTACTAATTAGTATAAAATGGAATTTTATTTCAACTGATTATTTTTAGCTTGCTGCTCCTCATTCTGGGGATCGGATATTGTCCAAAGCCATTTGGACCGTCCAAAGAATTCAGAGAGTCGTACGATCTAATTGTTGGTAATTGATCAACCGTGATTTGATCATGTAGGTGCTAAAAATAGTATGCTGGTTATATTTAGAATGATGAGTCACACGCTATCACCGTTGATAAACATATAAATTGAATCGAACGGTTTAGTCATGACTTTGGACGGTGTCCAAATGGCTTTGGACAAAATTGTAATCCCTTGTTCTGTTTAAATTATGTTGTAGTTTTCTCAAACAGTCCAGATATTCAGATACCATTAGGGATACTGTCGGGGATACTATGATCTTTGACCAATTCAACTAAATCTAAATATTTACCTTAACCTCCTAATATTCACATTAACCTCCTAAATATTCATCTTAACACATTTTGCTTGACAACCAATAAAAGCTCCACATAATAGAAACCTAATTGCAGCATTACACTTAACACATTTTGCTTTACAGCCAATAAAAACTACTTTGAATTTAACTTGCAGCATTACACTTCCTAATTATTTAACTTATTCTCCTAAATATTCACTTAACCTCCTAAATATTTAACTTATCACATTTTTTTATTGGCAGTCAGTGTTTAATGGTATTCTCGACGGTATCTTTTGCGGTATCTCCATAGCATTTTCCTTTCTCAAATATATACAGTTATTCTTATGATATCTCTGTATTTTTAATAAAACTTTTTTCATCTATTACGTGTCACGAAATTTCCTACAAACTTGGCAAATGAATTACACTTAGAGCCTGTTCGGTAGTCACTGATCCTACAGAAAAATTTTTCTATTAGAATATGATCTCATATTGCATTTGATGAAATCCTACGAAGAGCTCATCATTGATAAAAAAAGAAAATAATCCAGTCTAACTTAATTAATATTGTCCTCTAAAAACAAGTATTTTAGAGGAATAAATTCCTATTAGGAATTGATAGTATAGTCTGCCGAACAGTGGATATAAATTAAATTATTTTTCTTATAGACTTTCAATTCCTATAGAAACCTACAAGATTTGTATTTGCCGAACAGGCCCTAAAACAGTAAAACATAATCTCATGCCAAATACTGAAAAGCCTATTACTATTAAACAAAACAGACTGTCATGACTCTGAAGAAACGGGGATGATCTTACACCAAGTAGTCCATGGCCCAGTAGATTGTAAGCCTGTTACACAATGCACCGCCTCATTCCTACTGGTGATCGGAATGAACTCCACCCTCATAAAACTGGAAATGGAAATAGAATTCATCTCTCCTTTATGATCGGAATGAAAAAGTAAAACCCAAAAGAATTGAATTGATGGGATTTCAGGAGCACCAAATCTCATCAAAAAGTCCAGTCCAAAACGGTGTCATTTGACGAGAATTGAAGCAACGATGTAGAAAAGACATGTTTGTCCCTCTCGTGAGTCTGATCTCTGCGTCCTCTCCTCGTCTTGTTCAAGTACGAGTACAAGAACGACAAAGTTCTTTGAATTTGTTAATATCTTAATATCCGTCACATACACACCGCTTATCCTCTCAAGTGATCTGTCTTTTATTTTCCTTTTATTGCGGTCTCAGTCTTTAAATCATTGTACATGTATATATCAAACCCAAGGTAATAAGTACAATGGCAGCCATTGTAATTATATCAAACATTATGGATATATTTAAATTACTGAACAATGAATTCTCGGCAATAAATTTGGGTATCCGATCATAAAACTTCAATTCCAAATCTTTTCTACTCTATTCTATTTTATTGAAATGAAAACCAATTCTCACTAATATTCATTCCGATCACAGTAGAATTCTCTTCGAGTTCCAGTAAGACTAAAGCCCAAAATAGCCCGTAGTGTGGTGCCCGCCACCCGCGACGCTGAGAGCCTCCCCTTGTTACCGTCTCCGTCTTCCACAATATAAATCCTCCCGCCGATTGCGCCAACCGCCCAACCCTCCAATTAATTGAGATCGACCCTGGCCGAGTCTGAGGAAGAAATTAATTAAGATGGTGGCCTTTCTGGAGTATATATGAACTATGAAGGGGAAGAACTTTGTCGGCCCCTTAAAGTATATATATTGACAGAGAGATCTGAAAGCCGCCGAAGCTTCTTTTATCTTTTATCAAAGTTGTCATGACTTGTTTCGTTGTATCTCGTGAGAATTTTTTGCTTTTGTGCCACTTTACAGTGGGATTTAGAAAAGAAAATCTTTGTTGACAGAGAGTAACGATCAAGTTTTCTATTGATTACGGAGTATAGAATTGATCATACAATGAACAGAATCAGTGATATTTGTAAGTGTATTTTCATTCATTTTTCTCTCTCATGTTTACAAGGGTACATATAGAGTCTTTTGCTGAGTAAACTTAATCTAACCTACATTTTACTGTGGTAAATATTTATCTAACTATGGTTAATTACAAGGATAGGATCAATTCTGTTTATTCTCTGTATCAGGTGTCGGATGTTTGTTGAAGAGCAGCATGAGGTGTCTGAGTACAATTATCTTGTCTTGCTCCATTTGATGAGTTACCGGCTGAGTCCAGTATATGTTTAACAGCCCCCCCACAAGCTAACGGTACAGAATGAACTGTTGGCTTGGATTGAAGAAAGATAAACCGAGGTGAGGATAGGGGTTTGGTCATGATGTCTGCGAGCTGATCACGGGAGCAAAGGTATCGTACAATGAGTTGGTTGGAGACCACCCGTTCGCGGATAAAATGATAGTCTATCTCGACATGCTTAGTTCGTGCATGAAACATAGGATTGGATGCGAGGAAAGTTGCCCCGATGTTATCACACCATAAAACAGGAGGAGAGTGTAAAGGGTACTTCAATTCAGCAAGCAAGAACTGAATATAAATGAGCTCAGTGCAAGTGGTGGCCAAGCTCCTGTATTCAGCATCGGTGCTGGATCTGGACACTGTCGGTTGTTTTTTTGCACTCCATGAGATTAGGTTCTGACCTAGGAAGATGCAAAATCCAGATGTGGACCGGCGATCATCACATGAACCGGCCCAATCAGCATCACTGTATGCATTGAGAGTGAGTGAAGAGGATGGTTTGAGAAGCAAACCGTGAGTTGGTGTACCTTTTAGATATCGGAGGATGCGCTTGACCGCAGACCAGTGAGGGATAGTAGGAGCATGCATAAATTGTGAAACTTTGTTAACGGCAAACGCTATGTCCGGGCGGGCAATAGTGGCATATTGAAGAGAACCAACCACACTGCGATACAAGTGAGGATCATCAAATGGATCACCACTGTTGAGGGAAAGAGGAGGAGAAGTTGGCATTGGTGTGGAGCAAGGCTTTGCTTGTGACATTTTGGTGCGAGAGAGAATATCCTGGATATACTTGGCTTGAGACGGGTGAAGGCCTTGTGAGGCAGATTGTACTTCAATTCCCAAAAAATAGTGAATAGGGCCGAGATCTTTGAGAGCAAAATGAGATTGAAGTGACATAATGCATTGATTGAGAGCAGTAGTGTTGTTAGATGTGATGATAATATCATCGACATATACCAAGATGAATATGGTTGTGTCAGAAGAATGAGAAAGAAATAATGAAGGATCATATTTTGAAGCGGAGAAACCATGTTGAAGCAGTACCTCGCTCAATTTGGAAAACCATGCTCGCGGGGACTGTTTAAGACCACAGAGGGCTTTTGATAAAAGACAGACATGAGATGAATGTGAAAAATCAATGAACCCTTGTGGCTGCTCCATATAAACCGGTTCGGTTAAATCACCATGTAGGAAAGCATTTTGGACATCAAGTTGCTTAATTGACCGATTTTGTGATATGGTTAGAGAAAGAACCAATCTAATTGTAGTTGGACGTACCACAGGACTGAAGGTATCGTGGTAATCGACGCCTTCCTGTTGATGGGACCCCTTGGCAACAAGGCGGGCTTTGTAACGAGCAATTGATTCATCCGGGTTGCGTTTGAGTTTGAACACCCATTTGCATCCCACAACGTTATGAGAGGAAGGTCGAGGTACCAGGGACCATGTATTGTTGAGAGCAAGTGCGTCGATCTCGGTGGCCATGGCATTGCGCCAAGCAGGATGTGTATTGGCCTGAACAAAGGAGGTCGGCTCTGCTGTGTCCAGCATGGTGTTATAGGCAACATGGTCGGGGAATGTTTTAATGGGGCGGGTGTTGTCTCTGGTCCGGGTGACCATGTGGTGGTGAGAGGCAGTATGAGGCGGAAGTGGGGGAGATTGATTCGGTGGTGGTGAAGGGGTTGCTGGCGAAATGGGAGAGGGAGAGGAGGGAGGAGAAGGAGAATTATGGGCTGAGGAAAGAAGAGGTGAATTGGGCTGTGGTATAGTGGAGTTTGAAGCCGGCCCAACTTGAGTACCTGCAAGTAAACATGACTCCAAATGGACTGGGTTAGTTGGTGAAAGCAAGGAGTGGCCCATCTGGAGTGGAGAAGTAGTAGTGGGCTGTGAGGCAGTGGAGAGGGATGATAAGGAGGCCAGTAGCTGTTGTTGGAAGTGATCTGAATTGTTGGGCTGCTGTGATCCGAAAAACTGGTGAGAAGCAGTAGATGTGTTAAAGGGATACAAATCTGCTGCTTTTCTTCACCGAAAAGCAGGCCCTGCTTTTCCAATCCGAAGGTCGGGATCGGTTATCGCACAGATCTCAAAGTATTTCATTAACTTCAGTGTTTTTGGTACGGTTCTCAATAAACTTTGGTGTTTCTCAACCGTCGGATCAAGAAAAATAGGTCTTGCTTTTTTCAAAAGAAAAGCAGGTGATCCCGATCCGTGTTAAAGGGAAACACAGTCTCATCAAAACGCACATGCCGGGAGATATAAATTTTGTTAGAAGGGAGATGAAGGCAGCGGTAACCTTTCTGAGATTTTGCATATCCAAGAAATATACAGGGAAGAGAACGGTTGTCGAGTTTATTTGAATTGTAATGTCGTGTATAGGGGAAGCATGCACAACCAATAATTTTTAGAAAAGAGTAGTCAGGAGAGGTTTTGAATAGAGTTTTATATGGTATTTGTTGAGAGGTTGAGGGTAGCCGATTAATGAGATATGTAGCAGCGGAAAATACTTCATCCCAATAGAGATGTGCAATAGAAGCATATGACATAATATCAATGGATAATTCAATTATATGGCGGTGTTTTCTTTTGGATACCCCATTTTGTTGAGGGGTGTAAGGGCAAGTTGTTTGATGAAGAATTTGAGGAAAAAGTTTTGTGATGGGCTTGAATTCTCTACCCCCATCAGATCGAAGGGTTTTTAATAGATGTAGAAAATTGATTTTCCACTTGAAGCTTAAACAGAGAGAAGATATGAGCAACCTCACTTTTGGATTTCATGAAATATATCCATGTGAATTTTTGAGAAATCATCAATGAACAAAACATAATAACGAAATTCATTTGATGAAGCAAGAGGGGAAGGACCCCATACATCACTGTGAATAAGTTGTAATGGAGAAGTAGTTTGAGAAGAACTAAAAGGTAATCTATGTGCTTTGGCCAAACAACAATGGTGACACAAAGACAAGTTATTTGAACTACAAGGTAAAAGATGAGAAGAAATAACATTCATAGTAGTGGAGTGTGATGGGTGACCTAGCCGAGCATGCCACAAGTCCGCGGAAACCTTGACACCAAAGTAGGCTTGAGGAGATAATGAAGGTGGATGAAAAAGATAGCAGAGCCCATGATTACTTGGAACCTGAAGGATTGTGTTCATAGTGCGGAGGTCCTTCAAAAGACAAGAAGTATAAGTGAATTGAATTGTCAGTGAGGGATTATCTAAAAGAAGTCGAGAGATACTAAAAAGATTTTTTGTAAAGAATGGAACATGTAAAACTCCATTTAAGTGGTAAGTATGAGAAGAGAGGGATAGAGAACAGGATCCAATATGTGTAATGTTCAAACCTGCACCATTGCCAATGTGCAAAGTCTCAATTCCTGGATATGCATAAAAGGAGGATAGGTTGTTGAGATCTCCCGTCACATAATGTGAAACCCCAGAGTCAAGAACCCACTCAGTAGAAGGCATAGGGGCAGCCGAGCTGGAAACAGTTTGAGCATGAAATGCATGAAAAGGGGCATATGGTGGTGATTGGGTAGTAGCCAGCTGAGAGTTTGGTTTGTCACCTTCAAAACGCCAATAACAGATTTTGGCGGAATGATCCTTCTTCTCACATATCTGGCAAACATATTTGGGATCTTTGTATTTGGAATTACGGTGAGTCATAGGATTAAAGGGAGCTCTGACAGGCAGCCCAGGTGGTGAAGGAAAAAGAGAACGAGAAGAGGTGTTGGGGGCAGGTTTGTTGCACCGATTTGAGGCAGGTCTGTAGTTTTTAGCAGAAGGGTTGTATGTTGAGGTATTGTAGAAGGCGGCTGGGGATTGGAGAGATGGTAGCAATGGGGCCGGAGATTGAGACTGAAGTAGAGCCTCATGGGTTAAAAGCAGACCATGTTAATCGGCAAAAGTAAGTGAATCATGGCGGCTAGCAGTATTAACAGCAATAACAAAGGGATTGAAATCCGGTCCAAGACCGTTGAGAGCAGTGAGTACCAGATCGTCATTGGAGACGGGATGGCCGATGAAGGCGAGTTCATCATTAACAAGCCGGAGTTGCTGTAGATACTCAGCACAAGTGGATGAGCCCTTGTTAAGCGATTGGAGCTTCCGGCGCAAATCAGACAACCGAGCTCGAGAGGTTGAAGAATAAGTGCTGCGCAGAGTGTTCCAGAGCTCAGAGGTGGTTGTGGCGGAGACGACCTGAGCTTGAATTTGCTCAGTCAGAGAGGAACGCATCCATCCCAAGAGCAACCGGTCTTGCCGATGCCAAAGAGCAAAGCCAGGATTGACAGATATAGCACCAATTTCAGAGGTAACAGTTGGTTGTGGAGGAGGGGAATCAATATATTTAGAAAGATTGTAACCGCTAAGAATTGAGTGCTTATCCTCTGCTATGCAGTATCTTACTGCACAGCGAACCAACGATGAGGACTATAGGTGGGATTTTTAATGATTGCGTTGCACGAATCTTAAAGCAGATGTTATGACTCGGACCAGTTTTCCCCAATTGAATTTGGGTGAAATTGGGAATTTGTGGATTTTTGTTGAATAGAGAGAAAGAGAGAAAAGAAATGTTAAAGAGTGCTGAAAATATGAATAAGAATGAGTAAGAAATTGTATTGAATTTGATTTCTCAGATTACACATGTTCTCTTCTTCCTTTCTATCCTCTATTTATAATACAATCCCTCTGAATACAATTTCAAGTAATCCCCTCCATTTCCTAACTATACTCAATACAAATTCCTTCTATAAACACTAACTGAACTGGACACAGCAAAAGACGGAAATCTTTTTAATTTGCTAACAGGCCCCACCTGTCATTATCACTGTTGCTTTCCTCCGTTATAGTTTAAACGTTTCGTTCCGTCAACTATATCCTCTTCTCCAACGGCTACTGATTGTATACAACTAGAATTCGTTCCTTCAATATCTGACAATACCCCCTCCATCAAATTCGAGCTGTCCTCAGCGAGAAACTCTGGAAATTGTATCTTAATGAAATCATAATCTTCCCAGGTAGCTTCACTCTCATCAGTATCTGCCCACTTTACCAGAATTTGTGGTACCGGTTGATTTTGCCTAGGTATCATGCGTCTTGCCAGAATTGCTACTGGTTGAGTTTTGGATGCCCCCTGATCCTTCCCTTGAGGTAATGCTACTTCCACTCCAATACCTTCTCCTACTCTCTTTTTAAGTTGGGAAACATGAAAAACAGGATGTACTTGAGACTCTTGGGGCAAATTCAATCGATATGCTACCTTGCCAATTCTCTCCAAGACTTTTTTTTTTTTTTGAGAAAAAGATGAGGGTCATGCCCTCAAATTTTCATTAATAATAAGGATCACCAAAGGTGATCGTAGGATTACAGAAAAGAAGAAAATGTGCAGTTAGAATAAAGAACAGTAAATAAACAGAAAATAAAGAAGAGCCAACATTGGAGGAGTTTTACAATAAAAGCAAAATTAAGAAAAGCTGGTGGAATTGTGTCCACCCCTGCGTGCCATGTGCAATGCTGGGAACCATGCTCGTGCTTCAATTATTATCTCCCTTGCCACCTCCAACTCATTGAGATCTCTGTCAGTAAAAATGCGCCTGCACCTTTCTCTCCATAAAACAAAATTAGTGGTGATCTGCAGCTGCCTCCAGAACGTGGTTTGTTTGTCATCCATCAATAGTTCTCGGTATCTTGCCTCTTTATAAAGTTGAGATGGTTGAATGCTACCCGGAATTGCCTCAAGTACATATTCTCTAACCTGTGTAGCATACTGGCATGAGCCAAATAGGTGATCCACCGATTCAGAATTTTGCCTACACATGTGACAAATATTTGGGAGGCACCATCCTCGCTTTGCCAGGTTATCAACAGTTAATATTTTGTTCCTAATTGCCAGCCATGTGAATAGCATTACCCTTGGTGGTGCTTTGATGGACCATATGTGTCTTATGGCACAGTCAATATATGGAGTTGTAACTATGAAGTCGTATGCAGATTTTACTGTATAAATGCCTTTTGTCGATTTTGTCCAAATTGCCCTATCCTTGACCTGCAGATCCGGCTGTACCTGCTGCAAGTCAGTTTGCAATGATAGAAGCTCTTGCTGCTGCAAAATATTGAGCTCACCTTCAGTTTGAATCACCCATTGCCCATTTTGATAGCACTGAGCCACTGATGCATGTGGTGTGGCAATTTTCTCAAATAAATTTGGGTATTTAGCTTTGAAGGGGCCTTGCATCCAATCATCATGCCAAAACTTAATAGCACTCCCATCACCTAATTGGTATTTGACTGATGCATTGAACACACTTGTATAACTTGAAATGTCTTTCCAGAACTTGGATGCATTTAATACCTCCCATGGCCTGATGTGTGGTGCTGGCATTTTTGTTATTTCCTTCCACCAAGGCTGTTCATGCTGAATCCACCCCCACATCCATTTCATCAACAATGAGTGATTCATTTCTTCTAGCTTCCTGATTCCCAATCCTCCTAAGTTCCTGGGCCTAGTGACCAGCTTCCAATTTGCTAAATACATAGGGTCCATAGAATTTAGGGCTCAGTTTATTATTAATCCTCCTCTGCACTGACTGTTGCCTGTAAGGTTGCAATTTCAAATATACCCAATCTCCTATTGCAAATGACCTCTCACTCCTTTTTTTATCAGCTGTCTTAGTCATCCTTTCTATGGACCTTCTCAAATTCTCCTTTAATTGAATTACAGTATCATACTTCTCTTGCAGTAATTCTTCTACTGTCATGACTTTACACTTTGGAATTGAACCCAGGGTCAGCTGTGGGGGATCATAGCCATACAAAGCTTTAAAAGGAGTCATTCCAGTGGCTGTGTGATAGTTGGTATTGTACCAAAATTCTGCTAAGTAGATCCATCTTACCCACTTCTTAGGATTGTCATATACCATACATCTTAAATACTGTTCCATGCACTGATTTAACCTTTCTGTCTGTCCATCTGTCTGTGGGTGATAGGCAGTGCTAAGATTAACCTTGATATCCAACTTCTTCATCAATTCTCTCCAAAAAAGGCTTGTAAAAATTGGATCTCTATCACTTATCACTCTGAGTGGAAGTCCATGTAACCTATAGACTTCTTTCTGAAATACCTGAGCCACATCTACTGCTTTGATTGGGTGAGACATAGGAATAAAATGACCAAATTTTGTGAATTTGTCAATTATCACTAATACCACTTCCTTTCCTTCTGACTTTGGAAGTCCAGTCACAAAATCCATGCTTATTACTTGCCAGGCTTGGTCAGGTACTGGAAATGGGTTCAACAGACCAGGTGGTGCTGAATTTTCATGCTTGTTAAGCTGACATACTGAGCAATTTCTCACATGTTGAAGAACTGACCTTTTTAACCCTGGCCAATGAAAAAGCTTCTTCACTCTCTGGTAAGTGCCCAAAATTCCTGAGTGACCTCCAAGACTGGAATCATGCATCCAATTCATCACCTTCTTTCTCCATTCCTGTCCTGTCCCCACATATAACCTGTTTTTGACCCTAATTACCCCTTGATGAACTGTTACTCCTTCACTGTGAGGTAATTGTTCAGCTTCATTCTGTAATTGTTGTTGGGCCCAGTCATCTTCCATATAGCTATCTCTAAGTTCTTCAATCCAGGTGGGCACAATTTCAGTGATTGCACTTATCTCTACCTGATCTTGAACATCCACCCTCCTGGAGAGTGCATCTACCACTACACTGTCACATCCCTTCTTGTATTGGATGGTGTAGTCCATGCCCAGCAGCTTACTCAATCCCTTGTACTGCAAATTGTGAGTCAATTTCTGTTCCAACAAAAACTTTAAGCTTAAATGGTCAGTTTTTATAATAAAGGGTTGGCCTTGGAGATAGTGTCTCCATTTTTGTACTGCTGTCATGAGAGCCAAGAGCTCCTTTTCATAGGTAGAAAGACCCTGAGGTCTTACTCCAATTGCCTTGCTTAAATAAGCTATATGGTCAGTCTAAAGCTGAATATTTTTAAAATAAAACCGGGGGTTCGGCTTTCAATTCTGCCATCTGCTTTTGATCACGGTCCATGGCCTTACTGACCGTGCTGTCCGTGCATGCTCAAACTATGGCAATGTGATAGCTTGTGAGAAATGATGAGGCCAGCACAGAAAAATTAACTGGAGAATGCTTCCAAAAGGGGAAAATAATATATAGGCAATAGCATAATCAAGAATTTCGGCTCACATTTGACATTTCTAACTGAATAAAATTTTGGGCTAAAATTAATGCCAGCAAGTATAATGGCCGAAATAACTGGCAAATTGCTGGTTGCCTGATTAGTGATTACATCTTCATTTTTTATGTGGTATAAAAGTTTAGTTGGCGAGAAGAAAATTTGACGATTAACCCATACTATTCAGTAAGTAATTAAATTTATGAAAGAGCATGTGAATCTACTATATCAGTTTGACTATGAAAAACTTTGGTAGTACATACATAAGAAATTGAAGCCGTACACCTTTGTAATTTATATAATAGTGTTATCCCACATTAAGAGCTTACGACGTATTACTTACATGGAATATTAATTTACTGAAGAATGCTTGTGGCTACATTTCACTCAAAATATCAATTCGTGGAACCAAATAAAAGTCAGCACTGCCTCTGATTAGGTATTGGCAGCTATCGTGATATTGTGGTTACATGCAGATTAACTTATAGTCTTATAACAGGCACTGATTTGTTAAAGAAAGTTCTTTAATTTCTCACACAATATAATGTTCAATACCAGTATGTTATCTAAACACACCCTCAGGACATTTTATGTGAATTGCAAAAATATCCCTGATACGATATCCCTTCTCAATGTTTTGGATCTGCTCTTCTCAATTTGCACATTACCAGCTTCGTGATGTTTAATTTATGATCTGTTTAAAA
This sequence comes from Cyperus esculentus, assembly GCA_030179965.1. Classification (NCBI taxonomy): domain Eukaryota; kingdom Viridiplantae; phylum Streptophyta; class Magnoliopsida; order Poales; family Cyperaceae; genus Cyperus; species Cyperus esculentus. The sequence goes on along the minus strand of JASGLE010000006.1, from coordinate 5,229,776 downwards.
ATATATAGGGAGGAAATTTTACTTCTGAAAAAATGCATAGAATTAAGTTCATCAACAGATGCCCTTTTGGAGGATATGCAGTGTAGGATTAAAAGGCTTGAGAGATGGAATACTGTTAATCTGATAATGTCTTGAACTTTCGGGGATTAAAGTGCCTGTTTTTTGTGCTGCAAGTTCATATGCTATTTCGGTATTTATTACTCAGAAGCACACAATAATCATCATTGGTCTTTAGTAAGCTATTATTTTTGCTCTTAAATCAATCAGTTTTTATGTTTATATATTATATTTCTATTGCAGGTTTTTTGGACTTTATTATTGTCGGCTTTTGTGGGTTACTCGTTACACAAGCGAAAACATTACTAACAAATATCCTTTATAATTATTGACCCGACTTCAAAGAAAGTATCTGCTTGGCTTCTCATTTTTTTATTGAGAAGGGCTCCAAAACTTGAGGTGACCAATGCTAATACATCATACCTAATTATTAATTCATTTATATGTTTCTTCATTTATAGTAACGGTGCATATTTTCCTCTTGATTTAGCAGGGAGATCAAAGTGGAGCACCCAAGTGTGGTTGATCAACCAAGAACCTAAAACAAATCGGCAACTTGAGAAACTCCTTAGTCAAAATTGGCACCCTAATTATAGAATCCGCATTTCTCAAAAGTTCTGTGCAAAAGTTCAATGGTATTTAGATGAAAATGTGTGGGGTTCTGTTGTCAAATGTATCTAATGGCTTACTAATTAATTTTTGTAATTCCTTGTGTAAATTTTTTCGATGATTTATTTGCGCGCTGATACAAAGCATTTCCCCTTAACTATATGAAAAATGTTATAGAAATTTTAGAAAGGATATTAAAATTGATATCGACTATGCTAGTTGAATACTCAATGAGTTAACTCATTAATTGGCTTCACTATGCTACTTATCGTGTATGGTCGACAAAGAGTACCAAATAAATAGAAGTTAAATTTTTAAGGGGGATCCATTATGTTTATTCTTGATGATTTTCACAATGGAGTTTTTGAAAAATTAAAAACAAAGATCTTTAAAAATTTTTAAAAGGTTTTTGGTTGTGGCCATACTTGCTTGATGCACTCATATTCTACTACAAGTTTCCTAGCACTGTTAAGATCGATGTTGTCAGCTACATATGTATAAGCTCACTGGCAAAGGATATTAGATATCCTTGCTTTTAAATTTATTGATCCAAATTCTACTATCAGCGCTTACTCTTTCTCTTCTTTTCATTTCCTTTAAAGGGCTTAATCAATTCAAAAAACTTTCTTTTGTGGTTGCCTAATCTCTTATTTTGTTGGCTGTAATTCAGTATATACTTTAATTATTTCTTATAGTATTGTAATTCTCCGAAAAACTTTAGAATATGTCTCTTGGTGTTGTATTCATAGTGTTTCATTAAATTGCCTCATAGATTATTTTTTTTGAGTAAGATAATCTAGGAGGAACAAAAAAAAAATTGAACATGAAAACATCTCGAGGACATTTATCTATAGCAACCTCTCAACTCAGAGCAATCTTTTTGTCCTTTTCGACCTCTGTAAAACTAATTTATGTGTATATAGGTACTATATTCCCCCAATTCAATTTATCATCCTTTTTCCTTAGCTGATCTGATTTTTATTATCATACAAGTTTTAATTTTGATCTTACCCGTACCTGTTGAAAATAGTCTTACTTGTACCCTTTCCGTGCCCACTAAAATAAATGGGAACTAACGGTAACAGTACATAGTTGAAAAAACAATATTACATATTTATACATTTTTATTACAAAAATTCGTCGCAATACCATTTCGTACATTTGCGCTTAAAAAAAAAAACTTGAAACAATATTGTATATATCTTAATTAAAAAGAAAAAAATATTTATCTCATTCTAATTAATTAAAACATTGTCCATTAAAAAGTAAACCAATGTTCAGAAATTATTTTAGAAACATAATTATGTATTAAATGTATTAGAAAGATCATAAAATAAAGACTTATTAGCTCTATTATTTGAAAAATATCACACAATATTTTGTAAACATTACCCTAATATAGCATGGGTTTGAATTTTGAAATGACTTTTACCCATACATATTTGTTTATTAAAAAAAAAAACTGTCCGTACTCATATGGATGAGCTCATTCATCATCATCTTTACTCATAGTCTCATATGATCGGCACAATGCAGTAAGTCAGAGGATGAGCACTCATACCACTCTAGTGTTTTAAAAAAATCTGAGAGGTCCGAACTCGACCTGAGAAATCCGGGAAAAATGGACTGACCGACCCGACCTGAGCGTTTGACTGGGGTAACCCGAGAGGACCGGGAGGAACGGTCCTCGCAAGGGTAGGTATCCTTGTTCCCAAAAAAATTTCTGTGGAAACCCGACCCGAGCAAACCCGGGACCTAACCCCTACCTGACCTGAGGTATCGGGGCAACCCGAGACCCGACCCTACCCGTCCCGGGGTACCCGGGGCAACCCGGGATCCGACCCGGGGTACCGGGGTAATAACCCGAGGAACCCGACTTGGTTCCAACTTTTCCCACCTATGTTAACAACTAATATAATATTATTTAAATTTTATTTTCAAGAAGAATTTTTGTTTTACAACAAATATAATTATTAAATTTTTTTCTGATTTTCTATGTTATTTTTCGGTATAAATAATATTATTTTAATTTTTCATTTTTAATATAAAAATACTATTTTCCTAACTTTTAATTGTATAATATAATATAATATATATATGAGGAAAGCTAATTGTACCCCAACAAAAATCTCCCAAAATCGTACCCCAACCCAACAACGCGCATGCACAAACTATGAACACCCAAAAATAGTTAGTATGAACACCTTATATCAACAAGTATAAACATCGAGAAATTAGGACGGGTGGGCCTTTTTGCGTTCTACTAACAACCCGGCCCTAACCTTAATAATTTCCGTTAATTTCCATGGGGACCACATATATAACTGTCAATTAAGCACGTGATTAAATTAAGTTAAGCACATTTTTTACATGGACATAACGGTTGCACCTTCTGACACCCATATCGGCTGCACCTTCTGCTGCGTAGGGTGTTCATACTTGATGTAATAAGGTGTTCATACTTTCTACATGCCCTTGTTCATACGGTGTTCATAATATGTTCAGACCTAGTGCAAAAATAGTATTCTTGCTCTCCAAGAAAAGAGTAAATTGCTGTGTTGGATGTTCAGTGTTTGTTATGAACACCAAAAAATAGTTAGTATGAACACCTTATATCAACAAGTACGAACATCGAGAAATTAGGACGGGTGGACCTTTTTGCGTTCTACTTAACAACCCAGCCCTAACCTTAACTATTTCCGTTAATTTCCGTGGGGATCACATATATAACTGTCAATAACTGTCAATTTAAGCACGTGATTAAATTAATTTAAGCACGTGATTAAATTAATTTAAGCACGTTTTTCATATGGACATAACGGCTGTACCTTCTGACACCCATACCGGCTGTACCTTCTGACACCTATACCGGTGGCACCTTCTGCTGCGTAGGGTGTTCATACTTGATGTAATAAGGTGTTCATACCTTCTGTATGCCCTTGTTAATACGGTGTTCATAGTATATTCAGACCTGGTGCAAAAATAGTATTCTTGCTCTCCAAGAAAAGAGTAAATTGCCAAGGTCGCCGGCTCAAATCGACGGGATCAATTCAGCATGAGCAATCTTCGTTTGTTCGTGTGTACGAACGGTAAGTAGTTTACTATTTTTGTCTTTTCCCAAAAATGGTAAGATGGAAGGATTGTTTGTTATGCTAAAAATAGAAATGTGGGTTGGGGTACAAAGATGGGGGATTAGAGGTGGGGTAGAGAAAGATTTTCTCTCTATATATATATATAGAGTTAGGCTACAATAATATGCATATCACGGTTTTACCGTGCTATGCGGTCCGTATCTCCGTTTTCGGTGTCCAAATAGTCGATCCGAACCGTTCAACTTGATCTCTATATCAAAATATACTAGGAAACAAAATTTTACAATTTTTAAAATTTTTTTGCTATTTTTAATGATGGTGAGAAAATCGTTATTTTGTATGAACCAGAATTCTTGAACCAAATTTGTTTTGTTTTCTTATTTTTTTGATATATACTCCGGGACCGGGTAATCCGAGCAACCCGGACTGAGAAACCCGGGCAACACGAGAGGGACGGTCCTAAGCTAGGTCCAATCTCTTTCCCCCCAAAATTTTCCCGAGGTTTTCCGAACCGGGAAAACCCGTGGACCGGGGAACCTGTAGACCGGGGCGGGTTTAGACCGACCCGAACCTACCCGGACAGTTTTTAAATCACTATACCACTCCAAGGAATTGGTTTAATTTTATATGATATCATGCTAGTTAGTTGTCTCTCTATAGACCATCCCTGTCAACTACCCAATATTCAAGATGATTTTCCATCGACATTAATTAAAGCATATGAAATAGTTACACTAATTATTTTTTATAAATAATAAAACAAGCACACAGACCATAGTGGACAGGTAATGTTTCTAGAATAGAAAAGGATGGAAACCGAAATTCAGAACACAACAAAACTATTGATTGTTCCAGGAGCAAAGCGAAACTGAAAACAAAGTACACAACATCGATAAATTTACAAGAGAAACAGAAAAATAAATCAATCTAAATTGGGTAGAGTGAGCTAAACTGAACAAAGGGCGTGTTAAGTGAAAGGTACGGAGGAAAATCAAAACTACTTGATTGACGGAATATGCTGCACTTTGTACTGATCTTCGCCTTTCTGCCTCGTACAAAATTCATTTTGACATCGCAAAGTAAGTTAACTCACGAAGATTGGTCAGAAACTGCAACTCTGGAACAATTTTCATTTCAGAAATGTCACCTATTTCAAATCGGTTAAGCTTGGGCATAGTACCATTCTCTATTTTAATTTCCTTCAGATTTTCTAACATCTGAATAGTAAGTTACTGCAGGCATTTAAAACAACCAGCAGAGCAAATGATCTGTTCTCCCACATATGAATCGCTCCATAGATTTAGAAACCTGAGGCAGGGCAACTTCCCTAACTCTGGCATCGGGTCTTGCCTTAATTGAGACCGTCCAAGTTTGAGCTTTACAAGATGAGGTGGGAATATACTAGAATCAATGGCGGGTCTTCGCAAGTTTCTCAAGTATCACATAGTGGTCAACTTCTATAGCTATAGAAGGTCGCAAGTATCTCATAGTGGTCAAGTGCTTCAGGCTATTCAGATCAAAATTGGTCAGTTTTCCATTATAAGATTTCTATAAATTTACAACTCTGACAATTCTAAGGTCATTGGTATTTGGTAAAGAATCGCCATAAGATGTTAAAAAACAGTGATTTGCTCCAATTGATCCAACAAGAGTTGTGTTACCGGGATGTAATACAATACGGCGTGCTACAGAACTTAAATTAGAAGTTGAATTGTTATTGGAGTTTGATGTACCATGATAAAATTATTCTCTTGGGCCTTATGAATGGCCCGTTCGTGTAGTATGTCATGCACGCGGCAATATTTGATTGGCCTTAGAATTGAATTGTATTTAGGATTTGGCCGAAATTTTTAATTAAGTAAAAAATGTCAAAATTGGTAAAAACACCATATTCACCCCTAGGCGCTATTATAGACAACATCTTTTTTTGTAATTCCATACTGATCACAAAATTTCAGTTTCAATTCTAAATCTATTCTATTATTTTTCATCATTTTCTAGTGAATTGAAATAATTTTATTTCTTTTGAGAATTCACTGCCATCAGAGTATGTTTGTGTTGTACACTATGGATTTCAATGAGTGTGGGAAATCTAACTATCATGCAGAAAATTAACATACGTCTCGAAGACTTCAGAATTTAAAACTAGTACCGCGTGTACTGTTAAATTAAGAACTGCTACCGTGAGGTTTGTTATTTTGATATTATGCACTTAATACTTTTGGAAAAAAAAGAAGCTTTTAGTTTTAAATTTTTCTGAAAAAATATTATTTTATTTCTGGAATATTAAACCCCTCGTTCCTAATTTCTTGGAGTCGGAACTTACACAAGTATACACGCATTGTATGCTCAGAATGGGCTTTCAGCCCTTCAGAGTTGATCAATCTTGTCTTCAAGAAGCTTCTGACCTCCAAAATTTTTTAGAAACCGAAATTAGGAGCAAAGCGAAAAACAAAACTAATTCAAAGACAAAAAATTTCCAATTATTATGTTTGTTCAAGGAGCAAAGCGAAAACGAAAACGAAAACAAGAGATTACACAACTTTCGTGCCTAAATCATTATTATATATAAGTATGCACTACCACAGATTTTATCTTTTACAGCGGTTATCCGAGCTGATTTACAGCTGTTTTGTACCGCTGCTGACAGAAGAGCTGCAAATCGTTATAAAAAACCGTTGTAAATTGGTTACCAGAAAGTATTATTATAATGACATTCTGCAGCGGTTTTTAAGAAAAAGCGCTGAAGAATATCTTTATTCTGCAGCGTTTTTGCTTAAAAAGCGCTGCAGACTGAAGATATTCTGCAGCGGTTTTCCTTAATAACCGCTGCAGAATTAAAGATATTCTGCAGCGCTTTTTCTTAAAAACCGCTGCAGAATTAAGGTATTCTACAGCGCTTTTTCATAAAAACCGCTGCAGAATAAAGATATTCTGCAGCGCTTTATTAGTAAAAACCGCTGCAGAATGTCAACAATTCCAACGAAATTTTTTTAATATATGAAATTAACAACCAGAAATTCCAGATCAATATAGGATATTAACAACCAGAAATTCCAGATCAGATTAATCTACAACATTAGACTACACCATATCAAAATTAATTTACACGATATCAACAAAATATGCCACCAAAAAAGTATATATTAATTACAAAATTTACAACAATTATCCGAAAATTACCGAGTATCTTAGGACATCATCAAATTAAAATAATTGTTGCATCATGTACTCCAACAGTGATCTCTTTACTTCCTCAATCTGCTCCTCCGGATATTCGACGCGAGCAGGCTCAAGTGACTGAAAAATTAAATTGAACAAATAAACATCTAGATAGTATGTAATTTGAACAAATTAGACACTTATTTTATCGGTATACATAGTATGTAATTGAACAAATAAACATCTAGATATTCATACCTGCAGAAAGCCCTCGAATACGTGCTGTGAGATGACGTCCATCATGTACCGCATGACATAATAACCGCATGCTTTATCATCCTTCTGTTTTGGACCCTATAATTAATAAAATCAAATAGCAATGATCCATCACATCTGTAAACAAGTCTTTAATTCTTACGTATTTTTTTTAGTTACTGTACCGGGATCTTCTTAAATCGCATGGCATTCAACGTGTTTCTCCTGATATTTCTTTGCTGCCAATAAAACCTTGCCGCCCTACAACCAAATTAGAAAGCAATTAATATGTAATTAGTATATATATAATATAAAATGCTGTAATAAATCATGTAATTTTTTTTGAGATAGAATATCTAGGAAGCAAGTCATATTTCGCTGAATGGAAACGCTTACGTATTGAGGGGCATCTTCAGAGTGAAATTACTTTCATCCAATACGTTGTCCAATGAATCGATGTAGTAAACGGTTGAACTGTGGAAATGCACCAATAAAAGTATCCAATGGGCCCTATATATAAAAACCGCTAATGTCAGGAGATAGAGAAAGTAGGGAGAAATTGTATTGGATTTAGGGGTAATAAATATACTTACGCGAAATTATATGGCACGCAGACATACTCGTCATCTGTGACCGTCAGAACATATTCATTCATGTAGCGCATCGCTCCGTCCAGATCCAACTTGACCGCAGCTTGTCCACAGATACCGGGGTCCATGAATCTAAACCTTGTAGAACCGCATGTCTCCATTTGGTTCTTCCAGAACCTGCAATACGATATTGTTATACATAGATCGAAACTAACAAGCTATATATTTATTTTAAAAGCACCTACATGCACCAAATCTGTAGTATCGGAGCATTGAGACGGTCATACTTGTAGACGTCAATAATGTCAGATATTCGGAGCGCGATGTGACCTTTGATCCCAAATAACCCCTCCGGATAAGGAATTGTATACGACGTATAATCGGTGGGTTGGAGCATCAAAACATTATGGAATGTACGGTAATACTCCGGGAGCTGTGCTAACAAGGTCTCATCAACCAACGGCAGCCGTCTGATCGACGAGGATGCACTTGCCACATGCCGCGCGGCTTTCTTCTTTGTTGGGCGCTGTTCTGACACCAAGTTCTATGCATAATAGAAAAAATAGTAACATTAGAAGACAATTATATTGTAAGATAGGTGAATATATATATCACTCACATTTAATTCAAACGAAACAAATACCTGATGTTGCACGAGCCGTGAAGGCCATTTGAGGATGGCAGTTCTTAAAGCGCCCAATCGATCCTCTTCATCCACCGGAAAAGGGACCAACATTAGGCAGCAGTTCTCAAACACCTGATCAATGCTAACCTTCAGGCAGTCGGCAGGGAGGGGTTCATGGTGAACTAGAGTTCCCGGAGGGCACGGATAAATCCTCCCGAATGCTACCGGCGCTGGCCCACTATCCGTATCGATGAGGAGTACACACGGGGTAGGGTTCTAACACAAAATTTGAATACCAGGTTACACACAAATAATACAAGAATGTAACAAAGTTTAAAAAAATATAAAGGATCTCGTTACCTCGTCTACCATAGGCAGCTGTTGTTCACCAAGATTATTGGAGCTCACTTGAGTAGGGAAAACGGATGGTCTAGTAGGGGTGACTCCAAACTGCTGTTGAACTTCGGCAGGCAAGAACTCCAATACTTTGCCCAGCATTTCCTGTTGGGTGTGCAGCACGCTCTCGAGATGCTCAATCCTTTCATTACAGCGGTTATGATGTGCATGCCTCCGGCTTTTACCGTACACGGCTTTCACCCCGGTGTATCCCACCGCATGTCCTCTCAACCTCCCGGGATGCTCAGGCGTCCCAATAGAAGCAGACAACACGTCATTGTATCTGTCTGCCTTGAACGCCCCTCTCCTTTCTTCATCCCGAAATGCTTCCTGTTATGAAAATATTGAATACAATTAATTGGTAAACAATTTAATTAGGATTAGGTTCATTATATGCATTATAATTGGTAAACAATTTAAACAATTTAATTATGAAAATATTGAATAATGTACCATCCGCTGGAAAGCCATCCGAGTCGCCTCGTCGGGGAAGTAGATACCCCTTTCGGCGTCCTTCTTTGTTCTTGCCATGAACCAATTGTAGGCTCTATTGTTTTCTTCTTCGCTAAGTCCGGAACTGTCCGATGTGGAAGGAAGAACATCTTTATTCTTTTTCCACTTCATTGTTGCGGTTTTGTACCTGCCGGACCCGAGTCTGTGAGGGTAGAGGTTTTTCGATGCCGCCGCTCTTCCCTGTTCACTTTTTGCCTTGACACACAAGTTTAATAAATTTTGTCAGTACGTTGTAAAAATCCAAAGTAATGATGTACGGTAATATTTCTTATTGATTGCACCTGAAACTCAGGGGTTTCCTTCTGCCTTCTGAATTCCTCCCACTGATCGTCTGTTATGGTATATTCATCAAGCGGGCTTCTACCTTTATCGAGGTAATCTCGTTTCAACGTGGTTCTCCAGTTCCGGAAGGTAATGCCCATATTAACCAACACCTTATCCCTGTGAGTATCGTCGGGGATATTGAAAACACCCTACAAGTTAAAAACGTTACATTGGTCAATTAATTTTCATTCATTATCAATCAATGTTCATTCAAATTTTAGATTTGTAAGGAAACATAATCTTGCCTTGACGTTATCCCACAGTCTGTTTCGAAGCTCTTCATCAGCTTGCTTCCAATTTTGTAAGGTACATGGCACCGTTTCTCTCAAATACCACCCGAGATAGTTTGAGAAGTTGGCAGCAAATTTTCCGGTAGGCATACCGTTATCAAGAAACTCAATGTACCTTGTTATATCTTTGGTCTCGTCTAAAAACTTTTGCATGTTGGTTTTATTCCTCGACCTTCTTCTGGGGGCATCTCTGTCCATGCCTTGATAATCCATGTCTTTATCTACCAAATTTGTACCAAAATTTATCTACAATTCCAAATTGGGCACTGGGACTGAACTGGTACTGGTACTGGTACGGGTACTGGTACTGGATACTGATACTGGATACTAGTACTGGTACAGGTACTGGTACAGGTACTGGTACTGGATACTGGGACTGGTGCCGGTACTGGTCACTGGTACTGGTACTGGTCACTGGTACCGGTACTGGTACTGGTACCGGTACTGAGGGGGAGGAGGAGGGAGAGGTACAATGGTACTTACCTTAGCACGGGAGGGAGTTGGGCGATGGGGCTGGGGCTGGGCTAGCGCTGCGGCGGGGCTGGGGCTGCGACGGGAGCTGGGGCTGGGCTGGGGCTGCGGCGGGGCTGGGGCTGGGCTGGGGCTGCGGCGGGGCTGGGGCAGGGCTAGAGCTGCGGCAGGTGCGGCGGGGCTTAGTACTAACCTAGAAAAAATGGAGTATTGGAGTGTGAAAATAGTGTGAAAAAATTCAATACTTAGAAAATTTGGAGGGTAATCAAACCCTAGTACAGACAGCAGTTTTTTAGAAAATTTGGAGGGTAATCAAACCCCAGTACATATCTACAGCAGTTTTTTATTAAAAACCGCTGCAGATCCATACTGCAGCGGTTTTTAACTTACAACAGCTGTAGAAATCTGCAGCGGTTATCCTTAAAAACCGCTGCAGATCAAGTCTACAGCGGTTTTTAACATAAAACCGTTGCAGATCAGTTCTATAGCGGTTTTTAACATACAACCGCTGCAGACAAATTTCTGCAGCGGTTGTAAGTTAAAAACCGCTGTAGATATGTTTTTTAAAAAATGAAAGAAAAATTGGCATTTATAAGGATTCGAACCAGGGTCATTCAATTGACAAGCAAGTGCCCAACCACTGAGGCTTCAAGCTTCTGAGTATTATTACTAATATATATATTTTGTATATTATTGTTAGTTTATTCTACATTTTAATACTATTATTTTATATATTTTTTTAATATTATTATTTTTATTTATATTACTTGTAAATATTATTTTAATATTATTATTTTTATTTATTTTATTTGTATATAATTTTGTGAGTGTCTCCAAACAGATGCGGCATTTTGGGAGTGTCTCCAAACAGATGAGACATTCTTCATTGGTTGCGCTTGCACTCACAACGCAGCAATTTGGGTTCTTGGAGCAAACCATCACAGCAATTTGGGTTCTTGTTGCCTTGTGATCACAGCAATTTAGTTTTTTTGTTCTTGTTGCCTTGTGATCACAGCAATTTGCCGGTACGATGAGACATTCACAAGTGGTTTAGGGGCTGCATTACGTAGCGCTACACAATGCAGCGCCACAGAGGATCAAACTAACTCCCTTCCCTATACATAAATTTAATATATAATCAAAAAATAATCACAAAAGAACTGGAAACATCAGTGGTTTTGCCCTTGGTTGTCAAGAGGATGACTTGGGTTCGAATCCTAGAAATAACAATATTTTGCTTTGAGATTTCAAAATTTCTGCAGCAGTTTTTAACAACAACCGCTGCAGAAATCTACAGCGGTTTTTAACTTACAACCGCTGCAGAAATTTTGAAATCTCAAAGAAAAAAATTGTTTTTGCTAGGATTCGAACCCAAGTCATCCAGTTGACAACCAAGCGCACAACCACTAAGGCACGTTACGATTTGTGATTATTAATGTTTTTAGATAAATATATTTATATAGTAGTGTGAATTGACACTGGTTCGTGTTATTTAAAAAAGGAATAAAAAGAGAAAATAAATAAATAAATCAACAAAATTGAAAAAAGGTAAAAGTGTTTAGAATAAATATTTCATTTAACTAAATATTGCAGTGAATCTAATCTGTAACTCAAAATAAATAAATAAACAAAATTTAAAAAAGGAAAAAATATTTAATTAAAACAAAATTAAATATTAATCTCAGTGTTTTTACATGCTATTTATTTCCCGAATGAACCTGCGTTTTAAAGTATAAAGAATCGATATTAGATTGTAAGGACAATTTATTAGGAGACCATAATAAAAATATTAATTTATTGAAAAAAATATATGTAAATCACTTACTGTTAGCTTGCTTTTCTCTTTCGTTTTCTTTTCGTGACCACCAATTCTTCTTGATGATCAGACCGTGCGTAGATTGGTTCTTGACCCTCGTCCACTGGCGCATGTGCGATACCGGTGGAAAATGCTGGCACGTCATCAAATTGATCGTATTCTTCTTCGTCCACAACATCTTCCACTCCGACAATGCGTCTTTTCCCCGATAGTACGACATGCCATTTTTTATCGGCCGGATCCAAAACATAAAACACTTGTTTTGCTTGCTTTGCCAGTATGAAAGGATCATGATGATAACCCAATCGGTTAAAATCGACGGATGTGAACTCTTCTTTGTCACAACGGACTCCACGCCGATTCTCAATCCATTTGCACAAGAAAACGGGCATCTTGAACACCATATAATCCAATTCCCATATCTCTTCAATCCAACCATAGTATGATTCCGACGTGTTACCACTACTTGATAAAGCCTCCAATGTCACTCCACTATTTTGTACAGTGCTCTTGCCATCTTGTTTCCTTGTGTACCAAGTAAAACCGTTCATGTCGAACCCCTGCCAGGTCTATACTTGCGCACTGGGTCCTCGCGCCAGAAATCTGATGGTTTCATTAATATTCTCTGTTCGTTGGGAATTAACTTTATTTCTAAACCATCTAACAAATGTCTTGTTGTGGGTGCTATGGATCCACACTTCAGTTTCCGAAGGATTTAAATCTCGTAACTCAGCTAAATGCGCATCCACGTATGGAGAAACAACGGCAAGGTGTTGCAAGACTTTCAAATGTGCTTGTTCTCGCCTTTCAATCTCCACACACACAATTTTGGATCCGATTGTACCAACACCTTTGAGTCTACCCTCGTGGCGAGACTTGGGAAGACCAATGGATTCAACACTCTCTAGGTAATCGGTATAATACTCAATGACCTCTTCCGTAACTTTTCCTTCAACTATGCTTCCTTCCGGTCGAGATCGGCTCCGTACCATCCCTTTTAATTGACCCATAGCTCTCTCAAATGGATACATCCAGTGTAGAAACATGGGTCCACACAATTTTATCTCCCTAACCAAATGAATGGTTAGATGAACCATGATATCAAAAAAAGATGGTGGAAAGTACATCTCAAGCTCGCATAAAGTTTCCACAACATTAGTCTGCAGCTGGTCCAATGAATCCGGATGTGTCACTTTGGAGCAAATTGAGTTATAGAAGAAACACAACTTAGTGATAGAGTGTCTAACATTCTTAGGGAGAATCCCTCGAATTGCAACTGGGAGCAACTGGGTCAATACGACATGCCAGTCATGTGTCTTCATTCCAATCAATTTCATCTCTTTGGTTGACACCTTTCTAGAGATGTTGGAGGAATAACCAGAAGGAACCTTGATTGAACTCAGACACTCCAATAAACTAAGTTTTTCTTTCCTCGATAATGTATAGCACGCTGGAGGTAGATAAGTTTTGTTGCCTTCGACCCGGGGAGCTAACTCTGGCCGAATACCCATTTCAACCATGTCTTTTCTGGCGTTGATGCCATCTTTAGTTTTTCCCTTAATATTCAATAACAGACCGAACAAACTTTTGCAAATATTCTTTATTATGTGCATCCCATCCAGGCAATGCCTAACATCCAAATCTTTCCAATAAGGGAGATCCCAAAATATACATTTCTTCTTCCAAATTCCTTCGATGGGCACTTCTTTTTGCTTTTTACCAAACTCCACCACTATGTTATCCACTTTAGCATAAACTTCCTTCCCGGTCAATGGTATCGGTGCTCTCCGATTGTCGACCTCGCCATTAAATTCCTTTGTCTTTCGCCGGTAGCGGTGACTCCGACATAGGAACTTGCGATGCCCAAGATAAACATTCTTCTTATAGTTGGGCAACCGTATCGAACAAGTTTCTTCCCCACATATCGAACAAGATAAACATTCTTCTTAAGTTTCTCTCCCTTCGTCTTTAGACCCGAGAAATTTCCTAAAGCTGGAAAATCATTAACTGTGAATATGACCATTACTTTAAGCACAAATTCCTCTTGTAGACATGCATCAAAAATCTTAACGCCGTCCTCCCACAACTTCATAAGATCCTCAAACAACGGAGCCAAGTACACATCTATATCATTACCGGGTTGTTTAGGACCTGAAATCAACAACGGCATCATCATGTACCTTCTTTTCATGCACAACCAGGGAGGAAGATTGTAAATACACAACAAAACTGGCCACGTACTGTGACGACTGCTCATGTTTCCATAAGGGTTCATCCCGTCCGTACATAATCCTATTCTCAAATTTCTAGGTTCACTTCCAAAATCGGGATACGTTCTGTCAATGTTCCTCCACTCTGGACAATCGGCGGGGTGTCTAAGCATTCCATCATCTTTTCGACAATCGGCATGCCAACATAATAGTTTAGCATCTCTTGGATTTGAGAAGAGACGCCGAAACCTCGGAATTATAGGCAAATACCAGGCCACTTTTGCTGCAGCACCCTTCGTACTTTCAATCTCATCACCTTTGGGCCTGTACCTTGACGCGTTACATTTTGGGCATTTATGCAAATCCTTGTACTTTCCACGAAATAACACACAATCACGTGGGCATGCTGGGATTCTCTCAAACTCCATACTTAAAGGGCACAATAGTTTTTTTGCTTTGTATGTCGAATCGGGTAACTCATTTTTTTCCGGAAGCATTTCTTTTAAAAGTTCTAGTAGAGATGTGAAACTTTTATCACTCCACCCATTTTTAGCTTTCAAGTTAAACAATTTAAAAAACCATTTTCATTTTTGTGTGCGAGGTGCAACCGGGATAAAGTGGCACATCTTTTTCTTTACCTAAACCCTCAAAAATTCCGGGAATATCAGCAAAATCTTGTTCGAGTTCATTCATCATTTCATCAACTTGATCCGTACACTCTGAAGTATTAAAATTTTCTACATTAATCTCAACATGTTGACCTCTTAATCCTACATTTTCTACATTAATCTCAACACCCTGGCCTCTCAATCCATCGTGGACAGGCCTGCTCGTCACTTCATCGTCTTCCACGAGCTCTCCGTGTTTTGTCCATCGGGTGTAGCGATCCACAAAGCCGCGACGAACCAAATGATCTCGCAGCATCTCAATGTTGCGGTGTCTTCGAATATTCTGGCAATCTCGACAAGGACACTCAATATTGATTAATCTCGTCACCCTCATGTGCTCTCTAGCACATTCTATGAATTGATCTAATCCGGTCAGATATTCAATTGTGTCCCATCTTCCATACATCCAGCTTCTATTATCCATCTGAAATAATAAATATTCTTATGTCACATGCATGTAAATTAAAGGTATGAGGTCCATGTATGGTTTCGGGCTGGCCACCATCCTAACCCACTCTTTGAATACTCTGTCTCATTAGTGAACGTACGCTAATCAATCCGTTGCTTGAGAAAAATTCGGCAGCACTTCCCTTAAGTTCCCCGTGTATGCCAACGCACACTTCCATGTACGTGCATACACGTGGGAGCATAAGGAGAAGTACTATACCGAATTTTTCTCAAGCAACAGATTGATCAACGTACATTCACTAATCCTAAATGAGACAGAGTATTCAAAGAGCAGTCCCAAACGGGGACTATTCGAGAGTAATCCCTATTGGATTAATCTCGAACGGGTACCGACCTAAATTAGATTACGTTCCGATAAGTTGGTTCTATATGACAATACTTAATTATATACATGAAATGCATGCATGCATATGACTCAAATAAAAATTATTTGATCAAAGTTAGGTTAAAGATAATTAAAGAAATTTATACCTTAAGAAAGTGAGAAGAGTTCTTTTCGGATCTGCTGGCTGCTGAAGACGAAGGCAGATCAAACCGATTGCTGACGGCGGATGCCGATCTTTCAACTTAACAATTAATGGCTGAACACAGCTCGCTGCTGGAAATTAAGAGCAAGCTCTTGCTGCTAGCGGCTGCAATTACATTGAAGTGGAAGGAGACGATGGAGACAGTAGTAAATACCTAACTAATCTGCAACGGTTTTTTAATTAACAACCGCTGCAGATTATTCTGCAGCGGTTGTTAATAGAAAACTGCTGCAAAAAAATAATACAATTTACAGCGGTTTTTAATTAACAACCGCTGCAGAATAATCTGCAGCAGTTTTTAGGAAAAAACACCTGCAGATTGTATTCTTTTCTGCAGCTGTTATTTATTAACAACCCCTGCAGATTAATCTGCAGCGCTTATTAATGAAAAACCGCTGCAAATTTTATTATTTTTTAATGCACATCATCCAATACGTATTTTTTTATTTCTTTTGCATCGTTTTTTAATTTAGAACCGCTGCAGTATAGTTCCATATATTAACGAAAATGCCACTGACCTATATTAGCAGTGGTTATCAAAGATAAACGCTGTTAATTGGGCGCTGTAGAATGCCAATTCTGTGGTAGTGATGAATTTCAGATCAAGTTTTCTACTATAGTTAACAGTGCGATAAACAGTAACTTTACATTAGAAATTTAGAATAATAGAAATCCTAAAAGTAACACTGCAACATTAAGTCCAGAAAAATCCATAGCTGATTAGTAAAAGAGGAGGGATCCAATAACACACAAAATTTTGACACAAATGTTACATTATATCATATAAATTTACAAAAAATCTTAAAAATGGAAAATTTTTTATAAACACTGTTCATTTACTTATACATCGATTGTTACAGATTTCATTCAATTTGAATGTCATTTGTTACTCCATCAACGACCATCAAGTTTATATGATAATTAGAATAGTCTAAATTTAATGATTCTTGATGGAGTATCAAATGATAATCAAATTGAATGAAACTTGAAACACAATCTATCTATAAGTAAATAAACATGTTTATAAAAGATTTTCCATTTTTAAGATTTTTGTGTAAATTTATATGATTTAGTGTAACATTTGTGTCAAAAAAATATTGTGTCATTGGATCCCTCCTCTAAATAAAATATATAACGTGGAGCACAATGTAATATTGTCATGTATAAAGTAGAGAAGTATGTAAACGTGAAGCAGAATTTAAAGTACGTAGTCAGAAAATTTACTCATTAACTCAACTTCAAATTGCATCTCTAAAATGGTACACCGAATGCTTCCATATTTATTTTCTACTCACTGGACCGTTCTCTCTTCGCAATTTTTTTTCTCTCCGTCTTCCTCTTTAATCTCTCTGCCTCTTTATTCTCTGTTTTGATGCAAAGAAAAAACAAACAGTTAAGCAATTTTTTTAAAAAAAAATTCAAGGTAAATCAATTCACAACCTTGTTTAAAAGAAAATAGGAATATCTATATATATTTGATGCTCACAATGACGGAATGAGCTGAATTGAATAGGGCGCTTTGTGCATTTAGAACGCAGGAAAGTCCTCGCGTCGCACTTCTCTGATTGAAGGAATATGCTGGACTTTGTGCTGATCTACTCCTTTCAGCCTCGTATAAATTTGATCGGACAAACACCAAAAAGTAACCTCACGAAGACTGGCCAGGTATTGCAAGTTAGGAACCATCTCTATCTTGTCAATGTTACTTATTGTAAATTGGTCAAGAATTGGCATGGTACCATTCTGTATTATAATTTCTTTAAGATTTTCTAATTCGCCAATATAGAGCTCTTGCAGACATTTAAAACCTCCGTCAGGACAGATAATTTGTTCTCCCACATATGAACTACCTCCTAAGGAAAATTTCTTGAGGTAGGGCAACTTTCCTAACTCTGGCATTGGGTCTTGCCTTAATTGAGACCAAGCAAGACTGAGCTTAACAAGATGTGGTGGGCATATACTAGAATCAAAGACTGTATTCACAGGCCATCTGCATCTTAGGCGCAACATATACATATGCCCAAAGTGCCTATATGATGGGCCGATGCAGGGATCTTTCTTTGGCTCTACAGGGCTAGCACATAGAGACAGAGAACCAAGGTGCTCTAACTTACTCATTAAATTGGCCATTGCTGCCCAATCAAAATCTGAATGTATGTGAACCTCCAACTTATGGAGGCACGGAAAATGGGGCAACTTGACACTCCACTCATCTCTTGCATACACGCCCTTCAAGGTCAGCAAATTTTCCAAATGTGCTGAAGATGGTGGTCCCATGATTGGACTAGCATAAAATGACCATATAACATGCCGCAACATCTTATTTTTCCAAAAAGAATGATGCAATTCTTGCATGGGAACATTTTTTCTACTATGTAAACATGGTATGTTTGTATAGCAAGAATTCCGAATATTCCATCTATCTATTGTGGAACGATATGCGTCTATTGTTTGAAGAAACTTCCAGGGTGCAAGATATGATAGTATTGTTGCGTCAACTACTGCGTGGCCTCCACTATTAATTCGAAAGTACCTCAGAGTGGTCATGTGCTTCATACTTTTGAGGTCGTAATCTATTTTTCTACCATAATTGGTATAATCTATATTTATAACTCTGGCCATTCTATGTTCATTGGAACTTGGCACATAATTCCCAAAAGATGTTAAAGAACGGAGGTTTTGTCCAATTGGTTGAACAGGTGCTGTGTCGCCAATATGCAATGCAAGACGGCGTGCTGAAGAACCTGAACTAGAATTGTTATTGGAGCTTGATTGTACCATCACAAAATTTCCCTCTTGGGCTTTACGAGTAGGGCTGTCAACGGAGACGATTTTTAACGTTCTATCGTTTCGTTCTGTGTGCACGGAACGATTTATGCCAGAAAAAAATGTGGCGTTTGCAAAACGCAACGTCGGACGAAAGTGTTTTCTTTTCCGTTGTATAAACGAAACGCGAGACGCAACATTCATTTTTCGTTTCGTTAGTGTCGTTATTTCGTTGAGAATTCTATTTATCTGTGATTCTAGAGATTGCAGGTAAGACAAAAGAATACAATATTCATTTCTTTTCTCCCTTTCTTCGTCGTCGTCGTCATCTTCATCTCTTTCTTTCTCTGCTGCTCATTTCCTCCTTTCTCTTGCTCTCGCTCTCACGCCGATCAGCTGTCCCACTCTCGCTGCTCACATATGCATCTCCACTCTCAAGTTGCGACCTCACCAGTCCTCACACCCTCCATCCGTCAAACCCCATTAAAGCCAGTGCCTCCAACCCTAGTGCTAGCTATGGATACCAAATTAAGCTTGTAAATTATGTATGCTCTCTTGATTTTTGCTGATTTTTCTCGAATTTGGTTGTTTTTGGTATTGGCTCTTTATTGCTTTGCTGATTTTCCTCATTTCTCTGTACACTACTTGCAATTTACTGTATACTGGTAAATTTTGCTGGTTTAATTTCTCAGATTACTGTATATTACTTTTTTCTCGGTTTGCAGTAAATTTCTTATTTTTTATAATCTTGCAGTAAATTGGTTTGCTACTTTGCTGTATACTGATTTTATTCGTTTGCTCATTTCTCAGTTTACTGGTAATTACTAGTTTTTGTTGGTTTATAGCTGATTTGCTGCCATAGCCACACATGCACATCTATCCTCATCTTTCTTTTTGCTGGTTACTGATTTGCTCTGTACCGATAATTTACGAGTTTTACCAGTAAACTTAGGTAAATACTTATAATATTGGAATGCTTTTGTTCATATTTATGCGAGTTCAAAATAAAAGAGTTCAACGAAACAATTTTAAACGTTATAATCGTTTTGATCGTTATAAATTAACGAAACGATTAACGCAATCAATTTTTCTTCCGTTCAGTTTACGGAACGACCAACGAAATAGTTTTTATTTCCGTTGATAAAACGACACGATTCACGAAAATAGTCATTTTCGTGATCGTTTACCACGTTTGACACCCCTATTTAGGAGTGGCCAAGTCATGTAGTATGTCATGCACGCGGCAATATTTGATAGCACCTCGACATGACCTCTTCGTAATTTGAACCATGCACCTGCATAATTCACAAGTCACAAATTAATTAGGAAACAATATTGAAAATTAAAATTCTTTGCACAAACGGCAAGTCCATTAACGAATTATGTTAGATATGGCCCGAATTGTTTTGTAATCCATTGGGCTTGTATCTTGTTTCTTTATATTAGTTATTTTGTAATAGACATGAATGAGAGAGTGTGACATCTCGTAGTTTTGAAGATGCAAATTTAATAAATTGCTATAAGTACTTTTGTTAAATTATTTCTTTGTTGTAATTTAAATTCAATGAGGACTTTACTAATAATTTTGCAAGAAAATATATGGAAATAAATGTGCATCCTTATAATCCTGAATGTATTCATATGAATGTATTCAATGAAATAAGTAATAAGACTCCAATAATAAAAATGGTACGTTTTAATAATGAGATATGGTGTTTTATGTATAACGGGGTATCAAAAATTATGGTTCCATAATTAGACATCTAAAAAACAGATTAATGCCAAGAACTATTCCCATCCTTTTATTTAGCATATAGTATCTAATAGATTAATGTAGCATGAAATTAACTAAACCAAAATTTGTAAGCCACCTCTCTCAATTTCACTCAGCGCATCGAAATAACCGAATAAAACCAGAGCCCTTTTATTTTGAAATAAACCCAGCTCTCCAGTGCATTATTACTTATCCAAGTGCCGTAATCTATACTCCATGAAGATTATGGAGTGGTAGGTCTCCAAGCACCTCAACTATGTCACATCATCAATGCTATCTACCATCACTACTAGAAAATTGGGCATCAAAGTGGGTAAAAAATGTGTTTTGTGTGAGAAAGTGAGCACCGATGCCGGGCACAGCGGTTTCTCATTTAAATATTAACTGTGTGTCGGCCTGTTGACACAATTTTTGACCGACGTGTGGCTGTTAAAGTAAAAAAAAAAAGGAGAGGCAACGCATGAGTGAATACCGACACAGGCCCATAATGACATGGTTTTAAGTTATTTTATTGTGATTGTAAGGCTCCCACCAGCATTTACCGATGCAAAGAAATGAAAAGTAAAAAAATATTGCGCATGAGTAGATTTTTTATTGCTGATATATTTATTTCTGTAGAAGTGTTCTCATTTTACTTTCACTTTGTTTAACAGACTCATGCATCTTGAGCCTGAATTTTTTTTTTTCTCAATTTCAATTCTAGGTCTATCTCTTACAAACCTTTGTAACTATTTTGGGAACAAAGTTATGTTATAAAATAGGGCTTGACCCTTAATTTTTCCTCCAAAAAAAAAAAAAGTTTGCGCAAGTCTCATAAACTGATATCCAAATTCCATATAGAACCCCCATATTTTTGCTCCCTGTACCGGTGCCGGTACCATATACCGCACTACCATGACATAATAAACTGAAATTGGGAACTCAGTATTTGCAATTTTATCAAAAGATAACTTTGTAGCAGTAATTAATTGTGCAGCACCAAAAAAAATAAATAGAACATATGAAGTACCAAAATAGATAAATTGTTGTCACTCTGATATTAGTTTTCTATTTCTAGAAACTGTAGCTAATTAATATTGGAAGTTGAAGCTTGATTAGGAGCAAACAATAACCACTAATTATATGTCTGGTAAACCAGACATTTCTGACAAATCAAGCTCTTCTTCTGATTCTTCTACATCGACAATGTATTCGTCGTCTTCATGTTGCGGGACATCCTCTTCCAACTCCTCCGCTGTTACCGACCTTCCAGCTAGTTCTGATTGGTGAACCTCTTGAAAGTCATCAGGCCCTAGCTCAATACTATTCCAGTCTATGTCTTCTCCAATTGATGAAGGATTAATAAGACAATTAGGTTGTTCCTCTTGAAAAAATTCTGAATTTGCATCAAAAACCTCGACACCCAAGTTCCCCTTTCTCCGTGTTGTCATTGCAACCCACCACTGAGACCGTTCCCTTGTATCGGATGCATATGGGAGGTAGTATACCTAATCAGAAATGTGGTTGGTCAATGTTTGATGATAACATTTATTGATAGACTAAACCAGTTCTGATGCTAAAAGTTTGAAGTAAATTGCTTTGTAGTTTGAATGCTATTTTTGCAAGGCCAGGTGAGGAAACAGTTTAGCAGCTAAGGTATATAAACTGACATTAGTAACAATGTGCTGAGTTGCTTCTATTTTATTTTGCAGTCAGTAGTAATATGGCATTTGGGAAAATCAGAAAAGGGTATATAAGTAAAGTCTGTTTTGTAATTCTGTTGTTATTTTTTTATTTTATGTTTTTTTTGTCACAATTTCAGATGTATTAATGGTGAAACAGTTCAGCAGCTAAGGTTACTCTAGTACCCCTTTCACCTGACTTGAATAAACCTGAAAGAAGCAGCAAAGAGAAGTGTACCTGAGATGCTTGATATGCCGTAATAAAAGGCTCGCCAGTTCGAAGGATAGAAGTATGCTTCACTTCAACAAGGCCGTGTTTTTTGTCTTCCCTGACCCCATTTGGTATATCAAACCAACGACACTTGAAGAGGACCACCTTAGTCTGAACTCCAGGGTATTGCAATTCAACAACATCCTGTAAAATACCATAGAAGTCATAATTTAGATCACCATCAGTCTCCCCTTTAACCCATATGCCACTATTGTTCGTGGTGCGATGTTCGGCATGAGATTCAGTATGGAACCTAAACCCGTTAACATCGCAACCATAGTAACAGAGGACCTCCTTCGAAGGCCTGAGAGTAAGTCGACGGATCAGAGGGTCACATTGAGGATCTTGAGATGCTCTGGCTTGCAACCAATCTGCAAATTTGTCTCGGCGAGCTTTGTCCAAGGACCCCGGCCTTGTAGCCCTACCGCTGCTTATGATTAATTCATCAAATTCCCTATGAAATATATTGTTGATGGTTGAATGTTAGATGTCAAGTCAAATTAAGCTAGACATTAGTAGCATATTGAGTAACATTTTATAAAACACTTACTTTAAGTAATCCTGGACCTCTGGACAGTTAATAATCACATAGTTGTGTGCCGCTTCATATTCCTTCTCCTCAAGAATCCTTCGCGAAGGTCGGCCCAACGGACGAACCTCCGCTTCGAATATAGATAGACGCTTAATGGTTTGAGTATTCTGCACACCATCTATTTCTTCGTTGTTGTTAGCATGGTCAGCCAAAAATGCGGAGCAATATGTTGCGATCTCTTTGATCAGGGTTGACTCGACAATCGAACCCTCAACTCGCGCCTTGTTAGTGACCATCATCTTTGCATATTTGTTTTGCCTGATTAAAAATGTAAAACAAATGAGTTAATTGCCTTTTATTTTTTTATGCTAATTTGAAAGAGAGGGAGACAGAAAGAAGTGAAAGTCATGGTTATACCGCTCGCAGGGGTACATCCAGCGCGGCCCAACCGGCCCACCAAGCCTCTCCTCTCGAGCCACGTGGATGGCAAGATGCTCCATGGAATCAAAGAAACCAGGTGGAAAATGCTTCTCCAGTTTGCAAATGGTGACGATGATACTCTTTTCTAGTTGATCCACACGAGCTGGGTCAAGTTCTTTTGCGCAAATCTCCCTGAAAAAGCTAGAGAGTTCACACAATGGTTCCCACACAGAATCTGGAACCAAGTCACGGAAAGCAACGGGGAGAAGACGTTCCATGAACACATGGTAATCATGACTCTTTAACCCAGTGATTTTGCCTCCGGTGACATTAACACATCTAGACCAGTTTGCTGCATAACCCTCAGGAAACTTCACCTTTTCCTTCAACCATTTGAAAACTTGCCGCCTTTTTTGTTTGGTCAATTCGTAGGGTGCCCTTGGTTTCTTTACATCTTGTGTTAGGTGTAGCTTACGTCGCTTGCAAAAAATTTCCAAATCCTCACGAGCCTTTGGGTTATCCTTGGTTTTCTTCGCAATGTCGAAGAGCATGAAAATCAGATTTTCAGCAAAGTTCTTTTCCAAATGCATGACATCTAAGCAATGACGTACCAGGTTGGTCTTCCAATATGGCAACTCCCAAAAAATGCTCATCTTTTGCCAATGGTCTGTATTACCATAGGCTGCCCTCTGTTTAATTGGTGCTTTTTTTCCCCACTTAATTGGGTCGAGCTTCTTCAACTCTGCATACAACTCTTCTCCGGTCTTTATGCGAGGTGGTGGTTCAGTCTCGACACAGCCTTTTTTGAAGTTATTTTTATCTCGACGAAAAGGATGGTCTTGAGGTAAGAAGCATCTATGGCAATCAAACCAAGAATGTTTCCCACCATTT
Organism: Cyperus esculentus; assembly: GCA_030179965.1. Taxonomy (NCBI): domain Eukaryota; kingdom Viridiplantae; phylum Streptophyta; class Magnoliopsida; order Poales; family Cyperaceae; genus Cyperus; species Cyperus esculentus. The sequence goes on along the minus strand of JASGLE010000006.1, from coordinate 5,205,388 downwards.
GGCAGCCAAAATGCCTTAGTTCCTCCCATGCAGTAAGGACACGCCAGCTTCCCTTTTGTGCCCCAACCACTCAGATTTTCGTATGCTGGAAAATCGCTCACCGTCCATAGGAGTGCAGCCCTCATGGTGAAGTTCTGCTTTTTTGACACATCATAAGTCAGCACACCATCCGTCCAAAGCTCTTTCAACTCATCTATCAGTGGTCGGAGGAGTATGTCAAGATCTCGACCCGGATGCTTGGGGCCAGGAATTAGGAGTGCTAGGAACATTGTCTCATCCTTCATCAACAGCCCTGGTGGGAGGTTGTATGGGAAAACAAACACCGGCCAGCATGAGTATGGAGCCACAGATGAGTTATAAGGCATGAATCCATCTGTTGTTAGCCCAAGTCGCACATTCCGAACTTCTGATGCAAAATCGGGGTGTGTCTGATCAAAGTGCTTCCAAGCCTCCCCATCAGCCGGATGCACCATGAGCCCGGGCTTATCCCGCTTGCCTTCTTTGTGATAACGCATATGATTTGCGTTCGAGTGGGTCAGGTACAACCTTTGGAGCCTTTCTTTGATAGGCAAGTACCTGAGCACACATCGGGCCACCTTTCTCTTCTGATTGGGCTTCTTTGGTGGCTCATATCTAGGTTCTTTACAAGTGTCGCACACATCTTTATGTAGAGTTTCCTTATAATACAACATGCAATGGTTCACGCAAGCATCTATCTTGACATACTTCATGCCCAGCCCTTGCACAAGTTTCCTGGCTTGATAGAAGTTTGAAGGAAATTTCTCATTTTCAGGGAGCACATCCTTCAAAATTTCCATCAAGCCATCAAAGCACCGCTGACTCATTTGGTTTTCTGCCTTCAACCCCAATAGTCGGGTAATTGTTGATAGGATAGAGTGCTTGCCAGATTTGATCTCATCTTTGTCCTTGCAATCAATAGTCCACAAAGGTTCTTCGCATGCAGCCAAGGCTTCAAACAATCTCTTCGCCTGCGGGTTCGGTGGCTCGGCCTCCCAATCAAATGCATTCCCTGCCGCATTCCTTACTAGGTCCTCCATTAAGTGGTCTGTGACTTCTTCTATCTCAGGTGGTTCCTCCCGAGCAATTGTTCCTTCTCCATGCTTCTTCCAAATAGTGTAATTCGGACAGAATTCAGAGTCTAGTATATGTTTGGTAACAGTCGGTCGGTCTCGGTGGTATAGGTTGCTGCACCGTTTGCATGGGCAGGGGATGCAGTCCTTACCTTCCCGGACAGTCACCACAGAGGGGTTTTTGAATGCTGAATCAATGAAGGCAAGCACTCCGTTATACCATTGCATGTTTAAACGACCATTGGAGTACTTTGCATACATCCAGCTCCTATCATCCCCCATTGTTCACCCAATCTGTTGTAAAATTTGATTAACAATGATTAATTCATAGGACAACACATTAGAAAATAATTGAAAAAAGATGCAAACCTAGGTCATACAGTTACCTTAATATAGGAAGCCTAGTTCATAATTTAACAAGCAAGCTCACTCAAATCACCATTGTACCATGCCTAACTACTTGCAATTACTATGCTGGTACACAAATTAAAGTTTCTTTTGGGTCTCAGTATTTCATTACTTATTTGCCCGGAAACTGACAATCAAGGTTATTCAAGTTTGGTCTCAGTATTTCACTTGCCCTATTCAGATTAATTCAACAAAAGCAATTTAAGCAAACTAACTTAAATAAGATGAAATGAATCTTGCCTTCTCTTCCGTGCCTTCTCTTCCTCGAGTCGCTTGGCCAACTGTCGACCTCGAGCACCTCGCACTGGCTCGCCGCCTCAACCTTGGCCTGCGCCTTCCTCTCCCTCTGCTCCCTCTCCAGCTTCTCCCTCGCCCGCCCTCAGCTTCTTTGTCGCCGCCCTCAGCTTCTCCTTGCGCTGTCTTCAGAAAAAAAAAAAAGAAAGGAAGGGAGGATGGAAGTAAACTGTGGTTGAGGTATCCCTAAAACAGAAGAGTAAATTACATTGTAGCCCACCCCCTCATTTGGTGATTTTTTTATTCCAGAAAAATGGGGTGAGTTATTCACTGTCGGTGAATATTTTCTATTTGATACCTTTGGTGGAGTTATTCACTTTAGTGATTATTTTTTCTGGAATTAGTTTAATGGAGTAATTATTCATTATTGGTGATTGCCATATCATTATTGGTGACATTAACACATCTAGACAGTTATCAAGGTTTCGTATTTGAAGGTAACAATTAGTTCAGCATGCACAATAATTATCTAGGTTATTCATTATTGGTGATTGCCATATCAATTACAAATTCAGGACTTTTTAGCTTGAAGACAGAATTATTTTTTAAGAAAATTGGGTGGCACCTCCCTTCTTAATAATGCGTACCCAGAATGTATACATCAGCAGCCCCTGTCAGTATATATTTTTACCCCTTAAAATTTGACAAATGCCACTCGTACAACAGTCAGTTACACCTAGATTGGAATCCACAAATACAACACCTACAATGTTTATCAGTCCCAAATTCTAAAGAGTACACACAAATAGCACAACAAATAGGAATCTCTAATGAGTAATTATTACAACACAAATATTAGTTTTTAAAACCAAATAGTTCAATAAGACAGTCCTTATTTTGCCATGTCTCGGCTCGTCCTGCTTCTCTTTGATCGGTCCGTCTTGCCTCTCTTCGGGGTGTCCATCCTGCCCCTTGAATTACATGCATCACCCTACCAGGCTCACAAATAAAATAGTTAGCAACAAGGAAATAATTTAAGTGTTAATTATTTAGTATGAATCACAACGGCTTATACAGATGGGCTTGCAGCTACTACAGAGGGTTGTTGTGGCACCACATTGGACTGGAGGAGAGATTGAAGAAGGAACATGATGCGAGCATCACTAGCAGCTTGCCGATCCTGCATGTTGTTTATAACTTCCCTCTGACGCCGGTCTTGCTCCGAGAAATAACCAAACATCTTATCTTGCATGGCCAACACCTCCTTTGTCACAATTTGTGCCACCTCCTCCGCTGTGAAGACCTTAGCTGACTCTGCGGTTGTGGCAGTGCTAGCAGTCGGGCCAGTTGGGGGCTTTGTCGGTAAATCACTTGGGAGCATTGCAGAGCGATATCCAAAGCCCCGAACTCGGTTCCGATTAAATGGACCCACTACTGCCTCCCAAATCTCCTCATCTATGGAGTGTTCGGTACCAACTGGGTCTGACTTATCTCTTGGGGGTTCTTCCTCACACGAAGTCATCACCAACTCAATTCTTTTTTGCATAGTAGCCCGACTCCTGGTCATCCTAACCACATCGTTCACAGCAGCTGATGAGTCAACCTTGCTCGGGGATACTTGGGCCTACATCAATGTAAATTCCTTAACTATGGGGTGACCTATTCAACTATGAATTGACCAATTTTTCATAAACAGACCATGTCATAAATTCGAATAGTTGGATGGCAGGAGGACATTACCTTCTGCTTTCCTGTGCTTCTCTTAAGAGGAGTACACTTGGCTTTTGAGGGATTGCTTGGCCCCCCTTCATCCATAACATGTGACGGACCAGATGCTTTTGTTACCTGCACCAACACCAAACAGGTTAAGCTTCTAACTGTATGCACAGTATATAGTATGAAGCCACTAAATTGAGAAAGTGTATGACGTAAAAACCTTTTCATGCGTCGTGCTAACACTGAGTAGCCGGCCGGATGCTCTCGATCTCAACCTAGCAGATGATCTACGGTACGACGCATGGGATTTGGGATTGCTTTCATCGGAGACAACCGGAACATCCATCTGAAATACATAAAACTACATGTAAAAATTAATAATTATTAATATCATTATATCATGTACAAACATGCAAGTCACATTCCAAAACTAAATCAGGTTAAGAGGTACCATTTATACTGGTACCATTTCTACCTTTACATTTATAAGGTACCATTACCTAGCTGTACAGAACCTCGCACCAAATTAAGGTTGGATTTTGCAAACTAAACTCAATTTGGGGCTAATGCAGTAGTAAATACAACTGCGATACTAAAGTACCAATGCAATACCTTGGTTTGGTTGCTTGACAACAAAATAGCAAGGGCGTATTCCTTCTGACTGCCAGGTCAAGAAAAAAAAATGTCAAAAAAAAAAAAAAAAATTTAGCAAAACCATATCTGAGGAGAAAAGGGAGAAATGAGGTAGATCGGAGACGATGAGCAAAGATAGAGGCTTCTAACCTCAATCCGAGACGTCCAGCGACGGGGACACCTTGCAGAACCCTTCGACGGCGGGGTTCGTCAACAGGAGAGATCTAGGGTAAGTTCAGCGGCGGGCACACCTTGCATATTATACGGTTTAATGGAGAGGCTAAGTTCGGATAACACTAAGTATTGAAGAGGCTAGTAGTTGGATGGCTTTAATGTTTGCTCTCTTATTCAACAATTTCACTCGTACAATTTCAATGGCAGATGGAGTACTGCCAAATCAGACGGACAAAAGCAAATCATTTCCATAGCAGGCTTATGAAATTGCTGTACCTGCCGCAGGACAAGGCTGATTACATCTAAAGGCCAATTTCCAAGTTCATGGTTTTAAAATTCGAATAACTAAAAATTCTCATAAATTATACAAATTTGTTACAACCAAAATCCATCACACAATAAAACATACAAATTTTATATTTTTGGAAATTTTTAAGTATTTAGTTTGGATTTTGTCAAAGTGATACATATACATGGAGTTATGCTACGGTGAGTCGCGACTCACGGGCGGCTTCATGAGTCAAGATCTAAAAACATATCAAATCACCTCCACATTTCGATTTATATGGCTAAATAAATTCTTCATATCAAAATTTTATAGCACACAAAAATTTTTCATTTTTAGAGATTTTTAAGTATTTGTTCTATCATTTTTTATACATAAAATATTGATTATTATATTAATATTGTATAGTCACTTTTAAAAATGTCAAACAAATATTTAAAAATCTCCAAAAAAGAAAAATTTTTGCATGCTATAAGATTTTGATATGAATAATTTATTGAGCCATATAAATCGAATTTTGGAGGTGATTTAATATGTTTTTCGATCCTGACTCATGAAGCAGCCCGTGAGTCGCGACTCACTGTAGCATAACTCCATATACATGTAGGTCTTTTATTAATGAGGAGGGATCTATTGACAATTCCTATCTTGACAATCTTAACAATTTGATATGTTTCCGATTATATTCAATTTAAGTTATATTTGATAGCTCTTCAAAGATCTGTTAAATTACGACCGTTAAAAATTACACAAAATTTTGATAAGTCATCAAGCGATGTTCAAATTGATTGAAATTTGAGACACGATCAATCTATGAGTTAAATAATGCATCCATAAAATTTTTTTCATTTTTTCATTTTTAAGATTTTTTATAAATTTTTATAAAATTTTGAAATGTTTCATTGTCGAACTTGTCAAAATAAGTATTGTCTATAGATCTCTCCTCATTATTAATATTGTATAACTTTTAAAAATTTCAAATGAGACACTTCGAAAGTTTCAAAAATGAATTTTTTTTTTTAGTTTACAAAATTTCTATGTAAAAAATATAATTAGCTATATAAATTTAAATTTAGAAGTGATTTAATATGATTCTGAGCTTAACAGTCATGGAAGGCCTATATGAGCTTAAGCTTAATAACAACTCAAAGTACTAAAACATATGGTATGCATGTTACATATAAGCTTGATATACAAAACTTAAAAACCAAATTATCGTTAATGATTCAATGAGGATATTTAAACTCATTAAATATAAGCTTGATATACAAATTTGCATGTACCAATGCGGAGTGAGGCTATTGTACTATTAATAATACAAATTACCCCGTACTATTGGTCGTATCTCTAATTTTAATGTTGGTACATGTTTTTTTCAAAAATACAAAATAAATATTAACTTGTAATAAATTATTTAGGAGATGACAATATGTTATTTTTCATCACGCATAAATATTAACTTCTAATAAATATCCGTTTTATTTATTTATGAAATACGTAACATATAAATATTCCCTAATTCATTGCTGCGGGCTTGTCTCTTCTCACATCACGGATAAAGGTGTATCTTCATCCTGTTCTGATTGTTTATGTCCAATCGATTGCATTATGATTGCTACATGCACGCATCTCGACACAATCGCATGGCCATAACACCAGCAATCTGTGTGTTTGGTCCACTCCATTGCATGGGATGCGATGCCAAAGGATCCCATCTCCCCCAAACTGCTGACTGCCGAGCTAGCGCGGCGCATATACAAAAATTTTTGAAACCCTATCTCCCCAAAACTCCCAACTTCCCCCCAAATTCGCTTCCTTCCGCCAAAAATTTCATCTTCTGATGGCGAATTCTCCATTTTCCCTCCCTTTACCCCGCCAAATTAGTTTCCCTCCACTGTTCTCCCGCCCTCTGCAGCTCCGTTATAAATATGGAACCACATATCGCCCGTCTCCTTCTTCGTTTCAACACTCAACGAAAATCTAGGGTTCTCACTCAGAGATCGGGCAAGTTTCTAAACTTAACCTCAAATTTTAGGTGCTGTATTGTATTTATTAACCTTGTTTCTTACTGTTTGTTCTTTGTTTGTGCTCGCAGGCAAATCTTTTGCTCTCTAAGCCGCTACAATAGGATACCTAAAAAAGGTAAGAGAACTTTGGTTTATAGTAGAGGTTTACAAGGTAAGAGAACTTTAATTTATAGTAGAGGTTTACAACGTAAGAGAACTGTTTTCAATGGTGTCGTTTCTGAGGACATTTTAACTGTTATATTTAAGCAGTGTTTTCTTCATAATTTTAAGTCTATCTTCTTGGTTCTTAGAGAAGTCCACAAAGGTTCTTTCATCTGTTATATTATCCAATGGTCTTCATGTACTGCAAAAAATAATAATAAAAAAAAACAACTACAAAAATTAAATACATAAATAAAATTACAAAAAAAAATGCAAGTCAGCAAGTGTGTCATTTTACATTGGACAGAAAAGTCATTATTCATTCAAATTTTTAGAAGTACTTAGCTAGTGTGGCAATATCTACAATGACAGGCAATAAAAGTCTCAAATTCCTATACTTATATGCCTGCTTTTAAACTGGTAGTCAGCTAGTTCCTAAGTCCTAACTAATAAAACTTTATATGTCAGGGTTCTGGTGCTTGTGCATTGGTTTGGAGCTAGGTTGGATATATACTCCCATCAGTTCTTCATCAATTGTACACACATTTTTTGTGATTATTTAATGTGTTTCATAAATTTAACTAACTTGTTTCAACCCAACAGGTCAAGACCAGCACCTAGCTTGTTTATTTCAGGTAAGAAATCACCAAGTACTCCCTACATGCTCAAATATATATCAATGATTTTGGGTCTGGCTTGCAATTACTTTCTAAACCCTGCCAAATAGAAATTCTGAATCAACAAAGTGTTGCGAATATAAGGTTCCAATCCAAATTTAAGGTTTGTTGGTCAAATTTAGTATCTAATGCCATACTGTGCCATTACATGTTAGGAATGGCAAGTTCATCCAATGATGTAATGCGGAGGGCAAGGCCAACCAGGTACACGGGTGAAGGTTCGAACCAGCAGCCGGTTGAGCAGCCAGTCCAGCAACCATTGGAACAGCCAATGCAGCAGCCGGTTGAACAGCCGGTGGACCAACAGGCTGTCATGCCTGCTCAAGCACCAAATGTACCTCGGGGACCTAATCAGATCTTGGATGCCTTGGTGCTGCCTGAGGAAAAGCCGGTCGTGTGGCCGGTTGGGCCTAGGGAGTTTGACTCTCTTCCTAGAGTGAGCAAAATTGCCTCAACAATCAGCAAGCTGGCACTACACAACACTCCGGGGCCCTACCCGACTCTCAATGGCTGGTCACAAGATGGGAAGGACAATCTCCTACTGGACTTCCTGGTACTATCAAATTACCACTCAATTTTAATTATACAGTACTACAAACTTAGGGTTCAGGTGGGGATATTGCTAATATATGGTCTTATTTCTGTAGGACCGATTTAAGTGGCGTGAAAATGAGGACCAGGGAGTCTGTCGTCAGGTACTTGAGGCAATAGCAGCTAGGGGTTACTCTTCCGCATTGCGTAGGGTCAGGGAAAAGTACACGAGGCGGTTTGGGAGTGACACCCAGAAGTGGAAGTCAAAAATACCCCTATGGTGCAAGAAGCCACACTATTGGACTGGCTTGTGTGACATCTGGGGCTCTCAACGGTGGCTGAAGCTATCAGCTAAAAACAAGCTTAATCGTGTAAGCTCGGGGAGGCTTGGAAATCATTTTGCGGGATCTAAGAGCGCATACAGACACAGCCTATACTTGGTCAGTGTTTCAATTCCACTTAATTTTCTGCTATCATGCATGGGTAACCTAATCAATTGTGTTATTGTTTCATTTTGGTAGAAAGAAAAGCTGCATCGGGAGCCTACCTATGAAGAGCTTTACTTGCACATTAAGGTAGCTAGAGAGAAAAGAAGGGCCAAGGGCAAGGCCAAGGTAGTGTCTCCAGATGATGAGGAAGAAAGTCAAGTTACTCGTTCAGAAGACAACTCTGAAGTCACTCATGCCTTGCAATTTGCTGATGATAAATCTAGGGAGGTGTATGTAAGTCCCTTCAAAACTACTTCAAATTTACAGGTGTTTTACAAAAGTTTCAGCTAAGGGAATTGACAGATTTAGGTTCCACTTAATAATCATTTCTAAGGTTGTACTTCATAATAATCTTACTGGATTTTGGAAAAACTTAGAGATGATGCTGAAATATGTTTGTTTAGGACAATAATTAGATTGCAACAAATCAATAACTTAGTAGTGGTCTTGGTCAAAACTACTTAGATAGGGTTTCTACCAACTAGGTTTTACAATGGTTTTTACAATATGAGTTAAACAAATTGGAAATGCAGTTAATAATCAGACCACTTTGTATTGTTGCGTTTTGTTTTGTTTTTTTAGTTTTTAACTTGCGGCCAAATTGTAGGAGAGAGCTCAACAACTTAAGGCAGATCCCGCAAATGCGGACAAGTCGGAGGCAGAAATATGGATAATGGCAAGTGGTGGACCGAATAGGGGTAGAATCTATGGCTTTGGTAGCAAGATAGACAGGAGCAGCCTGCAAACAACCAACAACCGCTCTAGAACTGTCTATCCATTGGAAGACACCCGAGCAGAGAGACGGGTATACACTGCACAAGAGGTGGAGGTCTTACTTGAAGACCGTGATCGACGCTACAGAGAGGAAGCTGCACAAAGGGAGAAGTTAGAAGAAGAGCGGAGCAAGCGATATGACAATCTCTTTGCTCAGTTGTTTGCTGGGCAAGGGAGGACAATGCCCATGTTTCAGGTAATTTAAATAAATTGGGTTATATCTAACTTGTTAATCTACATGAGTTCAAAGACATGGGATAATAAGAGCACTAGCCATTACAGGCTATATGGTCCTATTGGGATAAACCAAAATATTGTATACTTCAGCCTGTAATACCGTTCAAAGTAAATTCTAATGGTTAAATTATAATCTGGTTACAATGGATTCAATTGATATAATTATAAATTTATATTCTTAGGGTCCAAATGCAAGTGCACATGATCTTCAAGGAATGTTACAACCCACTGGAGCCCAAGTTCCCATTCAAACCAACTTTCAAGGACTCCTGCAGGCAAGTGGAGGCCAAGCCGCAATTCCAAACAACTTTCAGGGAATCACACAAGCCAGTGGAAGCCAAACTCCTATTCAGAACAACTTTCAGGCACTCATGCAAGCGGCGATTGGAAGCCAAGCCCAAGGTCAGAACAACTTTCAAGCCATTCAGCAAGGATTCAATGCATGGTTCTCAGATCCGGGTGCTAATGGTGGCATGTTCTTTGGAAATCAGTAAGTGTTTGTAGGCTATTAGGCTAGTAGTTTGAAGTCACTTTTTGGTGAGGAACCTTACAATGTCAAAGGCTCCCCTTTCTTTTGTGGATTTAATGTTTACTTCCTGTGGTATTTTGTGGCACATAGCATTAGAGTCATATAGGCATGTCAAAGGGTATACACATGTCTCTATTGCTATGTGCTTTTTTTTTTTCTTTTTTTTTCTCATTTTGTGGGGAAATATTTTGTAAGTTGATGTGGTGCTGACTTATAGAAATAGGAAAAGATGATTGTGTGTTGAAACAATGTTTAAGTAATGGAATCTCTTGATATTTACTAGATGGAATTTATGTATGCTTCAATGCTGTGTTATTTTGGTTCTCGGTTAATATATTATTTGAAAATATCAACGGATTGTGAAATTTGAAATTAATTTCACTCTGTTGACCCTCTAAAAAGGTGACGAGATTCTAATCCTGTTAAGTCAAGCGCGATGTTGAAAAAAAAGGGGAAGGAAATGAGTGAAAGTTGGAAACTAATTGAAAGTTGTAAATCAAGTCGGATCGAAGGGGAGGAAAGCATGAAAGCATCTCCTAAGATCACGCCCTGACCCGACAAGGTGATGGAGATTGCGGGATGAACAAGAAAAATATTCTCGTCATTTTCTGATCCGTGGTCATTCTTTAAATTTGTAAGAGGGCAATTAAAATCCTCCTACAAATTCTGAAAGTTTTCTTTTTATGATATATTAAGATTCATCTCATTCTCTCGAGAATTTTGATATATTATTTGAAATTTTCCGAGTTTCCTAGCTCGAGTTATCATATTTTCTCTGCGATTACTCACTGTTGTAAAATAGGCTTCATTCAAAAAAAGGGTGTCCAGATCATAAGATGACACCAAAATTTACCAAAATAAATCTCATAATGATCCTTACATTTTTATGAGAATTTTGGTGCAAAAATGGAGCCATTTGACTAAGAAATGAGTTCCCAAATGAATTTTCAAATAGATAAAAGATCCTGGCCAACCAGGGGGCGACACGTGACAGGGAAGGACAAAATATCGAACAGTGACTGTTGGATCATGATCCAACGGGCCAGAGTACAGGGTAGCATGCAACCATGTTGTACAGGATCTTGGACCAAACCAGCATGACACTGACAGGTAGGCCCCACAGACAGGCGGACCCCACTGACTGGCGGGCCCACTGACAGGCGGCCCCACTGGCAAGTAGGCTCCACTGACTGGCGGGCCCCACATGTCATACTGACGGTTTTGTTTAATTAATGGTGGGGCCCGGTTTCATTTAAACAGGATTTAAAAAAAAAAAAGAGGTGATGGAGGTTTACCTGCGCCCGGCCTTGGTGAGCCGAAAGACTGCAGGTGGGGCCCACTCCGTTTGGTGCGCTGTGAGCCGCGCCCAGCTCCCTCTTCCTTCTCTCCTCTCCTTTTTCTTCCTTCTCCTCCTTTCTTTTTTTGCTCTCCAGCCGAGCTCCCAGCAGAGCTCTCTGCTGGCTCGATTCTGCCCCCCCAAAATCACACCAAATCAATTTAAATCAAAAGGGGATAAAGAGATTGAGTGGAAATCTATTGATATGAGAGGGAAATCCATGGAATCCAGGAAATTTAAAGCAACAAGAAAGGGTTTTTTAATGGAGGAAAATGGTGACTTAAATGGTGATATGACAAGATAATCTCAGAAAAAATCTGGGAAAAAGAAAAAAAAAATCTTTGGCTCAGTTTGGCTCAGAAAATCTGAGCTCAGCACCATCATTACTTTGGCTCAGAAAATCTTTCCCTTAGATGCTAAACTAGAGAAGGAGTGCAAAGGAAGCAATCACCATAATGAAGAGGAACCAAGGGCAGCAGCAAGGCTCATTAATAACACGTTTTTCTGCCTATAAAAGGCACCCAAGAACAGCAAGAGAAGAACACAACACCCCCCCCACAAGCTTGCATACACAAAGCACAAGTATACTCTCTCATTCTCAATTTTTCGGTAAAAAAAAAGAGCCAAGTTTAGTGAGAATTGTAAGTTAGAGTAGATAGCAATCAAGTTGTAAGCTCAGTACCAAGGTCAATACAAGGTAGTTGGATGAAAATTAAGTGAAACCGATTTTTCGGGACGTGTTGATTCGACTCTCGCTCGACTCACCGACACCGAGTGTACTCTTCACCGGTGTTGGAATGGTGATTTTCACCATTGTGTCGACTAGAGGAGTCTCAACCGGCCACAATTGATGCTTTTCTATGTTGATGAGAATTAATTTCACAATGTCGCGATTTCGTTTCTTTTATTTTCTTTGTTTGCCGTCGGAAGTCTTGATTAAATTGTTAACCGGAATACGGTCACCAAAATGTCTCGACTATTGTCAAGGGAGCATACTCTTTGCACCTTGTCAAGAATCGAGTAATCTTAAAATGAAAACTATATATTTTTTTTAAACAAATTTATAATTAATTTAAACGCTTGTGCGATTCGGAGCATACTCTTTGCCCGAATCCGCGCACGTGTGATAAAATATGACATCGGTTAAGCACATTCTTTGCTAACCGTAAACCCCGGCTAAGCATACTCTTTGCTAGCCGAAATCATGCCATTAAGCACAATGTGTGCTAGTGGCTTAAGCACGACGGCTTAGCATACTCTTTGCGAGCTTGTCACGGAATACACGTGTGCACGATTCATGCATAATGCGTCGCATGCACGTGGATTCCTTAAGCCGACTAGCACATACTTGTGTAAATGGTCATAATTTCGGTAAACAAATGAGCGTTGCCAATGTCGCACATCGCATTTACAATAGAAGTTTGGTTTCAATCCACAATGTTCGAATAATCCTCTATCGAAAAAATCGAAAAATCCATGAGTTCGGGTTATCCAAAAATTCTCAAATTTTTACCACATGTAAATAACATTTAAACAAAAGTCCAGTCAAAGTTTTACTATTTTTAGAGTTTTCTGTGAATTGTTATGATTTTCCGAAGTTGAAACAGAAAACCGATATCGGTACAGACTGTAAATTACTGGTACGCAGAGAAGGAAACGAAAAACTGTACCAATCCGTGAATTGGATCACTACATTTTATTTTATATTCTTGAAGTTCATATCGAGTAGTGCTTGTACAAAAAATTTCATCGAAAAACTCCGAGTCTAAGTCCCCCAAATAAATGTTTAAAGAAAATCGCGCATCAATTTCCAGAACCGTCCTCTCAGAGAGATTGGGTTAAAAGTACATTAAAAGTGTACCAAATCAAAAGGTGTTCTACATGAGAAGCGTTCCCAAAACGTCCCTCTAAATGCTCGTAAAATAAAATTGGACTATCGTTAACAAAAATTTTGAACAAGGGACTGATTTCTCCCCGGGTGTGCTGCCGTACCAGTGCTGTCGGTACTGGCAGCAGAGGAAAACCTTCTGTTTCTCCCAAATTTTGAATATAACACACAAATTTAAGATTGCAAGCATGTTCTGCATGATGTTTGGGTGCCCCCGACAAAATCTTATATTTTTCTGAAATTTTTATGATTTTTTTATGGATTTTACAAGCAACAAGCCCCGTGGTTCCGGTACCGGTAAATTCCAGACCATGGTACCATTTTCATCTGTGAATTCCTCCCCTGTTTTGAATATGTACCATACATCAAATCTAGTACATGTGAAATAGGTATGTTATACCATATGTCCAAAAAGGTTTGAATCAAGATCGAGTTCATTTAAGGCTCGAAATTCAAATCGCAAAGTCAATCTCGAAGTCAATTTCGGTACCAAACCACCAAACCGGAGCAACGCTACCTCCTTGCTCCGGCCATCTTCGGCCCCATCGGACCTCACCGGTGAGTTCCCCTCGCTGAGACAACGCCGGCGGTGTCTTCGGATCGTCGATCGGACAACGAGTCGTCGAAGGTCGGACATCGACGTCCAAGATGTTGCCACGTCATCCCTAGCGAAGCAGGGAAGGCATGGTCTTTTAATCATAATAAACAACACCATCAGATCTTGATCTGAAGGCTCAAAGAACCTCAGCGTGTGCGAGTTGGTTGGAGCGGATCCAGACCACTTCCTCCTCTCCTTGCGCAGCCCACAAAAAAAAAAAGAGAAAGAAAAGAAGAAAGAAAAAAAAAGGGGCCTTGCCTTTCTTTCCCCCCTATTCGGCCCAGGAAAGAAAGAAAAGGAAGGGGGCCCAATTCGGCCTAAAAGAAGGAAATAAAAAAAAACAAGGCCCAATTCAGAAAAAGAAAGAAAGGAAGGGGCCTATTTCGGCCCAACACAGGAAATTGCAGAAAAAGAAAAAAAAAAGAGAAGGGCCCTGCGGCCCAAAGAAGAAGAAAAAAGAAAGGAAGAAAAATGAAAAAAGCCCAATTCAATTTAATAAATTCTTCATGACCTCAAAACTAAAATGAACATTTGACAAACCATTTCAAGTCCAAATTTCATGAAATTCGTTTCAAAAGTTTCTAAATTAAAAAATAGAATTTTATGAAACACAAAAATCAATTTTTCAAAACTTAAAAGTTTGAATTTAAATTCAAAACCAAAACAGACATTATTTGACTTCAACTTTAAAAAAATATTTTGTTGCATGAAATGCCTTTCAAAACACAACAAAACGTGACGATGAAGTCAACCAAGCCTAAACGTGACACTGAAGTCAATCAATCCAAAGCGTGACAATGAAGTCAATCAATCTAAGCGTGACGATGAAGTCAACCAAGCCCAAATGTGACACAGAAGTCAACAAAGCCCAAACGTGACGATAAAGTCAACCAAGCCTAAACGTGACCATGAAGTCAACCAAACCTAAACGTGACACATAAGTCAACCAAACCCAAGCGTGACACAGAAGTCAACCAACTCCAAGTGTGACAATGAAGTCAGCCAATCCTAAATGTGACACAGAAGTCAACCAAGCCAAACGTGACACCAAGGTCAACCAAGCCCAAACGTGACACCGAAGTCAACAAAATTCAAATGTAGACACTGAAGTCAATCCAGTTTAAACGTGACATTGAAGTCAACGAAATTTAAACGTGACACTGAAGTCAAATACAAATTCATTGTTACATTCAAATCAAGTCAAAGTCATTGATCGTTTGTTTATATTTTAAAATACTTGCCCACCATCTAATCTCTTTGCTTAGTCTTAATCAAAGGTTCTCGGATTTCACAGTCCGGGGTAATTAACAGCGAGGGCTTGCGCTCGTTGGAATCTGAAAGTCCCCACAATCACTTAAAAAACCACTCAGAAGCGCACTCCCCAAATTTCCACCAAAGAGCGCATCTCGAGGGGTGACCGTGTCCCCTTTTCAGCTTCAGTTCCCATCTGAGGCGCGAAAAAGGGTCGCACAGGATCTGGCACGCCCGGTGGGACATCATTCTCCTTTCATCTTTGATTAAGCAAAGAAGTTAGATGTGGGCATATGATAAAACTGTCATTGTCGACTAATTGATCTGCAAGGTTGTTGTCTTTGCAGGTGGGATGGCGTACTCGAGCCCAATTGTGATCGGCAACAACCCCAGTGTCAACGGAGGAATCGTCCTCGACATCGGCTGGATGAAGTTCGCTCCAACTCCAAGTGGTGAGCAGTTTCTCCGCTTCGGAGAATACTTGCAGCCTGTCACCTTCGTTCAACCCGCTACTGTTCCACTCCCCTTTCAGCCTATGGTCGAGGAGGTGGAAGAAGAAAGATACTTCAAACTGACTCAAAAGGGTCATGACAACGGTATCCTCAATGCCCCGCCGCAACCTCTCAAAAGGAAGCGTCGCCAAGCAGCTAGGGACGCCTTCAGACCCCAAAACCAGGAAGTTGGTCCTGACCAACTGGTGGCTAACCCGGCCATCCCAGTTTACAATTCCTTCGCTCCTCTAAGGATCGTGAGGAAGAACTCCCCTACAGCACAAATTCGTCATGTTTGGGAGATGCCTCGGCCGGAACCTCCTCATAACCCTAAGCTCCAATCAAGTCAGAACCAGAGGCCCGCTGCTACTCAGACGATCTACCAAGCTCACCGGGCCATGAAAGAAAGGAAGCAAGCAAAGGCTAAGTGCCGAGTCACTGCTTTCAAGCCCGATCAACTGTCAACATACCAAGAACCTTCTCCCGAACCAAGAGTCCCTGTCAAGGAAAGGCTCACATACCCCTCCAGGAGGGCCCTGAATCGAGCCAGGCCTTCTTCCTCACAGGGTCAAAGGACTGCTCAGGCGTGGGTCCCCAAAACCGAAACCAACCCTCAGTCCTCCCGCGCTAGACGGACGGTCAACCCAAAAGCCCAGATAATTCAACCCGCAGAAAGTGTGTTCAACAGGCTGGGACCCAAAGCAGAGTCCCAAGCTACCCTCCCTTCCAAGAATCTGACTGTCACACTAACCGGTGGAAAGCAGAAGAAAAGGCGAGTAACCAGGACTGTCAAGGACTCAGAGGAACAAGCTTTCTGCTATGTTATATCCATTGCAAGTGACGGGGATGAGCCCTCGGACGTTGAAACTGATTTTCCGGCCCACTGCCGGGTAGTCGAGGATGATCCCCTTTATGGAATGCCGCTAGGCACGGATGACCAAGAAATCACCCATGAAGAGAGTGATGCGGTCCGCACTAGATCTCAGATGGAAAGGGAAAGACAAGCTCTTGCCGCCGAACAAGCAAGGGCCGAGGCTGAGCACCAGGCCCAACTGCAGGCTCAAGAAGAAATGGCCGAGAACTATGCGAGAATAGCTGGGCCGACTGCCCCAAGTGGACCCATCGCTCAAGGAGAACACTCCATTACTAAAGCTCAGGAGGGAGAAGGCTCCTTGAATGCTGCAATGAATATGATTGCGGAGCTTCAAAGGCAAATGGCCGAACGAGATCGTGAAATGGAAGAGTACCGTCGAAGGAGAGATGAGGAAGCACAAGAGCTTCAAAGGAGAAATGAGGAAACTGCAAAAATGTTCCAAACTATGCAAGATTTCCTCATGAAGCAAACTTCTTCACAGACTAGAAGGCAAGAGAGGCAGGCAAGCTCAACACTGCAAGCAGGCCCTACGCTTATCATCGACCCGAGTGGCCCTTCAGCATTGAACCCGGGCGCTGCACCAAGCATATCCCGGTTGGAAACAGAAAAAGGGAAGGCGAAACTAACTTCGCACACCCCTCCCGAACCGAGACCAAGCCCGCAAGTAAGGCCAAATTTCGAGGTCGCGCCAAGAAACTACGTTAAAAGCGCCGCTCAGCCAAATGCTGGAGTAAGCATGCTCCGTGAGCGAACTCACCATGCCGAAACCGCCTCAGAACCTCAACATACAATTCCCAATTATACCGTAAATCCAAGTACATCCAAAGCTAACCCCGAAATCGAAGCCTTCAAGACGGCAAATCCGAATCCTGCAGAAAGTGCAATGTTGACCAAGAGGGACATATATGAAATAGTCAACAAGCACCTAAACGTCATTGGTGTGAGCGCCTCACGGACCCCAATTAGAAGACGGGGAAGGCCATACCCGGCCCACTATGACTTGGTACCATATCCGTCGGGATATACTGTGCCGACATTTAAGTCCTTCTCAGGAGAGGGGACTAGAGATAACAACCCCTACCAGCATGTGGCGCACTTCATAGCCTCGTGTGGAAACACAGTGAGCAATGATGCACTGCTCCTCCGCCAGTTCCCTCAAAGTCTGACTGGAGCCGCATTCGAGTGGTACTGCTCCTTAGAGGATGAAAGCATTAGTCTATGGGACGATATGGTCTATGCATTCACCACCAAGTTTGCGGTAATGACCGAGAAAGTGACTATAGCCGATTTGGCAACTCTAAGGCCCAAGAAAGACGAGCCTATCCTTGGTTACATAGCTAGGTGGAGAAACCTCAGCATTAAATGTGAAAACGAGATAAGTGACAAAGATGCAATCAGCATGATACTCAAAAATGTCGATGACCACTGGATGGCTTTGTTGTTAAGTGTCGGCAATATTACTACATTTCCGGAGCTAATCCAGTGTGTCACCAGGTTGCAAAGCAGGGGAGCGCTAGCAGGTTGGGGCAACCAGCCAGCCCAACGCCCCCAAAGGGGTGGGAGAGCCGACGCTAAGGTAGCTAGCTCCTCTACATTTAACAAGGGAAAGGCACTAGCTATTACGCGTGCTGTGACCGCTAACACAGAAGGCGACTCGAAAAGGCCGGTTTATGGCTCAGAAAAGCGAGCCACCGAGACATTAAAGGAAAGAAGAAGCAAATCCTATTCCTTTCGAAGGGATAAAGTCGCAAAAATCTTCAGAGATGCGATGAGAGACGGGCTTAAGCTGCCAGAGTGCAAGCGTCCCGACGACATGAAGAAGTCTGATGAGCCTAACTTCTGCCCATACCACAGAATACTTGGACACACAATCGAAGATTGTTACGTGTTCAAGGATTGGATCGAGAAGAAATACAGAGATGGAGAAATCGAGCTACCTAAAAGCTCTCTCCAAGACCCGGCCCCGCATGAGCAAGTTAACATGATCTATCACGTGGAGTCCGATCAAGAATATCTTGGTCCTCAGGAGAGTTCTTCAGGACCGTGGACCCTTTGTGTATCCAAGAAGACACAGAAGCTGATTAAAGCATTGCAAAAGGAACCTGAGGACCGGCACAAAAACAATCCTGCACCTCCCCCCGAAAAGCCGAGGGTGGTCCTCTATAATCCCCTACCCGCCAGAGAGAAGAAGGGAAGGAGGAACAGAAAACACACCAAGGAAATCAAAGAATGTGAGCAAGGCAACCCCACACCTATTTGCCTCGGGGACTTTGTCCCGAACAAAGTTTGGAAAACTCTCGAAAAAAGCAAAGAGCGGGGGAGATGAAGCCGAGTCTAGTCAAAGAAGAGGTGAGGCTGAAGAAATCTGGGGTGCCTCATGTCACTCAATCACCCACGAAGAGACGTCTGAAGAAGAACCCATAGAAGAAGTCCCAGTCACTTTAAAAGAGTTATTCACCGCTAAAGAAGATAGAGAAGCGAGCTGTTCGAAAGCCGAAGAGGCAGATAATAACGTGGTCCTACGTTCTGGTCTCCAAATCCCGGAGAGACAACCTCCTAAGGAAGCCGATAAAGGAAAAGAAAAGGCCCAGAGCAAATCTAGGGAGCAAGAAGCCCCTTCAAAGGGGGATGAAAAGACGAAAGGCATCACGGAGGACTACAATATCTTGGCTCACCTCCGCAAAATCCCTGCACTCCTTAGCATCTTCGATGCTCTAATGATGTCTCAAGAGCTTCGGGACGTGCTCATTCATGCGCTTCAGAACCCTGAGAGGTTCAAATCATACTTTGCTGAGAGGTGTTTAGAAGAGGCAATCTACATAAGCAATCGCACAGCGGGGATTACCTTCACCGACGACGATATGTTGATGGGCACGGCGAGCCACAACCGACCACTTTATGTGACCGGAGAGTGTGAAGGCCAAAAGATCAACCGCATCCTGGTGGATTCTGGGTCCTCCATCAACATCATGTCATTGAAAACCCTGGAGAGTCTCACTCTGAGTGTTAAGTCCTTGACGAATGAAAGGATAATCATTCACGGCTTCGATCAGCACTCTCACAAAGCATTGGGGGCTGTCACCCTAGACTTGCACCTCGGTGGCTTGAAAACCCCAACCAAATTTCACGTAATCGATGCCAATACTTCGTACAAGGCCTTGCTGGGACGACCTTGGTTGCATGACAACGGTGTAGTGCCTTCTACTCTTCATCAATGTCTGAAATATATGAAGAACGGGAAGCAGAAGAGGATCGATGGGGATATAAAACCCTTCGGAGTTCACGAGATCCATCATGGCGATGCTCGTTTTTATTTCCCCAAGGAGTCAAAGTCCAAAAATAAACCATCAAGTCAGCCGTCCAATACCGCAAAAGATGCACCAATTAAAACCATTGCAAAACCTAAGGCAACAAAAACCAAAACCACTTACTCCAAGCCTGTATACGGCCTCTCTTCCGATGAAGAATCAGAAGAGGAGGTCATGTTCAAAGTCGAAACCACATCTACATCCCCTAAAATCCGCAAGATCCCGGTTTATGGTGCGTCGAGCGAAGAGGAATCCGAATCTGAGAGGCCAGTTAATTCAAGTTCGCCTCAAGCGTTAACTTCCCAACAGATTCCTTGGAATTATACCAATAGTGATAAGGAAGAATCTGCCCTTCAAATCGAGCGTGTTCCCACGAGACATTACAAGGATCTTACCCCATCAGAGGTTAATCACATCCAGGAGTTGGTTACGTTTATCGTGCCCCCGAAAGTCGAGGAAACACCGGAAGGTGAAATAGTGCATGAAGCAATCATATTCTATGGGAGCAATTCCCTTGATCCGAATCGGGGCCCACAACCAAATGAATGGAGGAAGCTGAATGATGATACAACTGTGACTGGCAAAGCCGGAGTCCGCATTAACTTGAAGCGCTATTATGGAGATAAAGTCTCACGAATGGCAAAGATAGTTGGATGTCCCGAAGTGATTCCCCAAGTTCAGATGAAGTATTTTGAGAATTTATGGAATGCCTCGCCTAAGAAGGTCGTGGGGTTAGACGGTAAACTAAAAGGCACTCGGGGATTGGGCTATCAGTCGCCTGAAGAAGATCAACCCCGCCGTGGTAGCAGGCCCTCCCGAGAGAAAGAATTAGGGCAGGGTCGAGGCCGAGGTCGAGGACGCGGACGGGGAAAGTCCATTGCCCCTGTCAGTTATTCCCTTGACCAAAATTTTGCTGGAGCCTGGTGCTTGGTTATAAGTGATGATGGATCAAGCGGCGTCGAGAGTAGTCCAGATGCCTTTGAGCATGGAGGAAATGAAGAATTTGATGCAGAGTACTTAGAAGAGAATCCCCGAGTAACTCTCGAAGGGTTAGATTATAAAATGGACCTCATTCACAGTGAGTTAATTTGTATGCGCACGTGGAACTCAAAAATGACGGATGCGCTGCACGACATAGGATTCGCCGTGGCAAACCCGCCCGATGGTAGCGAGAAGGCAACTGATAGATCGCTCGACTTCCCTGATTGGGTCAACCAAAGGAGGTTAGAGGTGCTTGAAAAGGAAGCAAAAGAAAGAGAAAAACGGGAAAGGTTGGCTCGCCTGAGGAAAGAGTCAGAAGAAAGAATGGGAAAGGCTGGTCGACCTTTGCAGGAAAAAGAGAAGGAGCCAGGACGCTCTTACTCCTTCTCAGAAAACAAAGTGAAAGAGATCTTTGATCTTTGGATTCATCGAGGCTTCGATATCCTTGAAAGCAGAAATCCGGAAGATGAGTATGAGGCTGAATGCTACGAATATTGCCAGTATCACGGGGAAGTCGGACACGAGATAGAAGACTGCAAAACCTTCAAGGATGCAGTTCAACACGAGTACGAGGCTGGGAGATTCCGTCTACCTCGAGAACTCAGGCGAAACTACTCAAGCCGGGAACACGGCCAAAGTAGCAGGAGTTATAGCCGAAGCAGCAGAAACCATGATCGTACAAAGATTCACAAACCTAGTCCTTCAAGCTCTGAGCGTTACTCTAGAAGAGAGCGGCCCAGACAGAGGCAGGGAGGCATCGGGATCAATGAACCAAGTGGTGTTAATAGGTCCCGCCATAGAAGTGATCAGGAGAGGCGATCTCACTCCTCTGATAAGCCCAAATCAAGCGACAAAGGAAAAGTTCCAGCTCAGCCTTCCAAGAGTCGGAAACATGGGTACGACTCGGATGACGATTATGCACACTGTTGCATGACTTTGGTTGAGACCGAAGCGGATTGTGCGATAAAATATGGGGACGGGGAAGAGGAGGACTTGATTCCCATAGTCCAAGATGTTGTAAGACAAATGGAGAAAACCCCCAACACTATTGATGAATTAGTAGAAGTCAACCTGGGGACAGAAGAAGGTCCGAGAACCACCTTCATTAGTGCCTCCCTACCACAAAAAGAGAGAGAGTTGTTAAAATCTCTCCTTTTTGAGTACATCGATTGCTTTGCCTGGAGCTATGAAGAAATGCCAGGGCTGGACCCAAAAATAGCAGTCCACCACTTGAAAATCGATCCTGAAGCCAGGCCGATCAAACAGGCGCCTCGACGGATGAGAATCGAACTCGAAGAAAAGGTAACTGAGGAAACAAAAAAGCTTCTTAAAGCCAACTTCATTCGAGAAGAGCAAAACCCTGATTGGATAGCCAGCATCGTGCCGGTTAAAAAGAAGAACGGGGCAATACGCATTTGTGTTGACTTCCGAGATCTCAATAAGGCGTGCCCGAAGGATGATTTCCCCCTTCCCGTCCCAGAGATCATTATCGATCACACCTCGTCCTACGAAGTGTTCTCCTTCATGGATGGATACGCGGGGTACAATCAGATTAAAATGGCGCCAGAAGATGAAAGGCACACTGCCTTCCGTACTCCGATCGGAGTGTTCTGCTACAAGGTCATGCCATTCGGCCTCAAAAATGCAGGCGCCACGTATCAAAGGGCAATGACGAAGATATTCGATGATCAGATTCATAAAATTGTCGAATGCTATGTGGATGACTTGGTGGTGAAAGCCATGTCATATGAAGAGCACCTCCGACACCTGAGAACAGTCTTTGACAGACTAAGACTCCATGCGCTCAAGCTGAACCCTCTTAAATGTGCTTTCATGGTGTCTTCGGGAAAGTTTCTCGGGTTCATCATCAGACACCGAGGAGTCGAAATTGACCCCACTAAAATCAAGGCCATAATGGATCTACCACCGCCTAAGAATCTCAAAGGGCTCCGCTCACTCCAAGGCCAATTAGCATACATCCGACGCTTCATAGCCAATCTGTCCGGGAGAATTCAACCATTCACCAGACTGACTAAGAAAGATGTGCCGTTTAAGTGGGATGAGGATTGCCAAAGGGCACTCAACAGCATCAAAGCTTACCTCCTCAATCCGCCCGTCCTAGCAGCCCCGATACCAGGAAAGGAGCTCATTCTCTACACGACAGCCTTGGAAGGTTCGTTGGGAGCCCTCCTGGTGCAAAAGAATGAAGAAGGAAAGGAGAATGCACTCTACTACCTCAGTCGCATGATGGTAGGAGCCGAGCACAACTACACCCCCATCGAAAAACACTGTCTCGCGCTAGTGTTTGCTGCTAAGAAGTTGCGGCATTACATATTGGCACACCGGATCATTCTCATCTCTAAGGTGGATCCCCTCAAATATCTCATGACCAAGCCAATGCTGACCGGTAGATTGGCAAGGTGGGCAATTCTCCTGACAGAATTCGACATCACCTACACCCCGCAAAAGGCCATAAAAGGGCAGGTGCTTGCGGACTTTTTGGCAGCACATCCCATACCTGATGATTCCCCCTTGGCATGTGAATTTCCCGACGAAGAAGTAATGAATGCAGAAGAAGCAAAACCCGCTTGGGAAATGTATTTTGATGGGGCATCATCAATCAAACCCGCCCCGGGTCCCAAAATTCCGATCATTCGGGCTGGTGTGGGCCTGATATTTGTAACACCAGAAGGAGGAATCATACGCCACTCCCTGATGCTGACAGAGCCGTGCACTAATAACGAGGCTGAGTACGAAGCACTCATATCGGGATTGGAAATATCCCTGAACATGGGTATAAAGAAACTCAGAATCTTCGGGGACTCCCAGTTGATCATCAGCCAAGTCAATGGGGAGTACAAAGTTCTAAAGCCGGAACTGGTACAATACCACGAAAAGGCCGTGGAGCTCATCAACCAAATCCCAGAAGTCACGATCGAGAAGGTGACAAGGGCCACAAACGGAAAAGCCGACGCTCTAGCACGAGTGGCTAAGGAGTTGGGGGAAATAGATGAACAAGAAGTTCAGATAGCTATTCGAAGTCGCCGGCCATTGTCCATGAGTTTTTCTAAAGTAACAAGCAAGGCGCCCGAATCAGAGCAAGCCACGGAACTTGCTGAAGAAAGCTTTCAGTCGGATCTGGTGGCAGGAGATGGCAACGATTGGAGGCAACCCTTTGTCGAATACTTCAAGCACGGCACCATCCCGAAAGACAAGGGAATGGCTGATCAACTAAAGAAACGGGTGTTGCGCTATGCCTTCATTGGAGACACCCTATACAGGCGATCATTCGACCAACTATGGTTGCGGTGCCTGTCCTCCCAAGAAGCTGAGCAAATCATGAAGGAGGTGCATTCCGGATTGTGTGGAGCCCACCAACCCGGACCTAAAATGCGCCTTAGGATCAAACGAATGGGTTACTATTGGCCGACAATGGTGGCTGATTGCGAAGAGCATGCCAGGAAGTGTCACATGTGTCAAGTACACGGCCCCTTCATTCACCAAGCGCCGAATCTGCTACACCCGACAGTAGCATCATGGCCGTTCAGTGTGTGGGGCACTGATATAGTAGGCCCGATTGATCCGTCATCATCGAGAGGTCACAAATACATTTTGGCCGCTACCGACTACTTCTCCAAGTGGGCGGAGGCTGTTTCTCTCAAAGAAGTGAAGGCCGCTGATGTGGTCAAATTCTTTAAAACTCACATCCTCTATAGGTTCGGTACGCCTCGAAGAATCATATCTGACAATGGCACGGCGTTCCAGAACTCCAAAGTCTATGCAATGGCTGAGCAGTTCCACATCGACTGGAGATACTCGACCATTTACAACCCAAGAGCTAACGGGCTGGCCGAAGCTTTCAACAAAACCCTGATAAGCATCATGAAAAAGACGGTGGAAGGAAATCACCGCAACTGGGATGAGAAACTCCAAGAAGCTCTTTGGGCTTATAGGACTTCTTGCCGAACACCGACTCAAGCAACACCTTACTCATTGGTGTTTGGAGTAGAGGCAGTCCTTCCTCTCGAAGTCGAAATGCCATCACTTCGAATAGCGGTACAAGCCGGGATATCTTTAGAAGATCAAAAGCAGCTACGTTTAGAGGAGTTGGATGCCCTAGATGAAAAGAGGCTCATAGCTCAGCAAAACCTGGAGCTTTACAAAGCAAGGATGGCCAGAGCATACGATAAGATGGCACGTATCAGGACCTTCCAGCAGGGCGAATTGGTCCTAGCACTTAAAAGACCTATCTTAGGCCGGCATCACGGCCCGAAGTTTTCACCAAATTGGGAAGGCCCTTTCGTAGTCGAAAAGGTGTACCCAGGAGGCGCCTATCAACTCATCGACCATGAAGGAGAAAGGCCCATACCTCCCATCAACGGCCGGTATCTGAAAAGGTACTATGCCTAAGGGTAATACCCGGTCAATCACGACAAATCCCCTGTAAATAACCGAATGACAAGCGAAAACCTCTACGAAAACCCAAAAAAAAAAAAAAAAAAAAAAAAAAAAAAAAAAAAAAAAGAAAAAAAGAAAAAAAGGGAGAAAAAAAGAAAAAAATCGTACATACCGAAACCTTAAACCCGAAAAATAAACCCAGAAAGTACATACCAAAACCAAAAAATCAAAGGTTGTACATACCGAAACCTAAAACCCAAAAAGAATAAACCCCTCACGGCAGGGCCCCAGCAATCCCATGTCAAAACCCAATCTCAATCCCAATAAGAGGGCCCCAAGCCGCCGAAACCAACCCGCAGGCAAGTCGATCGGCATCATGGCTTTGGTGTTTGGGTCTTCAAGCCAAATACCGCTGGGTTCGTCCATTTGATACAGACTAAAAATAAAAATGGACAGGGTTTGTGTTTTGTCCCTAACAAATCACTGCCCAGTGATGAATGTTGCGTCTACACTAGACCCTCAGATAATAATAAAGTGGGCACAAATTGGTGGCTTTATAGCCGCTTCTGAGGGCAAATCCTAAACAACTCTCGTACTACTAGTAAATATCCATCTACCAAACAAGTTTTTTTTTTTAGGAGAATACATATAATATATATATTAACACACATTCGCTTTTTTTTTCGAGGACTTTTGCTCAAGGAGGTACTCATCCCACCCGGGATAAGTAAAGAGAGCACATACCCGAAGATGCAATAAGTTGCGGAGGGTAGTCCACCAAAACGCACACTTGTCAAAATGAGTGGAGCAAAATCAAATGAGCGATGGTGAGATCCACCCAAACGCGCAAAGCGTAAATGAGGGGAGCGATGCGAGTATCTACAAATACACGCACACTTAAACACTCACACCCAGAAAAGAAAAGAAAAGAAATCAATCAATTCCACAAAATGGTTATTTTCCAATACACACCGTAAGAAGTTGGAGCTGGCCATTCTATTTGTCAGGTTAAAAATGAATAGACAAGTTTTATACTTTGTACTGGTATAAGGTTGCCGCACAAAGTAAACTCTACGTCAAAAGCATTGCAAGGCGCAAGCACAGTCAGAAAGCATATAACCAAAACCAACACACAAAGCCTAGAATACCAATCATAACATCTAAGTCCAAAATATCATGTCCAAATATATAAGCATACCCAAGTGTCAAGGCAACAAGCCATCAAGACAACATCCACAAAAGTCGGTCCCAAACCTAAAGTCCACATCAAAGAAAACATAACAAAACATCTAGACCCAAAAGCATAATCCAACATATCCCTAAACCCTACAGAAAAGTAGCTATAAAGGCTCTAATCTGGTGAAGGAGACCCTCTGCAGCCGTCTGATGCGCCGCCTCCTCCTCCCTCAAGCGAGAAAGAACCAGGCAAGCCTCCTCACGCTGGCGTGTCAGCTCGTCCACTCTGGCAATAGCCTGCACCAGATGAGCAGTGGCGGTGCCGATCCCATCCGAAAAGACAACTATCATCTCATCAATGTGAGACAACGTCTCAGGAGGAGCTCTCCGAGACCTCAATGAAGCCCCCATAAGCCTGAACTGAGCAACCATGACCTCAAACCCGCGAATGCGGGCTCGAAGGTCCAACACTGTATACTCTGCCTGGAAAAGAGGAGCAGAGTAATTAAATACCTGCCCGCAGAAAAAACGATACTGATCCATGAGATGTCCGGTAGAAATGGACGTCAGGTGACGGGTGCAGGGGATCACCAGGAGACTGACAAACTCCTGAAGAGAAGGCAGAGGGCAACGCGTCTCCAAAACGCGGATCACATCTGACACCTCCGCACCCAAGGAAATAGGGGCTAGGGCAGTATCGAGGCTGGAAGTCTCGAGAGTCCTCAACAAGCTGCCAAGAGAAAGCTCTGTACAAAGATGAGACCCGAGTAAGCATAAATGATAACAAGAAATGATAAAGAAAGGGGAAGGAAAGTGAAGGGAATGGATACCTGCGGGTGCTGCACTAGATGTCGAGGGACCAGGGCCCATCTCGCGTGCTGGCACGGGAACCGCATCAGGTAGCCGAGGCTCCTCAGGAGCGATGGACTCGCCCCCTAAGGGCACTGGCTCTGCGGGCACGTCCCCCGAAGGCTCATGCGACTCCTGAGTCGCGTCGACCCGAACCTCCTCCACAGGGGCAGAAGGACTCCTCGCATCCAAGTCAATAGCAGTGTCGACAGAAGAACCTGGCCAAGGTCACCCAATCAAGGCTCGATCAATAAGAGATTATGTATATGAGGAAAGGAAAAATAGAGGTGCAATTATACCTATAGAGATGCCCCCTGCATCGGGCTCCTCTCTCGCCTCTATCGCTGGCTCGGCGGAAATAGAACCTGTAAGTATTCTGTATGTAAGCATAAAATTGCTATCAGACAAGAGAGCTACGGAAAGTGAAAGAGGAGATGGACCTGTAGGCAGAGATGTGTCAGTATGCGCATCTGAGAGTCCCTCCACTGGAAGTGCGTTAGCTGCAGGCTCCACCGCGTCCTCGACAATGGTGGCTAACTCCTCCTGAGTAGCAATGATGGACTCGGTGCGGTCAGCATCGGTACCTGTATCACAAAGTAATCTCAGTGTTAAGCCTTGTTCAAGGTCGAATCTAGGTCGCGTATGAAGATTTACCTGGGGATACATGCTCGTGTGTAGGCACCTCTGGCACCAGAGCCACAGGCTGAACTGAAGGCTCCGTCGCTGCTCCAAGTAGTGCATCAGCCAAAGAGGGAGCATCCGAAACCCGACCCTCAGAAGCATGCTCAGTGATAGGTGGGTCCGCGGAAGTCGGAGATGGCGGATCTGGAGTAGGCGAGCCTGTGTAACCCACACACGTTAGAAAGGCAACTGTTTTAAAAATAATAAATGGGAGACCAAAGAAGACATACCTGAACGCAGGGTAGGTGAGTCCCCAGCGTCAAGGACTCCAATAACAGGTGGCCCACCCAACAGATGAAGGGGCTCCCCGGTATCAAGGTCATAAATCGGAGAATCCACCTGGGTCGATGTAAGAAGAGCAGGCTCCGTCTCCGGAAGATGTACATCCGCAGCTAGAGGTGAACCTGAAAATGACAAGTCAATGGTATGTACTGACTAAGTATAACAAACCTATGCAAGACGCGAAGTCAAAGTACCAGTAGTAGCAGGGGCTGGAGAAGAAGTGCGGCACCGAACCCTACGGTCATCCCGAGAAGCCGCATCGCAAGAAGCCAGAGCGTCTGAGTTAAGAATTAAGCAAGTCAGAAACAATTGGGTTGTATGACCAATTTTGATGAGTACTTAAGGTAAGAAGAGAAATTACCTGGGGTGATAAGGGGAGATGACCGATGATCAGAAATCCCGAGAAGTTCCTTGGCACGCCTCCAAGCATCGATCGGTCGCGAGCCATCTAAAAATAAAGTGAGTGTGTAAGAGCATACTTAAAGGCTGTGAAAGTCAAAAGGGTAAATGCGCACCCGGAGGAGCTGCATCCAAAGGAGAAGGGGAATGAGGACGAGAACGCTTGTTGCGGCCTTTCCCTTTATCCGGGTCCTGGGACCGCGAAGTCTTCGTAGTCGCCGATACACCTGAAATCAAGAAGTCATAATAAGTTAACTAGAGATCTCGTATACGGCAAGTACCCAAGAGGAGAGGTAAAGGGAAGTACCTGGTGTCGCCGTAGCTGAAGGTCGGGACGGAGAACCACCAGTGGCAACCCGCTTGCCGCGGTCATCCTCCCCAGCTGAGGAGTTTAAAAAATTCAAAAAGAGTCTAAAGGAGTACGGCAAATCGAGTAAACGATGATAGGATGATAAAAGGTGAATACCTGCTGTAGCCGAGGGCCTAGATGCAAGGGCCGCAGTAGTAGTCAGCTGAAGTCGGCTGTCTCGGCCAAGAAAGTCTGGAAATCCGACGACGGTGGTCTGTCTGCCCTGTCTGTCATGTCTCTCTCTCGCAATCCGAGCTCCCTCCTCAAGTAGTCGAGAGAACACTGGCATCTTCACATCGATAGTGGTGATAGCATTGTCATACCACTTTCTGTAAAGAGCTGAAAAGTGAGGTGCCCGGAAATCCCTAATAATGATGAAAGGAACTCCAGTACCGCTCCTGAGAGTAGAGGACCAGCATCTGGAGAAGCCAAATAGATCGGCTGATAGATCCCGAGGGAACTCCACTGGCGAAGGTAAAGCCTGGTCAAATCCAAACTGATGAGCACATCGGTGAGGGAAGTAAGGCTCCAACACAATAAAACCAGTAGCAGTGCCCCAAACCCGAAGAGGAAGCAATGTGCAGCGGATACTAACAAGGTACTCATAATCATCTGGCCAGGCAAGCTCGCGTGGTATGTCATGAACGAAGGCATCCTGACCCGAACTAGCCAACTCATCAGGAGGGGACATGAAGAGACTCCTCGCATCATAAAGAGTGAAAGTATGAGGCTCCGCTCCGGCGATATCAACCAATCGAGGAAGGTCCTTCCTCAAATACTCCGGTGAAACCACCGAATAAGCGCATGCCCAGTGCATGTGTAACCACCCGCAAAGGAAATGGTGGGGTATGATCTCACTATGAGAAGGATCGTAGGATGTAGACCACGTCCTAAGCTCGCTAAATACGTTGGCCAAAGCCGGAATAGCTAATGAAAGTCTCGTCCCCTCGGCTAAGTGATGAGCGGCTACGAACGTAGAAGGCCTGATCATGCCAACAGGACGGGAAGGCATGACGAAGAATCCTAACCACCAGGCAAGGAAGGCTGTCCGAATCACCATACGGGATAATCCCCTGGAATCAAGAGTACCCCGAACATGAGACTTCTCCTTGTGACGAATCACAGATTTCCCAACACCGAGAGGGTCACCAGAAGGAGCATATACACTGCCGGGTCTCTCCACACGATCCGTAAAGAAAGATATCCAGTCCCTCCAAGTAACTGAACCACGTGTACCGCTGAGCTCACGATAAAGCTCAAAGACTGTCCTAAGTGAACCATCGAGCCTGCCGAGATCCTCATCTCGAGGAATGTACTCGTCATAAGGTGCCCCAACGATAGGCAGCCCTGACATCTGCCGCATCTCCCACAAAGTGATCGTCATCTCCCTATCCCCAATGAAAGCGGTGTTCGTCGGATAATTCCATCTCTCGACGAAGGCTCGAAGCAAAGGGCTGCACGGACGATAAGCAAACAAGGAGAGGAAGACTGCCTCATAGATACCAGCCCTATCTAAGAACTCTGACTCGCATATCAACATATAGCGAGTCCACTCTATCTGACGTGGGAACCTCTGCAACCTATCCTTGGACTTGCCCTCCCAAGGGAGAGTACGTCCCGCCATCATCGACAAGCAAGGCAAGTGGAGAGTGGGCTGGTCAAGCCTTGGCTCGTATGGGAGAAGGAGTCGCGAAGTCTGCGGTGAGAACTCCGAATACCGGTGGGGTGGTTTCTTGGAAAGACGTACGCCTGGGACCATAAGGGAGCCTACGCGAGCCAGCACGGGAGTGTGAGGCGCAATGGAGGAAGCAGTGCCCTCCGAGATACGAGGCATGCAGTCATGTTTCAAAGACATGCCTATTACGAGATTTAAAATATCAACAATGATGTTGCAATAATGAAAGCATAAAAACAAAAAGGGGCGCGTACCTGGATAAATGGGAACACGTTCAGAAAGCCTTGCGACTGAGTATCAGCTCACGAAATGCTACAACAAAAAGTACGTATTAGTACTCGCTGTTTGAGGAGGAAGAGAAAAGTGTACAGAAAGACACCGAAGCAGGTTCTTCAACATAATAGGTTTCAGAACCCGCTTTGGTGGGTGGCTTTTGTTGACCCTCTAAAAAGGTGACGAGATTCTAATCCTGTTAAGTCAAGCGCGATGTTGAAAAAAAAGGGGAAGGAAATGAGTGAAAGTTGGAAACTAATTGAAAGTTGTAAATCAAGTCGGATCGAAGGGGAGGAAAGCATGAAAGCATCTCCTAAGATCACGCCCTGACCCGACAAGGTGATGGAGATTGCGGGATGAACAAGAAAAATATTCTCGTCATTTTCTGATCCGTGGTCATTCTTTAAATTTGTAAGAGGGCAATTAAAATCCTCCTACAAATTCTGAAAGTTTTCTTTTTATGATATATTAAGATTCCTCTCATTCTCTCGAGAATTTTGATATATTATTTGAAATTTTCCGAGTTTCCTAGCTCGAGTTATCATATTTTCTCTGCGATTACTCACTGTTGTAAAATAGGCTTCATTCAAAAAAAGGGTGTCCAGATCATAAGATGACACCAAAATTTACCAAAATAAATCTCATAATGATCCTTACATTTTTATGAGAATTTTGGTGCAAAAATGGAGCCATTTGACTAAGAAATGAGTTCCCAAATGAATTTTCAAATAGATAAAAGATCCTGGCCAACCAGGGGGCGACACGTGACAGGGAAGGACAAAATATCGAACAGTGACTGTTGGATCATGATCCAACGGGCCAGAGTACAGGGTAGCATGCAACCATGTTGTACAGGATCTTGGACCAAACCAGCATGACACTGACAGGTAGGCCCCACAGACAGGCGGACCCCACTGACTGGCGGGCCCACTGACAGGCGGCCCCACTGGCAAGTAGGCTCCACTGACTGGCGGGCCCCACATGTCATACTGACGGTTTTGTTTAATTAATGGTGGGGCCCGGTTTCATTTAAACAGGATTTAAAAAAAAAAAAGAGGTGATGGAGGTTTACCTGCGCCCGGCCTTGGTGAGCCGAAAGACTGCAGGTGGGGCCCACTCCGTTTGGTGCGCTGTGAGCCGCGCCCAGCTCCCTCTTCCTTCTCTCCTCTCCTTTTTCTTCCTTCTCCTCCTTTCTTTTTTTGCTCTCCAGCCGAGCTCCCAGCAGAGCTCTCTGCTGGCTCGATTCTGCCCCCCCAAAATCACACCAAATCAATTTAAATCAAAAGGGGATAAAGAGATTGAGTGGAAATCTATTGATATGAGAGGGAAATCCATGGAATCCAGGAAATTTAAAGCAACAAGAAAGGGTTTTTTAATGGAGGAAAATGGTGACTTAAATGGTGATATGACAAGATAATCTCAGAAAAAATCTGGGAAAAAGAAAAAAAAAATCTTTGGCTCAGTTTGGCTCAGAAAATCTGAGCTCAGCACCATCATTACTTTGGCTCAGAAAATCTTTCCCTTAGATGCTAAACTAGAGAAGGAGTGCAAAGGAAGCAATCACCATAATGAAGAGGAACCAAGGGCAGCAGCAAGGCTCATTAATAACACGTTTTTCTGCCTATAAAAGGCACCCAAGAACAGCAAGAGAAGAACACAACACCCCCCCCACAAGCTTGCATACACAAAGCACAAGTATACTCTCTCATTCTCAATTTTCGGTAAAAAAAAAGAGCCAAGTTTAGTGAGAATTGTAAGTTAGAGTAGATAGCAATCAAGTTGTAAGCTCAGTACCAAGGTCAATACAAGGTAGTTGGATGAAAATTAAGTGAAACCGATTTTTCGGGACGTGTTGATTCGACTCTCGCTCGACTCACCGACACCGAGTGTACTCTTCACCGGTGTTGGAATGGTGATTTTCACCATTGTGTCGACTAGAGGAGTCTCAACCGGCCACAATTGATGCTTTTCTATGTTGATGAGAATTAATTTCACAATGTCGCGATTTCGTTTCTTTTATTTTCTTTGTTTGCCGTCGGAAGTCTTGATTAAATTGTTAACCGGAATACGGTCACCAAAATGTCTCGACTATTGTCAAGGGAGCATACTCTTTGCACCTTGTC
Organism: Cyperus esculentus; assembly: GCA_030179965.1. Classification (NCBI taxonomy): domain Eukaryota; kingdom Viridiplantae; phylum Streptophyta; class Magnoliopsida; order Poales; family Cyperaceae; genus Cyperus; species Cyperus esculentus. The sequence goes on along the minus strand of JASGLE010000006.1, from coordinate 5,172,510 downwards.
AAGAATCGAGTAATCTTAAAATGAAAACTATATATTTTTTTTAAACAAATTTATAATTAATTTAAACGCTTGTGCGATTCGGAGCATACTCTTTGCCCGAATCCGCGCACGTGTGATAAAATATGACATCGGTTAAGCACATTCTTTGCTAACCGTAAACCCCGGCTAAGCATACTCTTTGCTAGCCGAAATCATGCCATTAAGCACAATGTGTGCTAGTGGCTTAAGCACGACGGCTTAGCATACTCTTTGCGAGCTTGTCACGGAATACACGTGTGCACGATTCATGCATAATGCGTCGCATGCACGTGGATTCCTTAAGCCGACTAGCACATACTTGTGTAAATGGTCATAATTTCGGTAAACAAATGAGCGTTGCCAATGTCGCACATCGCATTTACAATAGAAGTTTGGTTTCAATCCACAATGTTCGAATAATCCTCTATCGAAAAAATCGAAAAATCCATGAGTTCGGGTTATCCAAAAATTCTCAAATTTTTACCACATGTAAATAACATTTAAACAAAAGTCCAGTCAAAGTTTTACTATTTTTAGAGTTTTCTGTGAATTGTTATGATTTTCCGAAGTTGAAACAGAAAACCGATATCGGTACAGACTGTAAATTACTGGTACGCAGAGAAGGAAACGAAAAACTGTACCAATCCGTGAATTGGATCACTACATTTTATTTTATATTCTTGAAGTTCATATCGAGTAGTGCTTGTACAAAAAATTTCATCGAAAAACTCCGAGTCTAAGTCCCCCAAATAAATGTTTAAAGAAAATCGCGCATCAATTTCCAGAACCGTCCTCTCAGAGAGATTGGGTTAAAAGTACATTAAAAGTGTACCAAATCAAAAGGTGTTCTACATGAGAAGCGTTCCCAAAACGTCCCTCTAAATGCTCGTAAAATAAAATTGGACTATCGTTAACAAAAATTTTGAACAAGGGACTGATTTCTCCCCGGGTGTGCTGCCGTACCAGTGCTGTCGGTACTGGCAGCAGAGGAAAACCTTCTGTTTCTCCCAAATTTTGAATATAACACACAAATTTAAGATTGCAAGCATGTTCTGCATGATGTTTGGGTGCCCCCGACAAAATCTTATATTTTTCTGAAATTTTTATGATTTTTTTATGGATTTTACAAGCAACAAGCCCCGTGGTTCCGGTACCGGTAAATTCCAGACCATGGTACCATTTTCATCTGTGAATTCCTCCCCTGTTTTGAATATGTACCATACATCAAATCTAGTACATGTGAAATAGGTATGTTATACCATATGTCCAAAAAGGTTTGAATCAAGATCGAGTTCATTTAAGGCTCGAAATTCAAATCGCAAAGTCAATCTCGAAGTCAATTTCGGTACCAAACCACCAAACCGGAGCAACGCTACCTCCTTGCTCCGGCCATCTTCGGCCCCATCGGACCTCACCGGTGAGTTCCCCTCGCTGAGACAACGCCGGCGGTGTCTTCGGATCGTCGATCGGACAACGAGTCGTCGAAGGTCGGACATCGACGTCCAAGATGTTGCCACGTCATCCCTAGCGAAGCAGGGAAGGCATGGTCTTTTAATCATAATAAACAACACCATCAGATCTTGATCTGAAGGCTCAAAGAACCTCAGCGTGTGCGAGTTGGTTGGAGCGGATCCAGACCACTTCCTCCTCTCCTTGCGCAGCCCACAAAAAAAAAAAGAGAAAGAAAAGAAGAAAGAAAAAAAAAGGGGCCTTGCCTTTCTTTCCCCCCTATTCGGCCCAGGAAAGAAAGAAAAGGAAGGGGGCCCAATTCGGCCTAAAAGAAGGAAATAAAAAAAACAAGGCCCAATTCAGAAAAAGAAAGAAAGGAAGGGGCCTATTTCGGCCCAACACAGGAAATTGCAGAAAAAGAAAAAAAAAAGAGAAGGGCCCTGCGGCCCAAAGAAGAAGAAAAAAGAAAGGAAGAAAAATGAAAAAAGCCCAATTCAATTTAATAAATTCTTCATGACCTCAAAACTAAAATGAACATTTGACAAACCATTTCAAGTCCAAATTTCATGAAATTCGTTTCAAAAGTTTCTAAATTAAAAAATAGAATTTTATGAAACACAAAAATCAATTTTTCAAAACTTAAAAGTTTGAATTTAAATTCAAAACCAAAACAGACATTATTTGACTTCAACTTTAAAAAAATATTTTGTTGCATGAAATGCCTTTCAAAACACAACAAAACGTGACGATGAAGTCAACCAAGCCTAAACGTGACACTGAAGTCAATCAATCCAAAGCGTGACAATGAAGTCAATCAATCTAAGCGTGACGATGAAGTCAACCAAGCCCAAATGTGACACAGAAGTCAACAAAGCCCAAACGTGACGATAAAGTCAACCAAGCCTAAACGTGACCATGAAGTCAACCAAACCTAAACGTGACACATAAGTCAACCAAACCCAAGCGTGACACAGAAGTCAACCAACTCCAAGTGTGACAATGAAGTCAGCCAATCCTAAATGTGACACAGAAGTCAACCAAGCCAAACGTGACACCAAGGTCAACCAAGCCCAAACGTGACACCGAAGTCAACAAAATTCAAATGTAGACACTGAAGTCAATCCAGTTTAAACGTGACATTGAAGTCAACGAAATTTAAACGTGACACTGAAGTCAAATACAAATTCATTGTTACATTCAAATCAAGTCAAAGTCATTGATCGTTTGTTTATATTTTAAAATACTTGCCCACCATCTAATCTCTTTGCTTAGTCTTAATCAAAGGTTCTCGGATTTCACAGTCCGGGGTAATTAACAGCGAGGGCTTGCGCTCGTTGGAATCTGAAAGTCCCCACAATCACTTAAAAAACCACTCAGAAGCGCACTCCCCAAATTTCCACCAAAGAGCGCATCTCGAGGGGTGACCGTGTCCCCTTTTCAGCTTCAGTTCCCATCTGAGGCGCGAAAAAGGGTCGCACACACTCATTACATTGCCAGGTTGTGTGGGTAATATATATCAAATGAATGTCCATGTACACTACAAATACCCACACATGATTTAAAATAAACGGGACTATTAAATAAAAAAAAGAAATTACTTTGTATCGGTACAACTTACATCCAGCTCATGCTTTCATCTGCAAGTGGGTCCAGAGTGCATCATGTTACCCACACGCACATCTCTAGGGTGGGTCAGGAGCTTGGGAAAATGTATGAGTAATCCCTCACACATCTCCACATTATTACCCTAGCAGACAAAAGTTTGTGTCGGGCTCACACAAAATTTTTGGTTTTGTGTCAAGAGCATCTGTGTGCGTGGCCACGTGTCGGGGAGCTCACACAAATTGAGATTTGTGTCCAACGCTTCACACAGAAGCCCATATTTTTACTCACACAGAAGCCCAACTTTCTAGTAGTGCATTGATTTGGTTTGAAACTTTTCATCTACTTTGATCCATTGATTTATATGTCTTTTCTACTAGCATTAAAAAAATATGAATATAATATGTCTAAAACAAAATTTAATCCCTAAAATAATCCAACATTTATGTGTTCTTATATTTAAATTATAGTTACATTATTATTTATATCAAAAGATTAAAAATTATGTTAAAAAGTTTGTTTGATATTAAATTTTATAAAATTTGTTATTATTTTTTTGATACTATTTCTCGAGGCGAAGGCCGAGTTACAGCTCTAGTACTTATATAAAACGAAACCCCTGTACCCCTTCTTTCCAATCGATGCAACCGCTCTCAAGTACTCAACACGCACACAGACTAAGACAGAGAATTTGCGATAGAAGAAGGGAATACAGCACCAAGTTGCTATAGAAGAAGGCAGAACCCCGGGCTAACCTTGCACGTGTAGAAGAGAACGCCTTGGCGACGTATGAGGCAGAGGAGACCGAGACCGAACGAAGACAGAGGGAGAGAAAAAGACGGTTGTCAGGAACAAGGCCAGTGGAGGGTTTCATGTGTGGAAAGATGAGGCGCTCAAGCGATGATTGAAGCGGCACGAAACCGATCGGACATATTCGAGAGTCGTTGACAATCGAAGGTGTGTAGTCTCCCTTTGTACACGTACTCCATTTTTGTGTCCAGATTGCTCGGTTGTTTGAGCAGTCAAAGTATGTTAGTAAGCAACATCTCCTTTGATCTTTCTGTCAGAGATGTTGCATTGAATTGAAGTATGAACTCTGCATAGAGGTGACATGATTTGGTCCGCTGATTGTAGCAAATTTGACTGGAATTCTAGATAGCATAATTATGGGAAAATTCATCATTGGATTCTCAAACTATCTCTAAAAAATCAATTAGTCCTTAAACTTTATATTCCACCAATTTAGGCCCTGAGCTTTTATAGAAGGATTGAATTAGTCTTTCAACTTCTTTAAAAAAAACAAATTAATCATTTTGCTATATTTCTTGTTAACATGTATGCATTATTTGTCATGTGGACTATAAATGTGCCATGTAGGCCAGGTTGATGACTGCCGGCATTTTTTCGGGTAGGGTCGGGTCGTGTATCGGGTTGACGTCTGCAGTCATTTTTTTGAGTCGGATCGGGCAGGTTTTTCGGGTCTGGTCAGATTTTGCACCTCTATTCCTGGGTTATCTCGGGTTTCAATTCGTTCGGGTTGGGTCAATATGGCTTTCCCTAAGCACGGGTTGGGTCGGGTTCGGGTCAGTCTGACTTTCCCCTAAAACACGGGTCAGGTTTGGATTTGGGTTCAGGTTCCGGTCAGTTTGACTTTCCATGAAACAGGGTTGGGCTTGTTTTCAGGTTGGGTCATATTTTGCCACCTCTATTTACCATGGTAAGTTGAATCGGAAGCCCACGTGTCACATTTAAAGTCCACATGGCAAATAATGCATACATGTCAACAAAAAATATAGCAAAATGATTAATTTGATTTTTTAAAGTGGTTGAAGGACTAATTCAATCCGTTTATAAAAGTCCAAGGACTATAAAATTTTATTATTCATTTGATACTATTTTTCGGTGTGAATCCCGAATTACAGCTCTAGTACATATAATGTGTTTTTAGTTTTTGGCTAATTATTTACCATTTAAATTTCATTTTTATACTAAATCAACTCACTGAATATTAGAATATAAAGAGTTAATTCCTCATTAATGTAGGTTCTAATCAATATTGATGTCTTCTATACCAAGATTGATATCTTTTCATTGTTTTTTTGTAAAATCTAAAATGGAGAGGAAGTTGTTTGATTGGAGAAAACCAACACCTTGAAAATCAATGTATTTTGATCTGTACCGTTGATTGAGGGGTAGAATGAGGTTTAAATAAATTTGAAGGAGAAAGAAAAAAATGGAGACGTCCAATTATTACGTACTTTATAATATAGTATAGATACAGATAGTATAGATATTATCTTCGAGTAATTATATTGTCAGCTTAGTCTTAGGTAAGCTTTCTCTGAATTTAAGCCAAAAAAACATATCGAATAACTTTACGTGCCATATAACAAAATCTTGTGAGGCAAAAAAAATTTCTGGTTTTTTTTTTTTTTTTTGGAAACATTTATGTACTTATGGAGCTTTTTTCGATTTTTTTTTTTTTGGCAAAATGGTACATGAAACAATAATGAATCTATGAATAATTAATGTATGATCACATTTAAAAAAGTATCTAAAAGAAATACATTAAAATCTTCATATGACACAAGATTTTGATATAAACCTTTGTTATCCCATTAAAAAAAAAAAAAAGAGTGATTTGATATGCATTTTAGATTTGAACCCACGAGAAGCCTTTATTAGCTAAAGCTAAAACGCTAACTCAACTCATTTATCTTTAAAATTATTGATTCCATTATTCCTATATTCTTATTAAAATTATATGTATCATCCATGCTCAATGTAATACTTTTTCGTTAGACGTCGCATTTTATAGTTAGTTGTATTTCTTTAATACTAATCACTCCTCATCTATTGCAAGTGATGTCAGTTCGGTATCGTTTTTTACTTGTGTAATTAAGTACTGTGATTAGTTTTCTATGTTTCTTATATTAGTACAATCTTTTACATTTTGGTCAATACTCAATACCTATAAACACATGGCTTGTTTTTGTATATTTTAAGTTCTTAATTAATTGAGTACAATATTATTCATATACTTTCATATTATACGTGAGGATGCATTAGACTATCTATTTAGTTTGAAATATTGCGTTATATCAAATTAATTACTACATTCTTCAAATGTAATATTTTGATTGAACATAATTATATATTAAATGTTTGTTCTTTTTTCATAAATTTTTATTAAGAGTAAATTATATCACTAGTCCCTAAAGTATAATTCTTTAACCAAATTAGTCCTTAAAGTCTAAAAAGTATTAATTTGGTTCTTAAAGTATTGACTTGCTACTAATTTAGTCTCTAAAATTTCAGATGTACCATTTTGGTCCTTCAAGTTTCACTTACATATTATCAAACTGATAGTTAGACTGTTATACTAACGTTAGCATTTCGGACCAAAATGCTAATGCCTCAAAATTTAGGTTATCGTGTCTAAAATCACGATATATGGTGCTTAATAAATTCTTTATATTAAAATATTGGGAAATACAAAAAAAAAAAGTTTCATTTTTAGAGTTTTCTAAGTATTTGTTTTTATTTTTGAAAATAGAATGTACAAATATCAATATTTGATTAATGTTTATGAGCTATTTTCTAAAATTCAAATCAAGTACTTAGAAAACTCTAAAAATGAAAAATTTTTGTATTCTCCAATATTTTCATCTAAAGAATTTATTGAGCACCATAAATCGTGATTTCAGACACGATAACATATATTTTGAGGCGTTAGCATTTTAGTCCGAAATGCTAATATTAGTATAATAGTCTAACTCATCAAATTTGTTCCAAAATAAAGTATTTTGTTAAGAATAATTATTATTTTTATTTATCTTAAATTAATTTGTATGTTACAAATAATGATAATATATCATTAAAAAGCATAAATAATGTACAAATAAATATATTTGTTCATGCTATCAAGTAATTAGTAAGTAAATTTTTGCATAAATGGACAATGATAAGACTAATTTGGTATGAATAAAATATTTGAAGGATAAAACGGTATGTTAGTGAAACTTTAAGAATCAAAATTGTACATTTTAAACTTTGGGAACCAAATTGGTAGCAAATCAATACTTTAAAGACCAAATTGATACTTTTTAAATTTTAAGGATCAATTTGGTAAAAAAGTGATACTTTAGGGACTAATTTAGTGTAATTTAAGTCGTTTACTAAATATTCAAATTTCCGATCCTACTCAATGAATCATTATAGCTGAGTACGTAAGTTATCAATTCCGATTAAATGAATCATTAAAGCTGAGTATGTAAGTTATCGATTCCGATTACAAATCAGCTGGTCTACTGGTGTTTGGTTAGATCATAAAGTTAAGGAGGAATAACTTTCTATGTCAAGTTATGACATCGTAAAATATTTTCGTTTGGTTGAGTAAGTGAAAAAATAAAAAGACAAATATATTATTTTGTTTGTATTAATTATTGCATTCTTTTTGTTATTATTTTTATTAAAATAATTACTATTATTATTGGTACTATATTTTATTAATGTTATTGTACTTATTATAATTTTTAATTACTATCATAATTATCATTGTTATTATTTTTAATATTTCTTAAATAATTTATTTATTAAAGTAAATATTGTATTATTTTCCTGTTATTATTTTATTACTATTAATGATTAATTTAGATAGTTAATGTTATCATATAAATAAAATCATCACTATTATTTAATTATTAAGAAAAATTAGTTCATTATGAAATTACATAATTTATTATTTCTATTATTACTATTACGTATTAAATATTATACTATTATTAATATATTAAATATTATATTGTTTTTTTTTATTTTTTGTTGTTATTATCATTATCATTATTATTTATATATAATAATATAATAATATTATTATTAACATTATTTATTAATAATATTATTACAACAAGTAATAAGTATTATTTTTTTAAAGTAGATGATGAGAATATTTATTTGAATTTGTGGTCCCTATGTAGCTTAAAGAGGGGGAATCAGGTTATACCACCTCTCATGGCTCCATAAATTAAGGAGCCACAAATCTCACTTCTTCATTTTTATTCCCTCATTAGTTATGGATGTTTGACTCCTTAAGTGAGATATATGGGGTTTATTCCTCATTTATTGTGACATACGTCATTTTTTTTTACATATTATTTTTTTTTAAAGAACATTTATAATTTATAATTAGATACTAATAATAAAATCAAATAACCTACAATTATTGTCCTGGTTGGACCCTTTAATTTCCGTGCAAATATTTATTGTGGAATATCTTGATTTCACATTTGATATATAATGGTTTTGATCCGTATGTATACAGATATAATTGGAAAACGCAATATTCAATTTTGAATCGTGCCAACAAAACATTTTTCATTGTATAATCTTGATGATTTACACGGATGCCAAGTCTAATCGCATGATTCAAACATAGAATTATTTGTAATGAAATTATGTTATGTAAATTTATTTCCATATATACCACACGATGATTTACCCCTTCGTTAATTAAACCCCAGCGCACCTTTGGTTTTAGGGATTTCAACAAATTAACTTCTCCAGCGCCGCCCCCCTTATTTGATTACCAGAGCCATCTTGCTTGTCTTTTGCACGGCCAACAAACAGAGAGAGAGAGAGAGAGAGAACGGGAAAAGAGTAGAGCCGAGCAATGATCAGCCGCCTTGCACGTGCAGAGGAGACGTAGTGCAGTGGGTGTCGAAACAACCAAAGTCGAAGACTCAGGCCGACAGATCGGGAGCAAAGGAAATAACGGTGCGTGGTCCTTCCTTTAGCTATATGATTCATACTCGTGTAATGATCATTTTATCGTTGAAACGGTCGATTTCTTATTGAAGTGCAATGTTATTTGGTTGATTATTGCCATCGAGACATTGCAAATATTTGATCTGTGATAATATGAAATAAATATGAAATGAATAATCTGAAATGAATGAGCTGTGATAAGTTTGTATACCATCCGATTTGACTCGTGTAAATATTGAATGATAGATTTCATTTCGTTTTAAATAGCAAAAAGGTTATTTGTATGTCTGATATGATAATTATAATAGTCATACTATTTAAAGATAAATATATGTACACATGATATATATGACGATATATATATATATATATATATATATGACGATAGATATAACGATAGATATTGGAATGACAGATGATCTGTATGTCCGATTGATACACATATATAATATATGTATACGATACTTTCTTTAGAAACACACTCTAAATTAATATATATATATATATATATTGACTCTCACAAGGATTTCAAGCTAATTGTATAGTTTCAGGATTTTTAAACTAATTGTATAGTTTCTGATGAAATTTCTCGAATGATATATTTTGCATAGATATGACAAGTATATTTGCAAGTATAACCTAAATATTGTATGATTGCATTTGATACATATCTTTTGTAAGTCTGTGTGGATAAATTTATAAAACTAACATACTTTGTGTCATGATGGATACGAAATTTATTTACGTGAATAAGTTTAATGCTTAATAGACTATAAACTTATATGACTTTGAAGCTCAAGTCCTCTAAAGACCATCGCAGGGCCATGGCATCCCTTTCGTTTCAAAGACCAAGTCAGGGACTTGGCACTATCCGTTTCAAAGACCTAGTCAGGGACTAGGCACCTTCTGTTCGAAAGACCATGTCAGGGACATGGTGAAAGACCATATCAGAGATATGGCAAAAGACCTAGTCAGGGACTAGGCGAAAGACCATGTCTGGGACATGGCACATTCGGTGGTCTTACCACATTTGTCGAGAAATTTGCGGTACCGAGTCTTTCCCCCCCCTCAATTTGGGACGCTAGATGAGGGATTTGTTCGATTTGATTCCTATGATTCGTATCATGATTAAATGATAAATAGAAATGGAGTTTGACATAAAGAAAATTTGATAGTAAATAATAACAAATTATAAAATAATAATAGATGAATGTTATTATGCTTAAAGTGAATTTAATTACATTTGATTGATAGCATATTTGGAAATAAAATGATAAATTGTGAAAATAGAATTTTGTATGAATTGAAAACATATGTTCTACATTATTATTATTGAGAATTTAAACTGTTTGATTGATGTAAATGTATATGCTACAGATTCTTAAAAATTTAATTAAACATATGTATGGAATTCAAACTTTATTAGTTTTGTCTAGAAAGAATTAGATGAATTAAAATGAATAAGATCTGCACTTTGAGATTGATCACCGGTTATGTTATTCGTTTGGAACTCCATTTGCACTGGAAAACAATAGATTTCTCAAGCGGTCTTTTGTGCACTTTTTCGTAGGTGAGGAAGACAATGCTGAATTGCCACATAGATGAAAGATTATTTGTTTTCACTTACAAGACTAAGTTTAAATTATTAGTTATGTATTAGAAGACTTCCGCTGTATTTTGTTTTAAATTGATGTATGTTATAAAAAAAATGTTATGTTGTAAATTGTATGATGAACTTGTGGCATGAAATTGATATTGATGGCTTGCTTGTTATGGTGCCTTGCGTTGAAAAGCGCGGCGGATGGCTCACTAAAAAAATCGGGGCCATTACATTTATGCTCCAATCAAACATGGTGAAATAGTTCCCTTTCACCATGTTTGGTTAAGTAATAAAGTTAAAAGAGGTATAACTTCCTATGTTAAGTTATGACATCACAAAATATTTTTGTTTGGCTAAGTGGAGGAATAAGAAGAGAACATTCAATATTTTATTGTTATAATAACTATAATATTCTTTTTGTTATTATTTTAATAATAATAATAATATTATTATTATTATATTAGTATTATAATTAATAATATCATTAATATTTAATAATTAATAATATAATTTTATTGTTATGATAATTGCATACTATTATTAATTTTATTGCTATTATTATTATTATTATTATTATTATTATTATTATTATTATTATTATTATTATTATGACTATGATTATAAAAATATTAATTGATTTTATTAATGTTTTAATTATTATTTTATTATTATTTTATTAATTGATTTCATTATTTGGTTCTCAATAAAAGTATAATAATAATTGGTTCTTTGAAATATATATAGAGGAGAGATCCAATGACACAACAGATATTTGACATAATTATTACACCAAAGCATATAAATTTTGTAAAAAATCTTTAAAATAGAAAATATTTTATAAACATGTTCATTTACTTTATAGATCGATTGTGTTTCAAATTGTATTCAATTTGAGTGTCATTTAATACTCTATCAAGAATAATTAAATTTAGAATGTTCTAATTATCATACAAACTTGATGGTCATTGATAGAGTATCAAATGACACTCATTTGGACTAAATTTGAAATACAGTCGATCTATCAGTAAATAAATATGTTTGTAAAATTTCTTCTATTTGTAAGATTTTTTATAAATTTATATGCTTTGGTGTAATATTTATGTCAAATATTTGTTGTGTCATTGCATCGCTCCTCATATATATATAAGGAATTGCTTACGTAACAGTAATAAGTAGTTTCTTTTACATATAACTTCTGAACGAATCACTTTGATAATTTTTAGTTCTTTACAATAATGATTATAAATTAAATTAAAAAATCTTTAAAAACAATAAATTTAGAAATATATTGAAGATATTAATAGAAATTTTTGCTGAATTTTATAGATTAGATAGGTTATAACTCAAATTTTATTCAATTAAATATTGTTTGATAATAATCCATTAAAGACTACATAACTGAAATCATTCCATATTGAAGTGGCTAAATATAACCGACCCGATAAACCCTCCTCACTTTTAATCAAAAAATAAAAAAATAAATAAATAAATAAACACTCCTCACTGGACCCAGAAGCAGACCCAATTGGACGTGATTTTTTGAAAGGGAAACGCTAAGGGTGTGCTCCAATTGAGGTGAATAGATGGAAGGGGAAGGGATGGAAGGGGAGCAACCCTCTTTTAACTTGCTCCCAAGATTTTTTTTAGGGGGTGAATGGATGGTAATGGATGGGAATGAAGGTTACACCCTCTATTCATTTTCTCCAATCTTGTAACCTCCCAAATTGGAGTGTACAAGAGTTACCCTCCCTCTTAGTTCCATTCCATTCCATTCCATCCCCTTCAAAACTCTAGAGCAAAGCCTAAGGGGATACGTAGCTCTCGTGGATGATACCAGCACATATTTTTTTTTCGCTTTTGCTTTTTCATACAACGAAAGCTGATAATTATGCAACGAAAGCTGATAATTATGCAACGAAAACTGGTAATTATGCAGGCAAACTCAATTCGCTAAATTAAATCTTTTTTTTATTATCAAGTCGCGGTTTAATATCCGGTTCAACGAATTTTAACCGGTTCATGACCCCTTCGTCCGGTTCAGTGTACCATCTCACTTGTTCTCTCTTTCTTGCACTGTCACGCTTTTATTATGCATACTATGTAGCTTACTATGCAAACTAATATTTCTATTATGCAACTCATGTAGTTTGCAATATATTAGTTGTAAAATGCATATAAGCACATATATTTTTTATTATGCATGTAATTTATTTATTGTGCACACAATTTCATTTAGTGTGTGCAGTGCATTGATTCTAGACTGCATGTTACAGATACTATAAAAATATTTATTATGCACCCAAATTTATTTAGTATACAATGTATTAGTTGTGAAATGCATGTTATTAAATATTTTTTTATGCAGGCAAAAATGTTTAGTATGCAAGTTGTTTAATGTTCTTAAACATGGCTTGCAAACTTGTTCGAGTCCGAGTTGACTCGGACTCGGACCATACCGAGGTGAGTTTTTGCCGAGTTTTGAGATTGGACGATTTTTAGAGAAAAAATCGGTAGAATCGGCCAAGTTGTCTGAGTTATGACCGAGTCATATCCGAATCGACCGAGTCATGGCCGAGTCAACCGAGTCAAACTGGTGATTGATGAGTTCATTAATTCGTTGATGTTTATGTTAAATCTTTAATTTTAAGTGAATAAACTACATAAAATTGTATTTTTTTTATTCTGCTTCACAAAAAATGTTATTTTTACGAATGAAATTTCAAAATAGTTACACGGATTGTTTACCAGGTTGTTTGGATATTTATATTAAATAAATTAGTGATTTTTTTAGTGTATTATGGTTTATTTCAACATCATTTTGTAATTAAATAATTTTTAAACAATTTTTATGATTCATTTAAATAAAAAATAAGCCCTTTTTCAAAAATCCAAGTTTCTGATACGAGTTAATCGATTCTGGATGAGTCGTCCGATTCCGAGTCCATGGTCCAATGGCCGAGTCCGATTCCGATTCCGAGTTTGTGAGCCTTGTTCTTAAGCTCGACAAATTGGTTTTACATGCATAATAAACAACTTTCGCTACATAATAAACAAATTTACATGTATAATTCAGGAATGTAGAACAAGTTTAACCGGTCAAACCATCCGTCTCAACTAGAGGTGGCAGAACCTGATCCAACCCGACCTGACCCGGGATTTTTCAGAAAGTCAAACTGACCCAACCCGACTTGATCCGAACCCGACCCGACCCGAGATCAAATAGCATCCAATCCAACTCAAATCAACATACGATAAAAAAAAAGTAGATATTAAAATTGACCCGACCCGACCCGTCCATCACCCGACCCGACCTGACCCGAGATATTCTAAAAGATCAAACTAACCCGACCCATCCGACCCGCCCACCCGATTTGCCACCTCTTGTCTCAACGACGGGAGCTACAACAGTATTACTGTATAAGCTCCCTTTTTGAAAAGACAAGCTGTCTTAAATTCAATCTGGCCGGACTTAAATTCTCTCAAGACCTGAGGAAAAGCCAAACCGAAAAGACTCAAAACACGACCTAACCCGGCCAAAGACTAACCATATATATCAAACTAACATGTCTTAAATGGGAATAGGGTAGGTCCGATGGCATCGGACAGAAGTGCGTTCGATGGGTGGTTTTAACCGCAGGATTCTATATTCCAAATCGCTCTCTTGATTAATGGAGCTTATAAGTCTGTACCCGTTAGCAATTAGTATCTATATTCTATATTCTATATTCTACCCCTCACGCTTCCCAGCTCCCCTTTATTCTCCGCCTCCACTCTGAAATGCTCACTCGTGAGTCACACGACTCCGTTCTGCAAATCCTGCCTCTCCAAAATGCCTGAGTCTCGTTAACAGTAAAACTTAAAACACATACAAAGCAGATGTTGAGGAAAACCTGCTTAAAAGCCCAAGAGAATTGAGAAATTGGAACCAGATGTTGGTCATAGGCAATTTTAACTCCTCGATCACATCTGACTGCTATTCCCTCCCGAATAACTAGAGAGATTAGTAACCATACTAGACTCTGATGTTTTAAAACAAGAAAGGGATGTAAATGTATATATATTTTTCTAATTTTTACTTTTTTAGTTAAAGACAAGTTTGATTTGGATAACGTTATGGATGTTACTATAGGATATTGTAATAATTTTGATCGGTTAAGTAACAGAAAAGTTGGTAAAAAGCGAAATTAGGTGGATTGTGAGCACAGGCCGCACTATTAACAAAAACATTTGCTAATTCAAAGATTTGACATGGATTGATTTAAAATTTAATGGCTGAACTATTTGAGAATTTGGAGCATGGTTCTTTTCTTTGTCAGTAGTTGCTCATGGAGGAAGTGTGTTTCGTCAAAGGAGCGTTGGGGCTTTCGGGGAATCAGCATCACCTGCTTTTCCTTCATCCGACGGTTGAGAAAACACCGAAGTTTATTGAGATCCGTACAGAAAATATCGAAGTTAACAAAGTACTTTGAGATCGGTGCGACAACCGATCCCGATCTTCGGATCGGAAAAGCAGGGCCTGCTTTTCACCAAAGAAAAACAGCAGATTCTCACTCGCTTTTGGGGTGAGGGATGATGGAGAAGGCCAGGAGGGGCAGTGGGAGGTTGTCAAAGTCAAAAGAGGAAGAGGAGAGCGGGGTGGGTACACTCGCGAGTACACGATTTGATTGTGTACCCAAATTCTAGACCGTCTAATCGAGAAAGTGAAGAGGCGCTTGGCTATTCACAGAGGCGCTTGCCTATTCCCGAGGAAGAGGCATTCAAAAGAAAAGAGTAACCGAGCCGTCAGAATGGAAAACAGATTAATTTGTTAACGGGTACGTCTCTGTTAATCAAGCAACCAGGAAGATGTAAAATCGTAGGGCTCTAACTGCCCATCGAACCCACTTTGGTCCAATAGGCATCGGACCTACTCCCCTCCCGTCTTAAATGCCTACGTGTTTCTCTCAAAGGAAAAAAAAATATATCAAACTAACCTAACCAAATTAACCCCTAAATGATTTTTTTTCCTAGAAACTGAACTGACTCAAACATAACTTGCCCCAATTTAAAAAGACATGTGACCCAAAAAAATTTTTAAACACCTTCAATCAATCATTTCAACAAGATTTTAATAAGTTTTTTATTTTTATGATTTTCAGAATTTGCTCATTTTTCAGTTCAGCGTTGATCAGGGATCGTTTTCCCTATATCCTTGTAATTATTATTCCAACATATATTGTTGAACTTTGAAAAAATAAAATAAAAAATAAAACTGAAATGGTAAGTGTTTAAAAGATATAAGTCTTTTTTATATTCTCGGACTCTTAGAATTTACAAAATTTTTCATTGTAAAGATGATCAAATTAAATAGCCAGTAATAAGAAATCAATATCCTTAAAATTATTATTCATACTTATGTTGTTCAAATTTGGAAAATAAATTGAAAATAAATCAAATAACAATTCATACTCAAGAAAGAGGGGTGAGCTTCCAAGCTTTTTAGCTATGCCATATCATCATTAATCCCAACCATTGATTGTGTTTCTCTCTCTTCTTTATCTTAATCAAATGGCTTAAATTATTTTTTTCATTAAAGAGATAACATAATTTGTCTAAAGAGCAATTTAATACTCAAAATATTTGAGACTCTTTGTATTCTTCTGTATGAATTATTATGTAGCTAAAAATATATTGTATAGAAAATATGTTAAGTTCATATTTATTTAATAATATATATTAAGAAAAATGTATATTTATTTTCAATATATATTAATTAATGTAATATTATTTTTTTGGGGGCGAACCCGGATTCATAGCTCTAGTAGTTAATAAATAATAGTAATACCTCTGCGCAAGTTCTTCCAGATAACTCTCAGCTGTGTCCTCCATTATTTCCTCTTGTGGTATAAATCCTTCTGCTATCCACATGCGTACGAGAGAACTGGCTTTGATTTCCCAATCTTCTGGATATATTGCAAAATACATAAAGCACAACTTCAGATGCAATGGTAATTCCTCGTAACTAGTGGATACAATCTCCATACACTCTCTGCCATCAGTATGCCATTTTATGTTCCTCAGCAACCCACTCCAAGTATTGAAGTCATGCGGCTTTCTGGATAGGATACGACCCATAACAATCAATGCTAGAGGCAGTCCACCGCATCTTTTGGCAAATTGGTTTGCAAGATCAAGTAGATCATCGGCACATTCATTTGCAAATTGGTTTGGAAAAGCCTTACTCAACATCAGTTCTAGACTCTTTTCTTCACTTAGGACTTGCAGTTCATATGGTTTAATACTGCAATTTGCATCTTGCGCAACATCTTTAGACCTGATATTAATGTAATTAAAAGGCATTTAAAATGTGCTAAAATTAATGCAAATTGCATTGGGAAAACAAAAAAAAAACAAAATGCTCAACAAATAATATGAAACCTGGTAGTAATGAGGGCTCGACTTCCATTTTCAACTTCAGGAAGAACTTTCTTCAGTTCAGTCCATAGAGCAGTAGACCAAACATCATCCAAGACAACAAGGTATCTTTTCTTAAGAAGAAATTTATGAATTTCTCGAACTAAATCCTCGGTATCCAATCTCTGTAGATCTATGTGATCTCCGCAAATTTGCTTCAGCATCTTTCTCAGGATATCAATCAAATCATACTTGTTGGAGATAGTTATCCACACGTAGTAGTCAAAGTGGTTCTTCACGGCGGCACTACATAAATAATTTTAACAAATTTAAATCTTATTTCTTCACTACTTTGGTTATTGTTCTAAGTTCTAACAACAAGCTAAAAAATTAATGAAGGAAAAACAAGTCTATACAAAAGCTTAATTATACACTTTTTATTTTTTGTAGGAGATGACACATTTTGTTCTTATAAGTAAATTTGTTAACAAGTGAACTGACTATTCAATTTCTATAAACCAAAACGTTAATAGTCTGTTTTTTGTAGGAGATGCCACATTTTGTTCTTATATATAAATAAGTATTCTGTTTAATTTTAGTTTAGGGTAACTGAATGCTTGGAAATCTATCCCATTGGCTGCTTTTTTGTATACTTGGAATATACAAACACTTCTTCTGTGTACGTACATCTCTTCCTCCCTTTAACTCCCATTCATCAACGACTCTATTTTCTCACAGTAATTACTACTTAGTTTTATTTAAGTAATCATTTTTTATTCAGAAACGAAAAAATAGAGTATCGATCTATGGATCTTCGAGTGGCCAGTTTCGATTTTATATATGCTTTTCAATCTAAAATCTTCATCCTAATTATAAACAAGAAATATTCATTAAATATAGGTTTATTAAATGAGGAGGGTTCTAATGTCTTCATTTTTCTGCGTCCATAAATTTCAAATAACTTGAAATTAAAACTAAATTTTCAAAGCAAAACCTATTAGATTTGATCAATATGATATTTACTTTGTGTATATAACAAACTTTTCAATTTTTTATATTATTTCATATGGATCAATGGGTTACAAAAATCAATGTTCAGGAAGTACTCTAATTAGTAGTGTATTTTTTTAAGTTCTTGATGTCAAACAAAACAATATTTAAATTCGATAGTTTATAAAATATCCATAAATAAAGTGATACAGATTAGATGTAATAGTTTTATTTTGAAAAATTAATTTTAATTTTGAGTTATTAAAATTTAAAAAGTGAAGGCGTGATCGATGTACAAAAATGGATGCATCGGAACCTTATAAGTATTCTAAAAACATTTAAAATTAAGGTTGAGAAAATTAATTTGTAAAACATTATTGTATAAAACACAGTACTTTTAAAAAAAAAATAAAATAGACGGTGCTATTTGGTTGCCTGGCTAAGTTTTGGACGCTACGTACGTATTTTGTTATATAATGTGTTTTAGATTATGCTACCAAGCTAGATTTGGTCTTTATTAGTAGAACTGAATCTAGGCTATTTGGAAATAAGCCTTGCATAGTACAATAATTATACAACTATTGGCATCTTTTCTCATTTGCTTTCATAACTATAAAGTTTTTTTAAAATGAATGTCAGTCAATTGAACAGAAATATGTAACAAAAATGACTTATTTAATAAGTACCTTTTGTATACCAATTTTGCAAGAGTAGTTTTTCCTAATCCCCCGGCTCCAACAATTGAGATTACAGAACGTGTCAAATTGCTCTTCACTATGAGTTGTTGAACAATATTGTTCATGTCGGATTCAAAACCAAGAACTTCAGTCTCGTCAATGTCCGGGAGTGTAGGCAATCGTTGAGGTTGGGTGGCAATTCCATTCCCGCTACTATTGTCACCCAATTTCTCTATTCCATAGTTGACCGCACTCTCTCTGATCTCACGCACTCTTTCTTTGATGACATCTATCTCCTTACTGACTTGGTGCCTTGGAACTATAACCTTTGGCATGCTGCGTATCTTTTTTAGAACGCCTAATTTGTCTGGTCCTCCACCCACCTCCACCAGAAACTTATCCAGTGCGTCCTCAATCATATACGCCACCTCCTTAACATCTTTCACCCACTGCTTCACCCGGTTGTCGAGGTTTTGCTTGGCTTTTGCATCGGCATCTTTTAGAAGAGCGCTGACCCACTCGAGCTCTCTTTTGGCCCATGAAACCTTATCTTCTGCTCCATACAAGACGAGAGCTTCCTGATAAGCTGCCTCGCCAATTTTTTGAAGCACATAGGTCACAACAGCCTCAGCCATCTCTCTTATCTCAAAATGCAATCTTTCTCTCTGTTCTTGATTTGTTGGTAGTTTTTGTTTGTGTTCCTGTATAAGGATTGTTTTTATGGCGTATTGGTATTGGCCATGTGCAATATATTAATTACACAAGTGTTATTTTTTTCCCTCGGCAATAAGTTTGTAAAATACAAGTCAACATCTGTTAGATGGCCAGGCCAGCTAATCAGAAGCAAATAATAATTAGATATTGAGTGTTTCGTGACGATGTGACCAATGACAAACTTGAAATTAGTTTTTACAAAGGAAAAATCATATGGTGACCCAGGTTGCCTCCCCAGCTTGGATTGATGAGATGGCGTCTTTGTCCGTCCGTTCTGGATTATGGCCTTTGTTGAACACTTGAATTCTTATGATCGCATGTTTGAGTACTTAGCCATCGATCAAAACTTCTCTCTTCAATTTAATGTTGAACACTAAATTTAATGTTAACATTAAATTTAAATATTTACCAATCAATTCTATACTTTGTTATGTATATTTGCCCTTGTTTAAAGAATCTTTAATTAAATTCAGAATGTAAAATATATTTGAAAAAAATGAAAAATATGCCCTTCACCATGTGCTTTCTTTCTCTCCTTAATGTCATGTTCGCGGCGATTTCATTTCCCCTGCTGTACTGCATAATTTGCAGTACATTTTGAAGTTCATGATGTTAGCTGTTCGATTGTCTCGGGATTCGTGACAACTCGGATCTCGAGATGATCTAATGGTTCTCGTCATGAACTGCAAAATGCAATAAGATAGTGGATGAGCACTCGTTTGCCGCTGGAATAACAGCACTTCATAAATATATATACTGAATGAAAGTATGATCCCAGTTTAAGAACTTTCATTGGAGTAGCGTATAAGACATCACATAAATAAAGAGCATTGGGGCTTTTATTTCTAAGAAAAATAATATATTGCCAGGTCTGAAAAATTAAAAAGACAAAAGAGCTGGTCAGTGGTCACAATCACTAAAATGTGCCAACTAATTATGGAGTATTTATTATTTGTCATCATTGACTTTGCAAAGCCAATGATGAGATGGTCGTTGAACTGTTCAATCAGAATGAAGGATGAGACAGAAAGCCCACTGGAAGATTATAAAAAGAAAAGAAACAAAAAAGAATACAATAATTAATTGCAACTATCATAAGAATCAGTCTTTGGTTTAGTGGCTAAGGGCAACGCTCTTCGAGTGGAAGGTCTCAGGTTCGAAATCCAGATGAAGTCTTATCTTTTATAGACATTTAAATTTGAGTAGCTTGACCTTCATCTTTATCTTAAAAAAAATTGCAACTATCATGGCAGCATGTGATTATATTTTTCCATCTTTCTCTGTCGACTTACCAAAGATTAACCTACCACAAATTAGTGTTTCCGCAAAGCAAAAATAGAAAGAGGGGGTCATTAACTCATAAACATGCTCTACCTCATTCTCTTCTATGCACATGGTTCACCTACTCTTATATATGCACCAAGATGCAGATTAACATCTCTTTTAGAAATATAAACACCGGTTTCATTAATATAAACACCATGTTAGAAACACACAAACACCGGTTTGATAAATATGAAAACCATATTAAGAAGTATAAACACATCTTTTAGAAATATAAACACCGGTTTCATTAGTATGAACACAATGTTAGAAGCATGAACACATCTTTTAGAAATATAAACACTGGTTTCATTAATATGAACACGATGATACAAATATAAACAAATCTTTTAAAAACATAAACACGGGTTTCATTAATATAAACACCATGTTAGAAGTATAAACACATCTTTGAGAAATATAAACACCGGTTTCAAGAATATGAACACCTTGTAATTAGAAGTATAAACACTGGTTTCATTAATATGAACACCATGTTAAGAAGTATAAGCACATCTTTTAGAGATATAAACACCGATTCCATAAATATAAATACCATGTTAATACTAGATTTATTTTAAAAACACTAACTTGACTCTTTGAGTATCATGAACACATGCTTTAAAAATCATAAATACCATAGGTAAAAAACACCGATTTCAACAAATGAATATCATGTTTACCAATATAATCACACGATTTAAAAATATAAAAGCTAACTTAACTATATAAATGCCACGTCAATTCTCAAATATGTTTTATCCATTACGTACATATCATCTATGCCTTTATCTTTTGATTAACCCATTTATATTCTCGATAAAATTTATTTGCTACAGGGGCTTAATATATATGAAATAAGCGGTTTGGTTAGAAAGGAAAGCCCAACTTGTTACAAAATGGATAAAACAGAGTCGGAAGCTCGGGGTACACCCATGGGGTTCAAGCCTCCGGGTATTACAAGATTTTCTCTAAAAGAAAATACATTCAACACTAAATTTGCATATAAAAAGAATGGTATAATAATGACAATATTAATGATTCCGTAATATTTCCATGTATAGAATTTCAATGAATATTCAGCATTTACTTGCGCATCAATTTATTGTATTATTATACTCTTCCCAACAATTTATTGCATCAATTCGATACAGAGGGAGTTAAGATTGAACAATGGGCGCTTCATGCAGAAGTCCATAGGATTCAATCAAAAAAAAAGGTACATAGGAAAATCATGGCCACTTGATTACAGGAATATGTCGGACTTTCTGCTGATCTTCACCTTTCAGCCTCGAGCAAAATTGATGTGACAGACTCCAAAAATTAATCTCACTAAGATTGGTCAGGTACTGAAAATCAGGAACAATCTCCATCTCACAGGTGTTACCTATTGTAAGTTGGTTAAGAATCGGCATGGTACCAGACTCTATTCTAATTTCCTTCAGATTTTTTAACCCGTAAATACTGAGTTGGTGTAGGCATTTAAAACCTCCTGTAGAACAAACGATCCGTTCGCCAACATATGAATTGTCTGATAGGATAATTTCCTTGAGGCAGGGCAACTTACCTAACTCTGGCATTGGATCTTGCCTTATATGAGAGTCTACAAGTTCGAGTTCAGCAAGATAGGGTGGGCATATGCTAGAATCAATGACTGTATTCTCAGGCCATCTGCAATATAGGGACAACTTATACATTTTTTTGAATTTTCTAAATGCCGGGGTGATGCAGGGTTCTTTCATTTGTTCTTCAAGGCACATGGTCAGTAATTTCGGAGAACCCAGGTGCTCTAACTCACTCATCAAATCGACCATTGCTGCCCAATCAAAATCTGGAACTATTTTAACCTTCAAGTTGCGGATGTTTGGAAAATGGGGCAACTTGACAGCCCACTCATACCTTGCAAGCACATACTTCAATGTCAGCAGATTTTCCAAATGTGCAGAAGATGGTGGTCCCACAACTGGGAAAATAATTGACCATATAACATGTCGTAACATCCTATTTTTCCAGAAATTATCATGCAGTATTTGCATAGAGAAACATGTTAGAATAGATTTAGATATGTCTATTGTTTGAAGAAACTTCCAGGGGGCACGGTATGATAGTACTGATGTATCAACTTCTTTGCCGCCGGCAGGATCAATTCGAAGGTACCTTAAAGTGGCCGAGTGTTTTAAATGTTTGAGATTGTAAGTTATATCCTCATCGGAACATAAATTTACAACTCTAGCCATTCTAAGTTCCTTGGAATTTGGTAAATAATTCACAAAAGATATAAGGACCGGAGATTTGCTCCAATTGATCCAACAGGTAGTGTGCCACCGGAACGTAATGCAACTCGGCGTGTTGTAGGACCGGAACTAGAAGTTGGATAGTTATTGGAGTTCGATTGTACCATGAGAAAATTGTCCTCTTGAGCCTTATGAATGGCCAGCTCATGCAGTATGTCGTGTATGTGGCAAGATCTTATGACACCTTGATACGATCTTTTTGTAACTTGAATCATGCACCTGCAATGATCACAAAAGAAACAAAAGTTGGAAATATTACACATGAGTGACTTTAGTGATATTAATACTTTACTGTTGATGTGATGGTTTAGAAATTGGTCGAGTCCAAGTTGGCTCACTCAGCCAAGTGGGAGTAAAATCGGCCATGGGCACCATTGTCCCATTTACCGGATAGACAATTTTGGTGGATCAGAATTGACTCTTATCCTCCATTAATGACCAAAAGTTTTGAATCATTTCATATGGAAGTGGCAAAATCTAACTTGTTCGAAATCTTCCTGACCGGCTTAAATAGGAACCCAACTCCAACCTGATCTTACACGAAATTAAACAAAGCGAATCCAACCTAGTCCAACATGGATAGACTCCAATCTCAGAAAAAATCCAATACAGGACAACCCAAAACACAACCCAACTTGACCCGAGACCTGAGTCGAACTAATCCAACTCAAAATTGACCCGACTGATGGCACCACGAACTGACAAAAACAAGCTTTAACCTGAATTTAAGTATTTAACCCAGCCTGCCCTCAAATGACGTGACCCAAAATAATTATACAAGATTTTGAATGCTGCAAACTATTATTTCTAAAAGATATCTATATTATTTCCAAGATTCTTATTAAAATTTACTTAATTTTTAATTGCCAAGGGATTGATCTTACTTAAATTATTGTTTAAATTTATATTGTCCAAATTTGGAAAAGTAAAATAAAAATAATCTGAAATGGTATATGATCCTTTTATGTGCATCAATCCCTACAAAAAAATAATGAAAACTAATACCTCTGGGCAAGTTCTTCCAGATAGTTTTCAGCCGTGTGCTCCATTATTCCCTCTTGTGGTATGAATCCTTCTGCTACCCATAGGCGTAAGAGAGGATTGGCTTTGATTTCCCAATCTTCTGGAAATGTCGCAAAATACATGAAGCACAACTTCAGATGCAGCGGCAATTCCTCGTAACTAGTGGATACTATCTCCATTCACTCTTTTCCATCAGTGTGCCATTTTATTTTTCCCAACAACTCACTCCAAGTATTGAAGTCAGGATGTTTTTTCAATAAGATACGACCCATCACAATCAATGCTAGAGGCAATTAGTGATTTAAAAACGGTCCGGGTAGGTCCAGGTCGGTCCAAACCCGCCCCGGTCCACAGGTTCCCCGGTCTACGGGTTTTCCCGGTTCACGGGTTTTCCCAGTTCGGGAAACCTCGGGAAAATTTTGGGGGGAAGGAGATTGGACCTAGCTTAGGACCGTCCCTCCCGGGTTGCCCGGGTTTCCCGGTCCGGGTTGTCCGGTCCCGGAGTTATATGTCAAAAAAAAAATATAATACACCTATTTTATATTACAAAGATCGAAAAATATACTTAAAAAACAAAAAATAATTAAAAATTAAATTATTTGTTTTAATCAGATATACATATATTATATTATACTATTAAAAGTTTGGAAAATAGTATTTTATATTAAAAATGAAAAAAATTAAAATAATATTATTTAAACCGAAAAAATAACATAGAAAATCAGAAAAAAAATTTAATAATTATATTTGTTGTAAAACAAAAATTCTGCTTGAAAAATAAAATTTAAATAATATTATATTAGTTGTTAACATAGGCGGGAAAGTTGGAACCAAGTCGGGCTACCTCGGATTATTACCCCGGTACTTCGGGTCGGGTAGGGTCGGGTCCCGGGTTGCCCCGGTACCTCGGGTCGGGTAGGGTCGGGTCCCGGGTTGCCCCGGTACTCCGGGTCAAGTAGGGTCGAGTCCCGGGTTTGCTCGGGTCGGGTTTCCACGGGAATTTTTCTGGGAACATGGATACCTACCCTTGCGAGAACCGTCCCTCCCAGTCCTCTTGGGTTGCCCCGGTCAGACGCCCAGCTCGGGTCGGTCGGTCCATTTTTCTCGGGTTTTTCGAGTCGGGTTCGGACCTATCGGGTTTTTTTAAAACACTAGAGGCAATCCACCACATCTATTTGCAAATTGATTTGCAAGAGGAAGTAGCTCATCAGCACATTCATTTGCAAATTGGTTTGGAAAAGCCTTGCTCAACATAAGTTCTAAGCTCTTTTCTTTACTCAGAACCTGCAGTTCATATGGTGTAGTACAGTGATTTGCATCTAGCGCAACCTCTTTAGACCTGATATTTAATTATAATGAAATTGAAACGCATTTAACAAATAATGTTGCTAAATCCATGCAAATTATTTTGAGAATAATAACAAAAAACAAGAAAAAATGTGAAACCTGGTAGTAATAAGTGCTCGACTTCCATTTTTATCATCCGGTAGAACTTTTCGCAATTCTGTCCACAAAGCACTAGACCAAACATCATCTAAGACAACAAGGTATGTTTTCTCAAGAAGAAAGCTGTGAATATTTCGTACTAAATCCCCAGCATAAAGTCTCTGCACATCGAAGTCATCTCCATAAATTTGCTTCAGCATCCTTTTCAGGATATCAATCAAATCATACTCCTTCGATATAGTTATCCACATGCAGTAGCCAAAGTGATTCTTCACAGCGGCACTAAAAGTATAATTTTAAGTTTCAGATTTATTTTCTATAACAAATGCATTCTTTTTAAAATGAATACGGAATGCCAAATTGGTATATTACCTCATAAAAAATGATGTATTAAAATATGAAGTACCTTTTGTACACTAATTTTGCATGAGTAGTTTTTCCTAATCCCCCGGCTCCAACAATTGAGATTACATATCGTGTCAAATCGCTCTTCGCTGTGAGTTGTTGAACAATATTGTTCATGTCGGATTCAAAACCAAGAACTTCAGTCTCGTCAATGTCCGGAAGCGTAGGCAATCGTTGAGGTTTGGTGGCAATTCCATTCCCGCTACTATTGTCACTCAATTTCTCTATCCCATAGTTGACCGCACTCTCCCTGATTTCACGCACTCTTTCTTTGATGTCGTCTATCTCCTTACTGACTCGGTGCCTTGCAACTAGAATCTTTGGCATGTTGCACATCTTTTTCAGAGCACCTAATTTATTCGGACCTCCACCCACTTCCACCAGAAACTTATCCAGTGCGTCCTCGATCATATACGCCACCTCCTTAACATCTTTCACCCACTGCTTCACCCGGTTGTCGAGGTTTTGCTTGGCTTTTGCATCAGCATCTTTTAGAAAAGCGCTGACCCACTCGAGCTCTTTTTTGGCCCACGCAACCTTGTCTTCTGCCCCATACAGGGTGAGAGCTTCCTGATAGGCTGCTTCCCCAATCTTCTCAAGCACAAATGTCACAACAGCCTCTGCCATCTCTTCACTTGAAATGCTAGGTTAGTTTATTCTTGCTGTGCTTTCGATCTGTATTATAAATTGAACATGAAAATAGATTTGTATTATTAAATTATACATTACAATACAGTTGTTATCTCTAAGTACCAAATTAGTTGGACAAATGAGTAACCACTTCTAACATAATGAATTTCAACAAATCGAATGAACTGTTCACTTTATATGTGCTTAATCAAATTTCCATTATACTGGGATAGGAATATTGGCAAAGCAATATATTCATGGAAAAGAAGATTGCATATATAGCACATAAATACCAAATTATACTTACAGTATCAGTTGATTGACTTAATTAAAATTTAAAATACCGAAAGAACTAAGCTGGAGAACCTGGAGAGCGGATTCGCTTGAAGAAAGTAGTTAAAGAAGCAGCAATGGTGGCAAGCAAAAGCAAGAGAGACAAAGGAAGATGCAGAAGAACTACGACTATAAGTATGAACTTATATAAAGAGAAGTAAACTATGTGCCGTGCACACCCAATGAACTAAGACTGCAAGTCTAGACTAAACTATGTGCCATGCACACCCAATGATCAGTTCCTGCCAACGAACAATTTGAAAGGGCCTACCCTGAATTAACAGCTAGCATACATTGAATATAGAAGATGGATACAACATCCAGTGACGGACCTTGAGCTAAAATTAAGGAGGGGCCAACCAAATTTAGTTGAGTTTACAAGATATATTAATCAACAAATTTTAAGAATTTACATGTAATAATTAATTTTAGGGGGACAAACTCTAAATATTGGGCAATAATTTATTAATTTACGTATGCTTTCTACAAAATTTCAAATATTAAGGAGGGTCATTGCCCCGGGTGGCATCCACAGAGGTCCGCCTCTGACAACATCCATGAAGCAGACTGAAGCTAGGATTCATAACACATGTTGCTCAAAATTTGGATGCTACCCGGATCAGGATCGTTGGGTCAAGAAGGGTGGATTGGAATAAAGCAGACGTACTTCAATTTGAGCCTTGTATCCATCTCTCAATTTGCTATGTGCTTTTCTCCTACCCCAAGTCTCTCTCAATGTCTCTTGTTGGGAACATATCTAATTTACCATTCCTTCGGCTGCTGCTCCGTTGATCAACTAGACTTTCAAGTTTGTTGAAAAAAAATTCTTTCCAATACATTTTTGCGCGTTTTTTTTTTTCAAATATATTCACGTTTCAAATTCAAGTTCGTTTTATTTTTTTCATTTGGAAACCTCACTACTTGTGAGATCCAGTAAAGAATTTTCCCTTCTCGAAAAGCAAATAATACACTCAAATTACATGTCATAGTGTGTGAACTGGATTTCATTTCCGTGGCAGACTACGTAGATGAGTTACTAGTAGACAAAAGTTTCGCATAAGCTTGGTTTGTTAAACTTGGCAGCTGAAGACCCGAAGCAAAGGTTTCAAAGAAAGAAAGAAAGAGAAAAAAAAAAAAAAAGGATTTCTTGAAACATTACACAGTGTACAGCAGCATTAATGTAGGTGGTACACTAAATACCCAAACAAATGTTGAAGAAGCCCACACTAATTCTGCATTGACTAACATGCAATATTTAAATGCGGTAATGACTAAAACTAAGCATAATAATTTAAGCTGGACTTCTTCTTAGCCTGCACTTGTATTATCCCTTCGTTGAAATCTTCGTGAGTGACCTGAACCAAGATAAGGCAATAAATTCAGTACTACTATTCTTTATCCAATCTCTTTTCATATATAAAAAAAAAAACCTCCATCCAATCAACACCCAACTTGGTACAGAACAGACCGGTTAAAAGGCTAATGGGTTGTTAAATAAACTGTAAATATTGTCTTCCTACAATACAGTCAGTAGGCAATTCGCCCACTTTATATATATAGTAATATCAAACAAATAATAGAGAGAAACAGACCTCAGTGGCATCACGACGCAGAGCAAGCATACCAGCCTCAACACAGACAGCCTTTAGCTGAGCC
This sequence comes from Cyperus esculentus, assembly GCA_030179965.1. Taxonomy (NCBI): domain Eukaryota; kingdom Viridiplantae; phylum Streptophyta; class Magnoliopsida; order Poales; family Cyperaceae; genus Cyperus; species Cyperus esculentus. Next base: position 5,144,191 of record JASGLE010000006.1, on the reverse strand, counting down.
CCATTAAAGTCATCAGTAGAGCGGGCCAGCTCCTCAAAGTTCACATCAGGGTGAACGTTCATCTTTCTTGAGTGTATCTGTATCATCATTTGTTATTATTCTAATAAGTATAAAATATGTTTGGTACTACATGAAATAATTACATGGATCAAGTTGATGCAATACAAATAAACTCAAGAGAGAAAGGTGTTGTTCCCACCACACGTTTATAAGCAACAGCAACAAAAATTACAAGCTCTTTAGGCATCCTGTATCCAATATAACATGACCCCCAACAACCCCCCCCCAAAAAAAAAAAAAAAAATGTCCCCTCCCCAAAAGGGACTGCCTGTAATATAGTTGTCCGTTCACCATTAGGAATCAAGGTGAAGTTATTTAGTACCTTCGATAGGGGGATTTTGTTCAGACAATTTTCAAGAGCACAGCTGAGTTGAGAAAGAGGTACAAGAGAAAGATAGTAACCTGAAGAATGCGAGCCCGAGCATCCTCAGTGGGATGAGGAAACTCTATCTTGCGGTCAAGACGACCAGATCGCATCAATGCAGGATCCAGGATGTCAGCCCTGTTTGTGGCTGCTATTACCTTTGATATATACAAATATACAAGAAGCAAATAGAATGTATCATTAAAAATAGTCAAGGCAATTAAAAAAAAAAAAGGTTAATAGAAAAAAGAAAGGAAAAATGGAAACCTTGATACGCTCATCACTGCTGAATCCATCAAGCTGATTAAGCAACTCCAGCATAGTTCTTTGCACTTCACGGTCACCACTCACTTCACTGTTGTAACATTTCAGTTTCCAGTGAACTTCAGTCAGTTAGGCAGGAGACAGATACTATGGTTGAAGATTTTTTAACAACACATTGCAGTCATCTCATATATCTACTAACTTATAGCCTAAAAAATTAGATGAATTTTATTGGTATTTGCGAATACGTCAGGTTTGTTTTTTTATGAAGTAACAATGAGGTTCGACTGGTTTAATTGAAAAGTTGATTGTAAATTTTGAGAAACATTTCAAATTTGTCAGGATAATCAGGGCTATATTGGTATGTATTTGTTCATCGCAAAATGCATCTGTCATAAGACTCATAACAGTACCTATCAAATCTCTTGGTACCAATAGCATCAATCTCATCAATGAAAATAATGCATGGTGCCTTTTCTTTTGCAAGCTGGAATGCATCACGTACTAGTTTAGCACCATCTCCAATAAACATCTACATAAATCAGAAAATATAAAAATTACCAAAAGTTTAAGATGGAACTTCTAGACATGGACATGACCAACATCAATGTGTGAAGAAACAACCAAGAAAGAAACATCGAGAATATTTTTTACTATAGCTATTATTCATTTTAGAATTTGATGAACCCGAAATTGTAACTTGAAAAGTACAAGAACATCAAAAAATAAATAAATAAACACCTGCACAAGTTGAGGTCCTGCGAGCTTCAAAAAAGTGGCATTGGTTTGAGCAGCACAAGCACGTGCCATAAGGGTTTTTCCAGTACCAGGGGGGCCATACAAAAGAACTCCTTTAGGTGGTCTAATACCAAGTTTCTGAAATCGATCCTTATGTGTCATAGGCAATACTATAGCCTCCACCAGCTCTTGTATCTGCACATGTGTAATATTTATGTCATGTCAAGATAGAAAAAATAACTCCACATGTGGAGTTTCTACATAGCTCACACCAAACCATGAAAAGGAAGGTTGTAATAAGTGTGATGATAGGTGAGCCAACATAAAAGTTCAGCCTTCTTCCATAAAAAGAAACCCAAGCAAGTAACTATGGTCGGATTTCATCTCTAACCTACCACAACTTTTTCATACTTCAGGATGCTTTATTAATGTCCTTTTCAAGTTGAAAATGCGGAAGCAAAGCAGTACTTGGTCAACTCATTCTCCAACATCATCCACAGTCATTTCAGTGTTATTTTGATAACATTGTCCTACTATTATTCATTTTTGTAAATTCGCAGGGTAAAATGGAGGGAGTAATTTAATTAGCATGTACGCCCATGATATAATTGAGTTTATTATTGACAGCTAAAAAAAATAAATTACAACCTTTGTCCATGAATAAATGAATTTTTAGGAAAAGTCAAAGGAATTAGTGGAAAAGTGAAATTACTTTTATGCCCTCAATTTGTAATCATTACATAATAAATGTTCCAATTAAATAATATAGATAAAAGGGTAATCATAACATTGGAGAAACAAGAGACGAATAGAAAAATAATATCGAATCGGTAAAATTCATTTGATTGGGGACAAGTTGTAAAGGATATAAATTCATTTAATTGTGGACGGAGGTTGTACATTGTTAATACTTCATATTCATAAGATTAATCGAACCAAAACGACACCAAATAGCACAGATTAACTTTAAATATGATCTAAACATTAAAAGTCCAAGGCACCTATGCAATGATAGTACCTGTTTCTCAAGCCCACCAATGTCATTGTAATCTTCAGTTGGTTTCTCATCAACTTCCATGGCCTTTACGCGAGAGTCATACTCTGAGGGTAGTGTGTCAAGTATTAGGTAGCTGTCTTTGTTCACACCCACTAAATCACCGGGTTTCAATTTATCAGGATCCACTAAACCAACAACTGGCAAGAATATTGTCTGCCACATAATAAGAAACAAGTATTAGCAAGCAAGGAAAATACTAGCATAAGAAATAATATTTCATACATATAGTACAGTGTTCACAAGTATATTTATGCAGCTCCATAATGCATAAAATGTGTCATCAAAAAGGTAAAAAAAAATATACAACATAAATGTGAAATGTATAACCTGACGAGTAGAAGTTTTCAAAACAACACACTTTCCCTTCCTCTGCGAGTCCAAATCAATGTTGGCACCATCTTCTTCAGCCTCATCTTCAGGATTCATTTCCAGTATCTACATCATATATCAACCAAATATTAAGCACATAGGCGTGCAAATTCTTGACTTTTTGAGCTGCAATTATTCAAAAACACTCCAGATTTAGTAGTACCTCAACAATATTGCCGACAAGATAAGGAAGCTGCTTGTTCAATTTGATTTTCTCCTGGTTTTCCTTAATCTTCTCCTTGTATGAATCTAATTCGAGATTGTTCCTTTGCAACTCGTCCTACATAACATTTATCCGCTCAGAAGCATAAGAAATTGAGAAAAAGCTCAAAAACTCCAATGTGTCATTAGATACTTCATCGGAGAGTTCAAGATAGAAGCAGGCATTTGCCTAATCCTACCAAAAACCTTCCAAGAAGCAAATCCATAACTAAACTATGTATAAGATAACTTATTCTGAGTTTCCAAGCCTTCCATAAGGTCAATTTTTAATTGAGTGTAATAGTACTCCACAGAAATTTCCCTATATAAAACAATGACTGTAATTTTTTAATATACCAGCAACCATTAATTGATATGAATAAATTTGCTTCAATGATACATATCAACAAGTTGCAAACTTTCACCAATAATTACATGCTAATACCCTGGCCAAAGACAAATCCAACAAGCACAAACCTCTAATGGGCAAAGACAGGCACCGCACCATGCAGAATTATCCCCCAACCCTAGGGTTTCGACCTCCAGCTAATTAACCACAAGTAACTCACACCTACGGCTTCTCTACACCACAGTGAGAAGTAGGGCAAACAATCAACAACAGATCTAACAAACCTGAACCTAGAGAAACCCTCACCCCACCCTGTCCTCACCACATCAACTAGGGTTTGGTACCTTGAGAACGCGGATCTCGTTCTCGAGAAGGCGAGTGGCCCTGACGATGTCCTCGGTGGTCATGGACGCCAGCTGGTCGTCCTCCGTCGTGTCCATCGGCGTCGGCGCCGTCGCTGCTGCCGCCATCGATTCGATCGATCGAGAGAGAGGAGAAGATGTACTGAAGAAGAGAATGTGAATGAATAAAGAAGTTGTTGCTCTTTGCTTTGCTTTGCTTATGGCGCAAGCAGGTGAGAATAGAATAGAATAGAATAGAGAGGAAAAGGGAATTTTGGGCCGTATGGGCCGGGTCGGGTTTGATTTGTTTTGGGCCGACCGGGTAACCTTATCAGGAAGAGTTTTTTTAAGTTCGGCCCAATTTAGTGTAGATTTGAATTTGGGCCAGAATGAGGATTATTGGATTATGAAGTATGACAGAAATGGGAGCATGACTTCTGGCTGTCGATGGAAATACAATTTAAGAGTCATTAGATATGGAAGACAGTGACTACTTTTTTGTGATGTGTACCTATCCACGGTATTTCAATTAATAGATACTGTTATTCAGTTAACATATATATTTTTTTGATTAATAGGTATCATTTTTTAATTAATAGATATATTATTGTTTCAAGTTAAAAAAAAATAAAATAGATAACTATGAGTCTATGACAAACATACGAGTCCACATAGCTGCGTCAAACTCTAAGGGTGTGTTTGGATGATGGAAAGATTAGTACATGAGTAGTATTTTTTGGGTTTGTGATTGGGAATTATGCTAGATTAGTGCTAGCTTGAGTAATATGAGAGTATACTAACTTTGTACTATTGGGGTTAGTAAAAATGGTGTTTGGATTACACTAACTTGAGTAGTGTGAGAATAGTGCTACTTGATACTTTTTTTTATTAATATTGTTACTTATACTCATGAGCAATTTCACTAAACCAATATTTTCTATGGATTAGTTGAGTAGCATTATTCATGGACTAACCAAGATTTCTATTTTGTATTTTAAGAGTAGTAAACTACTTTTAGGCTAGTACTAATCTTGGATGATCCAAACACACCCTAAAAGAGGAATGTAATGTTAAACAATCTATAATAGGTAGACTATACATATTTTCCATACAATTAGAAGAACTGAACTGACCCTTAACTAACTTTATGAAAGAAATTAATGTTGCATTGGAGTATGATATTGGTGTATAAATAAATTGATTAAATGATTAACATGAGAATTGACAACTTTTATGATTGGTTGGATATCTTTTTCAGTTTGAACTCACGTTTAGAAATTTCCGTCACCATATCGATCTTAAACAGTGATAAAATTCTGAAGAATTCTGTTTGTAAGACGACTTGTACGTACATTTCAATATCACATATTTATTTTAGTAACTATATATTCGCATCAAATATTCATTGCCATTCAAACTACATGTTATTTGATATAAAACATGCACTTGCAAGGCCAACAAGAAAATATACCTAAAGACTATTCTCCTTTCATCAAAGTTATTAATTGAAATATCAAGTGGTACTTAAATTATATGTCATTTTATAGACCATATCAAAGACCCAACAAAAATTGCGGAAATACAGATCGAGTCATCAAAAAAAGAGGATAATTTTGGGGTTATTATTAGTGTCCACATATGCATATTGTTATAAAATTTGAGTTAAATGTTACACAATTTGATATAAGAGTTACAGATTTTATGTATGCGTACACGTGTGGATAATTAAAATGAGGGAGCTCGGAAAAATTCCATAATTTTGGGAAACCGGAGAGTTCAATCCATATTTTGCATGACATGATATGATAAAGTACGAAAGGATGATTTGGCCGAAAAGATATGGGGAGCTACAAAAGACGAACATTGCTGGATAAATGCAAAAGCTCAAATTAAGGCGAATGGCCGTAATGGATAGATGCTAAGGTTGGGATTTGCTACAACGCAAGCTGCCTGTATCACTATCTTATTTCTTATATGCTGCTTATTCGGGATCGAGATCACCTGCTTTTCTTTTTAGAAAAGCAAGCCTTACTTTTCTTGATCTGACGGTTGAGAAACACCGAAATACTTTGAGATGAGTGTGGCAAATCTCGAAGTACTTTAAAATCGGTGCGACAACCAATCGCAACCATCCGATTGGAAAAGCACGCCCTGCTTTTCTTCTCAGAAAAGCTGCAGATTTTTATCCTGCTTATTCTCAAGTTCAGCTACTCTGTAACATGTAGATCTGTAGTCTGTACTCAATATACTGCCAATTTGTCATATAAAAAAGTTGTTTATAATTGTACAAAATTGGGACCGTTCATTAAACGTTAATATATATTATTGAGGGCCTATCTTTTAAAAAAAATCTTATTTATATAACTAAAAATGGAGTTTTTTTTTCCATTTTTAGTTATTTAAATAAGTTTTTTTTTATTTTAAAAAATAGGCCATCATTGAGTCATTCTATCCTCTTAAGTACGAGCAATTACAACCAAAAAAATGATTATGAATTTATGATGAATAATTGGAAAAAAAAAAAAATATATATATATATATATGGCATATATATATTATTGTATTTGGTAGCCTGCATTTTTTATATCTGATCTGTTCTGCATCTAAATGTAGATCAAATTCAACAAAAAAAAATCCAAGGCCACATAAAAATAAGCTCCATGAACATATATCAGTCACTGATTTCGTATTGGAAAACTAAAGCTTGTACTTTCCGATTCCCCAATTTCATGGAAACCAATTTGCTGATGTTGTTAGAGGCTTCAAGTTGATTGCAAATTTGCAACTGGTACAATTCTGCTGATGACAGCGTTTCACATTATTGTTTCTAGGTTATTTGCTACACGGAAGAATTATTTTGTTTGATAAATTTAGATGAAGATAAAAGAATCGAGTTGTCCGTAGATGCATCATCAAATATATAAGATAAAAGAATCGATTTTATGTGTTCATTTTTTTTTTCTTTTGGTTTTTTGAAAGTGATATACTTAATTAATTTGGGAACAATTAATTTCGACTATAACATTCTCTTTTTTTTTTTACTTCATCAAGGTCATTGATCATATTATCTATCTCCCTACTTGCTCCAATATTACTTTTAAACACGCGCATGGCGCATATCCAAGTTGTAAGATTATCTTTATTCACTAATCATTATCAAACGGAGCATAAAAAAAAAAAAAAAAACCTTCTAAAAGAGCATTTTAATTTGAAATGAACCCAAAAAAAAATATTATATTAAAAAAAGAGCAAGGTTCCAATGCCACAAGTTCTGTGTGCCACAAAATGCCACAAACTCTTTTTTTTATATATATTTCAAAATTTTGCATTCAAATTTCAAATCAAAACCGTTGAACTTATTTATATTCATGAAAGATGTATGCATATAAAATTTCATAATTTTTCGAGTTCATTTGATACTAGATTAAGCAGCTTAAAAATGAATGCCTCTAGTAACTATGATTGATTAATTTTAATGCGTCTATTTTTAAGGCACTTGATCTAGTACCAAATGAACTCGAAAAATTATGAAATTTTATATGCATACATCTTTCATGAATATAAATAAGATCAACTTTTGATTTGAAATTTGAATGCAAAATTTTGAAATATATTTAAAAAAAGAGAGTTCGTGGCATTTGGTGGCACACAAAACTTATGGCATTGGAACCTTACTTTTAAAAAAAATTAGATTTTTAAAAAGAAAAAAAAAAAAGCCAATTCCGACAAAAGATTAGGTGCTCGTAAATACAAGTAACGTTTGCACGTCGTTTTCTTTAAACTAAATAACTAATCTAAAAAAACCAATCATTTTGCAGATTTTCACTGAATTTAATTGCTGGTTGGACGAATACAACGTACAGCCATAGAAGTTTATTTAATTACTATATTTTTTCCTCTTTTTCTTCAATAATAAATATGTATTTCCCTTTTTGAGGAATTTATTGATTTATCAGAAGGAATGCATGGGTGGTGCTACAGTCAGAACTCAGAAGATGTGGATGAATATATGCACAGTGTTCAAAAAAAAATATATGCACAGCAGAGGTGACACGTGAACTCAATTTCTTGTGTACACGTACACCTAAAACGTCAGTTTTTCTATAAACTTCTCTCCGTTTACAACAGAAGAATGGAGGCTCCTTTGCTCTAATAATGGGTTCATACATGTTTTTTGAGGAAGATGGGTTAATATATGTTGACAACCAATTATTTTGACAATCATGATATCCTCTTTTAAGTAAACGTGAATAAATTCTCTAATACATAATGTATGACAGTATGAGTAATCGATCATACTCCTGTTCTAGTAAATATATTAGAAATTTCAGATTTTGTACAATTTGAGTGTTATTTGATTTTCCATCTTGAATCATCAAATTAGTTTCTTAATATTTGGTACTGTTTAAACTAGTGTGAAATATTTACTATTTAACTAAAGAAAGTTTCTATCTTGTGCTTTATAAAGAGAGAATTGCAGAAGAGAAATCTCTCTTTCTTTTTCAAAATTAAATTCTTTTATTTAATTTCTTAATTTCTAATTATGAATAATGACCCCAGAGGTCTCTAAACTTTTACTTTGTGACAAGTTGGTCTCCGAACTTTTATTTTGGACAAATGCACTCCCAAACTATGAATTTGTGACAATTTGGCCCCCCAACCATTAATTAGCCATATAATAATTCATTTGTAATATGAAATGACCAAAGTACCATTGTATATATATTGATGCATTATTTTTATTATTACAACATATAATTACATAATAATTAAATTAATAATTTACATAGTTACGTAATGAACTAAAATTAATAAATTTTGTTTATTTGATTGTGATGATAGCAAATAATTTATAAAAAAAACTGATTGAATATTTGAAATTGTAAATATATATATACAAAAAAATTTATTACTTTTAACTTTGTATATAAATATAAAAATAGATCATATAAAATAAAAGGCGACAATGTATTATGTAATATAAATTTTTAGTACAACTTATATGATTAAATAGTTCTTATCTCTTTATAAATTATGAATTAATGAACCATGAGCATTTTAATTATCTTACAAATGTATGAGGGTATTATGGTCATTTCATATTTCAGTTGAATTATTATACGATTAATTAATGGTTGAGTGGACAAATTGTCACAAACTCATAGTTTGGGAGGCTATTTATCTAAAATAAAAGTTTGGGGCCAACTTGTCACAAGGTGAAAGTTCGGGGGCCTTTAAGATCATATTCCCTTCTAATTAAAAGGTTCTCAAAAAATGGAGATAATATAATTACTATATGGAAATGGAGATAAATCTTTTTCATTGCATGGGAAGGAGAAGAGCCAACTCTTTATTTTTTATATATTATTTTTGGAAAATACGCAACTTCCACTAATAAATGTGCAGTTAAAGCGAGCATAGATATGCGGATCCTCCCATTCTTTGGCAATATCAACAAGTTGCATACATAGTGGAGGGACATTTAACCCAAAAAAGACAAAATGAAGAAAAACGAGAAGACAAAATAATGATAATAATAATAATAATAATGATAATAATAATAATAATAATAATGATGATGATAATAATAATAATGATAAGAAAAAATATATATATTGGTGTCTCAACTCCTAATTGCTAATAATAATAAAAGGAAAAATATACATATTGGTGTCTTAACTCCTAATTGCTAATAATAATGTTACCCTGGATAATCTTACTGGCCGTGGTCTCCATATGTTGGTGTCCGTCCCATTAAGGTATGAACAAACCTAATGCAAGGAACTATGATTTTCAAATGAACTAACTTGCTTTATTTTCTTACAAATTAGTAAAGCATATTCAAGACTTCAAGTTACTACTAATTAATTCCCTCTTCCTTCAACTGCCTCAACTGTGCTATCAATCAATGCTGACAACCTCATTAATTTGCCCCAACCCATTCATTTGATTTACCCTCCCTCCCACATCATACAACTTTATATACACGACTCCAATTTATAATTAAGAAAATGAGGAAATGCACAATCAGGAAAAAATAATGAAAATGGTAGTATATATATATATCATCAGTTACAGTGATTACTTGAGGATATCAACCTCAGTGTCCTGTTTATTTGAAGAAGGAATGGTGATCACTCTCACCTGCACTGTAACCTAACCGTTTCATTACAAATTATATGGTCCAAATTTCATAGTGATTTATAACACTTTTAATTTGAAAGTAATGTGGCAATGTACCCTTCATTTGTGACATTATGTGCAGCGATTTATATTACAGTTCCTAAATTAAACCATGCTAAGACCTAATGAGCTTTTTTTTTTTTTTAAATAAGGACATTATATATTATAAATAAATCTAGTGCACAATATTATTGTATTTCCGTTTTGGATATATATGGAAAGTTTTTTCAATTTTTTTAATTTGCTTCCATGCCGATATAAATTATGAATGGAACATATCAACCTCCCACAATAAAGAATGTTAGATGTGGAATCCATCATCCAACATTTAATTCTCACTCAAAATTTTGAATTCTCTTATTAAATTGATTAATTAACTAACTAACTTTATAGACATACTTAACACTTTAATTAATCAAACAGTCCAAATTAACCTAACCAAATAATCTCTTTGTCTCTCATGCAACCTCCTCCTACAAATATTGGCACTCCTTTAATTCTTTCTCTTCAGAAATTTTGGCAATAGTTGCCAATAACATCTGTTCTTCATTCTCTCTCTTTTCAATCTTTTTATAAAATCTCTGCCTCACTCTCAACAAGATAAAGAAATGGCAGATGAACTAGGCAAGGTGTCTCAAAAAGCCACAAGTGAAAGAGAGAAGGACCAAGGACAGGAGATGGTTCAGAGCTCCAGCACCGTGCGCACAGCCGAGACACTTCTGCGTGTCGCGCCGTTGGGCCTGTGCGTGGCGGCGCTTGTGGTGATGGTTAAGAACTCTCAGAACAACGACTACGGAGACCTCTCGTACTCTGACGTAGGCGCGTTTAAGTATGTCATTAACTTATCACTTATTAGTAGTAATATAATATGTACTTTTTTATGCTTTATGTCAGTTTACAAAAACTCACCACACAAAAAAAAACTTCTTGAGAAAATTTAGTAAAACATAACTATACAAAAAGAAAAACTATTATAACTGATACAACATTTGTAATTTTGTATATTTACCTTGTTCATAATTTTTAGTTAGTGGTTAATGATGAATAGTGGTTATGGATGTGTGTTCAGTTCTGAAGTTTAGTTGATTTTGGTATTCTGTTTAGTAGTATATGATACTAGGGTAATCTTGTTGTTGGTTTTGTAAATAACTCTTAGAAGTACTTTTTTTATTTTTATCCTTTATGTCTATACTAGCTGTTTAGTATTTGAATTTAGGATATTAATCAGTAGGATGCAAGTTCTTTAATTCAGTTTCAATGAAACTGGTGGAGTACTCCACTTTTTTCTAAAAAAAAAAAAAACACTGATACAACATTTGTATACTGAGTGTTACTCATAATTTCATCCCTCAATTTTAATTAATTTTATTGTAGAACATGTTAGAATCAATATTGTCCTCATCAGTATTTCTATTTCTAAATTTTGGGATGTTCTTAAAATAAAAAAATTAAACAAGCAAGAGGTCCAAGGCAATAAATTCCAGAGATTGGGCATGAGTGCATCATATATATGCAAGTACTGTACTAGATCATAAATGGATGTGGTTGGTTGTTGTGTTCATGCAGCAACTTCATGGTTTTGTAGGGCCTTAATTTCTTGCTTTTTCCCTCTGATGGAATCAGAAAAGACAGTGTAGAATTATATAAGTACAACAAGTCAACAAAAAAAGTAACTCCAATTGATGTTTAAACTTTTAAAATCCAATTATGCATTCTCAAGTAATAAGAAATAGATAAAAGAACCAATCTTTTCAACCAATGAGTCAAAATATATAATTGTGTAATATAATTTACCTTTCAATTAATCAATTACATGCATCATATTTGTAATGATAATTCTATATATTAAACATATCATTCATGAAACACAGGTACTTGGTGTATGCAAATGGCATCTGTGCTGCTTACTCCCTCTTCTCAGCCTTCTACACGGCCGTTCCAAGGCCATCGACACTATCCCGCTCTTGGACAATGTTCTTCTTCGACCAGGTTCATCGATCGATCTCCCCTCTTTCTTTGTCTCACATATCATTTTCTGTTACAAATCAGAAAAAACTTAATTGCATCATTCCAAAAAGTAATTAAATTTGAAACTTGGAAGTCCTTAATTTACTTAATTATGTAGTCAACTAATTTTGTCATCCTTATCAGTATAATTTTGTGTTTATCTTATCTGACAACTTTTGGGAAATAACTTCAGGTGTTGACATACTTGACTTTGGCTGCTGGTACCGTGTCGTCGGAGATACTGTACCTGGCATACAACGGGGACGAAAACGTGACATGGAGCAGGCAGTGCTCCGTCTTCGACAAGTTCTGCAGTAAGGCGACTACATCTGTAGGAATCACCTTCGGCGCAGTTGCGTGCTATGTATTACTGTCACTCATCTCCTCATACCGTCTCTTCAGCTCTTATGAGGCGCCGGTTCCGTTTCTGGCCAACAAGGCAGCCGAGATCGCCATCTTCCCCCGCTCATGATCAGCTAACAATGAAGTCCGATCTTAGTCATGTCGACACTTGTGTACGTGTTCGAGGAGCCGAAGGAAATGTCGTGAGGAATTAATTCGAGCTAGCTCCATCTAACTGCTTAGGTGAACATGGTCCCAAAAAAAAAACGGATGCAACATGTAAAAGTGTTTAAATTAAAGAGGGTTTGTACTTGTGTAATAAATTGAATTCCGTTTGTGTATTTTGCGTACAATCTCTTGTTAAATATCTAAGAATTTACTTGTGCTCATCATATATATCTGCATGAGCCACTTTTTTTTTTTTCAAAGTTTTAGTGAATTTATAGAACAATAAAATTGCAATTTCTTTTGTTTTTTTTCAAACAAAAGATAAAAAAGGAAAGGGGGATTTCCCACAGGTTTAAGTAAACCAAAGTTTATGTACAAGCACAGAATATCTGGTACCACTGTACCCACTGTACCCACTGTACCAGTACCACTTGCATATTTCAATTGTAGCGCTCCAGCTTGCTAATCCACATTTAGTCATCACTCATCAATCACCATATCGTATAAGCAACCACAACTAACATCAAATTTTCAACACAACCGAAAAAGACCCTACAAACTATAATCAGCACAAGATAGATAGATAGATACCAGCAACAGTACATTTGCAATCAGTGCTGCTACAAGCGTACAACATTAGAACATCACGGTACAAATCAGAACAGTACCACTACTCTGTTGAGCAGCACCCTATGATGGTCTGAAGTAGGGCTGCCAACGGAAGACCGCTTTCCATTATTTCGTTTCGTCCTAAATGAAATGAAAACGAAACGTTTTTTTTGTTGCGTTAAACGAAACGAAACGATCGATTTTATTTCGTTATCCATTTTGACTGTAAAATACTACTATTAAACGATTATTTTCATTCTTTTGTTTCGTTTCGTCAACGAAACGAAACGATTTTTTTGTTTCGTTAAACGAAACGAAAACGAAACGATTTTTTGTTTCATTAAAAGAAACGAAACGATTAACGAAACAACTCAGTTTCGTTGCCTTTTCAACGTTTGTCAGCACTAGGACTCTGAACTCTTTAAGTCTTTGCACACACCACTGATATATAGGCATAATTGATAAACAGTGGCAGCTAGCCAGGTGTTGCAAATCAATCAATGGCAGCATTTAGTTGCAGTCCTTTGCATTGAATCCGAGACTAAATACTTAGCAGTCAAACATAGAACACAGTTCTTGTATGGGCCCATGCATAGAGCACGTCGGTAATTTGATCGATAAAGTGCTGTGTATATCCTTACTCCTGATAAGATTTGATTTTTTTATATGAAAGTTCTATTTTTTTTAAAGAATAAATCTCAGCTTACTCCTGATAAGATTTGATTTTTTTATATGAAAGTTCTATTTTTTTTAAAGAATAAATCTCAGCACTTGATTGTTTACTTAAATTGATCACCGCCGTTGACATACGTTAATATTGTCTCGACCCATTAAAAATTTAAGGCCCATTTTAGTTTCCCCAGAAGAGATGAGTTCTCGGCCCATTACCTACGTGCAATGCGTCAGTAACTACACATTTTCCTTTTAGTCCCGATATACTTTTTTTACTAATAATCTACTCTACTATTTTTGAGTAAGCTTCCATCTTTCTTCCTATTACATATTATCTTAAAAATTTATTACAAGAAGTAATAATTTCAGTCAAAAGCAAGGCGTGAGCCTTTTAATAATAGTAACAGATAAAATTAGAATAAAAGGTATATTCTTTTATTTGCTCCATGAATTCGTGGGTACCTTCTGCAAGATGTGCCGATAAAATATGTATGTTAATTCCCAAATCGCCATACATGAACCCATATATGATATATCCCAACATAAGATGGGCTTAATTCTATAAACCTAAAAAAAAAATATACTGTACGCGAAACTATAGTGGAATATGTACCTTATGGGTAGCCCAAAATTAATATATGTCAAACGGCCCAAGAATACATGTATTTATTCTATTCTATTTTGGGTCGTTTATATTTATTAAAAAATAACTATGCTTAAGGAATATATTTCTTGGGCCACACCCATATATATATGCACTGATATATGTTTTTGGGCTCTTGATGGCCTCATGCATGATGAAACCAATTGGGCGATGCTTGTAATATGATTTGATCACTAAACATATTTTCTTTGATGTGACCAGAATATATAACCTATATTATATATGTCATCTCACAAGGTGTCTTAATTAGATGTCTCTTAATACTACAATATATAGATATATATATATATATATATATATATATATATATATATATATATATATATATATATATATATGTTGTCGGATAATATTTAAGCAGAGGTACTCTTAAATGTCTCTTATTAGTTATTAGCCATATATCAAACACATATGCATCTTAATTTTCTTGCATAAAGTTCATAAAATATCAGCTTAATACTACTATATATAGAAATATCTACTAATGACTTAAAAGTAGCAATTGTTTAAACCTTATATGTTACGTGACAAATTATATTCGGTATTCAATATATGCATGCTACTACAATATTTATATAACATCAGATCTGACAAGTTAGAATTCAAGGAGTATATATATAATCCTCGTCAGTCACCTCATACTTAAAAATAAAATTTTTATCAGGTAAAACCTGCCCAATCTTTAATTTCTTTAGTTGGTATAATTATTTTCTTATCCATTAGCAATCATCTTAATTCAAAAGGTCTCACTAATTTAATACAATCATTTAACAAATTGCATATTATAATCTATATTACATGATTTTTTGTATATCTCTATATTAATGAAAGTAAAATATATTTTATTTGAAAAAGACTTTTTGTTGAAATGAAAAAAAAAAAAGTTGCTAAAAGAAACAGAGTCAAGCAATCAGCAGTAAAGTTTGACAAATCTTATGGCGTTACTGGTAATTTCTACATCAGGCAGTTAATTCTTACCTGTCACTGTAACAAGATAGTGATGGGTGTAGAAAATATTCAAAGCGGAAAATTAATATAATGGTGTATAAATTTTGCATTTCCAAAAAAAAAAAAAAAATGTGATACACACAATCCAGAATCTCTGAATTTTAATTAATACTTGTGGTTTGAAGAATCAGTTTGAACCAAATGCAATAGTTCAGGGTCTACTTAAATCAAATACAGTTGTTCGGGGACAAAGTTGAACCAAATTGAACAATTGAATACTAATTTGAACAAAATGCAATAGTTCAGAAATCAATTAATTTTAACCAAAAAGTAGTTTTAAATTTAGAACCAATTTGAACAAATGCAATAGTTCAGAAACCAAAATCAAATTTGCCCCTCATTCTTTTGTAAAAATGTAATGGTTTTATATTTTCAAATTTCATTTTCGGTTTACCGTTTGTTTTGTACGATTTCCTTCTGAAAGCAGTCAATTGATTTGAAGTAAAATTTTAAAAACAAAATGATGATTTGTACACAAGAAAAAAATTCGATCTATGTAAGATATTTCAAGAGAATGAAATTTTTATGTGTAAAAGTAGATTTCTCTCACTTTCTCGGTTTTTACATTCAAAGGGACAAGATCAAAATACTAGAAAATGATGCATTGTATATATATATTTTTTCCTTAATTAATTAGTGTGCTCAGCTAATATATATATGTTGCCATCAACGCATAAGCTCAATTACAAGTCCTTTTTAATTATAAAACCATCTTTTTGTCAACTTTGAATTATTATAATCTGTGTGCATATATATATAATCTTTCTCTCTGTTTTTTTTTTTTTTTTTAAATTATGAATTGAAGTATCTTTGCAATTTTAGCATGAGAACAAATATTACTTACCTATTACGTAGGCCTTCAAAATTGACTACAGTTCTTCTGGTACCAACCAAATATGGTCCCGAAATACATGATGCACTAGATAAGTTGTCATCTAATAATTAATTGTTTTCAATCGATGACTAGCGTCTACGTCAAACGGGTTATATATCGAAGGATTAGTTGCCACATTTTTAACCATCCATTATTGGTATAGATATCAATGAACGGCGACTAATTAATGCCATATATAGATTAGATTCTTACTACCGTAAATTCACTTCACCTACCTTTACCTTTTGATTTTATTTTTGATATATACTAACTATATCTCTCAAGAAAAATCTCTCATAAGTTAAAAAAATACTAGCGTCATATATATGAACACCCGATAATACATTGTGCGAATAGTTAATGGACGATCGTTCACTAGAACGGGAATCTAGAGCGCGCTACACAGAATCATTCACCAGAACTCCCTACTTAGAATCTTGGATGGGTAGATATAAACATCTGATGTATCGACTATGAACACCCCATCATAATTAAAAAGACTGAACATCGATCCCGACGAATAGGTATAAACACACCTTCGTGCAGATAATTATTTACCATAACACTATGATTCAAAAGTTTTGACTATGAAGTGGTGAGACTTGACTTTTAAAGTCAAAATAAATGCGTTATTGTTGAGAATATTAATCTTGATCTTGAATCTTGGTGGGGACAAAAGAAGGGGGCAAAGAAGATTTTCTCATTAATTTGTAGGGTGGGGATCCGATATATAACAACTAAATTTGGTGATAGATGCAACAATGGATCCTCAAATAAATATAAATAAAATCTCTAAATATAAAAAATTGTGTACAAACATGTTGTGAAGCTCATAGATCCAATTCGGTTTGAATTTCGACCAATTTTGATTGTCGTTTGATGTACTTCATCGGGGTTTATCAAAATATCTTAATATTTCAATAGTTCAATGTATTATGAGTTTTGATACAATATGAAATGTCTTTCCAAATGGTCCAAATTTGAAGCACAACCAATCTATAAGCTTCACAACATGTTTGTACAAAATTTTCTATTTTAGAGATTTTATCTATATTTATTTGATTATTCGTTATCGCAGTTGTTACCGGATCTACACCCTAATTTATATTATAGAATGTTTATACGAACTTTACAAATTGATTACTTATCTCGACAATATTAATAATTTACACTTTTAATAAATATGCTAAAACGGGTCTTAATGTTGAACTTATAGATATTATAATTCATAACGTAATTGATAACAATACTTAAACGGAATGAATGTTAATTGAAAAAGTAACCAATTGTTTTTCTCCACTTTTAAGAATACAAGTAAGTTATCTGTACGTTTCAAAGGAGTTATATTATATAAGAACAAATAAATTTTCTAATAATGATGATATAGATGATTAGTAAGTTGTCCGTGCGTTGCAATGTATAAGAACAATTAAAATTTTCTAATAATGATGATATCGGTGATGAAAGAGGGAGATTATGAATTATGTATCTCTAGGTTTTATTTATATTCGTATTTTGAAATAGCCGCCAAAAGTGTTTCAATTTCTGACAGATTTTATTAATTAATATTTATCAAAAATAAAATCTTATGTATTCCATTTCTAACTAAAGTATATCCTATTATAGTACATGATATTATTCCATTGCATCTCATTATTTTGAATGACAAATAAAAAATAGTTGATGATGATACAATATTTTTTAAGTAAAGTTTGTTACCAAAATTGCATTTCTTGTATGACAAATTGATACTATATTAAAGACTTGCCATAATGCATATTTTGAATGAATATTGCATTAAAAAGTTTGTTACAAAAGTGTACCACATTAATTAAAAATTGAATATGAATTGAAAGTCACCGTCGATACATATATTGAATGTGAGAGAGAGAGAAAGAGTTGGAAAAACTTTGTGTTTGTTGCTATGTAATGGTAATGAAAAGCATAATTAAAGACTTTCACATGAACTGCTTCCGCAAAAATTCTTGACATAAGGTTCATATTTATTTGAAAAATTTAATAATAAATCTGGACATTGCAGGATCATGACATCAAATAAACATGCATTATAAAGAAGCAGAGATTTAAATATTAATTTCCAATTTTTTACAAACTTACAATATTATCTTTTTTGGAAGATATTTGAAAAGTTGAATTATATTATCAACATGGGTGTTGTCAACTGATGGTTTGCCCTTAAAATTAAATACATGGGCCCAACATAGATTACTATATCTGTAAGAAGATATTATATAGCTGGTGACACATGGGCGTTGCCTGTGGGCCGTACCATGTTCTGTACCAACCAACCCTGCACCAAAACATGAGGGCCGGGAGAGAGGAACCCTCAGAGAATTACCAGCCACAACAATGATATTTTCCGACATCAAAAAACAGTATGAATTGTAAACAGTGACCACCATTTTATCTATCTACCGGTCCACGTACGCGCGTACCGTATTTTGGATGAACGACAAATACTATTCTTCAGTAAACATGGATATCTTTCTGATCAACGTACGTATATCATTTTTTAGTGAACAAATACACTACGGTTTTTACTTTTCAGTGAACATTTATGTAACTGTGATAAGCACATGAGTGCACATGGATGTGTCAGATTGTGAGAGAGAAATTAGATGGGTGACCTATTTTATAGGCGGACTCTATATGTTTTCTATATAAAAATGTCAGACCACAAATATCTGCTGGCAACCTTCCAACCATTCATTCAAAAGGGTAGAAATAGAATAATAACAATAACACTTAATAATTACTAATGAAAATTATGAAGATCGAGAAAGAGAGTGCACTGTTCACTAGCTAGCTAGCCATAAGTAGGTCTAAAGTAAAGAGATGGAGAGCAAGCATATAACAGCAACTGTGTTTTGTGTGTGGGCGATGGAGATGGAGATGGAGATGGAGACGGGTCGTGTCACAGGCAACATGTGGCACGTGAAATGAGAGAGGGGCAGTGTGACATGGCAGATTGATATCCAGCGTGGCTGCAGCCTCGTGATCTCGTCACGTGATTGGACCGCACGTGCACTCATGTTTTTTTTTGAAATCTAGCTAGCCTTTGTTTGATTGATTGATTGATTGATTGATTGACTAGTTATTTTAGAGCCAGTAATAGTATGGAAAGATTTGACGTCGCTTTCTTCTGATGTTGACTCACGGAAGCAAGAGAAGATATATGTATGGAGCGTTAGCAATTACCAATCACTAATCAAACTAGAGCCGTCAATTGGTGAGAAAAATAATATTACATAAATTAAAATATATTAAAAATAAATATATATTTTTCACAAATATATTTTGTTAGATAAATATTGGACTTAATGTATTTTCTATGTAATGTATTCTTAGCTACATCTCAATCCATATAAAAGAATACAAAGAGTTGTAAATATTTTGAATCTTAAATTGTTCTTTGGATACATCATGATATTATTTCTTTAATAAAAATTAAATTGAATCATTTGATTAAGATAAATGAAAAGAAAGAAACAAAATCAATGGTTGAGATAATGATGACGTGACATAGCTAAAAAGCTTGAAAACTTACCCTAACTATTTCTACAGCATGAATTAAATGGTCTTGTTGTAATTAGCATACATCATGAGTGATCTTAAAGGATGACTTGACATTTTGACAATGAGGGGACTTTATCTATCTGCAGCCTCGTGACTTTGAATTAAATGTTCTTTATCAAGATTCTAATTCAAGATTAAGATTTTAATCAATTGCTTAGTTATTTTGACTCTAAAAGTTGGGTCTCACCATTTAATGGTCAAATCAGTTACATTATATATGGTGTTATCGTAAATAAATGTCTATGCGAATCTAATGTTCATACATATTAGGTGTTCACACTCCCTACGATAAGATGTTCATAGTTGTGCATTATGTGCTCATATTTAGTAGTTCAAGATTATGAGTACGTAGAAATCCAAGATTTTGTATTATAGTGAATGATTCGGTATAGAACGTGCCCTAGATTCTCATTTCGGTGAATGATTATCCACTCTAACTTAGGTGTTCATGCCTTGTTTTATCAGGTACTCATATATGTTATATTAGGGTGTTCATATCTTATAAACATGAAGGGTATGCTGACAATAGTTATTTAACGGGAATTTTTTTGGAAGGACAATTAGCATGCCCTTTGCTAATAGAGGCTATTTTGATTTAGTGAAGTTTCATCTTAATCAATAAAAAATTATAGATATCATAGATTGATAATATTTTTCACGTAGTAAATAGAATGTATTTGGTATCATTTCATCACTTATAATAACTTTATGGGTCATAAATATTAACCCCTTCAAAATCTCTCAAAAGATTTTTTGATATTCTACCACATACATAACCCGTGTCTCTCGTGTCCCGGTTAGGGCTGTCAATGGTACCCTTTTACTCCTTTTAACAGGTATGGGTAGCGTATAGGTAAGACCAATTATAAGTGGGTATGGTAGTAAAAATGCTCCCATCAGATCCGTACCATACTCATTGACACCCCTATCTCCGAAATCCCCTCCCAAAGTAATTATACTAAATATTACTTGTAAGTATATATCATATGCATGTAAAAGTATTTATACAAATTTTTAGTAGTAGTTACATTAGAATAAAATATTTTCAGTTACATAAGTTTATAAAGTGATTATAATAGATATATTAATTAACTACATATATTAAGATGTGTTTCATAAAACATAAATACTGGGAGTGAGAGAATATTTTTGAAGATATATAGCAATTGTAATTTAATGTTGTAAACTTTATGTAAATGTATAGCAGTTAGGTCTATTTAATTTTATTGAGGTGCTTTTCACCACCTGATAAATATTATATGATAACCAAATAAACGGTGGACAATTAAGGGACCAATAATTTGGAAAATACATAGACCTTTTGTTTTAGCTAGATACCTTTTTAAATAATCTGCTCTCACAAACAAATCAATTTGGAGTACTGCCCATGCCAACAACTTTGAATATACCAAAATGCATGATGCTAGGAATGAAGTCATCTCTCTACTCTTTTAAGATCCTATTAATCGAGTAAATATATGGTCTGTTAAGTTTACGGGGGTCTTACGTAAACTTAACACTAAAAACAAATCAAAACCATATCCAAATTTTGATTTATATGGCTCAATAAATTCTTTGTATCAAAATAGTGTGGCATACAAAAATTTTCTATTTTAGAGATTTTTAAGTAATTATTTCGGATTTTTTTTAAAATACATACGAAACATTGATTATTTTATTAATATTGTACAGTTGCTATTAAAAAATCCGAAATAAATACTTACAAATCTCTAAAAATGAAAAAAATTTGCGTGCTACAAGATTTTCATATAAAGAATTTATTAAGCTATATAAATCAAAATGTGGACATGATTTAATATATTTTTTGTGTTAAGTTCACGGGAGGCCCCCGTGAGACTTAGAAACACCGTAGATTTACTCAATCATAAAATCCTACTGAGCTGTGGTGCCCACTGATTGATGGTTAGAAAGTTCCAAAAAAATATGGGGCTCCATTCTCAGCATAAATGCAGCTCTCAATATATAAAAATATTGCAACTAGCTAGCTAGACTGCCAGGGAATGATGACCCATAAATAAGAAATCGGACATGTGTATAGAAGATATTGAAAGTTTAAAGCGTTCTCTTCTGGTGGAATGTTCTGGAAATTTCTATAAAAAAGAATGATATCTTTAAAACATGCAAGGCTCCAAAATTCATTTTAATATATATATTTTGTAATACAATAGATAATTTTTATAATGTGTTAAATTAATTAATTTCAATGATAATGCTTTCGAAAACTAATTCTTCTTTTTTTAAAAAAAAAAAATGGTGCCCCTATATATGTATCCAACGTGCCAGATTGTTTTTCATTATGAATTTGTATGATGTGAATTTGTACCATATGAAATTTGAACCACCTATATATATTGTGCTGCATGTGTGATATGTCACATGTGTTGTCCCATTGATTGCTTCAAGAATCGTCCCGGATGAATTTCAAAAAATGCCCTCTGTATGATCTAACCAAATCTCAGGACCAGTCGATGCATAATTGCATATGCTATATATATCTCTATGAAAAAAGAACAGGGAATTTCAATCTCATCTACTTTACTTGTTTTCTAGACAATTTCCATACAAAGAATCCATCTTTGATCTGGTGATTTACTCTCTATGTGGGAGGCGCAGTTCGAAACCCGAATAGGAGGAATTTTTTTTTCTTAAAAAAAGACATATTCCATACAAATATTTTGATTGTTGGTGTAATTATATCAAGTAAAACTCACTGTACATGCAATGTGAAACTTTGAAGTTCGCTAAATTACACTTTGTTGGTAAAGAAAATGCTTTTTGAGTCGTATGATGATGGAAAGATAGAAAAGTATGCTAATCAGAATTTAGG
This sequence comes from Cyperus esculentus, assembly GCA_030179965.1. Lineage (NCBI taxonomy): Eukaryota > Viridiplantae > Streptophyta > Magnoliopsida > Poales > Cyperaceae > Cyperus > Cyperus esculentus. The sequence continues at coordinate 5,121,476 of JASGLE010000006.1, read as the reverse complement.
ACTACATTCTTATTTTAAATGTGAATTCTTTAGTGATCGTGCAACTTAAAATGTTTCAACATATTTTTTCTAAAATAAAATTTTGTTTACTATAGCATAACTGATGGAATTTTGTTACTCTCTCCTTTCAAAACTGAACTTTAAAATTGATCCAAATAATAATACTAATCAAGATAACAAGATCCAGCCGGGAGAGGCGGTGTACCTTTCTTCCACCATCGATTCCTCTGCTATTCTATTTTTTCATTGATTACTTTCAAGTTTATTTGTTCATTCACCAACTCTTCGTTTGTTTCTTTGTCCATTTTCATCGCCCTTTTTTTTTATATAAGAGGATTATGTTATGAATCACTCTAAAATTCTAACTTCAATAAGTTTAAATGGTGCTTCAAGAATAAAAGATCTGTAAAGTATACTTAACAAGTTTTTCAATCATTAACGATGTATTCATCACAACAAATTATGATAACTTCGATATTGTGCGCTTCTTCAAATGTTTGTCTCTTTATGTGTAGTTCATCAGGACAGAATTAGTTAGATAATTAATGTACAAAGTTTGGTGATATTTTATGTCATTCAGATTTAGATTAAAAAACAATTTTACTTTATATTCTTGTCGATTAATGTAACTTTCTAAATGAATGAAATTAATTATCTAAAGTCTTTGATGTTTTTAAAAAAAAAAAAAAAACAGAGAGAGAGATAATGACCCGCTATTCGGAAAGAATATATATATAACATCGATCAGATTTGGACGTTTGGTGATACCTAACATACCATATGGACGCAACAATATCGTTACTAGTAATTTAGATATTCCTCATTGTCCTTTCTGATATACACATATATATTAGGGAAACTTGATGTGTCCACATCCATCATGTGCATCCCACTCACAAGAGTGTAACACACGAGACCCACCATGTGACACCTTGTGAGTGTGATGGATGTCCATCATATAAACACAAGGTATAACCCTATATATTAGGTTATATGGCTGGCACGAAAATTACAAAAGGGAATTGATATATATAGTACTTGGCCGGCAGCGGGGCCAACAGAAAAAGGAACCCCATGATGCTTGATTACAAGTACTTAGAGAAGGAACTTGGAACATATCATGGAAAGTTCCTGTGGAATGTTCTGGAAACTTCTAAAATTATGTATATGGATGCAAAGTTTATTAGTTTATTAATTTGCTACGTATTCTTCTGTTTTATTACTTGTTGATTTTTCATTAAACATGAAATTCTTGAAAATCAACCCCCCTAAATTACTGGATTATCATGCATGTCGTTTGATCAAAATCAGAAGGTTGTAATTTAGTGGGAGCTATATATAATTTATCAAAAAAGAAAAATTATAGAAAAGAAAGGTGCCTTTCAGATGCACGTGGTCTGGATTTTATTTTTTTGAGGGAAACGTGGTCTGGATCACAAGGGTCTGTCAGTTCTGAGCCTACTGCCCCCACCTTGTGGATTGTGGTCACTTCGATCTCTTGACACTTGAGAGCTGTTATGTGCTTATGTGCATCCAATTAAATTTACAAAGATACGCTTTAAAATAAAAAAATAAATAATTTACAAAGCTAAACTTTAATTTGGAGCTCCACCCAATTTTGTAAAATTAAGGAATTATAGAAAATATTTATATTAGCAATTTTGATAATAAGATTTTCCATCTATAAGTTGGAGAATATATCCGTGAACTTTCTTTTTTTCATCTCTAGCTAATTTGGACTTTCTTAAAGTTAAATACATTGTCAATATAATCATTGTCCATGTATCCCTTCTCTTTAACATTTATATCATCAAACTCGCTTATATTTTAAATGAAAACAAATTATTAGTAACTAAAGAAGTTTGTTAATTTTGCATGCAAATTAAACCGAGCCACCTTCTGATTTAAAAATCATGCACTTATGTTTAAGTGTTTAATTAACAGAAATATAAGTCCATTTGGTAATTAATTAAAAAAATATGAATAATTAATGGAGTGTACATTAATTGTGGATGAACAGAGCATCTCCAAGAGATGTCCTAAAACACTCCTAAAACCAAAAATTGGGAATTAAGGAGAGAAAACCGTCTCCAAGAGCTGCCCAAACAACTATCCCTATTTTTAGCACTCCCAAAACCAAAGCCAAATCTCCCTATTTTGGCCCAGTTTTTAGCACTCCCAATATGACTTCCCAAAACCAGAGTTAAATCCAGACCGTTCAAAAGTATTGGGATCCATATTTTGGCCCAGTTTAAATGTATTGGGATCCATATTTTGGGATTCTGTTGAAGATTAAGGTGAAATTTGCTCCCAATAAATTTAGGATAACACCCAATATAGGTATATTAGGATCCAATTTTAGGGAGTCTATTGGAGATGCGCCCTGTATTTTGGAAATTATAAGTTTGTGAAGGGTATTATAAACGATCAACATTTTGCAACAAGCCAAGAACCTCTTAATATGGTGGGCCTTAAAATTGATATTTATACAAAGTTCATGTCATCCATATTAATTCGTCTCAAGAATAAACAATATCAATATATATATATATATATATATAGAGTAAAACTATGGTGCTCATAGGAGCACGGATGCCTTCCGTGTTCCTAACTCAAAAACTATACTAAACCATCTCGAAATTTTGATTTATGGGTCTCATTAAATTCTTTATATCAAAATATCATAGGATACAAAATTTTTCCACTTTTTGAAAAATTTAAGTATTTGTTTTGTATTTTTTAAAGATGACATAGTTTTATACATTATTTTATTATTATTTTGAGGTCATTCTAAAAAATTCCAAAACATATACTTAAGAAACTCAAAAAATGGAAAATTTTTGTATCCTAAGAGATTTGTACATAAATAATTTAATGAGAATGATAAATCAAAATTTTATGATGATTTAGTATGATTTTTGAGTTAGGAGCACGGGAGACCTCCGTACTTCTAAGAGCACACTAGATTTACTCATATAGATATATATTATTATGTGGAAATTGGACGGGTCAATATATCTTTTTTTTTATTTAAAATGCTCCATCTCTGTAACTGTAGCAACTAAATTGAGTTTAGTTGTATTGTATCAGAAAAATCTTAATTAACTTAATTTCCCAATGATCCAATTAATAATCCAATCCAACCCATCAATATAATTCATTTATCTTTTTTGTTTATGATTATACAAGATAATCATATTGGACCACAAATTCTCGTGAAATATATACAAAGGCCTTTTGTGCTCCTACCTAATCTTTTACTTAACTACCACAAAATCAAGATTTACGGTGCTAAATAGATGTTTGATATCAAAAATCATATAAAATACAAAACTTTTTCATTTTTAGATTTTTAATTATTTATTTTGGATTTCACATAAATAGCTTCAAAATTATAATAAAATAATATATGGAACTAGGGGTGAAAACTGATCGGATAGGGACGGATAGTGGACAAAATTGTATCTGTATCCGCTTTAGTTTTTCGGATACACATACAAATACGAATAGTTCCAGATACGAATACGGATCGAATATCAAACAAATTCGAATGCGGATTGGATATTTAATGAATACGAATGCGAATACGAATATACTTCGGATATTAGACTTATTATTAAAAAAAATATTGTATATACTTTTTTTATGATATATCACTAACTAAAATGGTTAAATTACTATAAAAATTAAACACTGATCATAAATATGTTATTAGTTCATTGTTGATCATTATTATCAAACATAATCACATATTAGTTAAGATAAAAATCCATAATTATCATTATATTACTAATTAAAAGTATCAAAAATTAGAAAAATGATGAAGCGTAAAGTCTAATTAGATATAAACTTCATTAAATTTGAAATCTACGTAAAAAATCTAATTGAAAGGCATATAATAATCCTTTAAAACGGACATCTGAATTACCATAATATGGATTTGGATAATTATCCGTATTCGTATCCGTATCCGTTTCCATATCGAAAACCGTATCCGTATCCGCATAAATTTTATCCATATCCATATCCATATCCACAAATAACCGTATCAAATATCTGTGATGGCTCAAAAGAGTATAGGCTTTTAATTACCCTATGCAAACACTCGATCGCAAGCGTACGATCTCGTGTAATACAGTCGGGGTCGAACCACAAGGACAGTATCAAAATCTAGACTTACTCTAATTGCATTTTCAAGTCCTAAGTAAATATTTTTGGTCTTTTGGTCTAAAAAGGGGGGTTTAACAAAGTCTGGTTGCAAGAACAATTAAACAGGTAAACAGTAAACAACAATAAGTAAAAGCTCGAAAACAGATAATAAAAGGGCATTCCCAGGGTTTTCAGAATCAATTAGGTCTCTGGATTAACTGCTTGCGGCCCGTAGGAAGTTCTCTTGCGGGTCGCAGGAGGTTGGTTAGAGATTCCAAAACTGTCTGCTGCCCACAGGATGTCTCCTGTGAATTGCAAACAATTTCGTAACCTCTGTCTTACACTTTCTGCAGGTACTTGCAGGCCGCAGGGTTGTGTCTTGCGGTCCGCAGGCCGCAGGGTTGTGTCTTGCAATTTCAGTTCTGGTTAGTGTTTCGACTCACGTTATTAATTCCTATTCAAATCAGAAATGATACAAGTTCCTCAACTATCGTATTTTTTGTTCTTCTAACAGTTCTAGTTCAACAGAAATTCATAGATCTATCTCTAAACCTACGTTCAAGTTACTTTTATTCTAGGGTTCGGTTCGACTTCCGTCGAAAATGCAGTTTCTCCTCTCGGATACTTATGGACAGAGATCTATCAACCCAAATTGTGCAAACAACAGTTCTTGTAAAGATGATATTCTATTAACCAACTAGATTTGCACGTAATCTATAGGTTTTAACATACAAACAAGCAAAAGTCATAAACACGTTATCATGAAAGCGCAAGTAAACATGAAAACAACGTAAGTCTAAACATCATACAGTCAATCCATTAACACAAATGTCATCATCAACCTTAAGAACAAAAGATCTACGCGCTCATGGCGAGAGAGAACAAAGAAAACAAGAAAATAAAAGAGTTCGTGATACTAAAGAACCGAAGAAGAGCAAGTATGGCTTCAATCTTCAACTTCTCCAAGGAATCCTCTCGAAATCTCCTCAAAAGATGATGAAGATCAAGACCAAGCATGTCTCCTTCGTGTCTCCTGGCGGCTAGGGTGAAGAGAACAGAGGTAAGATACCAAAAACGTCCAAAAGGACGGTTTAAATAGACCAAAAGGCGGCAGAAATAGAAAACTGCGCAACACGTGCTTGCGGCCCGCAGGAAGTTTGTCTGCTGCCAGCAGAGAGTGCGTTCCAGCGCCAAATCACGTCCAAATGGCTCCAAAAGCCCAATTTACCTAAAATTTGGACAAAAGCAAGGAAGTAACAAGAATCTAGACATCTTACTACCTAAATGCATATGAACTTAGGAATTTTAGGCCAAAATAAAGGTGCAAGTCTGGTAAAATGCAGATATGAATGCGGTGCATCAAACCTCCCCAAGCTTAAAGTCTTGCTTGTTCTCAAGCAAAACCTAGAACCTAAGAGACAAACCGTACCTAGACCTAAATTCCCAAGTAGACCTAAATGCAAAGAGAAACTTTGTGAGAATGTTAAACCAAGAATTTATGGGCAAGTTTGAATTTCGTATTGTCAAAAAGTAAGTATGATAATTTCACAAAACATGAGCTAAGGCACAGAAAATCAAGACGAGCGACTCTTGTTCCATGAAACGCACCCTGAAGTGCATACGTCCTGCCTGATTGGGACTCCACCTCCCTTAAAATTTAGACATTCAAGGACCGGTTAGTCGGATGAAAGAAAAGTAAAGGGTGCACACGTCCTACCTGACCGCGTCCTTGAAACACTCATTGTTTCGGTTTTTAAGACATTTCATTCCTTTTTGAAATTCAGACATTCAAGGCCCAAGTCAGTCGGATGACAAAAATAAAAGGGGTACACTTGTCCTACCTAACTGTGACCTTGAAACGTCATTTTTTTAATTTTTAAGACACTCTAGGCCATGACTTTCCACATTTCCAAACCATATTCACTTGGGTACCACAAACTGAGAAGTTACTCTTCGCTCTCAATCAGATTTTCGGTTTGCTACTTTTTCCAATTAGTACCTCCTTTATTCGTGGAACTAGACTCTACAGAACAAGATTTTCTTCCCTAACACAGATCTCATGAAGTTATCATACACAATTTTTCACAATACAAACGTCAAAAGTTCCCATATGCCCTTGAATTCAACATTTTCCAAAAATTTTTCAAAAATGCAAACATGAAAATGAAAAAGAAGAAACAAAAAATGAAAAAGAAAAACCTAAAACTCAGATTTATCTATCCTCCCTCCTCAAGCTAATCCATGCACTGTCCACAGTGCATAAAACATAGATGTGAGAATAAATGAGAGAGAGACATAATACAACCTGAGGGAATCACTGTGCAGAATCATCGGAGTCTCCCCAAGCTGAGCTGATCGCATGGACCAGATAAGCTCATGCATCCAACTATGTGATGTACGGATTGCGGGCCGCAAGAGGTTCCTTGCGGGTCGCCAGAGGCTATCAGAACCTCATTTCTTCTCGATTTTGAGCTCCTGATACTGCACGGACACAACTAAAAACACCTAATGCAACATTAGAATGAACTAGCATGCAAAATTAAACAATGCAAAAGAAATAAACGAAAAGACAAAAGAAAAGAAAAGAAACCGAAATCCTTAGGTTGCCTTCCAAGAAGCTCTTGTTTTAGGTCCCAAGCTTGACCTTAATGCCTCTAAATTTCTGCTGGAGTGGGCTCGGACAGACGCCAGGCTATGCGCGGCGGTGACCTGTCCGTTATGACCATGGGTTCGCCTGCTTGCGGGCCGCAATAGGAGCTTCCGGGCCCGCAAGTGTCATAATGCAAGATGTCAACAGCTGCTTGCGAGGCAACAAACACTGGATGCGCGCTAGTAAGCAGTGGGCCGTCTGGTGGATCAGTACCCAAGAGATAGCTTGCGGGGCCGCAAGACCTGCCTCGCGGGCCGCAAGCAGTAGCTCCAAAAGCTACATCGTCGTCGTCCGCTGCACTATCTATCTGAACCGAACTGAACTCATCCTGCAAAGAAGATAGATGATTAGAGTGATACCTGAGTGAGTTCTGACGCTGCTCCAGCAGATCTTCTTGCACCTCGCGAACCAGCTCACCTGTTAGGTCCACTCGGTTGCAGTCCTCAGAGAAATCGGGGTACTTCATTGCGTGCGCAACTTGAAACTGTACCTTTTCGCCCCCGACATTCATGGTGAGAGTGCCCTCATAGGTGTCGATCATGGTCCGGGCTATCCTGAGGAAGGGTCGTCCAAGGATGATTGGTACATTTCTGTCTTCCTTCATATCTATCACCAAGAAATTTGCTGGCACGAAGAATTTGCCTACCTGCACGGGTACGTCCTCAACTATCCCTAATGGCTTGCGTGTAGAGGTATCGACAAGCTGCAAAGTCATGCGGGTGGGCTTGAGCTCTCCCACGCCAATCCTCTGAAAGACCGTGTGAGGCATGAGACTCACACTCGCACCCAAGTTGCACAACGCCTTCTTGATAGCGGCTTTACCAATGGTGCAGGGAATAATGAACTTGCCCGGGCCCCCAAGCTTAGGAGGAAACTCACGACTCACCACTGTGCTGCATTCGAGGTTGAGTTGCACGCTCCTACAATCTTTTAAGCTCCGCTTGTTGGACATGATGTCCTTCAAGAATTTGGCATAGGATGGCATCTGTGCAAGCGCATCAGTTAATGGAATGGAGATGGTGAGCTGCTTGAGAACCTCCATGAACTTCAAAAACTGCTCATCCAAATGATATTTGGCGAACCTCTGTGGGAACGGAGCATGTGGTTTGTAGGGCTGAGGGTTGGTTGTCGATTTGCCCTTGTCCTTCGTTGGCTCGGTGCGTGCAACAGGCTTGGAGTTCTGATCTGTCTGCCCTTCAGTCACCATCTCCTGCGGGCCGCAGGTAGGCGGTTGGGGGTCTGTCTGCGCATTCTGAGCGCCCTGCGGAATTGCTTGCGGGCTGCGAGAGGTGTCCTGCGGGCCGCAAGAAGGTGCACCAGCGGTGGTTTTCGTTGCTTTCTCGGCTGATTTGGCGTTCACTGGATTTGCATCTGTCGGGTCTGTCTCCTCTGGCAGAGAAGGGCCAGAGTACTGTGTACCACTCCCCAAAATGTGGATGGACTTCACCTCGCCATTGGGATTTATCGGCTGGCTCGGCAGCGTGCCTGCGGTTCCCGAGCTCGATGCCGCTCCCACATCTCCTCCTGCAAGCCTTGCCAACTTCTCATTAATCGCCTGCATCTGCTCGAATAACATCTGGTTCATCTTGCCTTGCTCGTGCATGAAATTGTCGACCGCAGTAGGTACGGCGGACTCGAGCTTTTGATGAGGAAGCACGTATGGTTGGCGGTAGGTATTGTTCGGCTGGGCACCTTGGTTTTGGAAGTGGGAGTTGCTGTAAAAGTTACGGCTGCCACTTCTCATTATCATATGCATGTAAAAGTATTTATACAAATTTTAGTAGTAGTTACATCAGAATAAAAAATTTTCGGTTACATAAGTTTATAAAATGATTATAATAGATACAGTAATTAACTACATATATTAAGATGTGTTTCATAAAACATAAGTACTGGGAGTGAGAGAATATTCTTGAAGATATATAGCAATTGTAATTTAATGTTGTAAACTTTATGTAAATGTATAGCAGTTAGGTCTATTTAATTTTATTGAGGTGCTTTTCACTACCTGATAAATATTATATGATAACCAAATAAACGGTGGACAATTAAGGGACCAATAAGTTGGAAAATACATAGACCTTTTGTTTTAGATACCTTTCTAAATAATCTGCTCTCACAAACGAATCAGTTTGGAGTACTGCCCATGCCAACAACTCTGAATATACCAAAATGCATGATGCTAGGAATGAAGTCATCTCTCTACTCTTTTAAGATCTTATTAATCCAGTAAATATATGGTCTCTTAAGTTTATAGGAGCCTCACGTGAGCTTAACACTAAAAACATATCAAATCATATCCAATTTTTTATTTATTTACTCAATAAATTCTTTGTATGAAAATAGTATGGCATACAAAAATTTTCTACTTTTAGAGATTCATAAGTAATTATTTCGGATTTTTTTAAAAATACATAGAAACATTGATTATTTTATTAATATTGTATAGTTGCTATTAAAAAATCCGAAATAAATACTTACAAATCTCTAAAAATGAAAAAAATTTGCGTGCTACAAGATTTTCATATAAAGAATTTATTAAACTATATAAATCAAAATGTGGACATGATTTAATATATTTTTTGTGTTAAGTTCACGGGAGGCCCCCGTGAGACTTAGAAACACCGTAGATTTACTCAATCATAAAATCCTACTGAGCTGTGGTGCCCACTGATTGATGGTTAGAAAGTTCCAAAAAAATATGGGGCTCCATTCTCAGCATAAATGCAGCTCTCAATATATAAAAATATTGCAACTAGCTAGCTAGACTGCCAGGGAATGATGACCCATAAATAAGAAATCGGACATGTGTATAGAAGATATTGAAAGTTTAAAGCGTTCTCTTCTGGTGGAATGTTCTGGAAATTTCTATAAAAAAGAATGATATCTTTAAAACATGCAAGGCTCCAAAATTCATTTTAATATATATATTTTGTAATACAATAGATAATTTTTATAATGTGTTAAATTAATTAATTTCAATGATAATGCTTTCGAAAACAAATTCTTCTTTTTTTTAAAAAAAAAAAAATGGTGCCCCTATATATGTATCCAACGTGCCAGATTGTTTTTCATTATGAATTTGTATGATGTGAATTTGTACCATATGAAATTTGAACCACCTATATATATTGTGCTGCATGTGTGATATGTCACATGTGTTGTCCCATTGATTGCTTCAAGAATCGTCCCGGATGAATTTCAAAAAATGCCCTCTGTATGATCTAACCAAATCTCAGGACCAGTCGATGCATAATTGCATATGCTATATATATCTCTATGAAAAAAGAACAGGGAATTTCAATCTCATCTACTTTACTTGTTTTCTAGACAATTTCCATACAAAGAATCCATCTTTGATCTGGTGATTTACTCTCTATGTGGGAGGCGCAGTTCGAAACCCGAATAGGAGGAATTTTTTTTTCTTAAAAAAAGACATATTCCATACAAATATTTTGATTGTTGGTGTAATTATATCAAGTAAAACTCACTGTACATGCAATGTGAAACTTTGAAGTTCGCTAAATTACACTTTGTTGGTAAAGAAAATGCTTTTTGAGTCGTATGATGATGGAAAGATAGAAAAGTATGCTAATCATAATTTAGAACTACATTCTTATTTTAAATGTGAATTCTTTAGTGATCGTGCAACTTAAAATGTTTCAACATATTTTTTCTAAAATAAAATTTTGTTTACTATAGCATAACTGATGGAATTTTGTTACTCTCTCCTTTCAAAACTGAACTTTAAATTGATCCAAATAATAATACTAATCAAGATAACATGATCCAGCCGGGAGAGGCGGTGTACCTTTCTTCCGCCATCGATCACTCTTCTATTCTATTTTTTCATTGATTACTTTCAAGTTTATTTGTTCATTCACCAACTCTTCGTTTGTTTCTTTGTCCATTTTCATCGCCCTTTTTTTTATATAAGAGGATTATGTTATGAATCACTCTAAAATTCTAACTTCAATAAGTTTAAATGGTGCTTCAAGAATAAAAGATCTGTAAAGTATACTTAACAAGTTTTTCAATCATTAACGATGCATTCATCACAACAAATTATGATAACTTCGATATTGTGCGCTTCTTCAAATGTTTGTCTCTTTATGTGTAGTTCATCAGGACAGAATTAGTTAGATAATTAATGTACAAAGTTTGGTGATATTTTATGTCATTCAGATTTAGATTGAAAAACAATTTTACTTTATATTCTTGTCGATTAATGTAACTTTCTAAATGAATGAAATTAATTGTCTAAAGTCCTTGATGTTTATTTAAAAAAAAAAAAAACAGAGAGAGAGAGATAATGACCCACTATCCGAAAAGAATATATATATAACATCGATCAAATTTGGACGTTTGGTGATACTTAACATACCATATGGGCGCAACAATATCGTTACTAGTAATTTAGATATTCCTCATTGTCCTTTCTGATATACACATATATATTAGGGAAACTTGATGTGTCCACATCCATCATGTACATCCCACTCACAAGAGTATAACACACGAGATCCACCACGTGACACCTTGTGAGTGTGATGGATGTGCATCATGTAAACACAAGGTATAACCTTATATATTAGGTTATATGGCTGGCACGAAAATTACAAAAGGGAATTGATATATATAGTACTTGGCCGGCAGCGGGGCCAACAGAAAAAGGAACCCCATGATGCTTGATTACAAGTACTTAGAGAAGGAACTTGGAACATATCATGGAAAGTTCCTGTGGAATGTTCTGGAACTTCTAAAATTATGTATATGGATGCAAAGTTTATTAGTTTATTAATTTGCTACGTATTCTTCTGTTTTATTACTTGTTGATTTTTCATTAAACATGAAATTCTTGAAAATCAACCCCCCTAAATTACTGGATTATCATGCATGTCGTTTGATCAAAATCAGAAGGTTGTAATTTAGTGGGAGCTATATATAATTTATCAAAAAAGAAAAATTATAGAAAAGAAAGGTGCCTTGCAGATGCACGTGGTATGGATTTTTTTTTTTTTTTGAGGGAAACGTGGTCTGGATCACAAGGGTCTGTCAGTTCTGAGCCTACTGCCCCCACCTTGTGGATTGTGGTCACTTCGATCTCTTGACACTTGAGAGCTGTTATGTACTTATGTGCATCCAATTAAATTTACAAAGATACGCTTTAAAATAAATAAATAAATAATTTACAAAGCTAAACTTTAATTTGGAGCTCCACCCAATTTTGTAAAATTAAGGAATTATAGAAAATATTTATATTAGCAATTTTGATAATAAGATTTTCCATCTATAAGTTGGAGAATATATCCGTGAACTTTCTTTTTTTCATCTCTAGCTAATTTGGACTTTCTTAAAGTTAAATACATTGTCAATATAATCATTGTCCATGTATCCCTTCTCTTTAACATTTATATCATCAAACTCGCTTATATTTTAAATGAAAACAAATTATTAGTAACTAAAGAAGTTTGTTAATTTTGCATGCAAATTAAACCGAGCCACCTTCTGATTTAAAAATCATGCACTTATGTTTAAGTGTTTAATTAACAGAAATATAAGTCCATTTGGTAATTAATTAAAAAAATATGAATAATTAATGGAGTGTACATTAATTGTGGATGAACAGCTATTAATTTTGCCGCTTGCTTTATTAATAAACGATCAACACTTTGCAACAAGCCAATAACCTCTTAATATGGTGGGCCTCAAAATTGATATTTATACAAAGTTCATGTCATCCATATTAATTCGTCTCAAAATAAACAATACCAATATATAGTACGTGGAGAATGAACGGGTCAAAATATATATGATTTTTATTTGAAATGCTCCATCTCTGTAACAGTAGCAACTAAATTGAGTTTAGTTTTATTGTATCAGAAAATTCTTAATTAACTTAATTTCCCAATGATCCAATTAATGATCCAATCCAACCCATCAATATAATTCATTTATCTTTTTGTTTATGATTATACAAGATAATCATATTGGACCACAAATTCTCGTGAAACATATACAAAGGCCTTTTGTGCTCCTACCTAATCTTTTACTTAACTACCACAAAATCAAGATTTATTTAGCACCTTTATGGTGCTAAATAGATGTTTGGTATCAAAAATCATATAAAATACAAAACTTTTTTTATTTTTAGACTTTTTAATTATTTATTTTGGATTTCACATAAATAGCTTCAAAATTATAATAAAATCACGTACGGAACTAAGGGTGAAAACTAATCGGATAGGGATGGACAGTGGACAAAATTGTATCCGTATCTGCTTTAGTTTTTCGGATATGAATACGAATACAGATAGTTCCAGATATGAATACGGATCAAATATCAAACAAATACAAATGCGGATTGGATATTTAACGAATACGAATGCGAATACGAATATACTTCGGATATTAGACTTATTATTAAAAAAATATATTGTATATACTTTTTTTTATGATATATCATTAATTAAAATGGTTAAATTACTATAAAAATTAATCACTGATCATAAATATGTTATTAGTTCATCGTTGATCATCATTATCAAACATAATCACATATTAGTTAAGAAAAAAATCCATAATTATCATTATATTATTATTTAAAAGTATCAAAAATTAGAAAAATGATGAAGCGTAAAGTCTAATTAGATATAAACTTCATTAAATTTGAAATCTACGTAAAAAATTCAATTGAAAGACATATAATAATCCTTTAAAACGGATATCCGAATTACCATAATATGGATTCGGATAATTATCCGTATTCGTATCCATATCCGTTTCCATATCGAAAACCGTATCCATATCCATATCCACATAAATTTTATCCATATCCATATCTGTATCTGCAAATAACCGTATCCAAATATCTATATCCGCAAAAATCTGAATATGAATCCGAATACAGACGGATAATATCTAATCCGTTTTCACCCCTATATGGAACTATAGGTCATTTTTTAAAAAATTACAAACAAGTACTTTAAAAACTCTAAAAATGAAAAAGTTTTGTATCCTAGAAGATATTTGATTTATAGATCGAATCTATTAAGCATTATAAATCAAGACTTAGGGGTCATTAAGTACATTTTTGAGCTATGAGCACAGAAAGCCTCCGTACTTCTAGGAAAACCATAAATGTACTCATCCTATTGTATTTTTTATTGAATACTCTATTGTGTATTCTTTCTTCTCTATTTTTGTTTAACATACACATGACATCATAAATTTGACAAACCTAATAAGAAAACTTGCATTCCTACAAACTAAAGTTAATTACCAACATATGGCTTACACCATATACATATAGTGAACACTTCCACAATTTGATTACATTATAGATGTGATGATTGGATAAACAATTCATGCTCTTGCGCCAAAGTATTTTTCAACATTTGAATTTCAACAATAATTCAAATTTATTACTCTCAATCTCAATCAAATTACTTGAATCTCAACAAGAATTCACCACCAAATTCTATACAAGTTCCAAAGGTCTCAAATCTTGACACTTCAAAAATTGTGTAATTAAAATCCTACTATCAATGTTATAGTGTGTTAATCAAGAAATCATTCAACTTGTTCTCCTAAAACTAATTCATTAATTAAACTAATTTCACAAGAATCTTACTCAATGTGGCCTCTTAATAGTTTTAGTACATGTGTCATGAAATGATATTGCACAATTAGTCTGTATCTTTTTAGTTACATGTTGTCTATGTATTATATGTTTTCAATTATTTTGTCTTCGATCTGATTTGTTTAGTTACTTGTTTTTACTTTACTTATTGTCATATAGTTTTGAACTATATACAACTCAATTGTTTATTTCCAGCTAAATAAATTTTACAATTAAATTGTTAAGCGTCCCATAGTTACATCAATTGTAGGAGCTATCTTATACATGCAATAGCCCAATCCAACTGATCAAAATTGTTCAATGCATGATTGAGTAGTTAATACTTAAAATACTGTGTCAAATTTTCGAGTCATAATTAATAATCTCAAGCAGCATCTCCTTGAATTCTATCATATGCTACTTGGTTCATGCCAGTATATATCTTGCATGGCACTGTTATCGTCGGATACAGTGCATACCTTGTTTCTCTGTCCCAAAAATAATAGGGACCACAAATGGTCCTCTTACAGGTAAAAAGAAAAAAAAACCAAAATTGGCAGAGGATGAAGAAAACCAGTTTGATAATAAAGGACCACTAATTTGGAGTACAATTTGGAGTACTGAAATGGTACTCTTTCCTTGCATGATCATTTAATTTAATTACAAGTTAATTACCTTCAAAACATTGAAATTATGCAACTTGTTATGATTGGAAAAGAAAATAAAAGAAAAGCAAGAAATTTAAAAAAAAATCATTGTTAGAGAGAGATATTATACATCAGCCAAATTGATTGGAACTAACAACACCATCATTTCCGTATATATTTGATATGTTGAAACTTGGAACATTAATAAATTAATTCAATATCTCTATATCTAAAATTCTAAATAAATGATGGCATGACCTGTAGTGTGTATATACTTGCATGGTTGAGACAACATCAAGCCCCACACTCTATAAAAGCCATTGATTCCTGATTTTGTAAGGCCCACAATTATATCTCTCTCCACATTTGATAACTCAGTTGTCATGAGTCATGTATAACTGTCCCCTTATCCTTGGAAACAAGATGTATGCGCGCGCTGGTTACTGATTTAGATTTGTTCAATCTATAGATTATATATAGATATTTCTATCTACCCAAAAAATGGCAAATTTGAACTTTTTTGTCCTCCAACTGAATCATATATAACACTGTTATTTAGCAAACTACAAATGCCAGCAAAAAAAAAAAAAAAATGGAAATAATTAAAAAAAAAAAGTGCAACTTAATTAAATGTAGCACGTGTTGGATCCATATATATGCACATTGGAAACATGATATTTTCCTAAGCTATAAAGAATCCAGTTAAGTAATTAATGCAAAAAAGTTTAAAATTCATGCAATGCATTTAGAAAACATAAATGTTCCAGAAGGTAAGAATTCATCAAAATCTAGCTCTATTTATTTGATAGAAACTATTTGTACATTCATGATTCATCTTGTTATAATTAAGATCCTTGACCAGAAATTGCATTATATTAATTAGGGTTGAAATTATGAGGATTAATCTCATATAAAATTTGTACATAATTAGATTGTTTCAATTAATTAAGCCACTAATATCAAGGTCACATATGTCAAACTTCCAAATTGAAAACCATATTAATTAACCCAAAATCTAATTAATTGAATCCAACACAAGTGAAACATGAACATAATCTTGCATGCTCCAAAAGAAGAATTACATTGAGAAAATCAAACTAAATATCGTAAGATGTAGCAAACCAATCTTTAATTTACTTGGAACATATACAATCAAACCTTCAACACAAACACACCATTGAAAGTAAAATTCAAACCACTGTACATGCATTAAATGCTCTAAAAAAAAAAAAAAAGCAAAAACACACCTTAAAAAAATTGAGCAAGATCTTAAGACAAAAACAGTAACCACGTATGGTAAGAAAAGTATTACCACACACAAAAAGGAAAACAAATATCACTCTCTTCCACACTCAAACTACTATAAATACATAACTTAAGAGGGTGAAGCAAATATTGAGGAAACATGAAACACAATATATATAGAACAATAATTCCAATCTATATAAGTGTTATCATTCATGCATCGCGCACCTCGAATACGTTCCTCGTCTTCACGACGATATCGTACATGTGCACGAGGCGGAGGCGCGAGAAATCCCTTGGCAGAGAGATCAGATGCACCGACGACCTCTGGTGGAACTGCAGAAGGTCCGGGTCGTTCAAATACCGCTCCCATCCTAACGGAGCGAGCTTCCTCTCGAGCATCTCATACGATGTCACGGTCTCATTCGTCGGTACGTGGACCAACTTCTTTCTCTTGTTGTTGCTACCCTCGCCGTTGCCATCGCCACTGTTGTTACCGATGCAACGTACCACGCCATCCTTGAACACCCAAACCCCTGACATTCTCAAGGAGATCAAGCTCAATTTTAGGTTTTGATACTTATATATGATGGAAAAATGATTGTGATATGATAGAAATTGGTTTATTTGCAAGGTATGAGGAAAGGGGGGGAAAGGAGGGGGGGTATATATACAACAGTGGGGATGAGTAAAGGAGAATGTTTTTGTGTGTAGAAACAAAAACATAGATGATCTAGTCAAGAGGCCTCTGTGGCTAAGGTGGGTCCACCTGCTGCTTCTATATATCTTTGATTAGATGCAAGCAGAAGTTTCCTCAAAATTAAAAAGATCCAAGCAGAAGTTATTAAAAAGATACAAGCAGAAGTTATTTGCTTGGTAATTTTGATTGTATTTCACTATTTCTTAATTACAGACAAGAAAATTTGGTCATGGTGTATATCTGTCAGAGAATCTCAAGTCAAGTTAATTGTGCTGGATTGATTCTTTGTTAAATTAAGTGATCTAGGAAACAGGTTGGTGGGTCTTTTGTGTTTTAAAGGTAATACTATATATTATTCTGGATTGATTGTGAAGCTAGAGTCTGGATCCCATATGTAATTACTAATTACTAGCTAGCTAGCTAGTTATAAAAACGGAAATAAGCTCAGTATGAGTTAGTTATGCTTTCCTAGTCATGCATGTGCTATATCTAAATTTCATTTGAGGAACGGATACATAGATACGAAAGTCAAAAGGTACTACTAAAATCAATACCGACTGTATGTGTTAACTAGTTTTCATGTTATATGAGGTAATATTTATATATCAACTTATTTAGTATTCCAGTTATTCATATATATTGTATATAAGCTGTATAAAATCTATAAGTTGTATTTTAAAATCATTAATTTGAATAGTATGTTATTTAATATGAATACTAATTAATACAATCGGTACCAACTTTATATAACAATTATGGTATCTTTATAACATTTCTTTCATTTTAATTTTGGACGTAGGAACTACATAGGTCGTGAGAAGCAGGGAAGGGCTACTATATATATATATATACTAGTAAAAAGCCCACTCCATGCTTTGGGCTGAAATTATTATTTCTTATAATTAACTTTTAAGATAATATGTAATGGGCCTTAATTTAAGATAATTTATATGGGCCTTAATTTTAATGGGCTGAGAACATCAACGGTTCTGATCTATCGAAGAAAATGATCAACAGCTCAGATGTGAGGATAGCCCTTTCATGTCATTTTTTCCAATATGCTTTTCACTACAACAAAAAGGGCCTTTTGCAATGCCCTGTTTACAACGGTTGTTGTTAATAACAGCTGCTAAGATGGATCCGTACCTTTGGAAACGACTCAGCAGCGGGTTTTTACAAATAACCGTTGTAAAATGTGTAGGTTTTACAACGGTTATTCGGAAAAAACCGTTGTTAAATGGACTGACAGACTTTAACAACGGCAATTAGTAAATAACCGCTGTAAAATCTGCTGATTAACAGCTGTTATTTTGTAATAACAGCTGCTAAGATTGGTTCGCACTGTTAGCAAATGATTTAGCAACGGTTGCGTATAAAAAACCGCTGTAAAGATGAAAATTTTACAATGGTTTTTAAATAAGAACCGTTGTTAAGTAAATATTGTTTTCCAGATCACTTTTTATCTATACTTAGCCAATTGTTCATATGACTCCCCCGCGCGCCCCACCTCAAAAACCAAAACCCTAGCGGCAGCGAGCAGCACTCCTCAAAAATCAAAACCAACCCCGATACGCGCCGCCTCTTCTCTACGCGACCTCTCCTCCGTGCGCCGCCTCCTCTCCGCGCGCCTCTCCTTCCTCTCCGCGTGCCTCTCCTCTCCTCCGCGCGCCTCTCCTTCCTGTCCTCTGCGCGACTCTCCTTCCTCTCCTCCGCGTAGCAGCAGCAAGCGACTGCACAAACCACTCCACTGCACAGCCAGTCCACCTGCAGCAGCGACCGCCTGTTGCTTCCTCTTCCACTCCGCTGCACAGCCATGCCGACTGCAGCAGCCACAGCCACCCTGACTGCACAGCCGCCTGCAGCAGCCATAGCCAGGTTCAAAATCAGGTTCAATAGGTGGTATTTGATGAATTTCCGAAATCTTTACTGGATTGAATTGATACATGAATTTCCCTGATTTTTGAGTACTGGTACAACAAAGATTTTTGGTTAATCACTCATATAAGAGGGAATATTTCCCTGTTGTACACTTATTTTTGGTACACACTGATTACTGGTACACACTGATTTTTGGTACACACTGGTAATATATTTCAATGGTACACACTGATTTCTGGCACATACTGATTTTTGGTACACACTGGTAATATTTTCCTGTGGTACACACTGATTACCGGTACACACTGATTTTTGGTACATAGTGGTAATATTTCCCTGTTGATACACACTGGTAATATTTAATTCCATTATTATTACTGGTACAACAAAGATTTTTGGTACACACTGGTAATATCTTCCGGAGGCAACATGATGATGATGCATGATGGTGCTGCTAGGTTTATGAAGCAGCAGCAACCCCAAATGATGTATGCCAGGTCCCCTCAGGTCATGCCATACACTGGCTATTATGGGTACAATCCAAGCCCCAATATTTATTATGGATACAATAATTACTATGCAAGTCCATACCATGGTGAGAGCAGCAAGAATTCTGATGGATTAGGCAGCAAAAAAAGATGCATTAGGCAGCAAAAAAAAAGATGCATTAGGCAGCAAAAATTCTTTCAATCTTTTCTTTTACTTGTTTTACTTATAGAATTTACTTTATTTATTAGTTAGCAGGTTCGGACTCTACATATTTGCTAAAAAAAGGAACCCCTCTTATTCGTTTCCAGTTGTTATTTAAAGAAATAATCATTGCAGGAGCAAATTATCTCTGCTTAAGAGGCTGCTGGTATTTTCAAGTCCGGCGGTGTGATGACGGAGAAGGTAATTTAAATGAGTTTGTATGCTACCTTTTGCTGTTAGAAAATCAATTAATAGAGTCCAATTGTTGGGTTTACATCATATGCAGATGAAAACAGACTTTGTTGTTCTTTCCCTTTTATGAAGTCTGTTTGAGATTTTTTTCTTGAGAGGAGATCGGATAACCACAACTATCGGTGACACTACTATTACCACAAAGCATATAAATTCACAAAAAATCATAAAAATAGAAAATCTTTTACAAATATATTCATTTACTTATAGTATTGGGTGTGTTTAAAATTTCATACAATCTTTTACAGTGAATGCCTTACATGATTAATTTGGACTAGCCTCATGCCTATATGGATAGGTGAACATCAATGAGAGATATAATATTGCAGCTATCGGTATGTAATTTATCTCCATTATTTTTAATTGTTTTTTTGTCATAGTAATCATTAAACGTCTTTTATCGAATTGTTAATTGTTATCGGCGGTTTATCGGACGTCAATTGTAAATCAGCAATGGAAGAGGGTCAAATAGGTCCAAATATTTTTACATCTACAAGCTTGGAGCAGTTCTTTTCTTAATTTTGGATCTATATGGTCACAACAATAATCTATTCGCCTTCTCCAGGTCTGATCTCTTTGTAAATGAATTAAGAGCTTGTAATTCCAGGTTTGACCTCTTTGTAAAATCAGGCTAAAAAAGCATCAAAATGTGCTAAAAACTGAAAGTGTTCACAGTAAAAAGTGTTCTTAAAACATTCCTCTAAATCCTTGTAAACTAAAATGGGGCTGTTGTTTACAAAATTTTTGAATAAAGGACTGATTTACCATTGACAATGCTGCTGTCCTAGTTTCTGATACCGGCAGCGGTAAAGAATCTCTTTTCCTCCCACATTTTGAACACAATGAGCATAAAAGCATGTCAAAAAAATGAAATACATGGTGTGAAACAAATTTTATTTACTGCTTGCATTTAAAAATTTGTAAATAGAATTCTAACTACTTGATCGATCTTGGTTGCAGCTCGGCTAGACATTACTGGAAATTCAGAGCACAAGTAAGCATGCTAGTCAAGGACAAATGTTGCGATATCCCCCCAAGTTTGTGGATTATATGGCAAGGCAGTAATTTGATGCATTTGGTAAAATTAAGTAATGTTGCATCTATTTTGGTGGATTACTTGTTTTTATGGATCATATACTTGCTTTGGTGGATTATATACTTGTTTTTGTGGATTAAATATACATGTTTTTGTGGATTATATATTTATGTGATTTATATATTATCTAGTTCTTGATATTTATGTTTTGTGGATGTTTTTGTAGCATATATCTATTTGGTGTTCATTTTTGTCAATATATTTATATATGGCTAGCATTGGGGCTAGTCACATAAAACAGAATGAATATAAAAAAAATAAAAAAATAACAATGGTTATTTATTCACACTTTTAGCAGCTGTTATTAACTTATAACCGTTGTAAATATTAACTAATAGCAACGGTTATTTACTAATAACCGCTGTAAAATGACACTTTAGCAGTTGTTATTAACATATAACCGTTGTAAATATTAACTAACTGCAACGGTTTTTTGTAAATAACCGCTGTTGAATGACACATTTAGCAGCGGTTATTAAGTAATAACCGTTGCTAAACCTTTATCTGCTGAGTAGTTTGGCACCCACGTTTGCAACGGTTATTTATTCAATTTAGCAACGCCCTACGCTACAACGGTTGTATAACCGTTGTTAAAGGCCCTATTGTGTTGTAGTGTTTATTATTAGTAAGGATATAGATCCTCACCAAAAGTACAAATGATGAGTAATTAAATTGAAGTTGTTGTCATCTCTGCGCCGTACTGTAGCGCACCTAGCTAGGTATCTTAGTTTCGTCACATTGCATCACCCTTCACTAGCTATATATATATATATATAGTGTGGACCTTTTCTTGTCTAGCTTGTTATCAAATTCAATATGAAATTTTTCAACGTTCTCATTTTAACTATCTACACGTACGTCTATCCATACATAACATTTATAACTTTTATCTCAAATTTTGTAGTAATGTAGAAATATGGACACTGATTTTGAGAACACTATACTAGATATGACCCATTCAATATATGCTTAAGGTGAAAATTAAAGAAAAACATGTTGTGTCCATTGAATTAAGTTGTCTATTATGTCCATAGGCGTACAAAGAATGTAATAGATACATTTTGAAATGTAACATATAGACGGTTTTTCTATGGACGCTAATTATTACTCAAAATTAAACAAAAGCTTAAAAAGAAAAGGTTGATGAAAACGAAAACACACATGCATGCACTATGCAATCTATGCTCAACACAAATTTGCAAAATCATACTTCAAGTACGTAAATAATTGGTCAGAAAAATGTCAGCTAAACATTTTTTTTTTTTTTTGGTTAGAAACATGCCGTAGGCTTTCATAGATAAGAAAACATTCAGGGTTACATTTCATCAGGAGGAAATAAAAGGAAATTAATTAGTAAAACCCAAAATATTGTGCTCTCTACAAATTAATTTCAAGACACGTATATATATATATATGCATTATGCTCTCTAAGCCCAACAAAAATTTATAAAGCACACATGCATGCATTATATATGCTCTCTGCTACGCTCAACAAAATTTGCAAACGCACATTAATTTCAAGTAAAGCAGCGGCAACACCATATATATATAGGACATACAAATCTCACCGATGCACACATACTAATCCCATTCCGCAATTTGGCAGGAGCTGCCAAGAATTGGGTTTATATATATATGCTATAATGCTAATGGTGATATATATATATATTAATTTCTTGGATTTTGGTGTGAACACATTAATTATATCTTTTTTTAATAAAAAAAAGGATAATTAATGTGTTCAATCTTGTAAAATTTGGGAGCGTGACTCTCATCTTTTTATCCAAAAAAAATGTGTTCAATCTTGAGAAATCAAAGATCAAAATTGGAAAGGTTGATTGATATTTAATTCTATCTGCTATTCTCTTTGATCCACACTTATAAAATGTAATTAAATTTGGACAAATAATCCTTACTATATATAAAAGCATATTGGAAAAAATGATATGAAAGGGCTATCTTCCCCAGATAAGAAACCTCGGTTGTTGATCATTTTCTTGGATTTACGTTAATTTACGTACGTTAATGCCCGTTGATATTAATATCTCAGCCCATTGATTTACGTTAATACCCGTTGACGTTAATGTCTCAGCCCATTAAAATTTAAGGCCCGTGTTAATTTTCTTAATATAAGGTTCATTACATATTATCTTAAAAATTTATTATAAAAAATAATAATTTCAGACCAAAGCAACACTTGGACTCTCTTTGAGTTAGAATTTCATCGGTCTGAGTGCATTCCCCCTTTGCCATAAATTAAATTGTGCACGGCAGATGGGCTCAAATTTTCAACGGTGATAATTGAAGTCTACTTTTCTTAATTTGTCGTGATACTTTGACAAGGACTTGAGAATTGTGTGTTTCATTAACTATTTCTAAATACTAGAGCTGTAACTCGGGCTTCGCCTCGAAATATGATAACAAAAAAAATAATAAAGCTTATAAAATAAAAATAGTTATTTTAAAAAAATTAAACATATTTTTAAAATTTTTGATGTGAATAATGATGATGTATAATTTATAAATAATAGTACATATATGTTGGACCACTTTAAGGATTAAATTTTGTCTTAGACATATCATATCATCTTATTAAATAGGGAGAGAGAATAAATATAAACCATTGGATCAAAGTAGATGAAGAGATTTAAACAAAATCAATGGCTAATAATATTGATGATGTGGCATAGTTGAGGTGCTTGGAGAGTTACCCCTCTTTCTAGTTTATAGATTTATGATCAGTACAAAAAATAATGAATCCCCGCAATTAACCAAATTTTCAGCAGTTAACATGCAGTGACAAATTAATTTTAATAATCATTTTCTTTATTTTTAAATTTTAGATACATAAATAGACGCTAAATTTTGGGGAGTGCTATTTTACACGCAACTTTTACAATTTTGAGAGCAAAGAGAAATATTTTTTCTAAATACCAGTTTTGCCCTTCCTCTCATCCTGTATCAAACTCTCAATTAATAGCACCAACTCCCTGCAGTTAATGAAGGAAACCACTTTACGAGAAAAAATAGACTAAGGAGAATTTCTCGAGGCATTTGAATTCTCAAACTTCATGTTCTCTCTTTCAAATATTTGACTCGATTCTAATTTATACATGCCAGGTCATGGTTCATGTCGGGCTTCATAATTGGTAGTGATTTATGCATCTTATTAGTGTGCAATTTCATGTTATTCATGCCTTTCCTAGTAATTTCTGAACCCACTACTCGGCCTCACCTTACACGTGCATTAAGGCCACCTCTTTTTTTAAAAAAAAAATTTTAAAAACTCATATTCGGATACAACTAGTGTGCTCCTAAGGATACGGAGGGCTCCCGTGCTTCTAACTCAAAAATCATACTAAATCATCACAAAATTTTGATTTATAGTTCTCATTAAATTATATATATCAAAATCTCCTATCATGCAAAAATTTTCTATTTTTTGAGTTTCTTAAGTATATGTTTTGAAATTTTTTAGGATTGTCGCAAAATAATAATAAAATAATGTATAAAACTATGTCATCTTTAAAAAAAAATACTTAATAAACTCAAAAAATGAAAAAATTTTGTATCTTAAGAGAGTTTGGTATAAAAAATTTAATAAGAACCATAAATCAAACTAATTCAGAAACACTAATTCATTTATTGTATTGTATCGTTTAATTATGGTATTGTTCTTATTATCTTGTACTGTAATAAATGAATCAATGAGGTGCATACTTGTTAGTTTGCAACGTATATACATATATTGGTATTATAATATACATAGTATATTTTTTTATTCAAATGTTTTTTTTTTATATTTCATGGACATAGCTAGTTTTGTTATTCACTTGTTCTCAATTAATAAGATGAGTATAAGCATTTGGTGTTAAGTTTAGCTTGCCGTGGTAGTATACCAAATATATCATTCATTTTGAAGTCCATCCATTAACCATCATGGCCATAATTACGGAATTAAATAAAAAGAATAGTTTCTCGTAATTTGCATTTTCACTTTACTAATTAACTACCCGTTGTTATGTGATTAATATGTAGTTGTGCTTTTAATGAGACAAGGGCAAAATAGGAAGAGATGGAAAAAATTTTCTCTCTGCTCTCAAAATTAGAAAACTTGCAGTGTAAAATAGCACTCCCCTAAATTTTAAGCATGATGTCATCACCTCATACACCACCATATATGATATACCTTTTAAGATTATTAACTTGTCTAAAGATGAACAAACCATACAGTATGAACTTGGTAAGTTAGTAAACTAATATATGAGGGTGCACATACCAATTCATCACATTAAAAGTATTGAAAAATATATGGTTGGAATAACGTGCATGTTATCCAATATAATGTATCCAATGCAAAATTAAAGGTCATTCGATATCAGTTAAAATTAAATCGCTCGTTATCTGTTGATCATAAATATATATGTCTTAACATGAAAATTATGGTTAGTTTAGAATGTAAAATTTGTATTTCCCATACAACAAATTTAATTTATATTCAATATTCATGCATTTTGTTTAACCGATAATGAACGACTTTTTTTTTTTTAATTGGATCTGCTAGACTCAAGAGGCGTTTATCCACGCTAAAAAAAGGGGAAATATATATTTTTACAAGAAATTCTCCACATGCACGAATATGTTTGTCACAATTATATAAATGTTAACTGAAAACATCTGTTTACTAGAAAATTAATGATATATATTGATCGGAAATATATAAATATTATACTACAAAACTATATTTGTTCATTAAAATTAAATACGGTGGATCGGTAAAAGGGGTGGCCAGTTGCTATTACTCTTTTTTGCAAGCACCCATCAAACAAAAAGGAAAGAACAAAGTTGTTACTTTCACGATGAGGTGAAAACGGAACGGGATGTTATCATGTTACTGCGCACAATTAATGTGCCACGTGATCATTGGGACAGTATATGATTTTGTCACCTTCAGTACTCACATCACCTAATTAAAGTTGGAATAAAACAGAAAAAAAAGTTGCAATATGTAGTTACCACAAATTATAGCCGGTGGTTTTGTCACCTTTACTAACGTCAATCACCGTAGAATAGAATGGAATAGAATAGATAATTGTGTTCTGGACCTCTAGGACATAATAAATTAAACTTTTACTGTGTTACATCAACCTTTTTGGGCTGCCTCTTGGAATCCTAGCTGCCTCTACTAATAACCGTCATCCATCTTCTATTCTATTTTTCTTGCTGATTGCTTTTAACTTTTGTTGTTTTGTTGTTTGTCGACTCTTTGTCCGTTTATTCGTCCGTCTTTCAGTCGCTCTTTAATTCTAAGAAGGGTCTTTCGTTGTTTATCATTTAAGAGGATTATGTCATCACTCGAGAATGGATTTTTCCCATGCTTCAACAAATTGAAATGATGCTTGAAGAAATGAAGGTTTGTGGAGTCTTTACAAAGTTTTCAATCATTCCAAATATGATGAATCCATCACAACCAAGATGGTAATTTCGAAAACAAATTGTATGCTTTTTTTTTTAATTTATCTTTCTATAGTTAGTTTATTGGGACAAAATTAGTTAGGTAAATTGTTGCAAAAAGTTTGGTTGACATTCTGCGTCATTTAGATTTAAATTGAGAAATAACAATTATCAGAACTAGGTTTCTCTGATCTCTCCACCTATATATCATTTGTGTTTTAATTTGCCATAGATTCAATTAATCAAGGAAAATAAAATACATTAATTTTTCCAAATCAGGAATACTCAAAAAGAGGAGAAACTCCTATTCTAGAGCTTATAATTTCCCTTTCAAGCAGAGTACAATGACAATACTGCCCCCAGTTCCTTTGTGTGGTATGTGTCCTTAAATTAAGATCACGGTTGCAAACTTGGAATCTGATCCAGTAGTAATTCCATGGCAAATTGGCAACCCTTTACGGTTGACAGCCGCTATCAATCTTTCAAAAAAAAAAATTGGCTACCCTTTCAAAATGGGTCCTCTGAAACGACCCGTTTAATTTAATTTGCCCCTTTTCCACAAGTGAAAATAACATCCTCATCAGGTACCAGAATAAAGCAAAATCTTTAGCTTTTCATCTCAGCCCCCTTGAATTATTTCGAACTACCCTTGATCAACATTTTTCAAATTTCAGAAAATACTGGTTACATATACAGGTGTGCTAAATTTGAAGTGTAGATATGACAAACTATGCATTTTTAATGTGGTCCACAAGGAGTCAAGGGCTATATATGCAAGTATTCAGAATAATAATTTTGCTGCCAATTCTCCTTTCCATATATGCAAGTATTCAGAATAATAATTTTGCATATATATATATAGAGTTAGGCTACAATAATATGCATATCACGGTTTTACCGTGCTATGCGGTCCGTATCTCCGTTTTCGGTGTTCAATTAGTCGATCCGAACCGCTCATTATGATCTCTATATCAAAATATGCTAGCAAACCAAATTTTATAATTTTTAGAATTTTTTAGCTATTTTTAATGATGGGGAGAAAATCACTATTTTGTATAAACCAGATCCCTTGGATGTAGTCATTTTCTCTCCATCATTAAAAATAGTAAAAAAATTCTAAAAATTATAAAATTTGGTTTCCTAGCATATTTTGATATAGAGATCATATTGAGCGGTTCGGATCGACAATTTGGATACCGAAAACTGAGATAAAGACCGCAAAGCACAGTAAAACTGTGATATACATATTATTGTAGCCGGACTCATATATATATATATATACCAGAGTTGGTACACGATATGGACAAACTTTTAATTAGGATGTAATTTCAAATTCTGATTTCAATGAAACGGTGGAGTATTCAACTTTTAAAAAAAATAATAATAATAATAATTTTGCCTATATATAGCAACGACCAAGTAGATTATGCAATAACCACTAACTTTGATTAGGTATTCCTGATCGAATAAGTGAATGTTTAATTCTTTTGCATGTCCAAGTTTGCATATATATGTATGTATGTAAATTGTCCATAGATGTATATATTGTATTTATATGCAAGTAAATTGTATAAATTCATTTCTTTTTGCATCAGCAAAAATGATAACTATATATCCTTACTCCTAATAAAAGGAGATCGGATTTTTTGAAATGAAAGTTCTATCTTCCCCAAAGAAGAAACCTCAGCCGTTGATTGTTTATTTAGATTGATCATCACCATTGCTGTACATTAATGTTCCGGCCCATTAAAATTTGAGGCTCATATTAGTTTTCTTATAAGAGATGATCAGCTTTTAGCTCTTTATTCTAAAATATAATAATTTTAGTCCGAAGCAAGGCGTAAACTCTTTACTAGTATATGTAATATATATGTATACGGATAAGAATCTTATTTAGAATTGTCAGAACAATCATACACTTATAATCATCATTGAAAACGCAGATTACAAAAAAAAAAAAAAAAACAAAGCGCCTATATATGCGTCACCATGCTGATCATGAATTCATGATTGGGGTAGTCCTTTTTCACTAATTGGCTATAAACATAGACATGAAAAGGAAAGAGCATATTAACGGCTTGAAACGGAGCACGCATATAACAGGAATCATATCACCTGTTATCCATATGTTATCCAAAATATGGATAACAGGACCCTATTATCCTAATCGTGACCATTGGATCAGAACAGACGAATCAGATTTGTTTACAAAAATTTTTGCTCCCTTCAAAAACTGCACTTTGGTATCAATCTGAACCGTTCATTTTGATTCAACAGTCCAAATTGGGATAACAGGTCCTGTTAACCCTAAGAATAACAGTAGATACTGACTCGCATATAACATAGCACCTTTAAGTTAAGGTATGCACAAGTTTTCTCTCTCTAGAATGTTTAGCAAAGAAAGGTACGTAAACAAGGTCATGGCCTCGGGGGGGGGACGGAGGGGGGTGTGACCCCTCTATGATTTTCGAATTTGTATACAGAAATATTAATATACAGTGTATTTTGTTGAAAATTTTCATTTCACCCCTAATAAATTTTGTCCCTTGGCATCTTGACTCCCCTAATTTCAAATCCTGGCTCCGCCCCTGCATGGCCTGTCTTGTTCCAAATATTATAACTAACTGGTATTCATATATATAATTGCTAATTAACTAATAATCAATTAATTTACAAATATTATACACTTATATATAATCAATATACAAATATTATACACTTATAATCAATATACAAATATTGGACAACAATCAGTGGCAGAGCTTGACCTCAAAGTATGGGGGCGCACAAATACTTGGGGATCACTAAAGCATATATCAAATTTTTCTCAGGAGAAAAAAATAATAATAATAATAATAATCGAATACAATGTAAATTATACAAAATATCTTAAATTTCTATATAATAATACTAACTTCGAACACTTGCTCTCCGTGTCTCCACTAAGCTCCACCCCCTGACAACAACGTTTCAAAAGAACGGCTACAAACGGAAGGTTATCAAAAGGGACATTTGGATTTTGGTAATATAGGCCTGATATAACCCAAAATATTTGGGCTGTGTTGAACAAACTTCTGAAAAAAAATAAATAAAGTAGGCCTATTAAGCTTCATAACATAGCCCATTGGCCTAAGTAAAAAAACCCAAAATATAGTAACTTGAACTTCCTCAACATTTTTCAACCCTTTTTTAGTTTTCTTAGTTTTTTTAGTTTTTATAGATTGTTTAGCTTCCTCCATGGAGCCAGTAACAAACTAACAAACTATATAATTTTGTTATTTTCTCACAACAATTAATCAAACAAACCCACAACAATTCACAGCAAAAAGAATTTGACCTTTTTTGTTTATACAAACATACCAACATCTTTAACAAAGATTGAACCATTTTTTTTTCCATAAATAGCTATATCATATCCTGGCAAGAACAAGAATATTGTTTGATTTGATCATTCATACCTCATAATAATAAGTTACAACAGATGCAGAATGGAACAACAAGCAAGCACAATTTTTATCCATAAATCAGAACTAAAAATAGAAAATAATTCTGAACATTATTTATTTATAATGCCATTAATTCATTAGTAATTCCCTCCATTGCAATTGCACCAGGAATTTGCACAACAAAGATGGCAGCCAGAATATCAATCATCTGTGTCTTTGGATGCCTCCTTGTCGCCTCGGCGGCGGCGGCCTTCGACGTTGTCAACATTATCAACTCCGAGAGCACCGACTACACGACCTTTGCCAAGCTGCTGGCAGACACAAAGCTGGCTGACGAGATCAACAGCCGGCAAACGATCACGGTCCTGGCGGTGAACAACGGGGCTGTAGGTGCGATCACGTCGCTCCCTTCGAACCTCCAGAAGGAGGTCCTATCCGTGCACGTTATCCTCGATTATTACGACCCCGTCAAGCTCGACACCGTCAAGCAGAAGACCATGCTGTTGACGACCCTCTTCCAGGCGTCCGGTCAGGCGACGGGCCAAATGGGCTTCCTTAACTACACCGAGCTGCCGGACGAGTCGCAGGTTTTCGGGTCTGCGGTTCAAGGTGCACCCTTGGATTCCAAATTGGTCGGCATTGTTGCAGCCCGTCCGTACAACATTTCGGTCATTGGAGTCTCTAAGGCGATCATCCCGCCTGGTCTGGATGGAGCCGGTAAAGCAGCTCCGCCGACTTCATCGACAAAATCACCCGCCACTCCTCCATCCAATGCTTCTACCACGGCAAAGCCCAGCCCGGCAACGGTGAATACCACAAAACCGTCTTCCGGCAATGCCGCAACCCCGTCACCTAAGTTTGCACCGACGCCTTCAGGATCCACAACCCCGTCCACACCAGAGCAATCTGCGACTCCACCTACCAGTCAAACCACCAGCCCGGCGCCAACAGATTCCAAGGCAACCCCACCAACAAAGGCATCGAGCCCATCAACCAGAGACGCGACCGCACCTACCAGCAACGACCAAGCAACACCGACAGAAGCTCCATCATCTAGCAGTGCCACTCAGGCTCCAGCGGCAGCAGAAGGCCCGGCAGAGGCAGAAGGCCCGGCTAGTGGCAGCGATGCTTCATCTCCGGTACCAACAGATGTTTCTGGCAGCCCAGTGGCAGGTGGGCCCAATGCCGGTGCCCCGGTAAGTGCTGATTCGGACAAGACCTCCTCAGCCGGTACGGTTGCGGTACGTACTGGCTTCGGTTTGGTAGCCATGGGGCTTGTGTTCCTCAGTGCTTTGTAATATATATATATATTTGATTGATTGATTCATGATCAAATTGTACAATATCCTTGACCTTAAATTCTCTATCTGTGTGATCAGACTCATATTTCTAAATTTATGCAACAAAAAGATATGATGAGAGATTTAAATTTGGTGGATATAGTTTTTGTATATATATACAGAGTTTGGAAATGTTAGGCTAGAGTATAGAAATAATTGCTAGATTTGTTTCCTGTAGTACCGTCATTATATTTATGAAATTGCATCAATATGACATATCAAATTTAAGTTTTTTTATCAAAAAGATATATATGGTTAACTTTAACAGTTTACCAGGATATATATGGATTAACATCAGACTAATTAACCTCACTATTAATTAAATGTTGCAACAACACTAAGCAATGTATATTAATATGTCACAAAGATTCTAAATTCATAACAGAACTACTTTCTTACATAACCTTTCAATAAACAAAAAAGAAAAGAAAAAAAAAAAGAAAGGTTTCTTAACAAAAACCTTCAATAGTATTTTCAGAATTACAATTAATTAATACATCAATATTCTCCTTTTACCAAGAATCATATATTCTAAAAAATAATTACATTTTTTGTACAGATAAGTAGATAACTACCACCAGCTTAATAATTTGTGCTTCTTAATTATAACAAAAAGAAATTAAATGAATTGACTTAACTACCATATTTTACTTAAGTAACAAGTGAGGAAAGAGAGGTCAATTCCTATGCTTAAAGCAATAGTAACAGCCATGAAAACATGGCCGACCCACACCTCTATATACCAATTAAACCTCTCCTACTCTATCTATATATATGTGGCGTGACCTTTCAGCCAAAGCCAACACAATATTCTATAGACATTGCAAATGACTTATGAAATGTTTGTCAGGGAATGCAACTTAATTCAGGGCCCTGATTATGGCATAACATATAAAAAATATATAATTTTAATTACAAAAGAATAATACTTTAGTTGTAATTAATACTCCCGTAATGATATGCAAATCGTTTATATTATTTGATTTTCAAGATGTTTATTTATTTTAGTTTATGCTAGTCATTATCATATTTTATTTCCACTTGTTTCATATGCACTTAGGGTGTGTTTGGCAATCAAAAATTGGAATAGAATAGTAAAATAATAGTTATTCCATGTGCTAAACAGAAAATAGCTATTCGAATAGCTCTAAAAAGTTGCTAATCCGCTATTCCTCATATTTGGTCGAATAGCGGAATAGCTATTTGAATAGCTCTAAAAATATTTATCACAATACTATTCCAATTGGCATTTGCCAAACAATATTTCTACTATCCGAATAGCTCTAAACATCACTATTCTTTTTACTCTTCCAACAACTACTAATCCATTTTTACTAATCGGATAGCACTATTCTATTGATATTCCTTGATTTGCCAAACGGACCCACTTTTTAAGAATATACTCTAAAGTTTTGTTATAAATAGCACTTTTAAGTTTTAAGGTTGGTTTTTGTACAATATGAGATAAATCTTTAAGTGAATTTATCAACAAGTTTCCAAACAAACAAACATACCTATTGTATCCTTTGACCCATGATTTCATAACCTCAAATACACTCCCGCCTATGTATAAAAGACCACCACCAAATCACAAGCTCTGATGAAATGAAACAATCATAAACTTTGTTCAAGAGAATATGAAGGAGACAAAGGAAACAGCCATTGTTCCGACGGACGAGGAGCTCGCGAGCGGGTCCTCCAGGGGTTACTACCGAGATCAAGGCCGGATCCCATTCGAGTGGGAGTCAGAACCCGGTAAGCCCAAGAACCGTACCGATGATGAATGGATCCCGCCACCAAGCCCCTCTCCTGCCATGCAGAGTGCACAGCTCACCCGACAACAGAAGAAACAGAGGATGAGACAGGAGAGGCTCCAGCTGAGCAGACACCGGTCAGGGTCGCCTCTCATGCCTGTAGAGGGATGCTTTCTGAACCCGGTGAAGGTGATCATGCGCCGCACAGTTAAAAGGTGGGACTTGGTGTCGTTTTTCAGAGCTGATTGATGTACCAATTGTCAGACTTGGTACCAGTTTAGAAACTTCAAAAGGTACACAAAGGCTGTAAAGAGTGGATGCATTAGTATAAAATCTATGTATAATGTTATGTTGACATAATTAGAGTTGTATAATATTGTACTTAAGTCTAAAAACTGATTTTGTAACTGCTTGCCTCTATTACTTATTGAGTTATTGTTGAATTCAGATAGACAAAAAAGGATTCAGTGACCATAACAAGTCCTGGCAAATGGTGAATCAATAATACAGATTACATACAAAATTAAAAGAAAGAGAAGTTGAAGATTTGTCAGAGCATCCATAAACTCCTAGAAAAATAAAACCATGACCATTACTCTCTGAAGTGAATTAGATGTATAACAGAAACTAGAAAAAGAGACAAATATATCATAAATTACCTGATTAATGCAACGTACATGTACAATTATCTGAGAACTATCTAATAAGGACTCAGCAAATTAGATTCAGATGAATAATAAATCTAAAACACATAAAGCACACAACCACATGACAAGTGCTCACAAAATGAATGCGAAAGGTTAATGATGTAGATATCCAAAAACCATAAACAAGTCTAATTTCTCCGGGAAGAACTGCTTCAATGAGAGCACAAGGCTAAGGTTAACTCCCAAGGAATCTCTCTGAAAAGCTAGATGGGTAGTTGGTAATTGTACTCTTCAGCAAATTTCATGGTGAACAAAAACTGCCTTTAGAATAAACTGAATTTGTGGCATGCCCTGAAAAAGAAGAAAAAATATTAAATGGGAAAAAGAAGGGAGATTTTGTTCAGGGTTACACTTACAAAGAGCATTTTGATAACTACATTTTACAAGTGAGTATCCTCTGTGGTAACTCAAAATTTGATTTACTTGCCCATTTGATCAGGGCCGTTGATTTAATCAAAACGGTCAAATGTAATTTAACCGGTGTCCATTTAGAATCATGGGGCAGTTTTATAAAGCAGCGTGCAGGCAACTCAAAAGTTGCAGTACTGTAGGTGATTTCAATTCACATTTTACAAGGATCTATGCAAAACTTATTGCCTACAATCAGTATTGGTAACCTAAATATGACCAAATAAACCTCTTTGCCTGTAGTTGAAGTTTATTAGTCAATCCCGACTACCACTTGTTACATTACCCAAAAAAAAAAAAAAAAAACAATGATGGTACCTTACATATAAAGGTTACCAATCTCCACGAGTGGCTTTATATGGGGAACAAGCAATTAAAAACAAAAACAAATCTATATGCTAAAAGTTGATAAGAAAAGAACCAAAAGGAAGCTACACCTCCAATCTTTAACCATACCGTATCATCGGTTGACCTCACTCGGCAGCGGGCGGTTAAACCCGCCCCGTCGATTCATGTACTGCCTAGGCTGGCGTTTTGTTACAGCACGAACCCCGCTGACGTCGGCATCCGGAACATGCTTCCCTTTAGTGGAGTCAAACCCCAGAGGTATCCCCATCATCTTCATCATCTCGATTTCCTCTGCGGTCATGCCGTCTGTTAGATCTCCAACAGGCCCCGCCTAGCATTTAACAGTGGCCAGTTGTAGTCAGGATACAACATAGTAATTCTGATTGCATTGGTATTATTAAGTACAATAGCATGTTGTTATAGTTTGGACAGAAACACTCGAATAAAGGCAAAAAACTGGTATTGTTGGGTACCAGTATGTATCAATTGGTACAAACATTAAAGTTTCATCCAAAAAACATACTGGTACGAATAATCAGTGACAATTATACATGCAAGGCCGTAAACCTGGTACAAGCTGCTCAATACCAGTATAATCAGGACAGTGTGTTCAATGATTAATTAATTAATTAACAAATCCAGGTCACAGTAAAGACAAAAACGTTGATAGAGATCAATTATCCAGTAGTATAGTACAGATCTGGGTGCCCTCAAATCAGTGAACTTTATCAATGAAATTCAGCTCGATTCATATTCGTTCATCTAACACAACGAGAATCAAATTATTGTGCCCTCAACCTTAATAATTCCACCACCGATAAGAATCACCAACCTTTTTCCAGCATTTTACCCAGATTGTACTGCAAATTGGCGAGGTTATACCGTTCCCAATTTCCCCATTAGGTTAATCAGATTCAATCCAATCCAATCCAATCAACAACAAGTTACAACAAATACCATACCTCGGGCGCCTTACTATCGCCTCCTCCTCCGCCATTACCCGAAGAGCCCCCCGCCGCTGCATCACCGCCACTTCCTCTCCTCTTCTTCTCAGCGTCAACACTCTCCTCCCTCCTGCCCCTCTTGTGCCGGCTGTCCCTCTCCCTCTCCCTCTCCCGGTCCAGCGACTTCGACCTGGACCTCTTCCTCTCCCTCTCCCTCTCCCTCTCCCTCTCCCTGTCCCGATCTCGGTTCCTCTCTCGGTCTCGGTCGCGGTCAAGATCCCGGGCTCTGTCTCGGTCTCGGTCGCGGTCGCGGTGTCGGTCAGGTGTAGTGGACCGGCGCCTCTCTCTGTCTCGGTCACGGTCACGGTCACGTTCCCTCTCTCGGTCACGGTCGCGGTCTCTTTCGCGGTCTCTTTCGCGGTCGCGGCGTCTGTCGGACATGGTGGAATTCGGGACTCGGGAGCTGTGAAGGCCGAGAGAAAAGAAGAAGAGAGTGCAGAAGAGTAGGGTTTTTGCGAAGGAATTTACATTTGATTTACTTACCTGCGTGACCCTGGATTTCATATCCTCTGTAGCGCTGCATTGTGTAGCGCAGGATATGAACCGTTAGATCATCTCGAGATCTGTTCTGGATCGAATCTCGAGATGATCTAACGGTTCACATCCCGCGCTACACAATGCAGCGCTACAGAGGATGAGCACTCGAGTCCCTGAGAAGGTATGATATGTCGTTGATGGCCCTCCCGGAGAACAGCGCTTTAAACGCCGTTGGATTTACCTCGAGATGTGCAAACCAGTGCAGATGCGAAAATCCAAACATCCCAACTTTATTATTCTTATTGTTCCCTAATCATTCAAATTAACATTTTAAAGATAGTCAACCATGTGGGTGGACACCAGTCATGTTTGTACATATTGTAAATACTCCTTTAATTTATAAAATTTTAAATGGCAGCTTCTGCCATCTTTTCACAAAAAAAAAAAAAAAAAAAACATTTTAAAGATAGTGAAGTTAATAGTTATTCGGGTGATGAAATGAAACAATGATAAAATTATTAATTAGATTGTTCCCCGCATTTTGTAATACTGTAAATTTTTACAGTAAATTTTGTGCCAATGTTTTTTCCTCAAAAAAAAAAAAAAACATTTGGGCTAATGTGGACCGTTAGATTTAGGAAATGGGGTGGACCGATTTTAATGGGCTGTGATTGGGTTTATAGGACCCACTGATATAAGGGGTAGAGTAATAATCAATTTCCGAATGGCCCAGGTGGGCAGTAATGTACTAACGTGTTAAGTTCAATACAAAAACCAAACTCAAACATGTCATGTATGGTAGTCCTAAGCTGAACTACACTGAAAGAGGTAAAGAGCTAAAAGTCTAATACAAAGAGCTAAGTTTAAAGCAAATGACTATCTTATTAGTATAAGTCACAACCCTAGCCTTAGGTTCTAGGGTCCTATATATAGGCTGAAATCCCGACCGAAGTGCCTTTGTCTTCTTGCTGTTCCTCACCAGAAGTACACCGAAAGTTGGTTCAAGGTATTCCTCCAGACGGAAAGTTGGTTTCCGCCGGGAAGATGGCGGATTTGAGCCTGCATCTGGGGACTGCAGTCCAGGAGTGGGGATCTCCTCGGCCCAAAGACCGGGCCAGTGACTATCGTTTGGGTATGGCCTTTTATTCCAAAAGCGGCCAGTACAGTGTTCGGTTCCCTTTCAGTCAATTCATCATTGACGTTCTGACTCTCTTGAAGGTGCCCCCCGGTCAGCTCACCGGGGTCGCTTGGTGCGCCTTGAACTCCTTCGACCACTTCTTCGTAGAGCACCAGCAGGATCTGGTCGGAGCCCCCATTCAGTTTCCGACGGTTGGGATGTTCCTGCATCTTTACTCCTTCATGTCGGCCGACTCTTGGGTCACTGTAAAGAAGAGGTCTAAGATAAACAAATTTAAACCTAGTAAGTTGGATCAGTGGAACAAGGGTTGGTTTTACTTGGTTCCCAAGAGTTCTATCTATAGGGGGTTGGTTGAGGCTGGGGTATGTTCTCATTGGAAAGAGTCCGTTGAGTTGCCCGGGCGCCCCGATATTAGTTTAGATGAGCAAGCTACTCTTCTTCGTATTCAAGACATTTGTGATGGTGCGGAACACGATTGTCGTTGTTTTTTTTTTTAATTTTTATAACGGCTTTCCTATCGCAGGGATGGACAAGGACGAGAAGGGTGCTCCTCTCAGTTTTACCGGTGTTGCAAAGGATGCTATGAAGGCGAACAAGCACCGCAAAGATCTTCAGCGTGCGCAGATGGAGGCCGAATATTTTGCCGAAGCTGAGAAGCTTCGGCGGCTAACCATCGAAGAAGGAGAAGAAGACCTTGAGGGGAAGTCAGGGTAGGGTGACTCGCCCTCAAAGGAAGCTGAGGTAGAGGTGGAGGCCGAGAGCCCTGTCGTTGGGGATCCCGCCTCGTCTCCTGCCGAGCAAGAATAGGCTCCTCCTGAGCCCGGGGTCCCGAAGCGGTCAGAACCGAAGGTACCATCAGGCATCGTCGAGTTATCAACTTCTACGCACCTGCGTGCTAACCCTCTGGTTGTAACTCCCTTGCAGGTGCGGCCACCCCCTTCGGGGAGGAAGTCGGGGACTGCCGCTACGCCGGTTGCTGCTAGTGTTGCTCGTGGTGGACTGCCGGAACGTCCGGTTATAGGTCAGAAACCTCCTGTTTCCATTAAGCGGGACTTCCGTAAGGTTCGGGAGAATGTCGCCGACTATGACCGAGTTAAGGGGGAGCCGAGCTTCTGTAGCGACGACCCTCCCAAGGGTTTTACAAGGTATGCTTTCGACATCTTCAACTACACTGCTCCTACTGCCCTGCGCAAGGACTTCCAGGATACCCCCTTGGGAGGAATAGCCAACCGTCTTCTTCAGGATGTTTACCTTTGCGGTCTTCGTGCCACCGAACTGGCCGCTCGAGCTCACCAGTATGACAAGGTGATGCAGGGTAGGCTCCTGCAGGAGTGGTTTGACACGTGGGAGCGGGAGCAGTAAGCTAAGGACGAGGAGTATGAGCGGGTCATGCGCTCAATCCAAGAAGAGAAGAAGAAGATTGATCAGGAGCGTGACGCGGCGCTGAAGAAGAGCGCTGAATATAACGCCCTAGTGGAGGGCAAGGATAAAGAAATTGCCGATCTGAAGGAAGAGGTGACTCAGCTTCGGGCCTCCCTGGGGGCCCGGGAGAAAGAGGCGACTGAACTGAAGGAGCTGCAGCTAACTCAAGAGAAAGAGTTAAGAATTCTAGAAGGGAGAGTTGCAGAAGGTATGGACGCCATCCTTGGGGCTTTCTTGGATTCCCGAGCATTCGAGGTTGCTGCCCTGGTATGCAGTAGTGTAGAAATGCGGAGGGTCCTGTACGGGGTGGTGGATGCTCTAAATGAGTTTTGGCCTTTTAAGGCCAAAG
Organism: Cyperus esculentus; assembly: GCA_030179965.1. Taxonomy (NCBI): domain Eukaryota; kingdom Viridiplantae; phylum Streptophyta; class Magnoliopsida; order Poales; family Cyperaceae; genus Cyperus; species Cyperus esculentus. Next base: position 5,082,701 of record JASGLE010000006.1, on the reverse strand, counting down.
AATTTGGAGTTAATCCCATCCCTGAGGACGAAAGAGCCCCTGTTTTGAAAGGGTACAGGTGGGATCCTTTGAACGATCGATTGGTGAGCCCTGAAGGGGAAGTTTTGGAACCTCCTGTAGTTGGTCCTGATGTCTTCGCCTTCGGCACGATTGTGCCGAAGCACCCGTGGCCGAAAAGATATTTTGCTTTTAGAGATGAAGATGACCTGTTGGCCCGGGTGATTGCTGCCGGGGAGAAAGCCCTTGCCGAAGAAGCGGCCAGAGCCCAGAAGGAGAAGAAGAGGAAAGCTGGGAGTGTTCCCGAAGCTTCTTTGGAGAAGAAGAAGAAGCCCGAATGATTTGCTTTTGTGTCAAAAATATTTGTGATGAAACAATTTTAAAATCGTTGTATGTTTGGAATTTTTGAGATGTATGTATAACTTCTTTTGTTGCATTTCCTAATTTTTGGAATTTTTCCTATGTTGGTTTGAGTTGCAAATATGTGAAAAATGATAAAACGTTGAATCGGGGTGTGAAGATGTTATAAGCATGTAAAAGTGATAACAGTAGGTAGATAACAGTAGGTAGTAAATGCTGTAAAAATCAAATGGTAAAAGTAACATCAAGTAGAAAAATTAAATTGTGCTAATTGAACGAACAAGTCAGAGAAAGATAACAGTGGTATAGATTTTTATTACTGCGACAACATTATATTTTGCAAGAAATCAAAAATTTCGAGGGGTCTGTACAAACAAAGTGTCAGACCGGCCTCTAGCTGCTACCCCTACTTCTGACAATAGCCTTATCCAGAGTCTTAAAAGAGAGATGGAAAAAAAGGGAGAAGAACAGTGTGCCAGCACCTTTCACGCATAGAAACGCCTTAGGTGTTCGGCATTCCAACTTCTGGGTATGGGAGTGCTGTCCATGGCTTGGAGCTTGTATGCTCGTCCCTCGAATCCGCGGACAATCTGGAAAGGTCCTTCCCATGCTGGATCTAGCTTGTCTATTCTCTTGCCAGTAGCCTCTACCTTCCTCAGTACTAGGTCTCCATTCTGGAAATGCCTCAGGGCGACCCTTTGATCGAACGCTTTTTTGACCTTCCTCTGATACTCAGTCATGTGCAGCCGAGCTTCTTCTCGGACCTCCTCAATGCCGTCCAGGGAAAAGAGTTTGGCTTCCCTATTAACGGCGAGGTCATGCGCCTCTGCTCGGGGGGAAGGGATGAGAAGTTCTACCGGAGTCATAGCTTCCATCCCTTACACCAGCTCGTACGGGGAATGCTTCGTGGCCGTTCTTGGAGTTGCTCGGTATGCACAAAGCACCTCATCCAGGAACAAGGGCCAGTTGCCTTTTGCTCCTTCCAGCTTCTTCTTTATTCCTTCCACTATAGTTGGGTTTGTGACTTCAACTTGGCCGTTGCTTTGCGGGTGAGCCACTAATGCGAATTTGTTCTTTATGCCTCTCTCGGCACACCACTCCTAAAATTCCCTAGTGCTGAATTGCGGCCCGTTGTCTAAGACGATGACCGAGGGGACGCCATACCGACATAGTATGTTGCGCTGTACGAACTGGATCATTCTGTTGGTGGTAACTGTTGCTAGTGGGGCCGCTTCCACCCATTTTGAAAAATAATCCACAGCGACGACTAGGAATTTCACCTGCCCTTTCCCTGGGGCAAATGGTCCGACCAAGTCGATCCCCCACCTGTCAAAAGGCCACAGACTGGAGATGTTCTTCATGGTTGCTGCGGGAAGGTGGACCTATTTGCTGTGGATTTGGCATTTCACGCATTTCAACACCCATGCCTTGGCATCTCGGTGTACTGTGGGCCAGAAGAATCCCGCAAGGATGATTCGGTGCGCCAGGGTTTTTGCTCCCTAATGGCTTCCACATGTTCCCTCGTGTATCTCTCGAATGACCATGTCTGTTTGAGGTGCAGAGATACACTTTTGCCAAGGGGAGGAATATCCCCGGTGGTATAGGGTGTCATTGACGATCATATATCTCGGGGCGATGCGCTTGATTCGCTTAGCCTCAGCCTCGTCGCCCGGCAACTGACCTTCTTTGAGATACTCCTGTATAGGGAGATACCATTCCTCTCCCCTCAAGATGTGGTACTGCTCCACAAACTCGGTGTTGATACTAGGGTTCTAGACCTCAAGTACGACCACCGGTCGGTCTTTGTCAAGATCTCCTCCTGCTGCTAGTTTAGATAGGGCATCTGCCTTTTGGTTTAAGCTATGGGGTATGTGAGTGATTTCTACATCCTCGAACTGGGAGCATTCACTGCGCAATTCTTCCAGGTATTTAGCGAGTTTCGGGTCACGGACCTCGAATTCTCCCGAGATTTGATTGACGGCTAACTGGGAGTCGCTATACATCATCACTCTCCGGGCGCCGACTCCTTTTGCCAGCTTAATGCCGGCTAGTAGAGCTTCATATTCGGCTACATTGTTGGAAGCGATGAAGAGCAATTGGATTGCGTAATTCATCGTTTCTCTGCTTGGGCTGACCATGGTTACTCCGATCCCTGATCCTTTAAAGGAAGATGCCCCGTCAACATACACGATCCACCTATCGTCCAGCGTAGCCTTCTCGGGACTCGGTTGCATCGGCGTCTCGACCATGAAGTCTGCCAGGACCTGTGATTTAAGGGCTGGGCTGGGGTGGTACGTGATGTCGAATTCAGACAGGGCTACCACCCACTTTAAGAGCCGTCCTATTGATTCGAACTGTCCCAAAGCTTTCTTCAGAGGCTCTTTGGTCATGACTTTAATGGAGTGGCTTTGGAAATAAGGTCGGAGCTTTTTAGCTGCAATTACGAGTGCGTAGGCCAATTTGTCTAGGGGAGGATACCGAGTTTCAGCATCTCGGAGGATACGAGAGACAAAATAAATTGGTTTTTGCGCGCCCGACTCTTCTCTTACCAATACCGACTTATGACTCCTTCCGATGATACTGTTGATACATAGATTTCTCCCGCACAAGTTTCACACAACGAACTATCACTTTATCCTATAACTTGATAGGGTTTAAATGATAATCATATCATGTGTTATTCATGTGAAAAATATACATATCTCATATCGTAGATTCAAAGACACAATGAAACATCAATGATACAAAACACAATCCATATGATGTTTCATTCAAATTGGTCATGCTCAATGTATAAAATATCCATCTCATTTTATACACTCATGTCATAGTGATAAACTTTATATTTATAGAACTACAATATACTTTTATCAACGTGATGATCTTATTGATAATTAATGTTCCTCTTTAATTATCAAGATCATTAGCTAATTTAGAAATACATATCCCATCTTTAGAGTTCTATGATTCAGGACCAAGAGCATCTTCTTGAATACTTCTAAAGGAATGATATTATTAAATTTCAAGGAACATAAATGCATATCAAAAACACATTTAATCATTAACATAAATAACTTTCAAAACACATCCTTTCAGGATCTCTATGCCCCGCTCAGAAACAATGAAACCGAGGAACTTTCCTCCGGATAGGCCGAAGAAACTTTTAGCTAGGTTCAAGCGCATGCCGACCGAGCGCATCTCTGCGAATGCTTCCCTCAGATCTTCTACATGGTCTCGGGCTGTCTTGCTTTTTACGACCATATCGTCGATATAAGCTTCCATGTTTCTTCCTAGCTGCTTTGAGAACACCGCATTCACCATTCGCTGGTATGTGGCGCCAGCATTCTTTAGCCCAAAAGGCTTGACTTTGTAACAGTATAGGCCCTGGTCGGTTACGAACGCGGTCTTATCCTCATCCTCTGTTGCCATTTTAATTTGGTTGTAGCCTGAATAGGCATCCATAAAGCTAAGGAATCGGAATCCCGCTGTTGCATCAACCAACCCGTCAATGCTGGGGAGGGGGAATGCATCCTTGGGGCAGGCCTTGTTCAAGTCGGTGTAGTCTATGCACATACGCCACGACCCGTTAGACTTCTGGACCAGGACCGTGTTGGCTATCCAGGGGGGTACTGCACTTCCCTAATGAAATCGGCCTTCAACAACTTGGCTACTTCGTTTTTCACAATCTCCTGTCGGGCCAAACCCAGGCGACGCTTTCGCTGGTGAACCGGTCGATATTTTTCGTTGGTTCGGAGAGAGTGTTCAGCAACATCCCGTCGTATCCCCGACATATCATCTGCCGACCAAGCGAATGAAAGGAATAGCACGATGGCTAGAGATGCGGAAATTAAAATTTTCTAACCAAAGCATGTGCAGTTCAATCAGATCTTGCCAAACGAACGACTTATCGCTGATCTACACAATAACATGCATAGAGAGGCAGTAGTTATTATACCTTTGACGCGTGATTGGTTGCTCTTGGCTGTCCCGTCGCGCGCGTCACCCTTGTCCACCAAAGGGTCGGCCACCACCGTCCGTCTAGGCGAGAAGACGTTCCGGCGGGTCCTTCGATCTTTTTCCTCGCACGAATCTCAACCCTAAACCCTAGGTTTGATAGAGGAGATTTCTCAACACATGAGAGAGAGAGAGGAAGAAAGGTGGCTAGGAAAAAACTTACTTTTTCGTGCATGAAACCTTCCCTTTTATACTTGTCAAGAGTGATTAAGGAAACCCTAATCACATACCCTAATCTGCCTTTCTGTCAGGTTGCGTTATAACGCACCCAATATTGCGTTATAACGCAACACCTGACAGAACCAGATTTCTGTCACAGATTCCGTTATAACGTAACATATGTTGCGTTATAACGGAACTGCTGACAGAACCAAATGACAAGTATTCTCTCATATGTTCGAGACATAAGATCAAAACATCATAGCCATGATGATATTCAGGTTATCATGATGCCCAATCAAGCTCAAGTCAGGCCGCGCCTGATTTGACTTATTGCCATCACTCGTTACACATTCGCCGACGTGACACGAACCTGAACAGGACTAATGGTCGAGAGCCTTTGTAGGTGTGACCTTATAGGGATCTGGATCATGTTGGGTTGCATTAACAGTGATTCTCATCTACCTGTTCAATGCTGATCATCATCAGTGTCAAGCCATCCACGTGACGATCTCCAAATGATACAGACAGTACGCACGTCCACGTAGTATCTTGATCCTGAGTAAGAGTACCTTACTTGTGTTGATTCTATGTCATATGAATATCCAAGATCAGTCCGAGGCAGGATTGTGTCATCCTCACGACTATATCATTTACTTGACGTCCATATAGATTAAACACATGACTAATATTAATCATTGCGCGCGTGTGTAATCCATAATGTCAAGGGGCCCAGTGGATATCATAACTCATCTATGATGAGAGACATTCCAGTATCTTGATCATCCATGATCCAAGCTACCAATTCTACACACCGAACTGGAATCCCTTATGCCACCTGTTACGGTTGGGATAGGAAACTAGTCACAGTGTGTAGTCATGATATTTGATCATGACAACCTCAACCGTGAATCCAACACTGACAAGAATATGAATGACATAACACATTCCTTTTGTCATATTCTTGTCGCGGTCAGTCCAATGCCATGTCACAGAGAATGTGCACATGCATCCATATGATCTAGTTGATAGCCGCGCTATCAATGGGACGTGATACAAACCCATCTGCTAGACTCATATGCTGATCCTATCCGACCAACTAGAGTACCATGCTAGTTATCATAGATCAGGGCAGTTTTAGAATTGACGTCATACCCATCATGGCATATCACTTGCTCTTGTCGTAAACGACACAAGCCATAACGTAACATCAATTCAAGGAAACTAATGAATAAAACATCCAAATAAGAATAACCATGAACAAGCGAATACCATATATATATAAATATAAATATGTATGTTTCTCTAGTACATAAACACTAACAATCTCCCACTTGGACTAGAGACATCATATCCTCTACGTCCAGTGAAGTGTACCCTAAAACAAAAGTAAAGTACAACCACTACATCATCAGACCCAGCCTACGCGGCGTCGAATGCCCATGGCCGATCTATGAAGATTCGTCTTATCCAAAGACAGTGGCTTTGTTAGCGGGTCAGCTGTGTTGCTGTCCGTATCCACCCTGCTGATTCTCACATCACCTCGATTCACAAAGTTGCGAATCAGGTGATACTTGCGGTCGACATGCTTGCTTTTCTGGTGCGATCTCGGCTCCTTGGCTTGAGTGATAGCTCCGTTGTTGTCACAATAGAGCTCAATCGCCTCAAGTGAACTCGGAACAACCTCAAGTTCTTGCAAGAACTTGCGCAACCAAACCCCTTCCTTGGCGGCTTCGGCTGCGGCTACGTACTCGGATTCGGTGGTAGAGTCTGTCACGCACTCTTGCTTTGAGCTCCTCCAGCTCACAGCGCCACCGTTCAACGTGTACACGTATCCTGATTGCGATCGCAAATCATCTTGGTCGGTCTGGAAACTAGCATCCGTGTAGCCCCTGGCTACTAGCTCAGTTTGACCACCATAGATTAGGAGCATCTCCGAAGTATTCCTCAAATACTTCAGTATGTTTTTGACAGCTGTCCAATGCTTGAAACCGGGGTTCGACTGATATCTGCATGTCATGCTCAAAGCATATGCAACATCAGGGCGAGTACAAGTCATGGCATACATGATCGATCCGATCGCTGACGCGTACGGAATCCGACTCATCCTCTCAAGCTCATCAGTCCCTGAAGGACATTGACTCTTGCTTAATTTAATGCCATGAGACATAGGCAGAAATCCCTTCTTGGAATCTTCCATGCCGAATCTCTTCAAGAATTTGTCTATGTAGGTACTTTGACTTAATCCGATAAGTCGCTCAGATCTATTCCTATAGATTCTGATTCCCAACACATAGACTGCCTCGCCCAAGTCCTTCATCGAGAAAATCTTCATCAATGAAGACTTGACCCCGTTCAACATTGGCACATCATTGCCTATGAGCAATATGTCATCAACATATAGGACTAGGAATACGACCGAGCTCCCACTAACCTTCTTGTATACACAAGGTTCCTCTTCGCATTTCTTGAAATCAAATTTCTTGATTTCACGATCGAATCGCAAGTTCCAACTCCGAGATGCTTGCTTAAGTCCATAAATGGATCTCTTAAGCTTGCATACCTTCTTAGCACTTGACGAATCCTCAAAACCCGACGGTTGTACCATGTACAACTCTTCTTCTAAATCGCCGTTTAGAAAAGCGGTTTTGACATCCATCTGCCATATTTCATAATCATAAAATGCGGCAATGGCTAAAAGGATCCGAATTGACTTGAACATAGCGACAGGTGAGAAGGTCTCATCGAAATCGATCCCTTGGATCTGTCGATATCCCTTCGCCACTAGTCTGGCCTTGTACGTAGTCAAATTCCCGTCTTTGTCACTCTTCCTCTTGAAAACCCATTTGTTCTCAATTGGCCTAAAGCCTGGAGGAAGGTCAACCAGGTCCCAAACCTGATTGTCGTACATAGACTGAATTTCGGCTTTCATGGCTTCCAGCCACGAGTCGGAATCTGGTCTGCTCATCGCATCATCGAAGCTCACAGGATCATCAGTATCCAAACTGGTGATCTCATGCAGACCCAACCATCTTTCAGGTTGACGAACCACACGTTGTGACCTTCTAAGAATAACCCTCGGAGGCGGTTGTGATGCTTCTTCAGGTTGTGGCTCAGGCACATCCTGCAAAGACACTTCCTCGTCTACTCGAGTTTGCACTTCCTCAACCGGAGTCGAGGGTGTGTTCACTTGAGTTTCGGCAGGAATGTCTTCGGCCTCTTCCATCCGCGATGGATCAGGGCTTAAGAAGCTCCCACTAACCCCTGCAACCCTGGGTGGAAAAACTCGAGTTTCCATTTTGCAACTCCACTTGAATTTCTTCAAGTTGGACGCTGCTCCCACTACTCTTTCTTGCGAGAGATTCTTTCTCCAAGAACACACCATGGCGAGCAACAATCACCTTGTTCTCACCTTGGTGGAAGAAGTAGTAGCCCATAGTTTCTTTAGAGTATCCTACAAAGAAATACTTATCCGATCTAGGATCGAGCTTTCCTGAGGTCCTATCCTTCCTCACGAACGCCTCGCATCCCCAGATTTTAAGGAAAGACAAGGGAGGGACTCTCCCAAACCATAACTCGTATGGTGTCTTCTCCACGGACTTAGATGGAACACGGTTTAGCATGAACGCGGCTGTTTCCAGCGCATATCCCCAGAACGACGTTGGGAGAGTTGCAGCACTCATCATTGATCGGACCATGTCCATCAATGTCCTGTTCCTCCTCTCGGAAACGCCATTCCATTGAGGAGTCCCCGGCGGGGTCAATTGTGAGACGATCCCACAATCTGTCAGGTAAGAGGTGAACTCAATACTTAGATACTCACCACCGCGATCCGATCGCAAGACCTTGATCTTCTTGTTGAGTTGATTCTCTACTTCGTTCTTAAACTCTTTGAACTTGTCAAAGGTTTCAGATTTATGTCTCATCAGGAAGACATAACCGTATCGACTGAAATCATCAGTGAACGTGACAAAGTACGAGTATCCACCTCGGGCATTAATGCTTAAGGGCCCACACACATCGCTGTGCACTAGTCCCAACAAGTCATTTGCTCTTTCACCTTTCTTCTTGAAAGGCGCCTTAGTCATCTTGCCAAGCAAGCAGGAATCGCAGGTGTCCAGTGAGTCCATCTCAAACTGGCCAAGAAGCCCCGCTTCTTTCAACCTTTTAATGCGATTCTCATTTATATGACCTAGGCGGCAATGCCACATGAAAGCCTCGCTTTTATTTGAGATCCTCGGTCTCTTGGTTTGTATACTAAGAATAGGCGTATCCAAGTCGAGCAAATACAGACCATCTGTTTTAACACCAGAACCATAATGTAAACTATTCAAAGAAAAATTCATCAAACCTTTCTTAATAGTAAACTCAAAATCATCTGAATCCATACGCGATACAGATATTATGTTCTTAGTAATGCAAGGACAAAAATACACTTCAGATAAATGTAAAATAAGGCCCGTAGGCAAAGATAAATCTACGTCGCCAACATCGGTCGCCGATATAATCGCACCATTGCCGACACGCTTCTGTATTTCCCCTTTGCTCAGCCGTCTCCTATTTCTTAGCACCTGCACATTACCAAAAATGTGAGCACCTGAACCTGAATCCAAAATCCAGTTCTTAGAAATAGTAGCGAGATGTGTCTCAAAGACATAGATACCTGGTCCTTGGATCGGGTTCTTAGTCTTGAGCTGGGGGCAGTCCTCCTCCAATGACCCTTGCCATGACACTCATAGCACTCGGCGTCAGCTGGGATTACCTTTGCGGCCTTAGGCTGGTCCACGACCACGCCCTTGCCCTTGTTGCTCTTCTTGGGCCTTGGCCTGCGCTGGCCCTTGCCCTTCTTAACTTTCTTCCCCTGCTCAGACACGGTGAGGACATTGGAAGGCCCAGCCTTCTTGAAGTCCACCTCCGCCGATCTGAGGAGACCATGGAGTTCGCACAACGTCTTCTCCATCCCACTCATGTGATAGTGAGTCACAAAGCTGCTGAAGGTGTGTGGGAGAGAATTGAGCACGATATTCACGGTGTGATCCCTAGGGAGAGGCGCGCCGAGCCTTTCCAGCTGCTCAGCGTAGCTCATCATCTTAAGCATGTGAGCTGATACAGAACTCCCCATAGACATTCGGCAGTTGACAAAAGAAGTCAACACGTTGTAACGCTCGACTCGCAACTGCTCAGCGAACAAGTCCGCGAGCTGTTGCATAATCTTGTGCGTAGGCATGTCCTCGAACCGCCTCTGCAGCTCAGGATCCATGATCGCGATCAAGAGAGTCCCAACGTCCAACTCGTCTGCCAGGTGCGTCTGCACCGAGACGTAAGCCGGATTCTTAGCCATGACGGCCGGGTCAGTATCCGTGGCCGCCTTCTCCACTATAAACTCCGGAGGCATTTCCTCGCCCTCCGGTAGGGGAGTAGTCAAGACGTACTCCTTCCTCTCTCTCTTCAGAACATTCCTGAGGTTCCAGAGCCAATCAGAGTAGTTGGCACCGTCGGAACGGAGAGGATTGCGGTCCAAGACTGGACGTAGGGAGTTCGTGTTAGCCATGTCTACAAAAATTACCACAAGAGAAAATCGCAGTTAAGTTCATGAAATTCATTTTGTTTTTAAGAAAACAACTTCCACTATAGTTTGTAAAGTTCGTCCAATTACCATAGTAGGTCCAAGATCCATATTTTCAGTTAAGTTGTCCAGCGGCGGCTAGGTATTACAATTTAACATATTTTAGGTAGACCACGCCGGGTCAATCGTGCCGCGCACGACTCTTGGCGCATCAAGGTCCGTGACCTCGACGCTATCCCCAAAGCCAGCGTCGGCATGGCCTTTGCCAAGTCGTAACCTCTCCTTATTTGGTTCGGCACGCACGGCGTACCCCACGACCCATCGCTCCCTCAATTCGACTTCCTACTTAATTCGGTCAAGTCTCCAAGAGCTCGTTTAGGGAGGTGGATAAGGAAGGCAACGGGAAATTGCACTTGGGTTGGTTGGACTAATGCAGGTCAAATTGCGAGTTGGTGGGGCATGATAAAACTGAATACCATACTTATTTATTCTACGACTCAACCATAGCAATAAATTCACAACAATCTCAAACAACTGACAAGCATTTAGGGCATACAAGCCCCGCGAGATATATGGCCCCGCTCCAAGCTCCATCCGCCGAGATCACGCGAGTTCTAAGCTTGGTACCTGTTTTTCCATTCCCATATCCTAACTAGAAATAAAACTATTCCTTAAAGCGATATGAAATGAAAACATATATTAATGCTACCCAATTAACCCTTGGGGCACGCAGGCCTCAAATTAATTAATTAACACATTAATATACCACGGGGCACCGAGGCCGCATTACAAACATTCACAAACAATCAATACATCACACAAGGCATTGATCTTTGGCCATATATCCCGCACCTGCAAACATTCTCATACACACATACAAGACATTTTGCAAGTAGAGTAATCAGATCTAATCAATTTATAAACAAGTAATAATCATTAAGCAATAACTAATTAAATTCAGCCTCTGTCACAGGTTGCGTTATAACGTAACAGATGTTGCGTTATAACGGATCTCGCCGGATCAGTCTGCAAAACCGACAGTTGCGTTATAACGCAACAGAGAGTTGCGTTATAACGGAACCTCTCTGTTTTCAGACCCTGCCCCTTACCGTTTCGATCCGCGATCAAAACCGTCACTTTGTACGATCCAAACACATCACAAAACATGTCAATCAAGTACTGTGACATCCTCAAATTTATTAAAAAATTAATCTAAGGCCTTGAGGGCACAATTCAATCAATTATCTACTCTAACAATTATTCACGTGTTTATTAAATCGATTAATCTCAATTACAAGGCATAATATCGCCTCAAAGCAACAAATCAGTTCAAGTTTGGCCAACCTTGGCTCTGATACCACTGAAAGGAATAGCACGATGGCTAGAGATGCGGAAATTAAAATTTTCTAACCAAAGCATGTGCAGTTCAATCAGATCTTGCCAAACGAACGACTTATCGCTGATCTACACAATAACATGCATAGAGAGGCAGTAGTTATTATACCTTTGACGCGTGATTGGTTGCTCTTGGCTGTCCCGTCGCGCGCGTCACCCTTGTCCACCAAAGGGTCGGCCACCACCGTCCGTCTAGGCGAGAAGACGTTCCGGCGGGTCCTTCGATCTTTTTCCTCGCACGAATCTCAACCCTAAACCCTAGGTTTGATAGAGGAGATTTCTCAACACATGAGAGAGAGAGAGGAAGAAAGGTGGCTAGGAAAAAACTTACTTTTTCGTGCATGAAACCTTCCCTTTTATACTTGTCTAGAGTGATTAAGGAAACCCTAATCACATACCCTAATCTGCCTTTCTGTCAGGTTGCGTTATAACGCACCCAATATTGCGTTATAACGCAACACCTGACAGAACCAGATTTCTGTCACAGATTCCGTTATAACGTAACATATGTTGCGTTATAACGGAACTGCTGACAGAACCAAATGACAAGTATTCTCTCATATGTTCGAGACATAAGATCAAAACATCATAGCCATGATGATATTCAGGTTATCATGATGCCCAATCAAGCTCAAGTCAGGCCGCGCCTGATTTGACTTATTGCCATCACTCGTTACACATTCGCCGACGTGACACGAACCTGAACAGGACTAATGGTCGAGAGCCTTTGTAGGTGTGACCTTATAGGGATCTGGATCATGTTGGGTTGCATTAACAGTGATTCTCATCTACCTGTTCAATGCTGATCATCATCAGTGTCAAGCCATCCACGTGACGATCTCCAAATGATACAGACAGTACGCACGTCCACGTAGTATCTTGATCCTGAGTAAGAGTACCTTACTTGTGTTGATTCTATGTCATATGAATATCCAAGATCAGTCCGAGGCAGGATTGTGTCATCCTCACGACTATATCATTTACTTGACGTCCATATAGATTAAACACATGACTAATATTAATCATTGCGCGCGTGTGTAATCCATAATGTCAAGGGGCCCAGTGGATATCATAACTCATCTATGATGAGAGACATTCCAGTATCTTGATCATCCATGATCCAAGCTACCAATTCTACACACCGAACTGGAATCCCTTATGCCACCTGTTACGGTTGGGATAGGAAACTAGTCACAGTGTGCAGTCATGATATTTGATCATGACAACCTCAACCGTGAATCCAACACTGACAAGAATATGAATGACATAACACATTCCTTTTGTCATATTCTTGTCGCGGTCAGTCCAATGCCATGTCACAGAGAATGTGCACATGCATCCATATGATCTAGTTGATAGCCGCGCTATCAATGGGACGTGATACAAACCCATCTGCTAGACTCATATGCTGATCCTATCCGACCAACTAGAGTACCATGCTAGTTATCATAGATCAGGGCAGTTTTAGAATTGACGTCATACCCATCATGGCATATCACTTGCTCTTGTCGTAAACGACACAAGCCATAACGTAACATCAATTCAAGGAAACTAATGAATAAAACATCCAAATAAGAATAACCATGAACAAGCGAATACCATATATATATAAATATAAATATGTATGTTTCTCTAGTACATAAACACTAACAGCGAATATGTCAACATTCGCTGTTAGAAAAAGTTTCAACTCCTATTTGTCGGCTGGGGGGAGTTTGCTTCCTACTCGGATTGATCTGTCCGGGCCCACCTCGATCTCTTCGGTTTCTTCCACTAGTTCAGCTGTTTGCTGACAAACGTCTCCGTCCATGGCGGGGTTACGCCTATCGTCAATGCTGACCACCTGGGGGGCTCCCCGGAGGGAGAGATTGTAACACTCCCTCGCCGCTTTCTGGTCACCGAGCTTGCATCCAATGCCATTCGAGGTCAGGAATTTGATCATGAGGTGGGGGGTGGAAGAAATTGCGCCCAACAGGTTGAGCGACTTGCGGCCAAGGATTGCATTGTAGCCCGAGGGGGCGTCTATAATCATGAAATTTAACTGAGCCGTGACCGAGCATGGGGGCTGTCCGAAAACTACTTCTAAAGGAACGACACCCAAAGAGTGAGACGTTTGACCCGCAAAACTAGTCAACGGGGTACGCACCTGTCGGACCGCTGATATGGGAATGCTCATGTGGTCGAACGCTTCCTTGTATAAGATGTCAACCGAACTGCCGGTGTCCACCAGGATGCGTCGTACAAAGTAGTGCTGCGGGTTATCGACCAAAGCCATTTTCAGGGTTAAGACGATGGCATCGTCATGAGGAAAACGGACATGCCTCAGATCTTCCGAGGAGAAGGATATCGGTGCATCAAATCCTGGGAAACGCTTATGCACTTGGAAGCACTGTGCTTGGTCAGTGTGATACAAATACCGTCGGCGCTTGCGGTTTGTATCTCCCCCGGATGCCAATCCTTCTGCGATGATGTTGATGATATGGTCATCGATGTCTACCTGCGCCACCGGTTGGCGCTCAGGTGACGAGGGTCTTGTAGGTTGTGCCCGTGGCTGCTCGACGGACTCTTTTCTGTCCTCCCTGTTGTTCCGAGAGCTCCTGTAGTTACCCCGGTAGTTATTTCTTCTACTACTACTGTCCCCATCACCGTAGTAACTTCTATTGGTTGCGTGGTTGGTAACATACCGGACCACGAATGCCTTGATATCCTTATCTCACGCCAGCTGCTCCAACTCGTCGCGCAGGGCACGGTAATCTTTCGTGTCGTGGCACCTGCTATTGTGAAACTCACAGTATTGCTTCTCATCTTTCACTTCATAAGTCTCTATCTGCCCGGGGTACCGAAGGTAATTATCTTCCCGTATTTCCCGAAAGATTTCTTCCTGAGGTTTGGCCAACGAATGGTATGTGTTATAAGCTTGACCGCGCTGGTCGCCCTGATTTCCCTGGTACTGGCCCGCGCGCCCCTGGAATCTGCCGGTAGTTTCGTTGCGGTTGCTTCGGGACGTTCGGCCCTGAGATGGTCCTTTGCCGAGGTCAAAGCTCTTGAGGACGCATGTCTCTTGCGTCCTCTTCACCCTTGCAGTATGCTGAGGCAAACTTGACAAACTCCTGAAGCGTGTGGAACTGGCGTTGATGAGAAGCGAACCGCAGGTTCCCATGTCGCAATCCTCCACGGACAGCGTTAAGGGCAATTTTATCATCGAAATCTGTGATCGACCTAGTGGCCTCCACAAACCGCTCTAAATATTCCCGTGTGGGCTCATCAGGAGTCTGGCGGAGATGCATGAGGCTCTCACAAGAAATTTTTGGTTTTCGGATAGATCCGAACCGGCTTAAGAATTGTTGAGAGAGCTGGGAGAAATGGGTGATGAAGTCATTGGGGAGGGAGCTATACCAATCGAATGCCGGGCCTTCGAGGCATGTGGGAAATAGCCGGCACATGACGACGTCACTAAATCCGAAGAGACGCAAGGGTTCTCGAAAATTAGCGACGAAGGAATTGGGGTCGGAATACTGGGACCGGGAGGAGCCAAAGGTCCCGACGTATGGAGTGTCAGAGTGAACAGGTATGGTTACAGTGTATAGAGCAGGGGAAAGGGGGCGGTCAGGCTAGGCTAAGGGATAGGTGGTTTGGGTGGGTCCTGCTATTTGTCCTTACCCCAACGCCCCAGTTTGAGGTGTAGCGAAAGCGCCTTCTGCATAAAGGTTACGGCAGATACCCCCCATGGGGTTGGTGTGTTGGCCGAAGAATTGAAACGTGGTCGGGTTTGGTACGAAGGGTGGAGCGTTAGGAACTCCGGTGTGAGCGGTGTGCTGGTATTGGAGGTTTGGGATGTTCTGAGCTGCGTGGGTATGTAAGGCTGAGACGTAAGTTGGGATGGTATGGGTGGTGTAATAGGGCGATGGTGGAGGAAATTGTGGGGGTTGTCCGGGAGGGTGTATGTTCTGGGGTGGCCCGAACAGGATGTTCGGTTGTATAAAACGAGGTTGGGGTGAACGGGGGTTCGGACGGTGTTGAGTGGGGGTACGCTTTGTGCATGTGGGCGGGGTTGTGGGAGGTGTTGTCCGGGGCCCGGTTAGGGTCGGTGAGGGGGTATTTCGAATCCTGGGGGTGGTCGGGTCGAAGAGGGGGTGGGGTTCAGAGAGAGTTCAAGAGATAGGTCGTTCGGGTCAGTCATTGTTACTCTTCAGAAACTGCGGTGCTATGCTTACAGTGGGCACATCGTCGCAGGACTGAAGCTCAGTCGAAAGCACCAAATGGTAGTCCTAAGCTGAACTACATTGAAAGAGGTAAAGAGCTAAAAGCCTAATACAAAGAGCTAAGCTTAAAGCAAATGACTATCCTATTAGTATAAGTCTCAACCTTAGCCTTCCTATATATAGGCTGAAATCTCGACCGAAGTGCCTTTGTCTTCTTGCTGTTCCTCACCAGAAGTACACCGAAGTACCACAAGTGTCGGGAGATCTTCTGTGGCAGCGGTTGTGTGTTCACGTATGGTGCTGAGGTCGGGACTTGGGTTGGCCCAATTTAGGGTCTAACTAGTCCTTAGGCTTGAATGGTAAATTGGGCCCCATCAATGTATATAATCTCCATTCATAAACAAAATTCATCTATAACACAAGCTATAGGCTATACTGTACAATGCACTATGCTGCGCGGCAGAAAATCAATATCTCACATTTTATTGGTTTATATAATTTAATTTATTTATTTATTATTATTTTTTTTTATAGCGTGTGTTAGAATAAGCTAAGCTTCAACAAAAATATCAGAAAGATTCAACTCAGATATTATCCAATAATCAAGATATTCACGGCTAAGAACTTGCACATTTCATTTTGTGTGGATGGAAGTTGAAAGTTAAAACCTTCATCAAGGTAGACCAAGCATTTGATCCTTTTCTTCAAATTTCATTGTAAAATGAACAAGATATACTAGATATTCTGGAGTACTGTACTATTAAGTTTTTACAGTAAATTGTGGGCCAATGTGGACCGTTTTAAACGGGCTGTAGCATGTGATTGGGATTTATAGGACCCAAAGGGTAGATCAATAATCAATTCCGGAATGTCAGATGTGGGCAATAGCGTGTAAAATTCAATATACAGATCAAACTTGTCACCAAGCTATACGTTATATTGTACAATGCACTATGCTGCGCAGATTTGAGTTTCAACAAAAGTATAATAAGAAGCATAAAGTCAGATCTTATCCAATAATTAAGATATTCACGACTAACAATTTGCACATTTCATTTTATGTGCGTAATAGTCAAACTTAATACCTTCCTCAAGGTAAAAAAAAAAAAAGTAGGCATAGATCATTTTGATTAAATTTTATTATGAAAAGAACAAGATATACAAGTGTATGGGATAATCACTAAGAGAAAATTATTGTAAGTTTGTCTAATACAAATTGAAATTTTGTGTAATCCAAATTTAGTTGTGATCGCATGCAATGCCTCACTTGATTTTCCATGTAATAATAATTACTCACAGTTAAAAAAACAAAATATCGCAAAAGAAATAAATTCAATCAGGTCACTGAATCATAGCGAAGGAGAAGATCAATTACGCATGATCCATTAGATTCCATTTGTTCCACCATTTACAAAAAGGAATTGGAAAGCGATTGTGCTCCAAAAGTACCAGTATGCCACTCTCAAGCCTCATGAGGTTGTTGGCTTAAGCCTCACTTAACCTGAAGAACTCACAATAATACCCCCTATATAGCAATTGTCTCTACCCAAATGGATATCAAGCACAAGCCATTGAGAGAAATCATTGAATTGAATACATTGTGTACAAATTCCATTGATTTTACTAAAAGGAGAATCATTGCCTACATTATAGGCTACTTGAATCATTTGAAAAGTTTGGTATTGATGAACTGTTGAATTTGTTAGGCAGACCCCACAGGGGAAATAGAGTTTAGACAGCCTCAAAACATTTCGGCCTTACAAGTACCATTAATGGAATGGCACATGAATTTACATCAGATCAGAGAATTATAATTGGAAAACAACCTTAAATTGCAAATGCTGGACACCATGCAATTGCCACTTAAATATATAATTAATGTAACTCCAGTTACATTACATGCTAGCAACAAGAGAAGCACAAAAAACTTTCCACTATTGCGACATTGATGCAAGTAAATTTCCTCAAAAACCGTCTTAGTCATTTTGATTTGGTTTCCCCTTGATGAGAAAGACCTGTATTTGGAGGTAAGCTGGAGCAGCATGAAAATCGAGCAACTGAAGGGGAAAAAAAGAGAGAAGGTAGTAATCATCACAAATACATATACAATTAGTATCTGTCTTGTAGAGTACCAGAAATGAAGAACAGAAGAAACAACTTACTGTTAAACTCTGAAAATTAGACAGCTTGACCTTTACTGATAACATCCTTCGGCTTGCTACCTTTAATTGTGTCCATATCCTACATTCAAAGAGATTAATAAATAAACAAACTGAAACATGCAAATTAAGTTGGAGTGTTGGACGAACCGATTTCTGCAACATATTCAGCATGTATAGCTACAGTTACACCTCACGCCATAGCAGTATGGTACCCAGTAAGGTGTCTACACAAAACCCAATCCAATACATACACTATACAATTCAATTCAGGCAGGTCTAATGCATTGGTTCTTATTCCCTACTTAAATTGGTTATAGGTTCTTTGTGGTTTCATTATCGGTCACATGGACCAATCATGCAAAGGTGGAAATCTAAACATACAAAACAACAAATGGAAAAGTAGCACTCAGAAAGTGAGCACTCAGAAAGAATAATAAGAGCTGGATAAACAAAGAACCTTGGTGTTGGTCTCATAGTAATCATTAAGGGCCCATTGATACTTCGATTGGTCAAGCCCGAACCAATTCGCCAAGTACTCGTCCAAACTCGAGTGGGCTACACAAGAACAATTTAATGCAATTTAATATACAGCATAAATGATAAACCAAGTATTAGAGGTAGGTTTGCAAACGGCATCTTTTACTATAGCTGACTTGTAGTTGCGGAAGAACCAAGAATATATTCCAAGAACAAGAAAAAGAGAAAGAAAGATATCATTCAATTTGTGTACCTACCGCCTTTTCAACCAGATCAAGTATCGAAACTAGTTTTTAACAAGTCACTTACAATGTCTCAACGTAACAAGAAATTAACTCGGCAAATTTGGCATTGTTTATGCTACAATTAGCCATGTTTGGTCATACATCAAATCAAGAAACTTTTTAAGTTAATCTTTTTACCGATTCTAGATACCAACCTACATTGTCAAGTAATGCATTGTGCATGTTCAATTAAAGTAAAATTCACTAGTTACCGTCACATTTATCTTATAATTCCACCTAATTACCATTGTATCCTTCTTTTTTTACAATTTGGGGATCCAATTCAAGATTTATTGCAGTAATGGTCCAATTACTCCAATTACAAAATTACCCCCAAATGCAGCAAAATTGGAGGGTAAAAAACCATTTCAATATCCATGCGAACCATCACTGATTACTCAAGATTCCCTCTTTTACCTTCTTGCACTCTGGCGACGGCGTCCCAGAAGAACCCGAACGCCGATCCGTGCGAACTGACATCCTTCCCCTTCTCGTACTGCTTCGGCGGCACCTGCACGGGCGGCGGCGGCGGGGCGACAACGAACGCCTTTTGCTCCTTGACGGGGGACCCCGCCGTCTTGGTCTTGCTCACCGGACTCTCTCTCGGACTCGGGGTCAGATTCAGTATCGGACTCGGGCAGCTGGCACTCAAGGCAGCTCTCGGACTCGGACTCGGACTCGGAGAGGGAGAGGAAGCTGTGCTGGGGTTGGGGTTGCGCTTGGGACTGGGACTGGGGGTAATGAAGACGGTGAGGTTGCCGGCCTTGCCGATGATGGGGGGAGGCGTGGCCTCGCGGGAGGCCATGAGAGGGAGGGAGTGTGTTCAACAGCAATGAGGGTTTCTAGGGTTTGAAGAAGGGAGTGTAACGGAGAGTGTAAAAACTGAAAAGAAAGAAAAGAAAAGAAAGAAAGAAAGAAAAGAAAGGAGTGAAAGAAAGAGTGAAGAGCTTTTGTATTGTTGGTTGTCTTTGTTGTTTTTTGAGGTTTGAAAGTGGGGAAAAGGGAAGGGAAGGGAAGAAAGACGGATGGATGGGGAAACATATTCTGAGGTGCATGTGTGGGTTTGGTTTATGGCTCACTTTGTACACTATAGAGTCATAGAGGGGATTAAATTAAGGGGTGATTAGTGTGTGTATTATTTTGGGAATTAAAATACTAATCACTCTTAGTGTATGTATATTATACATTTTGGTTGGCAATTAAAATTGGGTACCTAATTTAATTAAGAAGGATCAATACGTCACATAAGAATTATTATATAATAAGTCTTCACAATAATTTTTTTATATAGTGATTAGTATTTAATGTAGTTTGTACCTAATGTATTTCTGTAGACTATAGACTATAGAGTGATTAATGTATGTATTTTTTGGATAAAAAATTGGGTACCTAATTAATTTAATTAAGGATCGACGTGTCACATAATTATATAATAAGTTTTAGAATAATTCTACTTATATGGGGTATGTTTGGATGCCAACGGAATAGTCTATTCTTAGGATTAGTAGTACTATTCTAAATCCAGTGTCATCCAAACAACAAATTGTTGTTCCTGAATAGCCCAGAATAGACTAATCTGCTATTCCAACAAAAAGTTGGAATTGTAAGAACAGTGGACAGAAAATAGCACTAACTTTTACTATTCTAAACATACAATCCGAACAACATTTTATTTTTTAAGAATAACACTAACTTTTACTATTCTTTATTACTAACCCAAATCATTATTTCTCACTTACTATTCTCAATTCCTCTATTCTTACACTAATCCTTAACGATCCAAACGTACCCATGGTGATTAGTATTTTATTTTTGTAGTGAGTACCTAATGTATTTTATGGATGAGTTTGTAGACTATAGAGTCATAGAGGGATTAGTGTATGTATTTTTTTGCAATAAAAATAGGGTAACTATTAAGTAGGATCAACACGTCACAGAAATATAATAAGTTTTCAGAATAAATGTACTTATATAGTTAGTTAATTAATACAACCAATTACAAGCAGTCAACGTTCAACCATAAGATTATAATAATCTCAAGTACTTTTTATATTTTTGTTCAGTTGCTTTCCTAGGAATACTTTATGTTTCAATGTTAACGACTTCACAGAAAAGAAAATAATAATATGCTGTTTTAAGCAGCAATTAATGGTACCAGTCCAAAATAATTTTGTTTGGAAAATGATTTTGGTCATAATTAATAATATTTTGTTCCCAAATTCTTGAAATAAAAATTAATATTGATATTATAATTTTCAGATATATTGGTCCATCAAGGCCTATTAATTTTGAACTATTAAAAATTTAAATATTTTGAAGTATAGTGAAACATAAAATTAAATTATCTCTAAATTAACTCATATGAACTTTTTTTCCTCTCAGCTTCTTATTTCATCAAGTACCCAGAATTGCATACTTTCACATTTTCATTCAATACTTCTATGAAATAATTTTCTTACATTTTAGCATCTTTTTTTTCAATCTAAGCATCCTACATAATTAGCTTCACAACTAAACTAAGAAACTGTTAGAGCTCTCTCTAAGCTTACATGTGATGTATTATCATTTATCTTTACTTATAACAAAGAAAAAGGTGTATTGCATAATTTGCATTGCATGACACTTAAACAATCCATAATAATATTAAAATTTACAATTTCTGCATCTACAATAAAAATTCACCCGTGAAAGTGATCATAATAAATATGAGGAGGGATCAAATAACCATGTGTTTTGGTAACCATGAAATTAAATCTTAAATAACTACATTTTAAATTCTTAAATAACAAAACTAATTAATAGAATATGTTGTATATATCATATTTTATGTGTATACAAAAAATTATATTATTTTGATTTTATTTACATGTGCATCAAGCATTAACAAAAATCAACAGTTCAAGTTTTATGATTTTTTCTCCTCTTGATGACTATCAAAACAATATTAAAACTTTATCATTTTTTAGGTATATGTTATTGAGATAATATAGAATACATTTAACGGTTTAGATTTTTCAATTTATGTATAAATAAAAAAATGATCACCATGATCATTAATGTCCATGGTTATTGGATCCTTCCTCAATAAATATAACCTCCTTTCTAACAAGCATTAAAAATACCAAAAAGAAAAAAGAAAACCTTAATCTGTTCTAAATAAAGCAGGCATGAACCATGCTTTGACACCATCTTCTCTCATCTACATTTTTTTCTTTTTAAAGTACGATCCAAATGACCTTTGTCGTCCCCAAACCCTATCTAAACTCGGACCACTACCTTCACCCACTGTAACCTGACCCCACCAGCACACTCTACCCGCCGTTCACTCAGACCGGGTGCATGCAACGGCCCACCGTCCAAAGGACCTTTGTCGCCCCTTCGAAAAGATTCGCCCAGTCGGGCGGTGAAGTTACGGAATTGCCCCTGGAGATCTGGATTGTAGCAGCAACGGCACTGCAGTACTAATGGGCGGGACCGTTGGGGTAATTCAGTCATTTGGTAAATTTTTTTTTGATTGGTACGTTTTAGATGGTGATTTGGTAACTTCTTTTGTGAAGGTTTGTTTTCAAGCGGGTACATTTTTTAAAAGAGGAGGGATCTGATAACTATGGATATTGGTATCTATGGTGATAATTTTTTTTTATTTATGCATAAATTGAAAAATCTAAACCGTTAGATGTATTCTATACTATCTTAATAACATATACATAAAAAATGGTAAAGTTTTAACATTGTTTCAATAGTCATTAAGAGAGAAGAAAAAATCATAAAACTTGAACCGTTGATTTTTGTTAATGCTTGATGCACATGTAAATAAAATCAAAATGATATAATTTTTTGTATATACATAAAATATGATATATACAACATATTCTATCAATTAGTTTTGTTATTTAAGAATTTAAAATGTGGTTATTTAAAATTTAATTTCACGGTCACCGATCGGTCACTAGAAACATGGTTATTTGATCCCTGCTCTTTTTAAAATTTTATTATAGTTGAATGACCCGGTTTATGGTAGGTAGATTGTATGTGTAACTCAGAAGATCAGCCAACTGCTCTTCTGGACTCTGTTCTGTTATCTGCACATTGACAGTTTGGTGCTTGCTGAACACAGTCAAACTTTTTTTTTTGATTGAACACAGTCAAACTGTAATTACACTGTAATCCAATTGACTTAAGATCTTCTGTTCCACTTACGTACATGCACCGTGATCAGAATGGAATCGCGATGCATAAAACGAGAAATGGAATTGAAGGGAAAGTCGTTTCCGCTGATCGGAACGAAAGAAGAGAGCAACGCGATTTGGGATTGATACGATTTGGAGGTGCTCAATTCTCGTACGGATTTCCACGCCGAACCGTTGTCATTTGGCCAGATTGTTTTGAAGAAGACGACGGACTCGCTTGCCCTTTGCCTCTTCCGATCGGCAACCAAGGAAAGAGTGACACCAGCTATCTCCTTTGACTCCGACTAAGTAATTGACAAAACAGATTCTCTCTTCCGATCCTATTTCCGTTTTTTTTTTCTGAATTTTTTTTTTATTTTAGGTGTCTAACCCTAGGCAGAGGGAGGAATGGCATGAGCAGTAAATTGAAGAAGATTGAAGGCGTTTTTCAAATTGATCGGCAATTAATTCTTTTCCATCTCAAAAGTGCTCCAATCAGAAAAATAGAATTCAATTCTTCTCTTTTCTTTTCCATTCTATTGTTGGGTTTGAGGAGCGATCCATGGTTATCTTAACAAAAATTTATAAAGTTTCATACAAAAATCTTTAAAATAGAAATAAGTTTATGGACGTGTTACACTATTACTTAACTTATACATTGACTACGTTTCTGATTATATTTAATTTAAACAATATTCGATAGCAAATGTTAAAAAATGTATAAAATTTTGTTAAGACATCAAATGATGTTCGAATTGATTGAAATTTGAAATACTATCAATCTATAAGTTAAGTAATGCATCCATAATATTTTTTCATTTATAAAATTTTTTATGAATTCTTACAAATTTTAAAAAATAAGCATTGTCAAGATAACCATTGTGAATGAATGAATCCCTTGTCTTTCAAATTAACTCAGTGATGAACTGATGATTAAATTGGAGGCTTGAAGTTTGATGTATGGTGATTAATTTAAAGAGCAATGCACGTGAAACTAGGAATAAAGACAGAGATTAGTTCGGTACGGCAGCATGCATTGTCCCATGTTGGCCCAGTAAAATAAAATAAAATAAAATTGTTTCTTTTCTTCTTTCCAATTTTTCTTTTCAAAATGCACATCCCGATGTGTTTGTATTAGTTTGCTTAGTTTTCTTTGTACCAAGGAACAGATCAAGAGCCGTGTGAGAATTATTATATATCGATGTATTATCATTGGAAGAAAAGACCAAAGACACGTCTAAATACAAAAGACTATATATGCCTAATTGGCTATGTACCACATGGGGAGTTGCTGTTTCTGGATTTTTGCCAAATTTATTTTTTTTTGTTGTTGTTTTGGATATACATAT
Organism: Cyperus esculentus; assembly: GCA_030179965.1. Taxonomy (NCBI): domain Eukaryota; kingdom Viridiplantae; phylum Streptophyta; class Magnoliopsida; order Poales; family Cyperaceae; genus Cyperus; species Cyperus esculentus. The sequence goes on along the minus strand of JASGLE010000006.1, from coordinate 5,058,567 downwards.
GAACAAAACTAGTTATGTCATCAGATATTGCTTGGTTGTGTACTTCTGGCAGGCTATTTATTATTGTTACTTAATTAATTGGGTGTTTTTCTTGTCTTCTTGACAGGTGACTGGTGAGAGATTAAGAGAAAATTCAAATTCAGTACCTGATATGACTGACAATGGGCCTAAGATGTTTTTGATATTGTGAAAGGCTTGCATGGGCCTCTAAAAAACCAATTGGACTTATTGGAGGAAGGTGTTCTGGTAAAGTGAAATGAATTGCTGTTAAAGAAATAAATAAAGTATACATGAAAATATTTCATATATCACAAATATCACTATTTAAAACTACATTCTACAGCAATAGATTTGAACCCTCTGAGTTGTTAGCACTTTCTTCTCACCCCCTCTTCTTCGACTACTTCCAGATCAAGCACTGCATTTCTCGACAAAGATATATATAACACTGTTAGTTCAAGCAGTTCCTTTCATAATCTAATGTTTTGGGTTTCTTTTTTTTTTTTCCCTCAGAAAAAGGCATTATATGCCGATATAAATATTTTCAAAAGCAAACAAAAGAACTGCAAAGATTGCTTACCCTAACAGTATTTATACTCAAATTTTCTTGAGGCAGCCAACAAAGAAGATAGAGAGCAACTACAATATCAACAAAAGATGAAATCTAACTCATCTAGCCACTTTGGAGTGCCTCTCAGTATTCCATTGACATCCTTGTTAATGGAGTAACAAAATTCAGCAATCCAATATATGATACCGGTTTACCTCAAAAATAGTAGATGATACTGGTACATCATTACAACAAATATAATCATGAATTAAGAGTTCTGACGTGTAGGGCTTAATTTCAAGTGTACTATAAAAGTTGGCAATGTAGTTGTAAACCATTAAGGGGAAAATTGTCTCTATGCCACCCCAAAACCTCAAATTGGTCAAAATGCCACTCTAAAATTCATTGTTGCTAATTTGCCACCTATACGACAATTTTGCTGGCATTTTCCCAGTAAAGGATTTAAACCAGAATTAAAGCACCAGCAACCCACACTCTATATATTTAAGCACACATCAAAGTTCATTACTGGAACACAATTAAATCAGTCTTCTTGACCATAAAAGAACTGAAACAACACAAGCAAGCATTGTGACTTTTTGAGGAAAAACCAGGGAGCACCGGACAGTCCACTACCAGTATATATGAGTTCCTTGTTACAGGTTTCTTGTACAATTAGTGTTACAAGTCACTGACATCTGATTTCCTCTTATTAATTACAGGGCAGCTTTTTTTACTTGTAGAGGCGGCATGTTAGTGACTTGAAACACAAATTATATGAAACAGTCTGTAACAGTTGCTACTTTTTAAGTATTATTCAACATAATTAACATCAATATTACAATGAAAACTTAAACAAAAAAATAGAAGAAGAACAAATTGACTTAGAGAACAAACAAAAATGTACTGCTAAATGGCCTCCACATTTCTTCCAGTTAGGAGATTTTCTTCCCAGCAAGACTAGGCAATCTGGATTCTGAACTTGGGATCTCTCTTCGCGGTTATTAAGGTTCAAAGATTGGTGTGGTAACGATATGGTTGCTTTTGGTATTCAAGAACAGCTGTGTTGTCCTTGTTAAAGGCACGGACATGAGATATTCGCTGGATTATTGGCCAATCTGGGCACCCCAAAAGGCATCTTTGCCAAGCCACCGTGTTACAGAGCAATGTAAGCTCCATGTCATCATTGCTGGGACACTGGTCTAGTAAATCTGGCAGCCACCCTGGAAGCTCATCCATTGATTCATCTTGCAAATAGAGGCTTTGCAATGAATTTAGACTCTCCACACATCTCAAAGCAGAACAATCAACCAAACTAAGGTGTCGCAACAGTGGGAGATTTGAAATTTTCACGCAACTACTGTTCCGAATATAAACCCATTTAAGATGAGATGTTAAGTTTTCAAATTTATTCAGTCCTTGAACATCCCTTATGAGCATTTCCTCCAGACTACTTATGTGCCTCAATTCTTCCGGCAATGCTTTCAATTTTGGACAATTGACAATATCAATTTTCCTGAGGAAAGGAAAGAACATTTCAGGAATTTGGTGGAAATTAAAAGACCACTCTTCCAAGTTGGGCATATCTTCAACTCTGAGAAATTCAAGCTTGGGGAAGCATTCTGAAATATGTATGCCTTGGTTTAAACATGTACCCAAAAATTCTGGACCTATTGACACAACTGAATGTGCCCCTATTATTTCAAGATATTTCAAGTACTGCAAGGCACCCAAGGGAGGAAGCTGACGACATGATATACAATCTAAAAGGATCAGTGATGTTAGGTCGTGAAGATTTTCCAACCAACTAGGGATACAACAACCGAAAAATCTCCGAATAGTCAAATATTTTAAGCATTGAGGAGGTTTTAGTTTGTCAAAGGTCTCTTCAATGTTTTGGTAATCCTCTTCACTGTGAAACTGCCCAGAATCTCCAACTGGAAACGTGCATGACAAATGCAAAGTTTTTAAAAGACATTTATCAGCTAAAATTTGACTGGGTACCATTGCTGCATTTTCAAGCTTCTCTAAACTTAGGCTTCTCAGATGAGTCAAGGGTTCTAACTCATCTAATTGCCAACCATTGTGCATTTCACCAGAATATTGCTCACTTGCCACAATAAACCCTGTCAAATCATTTAGGAACCTCAGCCTATAAATTCCTATGGGGACAGAAATCAGAGGTGTGTCTTGAAGACTGAGACATCTGAGGTTGCTTAATTTGGTGATACCCTGGGGCAAGACTTTTAGGGACTCACACCTACGAAGGTTCAAGAATTGCAGAGAAATGAGAGAACCTACAGAATTTGGCAGCATTGATATGCTAGTCCAGTCAAGATCCAACATTCGGAGAAGTTTTAGATCTCCTATAGAATCTGGAATGCTCTTAATCCCCGGACCATTAAACACCAAAATTCGCAGATTTCTAATGCGAGGGAACAGATCATTCTGAACTATTGGTGGACCCCCGATGAGTATTAAGGTTCTTAATCGCAGGGGATCAGTCTTTTTCCCTGGTATTATAGCCACATCTCCTTCACGGGCAATTGACAAGCGTCGAAGTTTCCGAATAGTATCTGCATTTATCAATGCAGGGTTACCATAATAGCTGTCACCTTTCGCCAATTGATGAGCGAAGCTCCAAACTAGGTCATGCATCTGGCACTGGTCTAAGAGGAACCTATTACAAGGTTGTAGGAGATTCCTCCTTACTAGTTGATCATAATACTTCTCCCCTGTTTCTTCCAAAAATTCATCTTCATTTTGTTGTACGAAGTCCTCACATATCCATTCTCTAACTAGATCTTGCTGATGCAAAGTAGAATCTTGTCCGGAGAGATAACAATAAAGAAAGCATTTTTGTAGTGGAACTGATAGGTCATTGTAACTAATTAACAATGCTCTATGAAGCTCTTCAGTAATCTCGCTATCAAACCAAACATTGCTATGAAGAACCTTTTCCCATTCTCTTCTATCTTTATTCTTATCAGCAAGCAAACCTCCCATGATCTTCACAGCAAGTGGAAGACCATCGCATTTTTTGACAATCCCAATCCCCACTTCTCTCAAGTTCAACATATCCTCCTCTTCTTCAATATGTGCTTTCTTACAAAGGAGTTCCCAACAAGAACGCCGGGACAATTTTTCAACCTCATGGACATATATTGCGCCCACGTTGCTTGCAACTGTTTTGTCCCTGGTAGTTAACAGGATCACTCCACTAGCGGCATGGAGTGGGTTCTGTAATAAACCTGTCCATATCGTGGATTGCCATACATCATCCAAAACCAGGAAGAATCTTTTTCCCTTAATTTTTGAAGCAAGTTGCTCATGCAGTTCGCTAATTGTGTCAGCCTTACCGGTAATTGGTTGTATTTTATCAATTATACCTCCAAGCAACTTTGTGGCGGAGTAATCCTCAGAAACACAGGCCCATATTTTTTCTTGGAAATTGTTCATTAGTACCGGATCATTGTAAACATTCTGAGCAAGCGTGGTTTTTCCAATACCACCCATCCCAACTATTGCGACAATACATAATCTCCTTCCCTCGTGATTTCTAGTAACCACTTCAACTAGTTTTTTGGTACTGTTTCTTATCTCTTTTCCAACAATATCAGAGTCAACAATCGACGAGGTTTGTCAAGAGTTTGTGGTTGTGGAGGACTGAACTTGATACATATCAATACTGTAGGCTTGCTTATTTTGGTTTATCTCATCGATTTTCTTATTCAGTTCAATTATTCTATCATTGATTGCAAAGCCTGAACAAAGTACAGGAAACCATGACTGGATGTTGAGAATGCTTACTATTTGGTTCAGCAAAGGTGCTGCAGACGCTCGACCCTCATCATGCTTCTCAAACTCAGATCTGTAAGCATCGATGATGTCATTAGCATCATCCATCACATCAGTGAGGTCACCAATCCAAGTTCGAGTAACTGAATCATCGATCCTCCTCCGTTTTGCATCATTTAGCATGCTTTTGATATATTTCAGTTTGTTTTCTAACTTGATGAACTCGTCCCTCACACCAAAGACCGATGCGATCCTTTCTCCAAGAAAAATCTTCAATTTCTCACTGCAAACATCAACCAACACATCTACGATTTTTGCACTTCCTCGAGATACCACCGAACCATGAGGCCCATCCATGGAACTCAGATTTTTTTTGGAGATGTATTGAATTGTTTGAATTTCTAAGATGGAAAATGTGGGTATTGCTGAATCTCAATTTTTGAGAGTAGAAGATAACTTTGTGTAGATTGTATGGACTAATCTGGATCACAAAAAACTTGTGTCATTGTCAAGGTCAAAAGAGAGGTTATAATTTAAAGGAAGATAACATTAGGTTAGGTACAAAAGCTACCTACTGATGACAGGGATATCACTGAAGAAACTTCATGGAAAAAAAGGAAAAGCAAGAGAAATTAAAGTTGGATACACCACGCCCCATGCTTCACCAAATTGTGCTCATCATGTAAAGTAATATACAAATATTGATGATTAAATCTGATTGAGTAAATCTACGATACTCCTAGAAGCACGGAGGCCTCGCTTACCCCTAACTCAAAACTCATATTAAAACTTCTCAAAATTTTGAATGATGGTTCTCATTAAATTATTTTATATCAAAATCTCCTAAGATACACAAATTTTTATTTTTTATTTTTTTAAGTATATGATTTGAAAATTTTTAGGATGGCCTAAAAATAATAATAATAATGTATAAAACATTGAAACTATGCTGTATTTAAAAAATATAAAACAAAAACATAAAAAACTCAAAAAATGAAAAATTTGTGTATCATAGGAGATTTTGATATAAATAATTTACTAAAAACCATAAATCAAAATTTTGAGATAGTTAAGTATGATTTTTGAGTTAGGAGCACGAGAGACCTCTGTGCTCTTAGGGGTACCGTATATTTACTCAATATTGATAATAGAGAGGACATCAATTTAATGTCTCTGAGATCATCACGAAAATTAATTTGAAATAGAAAAAGAATAAATGATTGAATAATATTAGTAATTACTCAATGAGCAATTACACACATTTTCCAGGTAAAAATACTAGACATGAGTAATCGATATTACAATTGCAACGATAAATATTTTTCATCTCTCTCTCCCTGGCTGCCGACAAGTATGCAATGGCTATGTATAGAAACTGATAGGAACAAGATTGAAGCTACAGTGAAGCTGAATGTAAATAAATCGAACCTTTGATTGGGGGGAAAGAGAAGTGAAAACATGCCTTCAATTACATAGGACCCAAATCTGGCAAAGAGAAGAAAAATAACATCAAACCACCATATAGAATAGAGATGAACGATGTAGGAACTTAGTACAATAGCAGGGAGTGTACTTATCGGTACTAATCCAAGTTCGTGAGACCCTTTTCCTTATCAACATACTGGTATGAACTGACATGACATCTAACACCAAGTATGCAACCATCTATCTAAGAGAACCATGGTAGATAAGATTGGCACTAAAGAAAACACGCATGTGCTTACAGTATTGTGCTTCAAGCAATTCATCAAACACCTTGTGTGCATTCACTATTCATGTCAAAATCGATTCAGGAGCTGTTACCAATCAAAACCCGCAAACTCATATGCCCATATGCCACTGTTACTGTTACAACCATCACAATCAATGCAGAATCAAATCATGGCAAAAGGGAAGAGAATTAATAGGAAAATCAATTAAGCTGATGTATGAAATAATTTCATCATGTAAAGTAATTTCACAGGTGAAATACATACAATCTTTGGATGCATTCAGCTTGAAGGCCTTCTGGGACCAATTCCTCCCTAGCTATACAGAGTGAAATCAATTGGGCTATGTTCAAAGCCTGTCAGCTATGGAGATTGAGAGGGAGGAAAGGAGAGGATGCAGGGCCTGAGCTGAATTGACTGACAATAGGCTGCAGTCATGAAACTTCTCCTAGGCTCAGGATACTTGTGGGTTTCCAAGCTTTGTAATTGTGGACTTGTGGTAGCTATTTTCTCTCTTTTCGGCTAATTCTGCTATGGTTTGGATGAAATATTGGTGGTTCATTTTTATAATCAGATGGTCATGATATGTTTTTTAGATACAGTTAAAGAGACATATTTGATAAGAACCGCTCGATTCAAAATGAAAGGTTTCTTGATCGATCTATAGCAGAACCCCTCTTCTTCTTTTTTTTTTTTTTTTTTCCCTCTTTTTGCATGATGGGGAAAAACTAGAGGTGGCAGAACCTGACCCGACCCGAGAAACCCACCCGACCCGACCCGACTCGAACCCGACCCAACCCGGAATTTTTCAGATAGTCAAACTGACCCGACCCGACCCGACCTGACCCGAACCCGACCCAACCCGATATCAAATAGCATCCAATCCAACTCAAATAAACATACGATCCAAAAAAAGTAGATATTAAAATTGACCCGACCCGACCCGCCCATCACCCGGCCCGACCTGACCCGAGATATTCTAAAAAGTCAAACTGACCCGACCCGCCCGACCCGAACCCGAACCCGACCCGCCCGCCCGATTTGCCACCTCTAGGAAAAACTTGTTAAAATGGAATATATCGAAAATGTCAGAAAAATATCCTGGAAAAAAAATGAAAACAACCAACAAGATTATGAGAAAGAATTTTGATTAGAAATTTATATACAAATGTTTACATAATTTTGTTCTTTATATCCTGCATATATAATAAATCAAACAAATGACGAAATTAATAATCCAAGGTCTATATATTTTGCTCCTCTTTTTATTATTTTTTAATGAGCAATGAGAGAGTCTTAATTAGTGCAAGTTGGGGAAAGCAAATATATGTAGGAAAATAAATCAGTCAAAGGCTCAGAGGAGTTGATTTGTCAAAATTTAAGATTACAAATTAACTTAATTTATCTGAACAACTATTTATTTATATATAAATGGAAGTACGAGGAATTGCATATTGATGGCGTCGTTTATTATATTCCAAACTGACTTTGAGTTTTCTGTAGGTTGCACTAAAAGTCTACTAATAATAATTAATTTTGCTGCTACAGTTGATTAGTTGACAGTCTTGCATGGTGGCGGTATTAATTTAATGAAGTTTCGAATTATTGAGATTTCATATATATATTGTTTCTTTCATGAACAGGAATTTGAATTAATTCCGTACTTACTTTTTTTTTTTTCGGATTGTATATGGATCGAAACATTAAAATTAACTAGTATTCCGTTGAATTTCCAATTTATATATCAAGCACAACATATGTGATCCGAATTATATATTGTAATGTTCATAAAATAATTGTAATATACTTCGGTTAGACTAATGTGTTTATCATATTTTTTTATCTATTTATTTTGGTAATGGAGAATTTTATTGTTCAATATTTTAATTAAAAAAATACTTTTATGATAATTACATCACAATGATTAAAACAAAAATTACGTTATGCAAATGAGTTGTATCTTAGTAGTTGTGATGTATATAGTTGTAACGTACTGTCCCCAATTTTTGTGCAAATAAAATTTTATAAAATATCGAATTTACTGTTTTCTAGCACCTTCTAATTAACTTTAAATTTCTGATATATAACCTATTATTTGAAATTTTAATAAATATAAATATAAATATATTCACACATTTCATATGCATAAATACCGATGAAACTTTCTGCAATTTCATTGTTCATCAAATGACATGATTAATACAATGTAAAAGATGGTTTAAAATTCTATTAAGTGGTCTGTTAACATATATCTATATATAGTTTATAAATTTTTTTAATAGTATCCTATACACTACTAAATCAGCATTAATTAAGTGGTTATCATGTGATTCTAATTCAAAACATTAACAGCTAAAGATAATGACAACGCATGAAAGTACACCCAAATTTTTGTTGTCGGATATTAAATGTATGCTTGCATGTAATTTTGGCTTAATAATTTTCCTTATTAATCAAATACAAGAACTGTTTATTTGGAGACTATTCTAAATAGATGACGTGCTTAACATACAGTTTGGTGCTATTTAATGTCAAAAATTTATTATTTGTACTTATAATTTAAAATAAAAAAAATCAAATGATTGAACAATATATTATTAATTAATAGTTACTTAGCTAGGTGACTAACTTCATTTCTCATTGTATCTAAGGCTCTAACCAAGCATTCGTTATGTTGGTAGCTGCTATCAACTTTTCAAAAAAAAAAAAAAAAAAGCATTCGTAAATAGAGCACCGTCCTTAAATTTTTTTTTTTATTAATTATATCTAAGGAAGACATTCCTGAAATCAAATTGATACTGTAATATATATGATCTTCTGCAATAAGTTACAAACTAAATCTCAATTTGTGAATTCTTAAAATAGTTACATATTTCAAAAGTTCAACTATTTGATAAGATCCTCAATTGTGATATTGTTGTTTAATAAAATGGTTTCTTATTTCAAATGTGCATCATTTCAAAATGAAACATTTATTAAACAAAATATGTTTTTTTTTATTATTTTTAATATACTTTTTTAGCCATTCATTACATGTCATTCTTATGTCTAGAGCGTTGATTTTTGTATCTATGTAAATTAGAATAATTTTGTTGAATTTTACTCCAATACTCCCATAAAAAAAAATTTCTTTCCGATCTGACAATTATATATGAATATTACTCATTATGAGATTTATCTGTAAGCGATAAAATTATGTGGGTGTGAGCATGGAAGTAATGTCCTAATTTTTATATATAGAATTTTAAAAGAATGAAACTTTTACTAATTCAAAATTGTCATACGGGACAAATTTGTTGGTACAATTGTTAATTAGCGTATGTTATTGTTTATTTTAATAATATCAAATAATATATAATCATATATAGTTATAAGTACACTCATGTCAGTTATTGCCTTAGTGCATGGCCCGCTAGCTCAACCTTCTTAATTAATTCTGGAAGCTTACTCATAACCATATAAGAAGAAAACAGACCGAAAAACCAAGCGGGAAAAAAACAAACGGATGAAACAAAATAAAAAAGGATACAAAAGATTATACAACAGTTATGATACATGAAGAAGCTCCATTTAATTCTGTTGGGTGGAGTAGCTAGCTTTTGGAAACATTTTGATTTGGAGCTCTTATGCTTAGGGGCTGTTTGTTTTCCAGTAGTATCAGCTACGCTGTAGTTGTAAATGCAAGAAGTTAGGGATATAATCAATATTATTTATGTAAAAGAGTTTTGCTGGTGTACAACTAAGAATTAGTGTCCAACCATACTTTTAGTACAACTTTTAATTTATTGTGAGCTCTTCATTTATCCAAAGGATAATATAGTGATTTTATAACCTTAAACTATAATTAGTATACATATTAATTGTTTTCAGCGTAATCACTTCTAAGTATCTTTAAACCTCAAGCTTCTATGTACTTCCTCTGTCCACAAAAGAATGAATTTGTAGCAAAAGTCAAAGGAAATAGTGGAAGAGTGAAATTACCTTTATGCCCTCAATTAGTAGAAAAGTGAACATTCTTGGAAGGAGACGAGGGGCATTTTGGGAATTTCATAATATATATATATATATATATATTGTTTTTTAGGAAAACAAAGAGTATAAATTCATTTAATTGTGGACAAGTTGTAAAGGGTATAAATTCATTTAATTGTGGACGGAGGAAGTATTAATTATTAAATGGTGATAACAAACTAAACGAAGAATTTTATTACTATTTTGTTGCATACTAGTTACTAGAGTTAATATGAATACTAACATATATTATCAATTTTGGTAAACCTTTTGGCATATACGTATTAGCTTTGTTTATCTTTAACACATTTGATATACAATTTATTTTCTACAGAATAAAAATATACTTCACAAAATTATTACCATAATAAAACTATAAAGTTAAATATGATAATGTCATACAAATGACAGAGTCCGGTTACGGTGCTTTCGTAAGCATTTCGGATCGAAAAGTTTACGGGACGAATTCGAAAATCCGTCATACGAAATTTTAATGCAAACAGCTCATAATAATTTTGACATAATTAAGTTGGATGATTCCAATTTTTACCATTTTAGGAATTTTATTACTATTTTTAATGATTTTTTTTTTAAATATGGTTCTTAAATTAGTTAAAAATAAATGAATTTTGTATGCCAATCTTTAAAAAAATCATTAAAAATAGCTAAAAGTTTCTAAAAATGGAAAATTTTGATATTCTACAAGTTAATTATGTCAAGATTAGTTTAAGCTATTTGGATGAAAATTCCGGACGATAGATTTTTGAATTCGGACGGTAAACGTTTCGGTCCGAAATGCTTACGGAAGCACCGTAGCCGGACTCCAAACGACATATATAATCATTTGATTCATGGTCATTAATTTGATCCTTTTATATATAATAATTTCCCTGTTAGCATCAATATCTTTTTCATTGTCATATTTATATCATACAAATGACATATGTTTTTCTGAAAACAGATGCTTGAAAAAACCGACTTGTACGTTATCATTATCATATACAACATAGCCATTGTTGTGTCTTGAAAATTATAGTCAAGATTCAGCAGCATTACCTCCAGTACTGTCGAGATACCAAAACCTAAAAGAGTAAATAAAAAAGAATTAAATTATTGAAATTTATTTAACTACAATTTAACTCCTTTAAATAAAATTGAAATATTTTCAATTTTTTATTTTATGAAGTGAAGGCAGCAAGCATATATAATATAGCAGCAATAAAACCATTACCAGTACATCTCTGTCTTCTCAACTGCATCATAGTTTAATTTCTGGCACATTAAATAACAGCCGTTAATGTTGCAAAATGGTGGCACTATATAAGATGCTCTTGGTATTGATGTATGAACCTCCAGCAGTCATAATTAAGTTCTATTTAATTTGGCTGAGTTTGAAAAAATATGTGGGAGTAAATTAATACTCTTTAATTACATTTTGTTTCAGTTTAGCATAAATATTATTGCTTTTGTCCTGTTTGGTTGAATGAGCTTACAGAATGGCACAGGAGTACTAATTAAGTGCCCTATTAATATTGAAATTCTTGATTTTAACTAATTAATTAATGATTTAATGATGCATCAAAAGAGGTATATGCAAATTTACAAACCTCATTTCCTTTTTCTGGATTGTTAAGCATATGATGATCTGCTGTTAGCTTTTAAATGTCTTTTTGTATAATTTAATTATTTTATGTAAATTTCATGTTGACTATATATGTGATTATATTGGGTTATGTGAATATTTGGACAATTTGGTCTTTGTAAATATTTTTTTAATATGTAATCTATATAAATTACCAATTGATCACTACTACAATATACATACTAGGAATCAATGTTTTCATATTTTATGCTATGTGTTGCACACCAGAGCACTACAACTCATCATAGATCGATCCTCAAAATGCAAACACCTCAATATATATTGGGTCATACTCAAAATGTAAACGCCTCAATATGTATTGGGTCACACTTAAAATCTTGATTTATGTTGGCCTTACTGTATAATAAATATTGGGATACAAAGATTTTCCATATTAGAGTTCTTAAGTATATATTTTCTTAAATTTTAAAACTAGCTCAAAAATAATAATATAATATTGAATGTTTGCATGTATGAAAAAAATTTTATTTTTAAAAATAAAATAAATACTTAGAAATTTTCAAAAACAACTTTTTTTTTTTTTTGCCAAATTGAACGTTTGAAATTGGCCAGTTATAATAGTTATAGTGTCATCAATATACTCGTCTTAAAATAGTAATAAATTGATTTGCAGAGGAGCCAAAAATGAAAGACTGAAGCCACTGTAAAAGCCGGAATAAATGATCCATTTATACATATATAGGACTTGGGTCCAGATATGGTGATACGATGGTTGATACCATAGTTGATACCATAAAAGTTGACTAGACAAACATTCAAAATATCAATTAATAATAAACAAGTCATACAAGCATTCAACCAAAAAAACAACATAACAAACAAACTATTTCAATTCAACTAAAACTAAAAATTCAACTAAATTCGATCTTAATTGAACTAAAACTAAAATTGCAACAAATTTTCTTCATCCAAACTTGAGATCTGAACAAAATTCCTGCACATAGAAAAATCAAAAAGAAAGTTTACAAGTTAGTAAAAAAAATATTGAATACTTAATGATGTAACTTGAATAGTTTCAGGTAAAACTTGAATACTTAAAATGATAATTTGAATACTGACAAAGAAACTAATTATGAAAAATGCAGTAACTTATTTATCAGTGAGACCACAATACACATAACTTGAACACTAATTGATATAACTTGAACATTTACTAATAAAACTTGAATACTGACATATTTTACAGCATGAACAGTCACTGGTATAACTTGAATACTCAATTGTATAACTTGAACATTTACTCATAAAGTTTGAATACTCAATTGCTATAACTAGAATACTTAATTGTATAACTTGAACATTTACTCATAAAGCTTGAATACTGACCTATTTTTCAGCATGAACACTCACTGGTATAACTTGAATACCTATTGATATAAGTTGAACATTTGCTAATGATAGTTGAATACTGACAAGAACACACTCAATGTGACTATGGAGATGTTTAAGTGAACTTACATACATCCCACTTGATCTCATTACTACAGTCTGTCAACAAATTGAAGGTCAGATAAGTCCTGTCATTCAAAGTGTCAACCTGTAAAAATTGGAACAATTGTCAAGTTAGGAATGAGCACTTACATAACTTGAATTTTCAATGGTATAACTTGAACACACATTGGTATAACTTGAAAAGAAAAGAAACAACTTATGTGAACATACCGGTAAAAAGCTGGTTTTTAGACCAAGCAGCAGGCAAGTAACGAACCGTAGTGCATCGAAAGCACCATCTTCCTTCGTCCTCTGCACCGGCAGACCCGTAGCCCATGTAATCTTGTAATTGAAGTACTTCTTGTTGCCATGGGACCTCCACAACAAGAAGTACTTCCTGCAACCCCAGCTCGTTCTTGCCACATTGCGAGTGGTACACCACAATGTCTGCTTCATCAAAATGCACACAAAGGACAACCCATTGATGGTTTACTGTGGTCACACATGTCACAGCACAAGCTTCTTCAATCTTCTCATTTAGCAGGTCAACACATTTTTGTACCAGTGGCACATTATCTCCTGCTGTGATATGCACCTGCAAAATACACAGTTGAAAATGTTACCACAACTTGAATATAACATAGCAGCTTGAGTACTAATTTTTGGTATAACTTGAATACATATTGGTATAACTTGAGTATATACTGGTACACTTGAATACTTACACTCCTGTATGCATAACAACTACCATAACTTGAATATAACATAGCAGCTTGAGTACTAAATTATTGGTATAACTTGAATACCTATTGGTACAACTTGAATACACACTGGTACAACTTGAATACTGACATATTTTTCAGCTTGAATACAAATGATAACTTGAAATATCAAATAGACATATTATATACCATAGCATCATTGTTGGCAACAACAGCCTTCTTCTTCCTATTATTTCCAGACACCTCTCGATCTATTATGTACAGCAGAACTTCCATGATCTGATATTTAAATGAATGAACAAAATATATTAGCAAGTCTCAATAAGTTGAACACTCAATATCATAACTTGAATACTCTCAAGTTTAATCTGAATACTAAACCATCATATGCTCAATGTCAGACTACTCAATAAGTTGAACACTCAATGTCATAACTTGAATACTCTCAAGTTTAATCTGAATACTAAACCATCACTTGTTTGAGTAAAATAAATAGTACTAGAACAAACAGTAACTTGAAACATATCAAGTATGATAGCTACATCAGTAGGAGTCAAAGAGACTTCCTTCTCGCCAAATTTAAAGCACTTTTTATCCATATCGAAGCATCAAATTATCTGTTCCACCAGTTCATTGAGCCCGCTCACATCTGGCATGCGGAAGAAATGATAGAAGGGAGTTGCGTTGAGCTTATCAATGGCACTACGAGCAAGTTTTGCAAAATCTTTTCTATAAAGAATGTGACAAACTTGGCAGGTCTACATCTAACACCAAATACATCATTATCTGTTAAAAAAAAAAGATTTGTCAGAAAAAATATAGATAGTTGCTATCTTGCATATCCATATGCATAACCAGAATGTACACATTTTTAACTTGAATACTCAGTCAGTTGACTCAGATCTTGCAAATTGATGTGCATAACACATCTTACTTGACACAAATCGACAAAAACATCTTAATATAGATCTGATTGCTCAGATCAAGTCAATATTAACCTACTATTCAACAAAACATCTTAAGATGACTCAATCTGACACTCACCTATTAAGATCTAATCACATCTAGCATAAAACTAGGGTTTAACCTAGGTTATGTACACTAATTTAATAAAAGTACAGTTTAATTCACTATAACATCATTCCAACATGAATATAGACAATTATAACTTGAATATTAACTATTATAACTTGCATACGATTAGCAGTTACTTGAATACAATAAAGATAACACAGATCTGTCTCTTTAACCTTATAATCAAAACTAATTTGAAGCAAATGAACAATTATTATCCAAACTAATTGATCAATACAACATAATCACTCCGATTTGACAATGGCAAACCCTTGGGTTTCGGATCAGGAAGGGGAAATGCAAATTCAACGAAATACTATCCAAAATCAACTTAATACACAAAGATAAGCTCAGATCAACTCAAAAACACAAGAAAATTTGAATTATATTACCTCTTTCGCTTCCAGATGGTTGTTCTTCACTAGATGCCAGTGCTCCTGCCTTACTTCTCTTCTTCGGCAGCATCTCTGCTCTCGAACGATGTTACCTCCTCCGATCGACTCAACCACGATCCGATCCGGCAAACTCAGCCACAATCCGATGCGATCCCGCGCTGCGATCGACGACGGCCGCGATCAGACGAAATCGATGCGACCGACGACGGCCGCGCCGCGATCTCTGAGAGGTGAGGAGTGAAGTGAGAGTGGAGAAAAGGACTAGGAGAGTGGGAGTGAAATGGGAAGAGTGGGGCGATGTAATCCCTATAAAAGGCTACCTATATGAAAAAGGGGAGGGGCTATTTTCTGAGGAGTGAAGTGAGGAGAGAAGAAGAGCGGAGAAAAGAGAAGCAGATTTCAGACGAGATACGATTCTAACTCTTAAATATACAAATCGATGGTGAACTGCGTTAAACCGGAAAATTAAACCGGGTCCGGTTTTATGGTATCAACTATGGTATCAAACACGGTATCCACATAGAATTTTCCATAGGACTTAGCATCAATTAATTTATATATGCCTTTATTTATACTATTATTATTATTATTATTATTATTACATTCTCAACTGTCCCCTCCCGTCATTGTAAATTAGATCAGCACTTCAATTTCCATATCTAACAACTATAAGAATTATGGAGCTATTTAATTATTATTCTGACATTTAAATTCTCAAATATATATATATATCACGTTTAGAGGCAATTTAGTATGTGTAAATTAAGAAAACACAGTTCATGGTTTTTCATGTTTTAGTTTTAACAGATTTAATTAATTTTCATAGGAAAATAAATTTAATCTATATATAGAGAAAATAAATCTCTCCCCTATGAAAAATTGAAAATTAAAGTCAATGAAATCTTGTTATCATGTGTCACATTTGAAATAAAAATTAATTAAGATACCAATAATAATTCTGGACCAATAATTGATGACGAACTGTCATATATGCAGCCAATTACAATTCTTAATATGTTCTGCATTTTCTTTTAATATTTGTACGAAATTTAGTCCAACTTGCAAGTACTTTTGTTTGTTTTTAGATAACTTTGTATTTGTGTACGTTTGTTTGAACATTCATGTTAATGATATTAGTAATCATCCAATATTGTATGTGGCATGGATTTGTTGATACGTTCTTTTGCTTTTGCTTATAGATAAATAATGTTCCAAATTTTGTGCAATTTTAACATTACATGATGATCCATCAATTAAATAAAAACATGTATAATCTATAACGTTGTAATTTAATGGGTGTTTGATGATGTTAAGAATGCACAAAATTTGAAACACCAACAATCGATAAAGCCAAATAAAGATTACATGCATATCTGTTAACTTTTTTCTATTTTTTAGTGGTGAAGTTAATAATTGCTAATTATACCTCTATAGTCAATCCTAACATATCAATACTATTACTAACTCATAGCATTGGGAGTGCTCATCCTATGTAGCGCTGCATTGTGTAGTGCAGGTTGTAAACCGTTAGATCATTTTGAGATTCGAGCCAGCACAATCTCGAGATGATAACGGTTCACATCCTACGCTACACAATGCAGCGCTACAGAGGATATGAATCTAGCATTAGCAGCTTAATTACAGTATCTGCCTGACATTTTTCTTAAAGAAAAAATGAGGACAAAGCTGAAATTAGAATCGAAAATTCTGTTTAAGTGTTAATTGATGTTTCTGCAGCCTTTGACAACATCTTTCAAGTTTCTAAAATAAAACAAAAATAATCTGAGACATATTTCTGTCACCTTTCTCGTCTCTGTTTGTTGATCTTCAGACCTTTGTTACTTGTTTTTTTTTTTTTTTTTCCCAACCTGAGTTCTGAACCCATTCCGCAGTAAAAATGTCCCCCCCCCCCCCCCCCAAAAAAAAAAAAAGAAGATATATTTTTATACATGTTTGTGAGAATGTGAGTTATGTGTGTTAAATTGCCCATAATGATACGAGAAATTTAATAAAAAAAAATTGAAGTAGAGCAAATTGTTCTATAAACAAGAGGCCCTTTTGAAAATTTGCCAACAATTAAGAACCAGCCTTTGGTCTACTGACTAAGGGCAAGGCTATCCGTGCGGGTTCGAAACCTGGATGGGGAGTCTTTTATAGACATTTAAATTTGAGTGGCTTGATCCTTATCTTTATCTCAAAAAAAATTTGTCAACAATTTGATTGATTGTATATGCTGTGTTATAACATTTTTTTTTTCAAGAATTTCCCTTTTTCTTTTGTACATCAGATTTTTATACCATCTCAACTTTTGCTAATAATCAGTTATTTTTATTGAATCACTAAAAAGTAAAAAGGGAAAAAAATTACTAATTAATTTATCACATAATTAAATCTTAAAACGATAAGAATTTTTTTTTTTTTTGAAAAGAAGTATATTACTCCACCGATTTTACTCAAATCACAAAAGAAATTAGATGATAAATCATATAAAATTTGACAATAAAGTACAACGTACTTATCCTTTCAACCCATGCTACATAATTATTAATTAATAATGCAACCATATATTCCGTAATTGATTACTAGATTTTGAAATTTTAATTAATTAATTCTGATCCTCTCCGTGCTGCCATCAATTTTGTGATAATTGTTGGCAGAATTAATTATAGATAAATATGCAGAGTATATATATATAAATTGGCTATGCTCTTGGGGCCATTCTTTTTTTTTTCCTTAATTATAAATATATGCAGAATTAATTATAAATATAAATTTGAATCTGAGGCGATTACGTAGCAACAAAGCGTAGATTAGTGACAGAGTGTTTGTTATATATTCAATGTATTGTTGCATGTAGAGTGAGGCAAAGCTACGTATATCTGTCGATGGATGGTGAGACAAAATTAAATATGCTGTACCTGCGCATAATTGGTGTGCGTTTTAAATGACTAAAATCTATACTCCATAAAGAGGGATAGATTTCTAAACACCTCAACTATGCCACATCATCACTATTATTAACTATTGATTTTGTTTGAAACTCTTCATCTACTTTGATCCAATGGCTTGTATTTTTTTTTATCTCCTCATTAAATAAGATGAATGTGACAAGTCTAAAACAAATTTTAATTCTTAAAATGGTTCAACATTTATATATGTTCTTATTTATAAATTATTGTATGATTATTATTATTATTTACATAAGAAACTTACAAAAAAATTTTAATTTTGTTTAATATAAATATTTAAACTTTATAAAATTTTTTAGTTATTTATTTGATACCACTTTTCGGGGCGAAGCCCGATTTACAGCTCTAGTGCTAATAGAAATCATAAAAAAAACTTAAAAACAGAGACAAATTAATAAATTAATAAATTTAGTGTGGATTTAAGGGATGACTTTGGTACTGCAACTGCAACAGTTTCATATAGGAGAGATCCATTAATTAATAATGGTTATCTTAACAATATTGGTACTGCATGATCGAATCTCAAGGTAATCTAACAGTCCATGTGCTTCATGGCACCGTGCCGTATAGTAGGAGATAAGCACCTAGCCATATGGTAGGCGATCTAATGGTCTATGTGCTTCATGCAATCCAATGCGTTACTACAATTACAATATCAACCATATGGGTTTATTTGAGTTCGATTCGTTTGCAACTTGGGATATATATTTCGTTCGAAGGTGATAGAAGAATGTACTATAATATATATAGTTTGCTCAAATTAAACGGCCTTTTATATATTTACATTACATATGACTATATGAGCACTTTTAATATTTATTATCTTAATAAAACGTACTCTTAGACAAATTAATAAAAACAGTTTATTATTGGTAAGAGCATCTGCTATATATCCTTAAATGTCATATATATTGTTATATAGGTTACTATTTTAGTTACCATCTATGGCTACTCTCTCAACGTTTAAAAGCGATACATCATGATCACATTCACATCAATGATCATTCAACTCTAAAATAATCTCATAATAATTACATATATATTATTATTACCTTACAATGCAATTTTGTATAGTGATATTCTAAATTTGCAATGATTAATTAATTAATAATCCGTTATGAGAAGTACTAAAACCGTTTCATTAAAACTTAAAAGTGACATTTTGCCTGAATTAACTATGTCCTTTTAATTTTTTATTATTAGTGTTTTACTAAGTGAAGACTTTCCACAGAGCCTTCATATTAAATACAATTATACCCGGAATAAACCCTCCTGTTAAATCATGCATATTTTGTATGCATTTTTATTCTTTTAATTTTTTTTTCCTTTGAAGAATTTAATTCCGATTGAAATTTTTAATTTAATTGTTGGATTTTAAAAACAAAAATCGCCCATTTCCTAGGATATATTCGAGTCAAAACTGATTGATCTGTTTCTATTTTGCCGACAAACTACCACTTTTCAAGGACAAAGAACAAATCTTTGACTAGTACGTAGTAAGCTTCGAGACTAATTAAACAAAGTAAAAAATGCCAAAGAATGGTACGTAAACACTCATTATAAATTGCTCCAGCCATATATAACAAGTGACCATGAAACTATTTTAAACAACTACAATAAGTGACAATAATTATGTTCACAATCTTAATAATGTGTTTTTTTTTTTTTTTAATCCTTACTTCTGATAAAAAGGATATTAGATTTTTTGACATGAAAGTTTTATCTTTCCCAGGAATAAATTTTAGCCGTTGATTGTTTACTTAGATTGATCATCACCGTTGACGTACTTTAATATCTCAACCCATAAAAACTTAAGGCCCATATCAATTTTCTCAATTTAGGCCCATTACATATTATCTTAAAAATTTATTATAAAAAATAACAATTTTAGTCCAAAGCAACGCATAAGCTCTTTACTAGTTTCGAAAAAAAAATTAAAAAACCGTGGAAATGAAAAATCTTTTTTTATAAATGTTGTGAAACATGTAGATTGAGTATGTTTTAAATAATTTTAGTTATATTTGATTTTCTATCAAGTATTGTTTAATTTAGCACCATTGAATTTTGTACATATTTTTAATGAGCTATGAAACGACTTTCAAATTGGAAGAAATTTGAAACAATGTCAATC
The DNA here is from genome assembly GCA_030179965.1 of Cyperus esculentus. Classification (NCBI taxonomy): domain Eukaryota; kingdom Viridiplantae; phylum Streptophyta; class Magnoliopsida; order Poales; family Cyperaceae; genus Cyperus; species Cyperus esculentus. Next base: position 5,038,114 of record JASGLE010000006.1, on the reverse strand, counting down.
TATAAGTTCAAGAGGACACCAATAAACTTTTATCTATTTTTAAGATTTTATTTGAATTTATTTAAATTTCTATTATTAAGATTGTCAAAATTTGAATGGTCAACGGATCCCTCCCGTTATAGAATAGAAAATGTACACTTTTCCATGCTCCCTGGACTCTTAACATACAGTGTGGAAGCTCTGGTGATTCAACTAAATAATTCCATATCAAAATATCCATATTTATTTTTAAACTCGTAAATAGCCTACGCCTTTCTTTGGGATGAAATTATTATTTCTTATAATAAATTTTTAAGATAATATATAATTGACCTTATATTGAGAAAATTTATATGAGCCTTAAATTTTAATGGCTAAGATATTAACGTCAACGGGCATTAACGTAAATCAACATTTCTGATCTATCCAAGAAAATGATCAACAGCTCAGGTTTCTATTTGGGGGAAGATATCATTTTCATGTTATTTTTTTTCAATATGCTTTTATATATAGTAAGGATATTAGTAAAGAGCTCGCGCCTTGCTTTGGACTTGAATTATTATATCGTATAATAAAGGGCCGAAAGCTCATCCCTTATGAAGAAACCAATATGGGCTATAAATTTTAATGGGCCGAGACATTAATGTACGTCAATAGTGGTGATCAGTCTAAACAAACAATCAATGTTTCTTCTTTGGAGAAGATAAAACTTTCATGTCATGAAATCTAATCTCCTTTATTAGCAGTAAAAAAGTTCACACGCTCACTTGATTAAAAATCAAAAGTTCCTGTCATTATGCTCCTTAAAACACCTTAAAACACAAGCAAGGTCACTTAATAATAAAATAAAATTATAGATTAAACAGCTGAAGGAAAAGGAAGATGCAGAATTGCAGACACAGAAGCTAATTAATTAAATCCAGTAATAATTAAGAGCAGCTGCAGCACGTTGGATTTGGTTTGTTTGGGGTTGGATCCCCATAAGCCTGAATCAAATTTTAATTTGGGGTAGGCCTTAAAATTAAATGCCATTATTATTCCTAGATACTGCTGATTTTTGGGTTTTGGATCCATGTATATATATGTAACTCAGGCTCCCTTAATTGACTAGCTCCATTCAGATTCCCAACACTGTATTTCATTTTTTTTTGTTTTTGTATAATATAAATTTCACTCTGATTAATTAATTGATTATTAAAAATTGTAATCATATTAGCTATAAAATCATACAGTTGTAAGTCATTTTAATAATAAAATCATGTAAAAAAAAAAAACCATTTGTTCAAAATTACTATCCACAAGCATTTAAAAAAAACTATTATCCACAAGTGTATATGTTTTTTTAGATAAGTACGGGATCAAATCATTCAAATTTAAATGTCTATAAATGACTCACATTCTGATATCGAACTCGCGACCTCCCGCACGGAGAGTGTTGCTCTTAGCCACACAAGTGCGTATAATTTCAGACAAATACTTGCTGCTATCCAACTTAAAAGTTGTACAACTTCCCCAATAGAAAATGTTATTACTCCTCGATGACTCCCAACTCCTTGTTAGAATAATAAAAGGTGTTCTTCTATGGATAACCGTTTATTCTCAATCAAGCTGTCCAATTTTTACATATCAAACATTTTCCTTATTTGTGCCCTAAAAATACATCGTTGACCGTCCAATATTGAAAAAAAAAAAAAGTAAACGGTCCAAGTTTCTTATAATCCACAGAAGAATTCAGCAAAAGATCAAAGAATCAAAGATTACTTGAAGCTTCTATTCCGTGGCAAGTTCAAACATGTGCAAAAAATGCCTAACGGGTTCGGGTTCAACAAGGATCCGGGACGTTTCGGTTTGTGTCCCGCCTTAAATGTCTCCAGCTGTGCCACCCCAACAATCCCAATACCAATATCATCAACACATAACATAACATAACATATCATAAACGGTATCATTATTGCAGCAATTCATTAAAGTCTCTCTTCAGTTATGATTCCTTCTATTGCATCTCTCCTTTGCTGCCACTATATACTGTGCTCTGCCTTTGCCTTTGCCTTTGCTACTACTACTACTACCAGTACCAGTGCCAGTCTACCAGTTGTTTTCCTCTTAATTGGGTATGTGATTTAATTTAATTTTATTATGTTGTGTTGTGTTGTGTTGGTTTGTTCTTGTGTTTTGGGTTTTTTGAGGAGGTTGTGGGTTGTGATTTTGAAATACCAATTAGTACATTTTGGTTGAATGTTTCTGCTTTTAGTTTGGTTTTTAGTTTTTGGTTCTTGAGGATGAATCAAATGGCAATGAATAGTGAAAGTGAGTGTTTTGTTTGATTTGGTTCAAGAAATTAACAAACTTTCAATTTCTTTTGCCCTCTTACAAAAATGGGTCTCCCTTTTTCTTTAGAAATTTCATTGATTTCGTGCCAATAAGAGAAATCATTCTCTTGGTTCCATGATTTTTGCATCACTCTTTCTTTCCTAGCTAAGGCTCAATTCTTTCTAGGTTAGTTCAACTGATAAAATCAGCAACAATGAGAATGGCTATTATTTTTCATTTCTATTTTAAATTTCTTATACTTCCATTAAAAAAAGTTATGCCTTTCTAAACCATTTCATAAAAGAAAACGAATACCTTCTACTATACCAATTAGTTACCCTTTTTGGCTTTTTGTCAAGTTCTTATTTCTTCTAGATATTTCTTAGGACTATTTGTATATATATTCCTCTCCAAACATTTTTGGTAAATTTTCTAGTATTTTTTCCCAAATTCTTTTTTTCTCATGCAACCAAACTCCAAAGAGAGGGGGAGCTAGCTTCAAAAAATGTAGTTCAAATTTATTATTCCAACCTACCTTTTGTAAAAGTACAAGTATGGACATCTAAACAGCCTTTTGAAATCCATTTGTATTGAAAGCAACCCATGTGAAGTCAGGAGGATTTAATACATCACTGCCAATCTTATTATTCAGAAAAAATATATATGCAATGAACAATATTATCTGTATAAAATAAATTCAAGCTAATGAAAATTATAACTGGATGAACATAATTGGTCTTATATATGAGTTATGAATGAAACAATATATGTTCAAATAAAAACTACTTTTGTAACATGATCCAACTGTGAAAGTAATTTGTTGGCAACATATTTCAGTCTTGAGAATATTTTGGCAAGAATTTTATTTGGAAACTACAAATCATACCCTTTTTTGAGTATCAAATATAGCTTCTTTTCTAATTTGTGCATCCCCTGATTATGCATTTTGTTCTCTGATTTAGCAGACAGCATTAGTTCATATATTCAGCAGTATGAATGCCTAACTCCATGCTTCTCTTGTTTTGAGACTAGTAGTTGAAAGAATTGGAATGATGGATTTTGGTGAAGAACCAGTTGGTCTAATTTCTGATGGAGGACATAAGAGGAAGAAGCGGTATCACCGGCACACTCCCCGCCAGATTCAGATACTCGAAGCGTATGCATTTCGTCTTTTCACTTGATTCAGTGTTCCCTTACAGATATTTTGTTGTATCTTTCTCAGTGTTCTTGTAACTGAGTATTGTATTTTTTTTGGGTGTTTTAATAGGACTTTCAAGGAGTGTCCCCATCCAGATGAGAAGCAAAGGGCGCAACTCAGCCGGGAACTCGGGTTGGATCCTCGCCAGATCAAGTTCTGGTTCCAAAACAGAAGAACACAGATGAAGGTTTCATTGCCTTACCCATTATATATGTCCTGCCCTTGTTGGTTTTTTACTTATATAATACTTAATACTAGCTACTTAAAACATTTAATCAGTTATTTATTTAAGATAGTGTGTTAATTAAACATATAACTAGTTATTTATTTAAGACAGTGTTTTAATTAAACAGAATTAGTTATTTATTTAAGACAGTGTGTTAATTAAGATGACAGGAAACCTAAAAAATGTGCTAATCAGTGCAATCAACATAATGTAAAGTCCATACAGAATTGTGGAAGTACTAATATCAGAGATGATGTTATTCTGTTTTTTATCTTATATATCAAGGAACAACAAAAAAAAAATTAAAAACTTTGTTAATTTTAATTAAGCTCTTTTTTTTTTTATTAACTTTGAACATGGAATCTGAATCTAATAGACACAACACGAGAGAGCTGACAACTGCTTTCTCCGTGCTGAGAACGACAAAATCCGGTGCGAGAACATTGCGATGCGGGAGGCCTTGAAGAAAGTGCTGTGTCCCCAGTGTGGTGCTCCTCCCGTTCCCGAGGACTCCTACTTTGATGAACAGAAGCTGCGAATGGAGAACTTGAGATTGAAAGAAGAGGTATATATGAACTTCTCATTTCCATTTTAGTTCCTAGTTTCAAAAACTAATACAATTTTTTTTCTCTATATTATTCAATTAGTTTTAACTTTTAAGTTTTGTTATTCAACAATGCAGTTGGATAGAGTGTCGAGCTTGACATCGAAGTACATGGGGAGGGCTATGACGCAGCTACAACCGTTACAGCCAATGTCCTCCTTCTCGTCGTTGGACCTGACAGTCGGAGGTCTCAGAAACCTGTCGGTCGGCCCATCTTTGGATCTCGATCTGCTCACAGGGGGATCATCATCAAGCATGGCATTTTCTTTCCCTACATCCATTTCGGAGATGGAGAAGCCGATCATGGCTGAGATGGCTGCTGCTGCAATGGATGAGCTTGTCAGACTTGCCCAGAGCGACGATCCATTGTGGGTCAACCAAGGCGAGAAAGAAGTGCTCAACCGGGACGCATATAACAGTCTGTTTCCCAAACCCGGAAGCCAATTTCGGGCCCTTGATTTACATGTCGAGGCCTCTAGAGATACCGGCTTGGTTTGTTTGGATACCTCTTCTTTGGTCGATATGTTCCTCGATCCAGTAAGTGTTTGCTTACTCTTTTTCATGATAATATCGGACTACCGGTTATAAATATGTACGATTTCTGTTGTTGTCTGCTTAATGCTTGTAACTCTTCCATTTTGTACAGAGCAAGTGGATGGAGTTCTTCCCTACCGTCATTTCCAAAGCAAGAACAGTCGACATACTCGCAAACGGAATGGCTGGGAGGAGCGGTTCGTTGCTTTTGGTACTATCTCAAATTCCTTAACATATATTGTCACCTATATATTCTCTTGCAATAAAATGGCAAAAGCGATTATGGTGTTGGTGTCTGAACATTCTTTGGATCGATGCAGATGTACGATGAGCTTCATGTTCTTTCCCCAGTGGCGCCCACAAGGGAGTTCTATTTCTTGCGCTATTGCCAACAGATAGAGCAGGGTTTGTGGGCCATAGCCGATGTTTCGGTCGACTTATCGAGAGAGAACCAATTTGCAACCCCTTCAAGAACTAGACGGCTTCCGTCGGGCTGCCTCATTCAAGATTTCTCCAATGGCTATTCTAAGGTGAAGTAGCGAACTCAGGACCTTATTGAATTCTCGATGATTTTCTTAAAATCATTTATTCTCATTAATTTGCATACTGTGATTTAGATTACATGGGTAGAGCACATGGAGATCGAAGAAAAATCGCAAGTCCATCCACTGTACCGCAACCTTGTCATGAGCGGAGCTGCATTTGGTGCACGCCGGTGGCTTGTAACTTTACAGAGAACTTGCGAACGGTTAGCTTGCCTCGCAGCCATTGCAAATTCACCAAGAGACATCGGGGGAGGTAGTTATTCATAGTTTCAAAAGCTATAATTATAATTATTAATATATAGAAACACAACTTTTGATTAAATTATCTTGAATTATGATGATTTGCAGTGACTCCAGAAGGTAAGAGGAGCATGATGAAGCTGTCGCAAAAAATGGTGAACAATTTCTGTGCTACTCTGAGTGCCTCGCAGATGCATAGGTGGACGGCAATATCAGGTGTCGACAATGACAGTGTACTGGTCACGGTTCACCGAAGCACCGAACCAGGCCAACCCAGTGGTGTTGTTCTCAGTGCCGCCACCTCCATTTGGCTTCCCGTTTCTTGCGAGCGGGTCTTCAATTTCTTAAAGAACGAACGCTCCCAGGTACTTTGTTCGAATTTCAAAATCTTGCTTTAGTGATATGATATCAGCCTTCATTGTTTATTTGGAATATATTGATCATTTTCATTTCTAAATATGTTGTAACTTTTGTTTGAATTTTTTAAACAGTGGGACGTTCTCTCGAACGGCAACTCGGTGCAAGAGGTCACTAGCATCACATGCGGATCTCATCCAGGAAACTGCATCTCTCTCCTTCGTGTAAGTTCCGTAATCCGTATAATTCAATTCGAATGCAAACAAACACAATATATTACATAATTTTATTTTATCTCTAGTTACTGAAACTTGCTATGTTTAATTAATTAATTTACGTTGCGCAAACGAATAGGGGCTGAACACAAGTCAGAACAGTATGCTGATCCTACAAGAGACGAGCACCGACTCGTCGGGTTCACTGGTCGTTTACTCGCCAATCGAATTCAATTACATCAATGTTGTGATGAGCGGCGAGGACCCATCAAACATCCCCCTCCAGCCATCCTCAGGGTTCACAATTCTGCCAGACGAGCGCGACCCGGGATCATCCTGCGGGGCCTCAACAAGTTCAAGCCAACCAGGAAACTCATACGGGTCTCTTGTAACAGTAACATTCCAGATACTGGTAAGCAGCCTGCCGTCAGCGAAGCTGAACGTCGAATCGGTGTCCACAGTGAACAAATTGATAAGCACCACTGTGCAGCAGATAAAAGCAGCCTTGAACTGCCCCACTGGCTAGTAATGGATGAGGTCTCTTTCTTTTAATTTGGCATCTGATTTGGGGCTTTGAATTAAGTGGTTGAGGCATAATCAATTCTGTCTCTATTTTTCTCAGAGACTCATCAAGATGTGCTGCTGCCAGTGCTGATGCATGAACAGCAGGGTTTAATTACAACCAAGCTCATTTCCTTTTCTTTTTCTTTTCCCCTTACTCTTTTGGTCAGGCCTAAAAACAGTAAGGATATTACTTGAAACAGCAAAATTTTTTTCATTTATAATATGATTTTGCTGTCGTAAGTAATATGGTTGCTGTCCTTAGACCCGACCTACTGTTTTTGCATTTTTTTTTTTAATCTTTTTTTTCCTTTTTTTTTTTCTTTGTGTTTTTTAGGAAAATGGGAAGTCAAGAACGCACCATGCTTTGTCTTTTCCCTTCTGCCACAATGCTATACTTTTGTATCAGGCAGTAAGGATGAGTGTGGTTCGGGTATTGACTTTCCTGCTCTTTAAATCACTGTTGAGTTCTTGAATTCATTTCCTTTAATCAATTGAAGCAAGTTGTTTTTTTATTTTATTTTATTTTTTAAATTTGTGTGTTGTTATTAATTTATTATTGCCTTCTATCCTGTCCTACTGATGTGGTTGAGAACTTGAATGCAAGGTGATACACACACAGTATAGAGCCGTTATTGTAGCTGAGTAGCATTTAATCTGATTTAATGGCTCTAAAAAAGGTTCCTCTTGAATAGTTATTTCATTGACAGCATGTCAGTGATTCATTCAATGTCATTGATAGTTTGACACTAGCTGAGTCGATTTAAACATGTAGGTACCAAAAAAATAAAATTAAAAACAAGTATGCATATAAACAAGTACGTGGAAACAACTTTTTGTTTACCCCTACAAACAAAACAAATATTGATAGTTTCTCTCTTCTCTTTTCAAACAAATCTCAGAATTATCCTTACTTGATCAACGGTCACAACCACAAGTCAAACTGGCCACGACGTTTAGTTTTATGTACTTTTTTATAACTTATTCAATCACTATCATCTACGGCCATTTCGACTTGTGACCACAGCGGTTAAACACAGCAGCTAGCTGCAACAGTCACAGACTGATAAATCTTTGAATTTATCCAAGTCATCGTCTCTGACCGCAGTGGTTAGTTTGACTTGTGATTGCGACAGCTGATTAAGTAGAGATAGTGTTAAGATTTGCTTCAAAAGAAGAACTATATTAAATTTTTTTTTGTTGTAGGGATAAACAAAATTTTTTTTCCAAGTATGTGATAGATAAATAAAAGATACATATTTCATATATGATATATCTTTCTCTAACTCTTCCTCTTTTTGAGAAAATAATAAATAAAAGAAGAAATATGTATCTAACAAGAGGACATGAACATACAACATAGCACATTCGTTTACTCCTAAAGAAAAATTAATCTTAGGCCTTAACAACATGAGATTGTAGTAAACAATCTAAGAACCAAGAAAAATAATGACAATTCAAAACAATGATGTGAATAAATTAAACTAAATAATAATACTAAAATTAGAAAACAACAAAAAAGATAGAAGCTAACCCATAGATAAGAAAAAGAAAAAGAAAAAATAAATGAAACTATCCTAAAGATCTGTCAATTTGCTAATTGTCACCACAATCACATATTAGAAGTTAGAACTCTTTTAAGTATTTTATATGTTTTCAGCAAGAACCTTCCACCTTTTGCATAGATCGCGATGCCATAATTGATCCATAACATAACTTCCAATATTCATTGAAGTCTAAGTTCATCCATGGGTTGATGGGTGGCATATTTGTGTTCAAATTTGAAGGTATTCTGTATAAAGAACATATTAATTCCATCCATGGTAAGACAACAATGACAAATATAAAATGAGAATGAATTATTGGAAGTATATTCAAAGGAAATCGCATCCACAGATTTGAGTTACCTTTGACCAGTTAGCACACCGTACGCCAGTGATTTAACAAAAGATGAATAAACATTAGCAAACATTTTCTTGTAATGGGGCCGAACTAATTGCCCTGCAATCAATGCATAAAATGCATTAGAAAGACATCACTTTCCGAAAGGTAATGTAATGAAATGATATTTAAATAAAACAAACAATAGAAAAGAATATTACCTAGTTTTGCATGATTGCTACGCAGAAGAGAAACCACTACCTCATCTGAGAGAGACACATTATTGAACCAAACTCCAGAAGGAAATCTCCTCTTATTCGTGATCCAAAGGAAGATTTCATAATAAGGGATCACATACAGAATAGAGACAAGTCCCTCTATGCAAACACACAGAAGGGTAACTATGGTATTCAAAATCGTGAAAAAGACGTAGAAAACAGAGGTTGTAGGGAGCAGGAGGAGGAGGGGTGAGAACATTAAGGAGCCGACTACATGCTGCTCAACTGTGTACTCGTAGCTATCTAATCTCTGTCTAAGTGGGTTCCATTTCCTTCCCCTAAATTAGAAAAGAAAATTATAAAACTTTAAAGAGCAGGAGATTCAAGTGTATTAATTTTCTGTGGACATACTGCAATTGCAATCATTGTGCATAAAATAAGATTATAAAAAAAGCTAAATCATATCACTATAAGAAAAATATCTCGCTCAGAAATATGGATAAAGAAAGGAACTGAAAAGAGTTCAACCTACTCGAAAATGCAAGTGGTCTAAAAAATGTTCAGACAATATGGGCATCTCTCAAAGAGGAATACAGGTTTGCCATAATAAGTGTAAATTTGAAGCTTTTAAATGGAAACGTTCAAGTGCAAAATAAAAGGTTTAATCTGCACCTACATGATCATATCATATCTTAAGCGTATGATTTCATATTCTTGTAAGTTGCTAAGAACGAAAAATCTTTCTCATATTGCACTTGAAACTAAATTACATTAGGATCCAATAACGTTTACCTGAAAATGCGCCAGAGAGATGCCAAAGCTTGAATCTGCCTGGAGTACAAAACTGAGACTAACCAATGAAGACTTGTCACATGTAAGGTCACGAGCTTGAGCAAATCCACAAGGAGTGCTAATTGCAAAGCCAACCCAAAACAAACCCCGGCAATAATGAACAAGACAACTATATATTGCAAAATACTAATGCCAATAAAATACCAAATAGTAGAGTACACTTGAATTGCATTTAATGATACCATGCCAAGAACCCTAGCTAGTTCGGTGTTTAACTTGAACCCGGCTGGTACACCCATCAGCCATACACAACCTGACCTCAGGATACTTTCAGTCAGAGAATGGGACATAAAGAAGATCCAATTCAAAATTGGCCTCATATTTGAAAGAAGCAAAGTCGATAGCAGAGTTCCAAAAGTAACATCAGTTAAGATGCTCCATAAAGTGGAATGCTTTTGTAAAGAACGCTTGTGGCAGAATTCTATATTTGGAAAACTGCAAAAAAAAAATAATAATAAAATAATAAATATAAGAAATGTTAAACCAAAGAACTATGCATATCCTGGTGACTTGTCTATATAACTTGTGAGAGTAAAAAAAAAAAATGGCTGATCAAAAGTTTGCTTTATTGCTTTCATTCATGATTCACAAATGGTGAGAGTATTATATTTTTGGCACTTCTAGAAAAACAATGTTTTCTCATGATGAAACAGTTTGCAAATTAATGCACTATCTCAAACAATAAACACCCAGTATGACATGTCTAACATGTAATAAAAAGAGAAATTTATCATACCTAGAAGTGTCATTTTGCAGCAAAACTGGCCAATAGAGAAACTGGCAGCTCTTCATGTGAACATTATTAAAAGAATAAGGAAATAATATTTTTAGGAAAAACAATCCCTTTCCACAAGTGCGTGTAAGAAACTTGTGGGTCCATTGAATGAAGAGGTAAGCAATGGCGGATACAGAAGCCAGGCATAAGGCTGCACAATGCCACACTGCATCAGATCTGCACATTTCAAATAGGAATAAGATACTAGCAAAAAATGAAAAAAAAAAAAAAAATGCTCTAGTCTCTCGTGTGTGCGTGTCTTTCTCTCTCTAAAATTTCTACACTATTCCAACCCATCTCCCTTTTGGCATTGAGACTCTCTGGTGGTTCCGGTCACTATGCTTATATAGTATTTTTCAGCAGGTTCTGTACTCTTAGGATGGTAGATATTGGTATGATACCCTTTGGCAGTCGACTGAACGAGATTGGTACTGTCATTTAGCCATTTACCAAGATTTAAGATAAAAGAGAAAATATATACTAGAGGAGAAAATTATTTACATAGTTACAAGCAAGGACCGGGTTATCGGTTTAGTTATCCGAGCTTGCTCCTCAATAGACAACTTAGCGTAGTTTGAGCAATTAAGAGCCAAAATAACTGATTCCTACATGGATGAAATAATCACTAGTAAATTCTAACACGAGTCATGTTAATTTCCAATGAAGTACAAAGAAAGAAACAATACCAAATCAATTGCTGGTGATCTATCCTCAAGATCTTTAATCCACCTTGGTTTTGTTTTAGTAGATCGGTTTTGTCGTGAAATTCCCCAAGGGTGCAGACTATAATGGTTTTTACCCATAGTAGGAATTTCATAATGTATAACCTGAAATAATGAGTAGAAATAACATAAATGATACTGATTTAAATAATTTATTGAATGAAATTAAGTTACAAGTAATTACTTCAAGGAATAAAGAAATATGAAGTGAAGTATTATAACTTACATACGTGGCAATCGCAATTTTCGAACAAAATGGGCCCTATGAGCAAACTGCGAACTACTGGTACAGTTCTGATGCCTTCCTTACTGAAAAATGCACTTTTGGGCTCACTCAATAACATGTCGACCCAAATACCACCATTTATAAGAACACTTCTCCGAAAGTCTGACCATCCTTCTTTGACATCTCCATTCAGTCCCTTCTCTGATGCAAACGTGGTTTCTGAGACGTTGCAAGATCCAATAAGTGTAAACAGTGCCTTATCTTGGAGACGGCACGGCAACCTTCTATTTATTGAAATAAGGGTTTCCTGAAACATTAATGAAGCAGCTCAGCATCTTTGAAAAACAGACATAACTTGTTGAACTAATTACCAGAAACTAAAACTAACAGTAACAATTTCCCCAAAAGGCATTTGAAAAGTAACAAATGCCGGCTTAACAGATTACAGAATCATTCTGGTAATACATTAGAAGTAATTATAATTTCATTTATCCCCAAAAGGGGAAAACAAATATACACATAACCTAAGCTTATAACAGCAGCACGCAGAAAATAAGCTCAATTCTCCCAAAAAAGAACCCTCATTACTGATCTAGAGACATTATATATACTACCATGGGTTACATACATTACACTGAAATGTAACGAAAGTTCCACAAGCAACAATCTTTATTACAATACAGTAACATCTGATAACAGTTCCCTAAAAAGGCATTTGGATAACAGGCTACAGATTCATGCTGATAACACAATTGAAGTGATTATAATTTCATTTATAACAGCATTGTGCATATAACAAGCTCAATTCTCCGGAAAATAGAACCCTCATTACTTATCTACTAAAGAGGACATTATATGTACTGGTACCACACCATAGGTTACACACATTACACTAAAAGGAATGAATGAAAGTTCCACAAGCAACGATCTTTATTACATAACGACCTGGAGATCGTCGAACCGGGGGAACGAGGACGCGATCGCACCCGAGGGTACGCGCAAGGCCACGACCAGATCGAGGGAACTGTCGGGGGAGGCGCGGAAGCACCAGCCGAACAAGAGCGCGTGCGGATCGGGGGGATGCCGCTGCTGCTGCTGCTGCTCCGGCCACCAGATGCGGCACCTCTTCCTCCTCCTCGCCGCGCTCTTGTTTTTGTCACTTGCGTTCGCCATGGGAGATGCATAACAAGATCTGCAGGGAAGTTTTAGAATTAATTTTTTTTATATGCTTAAAATAAAAAAGAATTCGTGAGATATGTCCGGTCTAATAAGAATCACACGACTATGCCTACTTTCTAAACACCACGTTCAGAAAGTTATCCTAGATGCCGGCGTTCAATTTTATATACATTCTGGACTTGAAAAAATTTTGAAAAATTTTCTCTAAACGCCAGCGTTCAAACGTCGGCGGTTAGACGTCCGCGTTCAGTTCGCAAAAAAACAAATAAGAAGCATTTTTATTGCAGTTTTACTCCTGAACGCCAGCACCTAACCGCCGTCGGTTGAACGCCGGCGTTCAGAGGGAGTGTTCGGCAGAATTTTATAAGTCCCGGAAGTTGCATAAATCCGAACGCCGGCGTCTAGGATGATTTTCTAAACGTGGCGTTTAGAAAGTAGGCATAGTCGTGTGATTCTTATTAGATCGGACATATCTCACGAATTCTTTTTTATTTTAGGCATAAACAAAAAATTAATTCGAAGTTTTAAGTATTCAGAGATTTCGTATCCTCTGTAGCGCTGCATTGTGTAGCGCAGGATCTAAACCGTTAGATCATCTCGATCTGTGCTGACTCGAATCTCGAGATGATCTAACGGTTTACATCCTGCGCTAGATAATGCAGCGCTATAGAGGATGAGCACTCGCTATAAGGGGGAAGGATGTGAGACTGGAAAGTGGGACCCTTATGGCAGTGACGGTGATGATAAAAGGGTTTTGGTTTGTTTGTTTGACCCTTGATGTTAGTGGTTCTTACAGATACACCCTTCTCAGGACATTTTAACTCCGTATACTTATTCTTACTCCTGATAAAAGGAGATTGGATTTTTTGACATGAAAGTTCTATATTCTCAAAGAAGAAATCTCAGTCGTTGATTGTTTACTTAGATTTATCACCACTGTTGACGTACATCAATGTCTCAACCCATTAAAATTTAAGACCCATATCAATTTTCTCAATTTAAGACCCGTTATATATTATCTTAAAAATTTATTACAAGAAATAATAATTTCAGTCAAAATCAAGGCTAGCCTCTTTACGAGTTCAAAATTAAAATGATATCATTTACAATAAATTGCATACGAAATTTATTATTTAGATAGAAGTACTATTTTAATAATATTTTAAAGTCATTTTGAAAAATACAAAACAAATACTTAAAAAACTTAAAAAATAGAAAATTTTTGTATCCTCTAGTATATTCATATGAACAATTTAGTGGAACCATAAATTAAAATTTCTAATATGACAAATTATAATTTGGACAGTTAGCATTGCATATTGAAATACAAAAACGATACAAACGTTTTTGTATTAGTCTAGCTCAGATTTCAAAAAAAATATTAGTCTAGCTCGTCAAAGTATATATATATATAGAGTTAGACAATCATACTAACGTTAGCATTTCGGACCGAAATGCTAACGCCTCAAAATTGATGTTATCGTGTACGAAATCACGATTTATGGTGCTGAATAAATTTTTTATATGAAAATATTGGGGATTACAAAACTTTTTTTCATTTTTAAAATTTTCTAAGTATTTATTTTGGATTTTTAGAAAAGAGCTCATAAATATTAATAAAATAATGATGTTTGACATGCTATTTTAAAAAAATGCAAAACAAATACTTAAAAAAACTCTTAAAATGAAAAAATTTTGTATTCCCTAATATTTTCATATAAAGAATTTATTGAGCACCATAAATCGTGATTTCGGACACAATAACATCAATTTTGAGGCATTAGCATTTCGGTTCGAAATGCTAACGTTAGTATAATAGTCTAACTCATATATATATATCGGTGTCATCATTAGATACTTTTGTACATACACAACCTAATATTTTCTTTATTTAAATTATGAGTGAGGCTATGGTACTATTAATAGTACAAAGTGCCCCGTACTATGGCTCTATATAATCATTTTAAAGTTTAATTAACCGATCCAAACTGCTAAATATGATCTCCATATATAAATGTCATTGTAGACCAAAATTTATAATTTTTGGTGTTTTTATTACTATTGTTTTAGATAATTAGAAAATGACTTGATATAAACATTATAGACCATTCAAAAATGTGGTTTTTTATATATCAAAATATATAGTTAAAAACTTCTAAAAAATATAAAATTTGGTCTAGAACTACATTAACATATGGAGATCACATTGAGCGGTTTGGATCGATCAATTGAACTTCAAATACCATAATATGGAGCCGTAGTACAACCCATTTTGTACTATTAATAGTACCATAGACTCACTCTTAAATTATAACCACTCTTTTTCTCTGAATCGAAATTAATCTGGTGTTGATTGTACCTAACCTAACCTAATATTTACCCTTCCCTGTTCTTCATTGGAAGTGGTAACTATTACTCAATCAATCAACTTGATTTTGCTAATAATTCTCTTCCTTTTTGAAATGATTCTCACATTTATTGTGATGATTGTAACAGTGGCATATGGGCAATGACGGATTAGGATTGATCGGTAGGGAGTGCCGGAGGGTGGAGGGGTCAATTCATATATTAATATTATAAAGAAAATTGATACATAAATACCATAATTGATAACAAATCGATACCGACTGTGTTGGTTTTTAATTTAAATGGGTTAATATGACTCATTTAGTACTCAAGATATTCGTCTACACTATACAAAAATGAATGGCATAGTAAAGCCATTAGTTTGAATATAGTATCTCATTTGATACAAATACGAATACAGTCAGTACAAATTTTGATATTATTTTTAGTATCACTTTTGATATTTCTTTAACATTTTTCATATAAATATTAATTTTAGTTTCTTATCCAAAGATAAAAGAATCGTTATGATATACAACTTTCAGAGATGAAAAATTTCAACAAAATAAATATTCAATCAAGAGTTAATTGCATATTTAATTAATAAATACTTAAATAGTGAATCACGACCATGTTTTTATGTCAAGAAAAGAATTTTACTATAAGATTGACAAAATATAACACCAAATATGAATTTAAATTAAACAGAAATAAATAGGGAATTTTACCATCAGATTGACAAAAGATAACACCAAATATGAATTTGAATTAAACATAAATTAAATTGGTCGGGTACAGATTGAATCTTGAGCAACCCAACAAATTAAAGTTTTATTACTGATTTTGTAAAGAATATTGAGTACAGGCCGACCCAACCTGTTGTGTATAGAAATGCAACGGAGTTTTGTTATGTACTTATGTTTGAAAGTTTTAATAGAAACATAATTTACTTTTACTTCTGTTGTTCTTTTTTGTTATCATAGACTAGTTTCACTTACATTTTTAGACAATAAACATCTTGAATCAAAATCCACCAAACCCGCCAGAGTTGAAACCCAATCCGTTTACACCCCTAGTTCCCACATTAACCATTCTGCTAGTTTCGATATAAAAGGTTGGAGATTGACTAAAGTCACATGGACTTAAATATAGGCCTAGTTACTGTTGGGCCTCATTTGATGTAATTTTATTCGTTCGTTTCGTTGTCAAATGTCAATTGTCATGAAATAATAATATGTATGGTCCAGATATATGCCTTTGTTTTCTCAGGAGGTAAATTTGGGCCATCTTTTGTTTCAATGTTTAGATTGTGGTTGTAGGGTCAGACTAATATATATATGCAACTACAAGACTAGGGAAATAATGACCATTTGAAGTTTTAAAGCATTAAAATTAAAACTACAAAAATTATTTTTGTCAAAAAAACAGAAGACTACAAATATATATTATTTTCTTCTCAAAAAAAAAAAAAAAAACAGAAGACTACAAAAATTATTTTTGTCCGTTACATATTTTGTCCAGAGTTTACATATAATTTGACAATTATCTCATCCATACGGGAAAGATTTGGACAAACGAAAAGAAAAGAAAACTCTTAAATATAGAGATGAAATATTCATCGTCAAAATGCCCGAATTCCTGCCATCCCATCATATAACTACAGGAACCAACATATAACTAACAAAATATAGGTGGTAAAACTCGATGGGACCCAACATTTTTCAGAAAGTAAATATATGACCCGACCTGACTTAAGATTGAACAAAATGCAATATAACTTTTTTTTTTTTTTTCAAAAAAGCCAATTGAGCCCCATTTCATTAATTAAGCAAAGCAAGTACATCACTGATTAATCTCCATGATAACTACAACACTCAGCAAAACAATTAGAAAACATCCAAACAAAACTACTAATTAAACCTGACGTTACTCAATACAAACCCTCAAGGAGCAAAATCTCAAAATATCAAATTAACCGTCACTGACGTAACCAAACTCAGTGGTAGTCGAACGTTACCAGGATACCGGACTTCATATATACCACCGGGTAGCCGTCAAAGACCCCGATTAACAATACGACTGCCTCCATGAAGGAGAGTATAGATACCTGACATCCTGCTGAATTTATTAACAATCAAGCAACACAGTCTAAAGCGAAATTACATTCTACTTTTTGCTTCACAAGAGCTCTTCATCAGTTATTCATAGCCAGCAGTGGGGGAATGCTTTGAATGGGAATTTCATCTAGAGATCCAGCCATCCAGGTAGCCATCACCAGCCCCTGCCCAGTAATTCACCAAAGCACATGTTAGTGCAAACAAATTTCTAATAGAAACAAAATTATTACTACGAAATAAACGTTATGTTATTTCTGTATCTCCAAATGGACCAGCAGATAGCACTCAAAACTGTAAGAAAAGCTTCTCTTCCATTTACAGCAAGGCTGCCAGCATAAATCATGCATGATATATATCTTCAAAACTGGACCAATGTATAAATAAGTATTGGCATGCATTCATCCATCCAGAACCACAGTTGCCTACTAAACCAAGAATGCAAGAATAGGTGAGAAACAGTTTCATCTTGAGAACAAATTAAGCTACAAGTTTGATTACCAGCTAGACCATCCTTCTTTCATCAATTGTTCCCTTGTTTTTATTCTATTTTCTATACACCATCCACATAAGAACAACATGTAATATAACTCAACCCGAATTGCCCACCCAATGTGCCACCTGATCTGTGTATAAAAAATTGTAATTAACAATGTTATGCGTGTTTGGCGGCCGCCGCCCGACTAAACATACCAATTATAGTCACCAGATTCATTTGGCAGGGTATATTCTGAAGTGCCAAAACCAGTGCCGGTCACCTCCATATAAGGCACGCCAAAGTCATGTTGGCTGGTCTCATTTGCTGTACTGCTGATGCCAAAATCGTTGTAACCTATAATACAGAAAATGCACCATTCAATCACGTAGTATATATACTAGAGGAAATTAATCAATATGTATATTTATCATATATATATCACTCATTAAATGCCAACATCTCATGTGGATGGACCAAGAATCAAGATTTTGTGGTTTTAATTGTATGTTTACTAATCCATGTTTTATAAGTGACATTCATTTGATTTAATGATGCTAATTAAACACAACTAATTAAGAAAAGTTTGCAATGAATTAGTCTCTATATACAATAGTGTGGTATAAGAGCTCACCCTCACTACCAATAGCCAGGTCCATTAGAGGAAAAGAGCCTTCACCTACAGCACCGTAGGATTCACCTGTACAATTGTAAATGAGAACTTTCTGAAGAACATCGTGACACGAATACGACAAAATAATGACATCGTCAAATCAAGGTTAATTTGGTCAGAACCACTAGCTATGTGCTTGCTAATTGAGAAAAAGGCAACTAAACCAAATATAAAATACCACATTAATTAATGTCCTTGGTAACAGTATACAATTAAATTAAGTACCTTACCTTATTGTTCTTGCATTTGTAGATTCAAATTAGGCTTACAAATAAAAATAATTTGAGTTAATTACTATACTTAGAAGTTAGAACACGCGCATACAGGAATTTAAGTTGAACTGACCAATCAATAAAGATAATTATTACTGGATTTCATGAAATTAAGATGACTGAGATATACAGGTTAAAAAGGTAGGCACTCGCGTACCCAAGTGGTAGTCATTAACAATGCCAGGTCGTCCCGGAGATACTGGTAATGATGACCATATGTTACCTCCTGCAGCATCAAGAACAATGGGGCAATTACCTGCAGATACATCAGAAGTGCACTTGATAACTCAATATACACGTATAACAAAAAATAAACATGCA
The DNA here is from genome assembly GCA_030179965.1 of Cyperus esculentus. NCBI lineage: Eukaryota > Viridiplantae > Streptophyta > Magnoliopsida > Poales > Cyperaceae > Cyperus > Cyperus esculentus. Next base: position 5,019,291 of record JASGLE010000006.1, on the reverse strand, counting down.
AGAAGACATTTCTAATATATGTCGAACTAAAATTCCTTTGCCTCCTTGTCATTATGGGATAAAATTAAGAATGCTGGCAAACAAGCTGAATCTAATTAGTTTGAATTCAACTAGCTAATCCATTAACATGGTGAGTATATAACAACTGCATCATTTGGAAATTTGAACGATGTCCTAACTCCATACTTATTTAGCTTCAAAAAATCTAATTAAGCCTTCAATTATTTTTGTATATTATAGCATTTACCACCCATCATCAATCATCATTGGTTTTATACTTATGTTAAAACTACATTATATTTATAGTTCTAAGATCTAAAGCTTAATCGACATATACTTGTTTGTTATTCTAAAATTCTAAGCCCCAGCTCAATCGGCACCATCTTTTGTTGGTGGAAAGTAGTAAAAGCTGCAAAACAAAAAGTCTGATATAGTAAAAATGAAAGGAATAAGACAATCTTACTAGGCATGGAAGCAGGAACTGAATTAACCTCCATAGACATATATGCTCCAGAGTCCTGTTATTTTAAATTTCATGCATATATATTGTTGTTGGTATCACCAGAGCATTAATACAAACAACTTATAAGATAAATCCAATAGTATTATCAGTGAGAGATTCATCTTACAAGGAAGTGATGACCATAATTAAATGAACTAGTGACATCTCCAGGGTGCATAACTGCATGGAATATAGTTGATGTCTCATTGGTTTTATATACTTATGTATGAAACTACATTATATTTATAGTTCTAAGAATATCTAATGCTCGGCCAACATATACTTCTTTGTTAATCGAAAATTCTAAAGCCCAGCTCGATCGATCGGCCTCATCTTTTCTTGGTGGAGAAGCAACAAAAAACTACAAAATAATAAGTCTGATAATAAGAAAAATAATCTTACTAGGCATGCGAGCAGTTGAATCAGCTGCCATAGACATTATAGGTGCTCCAGAAAATATGCTTGTACTTCCCTGTTATTTTTGAAATTGCATATATATATTGTTATTAATTGGTATCACTAATGCATTAATACAAACAACTTAATTAAAAGATTAAAAGATCAATCCGATGGTATTATCAGTGAGAGATTCATCTTACGTTGACGTGATCACCATGAAATGAACTAATGCCTGAGAGGTAAGAGTTGACATCTCCAGAGGGCACAACTGCAGGGGAAATAGTTGATGTCCTTTTCCTCGTCATAGTACAGTAAGCAACCTACACAATATAATGAGAGGCTAGAGACTAATGAATGTTGGTATAATTAGTATAGCTAGAGATACACATATATATGTATATAAATGGAATTAAGGCACAATCACAGGTTTATATTAGACCCACAAGACATATTTTAGATCAAAATTAACTTCTCATTTATATCTTTATCAATTAAATATTAAAATTGTCAAATTTTACATTCCCAAAATAAAGTTTACTCATAATTGATAAATCTTGAGCTTTACTTGTTTCTCTACCTTTTTTTTTTATTTTTTTGTGCAGTTTCCCCAGATTAATTCTTTGTGGCATTATAAACGAAATGAACTTGATGCCACACATATTGATGTATACTCTTAAGGTCAAAACTACAGAATCAATGATCTATAATATAACATTACCTTAAGGTCATGAATCTAATTAATGGTTAGTAATTAGTTATCCTTCGAAGGTAAAACATCCCTTTACACCAGAAATATTTAAAAGAAACTAGCAGATATAACTAGTAAGGAAATCCTTCATTCTACTTATATGTCATGGCCTTTGATAGAAGGGTGAGGATCCTCTGACGACATGCTTAATTGGGAGGTTGCAGCAACTGTCGACATGACACGGGGCTTTTGGCAAAATGGTGGCCCCCTAATGCATGTAATATTTCTATCTTTGTCTCTCCCCATACTGCATCGGCCCTCTGCGCTAGACGATCTCTTTTAATGGTAAAGGTAGAAGCATATATATAGTGTGTGCCATATCGGATTTCCAACAACTAAATATTTCTTAACAGGATATCTAGCTGATTGTGAAACTCACACTGTCACCTTGGATATCTGGGAAATAATCGTTTTATTATTTTAAATTTTAATCTTAATTTGATGTGTTTACTTAGCTAGGGCCTTGAGGCAGTTTTTCTAGTGTAGCATTAATATTAAGACGCGCAATGAAAATTCTTGAAAGGTAAGTTATAGAAGTTCAATGAATAGTTTGTGCTCACAAATCGGCAATAATGCCATTTTGTTTTGCCAAATAAAATTTTGAGGATGAATCACGAAGAATCTAAATCAGGCTATTTGTTTTTTATCCATCCTATATATGTTAATCATGTTCTTCGGTGGGTGATATTAGTAGCTAGATATTCTTATAATGGGAAGATCAGCTTAGCGTATGTCATGTTAAACCCTAAATTGAGCTCAGATTGATACAGTCAAAATGCAGGATATCTTTTTTTTTTTTTTTTTTTTTGAGGAAAAAAAGGCAGGATATCTTTTACCCAGATATTACAGAAATTGCTTGTATTGAATTAATTAAAATATATGCAATTGATACTGATCAGATAATTAATGCTACTTACTTGTTGGTAGGAAGGACGTGGATCTATGCGCTCGAGCAAATGGAATGTAAATCCATGCTTCTGGCATGGTCTTACATTATGAGACAATGTGTACTCTCTACATGTCCATCCATCCTTGTCGTGGTAAGGACTTTTTTTCTGGTGCCACCTGTGGCGTCTATCGGCCATGCGTATCATATTATTTTTGCCTTGTATGAGATAAGTAATGAATTCTACATTTTCTGTACCATTCCCATGTTCTTCAACCAACCTATTATATCTTTCCACTGAGCATCCCTCATTGCCTGAAGAAAATGTACTTTTGGCTCCTGTCCAAAGATAGACCATGAAATTCACTGACATTTGGGATTCACAGTTTTACTTTTGTCTTACAAAATGGCACATATATACAGCCAATTGATATATATGATATACATTTGGGAAACTTGGAATGAAACTCAAATATGGTACATTTTTTTCTAATTAGCATTTGAATAAATTTGATGATCAAGAATTAATAAAAGTATATAATTATAAGTTCCGAAATATGATTACGAAACCAGCTTTAGATCACCTGCAGGAAGATATTTATATGTAAAGAACTTAAAATTTAAAAGCATATATATAGGTAAACAAAGAGTTAGTATGACATGCAGTGTTAGCATATATACCTTGTGAGTTAATGCAGTAAATATCAATTAATGGTAGTCTTGGTAGAGGATGAGGAACAACATTATGGAGTGAGGAGATCCCATTGCTGGGGAAGGAGAAGGAAATTATGTTTCTACCAGACTCCATCTGATTAGATTACTCTACTCGAGTGCTTCTGTTTGCACCAAGTCTGATACTCTGATCTGCTCCTCTGAATTGGTTTCACTCTCTCCCAATCCCTTCATTTTGTAGTGGCAAATATATAGGGTGCGTTTGGATGGCTAAGGAATAGCACTTTAATCGGATTAGTAAGTTATTCTTAACTTTTGCATGATCCAAACGTACAACAACTAATCCGGATTAGTGAGAATAGCTACTAATCCGCTATTCTTTGGAAAACATGGATTAGCTACTATTCTTTTCAATCATCCATCACTATTCTAAACATACAATCCAAACAATATTTTTACTATTCTTTGAAATATAATTATGACGTTTTCTCAAAAAAATCATGAAATCTAGTGAAATATTAAGAGTAATACCTAGTGTCCATAGAAAACTGTCTATATAGCGTGCATAAGTTATATTTTGAGATATATCTGTTACATTTCAAGAGTATATATATATTATATTTTTTGTATGTCTATAAACGTATGGACGGTTTTTCAATAGGTGCAAGGTGTTTCTCAAATATTAATTACTACAAGGCTGCACGCTGTCATGATATCCTATCATATATAACTCTCATATATAGTTATAGATTATAAAATAAAAAATGATACATACGCAACAGTGTTGCTGGATCCAAAACAACCAGAAGAAGAATATTCTGCTCATAATATCCTGTCATGTTAAAAATAAAGAGGTTATGTTTCTCAAGAAAAGAAAGACATGGAGTTGTTGGGCTGAGTTCGGATTACTAATTAAGATTAAACAACCATAACGCATATAAATAATGCATGAATACTATTTGGGCCTTAAAATTAACAGGCCGAGACATTATTGCAAATCATTGGTGCTGATCTATCTAAAAAAATGATCAACTTTCATGTTTGGGGAAGAAAGAACTTTACGTTAAAAAATCTAATCTCGTTTTGTTAGGAGTGAGGATATGTATATCAGCTCGTTTTGATAATTACCTGTTAAGGGAACGAGGGGATCCATCTGCCAAATAGCCACATGTCATTATAACGAGGCATGATCACGTATCAATTACAAAAATCCTTGACGTGTGAAATGGCCATCAAAATCTGTAATAGATGAACAAATTTTTTTTTAATTAATTAATTATTTATTAAATAAATTTTCAAATAGGCTTTATATATATAATTAAGCGTTCTCACTGGCACCTCCATTCTCGTTTATTCCCTGCTGGATGGTATATACATGCATAATTATTATTACGAGTTGACGGATTTGGGTCTTGATTAGGAGTGTTCAAACAGATCAGTTTGTTTGGATTTCAACCAAACTGTTATACTTTGGACTATTCGGATTCGGTTTAAAATTTCAGTTGGGTTTAAAATTTTGTCTTGGTTATTGTTATTTGGTTCGGTTTGTGTTTTGGTATGTAGGATAAACCTAAGAAATGGAATAGTCTAAAATATACTAAATAAATCTATTTTATTTAAAATAAATGATGGTTTTATACTTGTGTATAAAAAAGTTCCAATATATATTCTTTCTTTTGTAAGTTTTATTTGTTCGCTTGTTTTGTTTTTCAAAATTATAAGTTTATTTTATTCTTATTTTGGTAACACAATTTTTTTTTTGTTACCTTTGAACGAGTATAAAATCGGTTTAATAAGATAAACTTAACAAAATTTATTCGATTATCAGTTTATTTGGATGAAATATTAAAAAATATTGAATCTGTTTGTAATTTGACAAACTTCGGTTCATTCTGATTGTACAAAATTATTATGGTTTGAATCGAACTGAGAAAGGTAGTCTTGATTATTTGTCTCCTCTTGTGAGTTGTGAGAAACTAAACGAGACAATATCAGACATATACATGCTTACTCCTAATAAAAAGAGATTTGATTTTTTGACATGAAAGTTCAAAGTAAGTATATCTATTTTACTCCTAATATAATTGTTGGTGTTTATTACTTCTTTTATTATTTTGAATCTAGTTTGAAAATGTATAACTTAAGGCTTTGTAAATGCTGGAAACCATATACTTGGGAAGAAGGCTCGTGTCATATTTTAACGAATGTAAATTTCATTTTTGTGTCATAAAGTTAATTAAGTGATCATCATTAAAAGCCGTTATATGCTTTTTTTTTTTTTTTTGAAAGCTTTGAGACAATCTAATAATATGGTTACTTCTGTTATTGATCAAGAGCAGTATATATATGAAGCCGTTAATTTTCTTGGAATCGGATAGTCAAAATATATTCGTTAGACACAAAAAAGATATGCGTAATCTAAATAAAGAGAATTGGTCGATTAAAAATGAACGGGTGCTAATTAGCTAATGCATAGCATAACATCTCATATAATTTTTCTTCCGAAATAGCAGAGAAAATTTCAAAAAAAAAAAAAAAAAATCTAAAATCCTGTCTCGTGCATGGTATACTTAGGTGGTAGTTATACATTACCAAAACTTGATCGATATGTATATGCAGCATGAGTGTAAAAATAAAAAAAAAGAGGCATTTAATTTGTACTCTAACTAGAAAGCACATTGAAAGAGTGCGTATTTGAATGATTATATTTGACGTATACTAATTAACTAGATAGTTGTTTACCTTAAAACTCAATTACTTAAATAAAAATTAGCTAGAAAAAACAAAAATAGAATAACTTTTGGTCAATATTCTATATATACAATACCGGCTAGCGACTGGGGTTAATCTGACAGGCAAGGCATTTCTCCCTTCTCGTGTTGAGAGACAATTACCCTTCCACAATACCGCACCTTTTTCCCCGAGATTGTGGAAGGCGAGAGAGATCGGGGGTACAGACCCAACATGCGGGACCCACATTTCAGTGAAGGCGAGAGAGATCGGGCGGCGAATAAAGCGGGACTACTGTATCAGCTTACTACTAATTGCAAGTCCCGTGATATATATGCTCTCAAAAAAAAAAAAAAAGTCCCGTGATATATATGACAACATGCATGCAATTAACAAGCTTCCCTTCCCTTCCCTTCCCTCCGTAATTATTTAATTTGTTAAAGGGGAATGAATCTCACTGAACTATGGTTATTTTATTTGAAAGTGATTCATTATACAACAAAGTACGGTCAATTATTGACATTAATTTTGTTCTTATTTTGAAATGTTTGAAACAGTCATTCCCCTTAAGATACTAATTAACAAAATGTCTTTGTTTAAGTATTCCCTTCCCCTTCCCCATCCCCTACCCCTTCCCCTTCCCCACCCCCACCAGCCCCCCTCTCGTATGTTTCCGTCACCTTTGTTACAATAAAATCTGATATATATATATATGAGAATGGATCCAATGACACCCAAAAATTTGACACAACTCTTACACTAAATCATATAAATTTATAAAAAATCTTAAAAGTGGAAAATCTTATATAAACATATTCATTTACTTATAGGTCGATTGTGTTTCAAATTTTATTCAATTTGAGTGTCATTTGATACTCCATCAATGACCATCAAGTTTATATAGTTAGAACGGTTTAAATTTAATAATTCTTGATGGAGTATCAAATGACACTCAAATTGAATGAAACTTGAAACACGATCGATCTATAAGTAAATGAATATGTTTATAAAAGATTTTCCATTTTTAAGATTTGTTATAAATTTATATGATTTAGTGTAAGAGTTGTGTCAAAATATAAGTGTGTCATTGGATCCCTCCTCTATATGTATTGTGTGGCTCATGTCCTACAAATTAATAAACAGACGTGAGTTCTTAATTAATTTAGCATCAAACTTAAACTTTGACATAACATCATATTTTAATTAACATGTAGGTCGCTCTTACGTCTCGCTTTATTTGTACATAAGATATTCATAAATTTGACAATTTAGTTAGTAATCAGTGCATAAATTTTGTTCAAGAAATACTTACTTGTACATTAATTAATAGTACAATGATTCATGTGCTTTTCTATTAAGCATTTGCATCAATCTAGCTATAAATTAAAAGATATATAATTAGTAGTAATTACTCCGAAATTAATTCACAAAATCAGTTATCTTTCCTTATAATTACAAAAAAAATAAAGAACATATATAAAAATCATTTATAGCGAATATATATTGTATTGTTAATTTTGGGGAAAAAAAATCATCATGACCTCCTAAAAAACATAAAATAACTGTTTCAATGTAGCAATATAATATTGATATATAAATTTTTTTCGCATCATTTTTTCTGCATTTAATGAAATATTAAAATTTAAAATATATAATGCAAATATTTAATTATATTGTTATAATTTATAAGGATGTGATTTGTGTGGTGGAGATCTGCTAGTGAAATAGGAAAAGAAAAAAGTTCCTTTCAGTATTAAAAAAAATTACAAGTTTCAAACAATTTGAGAGTCATTTTATACTTCATTGGAGCTCACCATAATTTCTTAATATTTTCAACAAAATATTATTAGTTTTGATCAAGTATATATCGGCACCCAAATTGTTTGGAATTTGAAACTTTGTTGATACAATTTCTTAAACTTTGTTGATACTTCTCTTAATTGTCTCAATTTGTATGGGAATCGGGACCTCTTAAAAAGTTAAATTCGAGCATAGGACTCGTATATAATAGAAGTGGAGGAAATTGAGAGGCAATGTTGGGGGTATTGTAACAGAGGAGGGATTCAATGACACACTTATATTTTGACATAACTCTTACACTAAATCATATAAATTTATAAAAAATCTTAAAAATGGAAAATCTTTTATAAACATATTCATTTACTTAGAGATCGATCGTGTTTCAAGTTTCATTCAATTTGAGTGTCGTTTGATACTCCATCAAGAATTATTAAATTTAGACCGGTCTAATTACTATATAAACTTGATGGTCATTGATGGAGTATCAGATGACACTCAAATTGAATGACATTTGAAACACAATCGATCTATAAGTAAATGAATATGTTTATAAAAGATTTTACATTTTTATGATTTTTTATAAATTTATATGATTTAGTGTAAGAGTTGTGTCAAATTTTTGGGTGTCATTGGATCCCTCCTCATTGTAACATTGTTCTTTTTGAGCAAAAATAAAAATTTCTGTCTTCCTGTCCGGTGCTCTGGTCTAGGGGTGTAAACGAGCCGTGTCGAGCTAGTCTAAGCTCAAGCTCGGCTCGTTTAATTAACGAGCCAAAAACACAAGCTCGAGCTCGGCTCGTTTAATTAACGAGCTAACCGAGCTGGCTCGTTAAGCTCATTTATTTTTAATAATAAAATTTTAAGTATGTTATGTCAAAATTTATATAAAAATTAATATAAAAGGACTAATAAATGAGGAGGGATCCATTGACAATGGATATGTTGACAATCTTGACAATAGAGATTTTAAAAAATTTATAATAATTCATAAAAAATCTATAAAATGAAAAATTTTTTATGGATGCATTCTTTAACTTATAGATTAAAAGTGTTTCAAATTTCAATCAATTTGAACATCGTTTGATGGTTTATCAAAATTTTATACAATTTTTAACGGTTGAAATTTAACGAGCTCTAAAAAGCTATCAAACATCAATTAAATTGAATATGATTTGAAACATAATCAATCTATATGTTAAACAATATCTCTATAAACTTTTTTCTATTTTTTAGAATTTTTAACTATTTTTACAATTTTTTTAAAAGAACAATTGTTATGATTGTCAACATATCAATTGTCAATGGATCCCTCCTCCTAATAAATATATGTTCATACATATTTTACATAACAATTTCATATTATTTGACCATATGTTGTATAATATATTAATAATCTACGATAAGAGCAGTACAAATTGTAATTAGTAATAGTTTATCGAGCCAAACGAGTTTAACGAGCCGAGCCATGCCAAGCTCAAGCTCGGCTCATTAGCTTAACGAGCTTAACGAGCGAGGCAACAACGAGTCGAACTCGAGCCACTAACGAGCGAGCCACGAGCTACGAGTTTTTTTGCCACTCCTACTCTGGTCAACATAGCTCAGAAGAAAGATAATTCAGTTCAGTATGTTGTACAAAATAAGTGGCCATGCCAAGTTGGTAACATCGATGTGTACTCCCAGTACGACCGAAATTTTTGTTGAGCGGCCTACATAAAGATTGGTGTTTATTCAGAGCAAGTGTAGAGTCCAGTCCGAGCTGGTCGCATTTCTTGTAATATACAAAGCAAACACGCTTCTCTCAATGCAAAGCAAAATGGATCATTCACAAATTCTTGTGCCCAGAAGAATTTTGCAATCGGGACTTTATGGAATCGGGCTGAACGGGCCGAGAACTTGACACAAGTCCAAATACCAAATTCTAATTTGTTATTATTCTTATGTGGACGATGTTTCCAAATTAAGGAAACTGGCCTGACGGACCCAAGGGCTCCAAATGTGCTGCTCTTTCTAGCTACGAGCATGGGCCTGCTCTTCTGAAAGCCCAACCACTAAAATTTTACAAACGGCTTTGATTACTCATATATCCTCTGCCCGTTTGCCTGATATCATCTTTTTTTAGAGGCGGCAAAAATCTAACCCGACTCAAAAAACCCGTCCGACCCGAACCAGTGTTTCAGGGAAAGTCAAACTGACCCGAAACCCAAGATGACCCAGGAATAGAGGTGCAAAATCTAAGGGTAAATTTTCTGGAAGGTCACTAAACTTTACCTCAAATCCATAATTGGTCACTAAACTTTTATTTAACCATTTTTGGTCACTGAACTTAGATGTTTATCCAAATTTGGTCACTCCGTTAGTTTTTCCATCCAATTTAACGAATAATTAATATGACCCTAATTTTAAATTTTGGAAATCAATTTTTTTTTACCCTAAAAGTATACAACATTTGATAATGTAAGACCAATTAAAATATTTTTATTTAATTTTCTTTCATAAATTTATTTTTTTCACAATTATTATTTTTTATTCATTTTTTCATATAAGGTATATAATTTATAACGTATCTAAAAATTTGAAAGTTTGTATTGTCATAAAAGAAAATAAATAAATAAACTTTTTCTTTATATTCTTATATTTTTTACATGAAAAAATATATGTTCAAATCATAAAATTAATGTCGTGTCAACTATTCCGTTAAGTTGGATGGAAAAACTAACGGAGTGACCAAATTTGGATAAACATCTAAGTTCGGTGACTAAAAATGGATAAATGAAAGTTCAGTGACCAATTATGGATTTGAAGTAAAGTTCAGTGACCTCCCAGAAAATTTACCCAAAATCTAACAAGATCTGAGAAACCCGCCTGACCCAACCCGACACGATCTGAACCTGACCCAACCCAGCCCAACCCAACCTGACCTGACCCGAAAAATGCTGGCAGTCGTCAACCCCATACCCAACCTGACCCGACCCAACCCGACCCGACCTGACATTTTCGTTCGGTCAAAGTGAACCGACATGCCGAACCCAACCCGACAATCTGCCACCTCTAATCTTTTTGAACACCAAAAAAGAACTTATTATGCTATATAAAATAAAATTTAGATATGGTTTGATATGTTACCGTAGTTTTACTCAAAATAATTGATAGAATGTGTTGTATATATCATGTTTTATGTACACCATTTTGATTTTGTTTTCATGTGCATCGTGCATAAACAAAAACAGTGGTTCAAATTTTATGATTTTTGTCCTCTCTTGATAATTATCGAAATGATGTTAAAACTTAATCATTTTTGTGTATAAATTACTGAAATGATGTGGAAGAAACCTAACGGTTTTGATTTATTAATTTATGTACAAATAAGGAAATGGTCACCATAGACACTAATGACCATAGTTATTGGATCCCTCATTTAAATATATATAATAGAATAAAAAGTCCGAATGAATCTAATCTGTAGATCGTAAATCCAACGCTTACAATAAAAACGGATGATGTGAGAACAGAAAAAGGAGATGAACTACTGTGTTAGATGCAAAATAGCTGCAAAGAAAGAGTTAACCCCGACAAACAAAAGGAAATAGCACATGAAAAATCTGATTGCACGTGAGCTGTTTTTGGGAGAGTGGGCATTGGGCAGCGAGCAGGACAGAACTAGGATTTTTATATAGGAGGGTCAGAAATGAGTAAGCAATATTCTTAACATTATAACATAATTTTTGATAATTTTTGTCATAGTAATTATTTAAAAAATTTAGAGAAATCTATTGTACGAGTCGCAAAGCAAAAAATATTTTTTTCTATTTGTTTGAAATCAAACTAGGACTTTACCGAGAAGTAGAATTTTTTTTTTAATTTAGACATACAATACCTTTTATTTATAAGTCTATTTCAATATCTCAATTAATGTTTATCTCTTTTATTAAGCCCATTTTCTTAACTATAATTAATAAGAAGTTGAAGTAAGAAATGAATTGGGAATACCAAATAAAAAAAAAGTAAATTCAAAGCTCAAATGGTTTAATATGTAATAATCTAACAAAAATTATAGAAAAAAACAATCAAACTTAGTATGTAACCCCTGTCAATTAAAATGTTGAGACTCACGTGTCTCATCTTTCTCAAAATTACAGTAGGTAGAATCAAATTATGTAGAGATATTAACTATAAGACTTCAAAATTATTTAGATATATTAGGTGATTAGCACCGTATGTCATGAATATTAGGGGGGTTGGCACACATATATTTTTCAAAAAAACTATAATTTTCTTATCTCAGTATATATAGGATTTTCAAATTCATAGAAGGTCACGGCCCCCCGTCCCCCCTTCTCTCCCCTGGCAGTGGGCACATAACAGATAGGGCTAATTTTGCTATGGATTGGATGATATATGGACCATTCATTTTTCATAATCGGATGGTTACAATATGTCTTTAGATACAATTAAATAGAAATATTTGATAATATAACCGCTCAATTCAAAATGAAAGGTTGCTTGGTCGATCCATAGAACAACCACTAACTATGATAGAAACAAAATATCTAGGCTGTTCAAGTATTTGAACGGTTCCGATGAGTAAGAGCAGGAGCATGCTCTTTGCTTAAAACAGCAGCAGATCCGGATATGCGGGCCCAAGGGCTCGATGTGGCAAATTTTATTCGTTTTGTTATTATGTAATTCATACATTAGAAAAAGGTAAATTTTAAAGTTTTTTAACTATGCTTCATCATCATTAATTTTTTTTTTCTCTCTTCTTTATCTCAATCAAACGGCACAAAATATTTTCATTAAAGAGATAATATAATTTATCTAAAAAACAATTTAAGACTCAAAATATTTGCAACTCTTTGCAATCTTTTATATGAATTGGTATGTAGCTAAAAACATATTGTATGAAAAATATATTAAGTTGAATATTTATTTAATAAGATATATTTATGACAAATATATATTTATTTTTAATATCTATTAATATGTGTAATATTATTTTTTTGGGCTTCGCCCCGATTCACAGCTCCAGTTATTTCGGTAAAGACAAAATAGGTTACGGATTCCTTAAGAAACCCATAGAAAATGATAGATTAATAATTAATTTGTCTTAAATTAAGTCCTAATCCAGAGTGTGTTGACCGTTCTCTTGTTTCATACGGAATATAAACAGGGGTTTACATATAATCTAAGTAAATTGTTATTAATTTACGACTGAACGACTGAATCATGCACCTTCCGGCCTGCTTCCCGGGTTACGATCGGTGTTCAAATTTTAAACTTAATTTAGTGTAGGTAACATGTGCAAGTCGGCACGTCCTGTTTTGAACTTTCAACTATGCTTAACACTCTGAATATTAATTAACCTTTGGTCCCGCGCGCCTATTTGTAAATCATTATTTGGTTTAATTTATATACCGTACGTTATTTTTTTAGGGATAATCTTTTATACCCCAGTTTCAAAAACCCCTTAATCGTACCCCTCATCGTACGGTCCGTATTTATTCTCGTTCACGCGCCCCATCTAAAGAAATATCCAGATATTAATTTCCAATTTGAAACCTTCGTGTTCTACTGGCGTTCATCTCTTCTTACCGAAATTCAAATTTAACGACGCACCTTCTATTCCGGCGTCGAGCCTTCTTCTCCAGCAAGCATCTTCACTTCCGGCATCGAGTCTTCTTCTCCGGCGAGGATCTTCTATTCTGGTGATCTCCATCACTTCTCTTTTGCATCGCGGATCTTCATCGCGTGTCTTCATCGCTTCTACCTTCATCTCCACCTTCCTCTCGACGCTAGTTCATCAATTTGACAATGTAATTCCATTGAATTGTTCAAATTTGAGTTTAATTGAATAATTGAGTCTAGTTCTGCTCATTTGAGTTCAAATTGTCCGAACAGTTGAATGTATTATTACTTTGTTAATTCAGTATTATTACTTGCATTTGCAACTATTATTTCTGGATTGTAACCAATAATACTTATTATTTGATTTCATTCTTTCTTATTTGTACATATGTTGAATTGTTCAAATTTGAGTTTAATTCAATAATTGAGTCTAGTTCTTCTCATTTGAGTTCAAATTGTCCGAACACTCGAATGTATTGTTACTTTGTTAATTCAGTATTATTACTTTCATTTGCAACTATTATCTCTGGGTTGTAACCAATAATACTTACTATTTGATTTCATTATTTCTTATTTGTACACATGATTTCTGCTATGGTCATTTAGTTTACTAGTTTTCTGTGTTGTATATAAAAAATTGTACTTATTATTTGAGGTCAATTATTTTAAATTTGAAAAGTATTTCTACTTTGTTGAGTTACTATTATTACGAACATGTTAAACTATTATTGGTTTTGTACCTTGAAGTATTAATGGTTGTTTTTGTATGTGTTTCTTATGTTTTGATTTCAATGTATTAGTACGTTATTCATTTTGTATTACAATAATAATATTATTAGTTTGATAATGTTACTATTATTACTTAATAATTGTTTGTATTGTTGTTTAATTGTTTTGCAGTTGTTCTATTTATTTATATTATTAGTTTGTTATTGTTACTATTACTAGTTTACAATTGTTTGTATTATTATTTAACTGTTGTATTGTTGCTCTTTTGTAGGTACAAATTAGCAATGAGAGACTTATTGTTGCCTATAAGATTCTGACCGATTTAAGAAACACAAATAATAGGGTTAGGAGAGCTGTTTGATTAGGGCAAAGAGTTTCTTTTATCTTAAGAAAACTGGTAGTAGCTGTTTTGGTTTTATTTTGTGAATGATGTGGATGCTTTTAGTTTATTTTGTGAATGATGTGAATGATGTTTTAGTTTACAAAACAGATTATGCTTTTGTTATAATGTATGTATTATTACTTATAGTTTTTGTGCTGTTTTATTATGTGATATGGTTGGTTGTTATGTGATATGCTTTGTTTCAGAAGGAAGTTTGTATTATGACTTTACTTTAACTATATTATTAACTATAGCATGAAGTATTATTATTTGTTATTTGTGAAAAAATTGTGTATTATAGTTCTTCTTAGTTGGTATTATTAATGTGTTAATATGGTATTGTGACATTGAAAATAAAATAAAATTTTTATCATATTTCATATTTTATTTATTATTATTAGTTTCAAAAAGCACTAATTGCAGAAGTTATATACAAAGGTCTGAATTTTGACAATCGCATAAGAACATTTGTATATAAAATGAAATGATATTACTACTTTTGTATACTAGGTATTTAGACCATCTATAATATGTATTATTAGTTGCAGAAGTTTAATTTTCCATATTAGTCAAACGGGGGATTTGACCGGGGTATTTGACTTTTTTTCATAGTCACATTTTTTTGGATGTGTAGAATGTATGCATTGTAGGTATTATTACTTGTTATAGGTAGTATTTAGGATTTGATCTATAGGTATTTAGACTTGGAGGACAAAATATTTAGCGCGCTTATAACACATTGTTAGTATTATTAGTTGGGCTATAAATGCATTTAGGATTTGGTCAATGTGGGGTATTTGACCGGGGTATTGAAGGTGGGGTACTCATATCTTCTCCCATTTTTTTATTCACGTAAAATCTCTACGATACGAAGTACAAAACAGCTAGCTAGCTATACACATGCAATATACAATATATATAGTTTTTCCTTTTAGATAAAAATGACGGTCCCTCAAATTAAATGTCTACGCACAATTAGACATGCACTAGCTGCACAATATTATTTGCGAATCACGGATCTTTTCACTTTCTGTAAGATATGAAATTTGCATGTTACTTTTTAACAATTGACGACGAAATATATATTTAACAAGAGCATCTTATATATATAAGAGTAGAGAATCAGCATTCTCTGAAACATTACTGCCGGTTGCTGTCCGTGAACCGTTAAATTAATAATTTCCATCATTGTAGTAAATTACAAGGGGATGGTCAGCTTGACTAACGCGCGGTTAATTAATAATACGATTGTGGGTATATATAGCTGGGTTCTTCTCTAATTAACAATAAAGATTTAGGCTGTGCACTCCAATTTCGAAGAAAAAGGGGAGGGAAAGGAAAGAACGAGATGCTAACAATTATATTATATATATGAGGAGGGATCCATTGACAATGCTTAAAATGACAATCTTGACAATCAAGATTTTAAAAATTTTGTAAAAATAGTTAAAAATTCTTAAAAATAGAAAAAAGTTTATAAAGATATTGTTTAACTTATAGATTGATTATGTATCAAATTATATTCAATTTAAGTGACGTTTGATAGCTCTTTAAGCTCGTTAAATTTCAACCGTTAAAAAATGTATAAAATTTTGAGAAACTATCAAACGATGTTCAAATTGATTGAAATTTAAAACACTATTAATCTATAAGTTAAAGAATGCATCCATAAAAGTTTTTTCATTTTTAAGATTTTTTATGAATTATTACAAATTTTTCAAAATCTTGATTGTCAAGATTGTCAAGATTGTCATTATAAGCATTGTCAATGGATCCCTCCTCTATATATATATAGACCTCAAGATGCGGATTAGTTTTTTTACTTTATTTTAAATGAATAGAGGACTTCACCTTCATACGTCATTCACCAACAACATTAACTTTCTAAATTAAAACTCACGAGAACAAAGCCATTCACGGAGCCAAGGGGGGGTTTGGGGGGGACATGACCCCCCCTTGATCTACCCCAAACATTATAGATGCATCATTTATAATTTGTTGGTCTTTCAAATTTCAAATTTTATGTTTAGTTTTGATCAATTCACAAACATTAGAGTTCATAAGTGGTAATTTATATTAAATCTTTTGATTTTATTCAATTTGGACCATATATAATTAAAAAAATAATAAACCATGAGATTGTATAAAATTAACTATGCTATGCATGCATATAGTCATTGTTAAGAATACATTTCAATACAAAAAAAATATGTTGCATTTAAATGTAAATTAAGTTTCATAATAGATATACTTATATATTAAATTAATGTAACCGTAAAATTTTCCCCTCCATTAATTATCTCCTGGCTTCGTCACTGAACAAAGCTGATCATGATTCGGGTAAAACATGGGAATCAACTTCTAAAAATCACTGTCAAACACTACTACGTATGTAGCAATTCACCACAACACATCATGTTTGCAAATATCGTGCATCCAGAAAAAAAAAAAATGTACAACGACAATATAATCATTTCAAACTCGATGCAAAATGCCAGCGCGTTAATGTACTTTGTCATAATGCTAGCTAATGGAGAAACCGAGTTATCATTAGTTCATTACATAATTCATTTGCCTAAGCGTTTTATTAGTTAACAATGTATACGTCAGTACGTGTGTGATTTGTTCATGTGTGGACGTCGTATAATTAAGCGGTTAGCTAGCAATTAGCTAGTGTCAGACATTAAAGCGTGCATAAGCGGAAACACAAATAAAAGGTCTCTTCTTTTTATTGGTATTGCATTCTTAATTTTTTTTTTTTTTTTTTTGATGTAGTCGGCGAATTGCCGAATATGTGATTTTATTAATATTAAATTAAAAAAGAGCTACAGACAGATTAAGAGTACTTACAGAATTAGCAGAAAAAAGAAAGAAAACGAGGAAGGAAAAGGAGAAGAAGAAGAAGAAGAAGAAAAGAGGTGCATTCTTAATTGTTGCGTAATTAAAGCAGAATAAAAGACAGAAAAAAAAAAAAAAAAACTTTCACGTACGCGTGTACTAAATAAAAAGAAAGGATAATTAAGGAACTTACCATTTATTCCTCGATCGCTGGCTTATTAATAATCGGAAGGGATGAATAGCAGGAGACTTCACACCAACGGAGATTTAATTTCCACTTACAGTTCACATCTCTTTTCATGAACATTACTGATTGAGAAAGCTTAACTGCACTCAAACTCTCTGATGCAACGCCTCTCATAAAGGGATCCTACATGATAGTTATATCAATACAAAATGCTTTTGTACAAAGTAAAACTTCAACACAGCATATATCTGTGTCACGAGTTCTATATATTCTTTTGGCAGAAACTGCCATTGATACTGATAGAGCAAACATGAATTACCAATACCTGCATATATATATTGATTCCACATATAGCTAGAGTTCCGCATGCATGCAGCACCATAATTAAACGAGTTGATTACTGTCTCTCTTGAGGTCTGAAAGAAATTCAGAAGGACCAAGCACAGCTGTACAAGGTTCTCTTTCAACAAGGAAAAACGACTCATGATGATACATTAATTATAGAACATTATAGAACTAATGAGGAGGACATCAGGACATGACTACGACGCATATATATATGTGTGTGTAGAACTGTAGATATAATATATAGAATATAGGAAAAAATATAAAATACCACGCGTTTTTCCACTTAGAGTGCCCCCAATGAATTTCGGGTTGGGGGCTCACTGTTTAGGACTCGCATGTCAGTGAAAGCGGAAATGTTTGGAGGCAAAATGTGTGGCACTGTATAAGTATCACAATGTATATATATATGTATATGCCTGTGTACATTTCAAAAAATTGTCTATTAAAAACTCGTATATTTGAAATGAGACCGAAAGTTCCTGCAGCCCATTACAAATAAATTAAATAAATTTGTACTATTTAATTAAGAGACGTACATATCACGATCGACAGAAATGTTTTATATAAGCTGGTGGCTGTCCTCTATTAATTAACTGATGATGAGTGATGATTGTTTTTCGGAGATACGAAGCCCGGTTTACGTTTTCTGTTAACGGAGATTCTGCACTAAATTAATTGATTCATTTGTTTACCTTTATTCCATAACTAACAAAAAGAAAGCAAAACATAGAGCGTAGTTCTAAATATATGATTCATGGAAATAAACTTGTGTCTATGTTTCTTTTGAAAAAAAATTTCCACTAAGTACAATAAATCAAAGAGTTAGTTACATTACCCTCAATTGGTGTAATTTTATTAAAAAAAAAGCCCATAGATAACACACGTATCCCATAACTAGTACAAACAAACACTATTTTATTAATAACTTAGAGTCATTTTTGAAAAATCCAAAACAAATACTTAAGAAGGTCTAAAAATAGAAAATTTTAGTATGTCCAAGTATTTTTTATATGATGAACAATGTGAACCATAAATTAAAATTTCATACGTGGCAAAATATAATTTGAGCCGTTAACATTTCGGAGTGATGTGTCAACGTTTACACAATAGTTCTACTCAACATTAACAATGGATTTGAATTTTACAAAATTATCACCCGTTATTAAGAATAAATAAAGAAATAAATAAGTAGCACATGTGAAGATGGAAGAGTGAAATATTAATTTTAAATCGATCGATCAAATCATCAGATATAAATTAAGAAGTTTCAACAGGAAAAAGTTCACTAGGAAAAAATATGCTACTTGAGTTGAATCAAATCGGCTTGGCATAGATTACTTCTTGTTATTTTTTTTTTTAAGTAGAGCTGTAACTCGGGCATCACCCCGAAATATGATAACAAAAAAATTATAAAGCTTATAATAAAAATATTTATTTTAAAAAAATTAAACATAATTTTAAATTTTTTATGTGAATAATGATGATGATGTATAATTTATAAATAATAGCACATAAATGTTGGACCACTTTAGGATTAAATTTTGTCTTAGACATATCATATCATTTTATTAAATGAGGAGAGAGAATAAATATAAACTATTTGATCAAAGTAGATGAAGAGATTTAAACAAAATCAATTGCTAATAATATTGATGATGTGGCATAGTTGAGATGCTTGGAGAGTTACCCTTCTTTCTAGTTTATAGATTTTCAGTCTTTGCTTATTTCTAATTATTAAGAATGTGAAGACCAAGAGACATACGTAAGGAGAGAGAGAATGAATCAATTAATTAATTTAATGTCTCCGTTAACAGAAAAGTTGGATTTTAGCACCTCACCGTGACTTAATTAGATGGATCTGGATGGAAGTGGATGCAACGTTTCAACTTATAATTGGCTGGATTCAATGGTGGGCAGGAAAATCCTGCCCATAGGGGGGCAGGGGATTCAATTATATTCCTATCCAGACCACATGGTTATCATCAACGGTTCAGATTATGTACATGTGTATCAAGTGTAAACAAAAATCAACGGTTCAAGTTTTATGAATTATTTTACCTCTTGATGTCTATCGAAACAATATTAAAACTTTATCATTTTTTATGTATATGCTATTTAGATAATATAGAATACATCTGACGGTTTAGATTTTTCAATTTATGCATAAATAAAAAAATGATCACCATTATATCGGCACAATTAAAAAAAAAAGAAGTAATCAATAATTAAAAAATAACAACAAGTAAGCAAATATTATTATCTCCAACTTACAGTTTGTATAATGGAATATAAATGTATTCGTTGAACATTTTAATTTAGAGCGAAATAAGATATATTTAGCTTGGCTGAAATTTTGTGAGCTTTATTTTCCCAGGTACCCAAGTTCGAATCACAGTAAGCTATCATGGCTTGAAATTAAGCTGGAAGGCGGAATCCAACTCCATTCCAGCATGGTCCAACCTTACTTTATGCATAGAATATAAGTACCTATCTCTAATAAATTTGTTAAAAAAATTTGTTAAAAAAATCTGTTACAGTGGGAAGATGATGTGAAAGAGCCTGATGCGCTAGGATAAGTGTCCCAGCGTGTCCTAAGAGTGACCACTGCGTGTCTTCGCACTGACCGTGTCGCGCGTCTGATTTGACCGTGTCAGGCGCGTGTTCGAGTGTATTGATATCATACAGGTGCGGTTAGTTCCTAGGAGTGTGAGTGTCTTTGCTATCCAAGTTGACAAGCATTGTGATTAGAGCCGGCAAAATCTGATCTGTCCCAAAAAAACTCGTCTGATCCGGCCGTACTGATTAAAACCCAACCCGATCAGTATTTTGGAGAAAGTCAAACTGACCCAAACCCGAACGACCTGAACCTGAGATGATCCGGAAATCTGGTAACCTGAACTCGACCTGACCCGAACCGGAATGCCCGAAACCCAAGATGACCGCAAATTTGGTGACCCGGACCTAAACCTGAACGACCTGAAACCCAAGAGGACCCGAAATCATATGATATAAGAATATACCAACATCCATCAACCCGATACTTGACCCGACCTGACCCGACCCGAATGACCCGAGATCCGAAAATATGCTGGCAACCGTCAACCCGATAGCTGACCTGACCCGAAATGACCCGAGTTCAAAAAAATGCCGGCACTGGTCAACCCGAAACACAACCCGATCCGACTGGTGACCCGACATTTATATTTGGTCAAACTGACCTGACTCGACCCGACCTAAACCCAAATCCGACCCGACCCGACAAATTGCCACCTCTTATTGTGACAATCCTGACAATAAATGTTTAAATAACTAAAAAAAATTCCAAACTAATAAATGCTTCTATACAGCATATTCTTAGCAATAGTTTTGACAGTATTTTAATTATATTTAAATTAAATTTTATTACAAATAGCAATAATATCAGAAGAGACTAATAATTATGTTATTAATTAACAATTGATTTATTATAATAAAAAATTATCTAGCTAATATATATAGTAATATGCATGTTTGGAACTTAGACAAGGCATAGAATGAAGTAAAAACTAATGCCAGATATTTGGACTTTTCATTTGGAAAGTAAGAATAAAATATAAATAATTTATTGGGGTCTAGATATGGTGAAACCATTGAGGATACCATATAGTTTGACTTGATCAAACAAACTAATTATTCCACTTAACATACTAATTGTTCAACTTAATATGCTAATTATTTAGCTTAACAACAACTTATAAGTTGAATTCAACTTAACATATATTGTGCTTAAATGGAAAAACAACTAATTATTCAACCTAACATGCCAATTATTTAACATATCAACTTATAATTAGCATGTTAAGTTTAATAATTATTGATATAATTAATTTTCAACTTAACATGCTAATTATAAATTGATGTTAAGTTGAATAATTGATTCCTTCGATCAAGTCTAACTATTGGTTAACACTTGACAGAGGATTTGCGCCTAGGGGTGAAAACGGATCGGATAATATCCGTCCGTATCCGGATTCGTATTCAGATTTTTGCGGATACGGATATTCGGATACGGATATTTGCGGATACGGATACGGATACGGATACGGTTTTCGATATGGAAACGGATACGGATACGGATACGGATACGGATACGGATACGGATACGGATACGGATACGGATAATTATCCGAATCCGGATATTATGGTAATTCGGATATCCGTTTTAAAGGCTTATTATATGTCTTTCAATTGGATTTTTTATGTAGATTTCAAATTTAGTTAAGTTGATATCTAATTAGGCTTTGCACTTCATATTTTTTATTATAATTTATAACTTGTAATTAATAATATAATGAACATTATGAATTTTTTTCTTAACTAATATGTGATTATATTTTATAATAATGACCCAAGATGAACTTATAACATATTTATGATTATTGATTAATTTTTATTGTAATTTAACAATTTAGTTAGTGATTTATCATGAAAAAATTATTTAAAAAATATTTTTTTAATAATAAGTCTAATATCCGAAGTATATTCGTATCCGTATTCGTATCCATTAAATATCCAATCCGTATTCGTATCCGAAACTATCCATATCCGTATTCGTATCCGCAACTATCCGTATCCGTATTCGTATCCGAAAAACTAAAGCGGATACGGATACAATTTTACCCACTATCCGTCGATATCCGACCCGTTTTCACCCCTATTTGCGCCCCACTGGTGCTGAGGATCGAGGGGTATGAAGTTTAGCGTCTCACGCCTACGTGACCCCATCGACCTTCGCAAAGATGAAAAGAGGGTACAAACTACAAAGCAATAGTGACAATATTCTTTCACGTATTATTCACGAATCATTTAAATTTTGGTTAATAATATGACTATTCGCATATTATTCGATCAAAACAAGAACTTTTTATCAAGTAAACAAATATTATTTTGTTCAAACCAGCATATTACCGAATTATATCCAAATTATTCCTAAAACACAAAATTTTGATCCCACAAAACGTTTCTTGAATCATATAGTTGTGACTAGAGTAAAGATACCGTGAGCTTAAACTCACATCCGTAAGCGCACCACCAAAAACATATCAAATCACTTCTAAATTTCAATTTATATAGCTCAGTAGATTCTTTATATCAAAATTTTATGAAATATGACATTTGGTTTCATAAGTGTAACTTGAAGCTTTGTTGTTTTCTTTTTTCTTTGGTTTTTTTATTTCTTTTTTATTTTGATCATCACTCAATGACCATTTGTAAATTTAGGTGCAACAACATATGAATGAAAATTTGGGAGCTTAGACTCCCATCTTTTTCTCAAAAAAAATTTTATGGAATACAAAACTTTTTTCCATTTTAAAAATTTTAAAGTATTTGTTTGAGAATTTTTAAATATGACTATACAATATTAATAAAATAATCAAGTTCTATGTTTCATATCACTTTTAGAAAATCTCAAACAAATACTTAAAAATTTTCAAAAATGAAAATTTTTTATATTTCATAAGGTTTTGATATAAAGAATATATTTGAGTCATATAAATCAAAATTTAGAGGTGATTTTATATGTTATTAGAGATATGCTCACGGAAGGGTTCGATGGGCTTAAGCTCATGGTATCTTTACTCGCTGTATATACATTAAAATCTTACGAGATACAAAATTTTTTTATTTTTAAAAAATTTTACATAGTCACAACTATGTACAAAGCAAGGATAATTTTACCTCTTTTTCCTCCGAACGGATATGTCTCCCCATGGTGGTCCTAATTTTCTCGATTTTCTTAGTATATTGTTAGTATTTGTTTGTTATTCAACGTCTACTATGCAGTGGGTCTACTATTTTATTGATATTATATATAAAAATTCTTAGAAAGAAAAGATATACATCAAAGAAATACACCAGTATTAATTGATTTGAATAATAAATAAAATAAGTTGAATTATGACATAATTATACAAACAATAAACTAAACAAGGTTAACATCGCCTTGTTATCTTAATATAGGCCGTCGGATCAAAATCAACGGATGAGATTAATTTTAAAAAGGCCTCTTATAATCTAAATTGGGTCAATCGGATCCGTCCATTTAGATCTAACGGTCGAAAACAGGTTGAGATTTACAATTGAGATTTAGTCTTTTTGAGTTTTATATCTTATTAGCTCCCTTTCTCCACTAATATTTCAAGGTACTGAGACTAGAAGATATACACCAGTAAAAAAAAAAATGTACTACTTAAAACATTAGTGGAGAAAGAAAGCTAAATAAGATAAAGCTCAAAAACACTAAATCTCAACCGTAAATATCAATCACGTATTCATATCGAATGATTGAGATGTAGTGGCATCGGATCCCTTCTCATATTTTTATTATGCATATAAACTTATTTATCATGCACACTGATTCATTAGTATAATGTATAGAATATATGTTTTTTTTTTCTATAGAAAGATGTGGGAGTCTAGCTCCTCAAATTTTATTTTGGGTGTGTTTGGATCCCACAAGGATTAGTACAAGAGTAGTGATTTTCCGGTTAGTGACTGGGAATTGTATAAGGTTAGTGCTAACTCTATGCTATCGCGGTTAGTAAAAATGTTGTTTGGATGGTAAGAATTAGAGTAGTACTACCCAAAAGCTACTCATATGCTCTATTTTTTGCTAAATCAACTCTTTCATCAGTTAGCAAAGTAGCACTACCTAAGAGCTACTCAAAATTGCTAAATCTTATTTGGATCAACCTCATTTTGAGTAGCCATACTACTCTTGAAGTTAGCGCTACTCAATGCCATCGAAACACACCCTTTGTGTCTATGGAATCTTAAACTCATGACCTCTTAGAAGTCATCCTAGTTAGTTGCTACTTGAGCAACTGGGCCATTTGCGATTATAGAATATATGTTAACAAATGTATATAATATATTGATTGTAGAATACATATTATTAAATATTTTTATGCAATCCAAATATGCATGTTGTTTAATATTTTAAGCAAACATTTAATGAATTAGACTAGTTACAGATTTCAAAATTTACCAAAAGCTGAGCCCGCACTAAGCCATGTTCTCTTGCATAGTTTCTCCTGGTTTTGACAAAGCTATGGCCGTGGCTTTGCAGAGATTGAAATGCAGTAAGCCAGCATCTCAAAAATCCACTCAGACCAAATGTTTACAAAACTAGATTTTGGGGCCAATATCTCTTCAAAGTTAAATTGATATTTGTGCTAAGAACTTAAAGCCGTGGCTTGCTAGAAGCGCATAGAACACTTCAAAGTTAAAAAAAGCTGTGACCAGGGGAAGCCAACCCAA
Organism: Cyperus esculentus; assembly: GCA_030179965.1. NCBI lineage: Eukaryota > Viridiplantae > Streptophyta > Magnoliopsida > Poales > Cyperaceae > Cyperus > Cyperus esculentus. Next base: position 4,994,149 of record JASGLE010000006.1, on the reverse strand, counting down.
AACCACGGTAGAGAACAGGGCCTAAATGGTCAACATCAGGGTGTTAAGACTTAAGAGTAAATAATTATCTGCAATAGCCGGTATTCATACCTACTCGTCCAGTATTTAGATTTGCTATGATGGTATGAGGGATGCTAACTGTCCCCCACAAAAAATCCCCCTTAAATGTCCCCCGCGAGCATACTCTCGTCCACGTCAACTATGAATACCGAAGATCATTGGATATGAACACCCGCCAATAAGCAGTATGAACATCTGAGCGCACTCCGATTTTCATCACGTGTTGAAATTGAATTAAGCACGTGCTTAATTTATTTTTGCACATGGAAAATATGCCAAAAAAAATTTTCTCCCAATTTGCATTGTTCATAGAGCTCTCAGAGGGTGTTCATACTGAATGTATCGTGGTGTTCATACCACTTGCCAACTGGTATTCATACCGGTTCCAGCAGAAACAGATGGGGGACGTTTAAGGGGGACAAATGATGGGGGACAGAGATTATCTCATATGCATAATAGATGGAGTTAGACTATTATACTAATGTTAATATTTCGGACCGAAATGCTAACGCCTCAAAATTGTTGTTATCGTATCCGAAATCAAGATCTATGGTGCTCAATAAATTCTTTATATGAAAATATTGGGAAATACAAAAATTTTCCATTTTTAAAATTTTCTAAGTATTTGTTTTGAATTTTTGAAAATAGCATGTACAAACATCAATATTTATGGTGACTATACAATATTAATAAAATAATCAATGTTTTATGTATCATTTTAAAAAATCTAGAATAAATACTTAAAAATCTCCAAAAATGAAAAATTTTTGCGTGCTATAAGATTTTGATATAAAGAATTTATTGAGCCATATAAATCGAAATTTGGATATGATTTTTGCGTACTATAAGATTTTGATATGAAAAAATGCCGACTAAAACCTTCCTACATAACTTGGTAAAGTACAAATTTGACATGGTGACCAAGAACTGAAGACCTCAATGAAAAATTATCAAGATAAGAAACCTCTGATCTGATTCACTACTGTTCCGTTAGAAGAACAAAATATACACTAATTTTACACATTAAAAAAATAAATAGAAATCAAGGGGGTTAAACACTGCATCAAGTCCGTTTAATCTCTCGGTATATACGGATAAACCTGTCTTATTGCACGCTTTAAGTTTAGTACGATCTCTGCATAAGCTGCATACAGAAAAAAAATTATTATAACATGAGGATCATAAATAGCAAATAAAATTACATATTCACAAGAATTATAAAAAAAACAACTTTACCTTCAGGTAAGCTCATCGACGTGAGCGCATCCTCTGCATAAGTCAGGCGTGAAGGAGATGGATCTGGAAAACTGCCTCCATTTTCTGCCCAACTGGACATCTTGTTAGAGGGATGAATTGGCCAGGCCAAAACCCTAGCTCGACTTGGCAGTGTAGATACAAGCTCAAGATATCTAACACTCACAGTCACCTTGCTGCGTTATAGCAAAAGCTTAAGTACTAGATATGATAATATGATAAATAAGGAAGTTTTTTATCCATAGAGAAAGTGGACAGATATTATGAAATAATTGCTGCTTTTTGTTTGTTTCAATCGAACAATAAGAGTGAGTCTAGTGAACACATACCAGTAATGGTCTTCTAACACAAATTCTATCATGTTATAGGGAAGGCTATGAAATAGCTCAGTGATTTGGTTTCCATATAGCTCCTTTACAAGGCGTACCTGCATTCATCAAAATAAACATACAACTTGAAATTAGTTAATCTGCATGTTTCAATTTAAGTTTTCAAAACTTCCCTATATTAAAAAATAAATTTTAATTTAAGTTTTCAAAACTTCCCTATATTAAAAGATAAATAAGTAAAAGTACCTGCTCTCTTCTATCAACATAGGCTTGCAACATATCCCCAACACAGTCTATGAATTTCTGAAAAGATCAAGTACTAATATCAGAACTTGTCAACAATATGCTTCCAAAATGTACTGATAATATTGTAGAACTTTCACAAAAGACGGTAGACATACAATTGCATTAGACGACAAGAAATTGGTTTCGGCCTCTTTGATAGGAAGGAAAAATGGTACTGTATGTTCCGATACAGTCATTTTCTCGAGAAACGATTTACTCTCTAGCACACAATGGTACGACTCAAATGGTTCCCCTGAAAAACAAAAATAATAACTAAACAAATGGGATACAAAGAAGGCATCAATTACATTATTTACAGGATAGCTGTCAATATATGCAAAGAAAAGATTTCATGGGTATCCTGCACGAGATTAAATGGTTTACATTTATTAAACATCATCCTTCTTTAATCCTAAAAAAGTTTTGTTCCATTACTGGTTAATATAAAAATATAATAAGAGCACAATGGGGCAATTTCCCTTCTTTGAAACAAATAAGGATTGAAGAAAGGTTTCTGTAACAGTTCCCATTGCTGTTATGTGCATGTGAACATGGATGTTTACCACAAATAAACTTATATGTTTTCAGTTAATATTCAATAATTCTCAATAAGTTTGCATACTTCCACTCTCATCTCTATCTCATTTATATCTATTTATAAAAAAATTGCATACCAGCAAACCATGTCTCATATAGTATGCCAATCCTTGCGCCATCCAAACAATATATGACCTATCATGTACAGATGCAAAAGTAGTTCATGACAACAAAAAAAGGAAGAAAAAAATTAAAAAAGCAGAATCAATCCATTTTGCCATGCCTGACAGAACCTTCTTGATTGCTGTTGATAAAGAAAAAGGAGAAAGAAATGTGAATAAACTACCTTGTTTTTAATTCTATAAGCGATCCTTGATTGCTGTTGATCTGCTGGCACACTTGCCATGCCTGACATAACCTTTCTATCAGCCTCAAAATGAACCTAACTTATTCAATAAGTTAAAATCTTAGCTAAAGTGAGAAGAAATTAAGACCTAGTTACACAACTATTCTCGAATAAACAAAATTTGATTGCAAGTTTGCAGAAGTTGAATTAACCTGACAGGGGTTGACAGGGGTAGTTCAATTACCCATATGGAAATAAGAAACGAAAAAATAAATTTATCTAACAGCTAAATTTATGTACGAGAAGTTTATTAGGCTTGTTCAAAGCTTAATAGAAAAATCTAAAACAATTATTCAAACTGCTACAAGGTACATATCACTTGACACTAAACAGTGATTTAGCAGTGTTAATCTGGAAATTGTGAGAAGATTTACCTAACGGGAGTTTCCCTTCAACTTATGTGGTAGCTTGGGTACATATGCAAAATACAATTAGAATCAAAAGGTACAAAAGAAAAAAGAAAGTTACCTTTTCGCGAATGGTTGCAATAAGACCATCATTCCATTGCTCTTCGTCTAGGCATACCTCTACAAGGTTTTTAACATAGTACAGTTACAATTATCATACTAATTGGTTTACTGCAGGCCCATAAAGCCACATTAGCTGTCATATATCACCATTTATGTCCGGTCAAAAATATACCAGCATAAAATAGTCAGTAAAAATAATCCCGAGACCTCCCTTGCATAGGTACCACTAAATTATTTACAACATGCACCAACAACACATCCAACTTCTATATTGTCGACCTAGGTTTATTAATGTCATATTCTAAGAAATTTACTGTAATTCTGGTTCCAATTAAAAATACCTTCACCATGGGAATCTCTAGCAGCATCAAATTCTCTTTGCAATCTCTCGTAAATTATCTTATCCGAATCCCTGTTAAAACAAAGATGTTATCAATCAGCAAAACCACTTAATCTGTCGCAACTTTTTAGCATTTAGCAAGAAATCCTCAAAGTACCTCGAAAGGCGCTCTTTCAAATTTTCATGCCGCTTCACAAGTGCTGACACTGCAACGACAAAATTTCCTTAATTTAGACCAAAATTCACTACAAATTCCGTACAAGGTCATTAGAAATTCCAAGGTTGGGTAAGTAATATACTATACATCTTGCCCGTGTTGCGTCCATCCGAGTATCATCTTCATTGGCATAACCCTAAACATCAATACCAAATTACACCATCAAATCACCTCTAAACTTCTTCGATTGACAACATTTTTCACTAATACAAATCATAGTTTATGTACCATTTCAGTGGCTTGGAGCTGGGGATGAGGCCGCCTCCTAAACTGCTCAGTATGCTGAAATTATATCACAAAAACAAGTCTCAGTAAATCCACAAAACAATCTCTGTGCTAACCTCAATCCCAATCCCAATCTCGCTCAATCAACCCATGAAAACCCGCCAACAAACCTCCAAATCCCCTTTGACGGATACAGAACGGGAATAGAAAAAATGGTAAGGAAAGGAAGTAGAAAACCTCAAAGGGACCCGTGCGAGCCATCATCGGTGGCAGCTCCGCCGAGGACTTCTCCGTCGAACCCATCTGCTCATCAGCCTCAATCAAACCCTAACCCTAACCCTCTCAATTTCTCGTCGTTATCCTTCTTTTCTTTGCTCCCTTCAATGTTCAATCAATCCTTCTTCATCAGAGAACTCGAAAAGGGAGCAAGTTTTTCTTCTTAGTTTTCATTATTCCCTGATATCAATCGAGAGGGAACGATCTCGGCCCTTGATTTGGTCGGGACTGGTATAACAACCGTTCGATCTGTAATATACGGCTGATATCTTCGGAGGAGTCGGGACGGAAGGAATGTATTGGGCCTAATGGATCATGTCATTTCCGACCCGGCCCGTTTCAGTGATAGATAGTTGTTGTTGTTGCTCCTCTGTTACTCTTGGGCCTTGGCCTGCTTTAGAGGTCAAGTGGATCCTGTGTTTCCATTTATGATTTATGATGCTATATAAATGAAGTAAAGATAGCGTGAGCTTAAGTTTATAGGACCATTCCATGAACGCATTTTTAAAAACATATCAAATCACCTCTAAATTTTAATTTATATAGCTCAATTAATTATTTATATCAAAATCCTATGGGATATAAAAAATTTTCATTTTTGAAAATTTTAAGTATTTGTTTGAGATTTTTTTAAAATGATTATACAATATTAATAAAATAATCAATGTTTTATGTATCATTCTAAAAAATCTCAAACAAATACTTAAAAATTTGTGTATGCCATATGATTTTGATATAAATAATTATTAAGTCATATAAATCAAAATTTTGAGATGATTTAATATAATTTTAGAAGTGTGCTCACATAATGGTCCGTGAGCTTAAAGCTCACGCTATCTTTTACTCATATAAATGAAGTTATAGCAAATGTTAACGTTAGTCTTATTATGCATTACTGCATACACGGTTAGTGCAGTTTATTTTCATTATTAACATCACAGCTTAATTTGTGCTTGCTAAGACAATTATAAAATTGTTGTTACTTGTTATAAAATCTAAACAAAGCCGGAACGTTTTAAGTTGAATGAGATGTTAAGTCTTCATGTGTTATCAAGGATAATTTGACTTGGACTCCGACCAAGGCGAACCGAGTTTTCACCAGTTCTTGAGAGTAGGTGATTTTCGAACAAAAAGTCGGTAGAATCGGCCGAGGCATCCGAGTTAAGGCCTAGTCGTGACCGAGTCAGCCGAGTCCAGGGCGAGTCTTGTGATAAGTTTATTAATTAACAATTAATTATTGTTTATGTTTAAGATTTAATTTTACCTTTTGAATTGAATAGTGAGCATTTAAATGGTTATATATATTGATTTCTATTTAATAAAAAATATATAAATTTTGAAAGGAAAGTAACAATGAAAATATGATTTTTAAAATAATTGGAATAGTTCATACTGATTGTAGAGGCTATCTGGTTAGTTCGGATATTTGTAAGAAATTAATTTAGTAGATTTTTTATTGTAATATGTTTCTCTTACATTATTTTCTGACTAAATATTTTTTTTTACAATTTTTTTTGTTTTGTTTAATGGAAAATAAGTTTTTTTTTTTCGAAACTCCGAGTTTCTGATTCGAGTCTACCTATTCCGAGTCCATATAGCCTACTAGCTGAGTTCGAGTCCGATTCCGAGTTTGCGAACCTTGCACAGGAGTACTCAGTTGCTTGTCGGTACTAAAGGAAGAGAAATGTTAAATCAAATAATTTAGATGCAAAAGATGATGCACGAACGGTAGGAGACGACAATTGAACGAACAACGGAAGAACGCGAGAGATTGAGAATTCACACAGAATTCTAAGGTTTTGATAAACTTTGATAAAATAACAACTAGTTCTGCCCAAAGGGCATGAGTTCACTTATATAGAAAAGATAATTAACACCCTAACATAACATAACGCAAAAACAGTCAAAAAATATCTAAAAAATGCAAAGAAAGCCTAAAAGACGCCATCCATAACTGCCTGGAAATATTTCGGACCGAACTTCTGTTCTGATTCAAGAAATTAGGACCGAAATAATTAATTTCGGACCGAAATTATTCCTGCCATAATGACCATGCTGTATTAATTCACCATTTCGACTGGGATGTCTTCTGATTCTGAGAAAACTCAAAACATGAAAGTTGTAGCTAATTTCTTTATTTTTCTATAAAATTTTGAATCACCTCATTTGGACTTGTATTGAGGAAGTTATGGTCAAAATACCACAGCATATCAATTTGGCTAATTCTGGGGCAGACCGCTGGGCTTCGAGGGCGGACCGTTGTCCGTCTGCATCAAAAGATAGTAAAAAAATTAGGCAAATAAGAACCAAGGTGTCAATATGCACTCAAAAATATACACAAGAACAGCAAAAGACACAAGAGAAGATATATCAGAGAAGTAGCTCTTGTTTTACCGAGTACAAATTATTATAGTAACAGTGATAGATTTGCTTGTTTTTCTTCCGAAATTATATAGTAACAGTGATGTGTTGGACAAATTTTGTTGTTTCATCTTTTGTAATCAACTTTCGTGGAGTAACAAAGGCAGCACACTGTGCTTTTCGTTTCGCACACAAAAAATAATAGCAGTAGTGAAATTCCTTTTAGGAGAACGATATATAGGATTTTTTTTTCGTTTTTGTTTCTTTACATGAAAACAAAATGAATGTTGCATTTTTCTTTTTAGGACGTTGATACGTGCCCCCCGGTGTGCCCCCCCAAACATATATCCGGCCCCGCTTTCACTGACACGTGGATCCTACAAAGTAAGCCCTACCATTAAAATTATTGAGGCACTCGGGACAAAACATGTAGCATTTAATATTTTTCCGTCTTTTTAATATATAACAAACAGACAAAAGAAGATAAAAAGCAAATGAAAGAATATCAAATAAAATCCTTACAGAATAACTGCTACATTACCAATCATACCTTCAATTTGTTCTCTACTACAAGAAAAAAATAAACACGTTTCAAAAAAAAAAAAAAGTTAATTACCGAAATCAAACCAATAACTCCATCGATATTAATTAATGCTAAAGACAGACACGATTACAATTGAATTTGTCATTAATTTGAAGGACAAAATTTGGAAACTGTGGATAAACGGAATGAGAAAGAAACATCATCTTCGAAGAATCTATACTCCATAAAGAGGGGTAGATTTTTAAGCACTTCAACTATGCCACATCATCACTATTATTAACCATTGATTTTGTTTGAAACTCTTCATCTACTTTGATCCAATGGCTTGTATTTTTTTTATCTCCTCATTAAATAAGATGAATGTGATATGTCTAAAACAAATTTTAACCCTTAAAATGGTCCAACATTTATATATGTTCTTATTTATAAATTATTGTATGATTATTATTATTATTTACATAAGAAACTTACAAAAAAAAAATAATAATTTTTGTTTAATATAAATATTTAAAATTTATAAAATTTTTAATTATTTATTTGATACCACTTTTCAGGGCGAAGCCCGAGTTACTGCTCTAGTTAATGTAATCTCCAATCGAACTTCCCTGTGACAAGTAGAGCATAAAATTAATTAAATTAGAAATAGAGAAAATTAATGTATCTCAGTTAATTACCATGCATGTGATCTCCAGCGCACCCAAATTACAAAAGCACACACCCATGGCCCAATTAAGAATAATCACCAGCGAACGGGCAAGAGCCATGTCATCCTAATTAATTATTGGGGGGACAGACAATGTAAGGGGCATTAGAAATGCTCATTTCATATGAGCGTCGGTATTGGCTGAGGGCCTGAGGCTAATGGCGCAAGAATAATTGTGCAATATTCCTGGTGTGTCTGGTCCAGTCCGATCTCATGTTTCTCTTTTTGTTTGCCTTTACAATTTTGACCAAACATGTATGTCATTTCATTGATTACCGTGCCACAATTGCATTCAAAATATCCATCGTCTTTGCCTTTTTCAATCTTTACTCTAGATGCTCTCGGTTTGTCCTTTTAAATGTAAGGTAATTAACAATAGTGAGGCCCATCTATTTTGCTCAGTTTTGGTTTTATCATTTATTTCTCTAACCAGTACAAAAGGATTTGGGCACAATCTTAGATCTCTTTCTCTCACCACGTGTCATCTAATCTTTTGTTCTCCTTCTCGAAGACATCCCTTCGGACCCTCCCCCAGTCCGATCATATCCCCTACTGTACTGCATTGTGCAGTTTGCAATGTCAGCCGTCGGATGTCTCGAGATGATCTAACGGCTTGATGCTGTGAACTGCACAAGGGGATGAGCACTCTCCTCCCCCCAGTCCACCTGACCCTTCCCCTTCCCACACGGCCACGCGTCCTTTCTCTCTTCTACTCTCTGTCGGCTCACAAATATGAAAATATCACAAGTGGGTTGGCCACTCTGTGACCTTCTCTTCTCTCTATCCTTTTCTCTGCAGGTCGCATTAGACAACACTCCCTCGCTTTGGCTTCTAATTCTATGGCGGGAACTTAGATTCTGTTGAGGGCCGGCGACAGGTAAGTTGGCGCAGGTGGAGGCGTGAGCAATCTTTTAGGCAATGGAATCCAGTTCCTATTAGATAGCAAATGAAAGCTAAACCCAACTATCATAATTAAGCACCCACTAAGTTACAATTGAGAACTAAGACAAGGTACAATAATTATCAATATCTACTTGATTGATGTTTCAATTCTTATTTATAACTTTTTCTAGGCCGGTACCATGTGTACCGATATGTATAGCATGCTATTCATATCTTTTATCAGTTTTTATTTATATCTTATTTGTTTTTTAGTTCTTATGTGTTGAAGAGATTTACAACAACCAAGTCGCATATTGTTCAAGTCTACTTAATGTTAAAAAGTAAGAAAACAAAGTTGATGTGTTAGATGATATACTAAGTGCCATTTAGGAAGTTTTCTAGAAAACTTTGTAATGCCCTTGGTAAACTCGGTTGGTAAATGCCCTCTCTGATAAGTTTAGAAGAAAGGATTTTCTTAATTGATATGAAAACAAATTACAAGGCTTATGTTATATAAGCGCTCTACCTAAATCTATCAAAGACTAAAATAAGGCACGATATTTACAGCTGCCATAAAATACATGAATCACACAAATTACAGAAAAGAAAATCAAATTGATTTAGAGTTGCTATATTTAACACACCCCCCTCAAGTTGGGCTGTGCAAATCGCAAGTGCCCAACTTGCCAGATAGATGAAGAAATTGGACTCGTCCCAAAGCCTTAGTAAGAATATCAGCCCGTTGATCGTTGGTGCGGATGTGCCTAGTCTGAATATCACCAGCTTGAACTCGTTCGCGAACAACATGACAGTCAATCTCAATGTGTTTGGTGCGCTCGTGAAACACAGGGTTGGCAGCAATGTGGATGGCCGATTGATTGTCACAGTAAAGAATCATAGGCTGCGGATGAGAAACACCCATGTCAGCTAACAAAGCTCGTAGCCAGAGAAGTTCGCAAGTGGCCACGGCCATGGCCCGGTACTCGGCTTCAGCAGAAGAACGCGAAACAGTGCCCTGTTTCTTGGTGCGCCACGAGATGGGGCTATTGCCCAGAAATGTGCAGTAGCCCGTGACTGACCGGCGTGTAGTAGGGCAGGATGCCCAATCAGAGTCACAGAACGCACTGAGCTGAAGTGCACTATTTGCACGCAAGAGAATGCCTCTGCCAGGTGCAGATTTGAGATAGCGAAGAATTCGGAGTGCTGCATCCATGTGCGGCTGGCGAGGTGAATGCATGAACTGACTGAGTGTGTTAACCGCAAAGGTTATCTCAGGTCGGGTAATGGTCAGGTAGATCAAGCGCCCAACCAGGCGTCGATATATGGCAGGGTCCTTGAGTAGCCGGCCATCATTACTGTTGAATCTTATATTTGTCACCATAGGAAAATCAACTGGTTTTGCTCCCAGTAGGCCGGCTTCCTTCAGGATGTCTAGGGTGTACTTCCGTTGTGATAGGAAAATGCCCGTGCTCGAGCGTGCAACTTCGATCCCTAGAAAATATTTTAGCTTACCCAAATCTTTAATCCGAAACTTTGAGCGAATAAAAGTCTTCACTTGCTCAATATGTGCCGGATCACTACCCGTAATGATCATGTCATCAACATAAATTAACACTAGGGTAATATGTGAACCTGATGTGAGAACAAACAAGGAGTGATCACTAGCAGACTGGCGAAAACCAAAGGATTGGAGAGCATTGGAAAACTTTGCATACCAATTTCGTGAGGCCTGTTTCAAACCATAAAGCGATTTATTCAGCCGGCAGACAAGCTTTGCATGATTCGACTCTTGGTTCACATGGCCCGGTGGTAAATGCATATAGACCTCCTCGTCCAAGTCACCTTGTAAAAAGGCATTATTCACATCCATTTGGTGTAAGGGCCAGCCTTTGATGGCAGCTATGGCAAGTAGGCAGCGCACGGAGACAAGCTTGGCAACAGGTGCAAAAGTCTCCTGGTAATCAACCCCCTCTTGCTGGGTAAAGCCCTTGGCTACAAGCCGCGCCTTGTAGCGTTCAATGCTACCATCTGCCTGATACTTGATTTTGTAGACCCACTTGCAGCTGATCGCTCGCTTGTGTGGCGGTAAGGGTGTAACGGTCCATGTGTTATTCTCCTCAAGGGCTTGGATTTCAGCTTGCATAGCTGCTCGCCATTCGGGATGCTGGACGGCAGTAGAGAAGCTGGATGGCTCGGTCATCGAAGTGATGGTGCTGAGAAAAGCTCTATGGTCCCCTGAAAATCTGTGATATGCTAAATAATTTTCTGTAGGATATTTTGTACCTGCCGGAGACGTAGAGAGCAGGTGACTGGGAGATGAGTGTACTAAGGAGCATTGAAAATCAGCGAGGTATCCAGGGGTATTCTTGGCCCGAGCGGAACGCCTCAGTTGGACAGGGACATCGGTTTCGGCTGAAGCTGGACTGGTTGATGTTGAGTCGGAAGCTGTTTGGGCTGAAGTAGTTTCGGTTGAGGTTGCTTCGGCTTGGGCTGAAGTAGTTTCGGCTGAGGTTGCTTCGGTTTGGACTGTAGGTAATAATGGCTGGGCCGGGGCTGATGGAGATGTTTGAGTCGAGTCAAGCAGCGAGTTTGGCCAGGCCGGCTGTGCACTGTTTTGTTGGCAAGTTGGAGATGTTTTGTGGTGGATTTAAAAGTGAGTTTTTGTAAGGAAAAATAGATTCGTGGAATATGACATCACGACTTACCATAAAAATATTTTCTTCCAAATCAAAAACTTTGTAACCTTTCTTGCCAGGTGGATATCCTACAAATATACATTTTTTTGCTCGGGGTGCAAATTTATCTGAATTGAAAGTATGCACATAGCAAAGACAACCAAAGGTTCGAAGATGTGTGTAGGATGGCTTTTTATGGAGTAACATTTCCAAAGGTGACTTGTTATTGAGAATTTTGGTAGGCAAACGATTAATAAGATAGGCAGCAGTGAGGATGCACTCGGCCCAGAATACCTTTGGTAGACCTGATTGGAAGCGAAGGGTGCGAGCTACTTCTAATAAGTGTCTGTGTTTACACTCATCTATCCCGTTCTGTTGTGGAGTATTAGCGCATGTGGTTTCATGAAGGATTCCATTTGCTCTGAAAAAGGATTGCATTTCAATGGATAACAGTTCGGGTGCATTATCAGATCTGATTTTTTTTATTTTGGAGGAAAATTGTGTTTTTGCCATGATGCACGAACGGTAGGAGACGACAAGCGACGAACAAGAAAGAACTCGAAAGATTTTGAAAGAATTCACACAGAATTCTAAGGTTTTGATAAACTTTGATAAAATAACAACTAGTCCTGCCCAAAGGGCTTGAGTTTGCTTATATAAGAAAAAATAGAAATAACCCTCCTCAAGAAAAACAAAGAAAGAAACAATTAAAACTGTCTAAGAATGCAACAAAATTCCAAAATACGCTATCTGAACCGACTGACAGAATTTCGGACCGAAACAGTTAATTTCGGACCGAAATTCTGTTCTGTCCCGAAAAATTTATTTTCGGTCCGAACTAAAAGAGTTCGGTCCGAACTCTTGCCTGCGCATCATTCTCCCCCGCTAGAAAAAAGATTCGCCCTCGAATCTGCCACGTCATCATTCGCCTCATCATCCACTGACGACTCACCCTCAGTGTCGGTAATGTATGGCGATAGATCCGCCACGTTGAAGGTGGCCGACACATTATACTCCCCCGGGAGATCAATCTTGTAAGCATTGTCATTGATCCTCTCCAACACCCGAAATGGTCCATCGGCCCGAGGTTGGAGTTTGCCATGCCGGCCTGTAGGAAATCGTGCTTACCTGAGATGAACCCATACCAAATCGCCGGCCTTAAATACCACCCTCTTGCGGCGCCTGTCCACACGCTCTTTATACTTCTTGTTTGACTTCTCAATCTGAGTACGGACTTGGGAATGTACCTGTTTAATGTGCTCGGCACGCTCCTCGGCATCGCCACTGAATTGCTTGTCGACAGGCAACGGCGTGAGCTCTAGGGGTGTGATTGGATTGGATCCATAGACAACCTCAAAGGGACTCTTGCCAGTGGTCCGACTTCGCGATCTATTGTATGCAAACTCTGCTTGTGACAAGGCGAGATCCCATTGGCGTGGACTGTCTCCAACTAGGCTTCTCAACAGATTTCCTAGACTTCGGTTGACCACCTCGGTTTGGCCATCAGTTTGGGGATGGTGAGAAGAGCTGAACTGCAATTTAGTGCCCATCTTCCGCCAAAGAGTGCGCCAAAAATGACTCACGAACTTCACATCTCGATCCGAGGTTATGGTTTTGGGCACGCCATGCAACCGGACAATTTCCTGCAAAAATAAACGGGCTACCTGCGATGCATCAAAAGTTTTATTGCAAGCGATGAAATGCGCCATCTTGGAGAACCGATCCACCACCACCATGATCGAATCCTTGTTCCTTTGTGTCCGGGGTAACCCGAGAACAAAATCGAGACTGACATCTTCCCATGGGGCCATTGGAACGGGTAGAGGTTGATACAAACCCGCATTAGATCCCCGAGTCTTAGCCACTCGGCATATCCTGCACTTCCCCACAAATCGAGCCACATCTCGCTCCATTCTCGGCCAATAGAACTGATCTTGAAGCCATGCCAAGGTTTTATCAACCCCAAAATGACCCGCAAGGCCTCCTGCATGTCCCTCAGTCATAACCGACTCCCTCAAAGAACATTTAGGAATACACAGCCGGTTACCTTTGAAAAGAAAGCCTCCTTGTTGAACAAACTGCTGAAAGGGACGAGACTCACATTTCCGCCAAATATCTCCAAAGTCGGGATCGTCCGCGTACATCTCCTTGAACGCATCGAACCCAACCACTTGCACGCGCATGGTCGAGATGAGAGCATACCTCCGACTTAGCGCGTCCGCCACGTTATTCAGCACCCCCGCCTTGTGCTTGATGGAAAAACTGAACGCTTGTAAGAATTCGACCCACTTGGCATGCCTCGGCTTCAACTTGTGTTGCCCATTGATGTATTTCAATGCCTCATGATCAGAGTATAGAACAAACTCCTTGGAAATGAGGTAGTGGCGCCAATACTCGAGGCTTCGGACAATGGCATAGAACTCCTTGTCATAAGTCGAGTACTTGACCTTGACATCGTTCAACTTCTCGCTAAAAAACGCCACGGGTCTATTCTTTTGACTCAACACGCCACCAATACCCACACCCGACGCGTCACAGTGAACCTCAAAGACTTCCTCAAAATCCGGCAAAATTAGAACGGGTGCCTCAGTTACCTTTTTCTTTAGCAACTGAAACGCATCTTCGGCCTCCCTGGTCCAAGTGTATTTGCCGCCTTTGGTGCAGTCGGTGATGGGTGCGATGATGGTGCTAAAGTTGCGAATGAACCGTCGGTAGAATGAGGCTAAGCCGTGAAAGCTCCGGACATCATGGATGCTCGTCGGTGTTGGCCATCCGGTAATTGCCTCCACCTTCGCCGGGTCCATCCGAATGCCCTCCTTGGACACTATGTATCCGAGAAACGTTACCTCGTCGGTGAGGAAGTGACACTTCTTTGTGTTGGCATACAACTTCTGCTCCCGCAAAACCTCAAAGACTTGGCGCAAGTGTTGTAAGTGTTGCTCCTCCGAAGAGCTGTACACCAAAATATCATCAAAATAAACCACCACGAATTGACCAATAAAAGCACGAAAGACCTGATTCATCAAGCGCATGAAGGTGCTTGGCGCATTGGACAACCCGAACGGCATCACCCTCCACTCGTAGAGACCGTCTCGAGTCTTGAATGCCGTCTTCCATTCATCTCCGGGCCGAATCCGGATTTGGTGATACCCGCTCCGCAAATCAATCTTGGAAAAGATTGTCGCCCCATGCAATTGGTCAATTAGATCATCAAACCGCGGTATAGGAAAACGGTACTTGATGGTGATCTTGTTAACGGCGCGGCTGTCGATGCACATTCTCCACGAGCCATCTTTCTTCGGTACCAACAACGCGGGCACCGCGCACGGGCTCATACTCTCCTCCACGTACCCCTTGCTCAACAACTCGTGCACTTGCCTCTGCAATTCCTCGTGCTCTTTGGGGCTCATGCGATAAGCGGCTCTATGAGGAATGACCGCCCCTGGCACGAAGTCAATGCAATGCTGGATGTCGCGCATGGGTGGCAATCCGGATGGCAATTCTGTCGGTGCAACATCAGCGAATTCTTCGATCAACGATCGGACCCGCGGTGGAAGTTTGGGACCGTCATCATTAGCCTCAGTCACCACCAAGGCAAACACCTCATCCGTCTGCCCCACCTCGCTCTGAAACTCCGAGCGCGACAGTAATTGGCTCTTGGGCTCCTTCCTCAAGTCCGAAGGACCGAGGGTAATGGTAACACCGTCCTTCTGAAACGTATAGGTGTTCCTATGGCCGTCATGCTTCGTCCTTCGATCAAACTGCCACGGCCTACCCAACAGGATGTGACATGCGTCCATAGGTACCACATCGCACCAAACCTCATCGGTATATTTCATCCCAATCGAAAATTTCACGAGGCACCGCTTTGACACTTTTACCTCGTTACCCTTCTTGAACCACGTCAACTTGTAGGGTTGTGGGTGGTCCTCGGTTTTGAGTCCAAGTTTCTCCACCATCGTGTTAGACACCACATTCTCGCAACTGCCCCCATCAATGATCACGTTGCATACCTTGCCGCTGCTGGTGCATTTGGTATGAAAGATGTTGTGCCTCAACCACGACTCGTCTTCATGGACTGTCGCGCTTAACGCGCGTCTGACCACCAAGGATTCACCTGAATCGGCATAGATGACCTCCTCATCGGCTGCCTGATGATCCTCAAGACCCTCGTCATACTCGTCATATACCGGGTCCACATCCTCCTCAACTAGCATAACGATCTGCCGGTTCGGACAATCGGCCGCCAAGTGTCCGAGCCCTTGACACTTAAAGCACCGCCGGTTGGCCATAGAGCCTCCCCGACTGGTTTGTCCTTTCTCGGCTTGGAGTTTGGGGCTTGGAGTTTGGGTTGTTGAAGTTGCGGGTTTAAGGTTGGAGGGAGGTGCTCGCTTGCTAGTCTCGGCGCCCGAGAAACGGTTTTGGTACCTCGGTTGACTGACGCCCTTTCTCCTCTGTTGCGACTCGACCTTCAAGGCCAATCTACACACATCATCATACGAGTAATACTGTTGTAGATACACCACATCGGAGATTTCTGGTTTCAACCCGGCCAAATACCGAGCAACGATCTGTTCGTCCTCCTCGACAATATCGCATCGCATCCGCAACATGTCGAACTCATTGGTATACTGCTCCACCGACATACCTCTTTGCTTGAGATTGTGATACTCGATGAAAGCCTCCTGACGGTATTGGGTAGGTAAGAACTTGGCTCTGATACCAACTGATGCACGAACGGTAGGAGACGACAAGCGACGAACAAGAAAGAACTCGAAAGATTTTGAAAGAATTCACACAGAATTCTAAGGTTTTGATAAACTTTGATAAAATAACAACTAGTCCTGCCCAAAGGGCTTGAGTTTGCTTATATAAGAAAAAATAGAAATAACCCTCCTCAAGAAAAACAAAGAAAGAAACAATTAAAACTGTCTAAGAATGCAACAAAATTCCAAAATACGCTATCTGAACCGACTGACAGAATTTCGGACCGAAACAGTTAATTTCGGACCGAAATTCTGTTCTGTCCCGAAAAATTTATTTTCGGTCCGAACTAAAAGAGTTCGGTCCGAACTCTTGCCTGCGCATCATGCCATGGCATGAAAGGCTTTCAAACACGATTGTGTTTCAGATTTGTTTTTCATCAAATAGATCCAGGTACATCTAGTATGATCATCCACAATAGTTAAGAAATATTTTGCCCCATTATGAGAAGGTGTAGAATATCCCCCCCAGATATCACAATGAATCAAATCAAATGGAGAAATACTTTTATTCATACTCACTGGAAAAGGTTTCCTAACAAGTTTGGCTAAAGGACAAATGGTACAAAAGATATCTTTATCTCTAAAACAAACATTAATATCTTTTAAAAGATTTATTAGGCGATGGTCAGATGGGTGACCCAAACGTTGATGCCACACATCTAAAGGTAATGTTTGGTTGCGGCTGGAATAACAGGTTGATTTTCCGTGCTCGCTGAAGTAGTACAGTCCATCTCTTTCCTCACCCATCCCAATCGTCTTCTTCGTGGACAGGTCCTGAAATACACAGAATTTTGGAAAGAAAATTGCCGCGCAATTATTCTCTTGAGTTAGCTTACTCACAGATATCAGATTATGTGTAAAAGAAGGGACGCATAAGGCTTTATTTAATTTTAAAACCGGCCCCAAATTAATTCGGCCTATATGCGAGGCAGACACAACTGACCCGTTAGGCATACCTATTGCTTGTCGTGTATAGGTTTTAGAAGTCAGATTTCTTTCAAATGGTGTCATGTGATCCGACGCACCAGTGTCTATAATCCAACGATTAAAAATCTCTGCCATACCTGCGAAGTTTGCCGACGGGGCCGAATGAGCTAACTGAGCCGATGGGCCTGCTTGGGATGAGTTGGAACTGATGAGAGCCAAGAGTTGATTGTATTGCTCGGCTGTGAATGGGAACCCACCACCTAGGCTACCTGTACTTGCGCCACCATCCCCTTGTACTGCCATGTGTACCGTTGCCTTGCCTTTGCCCTCTTCTGGGTATCCATGCAACTTGTAACACTTTTCTTGCACATGACCCTGCATACCGCAAAAATCACACATTGGTCGTGTCGAACGGCCAGCGCCACGACCTCTGCCTCGGCCACGTTGACCAGGGCCGCCACGTCCGCCGGGGCCATTACGGTTGCCACCAGTGTTGGCTGCCATTGCTGCCGACTCTAGCAGCGGAGTTGTCGGCTTGCGTGCAATTGCTTTCTTCTCCTCTTGCAGGACAAGGGAATAGATCTTCCCAATACCCGGCATCGGGTCCATAGCCAGGATTTGGCTCCGAATGGTTGAATACACATCATTTAAGCCCATGAGAAATTGAAAACTGCGTTCCAATTGTTGGTTTGTGAGAGATACCTGTGAAATGTTGCATTTGCATTTTCCACACGTGCATGCCGGTATCGGCATGAGGGAACTCAGTTCATCCCAGAAGCCCTTCAGGCGGGTGTAGTAACCCGTGACGGTCAGATCGTTTTGACAGAATTCTGCGATCGACCGCTTGGTCTGGAAAATTTGAACCGAGTTACTTGGCTCGTACCGCTCCTTTAGATCGTCCCAGACCTCCTTTGCAGTCGTGTAATATATCACGCTGTTAGTTAATTCCTTGGAAACAGAATTCCAGATCCAGGACAGCACCATGGTGTTGCATCTGTCCCAGAGCCAGTACTGATCCGAACTTGGGGCAGGTTGGGTGACGGAGCCATTGATGAACCCGAGTTTGTTCTTGGCTGAGAGTGCAGTGAGCATGCCTTGACTCCATGCCGGATAGTTGGTCTCAGTGAGCGGTTGCGAGACCAAGGTGATGCCAGGATTATCGGAGTGATGGAGGAACAATGGAGAGGACGCATCTATGATGGTTTTAGCCTCTTCCTTTTTTTCTGTCATGATTCAGAGGTGCGACAGGCGACCCGACAAGTGGAGGCCGGCCTGGGCTTGGGGGCTGAGATTGAGGTGGTGATGGCGGAACTAGGTCAGGCAAATGACCTGCTCTGATACCATGATAAGTTTAGAAGAAAGGATTTTCTTAATTGATATGAAAACAAATTACAAGGCTTATGTTATATAAGCGCTCTACCTAAATCTATCAAAGACTAAAATAAGGCACGATATTTACAGCTGCCATAAAATACATGAATCACACAAATTACAGAAAAGAAAATCAAATTGATTTAGAGTTGCTATATTTAACACTAGCAACATAATCTTTGCTATTGTGACATTGCAATCCATATAAGTGCATAGATGACATATCACATACTCTCTTAATATATATTGTTTATTGATGTCACAAACAAAACATGGATATACACCCAACCACAAGGCAGTTAAATTGCTGCTAAATTTTTTTTGGTATTTTGCGCGAAGAAAACTCTCCGTATGTCAAGGTAAAGGTTGTGCAAAGGCGCAACAAATAGTTTAGTAATATATTAATTTTTCCAACATCTAAAATATTAAGACTTAACTATACTATATAATTAACTCATACCAAAACAATTAATTAACTTAAATACTTTTGGAAAGACCACATGCACCACAGTAAGCAAATTATGAGAAGATTCGATCAACACATGGGACGTTCTAGCTAGCTAGCTAGGACATCCTAATTACAAGGTTTCTATATATAGAATCTGTAATCTTAAGTACTGAATTTGTTAATTATAAAGCAAATTATGGCCAAGCTACGTACTAGGTGGCAAAATTGATCGATCAGAAATTAAAAATGTTGGGCCACGTTCTGAGCCGAGTCCAACTCCCAGTCGCCGTTTGCATTGATAGAAACGTCATGTTCATCGTTAAAACGCCAGATTGACTCGTCGAATCCCATCCGTCCTGTCTCATGCTCATGCCCTAAGAAGGCCGCCGGCATTATGGTGTGGCCGTCATCTAAACCGCCAGCATCATTATACATGTCTGACGAAAAAAACATGTTGTGCGCGCCAAAGACCTGTTGACTGGTTTCTTCTAGTGTACCACTGATCATGCCAACATCATAATTACCTATTTATATATGTACATGTAACACCGAAAAGGCATCATGTCAGTACTAATATGGATTGTTAATTAGCAGACGTGTCAAATATATGATTATCTGTCCGTGAGATGTACCTTTATAATCATTAATGATTTAATTTATTCTGTTCTAAATTGGATATATACATATATATATACACCCATCACCCATGCATATATTTCGTACTGATGTAGTCATGATAATTAAATAATTTGATATCACTACAATAAAATGGATACTTGACGGCCACATATTAGTGGCGATGCATGCGTTCGTCCATTGCAACAATATCATTAATTATTTAGATAAAATTTAAAGCAGCGCATATAAACAGGAAGTTACCACTTGAAGCAATCATGGGTTGATCCATTGTACTTGAAGCAATCACGCGTTCATCCATTGCACTACTTGAAGCAATGTTTTGATTAACATTAGTAAAACCCACCATTGGCTCCGTATGGATGGCCTTGTTGATAGCCGGCGTACAGAAGCCTTCGCCCAGATAACCCGTGTCTACAAATATATAACACTAGCTAGATATATCACTTCGTTCCTTTTTTGCCTTTGACGTATAGTTATAGTCAAATTACGGTAACAAAATTTTGGTACAGGTAAGTTAATAAATTACAAGACTCGCTTACTAGAATTGAATTTAAGACTCGCATACTAGAATTTAATTTAAAATCTTAAAATTTAAGGACGTAATTGGGACCACAAATTGTGACAAATCCGAGTAATTAACATATATATAGGTTCAGAATTGTTGAACCATGGATTTGGATTACCGAGATAGGTTAGAAAATTAATTAATAAGAACTTACCCAACAAGTTGTTGTCATTAGAATGATTAGTAATGGGCCCCAAAGATGGTGACCTCTGGGACAATAGTTCACCGCTTGTGGAACTCCGAAAGTGTTGGTAGTCTCCTAAATACATTAGAATTCCACATGGTTAATATACATAACTAATGGTATTACGTACAATGCGTACATCAGTTACTTTGTAAGGCCTAAAGCAATGTTCGAAAACAGACTGAAAATCCAATATTCAATTTAGTTAATCCATTTGCATGTCATGACTCATGATCAGTTATAACAACTGCACAACTTTGAGCTGCATGAAAAGTTATCAGATATATTCTAGTCCATATATACCCTAGCCTCATGAAATGCAGTTGTTATCACTACATACCAGTACTTAAAATTACAAAACATATAGGCTTATCTATAAGGACATTGTAAAATTGTCATTCTAAGATTTTTCAATTTGTAAAGTTACCACTACAAATTAGACATACGGTTTGGATCGACTATTAATATTTTTAATTAGACATACAGAGCAATTTGTACTATTAGTAGAACAATAGCGCCCTCACTCATATATGTATATACATAAGCACATGAGCACATACTATCTGGAGGCAAGACATTATTTTACATATAAGTTAAAAGTTGAAATAAGCATAGCATGTTGTAAACATATATTAGGCCCGAGTATTTTATCTTCATTACATATTTGTTCGCAAGAACCTTTTCTTTTCCATTTATAATATTATATATACGGATAGGCCGAGATTTGTTTAGTCCAACGAAGCTAATATACACCAAAGGATCGTGATAGTTTATACTTTTTGCTTGTTAATAAGGCCTAATAATAAAGAAAAAACAATGTCATTACCATGAGCAATACTCCATGATTTTATTTCTTGTGGCATATGCACTTCACCGGACAATGCTTTTGTTTCAGCCATAACATCGGTAAGAACTGCCATTGCAAATTAAGAACAACACAACTTCTCAGAAATATGCCTATTTGGTTTATACAACAGTGTAATTATTTCTTTTCCCCCTACGTACGTGCACCAATTAAATTGTCTTATAACTGATTAATAATGCAAACTTCCAACTAAACTTCTGTGCAGAGAGTTGCATCAAGCAAAATTAAAACGAGAGTTGTGACCATTATTTGTATACGTTCGTTCTTCATAAAATGAAAATAATAAAATTTATGTTTAATTATTAATTAAACAAGATCACTGATTATAGCAGCATAACAATTACCTCTAGGAAAAGTGCACAAATATATAAACCAGTGATCAAATTATAAACCGTAAGCTATAAGAACTCACCTTCACCACCCAAAGTAGCATTGTTAGGAAAAGTTGCGGTTGCCTCAAAATTATCGTTAGTCTCAACTGCTCTCTCGTGTTCAATGCGTTCATCCATTGTAGTGATAGAAGCAATATTGTTATTATCAACAGGAAAACCCCTTGTTAACTCCGTATCGATAGCTGGGCGGAGAATGCCTTCACCGAGATAACCAATGTTAGCAATGTTAACACTAGTAAAATTATTTCCTCATTTCTCTTTAGCCTTCGTAATTAAATTCAAATATCTTGATTTAATAAGTTACTAGACATAAATTGCGCATACAAAAATCTTAGAATTTTATTTGATACATTATTTGAACCAATAAGCCTTTTCTATGAATAAACAAGATCACTAATTATAGCATGCAGCACAAAAATAATTACCATCAAGAAAAGTTCACAAGTAATGAATTAGTGTCGTAATTAAACAGTACACTATAATTAAGAATTAACTCACCTTCACCACCCAAGGTAGCATTATTAGGAAAAGTTGCGGTTGCCTGATCAAAAGTATTGTTATTATCATTAGGAAAACCCCATGTTCGCCCCGTATCGAAAGCTCCGGGTGCAACCGGGAAGCCGAAGCCAGCACCGAGATAACCTGAAGCTACAGTGTTATGCCACAACAACACTATAAATAACAGCAGATAAATCAACTCATTCCTTTTTTTGCCTAATTCATATATATATTCAAAGGGTTACGGCTACATAACTTTGATTTGGTAATTAAGTTAATAAACATGGCTCGCATACAAGAACTAATTAATTTGAAAATTTATTTTAAGGACCTATATATATATGGGACCACAAATTGTGACAAATCCGAATAACATACATAGGTTCAGAATTGTTGAATTAACCTTGGATTTGGATAACCGAGATAGCTAGCTTAGAAAAGTAATTAATAAGAATTAATTAATTACCCATGTTGTTGTGGCTAGGATAATATGTATTGGGTCCCAAAGATGTTGACGTCTGGGACAATAGTTCACAGCTCGCGGGACTCCAAAAGCTTTGGTTGTTTCCTGATATATACATCAGAATTTGGATTACTTGGTTAGTATACATAACTAATGGTATATATGTATATACGTTCTTGCACATGCATATAAACAGTAAGTTACCACTTGAAGCAATCATGGGTTGATCCATGGTACTACTTGAAACAATGTTGTGATTAGGAATATTCTTGTGGACGTCTATCGGAGTACAGAAGCCTTGGCCCATATAACCCATACCTATAAATAACAGCAGATAAATCAACTCATTCCTTTTTTTTCCTAATTCGTATATATATTCAAAGGGTTACGGCTACATAACTTTGATTTGGTAATTAAGTTCATAAACATGGCTCGCATACAAGAACTAATTAATTTGAAATTTTATTTTAAGGACCTATATATATATATATATGGGACCTCAAATTGTGACAAATCAGAATAATTAACATATATAGGTAGGTTATGAATTGTTGAATCTTGGATTTGGATAACTGAGATAGCTAGCTTAGAAAAGTAATTATTAAGAACTAATTAATTACCCATGTTGTTGTGGTTAGGATGATATGTATTGGGTCCCAAAGATGCTGACGTCTGGGACAATAGTTCACCGCTCGTGGGACCCCAAAAGCTTTGGTTGTTTCCTGATGTATACATAAGAATATGGATCACTTGGTTAGTATACATAACTAATGGTATATACAATACGTTCTTGCACGTGCATATATATGTGACTCATGAGTATAGCAACTGCTCTACTTTAATAACAACCTTTAGGTACTTAATTGTGTCTGAATCGGAGCAATTGCAATCTTTAATATCAGAATTTAGGATTGAGAATGATGAGACTGATATTTTTGTTATGGATGGTCCTCCAAGGGTTTGTGTACAGTACATTTATTATACAAATGGTTATAAGTTGGAGGGATATATAATTAAAATTACAGGGAAAATGTGGTAATCTAATGTGCCATTGAAAATTAAGATAACTTTATGGCTGATAAGGAAAAATAGAATCTTAAATAAATATAATTAAGATAACATTGAATCAGTCTTATCATGAAGGCTGCAGATAAGCAAGGAGAGCCATATATAATAATTTATCTTCCTTTAACCAATATTAACCGAACATCACTAATTAATTAAAGCATCGTAATAATTTCCAGAGAGAAAGGAACTCTACTATAAACTCACCTTCACAACCCAAGCTGGTGTAATGGCTAACGTTACCAGAGGGTACTACGTAACCTGCTGCTTGCCCGGTACTCCTAGCTCGAAATGCATTCTGCGAAGCACTCCCATAATGTGCACCATTCGAAGCAACAAAATGTCGACTATTATTAGGAAAAGCTGCCATTGGTGCACAGTTTATCAGCTGTAAGGAATTAGTATGACCTACAAGTGCAGTTACGTACAAATTAATGAGCGTCAATACAATTGTTGCACATTCATTTTTGGAAGAAATTATGAGTTCAATATTATGCATAGCGAGGTCGCATCAAACTGTGCTGTTATATATGTTTATATCTATATTGTGACAGTAGATAAAATTAATTAATACTCTTGTCTAATTCTAATATATGTAGATGTTTGGATTCAGCAAGAAAATCATTTGGTGTTACTACGTACACTAGCTAACATGGAAAAATTATATACATAAGCCCTTACCAAAGTTGTTGCCGTCAGAATGGTTAGGCATCAAATTCATATTTGGTCCCATTTCGATTGGCACGGAAACTCTTTCACCTCCAGTGGCACCCGGGCTCAACAAGATCTTTTATAAGCATAATCAAAAAATGTATATATATATGTAAGCTCATTGAAATTTGAATTTATATTTCTAAATAAATTATTTATTTCAAAATCTTGTAGGTGTACGTCTGTGCAGAGGAGGCTTACTGCAGAGGGCACCTGTTGATTAGATGACTCTATGTTAGGGACAATATGTGGCTGATGTGATCCAGATCCAGTTTGAGCCACTGCAGGTCGAGAATCTATGCGCCTCAGAAGGTAATAAGCAACCTGTCAAGAATGAAGTTTTGTGTGTTGAATTAAATAATATGATCGATCATTATATCAACCATTATTTAAAATTTAAATGTATAAGAAAAACTAATTAGTAAGAGAGAAAGAAATGTATCGAAGTGAAGTTGCTTCAATCAATTTTGGTTTGCCGATCCCCAAGTGATGATATATATATAACAATTTGCCTATGACACAAATTGTTAAATAGGAATAAAATTTTCTGCAAGCAAAACCCTAAAGTGGTTACCAGTGGCCATGCATTGGATTTCATTACCGGACTAGCTAGCTAGCTAGTCCAACTTCAGTGGCGGAGCAACCTTTTATTTGCAAGGTTGAGTGCAAATGATGAATACATAATTTTTGAATTTTACCATATAAATGTAAATAACTTAGTTGTATTTCTGTAGATTTAAATAAAAATACATGTAATTAATGATACCACATCACATTTTCCCTCCCTCCGTCACAGTCCAACTTGTTTGGGAACAAAGACTTCAAAGATCAGAAGAATAAAACATGAAAGACTGCAAAGAATAAAGACTGCAAGAACTCACAGTTGAGTTAGAAGTCTTGAACTCATGCAGATAGAATGCACGATTATTCTTAACGCATCTTTTAGTCCCATGAGAGAGTAGAAGATCTCGCCGCTCCCATTGGTCGAACTTTAATGTTTTCTTCAGGTGCCACCTCTCATTCTCTTTCGCCTTGCGGCTTTCCGGCAGCTCACTTCGAAACCAGAAGTCCTGCCCATTGTTATTATCTATTACTTCGTCATATGCACTGAAAGCATCTGCTGATTTAGTGTTGTTCCCTGTGTTTGAAAATTAGCCAACAATATTTAGTGATTAGCTAGTGCTGATACCTCAAATATGTGTTCTCATTGAATTTATTACATATCATATATCTTACTTTGAAAACAACAATTAATTAATTTTGACATGTTATTAATATATGAACTTGTACATCAAGATCTTATGTAAACCAAGATTTACATATTCTTTCTTTTTTTTGGGTGCCTCCACTTTTCAGTCTCTCTCTCTCTATATATATAGCCCAGCTACGGTGATATGCATATCATGACTTTACCGTGCTATACGGTTTGTATGTCAGTTTTCAGTGTCCAAATAGTCAATCCGATCCGCTCATTGTGATCTCTATATCAAAATATAATAGGAAACCAAATTTTATAATTTTTTGAATTTTTTTTGCTATTTTTAGTGATGAGGAGAAAATCGTTTTTTTTTTTTTTTTTTTTGTATCCTTGGATCTGACCATTTTCTCCCCGTCTTTAAAAATATCAAAAAAATTCTAACAATTGTAAAATTTGGTTTCCTAGTATATTTTCATATAGAGATCACATTGAGCGGTTCGGATCGACTATTTGACACTGAAAATGGAGGTACAGACCGCACAGCACAGTAAAACCATGATATGCATATTACCGTAGACGGACTCTAGTGGGGGTGAGGCTACAATAATATGCATATCACACTTCAACCGTGCTATGAGACTCCGTTTCGGATGTCCAAATACTCGATCCGAACCGTTTAACGTGATCTTTTGTATCAAAATCTACTAAAAAACCAGATTTTGTAATTTTTAAAATTTTTTAATGATGTAGAGAAAATGACTAGATCCAACGAATCTAGTTCATACAAAACATCGATTTTCTCCCTATCATTAAAAATAGTAAAAAAATTCTAAAAATTATTGAAATTGGCTTGCTAGTAGAGTTTGATACAAAGATTACTTTAAGCAGTTCCAATCGACTATTTGAATGCCAGAAAAGGAGATACGAACTCCATAGTACTTCCAAATCGTGATATGCATATCATCATAGCCGAATTTTATAGAGTAAATCTAGCGTGCTCTTAAGCTCACGGGGGCCTCCCGTGAGCTTTACTCCAAAAATGTATCAAATCATATCCAAATTTTGATTTATATGGCTCAATAAATTCTTTATATCAAAATCATGTGGCATGTTAAAATTTTCTATTTTTGGAGATTTTTAAGTATTTATTTCGGATTTTTTAAAAGTTAGATATGAAACTTTGATTATTTTATTAATATTGTATAGTTGCTATTAAAAAAGTCCGAAATAAATACTTAAAAATCTCCAAAAATGAAAAAAATTTGCATGCTATAAGATTTTGCTATAACAAATTTATTGAGCCATATAAATCAAAATTTGGATGTGATTTGATACATTTTTGGTGTTAAGTTCAACGGAGGCCCCGTGAGCTTAAGAGCATGCTAGATTTACTCAACTTTATATATATATAGTGGAGTTGGACTACTATACTAACGTTAGCATTTTGAACTGAAATGCTAACACCTCAAAATTTATGTTATCGTGTCCGAAATCACGATTTATGGTTCTCAAGAAATTCTTTATAAAAAAATATTGGGAAATACAAAAAATTTTCATTTTTAGAATTTTGTAAGTATTTGTTTTGCATCTTTGAAATAGCATGTACGAACATCAATATTTTATTTATATTTATGAGCTCTTTTCTAAAATTCAGAATAAATACTTAGAGAACTCTAAAAATGAAATTTTTTTGTATTCCTCAATATTTTCATATAAAGAATTTATTGAGTACCAATGTACTATAAATCATGATTTCATACACGATAACATAAATTTTGAGACGTTAGCACGTTAGTATAATAATCTAAGTTTTCTTGCAATAGCGTGAGTGTGCTCCCCATCTTCCTCCTAGATCGGAAGGCTTTCTTGATATTAGTGTGTGCGCAGTTTGTTGATGATCAGCCTTAATTAGTGGCTTCTGTTCTTACAGAAAAGCAAAAAAAGTTAACATTGAGAATAATTATCAAGTATACTAATAAGTAATACGCATATATAGTAAATAGAGTATATAACTATAAGATTGGTCTACTGGAAGATTGCTAGTATGTCCTGCAGAGGTTACTTGTGCCTGCTGATAACTTTCCTATTTTACTGTAGATACAGCACTGTGTTGATATTTTGGGAATTACCAAATAATTATCCTAAATGGTGTTTTCTGTCCTTTAATTAGCTTCTCCAGTTGAGTTACTTACTTTTTCCACTATAATTAATTAACGTTTCATGATGATGAAACTGGATCTTCCTTTTATCAAAAACGAATTTTGCTTTTAGTAGTAATGGATTGGATATGGTTGTCATATCAGTTTAGATAAATCATAAATTTTGCTGTTTAAGTACCTGTAGAAAACCTTGTTTTTGTAATGGAACTTGATGGAGGAGGTTAAACTCTTCTTTCCAAAAATAGAAAAAAAACCATGGTTTTTTAATTTTTTATAGAAAGGGGCGCCGGGTTAACCTATATATATACCTGTATCTTCTTCTGGTGAAAGAATTGCCGCAAAATGTGGCGGCGAGTTGGGTGGAGGACCCTTTTTACCAAGTAAGCTGGGAGGAATGGTTGATGCAGGGGGCAGCGATTCCATCTTTGCTTTCAGGAAGAGGGAGCCTTGGAGGTGGCGGCGCCAGGAAATCCTTCTTATATTATGCTGGTACCAGACGGCGCCAGGGAACTCATCTTCCCCTTCCCCCGTTCCCCTTTTCGCCCCTTCCCCCGTTCCCCTTCGGCCCTTCTGCGTTGACCAGGTTCGCTTTCAATATTTTAATGATCAGATGATTACTTTGCTTTTCTGACTTTGCGTTGATGCTGATCAACTATGACGTTAATTGTCAATCATTTACCGTAACAACTTTCTCTTGCTTTGCGAAAAAAAAAAAAGATTAATTTTTTGTATACTTTTCAAATCTTTCATATTTTCTTATTTCTTCCTGTACTTTTCAATATATTTTATTTACCACTCAACTCTTACAATCTTTTCTTATTTACCCCTTTAATTAAAACTATAATCTTAAATATGATTAACCTTTGAAATAATTCATGATTACTCACTAGTTTAATTGCAAGGACAGAGATACCCTTTTCTTATTTCTTTTTGCTCATATATCTCTTCCATTACGTACAATTCGTTATCATATTTTTACATAAATATGCTTATCTGTTTTCTTTTATTTGGCACCTTATATTTCAAGTCTCATATATCCTCTCACCTCTCTTGAGTCTTGAGGGTGTTTAATTGCTAATTATAATATGTCTTGTTACCACGCATCATATCTTGTTGTAGTACGTACTGAAGTGCGTATTGCATATTTTAATGAAAAGGAAAACAAAATTGGATTCATGTATATATATGATTACATCATATCTTGTTGTATCATATATTTGAAATTGTAAATATATATACAAAGTTTTTTATCACTTTTAATTTTGTATATAAATATATAATCATTATAAAGATTAAATCATTATAAAAATAAAAATAGATCATATAAAATAAAAGGCGACAATGTAAATGTAATATAATTTTTTAATTACGTACTTATATGAAAAATAGTTCTTATCTCTTTATAAATTATGAATTAATAAACCATGAGCATTTTAAATATTATCTTACAAACGTATGAGGGTATTGTGGTCATTTCATATTTCAATTGAAATATTATATGGCTAATTAATGGTTGAAGGGGCAAATTGTCACAAAATCATAGTTTGGGGGGCTATTTGTCTAAAATAAAAGTTCAAGGACCAACTTGTCACAAAGTGAAAGTTCGGGGCCTCTTGGATCATATTCCCTTAATTAATAAGAACTTACCCAACAAGTTGTTGTCATTAGAATGATTAGTAATGGGCCCCAAAGATGGTGACCTCTCTGACAATAGTTCACCGCTTGTGGCACTCCGAAAGTGTTGGTAGTTTCCTAAATACATTAGAATTGCACATGGTTAATATACATAAATAATGGTATTACAATGCGTACATCAGTTACGTTGTAAGGCCTAAAGCAATGTTCGAAAACAGACTGAAAATCCAATATTCAATTTAGTTAATCCATTTGCATGTCATGACTCATGATCAGTTATAACAACTGCACAACTTTGAGCTGCATGAAAAGTTATCACATATATTGTAGTCCATATATACCCTAGCCTCATGAAATGCAGTTGTTATCACTACATACCAGTACTTAAAATTACAAAACATATAGGCTTATCTACAAGGACATTGTAAAATTGTCATTCTAAGATTTTTCAATTTGTAAAGTTACCACTACAAATTAGACATACGGTTCGGATCGACTATTAATATTTTTAAATTAGACATACAGAGCAATTTGTGCTATTAGTAGAACAATAGCGCCCTCACTCATATATGTATATACATAAGCACATGAGCACACACTATCTGGAGGCAAGACATTAATTTACATATAAGTTAAAAGTTGAGACAAGCATAGCATATTGTAAACATATATTAGGCCCGAGTATTTTATCTTCATTACATATTTGTTCGCAAGAACGTTTTCTTTTCCATTTATAATATTATATATACGGATAGGCCGAGATTTGTTTAGTCCAACAAAATTAATATACACCTAATTAAGGATCGTGGTAGTTTGTACTTTTTGCTAATTAATAATAAGGCATAATAATAAAGAAAAAAACAATGTAATTACCATGAGCAATACTCCATGATTCCATTTGTTGTGGCATATGCACCGCACCACCAGACAACACTTCTGTTTCAGCCATAACATCTGTAGGAACTGCCATTGCAAATTAAGAACAACACAACTTCTCAGAAATGTATATGCCTATTTGGCTAATATACCAGTGTAATTTCTTTCCCCCCTAAGTACGTGCACCAATTAAATTGTCTTATAAATAATTAACAGATCAAACTTCCAACTAAACTTATCTGCAGCGTTGTATCAAGCAAAATTAAAACGAGAGTTGTGAGCATTATTTGTACGTTCGTTCTTCATAAAATGAAAATAATAAAATTTATGTTTAATTATTAATAAAACAAGATCACTGATTATAGCAGCATAACAATTACCTCTAGGAAAAGTTCACAAATATATAAACCAGTGATCAAATTATAAACAGTTCGCTATATATATAGAACTCACCTTCACCACCCAAAGTAGCATTGTTAGGAAAAGTTGCGGTTGCCTCAAAATTATCGTTAGTCTCAACTGCTCTCTCGTGTTCAATGCGTTCATCCAGTGTAGTGATAGAAGCAATATTGTTAGTATCAACAGGAAAACCCCATGTTGACTCTGTATCGATAGCCGCGCGGAGGAGGCCTTCACCGAGATAACCTGTGTCTGCAGTGTTAACACTGGTTAAATAATTTCCTCATTTCTCTTTTGCCTTCGTAATTAAATTCAAATATCTTGATTTAATAAGTTACTAGACTTAAAATGCATACAAGCTTAGAATTTCATTTGATACATTAATTATTTGAACCAATAAGCCTTTTCTATGAATGAGGTAACTGGGGCCACAAAATTTGGCAAACCCGAATACCATATATAGGTT
Source organism: Cyperus esculentus (assembly GCA_030179965.1). Classification (NCBI taxonomy): domain Eukaryota; kingdom Viridiplantae; phylum Streptophyta; class Magnoliopsida; order Poales; family Cyperaceae; genus Cyperus; species Cyperus esculentus. Next base: position 4,962,958 of record JASGLE010000006.1, on the reverse strand, counting down.
CAGAAATGATGAACCTTGAACTTGAATTAACGAGGTAGATTAAAGATAATTAAATAATTAACTACCTACGAGAGTAGATGCCATTAGAATGATTAGTAATGGGCCCCAAAGATGGTGGACCTCTCGGACAATAGTTCACCGCTTGTGGCAGTGTTGGTATACAAAGGTTATTGTAATTTACGTTTTGTGCCAAGAGAGAAATAAATATGAGTTGGAGTTAGTTTATAGCAATGTTATCATAACCAGACCGGACATTGACCCGGTAAAGCTTCGTGTCGATGGGTCATTGGTCGGATCGCTGAGTCAACCGGTTCAACTGCTGGTTTTCTCAAATATACTTATGAGATATTAGACTTAAAGATAGTTATAAAATAATTATTTTTATTGTATAAGTATATGTAAAAACCTACTCATATATTTTGAATTGGTGAATATAACGTTGAATTTGTCCACAAACATCAATAAAAATTACTTGTAAAATAGATTACAATATCAGCTTATAAACAAAGATCTAAATTTTTTTGATAAATGTAATATTCTTGAAATTATTTAATATTATGGTCATGAATAATAAAAAGTAACGTTTTTTTTTTGAAATTTCGAACCTTTAAATAAGGACAATAACTAAAAAATAATCATAATTTTTTATTATAGAATCATGTATGATTAATGTGTCTGTGTATGACTGTATGCTATAAACAACTATGTTTTCTTGAGATTCGAAAAAGTAAAAAAGATTTGGAGTCTTGAGACTTGTTTGTGAAATCATAGGCTGTAACATCTAAGGCTCATAGCCGTTTTTTTATTGGATTTACATCTCCCCTCGATGAGTTCATTAACGGGTGCCAGCTTCAGAAACCGGAAACCGCGTACGGTTTTTTCTGAAAACCGGCTAATTAATCGGGGTTAACACGCTTTTTACTGGTTCATTTACATGTACGGTCCAATCAAAGAATCAACTCGGAAACTGTTCCAGTTCCGGTTTTTTCTGGTTAAACCGGCGGTCTGGTCCGGTTCTGATAACACCGGTTTATAGTTTATACAGAAATTTTGTCTCCTCTGTTTCTCTCTCGTGTGAAATTCCCAACAGAGTGAGCATTACTACCAAGTATGAACAAAATTGTAAACAACAGTAAGCAAATAAAGGAAAAGTAAAAGCAGGTCTAATTTTTTTTTTTTTTTGAGTGAAAAAAAAGGCAGGTCCGGTCTAAGTTTTATTAGTCAAATGTACAAGACTATAAACTAATGTGGTTGAAGATCAAAAAGTGTACAAGACTGGACCTATGTGGACATTAGGATACCATTTGCTTCGCAATCATGTGGAACATTTAGAAGGAGAGGAATAGGCGAATTTTCGTTCGGTTTCCACTCCACCCGGTGTGCTTCGAATGGCCATATATTCTGAAGTAGAATAGTGGAGACGACACTGTAGGAGAATTTTATGTCCTTTCAGAGTTTAGATTTTAGTTTTAATCTTTACTTACAGTTCTCATTTTCAATAAGAACATATATGTAACAAATTTTGTAATGTGGATGGTTTCTGGAAACAAATTGAGGTTGTAACATTGTTTGTTATTTGGAGGGAGCGCTGTAGACGGATATTTGCTGAAACTTCACATGACATAATCCAATCGGCAAGAGAGGTATTAGGAGAACACAAGCAATGGTTTCCAGGATGATCACCGGTTTATATTTGTTTTTTTTTTTTAAGTTAATGTTCTAGTTTTTTTCCCTCTTTTCTTTTAGCTTTTGTAAATTCTTGTACAGCTCAGATCACTGTTATGTGATCAAGTTAAATGAAATTTGAGAGCATGACTCTCATCTTTTTCTCAAAAAAAAAAAAAAATTGGACTGCGATCGAGTGCACATAACTTGTAAAACATGAAGTACAAAAATACAAAAAATATTAATTTGACAGCGACTGCCAAAATTTTGTTAAAGTGAAAGTAAAGAGCGTTTAAAAATAAGCCTACAAAAGTACAATAACAATGTATCAAAACACATTTTACTACTATAATTATGTTAATACATGTGTTAATAGTAATACCTACTAAAATTTTTTAGAAAGTAATTAACCGTCATGGTTTTATTAATTTTTGTTACAAACATTAATTGAATTAGATTGTCACAGGATAATGATACTTTATTATACAACTTCGAAATACTTTTACCTGTATATATTGTAGACATATAAATGGTTTTTATTTTTAACTACAATGCTGCTGGCTCTGTCCCTGCCTATGACTCGTCACACAAAACGACCCGCCATAGTAGAAATGACAAGAGACAGGTACATACACTTTCAATAATTTATTTATTTATTTATTTTTTGAATCTCCTCATAGGCCCCATCTCTCTACATATCGGTGGCAAATCGGGCGGGCAGGTTCGGGTCGGATCAGTTTGACCATCTAGAATATCTCAGGTTGAGTGGTGAGGGGTCGGGTCGGACCAATTTTAATATCAACTTTTTTTAGATCGTATGTTGATTTGATTTGAGTTGGATTGGATGCTATTTTAAATTGGGTCGGGTCAGTTGGACTTTCTTGGAAAATGTCAGATCGGGTCGGGTTTGAGTCGGGTCGGGTCGAGTCGGGTTTTGCCATCTCTACGAGTAGGGATGTCAACGGATCGGATCTTATAGGATCCAAATGCAAACCCAACAAAATTTTGTAAGATCTAGGTGCGGATTCATATTCCAATTAGAATTTGAAGATCCAAATGTAAATCCATATTTAATTTGTTGGCGGATATTGGATTAGATTCGGATCATATTTTGGATTTTGTATTATAACATTTTTAATATAATATGCGTATGATTTTACATTATAATTATAAGTACTTATTAGGATTATATTCCTTATAACTAAATCGTATGACATAAAATAGTTCTGATGAAACTATTAGTATCAAATAGTTATAATAAACAAAATTTAATAGGACATTTAACTTATAGATAAATTATATATTCCAAACATAATAGAATAGAGATAATTATAGTTATTAGACTAGTCAAATTATATTATAGTTATATTCATTAAATATTACTGTAATCAACATTCATTATTATGACATATATCTTATTACTATATAATAAGAAAAGTTATCGGATTTAATAATGGATTCGGATCATGAAAGATCATATGCGGATCTAAAATATAAAGTGGGTTATATTTTAAGATCCATATGCGGATCCATTAAACTATCGGATATTTAAATATTTTTTTATGATCCATGCCATGTGAGGATCCATTCATGTCAGATTTTCGGATTGTGGATATCCATTGACATCCTCTATATCCGAGTGGTGACGGGGACGTTTGAGGAGAGTCATACCGGCCGGGGAAGAGAGAAAGTTTGGTTAAGGAAGAAGGAGAAGGGAGGGAAGATCGCATGGTTGATGAAACTCGCGGGATAATGAGGGACCGTCTTGTTTGTTGAAATTAAATAAGTTCAAAGGCCAATCGGACGAAACAAAAATGTTCAAAATGTTACTATATATGTTAGAGTTAGAGAGACTGAAATGAAATTTCAGAAACTTTTTATGCAAGTATCTACGGGCTTTACACCCAAAAAAAAAAAAAAAGAAACAAACAAAAAGTGAAAGAGATCAGGGCTGATTTAAAAATAAAATGACATGTCGGCCCAATCCCTGTGACATAAATTAAATTGGATTTTGCGGCAGGAATAAAATTTTGAGGTACTCTGGGAAGTTTAAAGCAAAACAAAATTGAGCCCAGCAACTAGTTCAATCTATATTGAATTAGTTTAGTAAATATTCGGCCCACATACCCATTACAATAAAACGTTTTTTCTTTCATTTAATATATTATGGGCCTAATGTATGTTTTTTTTGAGTTAAGCTAATTGAACCCCAAATTTTGTACCCCGAATTTGTACCCCAACCGAATTTCTATATTAGAAAAGTCTGGAACATGTTGACATACCAAAAAGGGAAAATCAAATATTCGCATGATTAGCAAAGTTAAATGCAAACAAAAACTGAAAGACAGAAAATGCAAACCGTTGATTATGTGAATACTAGCCTGTCCATATTTCCCTCGAAACACTTCCATTTGGTGTTTACATTTTTTTTCTTTTGTGTCAGTTAAGAACTTCATATATATAATCTTTATGCATGTCTTAATATTTTCGGTGCATGTTTTTTTTTATTTATTTTTGTGATTTAAATGTTTATATTTTGCACTAAGATAATTATAATTTTGATGGTTTATTGTGTTTATATTTCGATTTCATTTCTCATATGATTTATGTGATTTTTGGTGTTTATATTTTTGAGCTAGGTGTTAATATTTTTTAGCTCAGTGTTGATATTTTCTTAACACTGTGATTATATTTTTCTAAACAATCATATGATCGAGGTGTTTATATTTTTGAGCTGTGTTAATATTTTAGAGCTCAGTGTTAATATTTTCTTAACAATGTGATTATATTTTTCTAAACAATGATATGATCAAGGTGTTTATATTTTTTAGCGAGGTATTAGTATTCTTGAACTCGGTGTTGATATTTTCTTAACAGTGTGATTATATTTTTCTAAACAATTATATGATCGTGGTGTTTATATTTTTGAGCTAGGTGTTAATATTTTTGAGCTCGGTGTTAATATTTTCTTAACAGTGTGATTATATTTTTCGAAACAACCATATGATCTAGGTGTTTATATTTTTGAGCTAGGTGTTAATATTTTTGAGCTCGGTGTTGATATTTTCTTAACAATGTGCTTATATTTTTCTAAACAATGATATGATCGAGGTGTTTATATTTTTGAGCTAGGTGTTAATATTTTTGAGCTCGGTGTTGATATTTTTTTTTAACAGTGTGATTATATTTTTCTAAACAATTATATGATCAATGTGTTTATATTTTTTGAGCTAGATGTTAATATTTTTGAGCTCGGTGTTAATATTTTCTTAACAGTATGATTATATTTTTCTAAACAATTATATGATCAAGGTGTTTATATTTTTTGAGCTAGGTGTTAATACCTTAGCTTTTATAATTTCTAAACAATTACATGATTAAGGTGTTAATACATTTAAACTTGGTGGTTATTTATATATCAAGCATTTATATTTTGATTTCACGTGTTATATATATATTTATATATTAAGTTTTTATATTTTAATTTCATGTGCTTATATTTATAAATCAAGTGTTTATATTTCAATTTCATGTGTTTATATATATTTATGAAGTGTTTATATTTTGATTTCATGTGTTAATTATATATATTTATGTATCAAACATTTATATTTCAATTTTATATGTTAATTATATATATTTATGTATCAAACATTTATATTTCAATTTTATATGTTTTATATTTATTTTTCAAATGTTTCTATTTTGATTTCATGTGTTTTATATTTTTCACTTCATGATTATAATTTGACTAATTTATATATTTATCAATTTCATGATTTTTTTTAGTTCCTTGAATTGGCATAGGTGAAATTCTGAGGTTTTGGAGTGGTAGCTTTGGAAAATCAATGTTTTGTATTGATGACAAACTAAGGCCGAAGCCTGCAACACAAATATCACGAGTCACGAGATATCACTTCTCAAGACTCTTAAGTAATCAAGCGACTCAAGCCCGGGGTACAACATCGGGGTACCGGGGTTGGGGTACTCTGATATTTTCTTTTTTTTTTTTTTTAGGGAAAAGTAGGGGTTAGGATCCCTTGATTTCATTTAAAAGATTACAAACGGTAAACAGAAAATAAATGATACACAAGAAAAACGAAAGGGAGATAGTACAGAAAAAAAAAAATAACATAAAGAAAAGGAAAAAAGACAGCAAACACAAAGCGGCACCAAGCTTGCACAAGACGGTTTTGGAGTATGTGACAGCGACTAGTTCTAATATGGTCTGAAAAGGTTTATTTTCTTTTGTATTGAACAACTTGATGATAATATACAGCAAAGAAATTCATAGAAATGAGAAATTGCTTCTGTTCCCCTCTAAAAGAAAAAGAGCCACATTTTGTATATTATAATTACCTACATGAAGCAATATTGGTAATCAATAGAGTTGGCTGATGAACACTTATTGTGGAACCCAACAAGTTGAATTTGAACTTTTTGGAGTTTGGGGGCGAAGAAACTGAGCCAATATCAGATGAAGAAAACAAATGCGGGCGAAGAAACAGGACAAAGAGAATATCTGTTGCTACTTGATACGTACGGCAAATTGTTTTGGGGACTGGGGACGCTCTGCTTTTGAAATACTAACCAGTACCATACATATATGTTCAATGAACAAATCATATACAATACGTCAATTAAGGACACTTTTAAGGTTTATTTAATTTGATAAAAAGAAATTAAGGTGTTAACGGAACCTATATAAAAGTATCCGACAAAAATGGACTCAGTTATCTAATTAATTTCAAGCTAATTGGATGATTAAGAAAGAAGTACAATTGGTCAGCTAACAGGTGACCTCTAGCTCCAAGGGACCAAGACTGCATTTATGGAACGAGTTAACACAGACAAGCAGAATGGCCGGTTTCCGTATTCGTTCTGTCACAAACTCACAGTATTCGGCTTTGTCAAATAAAGTAGAATGACCTGTTTAGTTACAGTCTCGTAATAACGTAATTAAATAAGAACAGAAAACGGTCAAGAACTTAAGAAATTATGTTCTATATTAGGGCGAAATAGCCTATTCGCCTGTTCCATGTCTTGATGAGAAATTAATTTAGCACTTTTGGAAGTTTTAATGGTAAATTGACACTAACGTTAACCTTTCCTTCAATCAGAAAATTTGTTATTGAACTGAAAATTATATTAGTGATAATCTTTTAATTATAGATTCCCATTCGGGTGATTCGTTCATCATTATTGTACTTTGCAATGTCTCGCTATACTTCGAAACAATGTATGTGTGATACATAAATTGTAGTTTTTTGAAAAGTAATTATATCAATTTAATTGTTCCATTGGACCTTTTTTTATTTTTAAGTTTTTTCAAAGAATATCAATTATTGTCATATCACATTATTCTTAGAGACTATATTAAGTATCATAGGATCAACTATAAATTAAGTGACATATATGGAATCGAATGATATGTTATATCACAATTTTAAACCTTTTTTTCTTAATAATTTCTTAAATTAAGATCAAAATCTCTATAATCTACCAATGAAATTTGGAATTTGTATGACACACAAAAACAAACACAGATATATATAAATAATTAGATATTTCATGGATGCATGTGTGTGTATTAATAAAAATTAAGTATCTTCCGAAAAGCTCTAAGATGATTATCAACGGAGAACACTTTAACTTGCGATATTGTGGCTGATAAAAAAGTGCATGATCGCTTCAGTTCGTAATAGTATTTGAACTCTGAAGCAACAAATGTTTTGCAGCTTGTATAATTTTCTTAACTGTGTTAGATTTTGGGTGACCTATTTTATGAACACATTCTCTTTATATATATCTTATTACATGTTGGAGCAATACGAAAATATCAAAAGTAAATATTAGAAAATCTAAAATAATATGATTTTTTTTATTTTGAATATATGTTGAATATATATAATAAATAATATTTAAGATATTAACGTAAATCAAAAAAATAAAACGGTTGCCTCTTTGAGGAGAGTGCATAGCTATAGGATCGACCCTGACTTTTCTATATATGATCATACAAATTGCTGATTCAATTAAAAATATCTAAAGTAAAATTTAATTAATATTTTTGATTGGGTAATACCCATATAATTAAATCATGTTCCAGTTGAAAGAATGAAATATAATAGCAGATACGGTGGAATGCTACTTGAAATAAGGAATTACCTTGAGAATATATACTACAAACTTATGAATTTTGCTACAATGCACCAACATTTATTTGGTAAAAATATTAACATGTTTTGAACCGTATGATTAATGAAAAGAAATAAAATTTGTGCACAAGCAGCTATAATTCGGCACTAATTTCTTAAAAAGCTCCAAATTTCTTTTTTAAATATAGAAATTGGTGTACTATATTAAGACTCCAGTCTTACATAGGAGAGGTTTACAAGACGAATTGGGTTGTGCATTTCTACAGCGGAATCGGATATTGTCCAAACTCTAAAGCCATTTGGACGGTGTAAAGGTTTAGGAGAGCTATACGATCTAATTGTTGGTAATTGATCAACCGTGATTTGATCATGTAGGTGTTAAGAATAGGAACAAAATACAAATGTATAGTATGCTAATTATATTTAGATGATGGATCACACGTTATCACCGTTGATAAATATATAAATTGAATCGGACGGTTAAGTCATAGTTTTGGGCTACGAAAGAAAGGCAAGTAGTTGATTAACATAATTCAATTATAAGGAAACATTGCAGGAAAATACAACATATATAGAAAGAACATTACCGTAATCTCCGAGTTATGTACTTGTATCACATGGAAATGCTTAACAAGATGTGGATCTGGCTAGGGTTATCATTAGTGACAATAAAAATATTAACAAAATAATAAATATTTTATGAATCACTTTTAAAAATCTCAGATAAATATTTCAAAATTTCAAAAAATAAAAAAAAATTATGAATCACTTTTAATATAAATACTTTGTTAAGACATATAAATTAAAATCTGCATGTGTGCTCATGGAATGACTCTATGAGTTTAAGATCACAATTTACTCAAAATTCTGCATCCTTTGTTTAAGTATTCACGTTATATGAGTAATTTAAACTACGGTGTTCTTAAGCTCACGGAGGCTTTCCATGAGCTTAATACCAAAAATATATCAAATCATATCCAAATTAGCCTCCTTGTGTTTAACACCAAAAATATATCAAGTCATATCCAAATTTTTTATTTATATGGCTCAATAAATTCTTTATATCAAAATCTTATAGCATGCAAATTTTTTTTTTATATTTGGAGATCTTTAATTATTTATTTCAGATTTTTTTAATAGCAACTATACAATATTAATGAAATAACAATATGTTTCATATGTAACTTTAAAAATATGAAATAAATACTTAAAAATCTCTAAAAATGAAAAATTTTTGTATGCCACATGATTTTGATATAAAAAATTTATTGAGTCATATAAATCAAAATTTTGATATAGTTTGATATGTTTTTAGTATTAAGCTCACGGAAGATCTCCCTGAGTTTAAAAACACGGTAGATTTACTCCACATTATATATGTTTTCTTGTATTTATAGCCCCTCTGATCGAATTGAATGAACCAAGCTGCTTAATAAATAAAACAAGTTATAGTATATTAGTATGTGAAATATATGAACGGAAGAGATATAACACGGAACATTACCTTATTTATCTTTGATAGATGCGCCACTGTAGACCTTGTATATGTTTTGCTTTCACGAGACAAAGAAATTGCAGACTACATATATGATTGTCAGGTGCTCCAGCTGTAGAATGACAAATTTTGGAAATTATCAAATGTTTAGCTATCTATATAGATATACAAATATATAAATTTTGTAACTCATATCATAAATTTTATAACTTTTACCTCAAAATTTATATCAACGTGGATGCACGGAAAACTAAAGTGAAGACGCTAGATAAACCCATAAATTTTTCATTGAGACTAGCGTGGATGCATGGATGTATATGCTGGTCTGTACGTACTTAGTTGGGGCCGGGTCCATATGAATTCTGATCTGTTACCACTGAATTCTATGGCAGAGCCTGCCATATATTTACACGTGAAAACCACAAAACGCAGACATCACACATGCATGAAGAACCTTATATATAGCGGGGTGCTCATCCTAGATCTGCCTTATGACCATGTAGCATATGTGTATGAAACTTATGGCAGGGAATTTACACAATAAGTGTAAGAGTTATAAAGGACCTATACATTGCGGGGCCCTGCTGCCATATAGGATTTAATGGCAGTAATTTGAAATCCCGTAGTTAAAGCAAATTTGTCCAAGTTTGTGAAGTCAGTTTGTATTGCTTCTCTGGAGTCTGCTGTCTGCTTTCTTTGTCACAGATATTTGCATCTGGAATAAAAAAAAAAACAAAGAAAGAAATGAAAATGATGATATAAGAAAGCACGGATTAATTTATGATTCTGTAATGGAATTGGTAGGGCATTGAACCTACTTTTCTTAAAAAAAAGAAGAAGAAAAAAAAAAGAAAAAAAAGAAAGCACGTACGGACCAATATATAATTATATATAGAGCATGATATATCTTGCTTAATGACATCCGAATGATATCTTCTAGCTAGTACTTTGTATCATACTAATTCCATATTTACTTGACGTCCTCTACCACTATATATAGCAAACACAACACCATATATCCATAAGGTGACTTCGCATTACTCTATACACAGGGAAGGTTAGGGTAAGGTGGAGTTGAGATGAGCCTCCCCCACTGTACAATAGTTAGAATATTCTATTAGATTGGGAATTGTACCCGCAGGTTTTCTTTTACGAAAAGACACAGAGTCCTACTTGGGACTTCCACAGTAGTTCCTTTACCAACCAAATATATATTAGCATTGAAGTGTAAATGGCAGTGCAAGTGGTGTTGTTTCCTGCTGTGGTGTATAGTATGTATCAACTAATTTATGAGTTACTTCATCATAAATGAAGATTTAGCAATTCATCAACGATTACTTAAAAGAACGCACGACTACTTTATTTGAAAGGAAACTAAAAAGAAAAACACACACAATCAGCGAGATACTAGCTGATTCAGCCAAGTCAAATGTCTATCACCACGAGTTTGTTTAGTGCACTAAGATTTTTGCTAGAATCTATCATTTCAAAGTGTAAGCCCTAAATTGATCAAGAAGAGCCTCCGTTGTCTTGCGCTATAAATTTTAATACGTAACGCGTCAGATGATAAGCACCCATAAATAACCATCAGAAGGCTTGGGGTGTACCAAGTATTTAAACAATGATCCCTCTTTTTCTATAGGTTGGATCGTGCTTGTTATTCCGCGCGCGCGGTAGAAGATCAGAAGATGAGTGCCCTATTATTGTGGCTTAAGGTTTAGGCGACTTGTTGAAGGAAAGGCAATTGATACAACTATGTACAAGAGCTTTAATGGAAGCCTACGCTACTTGACATGCACAAGGCCACATCAATACCTTGTATGCAATCAGCTCTGTAAATATTGGTTCAGTATTGAGACAAATGTCAACACGCCGGAAGTCATCAAAAGGATTCTTCAACACTTAATATTGTTTTTACTAGTATTTATAGGATCATACCTAATGTATTCACCGGTCAAATCGGATCGGATCATAGAATTTACCGGTCGAATTCATCAAAAGGTTAGGTAAATATTGTTTTTACTAGAATACATTAGGGTCATACCTTATACTCTAGCAGGGCCTAATGTATTCACCGATATGTAGAATTCACCGGTCGAATCGGATCCCCGATCGGAGTTACGGTTACTGAGATACAAGCGCATAACACAGACGCCACTTTGTTATGCAAAACACGGTAACCCAACTCTATATATATCTATATATATAGAGTCTGGCTATGGTGCTTCCGTAGACAACCATTATGTAATCTGTTTAATATATATTAATAAAAATGAAACGCCTATATTAGATCCTTATTTCTTAGTCATTAATTTCCAAGTTCCAACCAAAGATATTGCAAGAATTAATATGAGAATTCTATATATCTTAAAGATATAAGTGTCAAGGAGTGCATCCTCAAAAATTCCTTTCTAGCTGCATGCATGACCTGAGGCGGTCCTGCTTGTTTTCGAGAAGATAGGATTACTAATTTTCCATAAATATATATGCTATATATATCTGTACGTATGGTTAACATCAATTACACCTTCTGTATATATACACTTAAAAGTTATGCCAAATATACATCTTAAACAAAACATTTATTTCAAATAAGTGTCAACTACGTACACCCTTAAATAATATGATATCATAAGCGGTCCTTCTTGCTTGCCAGAAGATAGGATTTCTATAAACATATATGCTATATATATCTGTATATTCAACAAAAATTAAATATTACAGCTTCTTCATATATATGCTAACAGTATGAATTAACCTACATATATATAATTAAACCTGTTATGTAATTTCTGCATGATCTCCGTGAATGAAACAAACCATGCAAGCAACAAGTAATATATATGAACGAGCTGATATGTATGCATGAATAAAAAAGAACAAGCACTTACAGTGTTAACCTTTTCTTTTTCTTATAAGCATGCATGTAGAGCAAAATTCCGGCTATAGGTCTCTATTTATATATTATTGATTGATGAGGCCGGCAAAGATGGGTAGTACAGGAATATACACCTGCTGTATGCGCATGGTCTCCATACGTCTTTGGCCTAACCTTAGGCCCCGACACATCCTCCATGGACGAACCCTGCGGTGAAAACCCATTGGGTTACCGATTAACACGGATAACACCCCCTTTGGAGAGAACCACTCCCAATATATACATGGTGTGGCCATGTAGAGTATAAGGTAAGGTATATTGCCCCCTTACATTGCCAGCAAGCACAATACAATGAAATGGCAAATATTTATAGAAGTATTCCCATTTTCAGAAAAATTTATAGAAATATCCCTTTTCGAAAAAAATATTTATAAAATTGACCCTATCTGAAAAACTATTTATAAAAATGACCCTAAAATTTTTATAAAATGACTCTCCAACCCTAAAAATTTACAAAAATACTTTGAACATAGTACCACTACCCGGTAAGGTAATCCTCTACCAACTATACGGTACCTACAAGCTGCGAATATCAATAATTGTCACCATCGCATGCAGGTTTTTCCTCAACCAAAAAAAAAATAATTGTCAAATGGGGAGTTGTCTTTGTGGAAAATTGTGGGCGCCACCTCCATCACTTCTCTTTCTTGACGTAACTTGCCCCAAGATGTCAAAATTATGCTGCAGACTTTTCTCGAGGAACACAGGACATGTAGATCGAGGTGGAAAAATCTGTCCCGACCTAAAAAATATGTCCGACCCGATTTGATCTGAACTGAACCGTACTCGGCCCGTGTTTCAGGAAAAGTCTGACCCAAACCCGACCCGACCCGACCCGAATGACCTGAAACCCGAGATGACCCGAGAACCTGGTGAGCCAAACCCGACCCGAACCCGAATGACCCGAAACTCGAGATGACCCGAACTAAACGACCCGAATCTCGAGATGACTTGAACCGACTCCAGGTTATCCATGACAATTTTATTATAAAGTTTTTTTATTGAATCAAACTTTTTAAAGGTAGCACAAAATTAAAATTTAAGTGGTTTTATCAGTTTAGCACCAATTATTCCGTGGCTTCATAAAGTTTGATGACTAAGTAGCACAAAATTAAAATCATTCTTTCACCAAATAAATTGTGATTAAATTTCTCATGTTTGCATCATATAATTTCATCTAATATCACAAAGAAGAATTTTTCACATAAGAACTAACACGAAGTTGGATTCAACCAGATTACAAATTAACTCCCCGGCCACTCTTTTAAAATTTTGTTTGAAGATATAAAGTTAGTCAAAAAAATTTTAAATCAATTGAATAATATATCGGCTCAATCTTTAGTATATATGTACATCACTTTTCTCCTCAAATTAACATTCAACTAGCTAGCTAAAGACCGAATAATAATTTTGTATTGTAGTGAGATTTGTGAAAGAAATAACAAGAGCTTTTAGCAACAATCTATAGGGTTCGAACAGAGATGACATAAAAGGAAGAGAACACGAGAGAATTGTAAGAGAAAAAAAAAATAGAACAAATGGGAGATCAAAAGAAAGATAGGAGAACAAAATGAGTGATAGAGAGAAGAGAGCACAAGAGAGATGAGAGGATATATATTTTTTTCTTTGAGATAATGATGAAAGTCAAGCCACTCAAATTTAAATGTCTATAAAAGACCTCCCATCTGGGTTTCGACTTTCGAACCCGCGACCTCCCACACGGAGAACGTTGCCCTTAGCCACTAAACTAAAGGCTGGTTCTTGAGAGATGAGAGCATCAACAAGAGAAGAAAAGTAAAACAATACAGACGGGGAAGAACAAGAGACGAAAATGGAAAACGAAAGTGAGGAAGACAATAACAAGAGACAAAGAGGAAAACCAAAGAGAGAAGATGGTGAGGAAGAACGAGAGACAGAGAAAGGTAGACCTGTCAAACGTTGTAAACGACGACGACAATAGTGACTTTCGTTATTCGCTTCGTTTAGACGATTAAAAATTGATTTTCATTTATCTGTTTCGCTTAGACAACGGAACAAATTTTACAACCGTTGATCGTTTCGTGATCGATAAATGAAACAAATGATCAAAACATCTTAGACTCAAATATTCTTCTCAGAAAAATAGAAATCAAAACGCTGACTTGCATAAATTGTGGGAAAAAAAATCACAAACTTGCATATATGAACAAAAGTTACAAAATACAACCTATGGCAGAACAAATTAAATTCAGCCATTACAAATTACAAACATTTTTTGGTAGTGTTTTGTGGCAGCTTTTAGTGTCGACAACATCTTTCAATTAGAAAGAACGATAGTTGGCTTGATGGTTGGTTTGGAGCCGTAGGAGCTTGAGTTAGTGGCACTGTGGCAGAGATGGTTCCAGTTGATGTGTGAGCTTGCTGTCAGGGTTCGCATAAGGAGAAATGATGCTTAGTGAGTATCTTAGTATTGCATGCATGTAGTTTAATCGCGTTTAATGGAGTAGAGGTCCTTGTCTAGACCATTGGAGCTCAGTGAAAGAGGAGGCACAGGGTGAGAGAGAGAAGTGTGGGTTCAATGTTTTTTACATCTGAATCTGCAGCTTTTGACTGTATTTTGTAAGGGTCTCCAACTATGTAATTCAGACATTCTAACCGCATAGATTTTTTCACGAAACAAACGGAACTAACGAAACGTTACTGATATATTTCGTTATCCGTTCCGTTTAATAACAAAATAACATTTTATTTCGTTATTTGTTTCATCCATCCAACGAAACAAGTATTCTATTTCGTTACCGTTTCGTTTTCGACGAAACGGAACGGTACAACTAAAAAAATGGTTCCGTTGACAGCCCTACACATGCATGCTAAGTACACCCCGTTTATTGATATATTTTTTCATTTTTTATTTTCTTAGGACTCATTGAGCGCACACATTAAGTGTGCCCCTAGATGCGTTATTGGTAAAACATAAAAGCTAGAATAACTTTAAAAATTTTTATCACGTTTTCCTTTCACAACCAAAACTGATAAAGAGGTTTTCTCTCAATTTGCCAATATAGTAATTAATTAGTTTGGGGATTTCAGAGTATACACGGATTAATACTCTGAGAGACGGATGCAAACTCATGACAAAAGGCTGTGTCCAAGGATATTAACAGATTTTTGGCTTATTTAAATTCTGAGAAGTCCGGGAACCAGCCCTCAATTGCTCAGTTTATTGATGGGGAACTCCATCACATTTACCCAATAATGCTCTCACATGACATGCTAGAGGGTTGGATGGACCTGCGAAAGGCAACAAATTGGAACGTAAGTTCTCATTTAGTGGATTGTAGAAGAGATTCAAAGAGAGATTGGATTTGAGGAAACATAGTCAGTACAGAAAGACAGTACATGCACTTCGAAGAAGCTGGAACAACAGAAGATATCAATGAATGCATATTAAGATTTTAGATTGGGCGGTCACTGCAAATGCTAACTACCGGTATGCAAGGGATTCCAGTGACAAAGGGTATCAGTTAGGAGTCGCTATTTTTGGATAAAAATTTGGTTTAAACTTCTTTAAAGTTTTTTTTTTTTTTTTTTTGACAAAAGTAGGATCAAGTCCTACTGATTTCATATTGAAATCATTAAGTATGATACAGGAACGTGGCTATTATCTCACAGAGCTATCAATTCTAACAATCTAAGCTAATTGGATCTACTCAGCTGCTACCAAAACTAACTTATCTAAAAAAAATTTTAGAGCAATGCTGCTATGGGTTTGATCGAAAAATTAAATTTAAGCAAAAATTTTGTTCATAAAAATCCCAGCCCTCAATTCCCAAAAGGGTAAAATTGGTAAGTGCTGCTTTCTGTTTAGTTCTTCCGTTAGCCTCCCGTCCTCTTCCGTTAGCCTTCTCTCCGTGTCTTCTCCGATTAGAAGAGAGGCGTCTTCTTTGATGGGTAAATTTTTTGGGAGGTCACTGAACTTTACCTCAAATCCATAATTGGTTACTGAACTTTCATTTATCCATTTTTAGTCACTGAACTTATATGTTTATCCAAATTTGGTCACTCCGTTAGTTTTTCCATCCAATTTAACGGAATAATTAATATGATCATAATTTTAAACTTTGGAAATCAAGTTTTTTACATAAAAATATACAACATCTGATAATGTAAGACCAGCTAAAATATTTTTATTTAATTTTCTTTCCTAAATTTATTTTTTTCATAATTATTATTTTTTATTTATTTTTTCATATAAGGTATATAATTTATAACATGTCTAAAAATTTGAAAGTTTTGTATTGTCATAAAGAAAATAAATAAATAAATTTTTTCTTTATATTCTTATATTTTTTGCCTGATGAAAAAACATATGTCCAAATCATAAAATTAATGTCATGTTAACTATTCCGTTAAGTTGGATGGCAAAACTAACGGAGTGACCAAATTTGGATAAATATCAAAGTTTAGTGACCAAAAACAGATAAATGGAAGTTCAGTGATCAATTATAGATTTGAGGTAAAGTTGAGTGACCTTCCAAAAAATTTACCCCTTCTTTGATTAGAGAGATGGCGATCGAGAGGAGAAGAGTCGAACTCTCAAACTACAAGGGAACCGGACCCATCTTCAGGAGTCTGTCAGCTTGTCGATTGGACACTTAAGCGGAGAAGATATCCTCCCTCTTTCTCGTTTCAGATACATCGCGTCGATCTCTCTCGTCTTCTTGACTCAGTTCAGTTCTCAGTATCAGACCACCCAACTGGGGTGGTGCCGCCCCTCAACCCAGCCATCCTCGGCCCAATCCGACCCCACCGCCGCACTCCCGACGGCAAGGCCACGCCAGCGGTGTCCTCGGATCGTCGATCAGCCGGCGGATGATCGGGGTTCCCCGCGTACGTCAGAGATGCTGCCACGTACCCCTTAGCGAAGCAGGGGATAATCAAAGATCAGACGAAAATTGGAAGACCGCCAGATCGCAATCCGACGGCCCGAAGAGTCCCGCGGGTCCAAGACGAACGCAGCGGATCCGAACCCCCTCCCCTGCAGCCCAAAACGAAAAGGAGGAAAGGAAAAGGAAAAGAGGGAAAGAAAGGAAAAGAGAGGATGGGAGCCCAGCCCGTTCTGGGCCCAATCTGTGAAAAGAGAGAAAAAATAGGAGAATGGCCCATTTCATGAAAACAAAAGGAAAAAGGAAGCCCAATGTCATTTAACAAATTGTTTCTTGATTTCAAACTAAAATGAACATTTGACAAATGATTTCAAATCCAAATTTCACAAAATTTGTTTCAAAAGTTTCTAAATTTAAAATAGAATTTTATAAAGCACAAAAAATTAAAATTTGAAAACTTAAACTTAAATTTAAAATCAAATTGGACATCATTTCGACAGTCTTGACATTTGATTGCAAATCTCATGAAACTCATGAACTTCTTGAAAAATGAATTTAAATTCAAACTTGAAGGGTTATTCGTATTTGATCTATCTTAAACAGGCCAAGTCAAAGACCCATGAAGCTTCGTCAAACTCAAGTACCAAACTCAAGTACCAAAATCCAAAGCCAAGATCAAGTCCAAGTTTAAATACCCAAAAACTCAAATTCCAAAACTCATACCAAAGTTCAAATGCCAAAAACCTCAAATGCAAACTCCAATATCCAAATGTCAAAAGCTCAAAACCAAGACTCAAATATCAAAATCTAAGTACTCAAACTCAAATCCAAAACTCAATTCCAAAACACAAATTCCAAAAACTCAAATCCAAAAGCTCAAATCCAAAGTCCAAATGCTCAAATTCAAAAGTCTTCCAAAATTCAAGTCCAGCTCAAATGCCAAAACCCAAATACTAAAAGCTCAAACCCAAAGCTCAATTCCAAAACTTAAGTCCAAGTACCAAAAACTCAAATGAAAGCTCTAAGACCCAAGTCCAAAAGTCGAATACCGAAAGCTAAAATCCAAAACTCAAATGCCAAAAGCCAAATTAAAAGAGGATGTATTTGCAAGGATCACCCCAAAATATTTTAAGATAAATGTTTCAACAAAAAGATCTATACATATTGTTTACGACATAATATGGAACAATTGGGGTGTGTTTTGAATCCATTTGGAGGAGAAATGAGCACAAAATTAAAAGAAAACTCAAAACAACCTCTTTAAACTATGGTTTTAAGCAATTTTGATAATTTTGAACAAGATGGGTGTCATAGATGAGCTTGATATGGCACATTATACAAATTAATTGAAAACACACTTAGAGCCATTGAAATGCATTCACATTGCATTGTATTGTTATTTGAAGTTTTATTTGCATGATAACACATTTATTCTATAAACTAGAGCTGTAATTCGGGCTTCACCCCGAAAAGTAGTATCAAATAAATAAATAAGAATTTTATAAAATTTGAAATATTTATATTAAACAAAACTTAAAAAAATTTTGTAAAATTTTTATGTAAGTAAATAATAATAACAATACAATAATTTATAAATAAGAACATATGTAAATGTTGTACCATTTTAAGGGTTAAATTTTGTTTTAGACATGTTACATTCATCTTATTTAATGATGAGAGAAAAAAAAATACAAGCCATTGGATCAAAGTAGATGAAGAGTTTAAAATTAAATCAATGGTTAATAATAGTGATGATGTGGCATAGTTGAGGTGCTTGGAAATCTACCCCTCTTTATGGAGTATAGATAAGTACTTTAACGCGCTTCAGATACAATTTAAGTCATAAAACTGAAACCATTTTTTGGCAATTTAAATTGCGCAAACATAGTCATAATTGATTGAAAACACATTTACAATCATTCAAATTCGTTTAGAAATGCATTATAGTACTAATTGGAGTGTTATTTGCATCTTAACGCGCTTATATTCATTACATAAGTACTTTAATGCACTTCAATTCAATTGAAGTCATTTATAAAATCAGTTTTGGCATTATAATGTGTGCAAACAAGATCAAAATTTATTGAAAACACACTCAGGTCCATTTGAATGTGTTCAAATTACAATTTATTGCTATTTGAGTATTATTAGGATCTTAACGCACTTATATGCAATTTAAATCATTTGAAACCATTTTTGACATTATAATGTGCGCTAACGAGGTCAAAAGTTTTTAAAAACACACTAAGAGCCATTTAAATGCGTTCAAATTGCAATTTAGTGCTACTTGGAGTGTTATTGGTATCTTAACGCACTTATATTCGTTAGATAAGTACTTTAACGTCCTTTAGATGCAATTTAAGTTTGAAACCAATTTTGGAATTATAATATGTGCAAACGAGGTCAACATTATTAAAAAGACACTTCAAGGCACTGAAATGCGTTCAAATTGCAATTTATTGCTATTTGGAGTGTTATTGGCATCTTTCATTTACTTTCATTAGATAAGTACTTTAACGCGCTTTAGATGCTATTGTCATTTGAAACCAGTTTTGACATTATAACGTGTGCAAACGAGGTCAAAATTTATTGAAAGCACATTTAGAACCATTAAATGCATTCAAATTGCAATTTATTACTATTTGGAGTGTTATTGGCATCTTTCATTTACATTTATTAGATAAGTACTTTAACGCACTTTACATGCTATTTAAGTCATTTGAAACCGGTTTTGACATTATAACATGCGCAAACGAGGTCAAAATTTATTGAAAGCACATTTAGAACCATTAAATGAGTTCAAATTGCAATTTATTGGTACTTGGAGTGTTATTGGAATCTTAACACGTATATTTGGTAAATAAGAGTACTTCAACGCGCTTTAGATACAATTTAAGTCTTTTGATACCAGTTATGGAATTATAATGTGTGCAAATGAGGTCAAATTTAATCGAAAACACACTTAGGCATTTAAATGCGTTTAAATTAAATTTTGGTGCTATTTGGAGTGTTATTGACAACTTAACGTACTATATTCGTTTGTCGTTTTGGAGTGTTATTGGCATCTTAACGCACTTATATTCATTAGATAAGTACTTTAATACGCTTCAGATGCAATTTATGTCATTACAAACCAGATTTGACATTATAATGTGCGTAAACGAGGTCAAAATTGATTAAAAAGACAGTTAGGGCCATTGAAATGCATTCAAATTGCAATTTATTGCTATTTCGAGTGTTATTGGCATCTTAATGCACTTATATTTGTTAAATAAGTACCTCAACGCGCTTTAGATGCAATTTAAGTCATTTGAAACCAGTTTTGGAATTATAATGTGCTCAAACGAGATAAAAATTGATTGAAAACACACTTAGAGCCATCTAAATGTGTTTAAATTGAATTTTAGTGCTCTTTGGAATGTTATTGGCATCTTAATGTACTTAGAGTCGGTTTTGGTGTGTTATTGGCATTTTAATGCACTTATATTCGTTACATAAGTACTTTATGCTCTTCAGATGCAATTTATGTCATTTGAAACCAGCTTTCACATTATAATGTGCGCAAATGAGGTCAAAATGTATTTAGAGTGTTATTTACATCTTTCACTTTAGATCCATTAAATGCGTTCAGATTGCAATTTATTGCTATTGGAGCCATTAAAATGCGTTCAAATTGCAATTTATTGCTATTTGGAATGTTATTGGCATCTTTCACTTATATTCATTAGATAAGTACTTTAACACGCTTTAGATGCTATTTAAGTCATTTAAGACCAGTTTGGCATTATAATGTGCGCAGACGAGGTCAAAATTGTTTGAAAAAACACACTAAGAGGCCATTTAAATGCGTTCAAATTGTAATTTATTGCTATTTCGAGTGTTATTGGGATCTTAGCGCACTTTTATGCAATTTAAGTCATTTGAAACCAGCTTTGGCATTATATTACGTGCAAACAAGGTCAAAATTTATTGAAAACACGCACATACGCAAACATTTAAATGCGTTCAAATTGTAATTTATTGCTATTTCGGGTGTTATTGGGGTCTTAACGCACTTATATGCAATTTAAATTCATTTGAAACCAGTTTTGACATTATAATGTGCGCAGACGAGGTCAAAATTGTTTTAAAAAACACACTAAGGGCCATTTAGATGTGTTCAAATTGTAATTTATTGCTACTTGGAGTGTTATTGGTATCTTAACGCACTTATATTTGTTAGATAAGTATTTTAACGTCCTTTTTATGCAATTTAGTTTGAAACCAATTTTGAAATTATAATGTGCGCAAACACAGTCATAATTTATTGAAGACACATTTATAACCATTCGAATGCTTTAAGATTGCATTTTAGTACTAATTGGAGTGTTATATGCATCTTAACGCACTCATATTCATTAATTAAGTACTTTAATGCGCATATATGCAATTTTAAGTCATCTGAAACCAGCTTTGGTATTATAATACGCGCAAACGAGGTCAATATTTATTGAAAACACACACGTGCGCATACATTTAAATGCATTCAAATTGCAATTTACTGCTATTTCGAGTGTTATTGGATCTTAGTGCACTTTTATGCAATTTAAGTCATTTGAAATCTGTCTTGGCATTATAATTCGCGCAAACGAGGTCAAAATTTACTGAAAACACACACGTGTGCATACATTTAAATGCGTTGAAATTGCAATTTATTGCTATTTCGAGTGTTATTGGCATCTTAGCGCACTTTTATGCAAATTAAGTCATTTGAAACCTGTCTTGGCAATATAATGTGCGCAAACAAGGTCAAAATTTACTGAAAACACACACGTGCGCAAACATTTAAATGCGTTCAAATTGCAATTTATTGCTATTTCGAGTGTTATTAGGATCTTAACACACTTTTATGCAATTTAAGTGATTTGAAACTTATTTTGACATTATAATGCACGGGTACATTTAAATGCATTGAAATTGCAATTTATTGCTATTCGAGTGTTAATGGGATCTTAACGCACTTATATGCAATTTTAAGTCATTTGGAACCAGTTTTGACATTATAATATGCGCAAACGAGGTTAAAATTTTTGAAAACACACTAAGAGATAAATGCGTTCAAATTGCAATATTCGTTAGATACTTTAACGTGCTTTAGATGCAATTTAAGTCATTTGAAACCAGTTTTGACATTATAATGTGCGCAAACGAGGTCAAAATTTATTGAAAACGCACTTAGGGCCTATTTGGACATGGGCATTTCCCATGGGTTGGCCATGATGCACTGCATTTATATATGCATTTTTATCAGACTTGCACCTTTATTTTTGACCAAAAATTCTTAAGTTCATATGCATTTAGTTAGTTAATTGTCTAGAATCCAGTTACTGTTTTGATTTGGTCCTATTTTCAGGAAAACGGAGCTTTTAGAGCTATTTGGACTAAATTTGGAGCAAAGAACAAAAATAGGCGAAGGAGCATAAATGAGCACCTATTTGCGGACCGCAATCAAGAATAGAACTTCTATTTTTATTTCTTGCCGACGCGCAACCGCCAATGCTATTTCAAGAAAACGCGTAAAGTGCTATTTCAAGCGACCGACATGCTATTTCAAGGATGATCTCTTTTGGGACTTCTATTTGCGGACCGCAACCATATATTTGCGGGCCGCAAACAAGTCAAATCTGTTCTGGACATCTATTTTCTAGCGACCCGCTTATTTTTGGGGCGATTTATTTTGGGATCTCTCCCTAATTTCGTCCCAAGAAACCAGAAGTCAGGCGCTTATTTCTGGGCACCTATATAAGCATCATCTTTGAAGGGTTCTAGGTATCAAGCTAGCTATCAACCTAGCTATCAAGTTAGAGTTAGTAGAGTTAGTCCAAGTCATAGTTTGAGAGTCAAGTTTAGTTTAGTTGAGAGTTGAGAAGAAGATGGAGATTACTCGAGGAAGAAGGTCCTAGCGCTGTCAAGTTTCATCGATTCGACCTTCATCGGTGCTTTCCTTTCTATCTTTACTTTCTTTTGTTTTCTTTAGTCATATCTGAGTAGTTGTCTTAGTTCTTAGGGTTGAGGATGATGTTTGTTTGTATGGATTAATTGAATACTTGTTTTACTTTAGTTATTTTCAATTTGCTTCGCATTTATTCCTACGGTGCTTGTATTGTTTCTTGCTTATTTGGTGAACCTGTAGATTGTGGCCAGGTCTAGTTGGTTAATTAATCCATCTACCAAGAACTGATACTTGTACAAATTGGGTAGATAACTTGTTGTCCACGAGTACCCGAGAGGAGAAATTGTGGTTTGAACGAGAGTTAAACCAGACCCTAGAATAAAAGTGAATTGAATTTAGGTTTAGACATAATCCTATAAATTTCTATAGAACTAAAAGTGTTAAAAGTACCAACACACGAAAGTTGAGGGACTTGTAATTGCTTTGGTTTGATTAGGAATTGATAACTTGAGTCAAAACACCCAAACAGAACCAAAACCAATTCTCTGTCAGTCACTTGCGGATCGCAAGTGACAGGTGCGACCCCGCAAGCAAGTGATTGACAGAGGTATCCTTCTCTCGGATAGTTACTTGCGAACCGTAGTTAATCCCTGTGGGCTTCTAAAGCAAGTAACTGAAAGAGGGGTGTATTTTGTACCCCTTGCGGACCGTAAGCTAACCCTTGCGGGCCGCAAGCAATTGATCCAGACAACAAATTGATTCTGAAAATCCTATGAACGCTTGTTTAGTAATTGTTTTAAGTCTTTAATTTACTGTTATTTACTTTTTACCTGCTGTTAATTAAGAAACCATTCTTCAAACAAAACCCCCCCAATTTTATAACAAAAATACCAAAAATATTCACTTTAGGATTAGGATAGAGTCTAAAGTTTGGTTTAGAGATAATTTCCATCCCTGTGGATTCAACCCTGACTACACTGCTTTAGATCGTGCGCTTGCGATTGAGGGCATATTTAGGGTTTTAAAAGCCTATACCGTTCAGGCGTGTCAGGCCACTATTTGCATGGGTAAGAAAAAAATTATATGAGACTGAATTTTTTTTCCACCCACGCAAACAGTAGCAATGGGATGGTGTCTGAACAGAGCCTTAGAGCCATTGAAATGAGTTCACATTGCATTGTTTTGCTACTTGGAGTTTTATTGGCATCTTAATGCACTAATTTGTTCCATAGAAAAGTACTTTAACGCGCTTGAAACCATTTTTTGGCAACTTAAAGTGCACAAACATAGTCATAATTGATTGAAAACACATTAGAACCATTCAAATGCGTTTAGATTGCATTTTAGTACTAATTGAAGTGTTATTTGCATCTTAACACGTTTATATTCATTACTTATGTACATGCGCTTGAATGTGTGCCACCCTTTCCGCTGCTCAGAGAAGAGAGCGTCTTGGATTAACTTCTTATGAGGGGAAATGGCACAGTCACCCCTGTATATGCTTGTATGATAGGTAGGTGTTGTAAGGCACCTGCCCACACACTCAATCCATAGCAGCATTGCTCTAATTTTAAACTTCTTTAAATTTTTTTTTTTTTTTTGACAAAAGTAGGATCAAGTCCTACTGATTTCATATTGAAATCTTTAAGTATGATACAGGAACGTGGCTATTATCTCACAGAGCTATCAATTCTAACAAACTAAGCTAATTGGATCTACTCAGCTGCTACCAAAACTAACTTATCTAAAAAAATTTTTATCCAAAAATAGCGACTCCTAACTGATACCCTTTGTCACTGGAATCCCTTGCATACCGGTAGTTAGCATTTGCAGTGACCGCCCAATCTAAAATCTTAATATGCATTCATTGATATCTTCTGTTGTTCCAGCTTCTTCGAAGTGCATGTACTGTCTTTCTGTACTGACTATGTTTCCTCAAATCCAATCTCTCTTTGAATCTCTTCTACAATCCACTAAATGAGAACTTACGTTCCAATTTGTTGCCTTTCGCAGGTCCATCCAACCCTCTAGCATGTCATGTGAGAGCATTATTGGGTAAATGTGATGGAGTTCCCCATCAATAAACTGAGCAATTGAGGGCTGGTTCCCGGACTTCTCAGAATTTAAATAAGCCAAAAATCTGTTAATATCCTTGGACACAGCCTTTTGTCATGAGTTTGCATCCGTCTCTCAGAGTATTAATCCGTGTATACTCTGAAATCCCCAAACTAATTAATTACTATATTGGCAAATTGAGAGAAAACCTCTTTATCAGTTTTGGTTGTGAAAGGAAAACGTGATAAAAATTTTTAAAGTTATTCTAGCTTTTATGTTTTACCAATAACGCATCTAGGGGCACACTTAATGTGTGCGCTCAATGAGTCCTAAGAAAATAAAAAATGAAAAAATATATCAATAAACGGGGTGTACTTAGCATGCATGTGTAGGGCTGTCAACGGAACCATTTTTTTAGTTGTACCGTTCCGTTTCGTCGAAAACGAAACGGTAACGAAATAGAATACTTGTTTCGTTGGATGGATGAAACAAATAACGAAATAAAATGTTATTTTGTTATTAAACGGAACGGATAACGAAATATATCAGTAACGTTTCGTTAGTTCCGTTTGTTTCGTGAAAAAATCTATGCGGTTAGAATGTCTGAATTACATAGTTGGAGACCCTTACAAAATACAGTCAAAAGCTGCAGATTCAGATGTAAAAAACATTGAACCCACACTTCTCTCTCTCACCCTGTGCCTCCTCTTTCACTGAGCTCCAATGGTCTAGACAAGGACCTCTACTCCATTAAACGCGATTAAACTACATGCATGCAATACTAAGATACTCACTAAGCATCATTTCTCCTTATGCGAACCCTGACAGCAAGCTCACACATCAACTGGAACCATCTCTGCCACAGTGCCACTAACTCAAGCTCCTACGGCTCCAAACCAACCATCAAGCCAACTATCGTTCTTTCTAATTGAAAGATGTTGTCGACACTAAAAGCTGCCACAAAACACTACCAAAAAATGTTTGTAATTTGTAATGGCTGAATTTAATTTGTTCTGCCATAGGTTGTATTTTGTAACTTTTGTTCATATATGCAAGTTTGTGATTTTTTTTCCCACAATTTATGCAAGTCAGCGTTTTGATTTCTATTTTTCTGAGAAGAATATTTGAGTCTAAGATGTTTTGATCATTTGTTTCATTTATCGATCACGAAACGATCAACGGTTGTAAAATTTGTTCCGTTGTCTAAGCGAAACAGATAAATGAAAATCAATTTTTAATCGTCTAAACGAAGCGAATAACGAAAGTCACTATTGTCGTCGTCGTTTACAACGTTTGACAGGTCTACCTTTCTCTGTCTCTCGTTCTTCCTCACCATCTTCTCTCTTTGGTTTTCCTCTTTGTCTCTTGTTATTGTCTTCCTCACTTTCGTTTTCCATTTTCGTCTCTTGTTCTTCCCCGTCTGTATTGTTTTACTTTTCTTCTCTTGTTGATGCTCTCATCTCTCAAGAATCAGCCTTTAGTTTAGTGGCTAAGGGCAACGTTCTCCGTGTGGGAGGTCGCGGGTTCGAAAGTCGAAACCCAGATGGGAGGTCTTTTATAGACATTTAAATTTGAGTGGCTTGACTTTCATCATTATCTCAAAGAAAAAAATATATATCCTCTCATCTCTCTTGTGCTCTCTTCTCTCTATCACTCATTTTGTTCTCCTATCTTTCTTTTGATCTCCCATTTGTTCTATTTTTTTTTTCTCTTACAATTCTCTCGTGTTCTCTTCCTTTTATGTCATCTCTGTTCGAACCCTATAGATTGTTGCTAAAAGCTCTTGTTATTTCTTTCACAAATCTCACTACAATACAAAATTATTATTCGGTCTTTAGCTAGCTAGTTGAATGTTAATTTGAGGAGAAAAGTGATGTACATATATACTAAAGATTGAGCCGATATATTATTCAATTGATTTAAAATTTTTTTGACTAACTTTATATCTTCAAACAAAATTTTAAAAGAGTGGCCGGGGAGTTAATTTGTAATCTGGTTGAATCCAACTTCGTGTTAGTTCTTATGTGAAAAATTCTTCTTTGTGATATTAGATGAAATTATATGATGCAAACATGAGAAATTTAATCACAATTTATTTGGTGAAAGAATGATTTTAATTTTGTGCTACTTAGTCATCAAACTTTATGAAGCCACGGAATAATTGGTGCTAAACTGATAAAACCACTTAAATTTTAATTTTGTGCTACCTTTAAAAAGTTTGATTCAATAAAAAAACTTTATAATAAAATTGTCATGGATAACCTGGAGTCGGTTCAAGTCATCTCGAGATTCGGGTCGTTTAGTTCGGGTCATCTCGAGTTTCGGGTCATTCGGGTTCGGGTCGGGTTTGGCTCACCAGGTTCTCGGGTCATCTCGGGTTTCAGGTCATTCGGGTCGGGTCGGGTCGGGTTTGGGTCAGACTTTTCCTGAAACACGGGCCGAGTACGGTTCAGTTCAGATCAAATCGGGTCGGACATATTTTTTAGGTCGGGACAGATTTTTCCACCTCGATCTACATGTCCTGTGTTCCTCGAGAAAAGTCTGCAGCATAATTTTGACATCTTGGGGCAAGTTACGTCAAGAAAGAGAAGTGATGGAGGTGGCGCCCACAATTTTCCACAAAGACAACTCCCCATTTGACAATTATTTTTTTTTTGGTTGAGGAAAAACCTGCATGCGATGGTGACAATTATTGATATTCGCAGCTTGTAGGTACCGTATAGTTGGTAGAGGATTACCTTACCGGGTAGTGGTACTATGTTCAAAGTATTTTTGTAAATTTTTAGGGTTGGAGAGTCATTTTATAAAAATTTTAGGGTCATTTTTATAAATAGTTTTTCAGATAGGGTCAATTTTATAAATATTTTTTTCGAAAAGGGATATTTCTATAAATTTTTCTGAAAATGGGAATACTTCTATAAATATTTGCCATTTCATTGTATTGTGCTTGCTGGCAATGTAAGGGGGCAATATACCTTACCTTATACTCTACATGGCCACACCATGTATATATTGGGAGTGGTTCTCTCCAAAGGGGGTGTTATCCGTGTTAATCGGTAACCCAATGGGTTTTCACCGCAGGGTTCGTCCATGGAGGATGTGTCGGGGCCTAAGGTTAGGCCAAAGACGTATGGAGACCATGCGCATACAGCAGGTGTATATTCCTGTACTACCCATCTTTGCCGGCCTCATCAATCAATAATATATAAATAGAGACCTATAGCCGGAATTTTGCTCTACATGCATGCTTATAAGAAAAAGAAAAGGTTAACACTGTAAGTGCTTGTTCTTTTTTATTCATGCATACATATCAGCTCGTTCATATATATTACTTGTTGCTTGCATGGTTTGTTTCATTCACGGAGATCATGCAGAAATTACATAACAGGTTTAATTATATATATGTAGGTTAATTCATACTGTTAGCATATATATGAAGAAGCTGTAATATTTAATTTTTGTTGAATATACAGATATATATAGCATATATGTTTATAGAAATCCTATCTTCTGGCAAGCAAGAAGGACCGCTTATGATATCATATTATTTAAGGGTGTACGTAGTTGACACTTATTTGAAATAAATGTTTTGTTTAAGATGTATATTTGGCATAACTTTTAAGTGTATATATACAGAAGGTGTAATTGATGTTAACCATACGTACAGATATATATAGCATATATATTTATGGAAAATTAGTAATCCTATCTTCTCGAAAACAAGCAGGACCGCCTCAGGTCATGCATGCAGCTAGAAAGGAATTTTTGAGGATGCACTCCTTGACACTTATATCTTTAAGATATATAGAATTCTCATATTAATTCTTGCAATATCTTTGGTTGGAACTTGGAAATTAATGACTAAGAAATAAGGATCTAATATAGGCGTTTCATTTTTATTAATATATATTAAACAGATTACATAATGGTTGTCTACGGAAGCACCATAGCCAGACTCTATATATATAGATATATATAGAGTTGGGTTACCGTGTTTTGCATAACAAAGTGGCGTCTGTGTTATGCGCTTGTATCTCAGTAACCGTAACTCCGATCGGGGATCCGATTCGACCGGTGAATTCTACATATCGGTGAATACATTAGGCCCTGCTAGAGTATAAGGTATGACCCTAATGTATTCTAGTAAAAACAATATTTACCTAACCTTTTGATGAATTCGACCGGTAAATTCTATGATCCGATCCGATTTGACCGGTGAATACATTAGGTATGATCCTATAAATACTAGTAAAAACAATATTAAGTGTTGAAGAAACGAAACGATAGAACGATAAAAAAATAATCATTTAACAGTACTATTTTTCAGTAAAAATGGAAAGAGAAATGGAATGGATTGTTTCTTTAATCGTTTTTTTTTTTCGTTTAACAAAACAAAATATTATTTCGTTTTCGTTTCGTTTCATTTGAGATAAAATAAAACGAAACAACAGAAAACGGTAGTCCGTTCACGGCTCTAATCATATAGTGAAATAAATAAGAAGAGTGCGAACAAGCAGCTAAGAGGATTAAGCTTGTCTACAAATGGATATATAAAGCGTCAAATTATATAGTGAAAACGTATGACGCTGCGTCATACGTTGAGGATAGGGCAATAACCTCGAGAGATCAGAAGATGACTAGAGCAAATTCTGACCATGTTATCCTCGGGAGATCAGATCGATACGGAACCAAGGTTGAAGATTCTATCAGTCAGCTGCTAAAAATATCTATGGAATCCTTGTCCCTAACGTTACTGCTTTTTATATTTTGGAGTGAAATTATAAATCCTTATTTCATATGGGATGTGAATAGTATTTTTTTGAATAGTTTTTGAAATAAATCTCAGGTATTGAATTTTAATCGAGCGGTCTTCATCTAATTTGCTGATTTATTGTTCACACGTAATACAATTTTGAATATTTTTTGTATCTCACATCGGATTATAATTATATCTATATAGTTGTATCTCACATCGGATTATAATTATATCTATAATTTGTATCTCACATCGGATTATAATTATATCTATATAGTTGGTCCAACATGACTTCCAATATATTTCCTTCAATTCTAACACAATCGCAGCCCAAAATGTATGTGTTGTTTTTATTAGTTATTAAGCCCAACTGCAATTGGTTTATAATTTTGAGTAGTGCACCATAGTATACCAATATTGACTACAAGATGTGTTCAAATATTGTACTACACCAAGTTAAGATGGTCGAATATTGCTTCAATATTAGAGAAGAATAATTGGTATATTTGATCTCTCAATATTAGAGAAGAATAATTGGTTAGAAACTTTAGAAGCATATCAATTAGTGATTTGTTTCAATTCAACTAAATTAACTTAATTAAGAACCATTAAACTATACAAGATAATCATGAAAGTTTGTAAGATCATAATTACCATCATTTCTTTCAGATTTAATGTAAAAAAAAATGTTATAGAGATATAAAATAATGATACCAAATTTTGATATCGACTGTGTTAATATTTATATTGAATAAGTAAATTATTCAAATTAATGACTTTATTATGCTACTTTATTGCATATCTCATGTAATATGAATATCAACTCATTTAACATGAATATTAACACAACTAGTTAAAGCCCTCGCGCTTCGCGGCGGGGCAAGAAGCTGTATTGTAATCAAATTGATTAGTTAAATAAATGAAACAATAGTACATATTATGTTATGATCTTATCTAGTGTTGTATGATTTGTTGCTCTGTACCCCGCGATTCACGGCGGGCAGATGTATTTTTTAGATGCCCTAAAGTTAAATCGTAAAATCTGTGACGAAATTTTGTACAACAATTTTGTAAACAAAATTTCTGACGAATTAATAGCAAACTGGAAAAATATGTGAGCAAAAGATTTTGATATAGTTATATAATAACAACTAGTATCTTGCCCGTGCGTTGCAACAGTCTTATTTAATAAAATTTCTTGATATAAATTTTTTTAATATTGTTATAACTAAATAAAATTATACGTAACTAAAACATTAAGATTTGAAGTCATTTTGCTTATTAGTTTTTTAATAAGTTTCAATTTATGAACAATGTTTAATGAGCAGAAAAATATATACAACGTAATGATATTGTAACACATGTCACCTTTAATTTAATTTATTTTATTTTATTTTTATGAATTAATTAATTTAGTAAGAAAATCTAAAATAGGGATTTGTGCTATTTTTGGAACTTATATAATTTTGATATATGTTATATATATAGCGGGGCAACTAAAAAAATATTAATCCATAACAAAGCGTCTAAGTAAATAATTATTCTTGACTAATGATTCCAAGTAATATAATTTTCTTTTTATAAACTTTTGATTTTAATTAAAACCAACAAGACAACACAATTTAATTTAACCCATGCGTCTCTATTAATGTTAGCCCAATATCGCCATTTCCCTATACGCGTTTTCATTTTTTTTTTTTTTTTTTTTTGAGAAAAGACAATGCATTAATTAATACCGCTGGAGCTTGAATCATTAAAATTAGATGATCAACGGTAAAGATTAAAACAAATTGATATATCCTATAGTCGAAAATCAATTTGGACAAATCGTCATTTCAATTTCCAATCAACTCCTCTTTTTATAAGTAGTAAGGATAATAATTATAATAATAATAATAGTTAGGTATAATAGGAAATTGATAAAATATGCCATCAAAATCTGTTACCATTATGACAAAAGAAACCTATAATGATAAGAGGAGGGTTCCAATGCCTTTATTATTTGTGCCTCCATCACACCTCCACTTTTCAAATTTCAAATAACTCAAAATTTAAAACAAATTTTTCAAAACAATACCATTAGATTTGATCAATATGGTATTCTCTATGTGCACATAACAAATTTTTACTTTTTTTGTTTTATTTTATATAAATCAATGAGTTATAAAAATCAACGTCTAGAAATTGCTCAAATTAGTACATTTTCTTGAAGCCCTTGATATTAAACAAAATAATATTAAGTTTGATAGTTTTTTACATATATATAAATGAAATGATATTAGATTAAATCCAACAGTTTTGTTTTGCAAAATTATTTTTAAATTTTGAGTTATTTGAAATTTAAAAAGTAGAGGCATGATGGAGACACAAAAAATGAAGGCATTAGAACCCTCTAATAATAATAACAATCTAAATAAAGTTTACAAAAAACAATGATGACATGTATGAGAAACCATCTCGCTATCAAAACATGAACAACCCCCTCTGGCCGAATATATTTTCTTTTTGACCAAACGATGTATTGTACAGTAAATACAACAGCATTATGTAACCTGGACGCAACCAACAGAAAATTAATAAAAAAGCAGGCAAAAAATAAATGAATTGTCATCCATGGCTGTAAATCTTGCCAAAAGATGTAGTATAGAACACCATCTTTGGAAGCTGTTGATTCATTGAGATGGACCTTACTGGCTTTTGAGGGAGTTTTAGGGTTAAAGAGTAATTTCTCTAAGAGTGAAGTGATATTTTTGAATGTTACACCTGAGAGACAATAGGAATACATTACTCTTCTTGGGTGCACAGTGGGACATCTACCTTTTACATATCTAGGTGTTCCAATTCATTGGAAGAAGCCAAGCAGAGAAATGTGGGAGATCTTAATGCAAAAAATTTAAAGGAGACTGACCAGTTGGAAAGGAAGACACCTATCTAGGGGAGGCAGATTGATATTGATACAGTCAGTTCTTACAGCTATCCCTCTGTACATGATGTCAGTTTATAAAATGCCAGTATGGGTCAGGAAAAAAATAGATCAACTCAGATCTAGATTTTTATGGAATGGTAATGTAGACAAGAAGAAGTATGCTCTTATTAGATGGGATAGGTTGACCAGGAAAAGAGTTCATGGAGGCCTAGGACTCTTGGACTTAGAAAGAATGAATAGAGCACTCATAGCCAAATGGACATGGCATTGGCTTAATCCTGCCTATCAGAGACTTTGGAAGAGGCTAATTCAGATTAAGAAAGAGCAGATGAGAGCTTCCAGTTGGCAATCTTGTTTTTGGAAGGAATTACATAAAGAATTGGACTTAGTCAGATTGGGAGCACAATGGAAACTGGTTCAAGGCACTTTGATCAGTTTTTGGAAAGATAAATGGGCTAGAGAGTATACATTGGCTCATATGTACCCTCAGCTGTATGAACTCAGCACTGCTCCTGAGGCCACAGTGGCAGATATGTGGCATCAAGGGTCATGGCAGTTATCTTTTACCAGACCACTATTTGGGCCATCACTCAGGGATTTGGAGGAGTTGCTACACTTGTTACATGATTTGCAGTTTACCAGTGAGACTAATGTAATGATGTGGGGATGGCCTGGTGGAGTGAAAGGGCATTTTACAGTGGCATCATATTATGAGTTCCTGGATCATGGGGGGATTTAATAAAGGAGTTTGATTCTTTATGGGACTCTTTTCTCCCATTAGAAGTTAAAATCTTTACCTGGTTTGCTCTGCAGAAAAGGTTACTATCCAGGGAAGCTCTGAGGAAAAGAGGCTGCAATGGGGATACTTGCTGCTCTTTTTGTCAGGAAGCTGAAACAACTGAACACCTCTTACTACACTGTCACATAGCAGCTGAAATGTGGAAATGGATGGAACAGACTTTACAATGCCAAGTAAACCAGAATTCAATGACTCAATTATGAGAAGGTTGTGTGGCATTACCAAACAATCAGAGAAAAATGGCAGTCACTATGGTAGGAGCTATCAGCTGGGTGTTATGGGGAGAGAGGATAGAATCACATTTGCAACTCAGCTCACTCCTCCTAAGCCAGTCAGATCCTTAATAGCCTTGGTCAATTCACATATTTGTATTGGACAGGGCAAGGGCAAGAGAACAGATTGGAAGGAGCAGCAAGGATTCAAGATGGAGAGTAGTAGATTCACAGTAACCTGTTGTTTTGTTTTCAGAACTGGTAAAGGGTAGTGGAGTGTACCTCCAGTTTCTGTGATTACTTCTTATTACCTCCTTTTCTCTTTTTTCCTTTTTTAGCCTTGTATTAGGTACTTAGAATGGTGTTTGGGACTAAACACCAGGATTTCTTTTTTCTTACCTAGTTTTGTACAAACCTATTTAATGATTCTGCAATAGAATCGGTGGACCAGTGAGTTCACTTTTTTCAAAAAAAAAAAGAACACTTCCTGTCCCTCCCATTAATGACAAAATTGCAGCCAGATTCAGAGCACGCTATCTGCGGGTACAGTGTTAGATCTGCACAATATCACAAACAAAACGATGTCAGCAAAAGTTGTTGAGACCCTAGAAGACACCAAAATAAATATTTCTATAGCAACCCTGAGAGAAGCAATCAGCGCACAAATAAAACGTAATAACCAAATAACCAAATATATAAAGGTTCACCTGAAAATATAGCTCCACTGCCCAAAACAAACAAGACTTAAACCTAGACCCAAAACTGACTGTAGCCACCAGCACATTAGCAACATGCAGATCATTGATATATTCTTTATATATAGAAGCACCATGAGGCCGCATTTCAGGCAACCAATATTCAAATTAATGACAAAAGTAATAAGCTTCTACTTAAAAAATTGTACTGCGAACATTTTCATACCATGTTTACCGAGTCTACAAATCATTTTAAGGGAAATAGAGGCAGCAACAATTATATCCAAGCTCAACCTTTTCACATGCTCCTCAAACCATTACTGAAATTTGTTGCAAGCAAAGATGGGTGTACTCCAAGTGACTACAGATTAGTTCAAATATCAACCCAAAAAAATTAAAAAAAAGGTTGCATATCATATCCTGAGTTTTAAGTTTGCCACTGTTATGTCCAAAACATTTAGGTTTGCTACTGTTTTTATGCAGCTCCTGAGTCCATTTTATCAGAAGAGTTAGTAGAAGAGGAGAACAAAATTTGTATCGACTGTAACACCAAGTACCTGACTTGAGATGCCAAGAAAGAAGGTCCATACAGACCAACAAAGCTCCTTGGCTAAGATTTTGCACAGCCACAGGAGGAAAGAACCCGACCAGGCTCCTTGCTTTGCAACTGCAAAATATAAGACATTGTTGGTCATATGCAATTGCTTGTCTACTTGTCCCGATGCAACAGTCTATGTGGTTGTTCTTGGAGAAGAAGCTAGGTCTAACATTATAGGTGGCAGATTGTCAAGTCAGGTCGGGTCGGGTCGGATTGACCAAATGGTAATATTGGGTCGGTTTCGGGTCGGGTCGGTTTCGTTTTTTGGGTTTGGTCATATTTTGCACCTCTGTTCCCGGGTCGGGTCGGGTCGGGTTGGATCGGGTCGGGTCTCACTTTCCCTAGAACACGGGTCGGGTTAGGGTTAGTCTTACCTTCACTGGAACACGGGTCGGGTCGGGTTCTAATCAGTTTGACCTTCCCTAAAACTCGGGTCAAGTCGGGTCAGATTTTGCCACCTCTACCTAGCATCCATGGCGTCTCTCCTTCATTCTCAACTCTTGGTGGACAGGTTTAGAAGATGAACAAAGGAGACTATGGTGCTAACAACCCCTCAATCCAAGGCTTCTTCAAAGCTTAATAGAAAAATCTAGAACAACTATTCAAACTGCTACAAGGTACATACTTGACACTAAACAGTGATTTAGCAGGATTAATCTGGAAATTGTGAGAAGATTAACCTATGGGAGTTTCCCTTCAACTTGTGTGGTAGCTTGGGTACATATGCAAATACAATTAAAATCAAAAGGTAAAAAATAAAAAAAAAAGTTACTTTTTGCGAATGGTTGCAACAAGACCATCATTCCATTGCTCTTTGTCTAGGCATACCTCTACAAATTTTTTAACATAGTACAGTTAGAATTACCATACTAATTGGTTTACAGCAGGCCCATAAAGCCCTACTAGTCAGTAAATAGTCACAATTTAAGTCGGGTCAAAAACGATACGAGCATGAAATAGTCAGTAAATAAGTCCCCAGACCTCCCTTGCATAGGTACCACTATATTGTTTATGACATGCACCAACAACACATCCAACTTCTATAATATCGACCTAGGTTTATTAATGTCATATTCTAAGAAATTACTGTAATTCCGGAATCCAATTAAAAATATCTTCGCCATGGGAATCTCTAGCAGCATCGAATTCTCTTTGCAATCTCTCGTAAATTATCTTATCCGAATCCCAGTTAAAACAAAGATGTTATCAATCAGCAAAACATCTTAATCTGTCGTCACTTATTAGCATATAGCAAGAAATCCTCCAAGTACCTCGAAAGGCGCTCTTTCAAATTTTCATGCCGCTTCACAAGGGCTGACACTGCAACGACAAAATTCCCTTAATTTAGACCAAAATTCACTACAAATTCCGTACAAGGCCATTAGAAATTCCAAGGTTGGGTAAGTAATATACTATACATCTTGCCCGTGTTGCGTCCATCCGAGTATCCTCCTCATTGGCATAACCCTAAACATCAATACCAAATTACACCATCAAATCACCTCTAAACTTCTTCGATTGACAACATTTCTTCATTAACAAAAACCATAGTTTATGTACCATTTCACTGGCTTGGAGCTGGGGATGAGGCCTCCTCCTAAACTGCTCAGTATGCTGAAATTACATCCCAAAACATATCTCAGTAAAACCACAAAATTCTCTGTGAATCCCAATCCCAAATTCTATCAATTAACCACTGATAACCCGCCAATAAACCTCCAAATCCCCTTTCGACAGATACAGAACGGGAATGGAAAAATTGGTAACGAAAGGAAGTAGAAAACCTCAAAGGTCCCCGTGCGAGCCATCATCGGTGGCAGCTCCGCCGAGGACTTCTCCGTCGAAGCCATCATCAGCCTCAAACCCTAACCCCCGTACCTCTTCCCTCTCCCTCTCAATTTCTCGTTATCCTTTTTTCCTTTTTCTTCTGTTCTCTTTTCGCCGTGGATTCTCTCTTGCTTTGATAGAGGGGGCTATCGAGATTGATGAGCGCAAATCGTGATGCAGATCGGACGGACAGAAAGCTGCGCAGCAGATGATTAATTGTTCCTTGGTACCCCAATCGAGAGCGAAGGATCTCGGCCTTTGGATATGGTTGGGATTGGCATAACAACCGTCCGATCGTTACTATGCGGCTGATAAGTGATATTTGGGCTTCGGACTTTCCCGACTTCGGATTATGTACCTGGAGCGGTAATGGGCCTAATGGATCGTATCAGATCCGGCCCGTTTCAATGATAGAGGTCAATTGGGTTTTAGGTTTAGGAAAATGCTACGGGGAAACCGCAAAAGATACTGTCAGGATACCAATAAACATTGACTGCCAATAAAAAATGTGATAAGTTGAATATTTAGGAGGTTAAGGTGAATATTTAGGAGGATAAGCTGAATAGTTAGGAAGTGTAATGCTGCAAATTAAATTAAGAGTAGTTTTTATTGACTGTAAAGCAAAATGTGTTAAAGCAAAATGTGTTAAGCAAAATGTGTAATGCTGCAATTAGGTTTTTATTATGTGGAGTTTTTATTAGTTGTCAAGCAACATGTGTTAAGTTGAATATTTAGGAGGTTAAAGTGAATATTTAGGAGATTAAGGTGAATATTTTGGTTTACTTGAATTGGTCAAAGATCATGGTATCTCTGACGGTATCCTTAGTGGTATCCGAATATCTGGACAGGACTGTTATGTTTATTTTCTTTCTTATTTTTCTGTAAGTCTATAAATAGTTGATTATGTCAATGATATTGTTACTAAATACTAATTATTAACGTCAGTGTTTTATGCATATACTTGTATCACCGTGTTAGACAGAATGCTGTTTTTTTTAGTGACATCACTAATTATTTTGTGCTTGCTGATGAAATAACCATAACATTATTGTAGGAAAATCACAAACAAGCATTGTTATTAAGGATATTTTGCATTATACCCTCATGAATTATCCAAATGTGTAGGGTTCATATGCTTTAGCTTAATATAGCAATTGTTATATACATCCATGGCCATGAATATGATGAGCATCAATATTACATTTGAGCCTGCTGCTCTGCAGTAAACAAAATTAAGGACAGACACAAACAGAGAAAAAAAATCAGAATAAATAATGAAGCAAGAAGTTATCTGATATGATCAATGCTCTAATGAACAATAAATTGGCATATAGAACAGATATACCAATGCAAGTCTTGAAACTAAAAAAAAAATCCTACAACCGCCATACGAAGCAGCATCCTATTCTCTCTTAT
Source organism: Cyperus esculentus (assembly GCA_030179965.1). Classification (NCBI taxonomy): domain Eukaryota; kingdom Viridiplantae; phylum Streptophyta; class Magnoliopsida; order Poales; family Cyperaceae; genus Cyperus; species Cyperus esculentus. The sequence goes on along the minus strand of JASGLE010000006.1, from coordinate 4,924,621 downwards.
TATACAAGAAAAAAAAAAAAGAAAAAAATCTTAGAATTTTCGGAATCCAATCTAATCTAAGTTTCCGACTTCAAGCAATTCACAGGGGTAACTAGCAGCGGCCTATTACCGCCCGTCGAGCCATCTCCGGTAATACCAGTCATCACACTAGTGGTAGTATTGTCTTCCATACTGTCAGAACCTACCTCCTGATCGTCTGCAGTTGTCGTAGAGACGGGAGGCTCGAGCGAATCCCACGTCAGGTCTTCTCCGGTTAGAACAACCGGGTCTTCATTGATCCACCCGTCAAGCAGGTCAATGTTGTCTAGACTTATTGGATCCGACTGCTCTTTATTTTTCCTCATAGACCTAAATAATGCACCCATATGCTATTTAAATATGGCTTATTATATGCCCTTTTATAAAATGAGGAGGAATCCAATAACCATGGGCAATGGTGCCCATGGTAACCATCTTATTATTTATACATAAATTGGTAAAATCTAAACCATTAGATGTATTCTAAATCATCTCAATAACATATACACAAAAAATGATGAAGTTTTAAGATCGTTTCAATAGTCATCAAGAGAGGAGAAAAAAAATCATTAAATTTGAACTGTTGATTTTTGTTAATGCTTGATGCACATGTAAATAAATCAAAATGATATAATTTTTTGTGTACACAAAATATAATATATACAATATATTCTATCATTTTATTCAAGATTTAATTACATGGCCACCGATCGGTCACCAAAAAACATGGTTATTTGATCCCTCCTCTTATAAAATATGTCAACCAGCATGCTGGAGAAGTTTCAAGCTTATATTCTGTCCCTTGTGTGTCAATTTGTAAAAAAAATAAAATAAAATAAAATATTTGAAAATATACATTAAAAATAAGAACCTTTCATGAAGCTTTAGGTTATACCGAACAAAAACCAAATCTTTGAGTCTCTTGTATTCGATGTGATTTTGTTTCTTTGAGAAGAGGAATTGGAAAGCGTTCCAGTTCCTCTCTCTCCCGGAAGCACTGCAGCATTGACTCAGTACACGGATTGCAAATCTTTGAAGTTCTGGTGTATCATTTCCAAATTGTTCCCACCATGCAACTAAATACAATTAATTGCAAAAAAATAACAATAATAAGACAAGGATGATGGTAAACAAATCAAATAAATTTCCGGTATATCTTTAATATATTAACACCAAGAAATATAAAACAAATGCCACTAAACAACCATAGAGTTGGTATGATCCAGGATACAGAAATACGTACAACATTAGGTTCATTTTACTATAACCACAAGTTCAATGGCAACTACTAGACTAAAAGAAAGGTCGCACTTCAGGTACAAGCAAGGGAACAATGACTGGTACGATACTTTGCCATGACCTTACATTACGTTTTAACATTATTACTGGTTGCACATGTTATATCCATAAAAAAAAACATACCAGGATTCAGCTTCTCCCGTTGTCGTACTGCAATTGGCAGCCCGAAATCACCAGCCGAGTCCTTGTACTCCTCCAACTGTGCACTAATCATATCCTGTACCTCATAGTCTTGTACAAGTCTGCTAATGGTCATGAGCAACCCTCTCGTAACCTCCTGCTTAGCGAATCCGGGTCTGAAATATATACCGGGGTTCAAGAAGCATCCAGCAGCATGCAAGGGACTACTCAGTTGCTTGTCCCACCATGTGTCGATTACCCTTAAATATGGCCCACACAAGGAGGCTTTGTTTTTCATCCTGAGGCGGATCGATTCTTTTGCCGCTTCCATGGACTCGAACAGGTAGCCCATTGAGGGTCTATCATCCGAGTCAACCAGCCGTAAAACTCTGATTAGGGGCTCAGTAACTTTAACTATGTGCTGACACTGGGTCCAAAAGTCCATGTCCTGCAAAACAATTCTTGAGATCTCAGTCCCCGAACCGCTCTTCCCAAATTCTGATTCCAACCATTTGTTGCAAGTGAACATCTGCTTGAGCTCTTTTTTGAATTTTAACAAGCACTGAAGGGTTAAGAAATGGGTAGCAAATCGGCTTATAGAGGGACGGGTTAAGTCACGACCGTTAGTGAAATCCCGCCGCATCAGAGATAATACCCATGCACGGTTGTATATAAAATTAGTTATTTTCCGTGCCTTTTTCAGGGTTTCATCTATGTTAGAAAAATATCTTGGATCGGAGAGATTCTCCAACATTAGGTCAATACAGTGAGCTGCACAAGGAGACCAAAAGAAGGTACCATACCGGTCCTGCACAGCCTTGCCTGCTGCCTTGGAATCTTTGTCGGTATCAGTAATGAACTGCACAACATTTTCAGGACCCACATCCCGTACCACCTCATCAAAAATCTCAACCAGGCCAGCCTCATTTTTTATACTGGTATTAGATGAAAAATCGACTGATTTGAGGAACACTGTACCTCTTGCAGAAAACACGAGAAAATTAATTATCTGAGTTCTGCCATTATTCGATAACCGGTCCACCAGTATAGAGCAGCCATAGATCCTCCAAATGTTCCTTATTCCAAAAAGATATTCCTTTATTTCGTCAAAAACCTCCTTTAAAAGTGGGCCCCGCAAATCATGATAAGATGGCCCTTCAAACCCAGGACCCGCATCTATTACTGCATCGACCATATCTTGGTAGTACCTCGACATGGCACCATCAAATGGTACCTTTGCATCATACCACCACCTTGCCATGGCAAGCCTGGCAGCTCTTATGGGGTCTCGCAGACCTGATCCATTCCGGCTAATTGGGGTGACAACGTGCGGAGTAAGATAGCTAACATAGCGTTGTTTCTTAGACCGGACTCTTCCATCAGAATGTGGTGAAATTAAAAAATCGCCACCATGCTCATCTTCTTCTGTCTCTTCTCCTGCATCCTCTTGGTCCGGATCTGGTTCAGAACTTGGTGGCTCAACCCGAATTGGCAACTGTGATTCCGCTTCAAAGCTAACAATCTCATACAGGCTCTTCCTTTTCCTCTTTCTCTTGTTCCGGTTTTCCATCGAAGAGAGGCTCTCTACTAGCTTTTTCATGTGGTTTCTTATATCTTCCGGAACCTTCTGACAGATTTCAACCTGCCCCCTGATACCTGGGCATATAAATTATAGCAGAGTCATCAGGTGAGATCTTGATTTTTGTCAAGTAGGAACAGACATACATAAGGAATATTCCAATATTCTATCATGGTATTTGGTACATAACATAAAGCCGGTCCTTAGGCATCAGAACGAAGTCAAACCTGGCATGAGGCCAGTTTGCTGGAACTTTTTTTAACAGCAGTTTTAGAAGCAAAGATGCCTGGCAAACAACACAACAGCAATAACAACAGCACTGACAACAGTATAAGTAAGTACCAGAAAACTATTGTAACTTTAGCAGCAACATAAATTAATCATTTAAAAAATAAAAAATAAACCAGGATTGCATGCTAAACCATTATAACCGGCCATCTTTTTTTCCAAAAAAAAATGACTGTACCTGAGAGGTGATACTTGAAGCGAGTAATGCCACCACCACTGATCTTCTTGCCACAGTGAAGGCATATCATACTGTTTCTTATCCCTGGGATGGGTTCCGCGTGGGCCCATGCAGGGTCATTCTGTTTTGGTTTTCTATGCACTGGTGTAACATTAGCCACTGTGGTGTCACCCGTTGATGAATTGTCCGCTGCCATTTGTATTGTATCTGAAATGATAGAGGAAGAGAAACATTAGATCAAAATCAAATGTAATTTAGATACAGTAGATAATAATAAATTTAGACAAATAAGAACCGAGATGTCAATATGCACAAGAAAATGTACACAAAAGCAGCTAAAAAAACACGAGCAGAAATTTTAGAGAATCAACTATTGTTTTACCAGGTACAAATTATCGTACTGTCAAGTAACACTTGAGCAAAGAATAACCAAAACAATATAAGTAGAATTGGCATACAAAATGTTGTAAATACCATGACAAAGTAATTGCACTGCTCTAACAACACTAGAGACAAAAAGAATAAACAAGGCTTTTACAGCCCACTAGTTCTTGCAAGGGTCATTATGAGTGCAGAATAATAGAAAGAAATGGAAACCGAATCATTACAGAATGCAGGTTTTATTTTCATTCTTTTATTTGGTAATGTAGCTAACTAGAAACATTTGTAAAAGACCCTGTAAGGACATATATTTACAAAAATTATTGTATGCGCACCTCTCCAACTCTATCATCCGTATTACTATCATGAAGGCTAATAAAGGTGCCTTACCATAATTATGTTGTACCACCAATATTTTTCTGACAGGAAAATTGTCAGAGTATCAATAATTTAATTTAAATAATAAATTTCTTCAAAATTACATTTAGATTATACAACTAATGAAAAGTTTGGTGAGCAATAGGAAATTGTGTGAACATAGCCAGATTTGCGTGTTATAGGCAGAAAAATCACATGAGGTTTAATTTTAGCACGGATAACCAAAAAACTCCTGTTCAATATCCAACAGCAACTAGACACGTGATTTAGCATTCATTTAGACCTAAAATACAGTAAATTCATCACTAAATTAATTATCTAAACCAGAAAGAAATGCCTACATTACATGCAATAACTACTTTTAGATAAAACAAAAATTGAAACTAATTACCCTTGACGAATGGTGATCAGGCGCGACGGGCAGAAAGGTGCGCCACACTTATTCACAGCAAACAGAGAGAAATGCGGGGGAAGATAAATTAACTACCAGGATGAATCGCTGCTGCAGAATACAAGATAGCTTTGTTAGCCGCAAATGCAAACAGGAGGTGGAGATTATCTCTATACCATTGGCATAGAAAAATAAAACATTGAAGGACAAAAGTTGATACCAAACTGGTACCAAACTTGTGGTATACAGTAGTGCTAAAACCATCTTGTTTAGTAACAAAAACCACACATATCCATCATTGGAATGTCACCAAAAACTATGGAAGCAGATCAGAAAATTTAACAGCAATTAATAGAAGGATTTACCACCTAAAAAGGGAAGAGTTTAGTGAGTTTTATAGCGTTGAGCTGGCTGCTTGTCAGAAGCCAACCTGTAAATCCAGTACACCTACAACAAAATGTAGTAATCAATAAATGAATGTAAGAAACAATACATTGATTTTCAGAAGCCAACAACAATCACCGTTTGTTATGAAAACATTCTTTTGTGCACAATTCAACAATGCTGAACAATGAGATAGAAAAAAACATAGAATGTGAATTTATTTAAAAACCATAAAGAAACACCCATAAAGCATTAAAAAGTAACCAAACCATGTTTGAAAAGACACAATTCTTACAATTATATAAAACCCAACATCTAAAACAACCATGCAAGACAAATCAACAATTCGAAGGTCAACATCCAAATTTCATGCCGGCAAAACAAGATCAAACACAATGTAGTAGTAGTAGTAGTAGTAAACCAGTGTGAAAAACCAAAGAAATATATCACCTTCTACATCTCCAATTCGACGGCATTTCAAACCCAATTTCCCCTTTCATATTCCCACCAAATTAAACCCAGATCTCCCTTCAATTCGATACTTCTATACACACATGCAAATATGAAACATCCTACAATCAAGCACAAATACCCTCCCTAATGCTTTCACAGGCACCAAACATTCCGATGGCACCAATCAAATTAATTAAACCAATTTTACAAAGGCAAGATCACAAAAATTGGGAAAATCCTCAAAAAAAAATCCCATTGAAACCCCGTGGAAGGAAAACCAAGAAAAGGGGAAATATCAAATACCCACAAACGCAAACAATGCAGACTTTCCATCCATACCCACAACCCAAAATCCAATCTTTCCAAATTTCAATCCTACAATCGGCGAAACCCCAACGGGACAGAGAGGGTTTTGTTTGTTTGTTTGTTTGTTTTTCCACTACTCACCAAAGCCAGGACGTGGGCGGCGAGCAGGAAGACGGCGATGAGCGGCACGGCCTCGTTGATCTCCATTGCTGAAGTTCCCCTCTTTCCTTCCTTCCTTCCTTCCCGGCTCCTCTCAGATCAACGCTCCTTTCTTCGTCGTCGTCGGCGTCGGCATATCAATGTTGCAGGTGTGGTTTGTTTGTTTGGTGCTCCGAGGAAGAAAGAAAAGAGAGGGACCTAAGAGGAAAAAATATTTTCTTTTTTCTTTTTTGTTGTTGTTTTTATAATTTTGTTGTTGTTTATTTCTTTCTTTTTTTTATTTAGTTATGTGGAAATATATAATGCGTATATTAAATGTGTGTAATTGTTTTTCTTATTGGGTTATTGGGTTTGGATTTTCTGTTTCGAATCCGGTAATTAATAATGATGATAGTGGATGATTGGGTCTTTCAAACACTGAATTTTCTTTCAAAGAAGGAAAGAAAAGAGAGGGATCAAAGAGGAAAAATGTTTTCTTTTTTGTTGTTGTTTTGGTTTAATTTTTTTTTCTTTTTTTTATTTATGTGGAAATATATAATGCGTATATTAAATGTGCTGAATTGTTTTTCTTATTGGGTTATTGGGTTTAGATTTCTGTTTTGAATCCGGTAATTTTTCTTTCAGATGAATGAATAATGATGATATTGGATTAGTGGGTCTTTCAAACCCTGAATTTTCTTTCAAAGAAAGAAAGAAAAGAAAGGGATAAAAGAGATAAAAATGTTTTCTTTTTTCAAAAAAAAAAAAAAAGAAGATAAAAATGTTTTCTTTTTTGTTGTTGTTTTGGTCTAATTATGTTTTCTTTCTTTCTTTCTTTCTTTCTTTTTTCTTATTTATGTGGAAATATAATGTGTATATTAAATGTGGGGAATTATATTTTTTATTGAGTTATTGGGTTGTTGGGCTTGGACATTCTGTTTCGAATCCTGTAATTTTTCTTCTAATAAATGATGATGATAGTGGATTATTGGGTTTATTGAATGCGGGTCGGGTTGCGTTGAACCCGGAACCGGAAGGTACAGAACTTTGAGTTTTTGAGGGTGGTCCACATGTCATGACATATTTGATATGGAAAAATATATATAGCCCCTTACATTGCCCCAGCACCGTACAATGACATGATAAATATTTACCAAAATATCTCTTTTTTAAGACAAATTTATAGAAATATTCCTTTTCCCAAAGAACATTAACAAAATTGACCATATCTGAAAAACTATTTACAAAAATGACCCTAACAATTTTACAAAAATAACCCTCCGACCCTAAAAATTTTATAAAAATGACCCACCCAACCCACAAGTCACTTCATCATAGGGTTGTGGGGGCAAAGTTTATGGCATAGTATCATTGTCCATTTGATATTGGGAATTTGGGATGAAGCAAACCTATAGAGGGACCTTCTTCCTACATACCGTGCAGGAATTGTAAAATGAAATAAAGAAACTTCATCTTGTAATTTTTGTTTTTGTGTGATACTTTAGTTTGAAGGAGATGACGTAGGATCTTAATTGGGGTATTAATCTTCTAAATTTTACAGTATTTATCCTTACTACTAGACCTGTTCGGTAGTCACTAATCCTACAGAAATTTTTTTTTTTATTAGGACAGGATTCTGTATTGTATTTGGTGAAATCCTATAAAGAGCTCATGATTGATAGAAAAAAAATAATTCACTCCAACCTGATTAATATTTTCCTCTAAAAACAAACATTTTAGAGGAATAAATTCCTATTAGGAATTGATAGTATGGTCTGCCAAACAATGAATAGAAATTATTTCTTATAGACTCTCAATTCCTATAGAAACCTATAGGATTTGTGTCTGCCGAACAGGTCCTAATAAAAGGAGACTGAATTTTTTGACATGAAAGTTCTATCTTCCTCAAATAAAGAACCTCAGCCGTTGATTGTTTACTTAGATTGATCACCACCGTTGATATACATTAAGTTCCGCTCCATTAAAATTTAAAGCCCATATCAGTTTTCTCACAAGAGAAGAGTTCTCGGCTCTTTATTATAAGAAATAATAATTTTAGCTCAAAGCAAGGCGTGACCTCTTTACAAATATCTACAATTAATGTTTACATATAAAGTTTAACTTCATGGATGGTCCAGGTAAATCATATAAATTAGTAATTCCTTTGTCACCACAATGATAAACCATTTTGAATCAATATAATGAAACTTTTTTCCAATTACATTTTTTACCTCAAAATTGTAATTATTCTAATTATTTCAACAATACTGACCGCATTAAAACTATTAATTTACCAAAAGTAAACAATAGAAGTCAATGAAATATGCAAAATGTTATAAGCAAACCCACGGTAGAACATGTCACAATGTTTCACCTTGATTCTAAAAAAACACAGGGAATAAAAATTTTGGAAGGAGGGTTTGAAACCCGGATAGAACGTTGATAGCTGCTATCAACTTTTCGATAAACCCAGATAGAAGGTTTTTATAGACATTTAAATTTTAGTGACTTGACCCTTATTATCTCAAAAAAAAAAAAAAAATTGGAAGGAATTGGAGTTTCCAATTTATTTACATCAGGATTTAACATTCAGGGAACAATATCTAGTTTTTAATTTGCCAATGCAAACCTTCATATAACATCTCTGATCAGAATAATTCTTAATTTTTTGTTATAAACTTATAATCGTTTATCTCAAAAAAAAAAAAAAAAAAAAACTTTTTTTTTATCTCAAAAAATAATCGTTGCCTTCTATTTTTTAAATTTGCATGTGGGCAGAAAGTTCTGATGGATTTATTTATTATTATTTTATTCATTTGATGTTGAAGGAACTACTGTTTTAAATAATAAAACTGGTAAGAGGATAAACTTGAAGTTTTTATTTTATAAGTTACTACCCTAAGAAGAACAAATATTATGCATTAATACAATCTTTCCAGTTAAATAATACTCCAAACGACCCCATGTTACATAAACTGAGAAATATTTCCACAGATTTATTGTCTTATTATGTCAAAGTAACAAATTAAATAATTAACTAAAACTCATATTCTTTCTAGGAATTTTATATTGTCTATCCCCAATTTTAAAAATTTTCAACAGGAATATCCTTGTTATAAATAATTTGCAAACAGTATGCCTATTTCACAAAAAATTGTTATAACAAATTTACAGGCAGAGATTCTGTTCCAACTGTCAATCAGATTTGCAATTCTACCACAGTTGCATATTAGAATTTAATAATTCAAACACCACTAAATCATTACAAAAAAGAGATAAAAAAGTTTAAAAACAAGATTAACAGGTGATTTAGTGTAAAACACAAAAGAAAATTGGTCATTGGCTCATGATTATAAACAATGTCAATGTATATTTGCAATGTAACAGTCACATATAATATAGGTGACCAATAAACATGTATACAAAACAATATTAAACCACCATTTTTGAGTTGGTTTCTCACTTTCTCTACCTCTTCCACCAATCCTCTTGAATTACCTTTGCACTCAACATTTTGCCCAATTTGACTAAATTTGTATCTCACTTTGATGATCAATAGTTTTAAATTTCACCTTTTTTTTTTTATGTTACATTACACTTTCAAAGGCACCCACCAAGGCCAACACCTTGCTCTTTCGCTCCCCGATGAGCTTGCTTCGGGTCTCCTCTATTGCGGCATTGCTGGTGCCGGCCTCTTTCTTCCCATGCGCAGTCGCTGTTGCTGCTGCTAGTGCAACCTGTGCAGCTGGAACTGGTACTACTGGTACAGGAGCATCTGGAATCAGTACTTCTGGCACCGATACATCTGCTACTGGTACAGTTTGTATAGGCACTGGTTCAGTTGTTGCTGGTTCTGATGTGACTTCGTCAGTCGATTCTTCCTCGTCTTCGTGCACATCATTTTCTGCATATGTTTCACTCTGACCATCATTTTCAATTCCTATATCTACATGCTCCTCCTTTACTTCTTCTTCCATTGATGATGGTACTGGTACTGGTACTGGTACTGGTACGGGTACCGGTTCAGTCTGTTCATTCTTATTTTCTATATCAGGGCTCATTTCTGTGTTCTTTTCTTCTTTCACTGGTACATCAGCCACTTTCTCTTCATGTACATTTGCCGCTTCTTTAAGTAGGTTCGGTGCGCTGTTAACCCGTGTCAAGGAACCCCTGGTACCGGTTTTGGCACCGACACTGGGGCTCCTTTTGCTTGCTGGCTTAGCAGCAGCAGCAGCTCCACCTTTGCTGACAGTTTTAGTTCCTGTGACCGGGCTTCTTCCCCTAACCGGTGCACTTGCATTAACAACTCTTGCGCTGGTTCTAACACCGGTACCTGCTCTAGTGGTGGCACTTTCAGTTCTTGGTTTTGGCGATGGAGGTTTCGGGGATAGAACACCATCTTTGTGGGCTCTGGTACTGTGAACCCGGTCTTTCGATGGTGCTACTGCTAGGCTAGGATTTTTCTTCGGTTTCGGGGATATCACACGGGACGTATTACTGGTAACAGGTTTCGAGGAAATTGCAGTTGATCGTTTGGTACTGGAAGGAGAGAGCGGCCCCGGTGCACTAATATTTCGTCTCGTGCCGGTGGTTTCGGGCTTCCGCACGGTTGTTATGGTTGGCATAGCTGGAGGTGTTCTTGGTTTAGGATTCGGGGATCTTTTCGGTGCAGTGTCTATTGCAGGCTTTGATGTTGCCATGGTTAACAGACTTTTATTCTGTGATTGATACTGGTAAACAAAAATAGAACAAAATTTAATTGGTAGCATAAGGAATTTGTACGATTCCGAGTTCTGTTGGAGGCATAAATACAGTCATACCAGTACCAGTTGAAGGCCTAATACAATGGTTTCGGTACCGGTCTAATATCTTAATGGTACAGAACTGTTGAATTTCAAAATAACCGGTTTCTTCTATATGACAGAACATAAACACTCTTTTCTTATCGACACAATAAGACGAAACAATCATTGTCTGATTTGTAATTGTACAATCACAAAATCAATCCAATTTTCATATAAAAATTTTTTGAAGGTATTCGCCCAGGCAAAATTCTGCATTGATCAAAACACAAAAATAAGAAATTTACTGAAAAAGTTATACAAAACCAGACCAAACCTATGCTCTGCAATAACAGATGTGAAACAAAAATTGCATCAAAACAAGAAATGAACAGACGATTTCTGCTTGATCACCTTGAATTCAAGCAAAAAGTGGAAAGAAGAATCAATTCAGTCTTGGGTCTTGTCTTGTGCAAAGGCCTGATTGGATTGGATTGGATTGGAATGGGATAGAGAGATAGAGATAGTTGTTTCAACTTTCAAAGTGATGGCATTGCAATGATCCACCACAAACATTGCAAAGAATCCAGTGAATTGCATGCGGAATTATAGGTAGGAAAATGGGTTTTGTTCTTTGCACAGGTAGGCATGGAGAAACCCCCCCAAATTTAGAAAAAAAGAGAATTTGAAATTTTAAAAATGTGAAACAAATTAAATACCAACGGTGTGGAAGGACCCAATTAACATGCAACTTTTGTGTGGTAGAAATACAAGAACTGTATACATTGAAGAAATTTAAACTAACAAAATGCCACTAGAATTGTTATGCCAAAATTAAACCCAACATGCAGTTAAGAACAGTTTGTAATTGAAAATTATAAACAAGAATAATAAGAAAAGTTTTCACCTTTTGGCACCAGATGGATTGGAGGTAGTTTGTTAGAGGAGGAGGAGGTGGTGGTTAGGGATTTGGTAGTGACAATTACTCTAATTAGGAATATGATTAGTGATTTAAAAAGGTTGTACTATTTGGGAAGGACAAAACAAATCCTGGATTTGGTGGTTAAATTAATTAATTGGATTAGGATCTGATTGAGGGGTCGGTTTGGAGATAATTTTATGTTATCTTGGGTATCAAATTGGGGTGTGATAGTACTATATATATATGATCATATTATTATTATTCGTCACTTTAGGACAGTGTTAAGCTCACTCATTATTGATTTGGGAACATGTTAAGATTAATACATGTTAATTAATTAGCAGTTAGCTCTACTAATAAGGAAACTGAGAGAATTTGTTGGTTGTTTGCTAACATTATTGTTACTATTGTTGATATTATAACTTGTTTGATCAAATTACATTTTTGACTGGTTGATGATATTCAGTAATAATTCAAATTTTATGATTAATCTTATAATAATTATCAAAAAAATTCAGATAGATTATCCAAAAAAAATCCAAATCTCCGGCGAAGTTCCCAGGAGCTTGTAACCAAGAATTTGCAAATCTCTTCAATTTGAATATTAAAACATATAACTTAAGAAAAATTAATCAAAAATATTAAATAAAACAATACAATCAAAATTAAAATGAATAAGTCGAAATAAGGAATATCTTCCAACGAAGCTCCAACAAGTTCATCGCAAAAACATTTATAAAGAAAAAAAAAAAGAGAACAATAAGTCAATAATGAACAATAACATTACACAGTAAATAACACAAATATGAATTATAAAATAAAATAAGAGTTGAGCTATGATACTATGAATAGTACAAATTGCGCCGTACGATTGTCTCACATCTTCAATTTAAAAAAATATTAATAGTCCATCAAAACCGCTCATTATAATTTTCATATACAATTTTAATTGTAAACCAAATTTTATATTTTTTTTAAATTTTCTTACTATTTTTTAAGATATTTTCAAATGTTACTTATTTTGGATGGCTCATATATAAGCCGGTTTTCGTTTCAAAATTTGGTTTACCAAGTAAAAACAAACGGAATCCACAACTAATAAATAATTATAAAGTTGTAGCAAATTGGGCCAAACAAACTCATTGATTGTGTACAATGGCTGCTAGATGGATTCACAGGCCACACAACCACACCACACCAGGCCTACTTCCTCATTCCAAGTGGATGGTTATCATCTGACCGGCTGCAAGTCAGCCCGGCAGAGAGAGACAGAGAGAGTCATTGAGGTGGAACCTCGGTTCGGTGGGTCCCACCCTCGGTGACTCTCTCTGCAGGACTGACTTGCAGCACGACCGATGATATAAATTCATTCCAAGTACCACCAAACCAAATCTCTCTTCTGCAACGAAGAATAATCTATAAAAAAAAACACCTATAAAGTAGATCTACCTATCCACCTCTCTCTCACAATCTGACATACCCACATACACTCATGTGCTTGTCACAGTTGCATAAATGTTTACTGGAAACCGTAATATATCTGTTTACTAGAAAATGATACATGATGATCGGAAAGATATAAATGCTCACAGAAAAATAATACTTGTTAATTAAACTTAACAAATACGATAGACCGGTGGATAGATGAAAAAATGGTCACTACCTATTATAAATTTATAATCCGTTTGGCACCAATTAAGGAACTGAAACACCAAATGGTAAAGTAAACTGAACTGACTGAAGAGTGAAGAGGAGATGATGTTCTTCGCCAGTTCTCTTGCACATCATCCCTCTCCCCATTTCCCTACAATTCGGCACAAACCAAGAGAAATTCGAGCTGATGGTGGTCTGTTCAGCTCCACCGCCGGCTCCATTCTCTCCTCCTCTCCAAACCCACAAGTGACCAAGGCCTCTTCTCCCACCTCCATCCCCCCCATTTCCACCTTTTTAAAGTATATTTCTTAAACTCTTTTTTTCTTTTCCCAATTATTTGGGTTATGTTAATGGGTTATAATTGATTTTTGTGTAATACCCATGTTGAATTTATTTATGGAATGTGCAAAGCTGTAGTCTTTTTCTTTCTTAATTTCTTATTGTATTAAATAAGATGCATAACTCAGACTGAAATTGAGGTACCAATTAACATGATTCGACGTTAGCAAATAAAATTGGAATTGATTTGTGTGTAATACTAATACCCATGTTCAATTTATAGAATGGTATCTTTTTGTAGCCACTGTTGTGAGGGTAATATGTGCAAAAAGCTGCAGTCTTTTTCTTTCTCAAGTTACTCGAATCCTTGATGCATAAACTAAGCTGCATATATAATTCAAAATGAAATTGAGGTACCAATTAGCATGATTCTACTTTAAAATCCAAAATTAGCTAATAATGAGATTGTTCCTTCAGATCTTCTTTACAGAAATGCTGTCATTTACTTATTTCTGGTGTCTTTGTGCTTTCTTCTCTACTACATGTAAATGATGTAGCCCATGCAATTGACAAATCAAAAGCTGCAACCAAATTCCTGTGTGAAGAAATCGGTACCTACTACAAAGGTTTGGAAGGATTGGAAGGTGTTGATCTGGCAAAGACCCTACATTCCATTGTATCTCCTCATCGTTCCCTTCCTTACAAACAGGTGGGCATTTTTATTTTTAGGCTTATTCTGCTATGAATCGGATGAAATATTCATTTTCTATAATTGGATGGCTTATGATATGTCTTTTAGATATACATTCGATTGTATGCACAGTGTATTAATTTTTTGGTACATCAATTAATTTATTAGTGAACTCTGCAAGAGGGAACAAGTACTATGGGGAGTGTACTGTTGCATCAGTGTGCTGTATCAGGCCTGCTACCCATGAAGCTGCACCTGACACCGAAACTGACCGTTACAAATGGGCTCCACCATTTCAGGTTATTTAAGAAGAAAATTTTTTTACTCCGGTCCCCAATTGCCCATATGAGATCTAAAATTTATTTATTGTGCAGACATCTCTTGTATGTGCTTCATACCAGTACTTTTTTTAATTTTGGTCTATAAGACAATGTATTGTGCATTATATTATGGTACATTATTTAGGTTTTTTTATTTAAATTGAGTAATTGACTACAGGTGAGGGGCGATATATCACGATCATTACTGTACATGGTGGTATGTTATGGATTTAATGAGCCAGATGGGACGCCTTATCTGCAGCTTTCAGACTCTCCTAGCCTGAGTAAGCTAAAGAAACTTCCAGCTCCATCAGATAAATTCTATTTCTAAAATTTCAAATTGTAAGATTCTAACGTGAAACTTATATGTTACAATTGAATTTGAGGTTCATTTTTCAAGTTTCATCTGACTATCAGATATTACACTTAGATTTGCTTGGAAATGCAACCTGAAGGAAATAATTGTAAGAAACATGGTTCTCTTTTGTAGGAAGGCATGAAATGGGACTTCTTTCTAAACTTTTAAAATGGAATGAGATCGACCCACTGTCAAAATCCGAAAAATTGAGAAATGAAAGAGTATGCAAGATGTACCAACATAATAGAAATCCATTTATAGATCACTCTGAGTATGCGAATCTGATCTGGGGGCATTTTAGTCCAGGCAATTCAAATTTGTTTCCTTCTATCCCAAATGTTGCAGGAGCTTAGTTTGAGAATTATAGCAAAATGAATAGTGAGAACTAGTCATCAGTCATGTAGACATTACCCCACGTAGTGCAATGATTTGACTTCATCAGCATGAATTTTGAAGACACATTTTTCTTTTTCTTTTTTCTTTTTTCTTTTCTTCTTTCTTTCTTTCTTTTTTTTCTAAAATCTGAATCATCTTATCATCATCTACTCTCAAAAAATTTCCGTTGCGGTTTAAATTCTTACAATTTTAATCATCTGACCTTGTCACTTCGCTGAAGTTAACTTGGAAAAAGTCTCGCATTGGTGTAACTCAGAAAGCTTCCAAAACTAAACAATTTGTTTATATAGTTGATTACTTGATTAGGATCCATGATAGTACTGTCAATATTTGCATATCTAAAAGGAACATGATTTGCTTTCTAGATTATATAGGCTAGATTGTAGGGATTAGACTAATGATTCCAATAATACAGATCTACTTGTAATTTATAAAAGATGAGTCTCTATCTCATTTGGACAACAAAAAAATTATTCCAGTATTTTATACCTCTTGAAAAGTTGACAGATAGTTACTGTGGGCCAATGAAGGCAGCTGTCTCTTGAATTGGTCACTAATGATTCCACAAAAACCGGGCAACACAAGTCAAAGCCACTCCAACTTGACTGCCCTACAAAATCCAAGCCCCGAGTTCAAGTTGGATTTTCTACGGCCATAAGCCTGACTGCCAACAGGTACTAACAGTAGTTGTGTCTTTTCTAAGGAAATGTATACCCTGACTGAGACTCTAGAATTACTTTTAAAAAAATGTAGATCATGGAAATAATCAATATTCTCAGTACGTATTGGCTTGTCTATTTATATGTTTCATGCAATAGAATTGGCTTGTCTCTTGCAGGGTGCTTCTTTCCAAAAAAAACAAGAAAAGAAGAAAAAATTAATCAAAATTTTCAGTTCTCAGACCTTTTTTTTTTTTTTTTTTTGCCTTTTATTTTAATATTTCTGTTGGCAGCACTTCCACATGGAAACCATTTACAAGTACCCATTTTGTTATAATACTGTATACAACTTTTTTTACCAGCGTATTGGCTAAATCAGCCTGGAACCGCTGTTCTGAGAATAATAATAGCATATAAATTGAGATGTTACACATAATCTGGCCAACAAAAATTACAGATATGAGATGTACCTTAGGTAGTTTGGTACATCCAATTATCCTGCTAGCTCTCCAGTCTGTATCAAAAGTACCTCAGAAGAAGGGGAAATAAAAAAACTGAATTGGTAACATTCCGATAAAAAAAGAAAGATTCAAAAAGATAAGATGTTAGTTGTGCTAACGCTTTGCCATAGAGTGCTACACAATGATAAAAACAAAAGATATTTGTTGTTAGCTTGTGCTATACATTATTTGTATATATATCTCATAAGTCAATACAAGTTTGATGTTGTTGTTTTTGTTTAGTGTTAGGTAGCTTCAGAAGGAAAATAATTCAAGATTATCAAGTAAGTGTACCATAAATATATTATAAGAGGTACATATCTGCCCTATCTTACAGTTACCTCTCTGAACAGCTGAAATCGCAAAATCATTTTTGTGTATTTACACTTTTCATCTTTAACCTCAATTAATCTTCTTTCTTCCTTATTCTTTCCATCAATTCACATCTCGTAGAGAAACAAATTAAAACCAAATCGTGTCAGCTTGTTGTGTGTCTGCCACTGTTTGTTTTTGTGTGAGAATAAAAGAGAATAAAAGCATGGCTCAAGCTGTTGTTTCTGGTATAATAAAGAAAATGTGTGATCTCTTGGTTCAAGAAGCCGCATTCTTGTACGGCGTTAGTGATCAGATCGAGCTGATTAAGTTACAACTTCACCAGATGCAGTGCTTTCTAAAGGATGCCGATTCAGCGCAGAAGAAGGATGAGAGGGTGAAGGGTTGGGTTAAGGATATTAGAGATGTGGCATATGAGACAGAAGATGCAATCGATATCTTCCTTGGCGAGATTGCTCTAAGCCAACGCAAGGGCGTGGGTATTGGTGGTTTAAGATTGTTTGCTCAAAAGCCTGCTGAGTTAGTCGCACGGCACAAACTTGGCGAAAAGATGTCCAAGATACAAACCAAACTAAGTATCATCTCAGAGGGAAGGACAACTTTTGGTATTGAAAATTTGGGAGAAGATCACAGAAGCGAAACAAAGTCCATTATCAGAGTGGCCATGAATCCTGACAATGATGATTTTGACATTGTTGGATTTGAAGATGCCAAAACAAACCTAATACAACAGTTGGTTGCCGCAGGGAGCGAGCAGAGGAGACGGGTTGTTTCTATCGTGGGACAGGGCGGTCTTGGAAAGACTACACTTGCCCAAAAAATCTACAGTGACAAAACGATCAAGGAATACTTCGATGTTACCTTATGGTTAACTATCTCAAGTGATTTCAAAATTGCTGATATTTTAAAGAAGGCTATCCAGAAGCTCCTGGGGAGTACTAGTGTGGTGAACAAAGATCAGGAAAATGATGTAGAATTTTTGTTAGAAGAGATGAAACATGTTTTGGGCAGTAAGAGATATTTCATAGTCCTAGATGATGTATGGACAAAAGATTTCTTTGTACTGTTTGAAAGAGCTATACCAGATGCTTGCAGTGGCAGCCGAGTGCTAATGACTAGTCGCTCTTTGGAGGTTGCAAAACTAGCTGATCCCAGTAGCATGCCGTATGAACTTCGATTCCTCAACGATGACGAGAGCCTAAAACTTCTTCTCCGAAAGGCATTCCCCTATCAAAACGAGACTTCTGGCTGTTGTATTGGTGATGATCATCTAGTTGATGTGGCAAAGCAGATAACAAAGTTATGTGGAGGTCTGCCACTTGCGCTGGTGGTTGTTGGTGGTCTACTATCGGTGAGAAATCCAACCTATGATGGTTGGAATCGTGTGTTGCGAACTATAAACTGGCAATCAGATGGTACCGAATGCATGGAAATTCTGGCCATGAGCTATCGAGATTTAACACAACCTCTTAAATTGTGTTTTCTGTTTTTAGCATGTTTTCCTGAGGATTATGAGATTCACAAAGGACCTCTTATGAGGATGTGGATTGCAGAAGGATTCATACAACATGATGGAAGAGGGGAAATGGAGGATGAGGCAGAGCACTACTTAGAAGAACTTGCTCAAAGGTGACTCTTACTATTTCTGTTTGTACTTTCTGAAGTTTGAAGCACTAGATGGTCTATCTAGGCACATTGAAAAATTTATAACTAACAATTTGTATTTCGGCCGATATGCTAACGATCCAAATTTTAATTTTTAAGACTCAAAATACAAATCTATGTAGCTCAATACAATCTTTATAGGTCTGGTAGAATACCAATAATTTCTATTTGTAGAATTTTCTTTTGCTATTTTTAATGATTTTTGAAAGTCGACTTGTTTCAACATAGAAATGTTTGTATTTTTATATTTTTTTGGGCAAACTTTCAAAAATCATCAATAATATCAAAAAAAAAAAAATTCTAAAAATGAAAAATTTTGGTATTGATTTTTATATAAACAATTTAATAAGCCGCTTGGTATTAGCATTTCGGGTTGAAATACAAATGGAAGCACGATAGACAAACTCCAATTTGGATATATTATAATGGGATTTACCATGGAAATCTATGGCAAACATAATATATATAATAGTATAATAGCTCTCTGATTTGGATAATTATCAAGCATAACATGTGGATTGTTAATATTCTTGCTCAGATGCATGGTTCGAGTAACCAAGAGATATGTAAAATGCGGCACGATCAAAAGCATCCGTGTTCATGATCTTCTGCGTGAACTGGCTATCAGCGAATCGAAAGAGCAAAAGTTTCTTCAAGTGAATCCAAAACAAAATCATGGACCTCATACCACATCACGCCGAGCAGCGTACTTCCAAACTGACATGGTGACCTGCAACAACAACAACAACAACCTCCGTTCCTTGTTGATTTTTGATGTTCCCGCACCAAACCCGATCCGGTTTGGATTGCTCAGGTTATTAGAATTGAGAAATGTCGGGACTGTTGAAAAACTCCCTGCGGCAGTAACAAATATGGTCCACCTGAGATATCTTGGATTCCGAGGAAGTAGTGTATGTTCCCTCCCGGAGAAAATAGATCGCCTACAAAACCTTCAAACTCTGGATATTAGGGCCACACCTTTGACCAGCATACCCGTTTCTCTCTGGGATATCACGACACTGAGGCATGTGCATACCGATTGGTTTCGACCAGTAAATGGCCCGCCCAAGGGATGCAAACTGGAGTCGATACTGACCCTCAAGTATACGAAAGTGATGGCATGGGAAGATGGTTTACCCCAATTGAAAAACATTAGAAAGTTGGGCATTCTAAATATAGATAATCGAAATCCGATACCAACCACTCAATTGTTAACAAGTTTGGAACATCTTCGCAATTTAACTGTTGGATTTGGACCATCTGGTACTCTTCCCGAAGAGATTGTAGACATGAGGCACTTCCGAAGCTACAGTAACATACAATACTTGACCCTCGCGGGAGAATGGCCCCAGAGCATGCCTTTTTCTGCAGCAACGCTGCCTGTGCATATCACTCAGCTCGTTCTTCACAATTCAAGGCTTGAACAAGATCCGATGCCGGAACTAAAGAAGCTGAAAAGCATGAAGGTTCTTTATCTGATTTCCAATGCCATATGCTGTAACAAGATAACGTGCATGGCCGGAGGATTCCCGCAGCTTGAGAAATTGTGTGTTATGATCCACAATTCGTTAGAGGAGTGGCATGTGGAGGAAGGCTCCCTTCCATTCCTTAGATATCTTTACATACAGGAATGTTCGGAGCTGAGGATTCTCCCTGATTTGCATCATGTTACTACTCTTCAAGAGTTAGAGATGAGATCGATGCCGAAGCAACTTTTATCAAGGTTGGCTCAGCCCGGCGGTGAGGACTGGCATAAAATCAACCATGTCCCTTCAATTCAATATTGATAATATCCTATGTACCAAATGAAGAAGGTTTTCAACTTTTTATTTGCATTTGCTTCCATCTTCAACAGTTCTGTTTCAATTTCTGTACTCTACTTTTAATTGCCTCTTATAATTACACATGCTTAAATTTTATTTTGGCTCAACTCAATCATCAACAGTTCTATTTGATTATGTCATTTGTATGTGTTGGAAAAGTAGTTAGTTATAGTTATTTTGTTATATAGAATATTATAGGGGTCGGAAAGCTTAAATGTATTTTGTTATAATTTGGAGGTCTATTTGGTAATATTGTATTAAAACCATAGCTGTACTCAGTACTAAGTGAGAGAACTGTAGTTGTTTTCCAATAACTTCTTCTTCCTCTTTCTCTTTTCCTCTTTTCTCCCTTAATGTCGTTTGATCAAATTCCATAAAAATCAACAGTATGGTCAGTATCAACTTAATCTGAACAAAATTTAGAAATTCTAGTGTGATGACTTTGATTTGATATGATATTTAGAAATTCTATATAGTGTTAAGAATTTTTGAAAATTCTAATTTTCTATTTTAAATCAATGTTAAACAGGTCTTCTAAAGCCTGATGTGATGTGAGCATGTTGATGCAGTTGGATAGCTCTTAATTTACAGGTGATCTCTAGCATACTATTATTACCATTGAAATTCAGGAATGGAAGGATATGATGTGATGTGGTAGAGATATTCTTACACTTTCTGATTGTGCATTATAAAAGAGTAACATTATGACTTGCTGCTTCTATATATATAAATGTTGTGATGTTGCGGTTCTATGCTTCAGCTTAAGATTGTATTAATACATGTATAATTAATGACGGTTGTATTTTGCTAGGGCTGAAAGATTTCCTCTTTGATCCACGGTAAAAAATTAGTTCAATTTTATATGTTTTGTAATTAACTGGTAATAAGTGACTTCTTTTTACCAAATTTCATAAGGGAGAATTTCAAAGGTGTTGTTAAAGAAATATTTCTCGTACCAAAATAATAATAATAATAATAATAATAATAATAATAATTTGCAAATGGAGTTTTTGCTTAAACCGAAATACCTGTGTCATGATAATACCGTAATACATAATATTGACTAGTCGTGATTTGGGATCTAAAAAGTTTCCAATAAAAAATCATCATATTAACAAAAAAATTAATCTTTCATGGCTCACATTAAAAATATTAAACTTTATATATATAACTAATTCTTCATTCACTCTTTAAAAAGTATGAATTTTTTTTTTTTGATAAAAAGATGGAGGTCAAGCCCCCAAATTTTATTAAACAATTGAAGTATTGACAAAAAATATCATGAGATAGACATTTCCAGCGCTTGAAAATCATCTACCTCTATAGAATAAAGAAAAAGATGAAGAAAGACAAAAAGAACTAAAAAATACAACATCAAGACAGCAAGGATATAAATGCAGTCACCACCATGCCTTGAACTCAGAAACTATCTCCCTGACCAGAGTTAAATGGTCCTTGCATTTGCCAGCAAATAATCTTTTACATCTTTCTCTCCAAATTACAAATGCCAACGTCATCATAATTCTCCTCCATACCAGTGGCATGTCTCTATTGCAGATAAATGAGACTGTTTCGTGGGTAATGAATTGTTGACAGGGTTGTAAATTGGAAAATGCTACTTGAACTAGGATCTTGAGCTGCCTTGTACATGAACACGTGTGTAAGAGGTGTGTTACTGTTTCAGCATCATGTCTGCACATGTAGCAAATACTGACCAGATGCCAACCTCTTTTAAAAAGTATGAATTATTCCTTTATTCATTTCTAAGATGTATATACTCCACCGAGTTATATTTCCTTTGAGACGATAATTTAATAAAGAGATTACAGCTGGCCCCTAATTACTTGCGTTGAATATTTCATGGAAGTTGGTAAATGACTTCTTATAGTTTATTACTTTATTATTATATGTTATCTAGCCATTGGAATATTCCTGAAAGCCTTTTTTAACATTGCTTTTTTTTTGAGACAAATCAGGACAAGTCATATGAATTACATAAGAAGTCTTTATACATAGACTAGACGCATGTGTCAACCTAACAACATTAGTTAAAATAATAATAATAATAATAATAATAATAATAATAATAATAATAATAATAATAATAATAATAATAATAATAATTATTATTATTATTATTATTATTATTATTATTATTAATTCAGAAACTTCCAAACAATTTTTTAGTTCCGGGAAAATAGGACAAAGTTGAATTTACAGTACCCGTTCAGAAAATTTTGCTCATTGTATATTTGAGGTTTCTTTTTAATTTTTTTTTTATATAAAAAAAGGCAAAAATCCCTCAAAAATGTACCCGCCTGCGTACCTCTATACAACGTATATCAGGTATGATAACTATGTATCCTGACAATCAAATTACACTTTTCCCTTCTGATGCTTAGCCACCAAATTACACTTTTCAAAGCCCAAATACCAAACCCAAATTTTGTCATCTAAATCATGGTTGTGGCTTCTTCCTCAATAATTTGTCTGACCATTTTCTGATATACTTGTGTTTTTTTTTTTTTTTTTTTTTTTTTTTTTTTGAGATAAAGATGAGGATCAAGCCACTCAAATTTAAATGTCTATAAAAGACCTCCCATCTAGATTTTGAACCCGCGACCTCCCACACGGAGAGCGTTGCCATATACTTGTGTTTTTAATTCTTTGCAAATTAACAGCCTTCGGCAATACAGTTCCTTGGGCAATACAGTTATACTGATGTCTTCCACTGAACACTGTATGGTTTTGTCTTTTTTTCCCCTTCAATTTAACGGTCATCGATTTTTAGAGCAAAAGGGAGGAAAACCTATGGTCAAATTTTCTGAAAGCATTTACCCTAGACTAGTAAAGAGCACACGCCTTACTTTGGGCTGAAATTATTATTTCTTATAATAATTTTTTAAAATAATATATAACGGGCTTTAAATATTAATGGGCTGAGACATTAACGTCAACGGGCATTAAAGTAAATCAATGGTTCTGATCTATTCAAGAAAATGATCAACGGCTCATGTGGGTGGATAGCTCTTTCATATCATTTTTTCCAATATGCTTTTTATAGTAAGGATATGATGAAGATTCAGTAAGCAAATTACCTTTCTTTTCTTGAATTTTATTTTTGCGCAGCTGCTAACATTATCGTAAATTCTACAGGTTTTTGGAACAATTTAATTGATTGGAATTGTGTCAGTAAACAATTTTTTTTTAAAATCGAAAATATAAATAATAAATTTATGAAAATAGTAAGATGATACTGGAATTTACACACAATAGATAGAGCCGATTTTCAAAATCGGTTCCTTCCATTGGAACCGATTTTGAAAATCGGTATGAACAGTGTTTTAGTCACATCCTATTACACACCCCACATGCCACACGGGATCCATACCGAATTTCAAATTCGGTTCCAATAGAAGGAACCGAATTTGAAATTCGGTATGAATAGTATTTTATTTATTTTTTTTTGGGGGGGACCAGCCCCCTCCCTCTCTTCTTCTCCCCTCTTCTCTCCCAACCGAATTAAAAAGGTAGAAACCGATTCTCAAAATCGGTTCCTTCCATTGGAACCGATTTTGAGAATCCGTATTTACTTTTTTTTTTTTCGGATCCAATTGTGGCCAAACTCGGTGGTTAAAAAAAAAAAAGGTTCAAACCGATTTTCAAAAACGGTTCCAATGAAAGGAACCGATTTTGAAAATCGGCTCTATCTATTGTGTGTAAATTCCAGTGTCATCTTACTATTTTCATAAATTTATTATTTATAATTTGATTTTAAAAAAAATTTGGTCAGTAAACATTATCAAAATTCTGAATTCATATCCCTGCTGTACTGCATTGTGCAATTCACAATCGTTAGCCGTTGATTGTCTCGAGATTCATGCCAGCGTGGATTTCAATATGATCCAACGGCTGGCGTTGTGAACTGCATAATACAGTAAGTCAGAGGATGGACACTCCAAAATTCTGGCTCGGATTTTCCTTGACGTCAATGAAGCATAATCCGTAATCCCATCCGTTTGGCACCAATTAAGGAACGGAAACATCAAACGGTAAACTGTAAACTGACTGACTGACTGAAGAGTGAAGAGGAGATGATGTTCTTCGCCAGTTCTGTTGCACATCATCCCTCTCCCCATTCCTTTACAATTCGGCGAAAACCAAGAGAAATCCGAGCTGATGGTGGTCTGTTTAGCTCCACCGCCGGCTCCATTCTCTCCTCCTCTCCAAACCCACAAGATATCAAGGCCTCTTCTCCCACCTCCACCCCCCCCATTTCCACCATTTTAAAGTAATTTTTATATTTTCTAATTTGGGTTTTATTGAAGGTTTAGAATTAGAATTGATTTTCCTTTGTTGTACTGTAATACCCATGTTGGATTTATTTATGGAATGTGCAAAGCTGTAGTCTTTTTCTTTCTTAATTTCTTATTGTATTAAATATGATGCATAATGCAGACTGAAATTGAAGTACCAATTAACATGATTTTGACTTTAGCAAATAAAATTGGAATTGATTTGTGTGTAATACTAATACCCATGTTGAATTTATAGAATGGTGTCTTTTTGTAGCCACTGTTGTGAGGGTAATATGTGCAAAAGGCTGCAGTCTTTTTCTTTCTCAAGTTACTCGAATCCTTGATGCATTAACTAAGCTGCATAATTCAAACTGAAATTGAAGTACCAATTAACACGATTTTACTTTAAAATCCAAAATTAGCTAATAATGAGATTGTTCCTTCAGATCTTCTTTACAGAAATGCTGTCATTTGCTTATTCCCGGTGTCTTTGTGCTCTCTTCTATACTACATGTAAATGATATAGCCTATGCAATTGACAAATCGAAAGCTGCATACAAGTTCCCGTGTGAAGAAATTGGTACCTACTACAAAGGTTTGGAAGGATTGGGAGGTGTTGAACTAGCAAAGACCCTACATTCCATTGTATCTCCTCATCGTTCCCTTCCTTACAAACAGGTGGGCATTTTTTAATTTTTATTTATTGTTTGTTAGATGAACCATGTAAATTAGCCAGATTGAATTTAGATTGTAGGAAAATTACAATGTCTTCTAGCTTGAACAGGTCTGGGAAGCACTGAAGGTTCTAGATGCAGCCGATATGGACCATCCTGAGATCTCCTCAGAAGTGTTAGACGAGATTTTTGATTCCATCAATATCTAATTGTATTCTTATGTATATAAATGTTTGCCTTGTATAATTTGTTTGCTTTTCTAGTATAGAGATTTATGCACAAAGACCAGTTTCGAAGGAACTAGCAGGAAAGCCAGAAGGATGGAACAGTGAGTACTAAATCAGAAACTAAGTATGATACAAGATGATACCATATAGAATCTTCTTTCACCCTTGTTTATTCTTTATGTATGGTGGTCCTTTCAAATTTTGTAAAAAGCTCTTCGATGTTCCTCACAAAGCTGCCTATTCGGGTAATATCACAGTTGAATGTACCTTAACCAGTCTTTCGGAAACTGATGTGATTATTTTGGTAAAATGTATAGTGTTTTTAACTTAAATGGTCTGTATAATCAGGACATAAGCAGTATTGCTTACTGCTGCAATGCCTACATGGTTCAGCAATTACGTACTCACTCATACGGGAAAAATTGTCTTGAATGTAAAATGCAGGAGAGCACCTGTGGCCTAAGTCGTATGGCCTAGAAAAAGGCCCGGCTCGTACTGATTTACATAACATTCGGCCAGCTGATGCCAATGGTTTGTTTTCATTTACTTTCACTTCCTTACAAACATGTGATTAGGATTACCCTATTAGAGAAACAAAACAATTGCAAGGTGAACATTTTGGTTAGGTTAAAAATAATGTTGACTGCAGTGAGGTTAATCAGTTATGTGCTTTTCTTCGCTTATGTTGAAGCTGTTTGAAATATGGTTAAATTTTTTAAGTGATGAATTTTTTATTTTTAGTATCATTATAATCATTCTCCTTTCTTTAATTCATTTGTTATAGCATTTGCTGCTTCTTTTTTTTTTTTTTCCCCCTTAAATATGCCACATCTTGAATATTTTGTGTCAGGTACCTAAAGAATTATGTCATAATTTTCTGGTATTTACATTTAAATGCACGATTTACACATTGTAATGATTCTTGTATAACAAATAAATTATTAGTAAATTCTGCAAGAGGGAACAAGTACTACGGGGAGTGTGGTGCTACATCAGCACGCTGTATGAGGCCTGCTACTCGTGAAGCTGCACCAGACACTGAAGCCGACAGTTACAAATGGGCTCCACCATTTCAGGTTTTTGTAATAAGAGAAACTATTTTACTCAGGTCACTTATTTCATGCACAAGATCTAGCTAGTTTATTGTGCAGTTATCTCTGGTATGTGTTTCACACTGATACTCGCTTATAATTCGACCTATAAGACAGCAGTGCAGACCTGAGCTTGTTTTTATAGAATTTTGTTATTGTGCATTATTATAAGATGTACGCATTTGAGTTCTTTTTATTGAAATTGAGTAATTGACCATAGGTTAGGGGTGATATAGCACGATCGTTAATGTACATGGCAGTATGCTATGGATTCAATGATCCAGATGGGGTTCCTTATCTGCAGCTTTCAAATCATCCTAGTCCGAGTAAGTACGTACTGAAAGAAAACTTTCAGCTCCATTAGATACTTTTCTTTGTAAAGCATCAAATTTTAAGACTTAAATCTGAAATTAATGTCTGATGTTATGCCCATATTTGCTTGAAAATTCATCCTGAAAGAAATAATCGGGTGAGAAATAATTCTCTTTTGCGTGCAGGAAAGCATGAAATGGGACTTCTTTCGACACTTTTGAAATGGAACGAGATCGACCCACCATCGAAATCAGAAAATTTGAGGAATGATAGAGTATGCAAGAAGTACCAACATAATAGAAACCCTTTCATAGACCATCCCGAGTATGCGAATTTGATCTGGGGGCATTTTAGTCCAAGAAATTCAAATTCATTTTGATCCTTCTATCCCAAGGGATGCAAGAACCGATTTTCAGAATAATAGCAAAACAGATGGTGAAAGCTAGTCATATAGACACTTCTATTGCCTCCCTTTTTTGGGAGTCCTATTGTTTACATGATTTGTTCTTGAGAAAATTCTGTTGAGATTTTGTTTCATTCGAACTGGTACTGGTACCTTATGAAACTGGTACAGTTCTAGTATTAGATTGTTTAGGAAATTACGAGTTGGTAATGTAATATAAGAGGTGTGACATCTTGCCCGGAGGAGCATAGAAGTTGGACAAAACAAAAAGAACATCTCATGAAGAAGTAATATGAATTTATTGGTTGAATATGTGATGATTAATTGATTATGTATTTATATATCATCAAACAATCATTTGAACTGTAGCCATTGTCCATTGATTAATACAAATTCCCTTCATTGCTACTGTTTATACATTATTGTTGATAGTTATATGTTCATTCTTTCAGATTTGGCACCATTTTTTATTTATTTATTTTTTATATGTTGATATCCACAATGTATGAATTTCTATTGTTTTCTGTAGAAAGTGAGAAAGACAAATTAATTAGCTATGATGCATGCATGCTAATGATTTCATTATGCAATTAAGCTTGTACAGTACTTCTATTATTATGCGTTTAATAAAACAATATGTACAAGATTAATTAGTAATATAATAAAATCATTAACATATCACTAACTACTAATGACAGTATCAAACAAACACCATTATTTACATGATATTTCCCATGTAAATTCTTTGGGGATCTCTGATCTTTGACCATCAAAACTTGTCTGCATAACAATTCCATGACTTGGTCAAGTCAAGCCATTTAAATCAAACAAGTCCTCGTATTCTTACTTACTCGACCAAAAATATATAAACAAATTAAGGAATCAGAGATTCTGGGTTCGATCCGCATTTGAAATAACAGAAGGGAAATATTATATTGAAAATAAAAATTAATATGTATATGAGCTTCCATCAACAAAGATCTCTTTTCCTATGTGAAGATCTCCCAAATCTAACTGCAACAGAGATACATAATTTTTTTCAAATTTGGCTTCTCATTGTCAGCATTTAAAATGTCATTGTCACAAGAATATGTGTGGGAAGAAGTTGAGAAACTTCAGGTGCAAAACATAGCAACTGCTCCAGGAAGAATGGAATTAAACGTATATATATATATATTAATTCCCAACAGAGGAGTCTGATCTAGTGATTGTTTTATGTATTTTAATCGTGCAAAAATATATATATGTACAATTTTTTTTTTCTATAGGTTCAAAATTATACCAACATGTAATTAATTAATATCAATAAAATAATTAAATCTAGATTATTGAATTGTATCTATTTATACTTTTATGAGTTCAAATGCAAATATTTTACCAAACATATAAATTAAATGACACTAAAAACACTACAATTTTATATAAAATTTAATAAAATATGGGGCACTGTCCCCATTTCTCTTGCTAAATTTTCCTTGTGATCATACACAATCAATTATATATATATATATATATATATATAGAGTCCGGCTACAATAATATGCATATCACGGTTTTACCATGCCATGCGGTCCGTATCTCAGTTTCTGGAGTCCAAATGGTCGATCCGAACCGCTCAATGTGATCTCCATATCAAAATATGTTAGGAAACCAAAATTTACAATTTTTAAAATTTTTTTGCTATTAAAAAATGATGGGGAGAAAATGGCTAGATCTAAGGATTCTGGTTCATACAAAACGACAATTTTCTACCCATCATTAAAAATATCAAAAAAATTCTAAAAATTGTAAAATTTGTCTTGATAGTATATTTTGATATAGAGATTACATTGAACGGTTCGGATCGACTTTTTGGACACCGGAAATGGTAATACGGACCGCATAGCACGGTAAAACCGTGATATGCATATTACCGTAGCCTAATTCTATATATATATATATAGAATTTTGCTACGGTGAGTTGCAACTCACGGGCTGCTCCGGTGAGTCAGGGTCCAAAAACATATCCAATCACCTCTAAATTTTGATTTATATGGCTTAATAAATTCTTCATATTAAAATCTTATAGCACGCAAAAATTTTTCATTTTTGGAGATTTTTAAGTATTTGTCTTAGATTTTTTAAAATGACTATACAATATTAATAAAATAATCAATGTTTTATATATCATTTTAAAAAATCTCAAACAAATACTTAAAAATCTCCAAAAATGAAAAATTTTTGCGTGCTATAAGATTTTGATATGAAGAATTTATTGAGCCATATAAATCGAAATTTGGAGGTGATTTGATATGTTTTTGGACCCTGATTCACGAAGCAGCCCGTGAGTTGCAACTCACCGTAGCTAGACTATATATATACCACTGCTTTCAAATTAGAATTTCCGAGCAAAATACAGAACCGTGAGGAAATATAAATTCTAGACTTAATTGGCTTAATTTTAAGTTTTCATTAACATTAGATTGGTTCTAATCTTTTTAAAAAATATACATTATATATATGTGTGAAAAATAATCTCATTGCACCAGAATCTCGATACAAATTAAATTGGTGATACAAAAACCTACCCTCATATATATTTGCTTAGTTAATTATATTATTAACAATTATTAATTAATGAATGGTAGATATATAGAGTGATGTTGAGAGAGAGAGATCGAAAATGACTACATCTTCATTCTTAAATTCCACAAACATATAGTTCGTCATCCAGATATTAAATATGATATATCGATTTTTGGCTTTTGCTTACCAGTAGCGCATGCAGTTACTTGACTCATTGACTTGAAGAAGTTTTCTCGACTAATCATGCCTTGACTTATATTGTGTAGGGAATAATTTAATACCTAACGTCTATAGAAAAACTATCTATAGTGTTCATAGGTTACATTTCCGGATGTAATTACATTTTGGAATGTATTTGTTACATTTCGGGAATATAGTGTTATATTCTGTACACGTCTATGGATGTATGAACGGTTTTTCAATGGACTCGAGATGTTTCCCTTTCTTATATGACCTTATAGTTTTGGCGTTTTGCTGTGTTCTTCTAAGTTCTGTGTTTCTTGTACTAATAAATACAAATTAACCAGCAATGTGGATTATTTCTAAATTACTTGTGTGGAAATTCAAATTCAGCAAACCTTTAATTGCTACTGAACTAATAGTGCTGTTTTCAAGTTCTTGTGCATGAGTGTATGATTTTTGTTTGGGTATTAATTAATCAGGATTTGTTAATTTGTCAGGTACTATATATATATTTACATATTGGTTAGAGCATAATAAATTTTGAAAACTAATTAATGAAGGATTCTTGTGTTTATGACTGAAGTTTTCCCTTTAATTTCCTGTGTTGTTTCCTTGTGGGGCATTCTGTAAATTTCCTTGTAGATTTCTCATAGACATTTGATGATTTCTTTTCAGATCATCTTTTTCTATTATACTGACAATGATATTTTAATGTTGCCTTCAACTATATATTGGTGACTTATATTTCCAACCTCACAAACAAAAAGAACATACAAATTTGGTCTATATTTCCCCCAATTGTCACACATAAATCCAGTGACTAAACACTGAAAGCAATATATAGTTGAAATCATGGCTGAAGCCGTGGTTTCGGTTCTGGTTTGTAGGCTCAGCGAGCTCTTGATTGGAGAAGCGGTATCCTTATATGGGGTCAAGGATCAGATCGAGCTGGTCATGTTGCACCTTCACCAGATGCAGTGCTTCCTAAAAGATGCCGACTCGAAACAGCAGAAGGATGAGAGAGTGAAGGGCTGGGTGAAGCACATCAGAGATGTGGCCTATGAGACCGAGGATGCGATCGATACGTTCCTCAGCGAGATTGCTCCGAGCCAACGGGACGGTGTCAGTGCATTTAAAGCATTCGCTCGAAAGCCTGCTGAGTTGTTTGCATTGCGCAAGCTTGGCGAAAAGATCTCTATGATACAAGCTAAACTCAAAATTATCTTTGAGGGGAGATGCACTTTCGGGGTTGAGAATTTGGGGGAAGGAAGAAATGAAGTGCGGTCAGTTGTCGGAGGGGTTGTGAATGCAGACGATGATGATTATGAAATGGTCGGATTTGAAGTCGAGAAGAGGAAGTTGATACACCAGTTGGTCGCCAGTGGAAGTGAACCGTGGCGACGGGTTATATCCGTTGTGGGTCAAGGCGGTCTTGGCAAGACGACGCTTGTTCAAAAAGTGTACAATGACAACAAGATAAGGAAACATTTTGAAGTTACCGTTTGGTTAACTATTTCGAGTGAGTTCAAACTAGTCGATGTTTTGAGAAAGGGACTCCGAAAATTGGGGACGGCAATAAGCAAAGAGAAAGAAAACGACGAGGAGTTTCTGTTGGAAGAGACGAAAAGGGTATTGGGAGAAAATAGGTACCTTATCGTGCTGGACGATGTTTGGACAAAGGATTTCTTTGCTCATTTTGGAAGAGCGCTCCCGGATGTTGGTAACGGGAGCCGAGTGCTCATGACCAGCCGCTTTTCATCAGTTGCGAAACGGGCTGATCCCGGTAGCACGCCACTTGAACTCCGGTACCTAGATGAAGAGGAGAGCCTAAAACTCCTCCTCGCAAAGGCATTCCCTTGTCGAAATCATGCTTCGTTTTGCTTCGCAGATAATGATCTAATTGGAGTGGCGAAACAATTAGCAAGAAAATGTGGGGGTTTGCCACTAGCACTGGTGGTAGTCGGAGGTCTCCTGTCGACAAAATTCCCGACATACAATGATTGGAACTGTGTGCTGCAGACGATCGATTGGCAATCAGATGGCGGTGAATGCATGCAAGTTCTCGCTACGAGCTACCAGGATTTACCGTATTATCTCAAACAGTGCTTTCTGTACATGGCATGCTTTCCTGAGGATTACGACATCCACGCAGCGACACTTGCGAAAATGTGGATAGCCGAAGGATTTATCAAGCATGAAGGAAGATGTACTCTGGAGGATGCAGCAGAACGTTGCTTGGAAGAACTCACTCAAAGGTAAGATATATTCTTTGCAGAATTCACAATTGGTCCTCAAACTTTTCAAAAAATTAAGTTAATGATATATATATGATCAATGATAATGATATCAGCAAAACACACTATATATGATACATTTCTATGCTATGTAGAGCACAATTACAATTTTATTTTTTCTAATTTTGATACTATTTTTTGATCAATTAATTAATTGGTACAACTCTCAAGTAAACAAATGTTGTAAATATGTCTCATCCTTATGAATGTTGCCTTACATGTATAAACTTATCAATTAACTAACTTCTGAAAGGAACTTTATATCTCATCCTTGTACTTGTATCTTTGCAGATGTATGGTTCAAATATCCAAGATATCTTTAAAATACGGCACAATCGAGCGTTGTCGTATCCACGATCTTCTTCGTGAACTAGCCATTGACAAAGCCAAAGAGGAAAATTTTCTACAAGTGAATCCCAAGCAAAAAGAAGGACATTATCATCATCATACCTTGCGCCGAGCAGCTTACTTCCAAACCGATGCCGTCAAATTTTGTAAGAACACCAACCTCCGTTCCTTGCTAATTTTCGATATCCACATCGTAAACCCAATCAAGTTTCAACTGCTCAAGGTATTAGAATTGAAAGGCATTTCTACCATGAAAGTTCTCCCAAACGAGGTAACGAACATGGTCCACCTAAATTATCTTGGATTGAGTGGAACCGGGATAACGTACCTGCCAAAAAAAATAGATCATCTACAGAGACTTCAAACACTAGATATTAGAGAAACACATGTGACTTTCGTGCCGGCGTCTCTATGGGAAATCGCAACACTGAGGCATGTACATGCTTCCTGGAACAGACCGATAAATGGGCCACCCAAGGGATCCCAACTAGAGAACATAATCACACTCAAATATGTTCAAGTGATGGCATGGGAGAAAGGTTTGCCATACATGAAAAATATCAGAAAGTTGGGAATACGAAATGTCGATAACCGAGAATCAGGACCGACAGCTGAATTGCTCAGAGATTTGGAGCATCTCTGTAGCTTAAATATAGAATGGCAAGTCCTTCCAGAAGAGATCGTCGACATGAGGCCCTTCCGTAGCTATAATAACATACGGAATTTGGGGCTATTAGGTGAATGGCCTCAAAGCATGCCTTTCGAAGCTGCAATGATACCTGTCCACGTCACGCAACTCATACTTTACCATACAAAGCTTGAGAAAGATCCAATGCCAGAACTAAAGAAGTTGCGCAGCATCAAAGAACTTGAATTGGGTCGGCACGCCGTAAGCTGTAACAAGATGGTGTGCTCCGCTGGAGGCTTCCCGCAGCTTCAGAGACTGTCCATCACCGAAAACGAATCATTGGAGGAGTGGCATGTGGAGAAAGGATCACTTCCCAGCCTGAAATACCTGTGGATAGTGGCATGCTGGCAACTGAAAATGGTTCCTGAGCTGCAACATGTTACCAGCCTTCAGATATTGGAGGTCAGTGTGATGCCCCATGATTTCAAACTAAGGATTACTCCTGATGGTGAGGATTGGCACAGAATCAAGCACATCCCTCAAGTTTTGTATATCTTTTAGTTCATAGATTGTAATTAACTACTGAACAGTATATATTGTCAATAGGATTCTAATTTCTAATGTATAATTATTGGAAACAGGATGGTTTTAATAAAAAAAAGTTACCTTTTCTTGTTTTTGTTTCTTTTTAATTTAACTGATAGATTATTTGGATCTGCTTTCTCTATTTTTTGCTCTGGTTATCACTAACTGTTTGGTAGATACTGACCATTAAAAATTGTAGATTTCAAAGTGTAAAACCTGGTTTAGTAGGTAATTAAAACGGTTAAGTTTTAGTCTAGCTCAATTGGTAACAAAACTTAGGCATGCAGTTATTGCTGCTTTTTTCAAAAAAAAAAAAAAACAAAAGAAAAAAAGAAAAAAGAAAATAAAAAAGTAAGCTTATAGGGTCCAACACACATATCTAATTAGCAAAAATGAAAATATGAAAATATGAAATTTCAAAGTGTACATTATTTTGGTTGATCATTATTTTATATGAGTTGATGTGGTCTAGTGGTTCTATGAAGGCGTAGAATCATTTTGTTATAGGGAGGTCTTAAGTTCAAGTCACATGTATCGTATTTTTATTCTATTTTCTTGTTTTTTTTATTTTATTCTTACATGAGTCATAATAGTGTAATTTATTTTTTATTCAATTTGACTTTTATTTATTTTATTTTTTTATGCAAGTTTAAAATACTCATTTTTTTCGTTTTGCTATTGTATTTTTATGGCATGACTTATTGTATCCGTTTTTCTTTTTCTTGTTTTACTTTTTTATTTTGCATCCAAATATGTTGTGTTTATATGTACCGCATACTCTATATAAATAAAATTGAATATTTTTGTAAATTGAATATTTAGTAAATATTGTATATAGAATTAGTTTTTCCAGTATAATTTTTTATTAGCATTGATAAAAATTAATGCCCATATTATATGACATTAAATTACAATTTTGATTCAAATTTAAGTACATTGGCAGCGTCATATCCTCTCTACAGAATGTTAAAAACAAGATAAAACTAAAATTATCATTGATCGAATTACAATTTTAATATTTTTATATGTAAATGATCTTAACTAATGTATAAATAAAGTTTAAATAATGCTAGATTGTAAAATAAGCACAAAATGAGCAAAATTAAGCGGGTCGAGTCGGGCTGACCCATACCCGACCCGATCCATGGCTAGTCAAAAAATCTTTACCCATACCCGACCCATTTATCTTCAGATCGATCGCTTTCGGTCGGGTCACTTTTTGACACCCCTAAATGATGCTTTCCACAGTTCCAATGAATAGTGAACACATATAATTTTGTCTTCTTTCCTTCAATTGAACGTTCACCAATTTTGTAGAGCAAAAGAGCGGCAAACCTATGGTCAAAATTTCTGAAAGCCTTTTGATCAATAGATGATGAATATTCGGTAAGCAAATTACCTTTCTTTTCTCTTGAATGTTATTTTCTTTGCAGCTGCAAACATTATTGTATATCCTATAGGTTTTAACACAATTCAATTTATTGGAATTGTATCAGTAATGGCTTATCAATAATTTCTCATCAATGTCCTTCACCGTTTGGAAATTCAAAATTTTCATTCAGTCAGTATCTCAATCTACCAAACAATTAGTGATGCATAGAGCATAAAAAGAAATACAAAGAAGAAAGGTACTTTTTTTCTTTCAACTATCCTGTTTCTAATAATTACACATCAGAATCTTATATATTGACATTTGACAATACTGTTCAGGACCATGTTATTCTTATCCTAACTGTTAGAACAAAACAGACGGATACGATCAACCAACTTTAGATTATAGGGGTATTTTTTGAATAAATCTCATCCGTAGACTTTGATCCAACGGCCAAAGATAGAAAAGTAGGGTCCTGTTATTCTAAACAGAATAACAGAATAACAGCAGATTTGAATTCTACGTATCTTATATATGTATGACTCAATCTTAAGATATTGTGATTTCTGTGTGTGAATTGATCATGTTAAAAGAACGGTAGTGAGCACCTTTTTTTTTTTTGAGTAAATGGCTGTGGGCTTTTAGCCTTAAAATTAAAAGAGGTCCATAGTTTACAGTCCGTTAGATATTACATCATGATTGTTAGCCCAGTCAGTTGGCCCATTAGCGGCTGTCAAACTGAACAAATTACGTCTTTAAATCAAACCCCGCCTAATATACAAAATTTGAGCACATGGCATCTAATATGGTAGTGAGCACTGTTGAAAGAATTGTATCAATCTACATCCAAAAACAGTATACTATAATTTTCCCCTACACTTTATTCCTGAAGTAGCGTTTCCATTTTTTCAGAATTTGTATGAATATTAACTCTCGATTTTTCGGTTTTTATCGGATCCTCTGTATCATACTTTGTGACTTGGTTCGATGTTTCGTATACAAGATGAGCTTCAGAAATTGTTTTTCGGGATTTTCTGTGAGCGTTTTGCGTGAGAAAGTCTAAAATTAGTTGCTTTATGTTTGTTATACGGATGATAGCACAAAAGAATCGTACTGTGGATTTCGTCGTTTTTTGTTGTCTGAGAATCTTTTAAATAAAAAGTATGTTTAAAAAAATTTTGGTTTTATACGGCTGAGTTCGGACCAACTCAGCCGATAATTTCTTTTTTTTTTTTGTTTTTTAGTTTTTATTTATAATAAATTTAGAAAACTTTTTAAAGAAATGTAAATAAAGAAACTTGATGAATTTTTATTTCTAGAAAATAAAAAGGAATCTTTATTAAATAGAAAATATAATTAAAGTTAAAAAAAATAAACTAAAATTAAATAAATATTAACTTAATATCAAAATGAAAATCAAATTTGTTGAAAAACATCATCATATTGAGAGTCTAATAAAAGTTTATAAAAAAAAAAATAACAACGGAGCAAGTACATATTTCGGCCATTATTATGATGTCAAAAAATTTATGGTCACTTCATATTTCTCTAATTTGTCTTTACTATTTTT
Organism: Cyperus esculentus; assembly: GCA_030179965.1. NCBI lineage: Eukaryota > Viridiplantae > Streptophyta > Magnoliopsida > Poales > Cyperaceae > Cyperus > Cyperus esculentus. Next base: position 4,887,778 of record JASGLE010000006.1, on the reverse strand, counting down.
TTATATATAAAAAGATTATTAGATCAAGGCACCACTTATAGTAAAATTATATGGTTGTGATAGTTGAATAAAGTAATGACCATTTAACAGTTAAGATCGTCAAAACTTGAAAGCCATCTTAACTAATTTTTTTAAGAGTGAGGTTACAGTACTATTAATAATACGGAGTGTCTTATATTACAGCTCCATTTATTATTTTTGAAGTTTAAATGGTCAATACGAACCATTCAATGTGATTTCCCTATGTTAGTATTTTTATTGACCAAATTTTGTATTTTTTAAAATTTTTAGCTACTTTTTTAGGTAGATAAAAAACTACATTTTGAATGGTTCATAATATTTAAATCAACTCATTTTTTAATTATCTAAAGAAATTATAAAAATGTACCAAAAAATATAAAATTTTTTCCACAATAATATTTTGTATATAGAGATCATGTTGAGCGGTTTGGATTGACAATTTGGACTTTAAAAACTACAATATGAGAGCCGTTGTACATCTAATTTGTACTATTAATAGTACCATATAGCCTCACTCTTACTGAGTTTTAATGCTACTATCTTTCCTCTTTTATCAAAAACTAGTTATGTGCCCGTGGGAATAATACATTTGTATAGTTATAAGAGTAAATCTATTGTGAATTTATATATTTACTCTAATTATAATATTCAATAACAAAATAAATTAAAAATCCTTGACTATACAATATTTAATAACAAAATAAATTAAAAATATAAGTCGAAGCAACGTGAGACCTCGACCCTAATATGTATTATATAGCTGGAAGTCCAGGATATACATATAGGCTATGTTCGGCAGCAATGGAATAGGAGAATAGAATGGAAAAGGAAGGCTATTCCCAACAAACAGATCACGATTAGTGTGGAATTGGAGACCGGAAAAGTTGCTCTTTTCCCACTTTTCAATTCCATAGGAGTGTTCGAATCGGGAATAGGACCGGAAAAGAGAATAGATAAAGACTTTTTTAATGATATTTATCTTCTCTCTGCTGATGTGGTTTCATGTGATGCATTTTTTATTTGTTTCCACCCATCTCTTAGCACGCTTCCCAAGAAAAGAAAGTTTGTATTCTCCAATAATTCTCAAGTAATTTACAGTAATTCGTAATAAAATTTGGCAAATCAAAATACATAAAATTAAAGAGGACATTTTCCTCTTTCAAATGAGATCCATATTGATATACTTTCAATAACTCTTAAGCCTATTTTTAAGGATCTCATGTTTCTCTTTGGTATTTGTTTTCAAAGTTTATGATGTATTTTGCTTGGGATGTCAACATGTCAACGGATTAATTGGGTTCTTTGATATATTTTAATGGAAACATGCCTCCACTATTCCAATTGTAAGCTTTGTAGAACAACAATGGAATTGATCGAAAAAGCAGTCGATTTTTAATTCCACTAATCCTCTTTTCCCACACTATTCCGTTATTTGCCGAACAGGCCCATAGTTCCCACCCTTCTTGGACTCCTTTTTCTTAAAAAAAAAAAATCTTGAATTGACTTCTTCTTTTTTTTTTTTTTGAGGAAAATTGACTTCTTCTAAGTTCCAATATATTATTATATTGTTTTGAAGTCCAGGTGAGGTGACTACAGAGTACAGACTACCTAAATCGGGATTTTTTTATTAATAAAAAAATAAAAAATCAAAATTACAAAAGTGAAAAATAGTTTTGAAAAATTGCAGAAATAGAAAAACCGTGACCTCAGGTTGCGGCCTAGTCCGAGACTAAGCCGCTACCTCAGGCCGCGGCTTAGTCCCAGACTAAGCCGCTCCCTCAGGCCGCGGCTTAGTCCCAGACTAAGCCGCTACCTCAGGCCGCGGCTTAGTCCCCGACTAAGCCGCTAACTGAGGTAGCGGCTTAGTCTCGGACTAACCTTCACATGCGCTGAACCACTGGTAGCGCTGAAGCTCTGGTAGCGCTGAAGGACTGGTGGCGCGTGCGTGCTCGCTGTTGCTTCGTTATATAGAGGTGCTGCTTTGTTATATTGAGGTAGAAGCTCCCCTTTGGTACTCGCTGGCACCGCTATGGCCTGCTGCTGCTGCTTTGTTATATTCCGCTAATCTGCCAAGTTCGCCGAATGTTAGATATTGTCAAGTAATACATTATCTTATTATAAAAAATATTACCATGTTAAGGAATTTATATTACCCTTAAAATTGTTCTACATTTTAATTTGGTTGCTAATATAATAGTTTAACCGGATTGCTAATAAAAAATATAACTCTGTTAATTAATTTATGTAGGATACTATTGGTACCATATTTTTGAAAAAAGAACAGCATCCTCGCAAAGAGGAGCCAGCTTCCATTTCTTTTCGAAAGCTACATAGTCAAAACTCAAAGCATGCATCAGAGGTGCATACCCAAGCAATAGTCTCAAAACAAACAAAATTGCAGCAGATAACTGCCATACCAAAAAACAACTAATCCAAATCTTTGCTAATAACAAAAGAAGCTACACCAACAGCATAACAAATATTTCCTAAAAAATGCTTAGTCGTCTAAAAGGTCTTCATCCGAGAAATCCCCTGTAGACATATTAGACACTCCTTCAATTTGTTGCTGTAGAGGTAATCCCAAAACTTGCTCATCCTCATCTTCATCCTGAAAGATATTCTCCCCAACTTACATGCCATCATCCCCTTGCCTAGGCACTAGAGCAACATGAGGACCAGCAAGAATATCAGCGCGAGCATTGTCAGAAGATGCTTGAGTCAAATCAATAATTGCTCGATGGACCAGATCAGCTCCCAGAGAATTACCACCTGTCCAGAAATTAAATAAATGCCAAATAGCAAAATACAGGGATTTAGCACAAGGAAATTTTTTATTTTGAAAAATGATTGCATTTCTTCTACCCCATAAGGACCAAAAGCTGGCAGCCAAAATCATTCCCCAAAATAAAAAATCCTGAAAAGGAAGATTCAAAATTGATTGCCATAAGTCCCAGAGTGAAGTAAATGTCAAAAGAGAACCCTCTGGATGTAATTGAGCTATTTTCAATAAAAATGGCTGAATATAACAACACTGAAGAAATAAATGATTTGTTGATTCAATAGCATCACAAAATTCATATTTAGGTTGCCCAGGCCAATTCCTTTTGAGTAAATTTTCCTTAGACAAGACCTTATTGTGAATTACTAACCATAGAAATAATTTAAATTTTAAAGGTATATGCAATGACCAAACTGACTTTTTAGTAGAACAAATAATACCACCAAAATTTAAAAAATTATACAAGGACTTAACTGCATAAATACCATTTGGTTCTAGCTGCCAAACAGCAGAATCAGAATCAGCAGTAAACGAAACAGAATGTAAAATTTCAAATAAGTCTATTTTCTCTTGTCTCATTGCCTTACTAACTCCTCTTGTTAAGAAAAGATTAATGTTGCCATTATTCCAAACAGAAGCAAGAGACTTTCTATCATTTTTGCATTTTGCATATAATAAAGGAAATTGGAGAGCTATAGAACATTGAGCATGCCAAATATCATGCCAAAAATTAATAGTCTTACCATGACCAATAACTTTTATTGTATGCAAAGATAGGAAGTGAGAAACAGACAAAACATCTTTCCAAAAGGGAGAACAATGAATAAAAGAATGTGAATTAATTTCCACTAATCCTTTCCAAAGACAATGACAATCTTTATATATAAACTTCCATCCCCATTTACAAAGTAAAGAAATATTCATTTGCTCTAAGTTTAAAATACCCCATCCTCCATATTCCTTGGCTCTACAAATAATATCCCATTTAACTAAGTAGTATTTCCTAGTAGAAGAAACTTGGACACCAGCCCATAAAAACTTCCTTCGAATCTGATCTATTTTCTTCAAAGCCCATTTTGGTATTTTAAACATTGAAATATAATATAAAGGTATAGATGTAACTACATAATTTAAAAGAACTATTCTTCCCCCTAAGGACATATGTCTACCTTTACTCCCAGGTAATTTAGCACTAATTTTGTCAATTAATTGTTGCCAATTAGCCTTAGAGGGTTTTTTCCAATGCAAAGGCAACCCTAAGTATTTAATTGGAAGATGTCCTATTTTACAATTTAAAATTTGTGCATAAAAACTTGTTAACTTGTCATCAATATTCAAAGGAATAAGTTCAGATTTATGATAGTTAATGGATAAACCAGAAATAGCCTCAAATGCTCTCAATGCCCATTTTAAATTTTCAATCATAAGAGGATCAGCTTTAATAAATAACAAGGTATCGTCCGCATATTGAATGTTTAATACTTTATTACCATTAGATAATATTGGTCCTAAACCTTCAAAATGACCTGACTGTATACCTTTTTCAAGTATTATATTCAGCCCCTCAGCTGCTAAAAGAAAAAAATAAGGTGAAATGGGATCACCTTGTCTGACCCCTTTATGGCATTCAAAGAAACTAGTTGGTTTTCCATTAATTAAAACAGAACTATGTCCTCCCCATAGCAAATATTGCATCCAAGTAATCCATTGCTCATTAAACCCTCTATGTTTAAAAATAGATAATAAATAACCCCAGTCAACGTTATCGAAGGCCTTCTCAAAATCAAGTTTGAGAAGAATGCCTTGTTCCTTATGGATTTTAACATAATGAAGCACTTCATGTGCAGAAAGTACAGCATCCATTATGTTTCTTCCTTTTAGGAAAGCTAACTGATGATTACCAATAAGTCTATTAAGTACAGGATATAATCTATTAGTCAATACTTTAGAAAAGATTTTATAGCTGCAGTTCAATAAACTAATAGGACGAAAATTCTTAATGAGAGCTGCATCCTTAATTTTTGGAATAAGACAAATAAATGCTCTATTAAGTCTGGACAAAGTAAAATTGTTAGAATAAAAACTATGAAACATATCAATTAAATCATATTTAATTAAATCCCAAAATTTTTGATAAAACAACATAGAGAACCCATCTGGACCCGGTGCTTTAGAAGGATTCATTTCAAAAACAGCATTATGAATTTCCTCAACAGAAAAAGGAGCAGTCAACATGTTATTTTCCTCATTAGTAATCAAATCTTCTACATTATAAATGTGAGGAGATAAAGTAGCTATAGCAGCACCTTTGGACCCTAAGAGCTTTTTATAAAATGAAAATACATGTTTCTCAATTTGTGAAGAATCAGAACAGGAAGTACCGTCAATTTCTAATTGCACTATTTGAGATTTTCTTTTATTCTCAGAAGCTACAGAATGAAAGAACTTTGTATTGGCATCTCCTTCCTGAAACCACTGGAGTCGAGCTCTTTGATGCCAATATAATTCCTCATCCTTATGTATTTTTAATAAGTCATTCTTAGCTAATAAGAACTCAGAAATTTCATCTTCAGTCGGTATCCTATCCTCAATTATAGATTCAAACTGATCAATTGAGTTAACAAGAACACTTTTTGCATGTTTAACTTCAGCCTTTAAGTTCATACTCCAACCCCTTATTTTTGTTCTTAAATGTTTAACCTTAAGAGACCAACCTAGAGCCTTATCACTTCCTAAAACAAATTCATTATACCAATTATAGAGAAGATTAGAAATTCTTCATTAGACAACCAACATTTTTCAAATCTAAAAAATTTTGATTTAGAAATATTTTGAATACCAAAGTCAAGACAGATTGGTGAATGATCAGATACTTGTCTAGTTAAACACAAAGTAAAAGTATTAGGATATAAAGGTAGCCATGCATTATTAACTATTGGTACCATATTAATTAAAGATTCCGTTGACCTATTTTAGACACCATCTACTAATTGTACGGTATATGAAACAGTTGTTTAAATCCAAAAAAAATTTAGGACCTATATATTTAATTTCTGAATATATTATGAAACACTGTTCAGACTTATTTTAAACACCATCCACTAATTTAAGATTCCACTTATAAATTATTCCGGAAAAAATTTAAATCAATTTATTATTATTCTTAACGATTTGTGAGATATTAAAACAGTTTTTTAAATCTACTGTACATATGTAGGTCTAGTTCAATGACTTTCGTGTCATTCGGTGTTCATGTCGGTGGTTGCATATTTGTTGGCCCGATGGGTGTATGTTATAACCAACCACCAAGATTTGTGTTTTCATCAGATGCCAATGTGTCATTCGAGAATTTAAAACGAATGATATACCGGCATTTGGGATTGATGGAAAACCAATTCGCACTAAATATTCAGGGCAAAATAAATACAGCGGACCGTGGCAGTTTCTTCTTCAGCCCAGTTCAGATTTATGATGATCGTAGATTGCAAGCTGCAATTGCACAAACCATAAGGTGTCCGTTTTTGTCGATGGTTGAGTTATTCGTGGAAATTGTCCCACACCACTCCGGTGATGCATATGTGCCGATGGGTGACAATTTATCGGGTAGCAATTCCCAAACATATTGGAACACCTCAGAGTACCGGCCGCCGTATCAACCGCAGTCCCCCCGCAGTACCAGCCGCAGTACCCCCCGCATTACCAGCCGCAGTACCAATCGCAGTCCCCCCGCAATACCCCCCGCATTACCAGCCGCAGTACCAACCGCAGTCCCCCCCGCAATACCCCCTGCATTACCAGCCGCAGTACCAACCGCAGTCCACCCCGCATTACCCCCCGCAGTACCAGCCGCAGTCCCCCCAACAGTACCAGCCACAGCCCCCCCCACATTACCAGCCACAGTCCCTCTCGCGGTACCAGCCGTAATTTCCGCCTCAGTCGCCCACTCCGTACCAACCGCAGTCCCCCCTGCGGTACCAGCCGCAATTTCAGCCTGAGTCGCCCACTCCGTACCAACCGCAGTCCCCCCCGCGGTACCAACCACAATACTCTTCCCCGTCGTGTATACAGGAAGGCGAGGATAATGATACCGAGGCCGAAGAAGCAATGGCAATAGACAATGATATCGAAGTTAACGATATCGAAGATGAAGATGAAGATGAGGAAGATGATGATAGCGAAGATGACGACGAAGAAGCAATGGCAGCAGAAGAGGATAACAGCGATAGCGATAGTAGCGGTAGTGGGGGGCTGCGGGGTCCGGCGGGGGGCTGGGATGGGGCTGGGGGAGCGCTGGGGGAGGGGGGGCTGGGGGGCGCTGGGGAGGGGGGGGCTGGGGGGCGCTGGTGGGGGGGGGGTTGGTCTTGGACAGAAAGAAGGAAAGAAAGAAAGAAGAGAAGAAAAGAAAGAAGAGAAGAGAAGAGAGAAAGAAAGAAAGAAAGAAAGGAGAATATATCTACCAGTCCGAGACTAAGCCGCTACCTGAGGTTGCGGTTTTTCTATTTCTGCAATTTTTCAAAACTATTTTCCGCTTTTGTAATTTTGATTTTTGATTTTTTATTAATAAAAAAAATCCCACCTAAATCTGCTACTGAATAATACTATAAAATATAAATTGTCGGCAATGATTAAGGATATAGAATGTATCGGAAATTGTGACTTGTGAGGCACTACCAAGTCAACTGAGTAGACGGACAACGAGATTACCCTTTTATTTATTTATTATGAGTTTATGACAATAGAATTTAGCCGGCCGAAGCCGAATACTGTAATTGACTGGCTTAAGAGCATCTCCAAGAAATATCGTAAAACATTTCTAAAACAAAAAAAAATGAGAATTAAGGAGAGAAAACCGCCTCCAAGAGATACCCAAACAGCTATCCCTATTTTTAGTACTCCCAAAACCAGAGCCAAATCGAGCTATTTTAGCCTAGTTTTTAGCACTCTCAATATGACTTCTCAAAACCAGAGCCAAATCCAAACCGTTCAAATGTATTGGGATCCATATTTTGGCGCAATTTAAATGTATTGGGATCCATATTGTGGGAATCTGTTGGAGATTGAGGTGAAATTTGCTCCCAAAAAATTTAGGATGACACCCAATATAGGTATATTGGGATCCATTTTTAGGGATTCTCTTGGAGATACTCTTATAGTTAGTTGGGGGCCGAGCTACATAAACACAAGAGTGGTTCCGCTATGAATCAGCTATGCACCTTTTTATTTTGAAGCAAATTGTTTTTATCAAACACGTCTCTTTAATTGTATCTGAAAGATATATCACGACCATCTGATTAAAAAAAATAAATGACCCATATTTTATCCGATATATAATTAGCCTAAGCACGTACAAAAGGGATTTTGGTCGGGCAAGTTGTTTAAAACATACACCATCATTATATTTCACGAGCCAGGATGGATAATGTTAAGAATCAGCACCGAAATTAAGGCCCAAACCCAAATACATGATGAAGCTAGTAACTTCTGGAGAGATCATGAAAATACAAAACAAATCTTACCGACTTTGTTGAAGAAAATATCCAATTATTTCTAGAGTATTCTCACAAAATATCATGATATCTAGATGTTTGTAATGACCGACTTTGACATGGTATAAATAGCCAATGGAGCAGTGCTTGGAGTCAAGTCAGTTGGCAAAGCCACGAGTAGTATGTTAGGATAGCAATGTAGCTAGTCAGGTTCTTTGTAGTATGCTTAGTATTAGTATATGAGTGTTTTATGGTTATGTATTGTAATCTTTAGTTTGTGTTAATGAAATATTTTGTCAAGTCAACAATTGGTATCAGAGCTAGGTAGGTCATGTTGGGTTACTAGTCCGGGCTAGGTCACTAGGTAGCTATGTTGTTTGTTGGTGTTCGTTAGTGTCGTAGTTCTTGTTAGTCGGTCTTAGTTTGAGTTATAGTTGTTCTTAGTGTATTGTCAGTTGTTGTTTGGTCAATATGTCTGATTTGAGTGGTTTGAGTGGTTTAATAGAAAAGTTGAATAATTATAATTACAGAGACTGGCGTACATGTATCAAGTCATATTTGCAGGGGCAAGACTTGTGGGAGATCGTGGGTGGTGATGAGACGGAGCCGCCGCCGAACTCGATCCGTGCCTACAAGAAGTGGAAGGTGAAGGCTGGTCGAGCGTTGTTCGTGTTGAAGGCCACAGTCGACAAGAGTCTGTTGTCTCACATTGAAGATGTGGAGACACCGAAGGAAGCGTGGGATGTCTTTGCCGCACTATTTTCGAGAAAGAATACGAGTCGGCTGCAACTGCTTGAGCGGGAGCTGATGAATCTCTCCCAAGGCGACATGTCGGTAAGTGAGTACTTTCTTAAAGTGAATAGTTTGTGTAGGGAGATTGAGCAATTGGATGCCAATGCAAAAATTGGCGATGATCGAATGCGGCGAATAATCCTGAATGGCATGAGGCCGGAGTATGGCGCCTTCATCACGGCAATTCAAGGATGGGCGACGCAGCCAACCCTGCTAGAGTTGGAGAATTTGCTAGCTAGTCAAGGAGCGCTTGCCAAGCAGCTGGCAGGCATGACCGTGAAGGTCGAAGAGGAGAAGGCCCTGTACAGTGGTCGACGCAGGGAGTCAAACAGGGCACAATATAGACGACAACCTGATGCGGAGAAGGTTGGTCGTGAACGAGACGAGAGATGCAAATGTTGCGGGGCAGCTCCAAGAGGCCAAGAGAGCGGAGGAGCCGAACGTGGCGGATCCCGCAGTAGAAGCGTGGTGTGCTACAACTGCGGACGAGAGGGACACTATGCGCGAGAGTGCCGATTTAGAAAGGAAGAAGGAAACCTCGTGGTGGCCGCGAATGAGAAGGCACCCGAGAAGGTCCCCATTGAGGAGGAATGGGACGCGGTAGCATTGGTTGCGGGAGCCGACGTAGTAGATGTCGAAGAGGCTGATGAGCCTGAGGAGGAGATCGACTTTGAGTCATGGTTCTTTGAGGAACCAGTTGAGAAGAACACCAGAATCATGAGTTGCGCGGTGGCTGAGGAGGAGAAGCCACATGAGAGCGCTAAGGTGGAAGCCATCACCAAGGAGGGTGATGCTGTCAGGATGACACATAGAAGTGTCACCGTAGTTGAAGGACGGGAGTTGGTGCAAGGAGCTACAGCTCGTCAGGTGATTCGTCGAGAAGTCGGAGCTCCACGAAGACTAAAGCCGAGACCACTAGTAAATCGAATTCAAGAAGTGAAGCATCAGGAAGTTCGATCGCAGATATCTGAACAATATCTAGCTCGGCGAGATTCAAGACGAACCAAAAGGCATGAAGATCCCGATGGACGCGGAGTACCGAAGATCCGGGTAACACTGAGTCGGTGCTGAGGGGGAGTGTTAAGAATCAGCACCGAAATTAAGGCCCAAACCCAAATACATGATGAAGCTAGTAACTTCTGGAGAGATCATGAAAATACAAAACAAATCTTACCGACTTTGTTGAAGAAAATATCCAATTATTTCTAGAGTATTCTCACAAAATATCATGATATCTAGATGTTTGTAATGACCGACTTTGACATGGTATAAATAGCCAATGGAGCAGTGCTTGGAGTCAAGTCAGTTGGCAAAGCCACGAGTAGTATGTTAGGATAGCAATGTAGCTAGTCAGGTTCTTTGTAGTATGCTTAGTATTAGTATATGAGTGTTTTATATAATTATTGTAATATAAGTTTTAGTATGAATGAAATGGTATATTGTCTAGTCAACAGATAATATATCACTGCCTGAAATCAATTGTTAGATTGGGAATAAACCTGTTATTTGAAATATGAACCTTATATAGAATCAAGCATACAATATTCTATACTGGAATTATTGGGAGTGGAAGAGAAACCTTCGATCTATTTGGAATTTTGGAGAGTCTGATGATCAGAATTCAGAAGAGAGGTTCTCAATATAGCGTGGGTATATTTTGCTGTAAATTGAAGTGTCAAAAATACTCAAGACAGTATTTTTGGAAGTAGGGATCATCGAATATTAATAAGTAGGGTGATGCTTTACTATATATATTAAGGTTTGGTTAAAATTAGTTTCGGTCAAATCGGTAGTACTACGTGTCCGTTAAGTTTAATGTAAAATATCAGATCAATCAGTTAATTAAGTAATTAATTAATTATAATGTACAAGTAGAGAGAAATCAAGGGTAGTGCAGGAATATAATTTTTTAAATAAGTACGAACATTTCCACTTGATGGTAATAAAAAATATAATAAAAAGGCTTTGACCTCTATTTCTTTTTTAGAAAATCTTTCCATCCTCATAAATGTATCCCTCCAAGATTCTACTCTAAACCAAAATTCTAACCACTTGCTCATTATTTTAACTTTAAAAGTTGGGTCTACCATTAAATATATTGCATAAAGACGTTATGGTGGATAACTGTCTGTGACCAAATAATGTTCATATCTACAAGTTAAGGTATTCATAGTCAACATATTTGGTGTTCATACGATACCTTGAGATGATCACCCTCTTGAGATGATCAAGAGAAGCGTAGAACAAAATCACACAGAATTGTCAAAATTGAATCGAGATTGTGTCGGAATTAGATCGAAATTGTCGAATTAGAGATCGAAATCGGAAGTTATCGTAAAAGTAACTAAATTCTTATTACCAATCAACTGTCTTTTGCATACATGAGTCTGAGTATTTATAGAGTTCAGATATCCTAAATCAAGAAACAAATCAATTTTTAACGGTCAGGATCTATCCTCATCAGAGGACGTGATGTGATCATCAGCCTCTGATCTCTTTGAATTTAATACTATCCTCTCCATTAGCTAACCTATCCAGTGTCCAGTTTTCGCAATAAGGCCCCACTTGTCGTCATGGTCTACTGGACAAGGGGTTCGGTCATCTTGGTCCCTTTGAATGAACTTTGTTCTTCAACGGCCTAGCAACACCGTTAAAGATTCCACGTTCTGGTGAATTACTGTACACCTTAACTAGCGTATTCATATCTCATTTAATCGGGTGTTCATATGTGTTGAATCAGAGTGTTCATATCTGATATACTAGAGGTATATATGCAGGTAGATTTTTGTTGGGTACAATTAGTTTGCCTCTTCTTTTTTATAAAAAAAGATAATAAAAAGAAACCTCAATCATACAATGAGCAAAATTTTCTAAACGGGAACTGCGAATTCAACTTTGTCCCATTTTCCCGGAGCTAGAAAATTGTTTGGAAGTTTCTGTATTAATTATTATTATTATTATTATTATTATTATTATTATTATTATTATTTTAACCAATGTTGTTAGGTTGACACAATGACACATGCGTCTAGTCTATGGATAAAGACTTCTTAGATAATTCATATGGCTTGTCCTGATCTGTTCATGAAAGCCATGTTAAATAAAGGCTTTCAGGATGTGGCTAGATAACATAAAATAAAGTAATCAACTATAAGAAGTCATTTACCAACTTCCGTGAAATATTCAATGCAAGTTAATTAAGAGCCAAATTAGGTGGGTATTGCCTTGGCTAGAGATTATTAAATTATCGTCTCAAAGAAAATATAACTCGGTGGAGGATATCTTAGAAGAGGCGGCATCCATTGACAATACTTATATTAACAATCTTGACAATGATTATTTTTAAAAATGTGTAGAAATTTATAAAAAATCTTAAAAACGGAAAACATTTTATGGATGCATTAGTTAATTTATAGATTGATAGTGTTTCAAATTTCAATCAATTTGAAAATCGTTTGATGCGTTATCAAAATTTTGTGCATTTTTTGACGGTTGTAATTTAATGGATCTTTAAAGAACTATAATATATCGCTCAAACCGAATATAATCGGAAACATAATCAATCTATAAGTCAAGTAATATTTCCGTAAACTTTTTTCTATTTTTAAAATTTTTTATGAATTTTTATAAATTTTTGAAAGATAATATTGTCAATATTGTCAAAATCACCATTGTCAATGGATCCCTCCTAGTCTTAGAAATGAATGAAGGAATAATTTATATTTTTTTAAAGTGTGAATGTTGAATTAGTTATATCAAGTTTGATATATATTTTTAATGTGAGTCATGAAAGATTAATTTTTTTGATTAATATGATGATTTTTTATTGGAAACTTCTTAGATCCCAAATAACGACTAGTCAATATTTATTACGGTATTACCATGGCACAAGTATTTCGGTTTAAGCAAAAACTCCATTCGAAATTTTTTTTTTTTTTGGTACGAGAAATATTTCTTTAACAACACCTTTGAAATTCCCCCTTACGAAATTTTGGTAAAAAAAAAAAGCCACTTATTATCAGTTAATTACAAAACATATAAAATTGAACTAAATTTTTACACAGTGGAGCATCCAGTATATCCAGATGAGAGGAAATCAAAGAAAATTTGTTAAGCCTTCGAAATAACTAATCGATCTATGGTGACTAAATATCACTTAATTTCAGCCCTAGCAAAATACAACCGTTATTATACATGTATTAATAACCAGTAAAGAACTCACACCTTACTTTGGTTTGAAATTATTTTTTCTTATAATAAATTTTTAAGATAATTTGTAATAGTCCTTAAATTGAGAAAATTGATATGGCCCTTAAGTTTTAATGGGTTGAGACATTAAAGTACATCAATGGTGGTGGTGATCAATCTAAATAAACAATCAACAGCTGGTATTTATTCATTGGAGAAGATAGAATATTCATATAAAAAGATCCAACCTCCTTTTATTAGGAGTAAAGATAAAAAGGATAAGGATATATATACATCACAACATAGAAGCAGCAATTCATTATGTTACTCTTTTATAATGCACAATCAGAAAGTGTAGAAATATCTCTTCCACATATATGTATCCTCCCATTCCTGAATTTCAACGGTGATAATAATATGCTAGAGAACACCTGTGAAGAGCTCTCCAACTGCATCAACATGCTCACATCAGGCTTTAGAACACCTGTACGTTTAACATTGATTTAAAATAGAAAATTAGAACTTTCTCAAATTCTTAACACTAGAATTTCTAAAGTACATTAACTCAAATCAAAGTCATCACACTAGAATTTCGAAATTTTGTTCAGAATAAGTTGATACTGACCATACAAATGACACTCAAACAGAACTGTTAATGATGATTGAGTTGAGCCAAAATAACATTTAAGCATGTAACATAATCATTAATCATATATATTCACTCGACCCAAAAATATTTGTTGATAGGTCTGCATGTATAAGACAATGCTTAAATTGTTAACATTACACAATGCACTAAACTATTCATTCAATTAGAAAAAAGAGATGGAAGCAAATGCAGATAAAAAGAAAAAAAAAAAAAATAGAGGCAATAAAAAAATAGAGTACAGAAATTGAAACCTTCTTCATTTGGTATGTAGGATATTATCAATATTGAATTGAAGGGATATGCTTGATTTTATGCCAGTCCTCACCGCCGGGCTGAGCCAACCTCGATAAAAGTTGCTTCGGCATCGATCGCATCTCTAACTCTTGAAGAGTGGCAACATGATGCAAATCAGGGAGAATCCTCAGCTCAGAACATTCCTGTATGTAAAGATATCTAAGGAATGGAAGGGAGCCTTCCTCCACATGCCACTCCTCCAATGAATTGTGGTTCAGAACACGCAATTTCTCAAGCCGCGGGAATCCTCCGGCCACGCACATTATCTTGTTACAGAATACGGCATTGTCAATCAGATAAAGAACCTTCAGGCTTTTCAGCTTCATTAGTTCTGGCATGGGATCTTGTTCAAACCTTGAATTGTAAAGAACGAGCTGAGCGATATGCACCGGCAGCGTTGCTGCAGAAAAGGGCATGCTCTGGGGCCATTGTCCCGCGAGGGTCAAGTATTGTATGTTTCTATAGCTTCGGAAGTGCCTCATGTCGACAATCTCTTCCGGAAGAGTACCACCAAATCCAACAGTTAAATTGCGAAGATGTTCCAAACTTCTTAACAATCGAGTGGTTGGTATCGGATTTCGATTATCTTTATTTAGAATGCCCAACTTTCTAATGTTTTTCAATTGGGGCAAACCATCTTCCCATGCCATCACTTTAGTATACTTGAGGGTCAGTATCGACTCCAGTTTGCATCCCTTGGGCGGGCCATTTACTGGTCGAATCCAATCGGTATGCACATGCCGCAATGTCGTGATGTCCCAGAGAGAAACGGGTATGCTGGTCAAAGGTGTTGCCCTAATATCCAGAGTTTGAAGGTTTTGTAGGCGATCTATTTTCTCCAGAAGGGAACATACACTACTTCCTCTCAATCCGAGATATCTCAGGTGGACCATATTTGTTACCTCCGCAGGGAGCTTTTCGACAGTCCCGACATTTCTCAATTCTAACAACCTGAGCAATCCAAACCGGATCTGGTTATTCGGTGCGGGAACATCGAAAATCAACAAGGAACGGAGGTTGTTGTTGTTGTTGTTACTGCAGGTGGTCACCATGTGATCAGTTTGGAAGTACGCTGCTCGGCGTGATGTAGTATGAAGTACTCCATGATTTTGTTTTGGATTCACTTGAAGAAACTTCTGCTCTTTCGATTCACTGATAGCCAGTTCGCGCAGAAGATCATGAACGCGGAACCGTTTGATCGTGCCACATTTTACATTTCTCTTGGTTACTCGAACCATGCATCTGATCAGCAAGAATATTAACAATCCACATGTTATGCTTGATAAATACCCAAATCAGAGAGCTATTATACTATTATATTATGTTTGTCATGGATTTCCATGGTAAATTCTATTATAACATATCCCAATTGGAGTTTGTCTATTGTGCTTCCATTTGTATTTTAACCTGAAATGCTAATGATCTAATTTTCAATTTCTAAGAAAATACCAAGTGGCTTATATATTAAATTGTTTATATAAAAATCAATACCAAAATTTTTTATTTTTTGATTTTTTTTTTGCTATTATTAACGAATTTTGAAAGTTTGCCCAAAAACAAAATAAAAGTACAAACATTTCTATGTTAAAACAAGTCAACTTTCAAAAATCGTTAAAATAGCAAAAGAAAATTCTATAAATAGAAATTATTGGTATTCTACCAGACATAAAGATTGTATTAAGCTACGTGGATTTGCATTTTGAGTCTTAAAAATTAAAGTTTGGATCGTTCGCATATCGACCAAAATACAATACATTAAAAATTAAAGTTTGGATCGTTCGCATATCATCCAAATCTAGTGCTTCAAACTTAAGAAAGTACAAACAGAAATAGTAAGAGTCACCTTTGAGCAAGGGGAGCGGGGGCGTTCCGATGGGCATCGGACCAGAACCTGTCCGATGGCCCGTTTAAACCGTCGGATCTGAAATTTTGATGAGATCGTTTGATTGTTGGATCTTTTAATTAAATCGGGTTGAATAATTACACCCGTTAAACCCATCTCCCCCTTCTGAGTTCTGTGTCATCCCTTCCTTCCTCCGCCACTCTCTCTCTCTCTCTTCTCTCTTCTGAATTTCTCTTTCTCGTCACTCTCTCCCTCTTCAGACTCCCAAGGAGGTGCGTATGTATCTGCTTCCATCACCGACGAGGCGTCGAGACGATTTGTGCTTGAGGCGAGCAAAGAGAGAGCCAGGGGGCGAGAGCAGGGTGCGGGAGGCTGAGGCTGGAGCGTGGGGTCAGGAGCGAGGGGGCGACGGCGACGGCGAGCAGAACGACAGAGATGAGAGCCGGTCAGACGGAGGAGCGAGGGTTTCGGTTTGGGTTTGGGTGAGGGAGACGGGAACGGATTGAAGGTTTGGAAGGCTAACCGGGTTTAAAACTGTAGTCTATTTTCGATCCGTTAATTTGTTTGATCTGATAAAAAATCCAATCGGACGGTGCGGACTGCCCATCGGACAGGGTTTGGTCCGATGGGCGTCGGAACGCCCCTTCTCCCTTGAGCAAGTTCTTCTAAGTAGCGCTCCGCCTCATCCTCCATTTCCCCTCGTCCATCGTGTTGTATGAATCCTTCTGCAATCCACATCCTCATAAGAGGTCCTTTGTGAATCTCATAATCCTCGGGAAAACATGCCAAATAGAGAAAACACAATTTAAGAGGATATGTTAAATCTCGATAGCTCATGGCCAGAATTTCCATGCATTCGGTACCATCCGATTGCCAGTTTATAGTTCGCAACACGCGATTCCAACCATCGTAGGTTGGATTCCTCACTGATAGTAGACCGCCGACAACAGCTAGCGCCAGTGGCAGACCTCCACATAACTTTGTTATCTGCTTTGCCACATCAACTAGTTCATCACCAATACAACAACCAGAAGTCTCGTTTTGATAGGGGAATGCCTTTCGGAGGAGAAGTTTTAGGCTCTCGTCATCATTGAGGAACCGAAGTTCATACGGCATGCTACTGGGATCAGCTAGTTTTGCAACCTCCAAAGAGCGACTGGTCATTAGCACTCGGCTGCCGCTACAGGCATCTGGTATAGCTCTTTCAAACAGAACAAAGAAGTCTTTTGTCCACACATCATCTAGGACAATGAAATATCGCTTACTGCCCAAAACACGTTTCATCTCTTCGAACAAAAATTCTACATCATTTTCCTGATCTTTGTTCACCACAGTACTCCCCAGCTTCTGGACAGCCTTCTTTAAAACATCAGCAATTTTGAAATCACTCGAGATAGTTAACCATAAGGTAACATCAAAGTACTCCTTGATCGTTTTGTCGCTGTAGATTTTTTGGGCAAGCGTAGTCTTTCCAAGACCGCCCTGACCCACGATAGAAATCACTTGTTGTATTAGGTTTGTTTTGGCATCTTCAAATCCAACAATGTCAAAATCATCATTGTCAGGATTCATGGCCACTCTAATAACGGAACTTGTTTCGCTTCTGTCGTCTTCTCCCAAATTTTCAATACCAAAAGTTGTCCTTCCCTCTGAGATGATACTAAGTTTGGTTTGTATCTTGGATATCTTTTCGCCAAGTTTGTGCCGTGCGACTAACTCAGCAGGCTTTTGAGCAAACAATCTTAAGCGACCAATACCCACACCCTTGCGTTGGCTTAGAGCAATCTCGCCGAGGAAGGTATCAATTGCATCTTCCGTCTCGTATGCCACATCTCTTACATCCTTAACCCAACCCTTCACCCTCTCATCCTTCTTCTGTGCTGAATCAGCATCCTTTAGAAAGCACTGCATCTGGTGAAGCTGTAACTTAATCAGCTCGATCTGATCACTAACGCCATACAAGAATGCGGCTTCTTGAATCAAGAGATCGCCCATCTTCTTTATTATACCAGAAACAACAGCTTGAGCCATGCTTCTATTTCTCTTCACTGAAATCTTGGCACGCGCCAACTACCAAGTGCTTAGTTGATAGTCGGTCTCGCTCTTTCTCACACAAAAACAAACAGCGGCAGACACGCTGTCTTTTACTGACACACACAACAAGCTGACACCATTTGGTTTAAATCTGTTTCTGTATGAGATGTGAATTATGGAAAGAATAAGGAAGAAAGTAGATTATTGAAATTAAAGATGAGCAGTGTAAATACACAAAAATGATTTTGCAATTTCAGCTGTTCAGAGAGGTAACAGTAAGATAGGGCAAATATGTACCTCTTAATATACTTATGGTACACTTACTGTGCTAATCTTGAATTATTTTCCTTTAGAAAGCTAACTAACACTAAAAAAAAAAAGCAACAACATCAAACTTGTATTGACCATGAGATATATGTACAAATAATTTATAGCACAAGCTCACAACAAGTATCGATCTTTTTTGTTTTATCATTGTGTAGCACTCTATGGCAAAGCGTTAGCACAACTAATTACATCTTTTCTTTTTTTATTGGAATGTTCCCAATTCAGTTTTTCTTTTTTCTTTCCCCTTCTTCTGATGTATTTGGTACATACTGGAGAGCTAGCAGGATAATTGGATGTACCAAACTACCTATGGTACATCTCATATCTGTTTTTTTGTTGGCCACATATGTGTAACATCTCCATTTATATGCAATTATTATTCTCAGAACAGAGGTTCCAGGCTGATCGATTTAGCCAATACGCTGGTAAAAATGTTCTATACAGTATTAAAACAAAATCGGTACCTGTAAATAGTTTCCATGTGGAAGTGCTGTCAACAGAAATATTAAAAAAAAAAAATCAAAGAACTGAAAATTTTGATTAATTAATTCTTCTTTTCTTGTCTTTTTTTTCGGAAAGAATTAATTCTAGAGTCTCAGTCAGGGTATACATTTCCTTAATAAAACATTACTACTGTTAGTACCTGTTGGTAGTCAGGCTTATGGCCGTAGAAATCCAACTTGAACTCGGGGCTTGGATTTTGTAGGGCAGTCAAGTTGGAGTGGCTTTGACTTGTGTTATTGCCCCGTTGCCCGGTTTGCACGGAATCATTAGTGACCAATTCCAGAGACAGCTGCCTTCATTGGCCCGCAGCAAGTATCTGTCAACTTTATGTCAAGAGGTATAAAATACTGGAACAATTAATTTTTGTGTTGTCCAAATGAGATATAGACACATCTGTTATAAATTACAAGTAGATCTGTATATTTATTGCAATCTTTAGTCTAATCCCTACAATCTAGCCTATATTATCATTGCTTCAACTAAGAATTGGTATGCTGAGTCTATTATATATATCATCATCAAAATTAAGAAGACAGAACAGTCTAACAAGAATCTGACTGATGCATTTGCCAAAATTTAGTGCTGACACACCATCATAATACTCAAGATTATCATTACTACAATGCCCAGCTGGCACTGAATCATAATATCTTGTTTATAATTGAACTTTAGAAGTGATGGAAACACTGAGAATACTTGTTTTTCTGGTTGCTCTGGAATTAGAACCTATCAAGCCAGAAGGAAACCTTTATAAGCTCAGTCTGTCATCGCTTGTGCTCAGCTCAACTGCTAAACAATGGCAACAGTTCAAATGGTTGGTTAATGCTATAGATGAACATGCGCAATTATAAGAAAATCAACTAAAAAAATTAAATTTACTAATTTAGGCAGCTGCTTCATGGGGATGTTCTTGCTGCTTCACTGCAACTGCTAAGCTCCTCTGGCCAAGATGCCGCAGCTCTGTATTACCAACTTGTAGTATCCTAAATTAAGCAACTATGACTAAAACTGTAAAAATTTAAACCTCAGCGGAAATTTCTCGAGAGTAGATGATGAATGCAAGATGATTCAGATTTTAGAAAAAAAAGAAAGAAAGAAGAAAAGAAAAAAAGAAAAAGAAAAACGTGTCTTCAAAATTCATACTGACGAAGTCAAATCATTGCACTACGCGGGGTAGTGTCTACTTGACCAGTTCTCAGTATTCATTTTGCTAAAATTCTGATAGAAGGAAACAAATTTGAATTGCCTGGACTAAAATGGCCCCAGATCAGATTCGCATACTCAGGATGATCTATAAACGGGTTTCTATTATGTTGGTACATCTTGCATACTCTGTCATTTCAAAATTTTTTCGGATTTTGACGGTGGGTCGATCTCATTCCATTTTAAAAGCGTAAAAAGAAAGTCCCATTTCATGCCTTCCTGCAAAAGGAAACCATGTTTCTTACAATAATTTCTTTCAGGTTGCATTTCCAAGCAAATCTAAGTGTAATATCTGATAGTCCGACGAAACGTGACAAAATGAACTTCAAATTCAATTGTAACATATAAGTTTCACATTAGAATCTTACGATTTGAAGTTTTAGAAATATAATTTATCTGATGGAGTCTGAAAGCTGCAGATAAGGAGTCCCATCTGGCTCATTACATCCATAACATACCACCATGTACAATAATGCAGCAACATATATAATTCAATTTTAAACCTTTATGTAACTCATAATTAAGATACATGCAGCAAGGAATTAAGATAGAAAAAGACTACAGCTTTGCACATATATATACCCTCACAACAGTGGCTACAACTATAAATTCAACATTACACATAATTCAATTTTTAAACCTTCAATATAACTCAAATAATTGAAGAAAAAAAAAAGGAAAGAATTTCAGAAATATACTTTAAAAAGGTGCAAATGGGGGGATGGAGAAACGGGGAGATGAATATACGAGAGAACTGGCGAAGAACATCATCTCTCCTTCAGTCAATCTTCAGTCGAAGTTCACTGTTTGTTTGTTGTTTCATTTCATTGGTGCCAAACGGATTTCGGATTATTAATTCAAGTATTAGTGTATTATTATTACTAGATCTGTAACTCGGTCGGGTTCGCCCAAAAAAATAGTATAAAAAAAAAAATCAATAATTTTATAAAATTTAATATTAAACAAAATTTTAACATAATTTTTAATCTTTTGATATAAATAATAACATCATTATAATTTAAATATAAGAACACATAAATAAATGTTGGATTATTTTAAGGATTAAATTTTGTCTTACACATATTATATCCATGTTATTTAATGCTAGTAGAAAAGATATAAGACATTATATCAAAGTAGATGAAATTAAAGTTTCAAACAAGATCATTGGTAGATAACATTGATGATGTAGCATAGTTGAGATGTTTGAAGGCTTACCACTCTTGAGTATAGGTTATTATTGTACAATTTTTTAAATTTTTGGATATTGGATATTGCTCCTCGCCCTCTCTGTTTTGTCATGAATGGAGAGGAATCCTTCTTGTACCTTTTTTTAAAATTTTTTTTTTTTTCTGAAGTTATCTACTGATTTGGGGAGGCGTCCGTATCTGCTGAGATCCAAATCGGATCTCAGAACCCTGAGATCCCGATCTGACGGTTCTCAGGACTCGTATCTGTTGAGTCCGGATCTCGAGGTCCCTGAGAACCGTCGGATCGGGATCTCAGAGTCCTGAGATCCGATTTGGATCTCAGCCGATTTCAGCGCGATTTGGGAGAGCTGACGCATGATATGTTTATTTTATTTAGTTTATTCATTTATTTTGTAGATGGATTTATTGTTTAATTTAAATGAGTTATTCTTTATATAAGTGGCGTGGAGTCGTGGAGTGAATATTAAATACATTGCTTTATATAAGTTGTATTATAAAATTATTAGTAATAATATCTCAAAGGCATTTTTCTAATGCTTCATACATCTTCCATATACATCTTACAAAGAGATGATTATGGACACATGTTCAGTACAAATCTGCACTGGTAATTAAGTGAAACAGTAGTATTGTACAGCTATGAATTGTTTTATACTTTTTATTACATACAGAATGCAGTATATACAGTGACACCATAATTTGGAGACAACGGTGTTTTACTTAGTTGAGGCTTCTTGAAAGGAAATGATACAAGCATATATTGTGGACATAGTGGCAGAAACTTATTTTTCTTGTTTTTTTTTTTAGAAAGCATAATGCCTTAAAAAATTAATTTTACTGGTTATTACTTCTCAAATTTTCTTCACTCAGAGTACACAAGGCAACTACATATAAATTAAGGGAGGAGGGATCCATTGACAATGCTTATCTTGACAATGAAGATTTTGAAAAATTTGTAAAAATAGTTAAAAATTCTAAAAAATAGAAAAAAGTTTATAGAGATATTATTTAACTTATAGATAAATTATGTTTCAAATTATATTCAATTTAAGTGACGTTTGATAGCTCTTTAAAGCTCGTTAAATTTCAACCGTTAAAAAATGTACAAAATTTTGATAAACCATCAAATGATGTTCAAATTAATTGAAATTTAAAACACTATTAATCTATAAGTTAAAGAATGCATCCATAAAAGTTTTTTCATTTTTAAGATTTTTTATGAATTATTATATTTTTTTTAAAATCTCCATTGTCAAAATTGTCATTATAAGCATTGTCAATGGATCCCTCCTCAAATTAAGGTAATCTGTAGTTCTGTACAAATGAAGTGCCCCAATTCATGGGAAAATTAACTTGCACCAAACACTGCCCAAAATGAAATAACTTAACATGGAAAAAGATAAAAAAGAAAAACACTTTTGAGGGGGAAAAGAAAAGGTATAATCAGTAATTCAGTATCATCTATTTTTCTTAAACTTTTTTTTTTTTTTTCAAGTGTGTATACCTATAGACATTTTGGCACATTTTCCTCTCTCTGCAATGCAAGCAAATTACAAGGCTCCACATAAAAACATTCTCCCCATATTTCTTGCATGCCAAAAGAAAAGAAAAAAAAAAAAATCAAAGTTTCCTCATCATCCAACAAAATTTTTGGAGGAAAAGAAAATGCCAACATCCATTTTCTTTTTTCTCTCAGTCAAGGTTTGATTCCTTCTTCATGTTCTCTTCATCTTTGCTTTTGAAGAACAAGTAGGCAGAGCCATGTATGCACCAAGTTAATTTTCACCATGGAGTCTTTTTTTTTACAGTAGGGATCATGGGACCCCCCCACACACATTTTTTCTTTAATTGAAATTTCACTTACTAAACTTTCAAACCACGTGGTTAGTGATTAAAACGCACAACCACGCATGTGATGTTGTCGTAACTGCCGTATTCGAAGGCATGTCTCACCAGCAGCGACGCCGCTTCTTTCATGTCGCCTTCTCTGCTTTTTACTATGTCAACTGCTTCCTACAAAGGAGCCAGTAAAATAAGTTTATGTTTATTTAAAGCCATTGCAGTATTTCTCTGTTTCTTTACCAGAACGACGCTTACCGTCGAATCAAATTAATCAACATTGAAATCAGAAGCATAATGTTTTGACTGGTAATGATTTAATTGTACTATGTAATGCAGTTACCTGATCTGAAAGTGAATCCCATAGACCGTCACTCGCAATGATGATAAACTCTAGAGATTCATCGATTGCCTCTTCCTGTTAGAACCAAAGTAATGTGAAAACACAATTACACTCTATCAGTTCAGAATAGAAAAGCATGACAAAGAAAAACATAAGTTACTTGGATAATATAAATGAAATTCTTTTCTTACATACCACTGTATCAGGGTCAGGTATGACAAATCGCTTCAAGCCCCGATCACCAAATGCCCGTGAAATGGCAATCTTATCATTAATTCGCCAAGTTCCTACAGAAGAAAATATGAAAACTTTTACCCTGAATAATTTTATTTAGGACAGAAACTTTCAGAAAAAGTAATATAACAAATCATTCAGGGTACCGTAATATGCAGGCGATAACTAACAATAATGCCTTTCTCAAATATGTTATAACAAGTACTTTACTGCAAATGGTTGGTTTTAGCTTTTGCAAGGGAGCAGAATCCTTTTTGTTAACATTAGCAGAACTAGACGATACTCACAGAATAAATATAATACAAGGAAAAGGTACAAATTGGGCCAATGTTCTTTTATTTGGGTGCAAGAAATTATTTCATTGTACAATTATGGAGCTCTCCAAGTATGGAATAGAACTTTTCCATAAAAAGAGAATATTAGAGAAATAATGGAACAAATACCCTTGAATGTAACTTGGCCCCCAGCAGCCTCAATACGTAGTCGCTCTTCAGTCAAGTCCGGTCTGTGATCCATTGTTAATGCTTTTGCTGCACATATTAAACCAATTAAGACCGTTACAATGACACATTTTTCTTTGAATAAATCAATCGGTTTTAGTGAGACCAAAGAGAACCTAATTGTTTTGTACCAAAAATCTGGTACCTGACAGAACTTTTCAATGTCAATCCTTATATTTAAAGTAAATCCTAATTACTGAAACCATAGTAATCAAGAGGAAATAATTCTGGTACAATAAATATGATTCCGCCTATGTATAACACTCGTACCCTCTTTGCCATGGCGAGAAACTACAACTCGAGAATCGCCAATATGAGCCACGAAAAAACGATCTTGGAATATCACAACTGTTGAGGCTGTCGTCCCATCTTGAATTATACGGGTTGATAACAGCTGCTCATCCATTTTAGTATATGCCTCGACTGCAGATTGGTATCAGAGAATGAAATTGCCAAATGTCTTAATGATACACTTCAAAAAATAAATTTTTTTTTGGAGAAGTAATATATTGAAAAGTACGAGGGATGCTGTATATACTGTACCTAATGCTGATGTTGTGTCAGAAAAGAGACTCGGGTGACCAACAATTATATTATACAGATTATCTTTCACATACTCAGCAGCTTTTTTGCCACCATGGCCTACATGTTTTGAGAAATAATATATAGAAATTTATTAAAAAAACAGTATATCTCATCACGATGAAGATGATAATCAGCAATTGACATATAGTATAACTACGCACCAGCTGGTACTGCAACAAATACCAGGCAGATGCAAATTGTCCCCCAAAATTGATATAAATAAATAATTCAGTATGGTAGCTCGGTACTGATGGATTTCATTCGTACTAACCAAACAATACTTCAAGATTTGTTTTCCCTTTCTGTTATTTATTTACCATTCAGCGTGTTGAGCATAATGTCAGGAACATGGCAATATCCCCCAGATACTTTACAATGTTAAATGTTTGAATAAGCATTGACACTGTTGTAACTACAAACAAGAAGTCAGTGTTATAATTAACGTACCATCATAAACTGCAAAGAAGCCAACGACCTGACCGGAGACAGTTCCTATTCGAGCATCAAGGTAATCCTCCATATGCTCTCTTCTTCCTTGAATGCTGGCGCAGCCATAACTATACTTTCCATGAGGACTGTTTTTTTTTTCATATAAAGTAAAAGTAACAAATTAATTCAATGAATGAAACATAGAGGGCAAAATTTACAAACAAAGACCAACCAACCAAATCATATCCATAATTCGCCGGTAGACAAGCATTTTATAAAGAAAAGTTCATGACAGAAGCAATAAGGCTCATGTAAGCAGAGAGGAAACAGAAAGTTAGAAAGCATTATATCATATTTT
Source organism: Cyperus esculentus (assembly GCA_030179965.1). Taxonomy (NCBI): domain Eukaryota; kingdom Viridiplantae; phylum Streptophyta; class Magnoliopsida; order Poales; family Cyperaceae; genus Cyperus; species Cyperus esculentus. Next base: position 4,862,159 of record JASGLE010000006.1, on the reverse strand, counting down.
TAATTGGGATGAGCAATATTTTATCAACAAGTATTGGTACTAAAAGAAATGATTCATCAAGTTCCGACAAAACCTAGGTTTTTTTTTTTCTCATTCTGGAGCCAGAAGTGCAAGAATTTGAGAAGAGACATCTAACAATTACACCAGAATGAATGAATCAATTTGAAGGGTTACAAGAATAAATTTGGTAAGGGATAGAAAGTAAAATTGGAAATTGAATATATATACATACATACCACCCAGAGAAAAGTAAAATTGATATGAAATCATGACAGGAAAACGTTCGAAACTAAAATCAAAGAACCCAATTTGAACAAACCAGGGCAAGAACACGATCCGAACATACCACACAAACCCACATTCCATCCCAAATCAACCGCATTGCCAGAATTTGATCAGCAAATTCGATCCCAATTCATTCAAGAACCACCCAACAAAACATAACATAATCAAAGACGATCAAACAAACCCACAACCCACAAAAATTAAATTCCCCAAGAAAAAGAAATGGCAAGAAATCGAACCTGGTGCCACCGCCATGGACGTCCTGCGAACGGTGGAAGGGTAACCGGTGCTTCAAGCCGCTGCTGCAAGCTCCCATGGCTGGCCTCGTTCATCTATCTATCTATCGCCCTGCCTGCTTGCCTGCCTGCCTGCCGAAGAAGACCCAAAACCGGAGGAAGGCGTGAAGAGAAGGAGAAAGAGGAAGAGGGAGGGATGGGAGAAGGAAGGTGGTTGTTATTATTTAGCGGGGATTTAGGCGCGAGAGGGACACGCGTCAAACGGTGAAGCTGCCTATTCTTGGCTCTCCGCGTGCCCAGTTCATTCAATTCAATTCTCAAATGGAATCAAATGGAATGGAATAATGGATCAATGGAATGTTTTTCTTTGGTTTCTTGTTTTCTTTCTTTCTTTCTTTATTGTGGTTCTGTTTGTGGAGGGGGGTTTATTATATTTGGGCTTATTTTATGGGTTGGAAAAGGTTCAATTTTATGGGCTGATTTTATTTAGTGTCTGCTGAATAGCTGTTTATATGTCCATAGTGTACGGACATTGTAACGGTAACACTTAAATCTGTAACCGTTATGCCTAATTTGTAACAATTTATATTTTATTATGGACTGTCCATTAATGGACACTAGGTATTACCCGTCTGAAGACTTGTTATGGGGGGTTATGGGTTTTAATTTATGGATTTGAAGAAGGGTTAATTAGCTTAAGTTTGATTGTAGAGGAAGGTTTGATATATACAAGTCCAATGTTGGATGGACAAACTTCTTGAAAGACCCAATTTCATGTTTTTATGCTTTCTTTATGGTTGGCTTACATGGTTTTACAGGAATTCATATCCCTGCCGTGCTGCATCGTGCAGTTAACAATGTCAGCCGTTGGATCGTCTTGAGATTCGTGCCAACACGGATCTTGAGATGATCCAATGGCTAACGTTGAACTGCACAATGCAGTAAGTTAGGGGATGAGCACTCGGCTTTACAGGATCTCAAAATGGGATCTTCATATTTTCCGTCATTAATTAATATGAAATCACACCCATTATCATTAGAGAAACTTTTTTTCCCCAACACTGGTGCTTATTTTGTTTGCATGTCGTTGAGGTTTCAGATATGATCATTTAAAATTGTTTAGATTTCCCTCTCGTTTGATACTAATTGTTTGGTTAATTATAGAGAAGACACCTATTTCACGCTGAGACTACTTTTTTTTTTTGGCAATGTCTTATTCTATTCTTTCCTTCCAATATGATATCAATTTAATTTTACATGTAGCATATGCTTTGATTTTTAGTGTTCTACACTGCTCTTTATCTTTATAACTTTGCTTACAAAATGAGCTCACTCAATTCCTTATTCTATTATCTCTTGTTCCCATCTATAAAAAGAAATGAAACACAACACCATGTTAATTAATTCATCTTCTGATACAACAAAGCCAACCATATTCATATATAATTAAGGTATATACAAAACACTGTACATTATTAATGGCTGCAGAAATAATGCCACCCTCCCATAGTGGTGTTAAAAATGAATTGGTGCCAGAACGCCCACTCATGTCTGTTCGTCTCTTCTCAGCTGTGATGGAAGGCAATGAAGAAGTCATAATGCAATGTCTTGGGCTATCAGAAGAACGTAAGGAAGTCAAGGTTAGGAACCAACTTCTTAATCGCAATTTAAATACTGTAGTAAATATGATATATATATGATAAAACATAAATACTAAAGCTAAAATATCACAATTTATCAAAAGCTTAAGACCTATTGCTTTTCTTCATTATAAGCGTTTTGCATCTTTTATTCTCATCCATACCTAAGTAGTTAATGGAAAAGTAGTGGATATCTCGATCCACCAGTTTCATGGAAACTGAGTTTGAATTACAAGACTACAAAAGAAGTGTAAGTCCTCGTCCATACCTATGAACTAACTAACTGTCAAACACCGATTGTAAATCAGAATCTTTTGGATTTAGCCATTTGTCCTCATCCAAAAAAATAGCAAAATTGTTTCAAATTGTATAATTTGGTTTTGATAGAGATATTATGTTGAGCGATTCGGATCGACTACCAGGATAATGAAAATTAATAGAGATACAAGTCCATATATAGCACATGCCAAAGTATGATATGTATATTACCTGTTTTACTTTGCACAAGCATCTCAAAAACCGATACTCCAATGGCCGAAATATATATGTTATACAACGTTTTCAAATAAGTTCGACTTTTATGCTTTGCTGAAATCATGTGCTGCGTAATTAAAACAGATGCAAATGGAGGCCTTGGAACCTGCCACCCAAACTATGACAGAACATACTGTCGAATCCGAGCTGCAAAGTGCAACGTCTCTTGGAGACACAGTTCTGCACCTGCTTGTTACCAAGCGACACAATGCGCTAGCTCTGAGGGTATTTCAAATGGATACTTCATTGTTGAAGGCCAAAAATAAGATGTTTGAGACGCCTCTACATTGTGCTGCAAAGGTTGGAAATGAGAAGATCATTGAAGACTTCATTCACCATCAGACCAGCTTTGTCAAGGATGTGCTCCAAGAAACAAATGACAATGGAGACACGGCCTTGCACATTGCTGCTGAATATGGCCACGCAGCTGTTGGTCGTGTGCTGATGATGTTCAATCCAGAAATGGCGTACAAGGTCAACAAGCAAAAGTCAACTCCGTTGTTCGTAGCTATAGCCAACGAATCTTCAGTGATGATATTGACAATGTTAGAGGTGGACGCCACTCTGGCATGCATCCAAGATTCAGATGGAATGTTTCCAATTCATGTAGCTGCACGGATGGGCTACGATAAGCTGGTAGCATATATGATTGAGGAGTACCCTAAGTATGCCGAATTGTTGGATCCTCATGGAAGGAACCTTTTTCATATTGCTGCAGAATATAACCAAGTTATAATATTTTTGCGACAATATGACAGCAGGAAAGTAGGAGATATGATTGTAAGAATGAATAGTGCAACAGATTATAGAAGAAACACACCATTACACATTGCCGCAATGAAGGGAAATGAGTTAATCATGAGCATTATTTGGGAAAATAAGATGCATCATGTTGCTGAATCAGTCCGAAACAATACATATGGAACACCACTTCAACTTTACGTTAGTAATTTAAGGAAAGAAGCTAAAGATGAGGTATGGCAACATTTAAAAACATAGGACCTTTGTTTCTTGTGAATTTCTATTACTTAATATATATATATATATATATATATATATATGAGTTGGGTTACAGTGATATGCATAGCAAAACTACGTTTTTGCTATGCGCTCGTATCTCAACAACCGTAACTCAGATGGCTGATCCGATTCGACCGGTGCATTCTACATATCGAAAACTCATCGAATACTAATTTTTACTATTTTTGGAGATTCCTAACTAATTTTAACAATTTTTGAAGATGGCAAGAAAATAATAATAATCTATTTGGAACTCATAATCAGGATCATTTTTTCAAAAATCGTTAAAAATAGTTAGGAATCTCCAAAAATAGTAAAAATTAGTATCCGATGAGTTCTTGATATGTAGAATGCACCGGTCGAATGCGGTTTATACCTCTATTTCCGGTGTCCAAATAGTCGATCCGAACCGCTCAACTTAATCTCTATATCAAAATATACTAGGAAACCAAAATTTACAATTTTTAGAATTTGTTTGCTATTTTTAGTGATGGGAGAAAATCGTTATTTTGTATGAACCAGAATCCTTGGATCTAACCATTTTCTCTCCATCATTAAAAATAGCAAAAAAAATTATAAAAATTATAAAATTTGGTTTGCTAGTATATTTTGATATAGAGATTAAGTTGAGCGGTTCAGATCGACTGTTTGAACACCAAAAACTGAGATACGAACCGTATAGTACGGTAAAACCGTGATATGCATATTATTGTAGCCGGACTCTATATATAATTATATATAACAAATACTTCTATCCTCTTTTTGCAGGCGAGTCTGCGCATTCTTCAAAAATCACGCTCTTACATAAAAACGCATGCATCCAAATTCACTTCAAGGTGGTTTAGCGATGTAATGGAGCCATCAATCAAGAATATATGGGAGAGAAGTCAAGTTATTGGGCTGGGCTCTGTACTTATCACAACTATAGCATTTGCTGCAGCAATCACCATCCCAGGAGATTACCAAGAAAACGGTACACCGGTTTTAGGAAAAAAATATATGTTCAGGGCATTTACCATGGCAAATGCCATTGCATTCATAGCAGCATTTGTAAGCTTATATACTATTCTTATGAAAGCATTAACTGACCCAACTAAAGTTGCCCTTCAATTTGCTACATATTCATTTTTTGTAGCGTCAAGTAGCATGGTTGTGGCATTTGGACTGGCGTTATATTTGACGCTTGCACCAAATAATATGGCTATCGCCATACTAATCCTTGTTGTCACTCTGCTTCTTGGCTCTCCTTTCGTATATTTTGTTCCTATGATCGGAGGATGGGTTTTTAGTTTCTTTAATACAAAACCTCTCATAATTATTGGTGGTTCCATTATAATTGCTTCACATGCTTTGGTATTGTTGTTGATCTTTTGCCTGGCCTTCCTGTAAACAACAATACATTATCTTTATAAATCTTCTGATCGGGAGTGAGGAGCAAAGATTAATCAGTAAATGTTTATAAGATAGAAAGAGAGTATGTATTTTAGACAATACTATGGTTTCTTTTCTGGTAAGATTGGATTGTGCAAGGATCAGTGTAAAGAATTAGAAGAATTTAGACTGATAGACGGTATTGGTGATGAAATAATGATTTGGATTGTATGTTTGTCTGGATTTTATGTTATGCTATTCCAAAGTAATAAGTATGTTGTCTGGATTGTATGTTTGGATTAGTAATGAAATAATAAAGTAATGACTATTTCTTTATTTCTTCAAATTGACTCTTATTTTTAAATTTGTTTTGGGTAGATTTTGAATTATTTTAGGATACTGATAATAACACTCCTTAAAAATCTTTAAAAACGTGCTTTCCTACCACACATGCATGCCATCTCCAATTTGATAATTACACCCTTTAAAAAGCTCCCACTGCGCACCAACCCCACGCGAAATGCCTCATGGCATATAACTTGCTCCTACGTGAAGCGATAGACAAAATGTAGTTATCAAAACATAGAAATTGATTATAGTAAATCACAAAGTGATTGTACTAAAAAATAAAGTGTGTTTTAAATTTTGATAATTCGAAAGTAGAAAAACAACTCATTCAATATTCAAAAATATATTGTTTCGAAAAAAGTAATTATACAAAATGTTAGTAGTAGTTATATCGGATATCAAAATCTTCATATTAAATACAAGCACTGATCATTTAAATTAAAAATAGTTATGCAATATGTTAGCATGATCATTGGCTATATTTAATATCAAAATGCTTATATTAGATGCTAGAATTAATTGATTGTTTAAGTTGCTTATATATGTTAGAGATCCAAATTGCATGTAATAAAATTTGGAGGGGAATGATTAAAGAGGATGGGGATTGTTAAGAAGTTAGTTAAGGGAATGAGAAGAAAATTTTAATAGAGATGGCTACTTCAAAAAAAGATTCTTGCTTAGGGATAACTAAGAGGCAACAAGAATTTCTCTAAAGTCTTTATAGGAATATTATGGAGGCATAACTAATATTGACTGCCTCCAAAGCATCTACCTTAATCGGAACTAAAATTCTGTCGTAAAAAGTGTTCATAAACTGTTAATAGTTATACTTGTACCAGAGAATGCTAGCTAAATAAAAAGTTTATCAAAAGTTTAGTACTTATTGCTTTTCTTCGCTACTGTTTGGCATCTCTTACATATATTCTCTTATCAAATTAATATCCTTCATAAAAAAAATTAGTAGCAGCTCATCCCATGAATATTGACTATCTAATATCTATTTTTTTTTCTTCTAATAAATAGATTATCCATCCTAGTTCCTCAATGTAAGAACATAATTCAAACGTTTAATTTCAAATATGCTCAAGTTTTGAGCTTTGCTATAATTGATTAATCTGATCTTCTTGTTACTAATTCAGGGGCACAATGCACTCACTGGCTCTAGCTTAAGGTTTTTCGATCGAAAGGATATGCAATTCATTGTTGATTGAAGGTTAAAAGCAAGACATGCTGGCAGGCATTGAGGTTATGCACGCACGCAAGGTGTTCGACAGAATGCCTCGGAGAGGGTAGAGTCGAATTGCCCCTAAATTAAAGCTAAAGTTTGTGTTTTAAGTTTTAACGACTTACCGCCTGATCAAGGAGCATATGTACGTCCACCACCTCTCGATCCATCCAAGTACTCACCCGGATGGGACAGCCGGCCGCCCGACGCATCTGGACTTGGGCAGTTCTCTCACTTGTGAAGGGGGGCTTAGCTAGGGCCTGCCTAGGGCTCCTGGAGAAGGAGAGGCGCCGGGGGTCGTTGGGCCGGCATGGACGGTGGAGGTGGAGGAGAATTGGAGCCTGGGTTTTCAAAAAGAGAGGGTTTGAGGGAGGGCGTCATTACTCTGAGAGAGTGAGGAGCGAACGAAACTACGAAAGAAATGGAAGAGGAATGTCTGAATTCATGTCCGGGAAACTAATTAATCCATTTGATGAATTGAAGTGTCCCACACTCATGTGCTTCACATACAGTGTGACACATTTTTGACAAAGATGTCTACATGATAACTGCAACACAATAATTTATCTGTTAAAAAATAGAGTGAGGCTATTACGCTAGCTTTGCAAAGTGCAATGACGTAGTGCGCTTCGGCTCGATATTGCAAAACCGTAGCTCAAATGATAAATCCAAATCGCTCAACACAATCTACATATTGAAACCTTATATTATCGATTTTTTTCATTTTTAGAATTTTCTAACTACTTTTTTTGGATTTTTAAAAGTTGTATAGAAAATGTACCAAAATTTGTATATAAATAGGGTCATTTTTTAAAAATCCAAAAAAAATCTAAAAATGAAAAAAAAAACGGTAATCTACAAAGTTTTAATATGCAGATATAAGAGAAGGACTAAAATTCCTTTCCTCTGATGTAAAGCACTCCTAGATATAAGAGAAACTAAAATTCCTTTCCTAGTACAATTGCTACCATCAATTAAAATAAAATATAATTCTATATTCAGTTACTATTTAAGATATCCTGCATACAACCTTCTATTAAAGATGATAAATTTCAGTAAATCTTTTTTTTATATTTGTAGGAACTGCAGATTTTTGTTGCGCCTATCATATTTCTTAGTGACAGGTGGCCTTGCGAGAAGCTACACACGTGTCCCATGATCAGGACTAGTCTGTCGTACAGTAAACAAAAATTATTTTCTATAGACTCTCAATTACTATGAAAACCTACAAGATTTGAGTCCACTGTTGTTTTCTTCCGCCCAGTTTCACTTAATTTCTCGGATTCTTACTACATTCCCACAATTAGGACGTGTTCGGTAGTTACTGATCCTACAAAAGAAAATTTCTATAAGAATATGATTCCATGTTGCATTTGATGAAAACCTACGAAGAGCTCAACATTCGTAGAAAAAAATAATCATGTCTAATCTAATTTATTTTTTTTATGGAAAAATAAGTCTTTTAGGGCCTGTTCGGTAGACACAGGTCCTATAGGTTTCTATAGGAATTGAGAGTATATAAGAAATAATTTCTATTCACTGTTCGGCAGACCATACTATCAATTCCTAATAGGAATTTATTCCTCTAAAATGCTTGTTTTTAGCGGAAAATATTAATTAGGTTCGAGTGGATTATTTTTTTCTATCAATAATGAGCTATTTGTAGGATTTTTCCAAATACAATATGGAATCATATCCTAATAGAAAAATTTTTCTGTAGGATTAGTGATTACCGAACATGCCCTAATTAGAAGAATAAATTCCTATTGGGAATTGAAAGTATTGTCTCCTTAACCGGTAATATAGAGATTATTTCCTATGGAAACCTACCGTATTTGAGTTTGCCGAACAATCTCCGAATTCAGATCCTCTGACCTGGTCACCTGCCCTGAGGGCATGTGACCCGTTGGATCTCCTCGGGATTCGGTTGAATAAACAAATCCCGAGGAGATCCAACGGGTCAGAGGATGATCATCCCCTTAGTAATACTAAGTTTTACTCTTTCAATCACCGTGAAACTAAAATTTTTTCTGGTTTCTTTTTTGATCCAAGAAAAAGATGAAAAGGAGGGAGAAAAAAAAAAAAAAAAAAAAAAACTAACGACAAACAAATCAAATTGTTTAATGCGCTGAGCCGCTCTGTCAAACATCATTCAGAGGCTTATCTTTTTTTGCCTCCCCAAACACAAACAGGCGTACTATCCGGAGGGCAGAAATTAAATGATCCACAATTAATTGATTGGAAAACTAGAGTGAAAGGAATCTTTTGACTTGTGATTAAATAAAGACTTCGATCCGAGTTCGCAATTTTAAACCAGTTACGATGCAGCCAATAGCCATACTCCATTCACCGAGGTAAACAGAATAAAAATTAAATGTGCAATAGTTGTAGACTTCTTTCTTTCTTGTTCTACTTGTTCTACATATAAGCACTGGTAAGATATAGTATGGTAATGCTCACAAAAATGTCGAACCTGTTGCTGAGTACCACAAAGAGATGGATTTCTCAATCTCCATTGAAAAGTCACGGTTTTCTTGTGACAAGAGAGATGCTTCCCTGGAGGAAAGAGCTGCTGCAAACGACACACAAGGTATGTACTTTTCATTTTGTTTTGTTTTGAGCTTTTCATTAAGTAGTGGCTTATGTTGTGCAGAGAGTTACCAATACTCGATGAGTTCAAGTTCCTAAAAAAAATAGAAACTTTTTGAAGGTTTTTCGCCCAAATATGACATTATTTTGTATGGGTATAAGAAAATAATAATAAGATAAAATGAGGCACATTGAGTACATCTCTTTTAAGTTTTTAAGTGACTGAGAAGAAAACTAGAAAGGGGATTTTAAGGGGAAGATGCTTACAAGTAAAATAAGGTACATGAATTCGCCTCAGAAAAGAAAAATATAAGGTACATGAGCTGTAAGTATATTTATGTGAACATTACCAAACCGTTGCCCATATAATTTTTATTAAAGAAGAACATTTTTAGTTTCAAATTATATCAACGCAAATATGTGTTTTAGATTCAAATTAATAGCTGTAAATCCATTACTAAAACCGTGTATATATGTACAAAACTAATAGCTTTACAAATTTATCCCAAATCAGAGATTGTTAATTTGTTATTTTGTATAACTGACCGTACCAATATCTGCTGAATTCATCCTACCATTAGCTTTTGACACCCCTAACGGAAGAGAGATGATGAATAAACAAAACTTGTTATTTTTAGTTTTACAGAATAATCTCACACTTTTGCTCTTTACGCGTTGTAATAGTTCCATTTTAGCTCCATGTCTGAAAGTCTCAATGCCTTACCTGGGGAGCTCAATACATCAAACCAGAACACCATTTTTCGTGTTCCATATAAAATCCGGAAGAATTGTGAAGCCCTAATAGAACCGTCTGTGGTCTCTATTGGACCATACCACCATGGTCGCAAGCATCTGAAAGCTATGCAAGATTTAAAGTGGTCACTCCTCCAAGACTTCCAGTCTCGGGGCAACAACAAGGTTTCTATGAAAGCATGCAAAGAGAAGATTAAAGGCCAGCAGCTGCAGGCACGCAACTGCTATAGTGGAAGAATAAAGATGGCCGATAATGATTTTGTCGAGATGTTGATTCTCGATGGGGCTTTTATTATTGAATTTGCTTTGAAACTTCATGATCCGCATTGGTTTAGCAGCGAGGTTGGATGGAGCGCCACATTTATAGAGCATGACTTGATCATGCTGGAGAACCAGATACCGTTCTTTGTTGTTGAGAGTTTGTGGGAATTGATCTTTGGTAAACCACCTACCCACAGAGATCTCAAGGATATTGCTGATAAATTTTGCAATGGTTGGATGTCAAGACGGGTAACAACACCGCCAAAAAAGATCGATCATTTGCTCCATCTCTGTCACCACTATGTGGTCCCTGATATGTCATCCCATCAAGCATTGCCACAGCAACGCCGTGGCTTGAATATACGTGGTTTGATCGACTGTATTAGCTCTCAAGAATCCACAAGGTCAGAAAATAGAGCATATAAAGGGGTATCAGGGCCGCAACTCCCATGCGCCAGCAAGCTGAGAGAGGCAGGGATCAAGTTCAGGAGTAAAAGCATTCCATGTGAATTGATGGATGTAACTTTCCAAGGAGGAACTTTAGAGATCCCCCACATTGACACCCACCATGGTAACAAGCCCCTTTTCAAGAATCTTTTAGCTCTAGAACAAAGTGCCTATACGAAGGGGCACCTCACTGCCTATACAGTGTTCATGGATTCAATAATCAACTCAGAGGATGACATAGAAGTACTGCAGAGGAAGGGCATAATAGAAAACACGATTTCAGGTGAGAGAGAGATTGCTCTCTTCTTCAACCAGCTTGGTGATGGCGTTACGACCTCCAGAAGTGATTACCTGTCTGATTTGGTTTACGAGGTGAATCAGCATTGCAAATCAAAATTGGGAAGATATCGGGCTCAATTAATGCACAACTACTTCCACAGTCCATGGGCAGGGTTCTCATGTTTAGGAGCACTTCTACTTTTGCTTTTTAGTGGAGCACAAGCGTACTTTGCCTATTGTGCCCATTACAACCCCTCCCCCTCCCCCTCCCCAAAATAAGCCTATGTGGTATTTGAACTTCTCTATGGTTTTTTCTTTTCATTAGCATGAGGGCATCTATCATGTATCTTACTTTAATTGTAAGTTTGTAACAAACGATCATCCCAGTTGGATGAACGAACTTTGCGAGAATAATCTAGTTTTTCCTTTATATTTTTGCTTTGATTTTGCTTTTTATTTTTTATTTTAAGTAGCTTTTGCTTGTTTTTGGTGGCCACCTTGATTTTGCATCACGAAAGCACATTATAAGGCTATCGAACGAAATTAGAGGCCAGAGTGTGCCACTCAATATATAAATATATTATGAAGGAGAATTTGTTTAAATCTAGTATACCAAAGATAAAAGTATTTATCAAGATCAGCTTCATTTTCAGAGCGCATAATGTTAAACTTCTTCCCCCATATATACATTGAGTTCTATTGAAACACTGATTGCTACTTGCTAGATGATAAACTCTTTTCATTGTAAAGAAGAAGTACTTAGCATATAATTTGCATCATAAACATAGATGGAAAAAAGTATGAAGCATAATGTGAAGTACGTACATCCTTTTGTCACTATTAACGTCGAGGACTCTGGTCCTACCCCAACTTGTGAGCTGCAGGTTTTTTACACCACGAGCTAGCTACTACGAGGGGGAGTCTGGCGTCAAGTAAGAAGCATACAGCTTACATTGGGAGAGGCAGCATAAGATCGGAAGAGAGGTAATTGTAGCACAGCATATATCCTTACTACTAATAAAAAAGCATATTAGATTTATTGACATTAAAGGTCTATCTTCTCCAAGGAATTAATAAACCTCAGCCGTTCATTGTTTACTTAGATTGATCACCACCATTGACATACGTTAATGCCCGTTGATGTTCTCAGCCCATTAAATTAAAGACCCATATAAATTATCTCAATTTAAAGCCCATTACATATTATCTTAAAAGTTTCTTATATAAGAAATAACAATTTCAGCCAAAGCAACGCGTGGGTTTTATACTAGTTACTAATTAAAATATCTTCTTCATTTACTCCTCATTCCTGAGCTTATTAATTTGTGTAATTATATCCCTTTAATTTCCCTTTCTTCTTCTGATACAAATTAGTTGGTCTCTTGGTCGTGGGCAAATTTTGTCAGACAAGTTAATTAACAAGGATCTGCGTCATAACAAAAAAAGGATCTTGCAACTATAGACATTCAAAGGATTCTCCAAGAGAGAATCACATGAAGATATTTTTGTTCTAAGTAGGGCCATGTTAATTAATTGAGCAGTGAGCAGCACTAGCAATGGTTGAGGTCACAATAATGGAGACAAGCTTTGTCGTCATATGGTATGATTTTGATGAGACAACAAATGTTTTATTTTTATTTATGCAAACATTAATTTGATGGCTCTCGTTGAAGCTTCTCGCAATATTTATTTCTTTTGCCATTTTGGTGCTCATTTTGCAATCAACTAACTATGGTCTCTCATGACGTTGACTGCTATCAAAATCATATAATTCTCTGATTATTTTTTATTCTATGGATAGGTATAGGCTTACGGCTTACCTACCAAAAATAATATATACTTGCATATTAAGAAACTAATAATGCAACAAAACATAAAGTCTGACGATAATTTAAATTTACAAAAAGTTATCGAGAACAATAAAAGACCTGATCAATATGAAAATATATTTATACATCTATAATTTAGTTGTAGGTAAAATTGGGAGAGAGTTTGGGGTAAGATGGCAGATAGAGACATCTCAAGGAAAGTCATCAACTTTCTTCTCTTACATACATGATTTGCCGCTCTATAATTCTCTCAACGATGTTCTTACAAATGCGCCTATGATGTCTGTTTGGGTCCGTGATGTCTGTTCTTACTAATTATTCAACTTAACGTACTAGTTGTGTAGCTCATAACATACTAATTGTGTAACTTAATGTACAAATTGTTTAACTCAACATCAACTTTATAGTTAATATGTTGATGCTAGTTGAACAATTAGCATGTTAAGTTCAACAATTAGTATGTTAAGTTGAATATTTAGCATGTCAAGCTGAAAACGTTAAGTTGAACAATTAGCTTATTTGACCAAATTAAACTATATTGTATCACCAGCGGTATCACCAATGGTATCACCATAACATTTTCCATTTCTTCTATATTATGTCAAAGTTGAATGTGATTGTTGCAACGGAAAATTTAGTTATAAAGGTCAGATTTAGTAGAGGAGAGTTCCATCGCCTCCATTTTTTTGTGCGTCAAAATTTAAAAATAATTATTCAAAACAAAACCGTTAAATTTAATCAATATTTAATGGTCTTGTTTTGAAAAATTAGTTCTAAATTTTGAGTTATTTGGAAAACATGAAAAGTGGAGGCATGACGGAGTAAAAAAAAATGGAGGTATTGGAATCTCCCTCAATTTAGTAATACGGAAAAAGTTGAAACTTGGAAACAACTAGTTAGATGACTTTAGAAATTACGGTTCATTGACCCATTAACTGAACTTCGAAATATACTATTATTCTTATAAAAACAAGAAGTAAATTAGCAACTTAAGATAAGAATTATAAAAAACAAAACGGAAAATCATGTATTATTTTTAATTTATCGAAATATGATCCTTACTATATATAAAAGCATATTAGAAAAAAATGACATGAAAATGTTATCTTCCCTAAATAAGAAACCTAAGCCGTCTATCAATTTCTTGGATACATCAGAACCGTTGATTTACGTTAATACCCATTGATGTTAATGCATAATTTCACGTCTGAAGTTTGTGGATGATGAAAATTTTTTTTTTTTTTTTGTTTTGCACGTAATCTAAGAATCTGTGCTGGAAAATTGTATTTTTAATAATACTTCATTCATATTATTTTAAAATTTCAAATTACATTTATGCTTTAAACTAAATTTGTTTTTTTCTGGTTTAGTTTTTTGTGCCAAGAGAAAAGACGATAAGTGAAACAAAAAAAAAATAATAACGACAAACCAATTAACATGTTCAATTCAAACAGGCGAACTGTTTGGAGAGGAGAAATTAATAATGCATGTTCAATTCTGTTTACCTCGGTGAATGGATCGAGTATGGCTGCATCGTTATTGGTTTAAAATTGCAAACTCAGATCCAAGTCTTCATTTAATCACAAGTCAAAAGATTCCTTTCACTCTATTTATAGATCTCCAATCAATTAATTATGGATCATTTAATTTCTGCCCTCCGGATAGTACTGAGCGACTCAGCGCATTAAAACATATTAATTTGTTTGTCGTTTGTTTTTTTTTTTCCCCCGCCTTTTCATCTTTTTCTTGGATCAAAAAAGAATCCAGAAAAATTTTAGTTTCACGGTGATTGAAAGAGTACAACTTATACTAAGGGTCTGTTCGGCATAAAAGAATCCAGAAAAAAAATTCTTCTAGAAGACTTGTTTTTGCATTAAAAAAAATAAATTAGGTCAGACATGATTATTTTTTTCTATCAATGTTGGACTCTTCGTATATTTTCACCAAATGCAACATGGAATCATTTTCTTATAGAAAAAATTTCTGTAGGATCAGTAACTACCAAACATGTCCTAATTGTGAGAATTTAGTAAGAATCCGAGAAATTAAGTGAAACTGGCCGGAAGAAAACATCAGTGGACTCAAATCCTGTAGGTTTCATAGTAATTAATTGAGAGTCTATAGAAAATAATTTTTGTTTACTGTACGACAGACTAGTCCTGATCATGGGACACGTGTTTAGCTTCTCGAAAGGTCACCTGTCACTAAGCAATATGAGAGGCGCAACAAAAATCTGCGATTCCTACAAATATAGAAAAAATATTTAGTGAAATTTATCATCTTTAATAGCATTGAAAGGTTATATGAAGGATATCTTTAATAGTGGCAGAATATAGAATTAGATTTTATTTTCATTGATGGTAGCAATTGTATTAGGAAGGAAATTTTATCTTATATCTAGGAGTGCTTAACACCAGAGGGGAGGCTATTGTTTGTGAAAACGTTTTTATCTTATCTTTTTTTTTTTTTTCTAATTTCATTTTCCAGTTAAATAAAATTGATTTTTGAGTCTTCAATTTTGATTCCTTCTTCTTTCCTTTACGTGACATTCTTGGAGTAGGGGTTAGAAAGATGAATGGTAACCTTTTACTGACATCAAATTGGTATCGGAGCAAAGCTTGACGTTACCGCTACGCACCACGAACAACCAAGATCCACCTGAAATGAGTTTGGCTGCTGTTTTTGAAGGCAATTCAGCGATCTAATGAGTTGTTTCAATGTAACCAGGAGCAAATGATGATGGCTCTCACAACCATGGTGGGACAACTTTCGACTCGACCTAGAGCACAACCGGGAGGGCGAAATCAAGAGGAAAGGCAGCAGCGTGATATGTTGCGAATCACCGGTGGGACGGTGATTTTCGAGTAGAGATTCCTGAGTTTAAACGCGGTCTTAGTGCTAATGAGATTCTTGATTGGAGCACAGCGATTAATGAGATTTTGTCCCTAAAGGAAGTTCCACCCGACATTAATGTACGTTAACGGTGGTGATCAATCTAAGTAAACAATCAACGACTGAGGTTTTTCTTTGGAGAAGATAGAACTTTAATATTAAAAAATCTAATCTCCTTTTATTAGAAGTAAGGATAAGACATATACATATCTCTTCTTTTAAAGAAAAGCAGAAGAAATTGAAGTTTCTACAAGATACCATGTCATTTCCACAAAACGTTTTATTTACAAGCATCCCTTCGTAACTTTGAAGACCCTGTAAAGCATCTCTTCGTGTGCTTTATAAGCAGGCTTAGGCACTTCTTCACTTTTTCCACACTACAGTCTTACATTCATTTTTCTTTTCTCATTTGTAGTGGACTCTTTTGGTGCTCTATGAACGTCTGACCATGTCTCTTTTAGCGCCTCCTCCATCTTCTTCTAAAAACAGGTTTGCTCTCTGCTTTCTTTTTTTCCTATTCTTTTCATCTATACGTATAAAAATTCTTATTTCATCCTACTTTCAATCTTTATTGAATGAATATCATTTTCCTTTCTCTTCCCACATGTTTCCGTTGTCTCCATTCAATTCTCTATTAATGATTTTTACTCTTTTTTTTTACTTTTTAATTTTTACATTTCGTGGGTTGGTTCATAACGAACTGAGGGTTGGACGATATCATTTATGATTTACAGTTTTTTCATGTTCCGATGTGCACATGACGTGCTTGATGGAATGCGTCACAGAAGCAACATATACTGTTAATCGTTAATGATCAAGGCATGTTGAAAATCGTTTTTTCTAGATGGATTACAAGTAAGTGTATAAAATCATTTTTTCTAAACTTCGGTTTTGAAAGGCTGATTGAGTGTTTTTGATTCAACAACAATTTTCGGTTATATTTAGTGATTTGTTCTTCTAATTTGTTGTAGGTTTATCAAGAAAACAGAAGGCACAAATCAGACTTTGAAGAGCATGGCCTCTCATACAACATTCATAATTATAGGTAATTTATTATTGAATTTAATATTCTGCGCAATTTAGCATTGCAGTATATATAAAAAAAGGAAGTTTCTGATATTTTGCAATTCGTGCACATATTCATTTTAAATTCAACAAAAAAATAAAAAAATTAACTTGCTACTAATATTTTTAACATTATTTAGTTCTTGCCTCCACTTTATTTTCATGTGTACTTTATGAAATGATTGAATCAATCATTCTTATTAGCTATGTTCAGTGTTGTCAGTGAAACATATGTTCTACTTAAATTCTATACAATATTATATATCAATTCAAATTCAGTTATGTCATCACTATGATATAATTATTATTCCGGACATTGCACGGGTCAAATACTAGTTTATATTAAAAAATTAAAATACAAAATCCGGAATGGCATAACGCAAAAATGTGTTCCGTTGACAGCCCTGGGTCACAGCATTAGATTCAAAGTCAGCAGGAGTCTCTTTATATATAAACTGCCCTTCTTGTTTTTTTTTTTTTTTTTTTTTTTGGGAACCGATATATATAAAGTACTGCCCTTCCATTTGCAGACCCTAGCCGCTCTTTTGCTTCCTTTTCATTTCTCAAATCTCAACTCAGTTCTTCTTCCTTACCTAAAACAATCTATTTAACAAGGAAGCAACTACAACCATTGAACAACTTCAGCTTAGATCGATTGATCAAGGTGAGTAGCGCCTTCTAAATAATCTTTCACTGTCCATTGTTTGAGTGTAGTAGTACTACATCCACCTTGCTAATTAACTCAAGTCAGATTTCATTTCTAACTGCAGCTAGCTCCGCAAAATTAAGGTACAGATCACTGTACGCGCGTAATGGCCGCTAAAATATCCTCCTCCGAAAGTGGTGCCCAGAGTGAATCGGTGCAGCGTCCACCGATGCCTTTTGATCTTTACTCAACACTCATGTCAGAAGGCAAGGATGGGCTGTCCGAAGATAAAGAAGTGAAGCTGGAGGTACAAAATATATCCTTACTCTTAGAGATCGGATTTTTTTAGCATAATAGTTCTATCTTCCCTAAAGAAGAAACTTAGCTGTTGATTGTTTATTTAGATTGATCACAACTGTTGACGTACATTAATATTTCAGCACATTAAAATTTAAGACTCATATTAGTTTCCTCACAATAGATAAGGTTTCCGCCTTTAATTATAAGATATAATAATTTCAGTCCAAAGCAAGGCGTGACTCTTTATTAGTTTTGAAAAAAATATATAATAGGAAAATGATCTAAATCGTGAAGTTCTCTATTGCAAATTCATTCAAATATAGTTATGTGAAAACAACAAACATTGTACCCACTACCACAAAAAAAGCATCAATAACCATTAAATAAGTGTTTTACTAACAGTTTACAAAGAGTTGGGATGCTAGGGTTGCTAATCCTTACTATATATAAAAGCATATTGGAAAAAATGACATAAAAGGGCTATCTTCCCTAAATAAAAAACCTCAGCCGTTGATTGTTTACTTAAATTGATCACCACCGTTGACGTACGTTAATGCCCGTTAACGTTCTCAGCTCAATAAAATTTAAGGCCCATTACATATTATCGTAAAAGTTTATTATAAGAAATAACAATTTCAGCCCAAAACAAGGAGTGGGCTTTTTCCTAGTACATAATAAATAACTGTTGTTGAATATGCGAAACCAACAACGGTTTTTAGACAATAACAGTTGTTGGTTTTAATGAATCAACAACGGTTCTTACTTTAAAACAGGAGTGAGGCTATAGTATTATTAATAGTACAAATTAGCTATACTATGGCTCTTATATTATAGTTTTCAATGTCCAAATGATCAATCCAAACCGAACCGCGCAACATGATTTCCATATATAAATATCATTGTAGACAAAATTTTATATTGTTTGGTACATTTTTACTATTTTTTAGATAATTACAAAATGACTTAATTTAAACATTATGAACCATCCAAAAATGTAGTTTTTATCTATCTAAAAAAATAGTTTAAAAATTATAAAAAAAATATAAAATTTGGTCTATAACAATATTAACATATGGAGATCACATTGAACGGTTCGGATCGGCCGTTTGAACTTCAAAAATAATAATATGAAGCCGTAGTACAGGACGCTATGTACAATTAATAGTACCATATAATCACTCTTAAAACAGTTGGAAAATTGCATTCCCCAATATATTCAATATTTAATTTTATCTACTTTGCCAATGGTTTGAAATAATAACAGTTGTTGATTCTTAGGAATCAACAACCGTTTTTTGTTAATAACCGTTGGGAAGATGATTTTTTTAAAAAAGAAAATTGTTTATTTATAGTGATTAGCCCTTTTGCTCGTTCAAATTAGATATTATATACCATATTAACAAAAAACATATACATTAAAAAACTAATAATAAATCCCAATAATGCCACAGATTAATTACCAAACTAAATCCAATATAATATCTTTTTGCGATATGCATAAATTATGACAAACAAGAATATCATTTCCAATAACAAAACAACATGGACCTCAAGTTTACCATGATCCAACAAACACAAAACAGAATTTTTTAGTCTCGATCATCTCATCACTCATCTGTTCACTACAGAACCTGAAATAGCATACCGCTAAACACTTACACTGTGCTCCAAAAATCACATCGGAGGGGTAAGGTAGGGAAAGGTAAGGAAGGGACCAGAGAAGAGTCCTACCCCTCCAAATCGGGATGTAACCGTCGGGGGTAAAGTCTTCACAACTTTTGTACGTTTCTCCCCTCGTCTACCCTCCTCTCCCCCTGTTTCCCCTCCAAATAAAACGTTTCTGGAGCAAGTAACACTGGGTTGGGCAGGCAACTCGCAATCCGGTCAGCCCCTCTTTCCCCTCCCCTCCCCTCGGGTACCTTCTTCTGGAGCACAATGTTAGGGTCTGTTCGGATTGTACAAGGATTAGTGAAAAAATAGTAAAATAGAGAATAGTAAATGAGATTAGTACAAAAATAATGATTTTTGGATTAGCTAAAGAATAGTAGAAATATGGTGCTATTCGGGATAGTAAAAATGTTGTATGGATTGTTTAGAATAGCAATGGATGGTTGAAAAGAATAGTAGCTAATCCATGTTTTATGTGGATTAGTAGAATAGCAACTAATCTCACTATTCCGGATTAGTGATTGCGTGTTTGGATGCACTCACGAGTTATAAATAGCTTACTAATCCGAATAGTAGCTATTCTTTGGCAATCCAAATGCACCCTTAAAACAAAAACATGTCTAAACTTCAGTCGTTTAGTGCTCACCCTCTAACATATGGCACGGTGCCATGCTCTATGTGGGACGTTGGATCACCTCGAGATTTGGGTCAGCACGAATCTCAAGGACATCCAATGGCCCACGTGGACCATGGCACCGTATCATATGTTAGAGGATCTAAAATTTAAAATATTCTGAGAATATGACATCAACAAAATTCCTTGATCCTTTCTAATTACACACATCCCCCATGCAATTCACCAAACAACCACAACTATTAGGAAACATGCTACTGCTCTATAAATTGCTTCCATACCTCGTCTTTCAGACCCTTAAGCAGGGTCTTCACGATATGGTGCTCCTTGACGGGGAGAGAGTGGTGGTAGATCTGCTCCATGGAGGTGATATGGCTGGCCTTGACGAGCTGACCGAGCTTGGTCACAGGACCCACTTCTCCTCGGTCCTGTTGCCACATCGCCCGCCGCGGGCCCCGAATCCGCCTCTCTCCGCCATGTCTGGTTCTTCTAGATCAGGGTTTAGGAGCTCTTAGCTCAGCGCAAAAACTCACACCCGTCGTTGCCGCTACCAAGTAGCCCTCTGGCCGCGCGAACGGATATAGGCTTTTAAACCTCTATAAACAACTCGATCGCAAGCGTACAATCTCGTTGAGTATTTGAGGGTCGAATCCTCAGGGACGGAGTTAACACCAGATTTTACTTTACTCTACCTCTAAACCCTAAGAGAATTTGGATTAAAGAGGGAATTGTTGGGGGGTTTTAACAAGGTTGGTTGACAAACAAGTAAAACAGGACTAGAACAAGTAAATAACTGAAAAGACAATTAATTAAAGGCGTTCTCAGGGTTGGCAGAATCAGATTGGTCTCGGATTGACTGCCTGCGTTCTGCAAGATATCTCTTGCGGACCGCCAGGAGGTGGTTATTTAGCAGTTATAGAACTGTCTGCGGATCACAAGTGTCCCTGTAACCATCAGGCAATCCACAACTACTGTCTTACACTCCTGGTAACTAACTGCGGACTGCAAGATGACTCTTGCGGACCGCAAGAAGAAGAACCGAGAGCAGTTTTGGTTCTGGTTGTGTTTCGACCGATGTCGTCGATTCCTATCAATTTAGTTCTGGTACAATTACAACAATTCTCACTGTTGGTCCTAATAACAGTTCTAAACTGAATCAAAATCCGTAGAATACGATATAAACTACGATCATGTCACTATGGTTCTATGGTCCGGTTTAAGGTTAGTCAAACCGCAGTTTCGCCTAACGGGTACTTTTGGATACAATATCAACCAAGGATGTGCAAGCAATCAAATCTGGTCAAAAGATACTACATTAACCAACTAGGTCTGGCCACAACCTACAGGTTTATCAATCGAATCAAACAGAATGCAAACACGTTAAAAAGCAAATCTCAAGTGATCATGAAAACGACATAAATCCAAACATACAGTCAATCTGTCGACACAATCATCATCATTCAAACCCTAAGAACAGATAGATCTACTCACTCATGACACAAGAAAACAAAGAAAACAAAGAACTGAAAGAAATCATGATGCAAAAGAACCGAAGAAGAACTCGAGTCGACACGATCTTCACTCCCGCGTGAGAATTCTCTCAAATCCACTTCGAAGAATAATGAACGGCCTTCTCTCTTCTTTCCTATGCCCTCTGGTTGTGAAAATGCAATGAAAGGGCGTGAAAATATGTGTGTCGATGTCTGGAACCGTCCCAATGACCGCCTTATATAGGTAGAGCGCCAGAAAATAGAAAACTGCAGTGCAGTAACCTCCCTGCGGACCGCAGGCACGGGCCTGCGAACCGCAGGAAGAAGGAAATGGCGGTTTTTCTGCTCCACAGGAAGTTTTCAGCACCGATTGGAAGGTTGAACGTGCTGTAACCTCTGTCTGCTGGACGCAGGAAGGGTCCTGCTGACAGCAGGAAGGGTCCTGCTGACAGCAGGAAGGGTCCTGTGGACAGCAGGAGGTTCATTCCAGTTCCGACTTGTCGTCTAAGGCTCCGATTCGCGTCCAATTGGCTCCAAAAGCCCAATTGACCTGAAATTTGGACAAAAGTAAAGAAGTAACTGGAATCTAGACATCTTACTACCTAAATGCAAGTAAACTTAGGAATTTTAGGCCAAAATACTAGTGCAAGTCTGGTAAAATGCATATATAAATGCGGTGCATCACCCTCCATCCTACTCCATGGAGAGGGAAGGGTTTTAGTGGGGTTTTGAAATTGGGGGAAATAAAAGCAACTAAGGGCCTCAAGTTGAAAGTATGGCAGAGAAAAGGCGAAGCGGTGGGTAAGTTAGTGTACAGATCTGAAAAAATTTATCTAAAAAAAGAATCAACAACGGCTTTCATATAAAAACACTTGTTGAAATTTGGAGGCGGAAACCTTCTCCTGGACAATCACCAACGATTGTTAAGGCAAAAACGTTGTTAATTATTTTACAATAAATATTTTATGTTAAAAAGGAATCAACAATTGTTTTTAATAAAAACGTTGGTGAAGGCTGCATAATTTGCCAACTATTTTTGTATAACAAGCGTTGTTGATGCTTTTTATTTATTTTACTTATTTTTTATAACTTGCACCAACCGTTTCTTGTAAGGAACTGTTGGGAATAAAAACCATTTCCCAAACTTTTTTTAGGAACAGTTGTTGATTCTTTCTCACCCTTTTTTGTCATTTTACTGTAATTCTTTACCAAATGTTGTTCTTTAGAAACCGTTGTTGAATTGTTCAATAAAATTTCTAAAATGCCACTGAGCCCTTTTACCAACTGTTGTCTCCAATAACAGTTGCTAAGGGGGTTGGCAAAGACCCTTATTCTACCTTCGATAGATCTCAAGCAAATACATAAAAATTTTCAAAACGAAAAAAGTTTTTGTATATATCCATATGATTTTAAATTTTGAATCCATTGGTATTATTAATCGAAAATATGGACGTGGTTTTATATTTACTATAGCTGTAACTCGGGCGAAATATGATAACAAATAAATAATAAAACTTCTAAATTAAAAATATTTATTTTAAAAAAATTGAATATAATTTTAAAATTTTTGATGTAAATAATAATGATGATATAATAATTTATAAATAATAACACATGAATGTCGGATCACTTTAAGAGTTAAATTTTGTCTTATACATATCATATCATCTTATTAAATGGGGAGAAAGAATATATATAAACCATTGGATCAAAGTAGATAAAGAGATTTAAACAAAATCAATGGTTAATAATATTGATGATGTGGCATAGCTGAGGTGCTTGAAAAGCTACCCCCCTTTCTAGTTTATAGATTAAGGATGTGCTCAGTAGCTCACGGATAGGCTACATGAACTTAATCTCACAGCAGTTGTACTCTTACTGTATTATTAATAATACTAGAGCTGTGAATCGGGGCGAAATAATATTACATAAATTAAGAGATATTGAAAACAAATATATATTTTTCCTAAATATATCTTATTAAATAAATATTGAACTTAATATATTTTCT
This sequence comes from Cyperus esculentus, assembly GCA_030179965.1. Classification (NCBI taxonomy): domain Eukaryota; kingdom Viridiplantae; phylum Streptophyta; class Magnoliopsida; order Poales; family Cyperaceae; genus Cyperus; species Cyperus esculentus. Next base: position 4,838,636 of record JASGLE010000006.1, on the reverse strand, counting down.
ATACACTATATTTTTAGCTACATATTAATTAATTCATATAAAAAAATACAAAGAGTTGAAAATATTTTGATTTTTGAGTCTTAAATTATTTTTTAGATAAATTATATTATCTCTTTAATGAAAAAACAAAAAAATAATTTGAGCCATTTGATTAAGATAAAGAAGAGAGAAATAAAAAATCAATGGCTAAGAAACAAAATCAATGGTTATGAATATCAAAATTGAACCAGTTCTCCTCATTCGAAAAATATATCAAAATTGTTTCAAATTGTATAATTTGGTTTCCTAACAGATTTTGATAGAGATATTATGTTGTGCCATTCGGATTGACTATCCTAATAATAATAATTAATAGAGATACGAGTCCATATATAGCAAAGGTATGTATATTACCTGTTTTACTTTGCACGAGCATCTAAAAAACCGATACTCCAATGGCCAAAATGTATATGTTACATGACGTTTTCAAATATGTTCGACTTTTATACTTTGCTGAAATCATGTGCTGCCTAATTAAATCAGGTGCAAATGGAGGCCTCGCAACCTGACACTCAACAAACTGTGACAGAACATACTGTCGAATCCGAGCTTGTTAAAGTGCAACGTCTCTTGGAGACACAGTTCTCCACCTACTTGTTACTAAGTGACACAATGCGCTAGCTCTAAGAGTATTGCAACAGGACATGTCATTGTTGAAGGCTAAAAATAAGATGTTTGAGACACCTCTACATTGTGCGGCATAGGTTGGAAATGAGAAGATCATTGAAGACTTCATTCACCATCAGACCAGCTTTGTCAAGGATGTGCTCCAAGAAACAAATGACAATGGAGACACGGCCTTGCACATTGCTGCCGAATATGGCAATAAAGCTGTTGTTCGTGTGCTAATGGAGTTTACTCCAGAAATGAAGTACAAGGTCAACAAGCAAAAGTCAACTCCGCTGTTCGTAGCTATAGCAAACAAATTTGCACATGTGATGTTGTCGTAACTGCCGTATTCGAAGGCATGTCTCACCAGCAGCGACGCCGCTTCTTTCATGTCGCCTTCTCTGCTTTTTACTATGTCAACTGTTTCCTACAAAGGAGCCAGTAAAATAAGTTCATGTTATTACTAAAACTGAACTATATTATTTAAAGCCATTGCAGTATTTATCTGTTTCTTTACCGGAACGACGCTTACCGTCGAATCAAATTTATACAATATTGAAATCAGAAGCATAATTTTTTGATGGGTAAACTCTAGAGATTCATCTATTGCCTCTTCCTGTTAGAACCAAAGTAATGTGAAAACACAATTACACTCTATCAGTTCAGAATAGAAAAGCACGACAAAAGAAAAACACAAGTTACTTGGATAATATAAATGAAATTCTTTTCTTACATACCACTGTATCAGGATCAGGTATGACAAATCGCTTCAAGCCCCGATCACCGAATGCCCGTGATATAGCAACCTTATCATTAATTCGCCAAGTCCCTATAGAAGAAATTATGAAAACTCTTACCCTGAATGATTGGAATGATTGAAAAGATCTTTGAAATAGGAAGTAATTTTATTTAGGACAGAACTTTTAGAAAAGTAATAAAACAAATCATTCAGGGTACCATAATATGCAGGCGATAACTAACAATAATGCCTTTCTCAAATCTAATATGGTATAACAAGTACTTTACTGCAATTGGTTGGTTTTAGCTTTCGCGAGGGAGCAGAATCCTTTTTGTTAACATTAGCAGAACTAGACGATACTCACAGAATAAATATAATACAAGGAAAAGGTACAAATTGGGCCAATGATCTTTTATTTGGGTGCAAGAAATATTTCATTGTACAATTATGGAGTTCTCCAAGTATAGAATAGAACTTTTCCATAAAAAAGAGAATATTAGAGAAATAATGGAACAAATACCCTTGAACGTAACTTGGCCCCCAGCAGCCTCAATATGTAGTCGCTCTTCAGTCAAGTCCGGTCTGTGATCCATTGTTAATGCTTTTGCTGCACATATTAAACCAATTAAGACCGTTACAATGACACATTTTTCTTTGAATAAATCAATCGGTTTTAGTGAGACCAAAGAAAACCTAAGTGTTTTGTACCAAAAATCTGGTACCTGACAGAACTTTTCAATGTCAATCCTTATATTTAAAGTAAATCCTAATTACTGAAACCATAGTAATCAAGAGGAAATAATTCTGGTACAATAAATATGATTCCGCCTATGTATGACACTCGTACCCTCTTTGCCTTGGCGAGAAACTACAACTCGAGAATCGCCAATATGAGCCACGAAAAATGGATTTTGGAATATCACAACTGTTGAGGCTGTCGTCCCATCTTGAATTATACGGGTTGATAACAGCTGCTCATCCATTTTAGTATATGCCTCAACTGCAGATTGGTATCAGAGAATGAAATTGTCAAATGTCTTCATGATACACTTCAAAAAGTAAATTTTTTTTGGAGAAGTAATATATTGAAAAGTATGAGGGATGCTGTATATACTGTACCTAATGCTGATGTTGTGTCAGAATAGAGACTCGGGTGACCAACAATTATATTATACAGATTATCTTTCACATACTCAGCAGCTTTTTTACCACCATGGCCTACATGTTTTGAGAAATTATATATAGAAACTTATTAAAAAACAGTATATCTTATCATGATGACGATGATAATCAGCAATTGACATACAGTAAAACTAAGCACCAGCTGGTACTGTAACAAATACCATTCCTGTTTGTTGGTCGTGAGGCTACTATAACAGGCAGATGCAAATTGCACCCCAAAATTAATGTAAATAATTCAGTATGGTAGCTCGGTACTGGTGGATCTCATTTGTATTAACCAAACAATACTTCAAGATCTGTTTCCCCTTTCAGTTATTTATATACCATTCAGAGTGTTGAGCATAATGTCGGGAAAATGGCAATATCCCCCAGATACATTACAATGTTAAACGTTGAAACAAGCATTGACACTGTCGTAACTACAAACCAGAAGTCAGTGTTATAATTAACATACCGTCATAAACTGCGAAGAAGCCAACGACCTGACCGGAGACAGTTCCTATTCGAGCATCAAGGTAATCCTCCATATGCTCTCTTCTTCCTTGAATGCTGGCACAGCCATAACTATACTTCCCATGAGGACTGTTTTTTTTTTTTTTTCATATAAAGTGAAAGTAACAGATTAATTGAATGAATGAAACATACAGGGCAAAATTATAAACAAAGACCAACCAACCAAATCATATCCATAATTCGCCAGTAGACAAGCATTCATAAAGAAAAGGTAAGAAAGCCGTAATGAGGCTCATGTACGCAGAGAGGAAACGGAAAGTTAGAAAGCATTATATCATATTTTTAATTGGGATGAGCAATATTTTATCAATAAGTATCGGTACGAAACGAAATGATTCATCAAATCCCGACAAGACCTAGGTTTTTTCTCGTTCTGGAGCCAGAAGTGCAAGAAAATTTGAAGGGATACAAGAATTAATTTGAAGGGTTACAAGAATAAATTTGGAATGGATAGAAAGTAAAATTGAAAATTGAAAATTGAATATTGAATATATATATATACATATCACCCAGAGAAAAGTAAAATTGATATGAAATCATGACAGGAAAACGTTTGAAACTCAAATCAAAGAACCCAATTTGAACAAACCAGGGCAAGAACACGATCCGAACATACCGCACAAACCCACATTCCATCCCAAATCAACCGCATTGCCAGAATTTGATCAACGAATTCGATCCCAATTCATTCAAGAACCACCCAACAAAACATAACATAATCAAAGACGATCAAACAAACCCACAACCCACAAAAATTAAATTCCCCAAGAAAAAGAAATGGCAAGAAATCGAACCTGGTGCCACCGCCATGGACGTCCTGCGAACGGTGGAAGGGTAACCGGTGCTTCAAGCCGCTGCTGCAAGCTCCCATGGCTGGCCTCGTTCATCTATCTATCTATCGCCCTGCCTGCTTGCCTGCCTGCCTGCCGAAGAAGACCCAAAACCGGAGGAAGGCGTGAAGAGAAGGAGAAAGAGGAAGAGGGAGGGATGGGAGAAGGAAGGTGGTTGTTATTATTTAGCGGGGATTTAGGCGCGAGAGGGACACGCGTCAAACGGTGAAGCTGCCTATTCTTGGCTCTCCGCGTGCCCAGTTCATTCAATTCAATTCTCAAATGGAATGGAATGGATCAATGGAATGTTTTTTTTGGTTTCTCACTTTCTTGTTTTCTTTCTTTATTGTGGTTCTGTTTGTAAAAAGGGATTTAATTTGGGCTTATTTTATGGGCTGATTTTATTTAGTGTCTACTGAGTAGCTGTTTATATGTCCATAGTGTACGGACATTGTAACGGTAACACTTAATTATGTAACAGTTATGTCTAATTTGTAACAATTTATATTTTATAGATTGTCCATTAATGGACACTAGGTATTACCCATTTGAAGACTTGTTATGGGGGGTTATGGGTTTTAATTTATGGATTTGAAGAAGGGTTAATTAGCTTAAGTTTGATTGTAGAGGAAGGTTTGATATATATAAGACCAATGTTGGATGGACAAACTTCTTGAAAGACCCAGTTTCATGTTTTTATGCTTTTTTTATGGTTGAAGCTTACATCGTTTAACAGGATCTCAAAATGGGATCTTAATATTTTCCGTCATTAATTAATATGAAATCACCCCCATTATCATTAGAGACTAACACTCGTGCTAATTTTGATTACATGTCGTTGAGGTTTCAGATATGATCATTTTAAAATTTTTTAGTTTTCCCTTCTGTTTGATTAATTATAAAGAAGACACATTTTTCACCCTTAGACACCTTTTTTTTTTTTTTTGTGGCAATGTCTTATTCTATTCTTTCCTTGGTCCTTCCAATATGATATCAATTTAATTTACATGTAGAATATGCTTTAATTTTTAGTGTTCTACACTGCTCTTTATCTTTATAACTTTGCTTACAAAATGAACTCACTCAATTCCTTATTCTATTATCTCTTGTTCCCATCTATATATAAAAGGAAATGAAACACAACACCATGTTATCTTCTGATACATCAAAGCCAACCATCATATATAATTAAGGTATATACAAATTAATCACTGTACAGAATTAATGGCTGCAGAAATAATGCCACCCTCCCACAGTGGTGTTCAAAATCATGAATTGGTGTCAGAACGCCCACTCATGTCTGTTCGTCTCTTCTCAGCTGTGATGGAAGGCAATGAAGAAGTCATAATGCAATGTCTTGAGCTATCAGAAGAACGTAAAGAAGTCAAGGTCAGGAACCAACTTTTTAATTGCAATTTAAATTATGTAGTAAAAATAATAGTACTGCTAAACTGCTAATATTTATATGAGAAAACGCTACAAGAGATAATAGCTAAAATATCACAATTTAATAAAAGCTTAAGACCTATTGCTTTTCTTCATTATAAGCATTTCGCATTTCTTATTATCATCCATACCTAAGTACTTATTTGAAAAGTAGTGGATATATCCACCAGTTTCATGGAAAGTGAGTTTGAATTACAAGACTCAGTAGCGAAGCCAGATCAACATTGAAGCAGGGGCCAAAAAATTTTTATGTAGGGGGACTATTTTTTTTTTAAAGCCAATAATAGATATTGAATAAGAAAAGCTTAAATTTAAAAATATTTAAACATTTGTGAATTTGAAAATACAAAAAAGAATAAAATTATTTCATATTTCATGGCATGGTAAGAAATAATAATCATCTTATCATATTTATTATCTAATCAATCATTTTTGGAAGGCAATTATTAAAATGTATGAGCTAATATTTCATTGCATGGACAACACCGTAATTGATTAAAGGGGGTCCAAAATTGTTAATTATGTTAATAACATAAAAAAAATTGCCAACTAAGGGGGTGGCCTGGCCATGGCCCCTCCAAAACCTTGTGTGGCTTTGCCACTGACAAGACTACAAAAGAAGTGTAAGTTCTCATACATACGGGACCTATGTACTAACTGTCAAGTAGCTATTGTAAATCAAAATCTTTTGGATTTAGCCATTTCTCCTCATAAACAAAAATAGCAAAAATGTTTCAAATTGTATAATTTGGTTTCCTAATAGATTTTGATATAGCTATTATGTTGAGTGATTAGGATCTACTATCCGGATAATGAAAATTAATAGAGATATATGAGTCCATATATAGCATAGGACAAAGTCTGATCATGTATATCACCTGTTTTACTTCGCACGAGCATCTCAAAAACCGATGCTCCCATGGCCGAAATATATATGTTATATGACGTTTTCAAATATGTTCGACTTTTATGCTTTGCTGAAATCATGTGCTGCGTAATTAAAACAGTTGCAAATGGAGGCCTCGGAACCTGCCACTCAGCAAACTGTGACAGAACATACCGTCGAATCCGAGCTACAAAGTGCAACGTCTCTTGGAGACACAGTTCTGCACCTGCTTGTTACTAAGCGACACAATGCGCTAGCTCTAGGAGTATTTCAAAAGGATACTTCATTGTTGAAGGCTAAAAATAAGATGTTTGAGACACCTCTACATTGTGCGGCAAAGGTTGGAAACGACAAGATCATTGAAGACTTCAATCAACATCATACCAGCTTTGTCATGGATGTGCTCCAAGAAACAAATGACAATGGCGACACGGCCTTACACGTTGCTGCCGAATATGGCAATAAAGCTGTTGTTCGTGTGCTGATGACGTTGAATCCAGAAATGGCATACAAGGTCAACAAGCAGAATTCATCTCCACTATTCGTAGCTATAGCAAACAAATCTATATTAATGTTAGTGGAAATGTTAGATGTGGACACTACTCTGTTATGCATGCCAGATTCAGATGGAATGTTTCCAATTCATGTAGCCGCACGCATGGGCTACATTTTGCTGGTACAATGGTTGATTGAGAAGTACCCTAAGCATGCAGAGTTGCTAGATCCTCATGGAAGGAACTTTTTTCATATTGCTGCAGAATATAACAAAACTATAATATTTTTGTATGAATATGACAAAACGAAATATGGAGATATGATTGCAAGAATGAATAGTGCAACAGATTATAGAGGAAATACACCGTTACACATTGCCGCAATGAAGGGACATAAGTTAATCATGAGAACCATTTGGCAAAAGGAGATGCATCATGTTGCTGAATCAGTGCGAAACAATGAATATGCATTACCACTTCAACTTTACATGAATAGAAGTCATAATGAAATTAAAGATGAGGTATGGCAACAATTAAATACATAGGACCTTTGTTTCTTGTGAATTTCTATTACTTAATATATATAACAGATATATACATCTACCTCTTTGCAGGATAGTCTGCTCATTCATGGACAAACTTTGGTTTATAATAACTCCCATGCATCCAAATTCACGCAAAGGTGGTTTGTCGATGTATCAGCATCAGTTAAAAATAAATGGGAGAGAAGTCAAGTTATTGGACTGGGCTCTGTACTTATCACAACTTTAGCATTTGCTGCAGCAATCACCATCCCAGGAGATTACCAAGAAAACGGTACACCAGTTTTAGTAAAAAAATATATGTTCAGGGCATTTACCGTGGCAAATGCCATTGCATTCATAGCAGCATTTATAAGCTTATTTACTATTCTTGGGAAAGCAATGACTGACCCAACTAAAGTTGCCCTTCAATTTGCTACATATACATTTCTTGTAGCATCAAGTAGCATGGTTGTGGCATTTGGACTGGCGTTATATTTGACGCTTGCGCCAAATAATTTGGCTATCGCCATCCTCATCCTTGTTGTCACTCTGATCCTTGGCTCTCCTTGCATATTTTTGGTTCCTGAGTTCGGAGGAAGGTTATTTAATTTCCTTGATAAATTGGAAACAGTTAACATTGCTCGTTTTGTTTTATTTGCTTCATATGCTTTGGTATTGTTGTTGATCTTTTTACTGGCCTTCCTGTAACCAGTACATTATCTTTATAAATAATCTGTCCAGGAGTGAGGAGCAGGGACTAATATAATCAGTAAATGTTCATGTAAGATAGAAGACAACATGTATTTTGGACAATACTATGGTTTCTTTTCGGGTAAGTTTGGATGGTGCAAGGATTAGTGTAAGAATAGAAGAATTTACACTAATAGAAGAATTGGTGATGAAATGGTATTTTGGGGATAGAATGAAAATTGTAAAAATGCCATGCTATTTCAATGTAATGAATATGTTCTCTGGATTGTATGTTTAGATTAGTAATGAAAGTGAATAATGTAATGACTATTTCTTTATTTCTTCCATTGGCTCTTATTTATAAATTTGTTTTGAGTAGACTTTTAATTAATTATTTTAGGATCCTGATAAAAATGACACTCCTTAAAAATCTTTAAAAACGTGCTTTCCCACTACACATGCATGCCATCTCCAATTTGATAATTACACTCTTTAAAAAGTTCCCACTGCACACCAACCCCACGCGAAATGCCTCTTGGCATGTAACGTGCTCCTACACAGAGCGACAAACAAAATGTAGTTCTCAAAACATAGAAATTGAGTAAAATTATGGTGCTCCTAGGAGTACGGAGGCCTCCCGTGCTCCTAACTCAAAAATCATACTAAATCATCTCGAAATTTCGATTTATGGGTCTCATTAAATTCTTTATATCAAAATATCATAGGATACAAAAATTTTTCATTTTTTGAGATTTTTAAGTATTTGTTTTATATTTTTTAAAGATGACATAGGTTTATATATTGTTTTATTATTATTATGAGGTCATTCTAAAAAATTTCAAAACATATACTTAAGAAACTCAAAAAATGGAAATTTTTTGTGTCCTAAGAGATTTTGATTTAAAGAATTTAATGAGAATGATAAACCAAAATTTTATGATGGTTTAGTATGATTTTTGAGTTAGAAGTACGGGAGGCCTCTGTGCTCCTAGGAGCATGCTAGATTTACTAGAAATTGATTATAGTAAATCACAAAGTGATTATACGAAAAAATAAAGTTTGTTTTAAATTTTGATAATTTGAAAGAAGAAAAACAACTCACTGCGCCATTCAAAAATATATTGTTTTGGAAAAAGAAATTATAACAAAATGTTAGTATGTGGTTATATCAGATATCAAAGTATTTACATTAACTACAAGCACTGATCATTTAAATAAAAAGTAGTTATGCAATATGTTAGCATGATCATTGGCTATATTAAATATCAAAATGCTTATATTAGATGTTAGCATTGATTGTTTAAGTTGCTTATATATGTTAGAGATCCAAATTGGATGTAATAAAATTTGGAGGGGGGTGATTAAAGAGGATGGGGATTGTTAAGAGTGTAGTTAAGAAAACAAGAAGAAAAATTTTTAATAGAGATGGCTACTTCAAAAAAAGATTCTTGCTTAGGGATAACTAAGAGGCAATAAGAATTTCTCTAAAGTCTTTATAGGAATATTATGGAGGCATAACTAATATTGACTGCTTCGAAAGCATCTACCTCAATCGGAACTAAAATTCTGTCGTGAATAGTTTTTATAAACTGTTAATAGTTATACTTGTACCAGAGAATGCTAGCTAAATAAAAAGTTTATCAAAAGTTTAGTACTTATTGCTTTTCTTCGCTACTGTTTGGCATCTCTTACATATATTCTCTTATCAAATTAATATCCTTCATAAAAAAAATTAGTAGCAGCTCATCCCATGAATATTGACTATTTAATATCTATTTTTTTTTTCTTCTAATAAATAGATTATCCATCCTAGTTCCTCAATGTAAGAACATAATTAAAACGTTTAATTTCAAATGTGTTCAAGTTTTTGAGCTTTGCTATAATTGATTAATCTCTGCTTGTTACTAATTAAGGGGCACAATGCACTCGCTGCCTCTAGCTTAAGGTTTTTCGATCGAAAGGATATGCAATTCATTGTCGATTGAAGGTTAAAAGCAAGACATGTGCTGGCAGGCATTGAGGTTATGCACGCACGCAAGGTGTTCGACAGAATGCCTCGGAGAGGGTAGAGTCGAATTGCCCCTAAATTAAATCTAAAATTTGTGTTTTAAGTTTTTAACGACTTACCTCCTGATCAAGGAGCATATGTACGTCCACCACCTCTCGATCCATCCAAGTGCTCGCCTGGATGGGACGGCCGGCCGCCCGACGCATCTGGACTTGGGCAGTTCTCTCACTTGTGAAGGGGGGCTTAGCTAGGGCCTGCCTAGGGCTCCTGGAGAAGGAGAGGCGCCGGGGGTCGTTGGGCCGGCATGGACGGTGGAGGTGGAGGAGAATTGGAGCCTGGGTTTTCAAAAAGAGAGGGTTTGAGGGAGGGCGTCATTACTCTGAGAGAGTGAGGAGCGAACGAAACTACGAAAGAAATGGAAGAGGAATGTCTGAATTCTTGTCCGGGAAACTAATTAATCCATTTGATGAATTGAAGTGTCCCACACTCATGTGCTTCACATACAGTGTGACACATTTTTGACAAAGATGTCTACATGATAACTGCAACACAATAATTTATCTGTTAAAAAATAGAGTGAGGCCATTATGCTAGATTTGCAAAGTACAATGACGTAGTGCGCTTCGGCTCGATATTGCAAAACCGTAGCTCAAATGATCAATCCAAGTCGCTCAACACAATCTACATATTGAAACCTTATATTACCGATTTTTTTCATTTTTAGAATTTTCTAACTACTTTTTTTGGATTTTTAAAAGTTGTATAGAAAATGTACCAAAATTTGTATATAAATAGGGTCATTTTTTAAAAATCCAAAAAAAATCTAAAAATGAAAAAAAAAAAACGGTAATCTACAAAGTTTCAATATGCAAATATAAGAGAATGACTAAAATTCTTTTTCTCTGATGTAAAGCACTCCTAGATATAAGAGAAAAACTAAAATTTCTTTCCTAGTACAATTGCTGCCATCAATTAAAATAAAATATAATTCTATATTCAGTTACTATTTAAGATATCCTGCATACAACCTTCTATTAAAGATGATAAATTTCAGTAAATCTTTTTTTTTTAAATTTGTAGGAACTGCAGATTGTTGTTGCGCATGTCATATTTCTTAGTGACAGGTGGCCTTGCGAGAAGCTACACACGTGTCCCATGATCAGGACTAGTCTGTCGTACAGTAAACAAAAATTATTTTCTATAGACTCTCAATTACTATGAAAACCTACAAGATTTGAGTCCACTGTTGTTTTCTTCCGCCCAATTTCACTTAATTTCTCGGATTCTTACTACATTCCCACAATTAGGACGTGTTCGGTAGTTACTGATCCTACAAAAGAAAATTTCTATAAGAATATGATTCCATGTTGCATTTGATGAAAACCTACGAAGAGCTCAACATTCGTAGAAAAAAATAATCATGTCTAATCTAATTTATTTTTTTTATGGAAAAATAAGTCTTTTAGGGCCTGTTCGGTAGACACAGGTCCTATAGGTTTCTATAGGAATTGAGAGTATATAAGAAATAATTTCTATTCACTGTTCGGCAGACCATACTATCAATTCCTAATAGGAATTTATTCCTCTAAAATGCTTGTTTTTAGCGGAAAATATTAATTAGGTTCGAGTGGATTATTTATTTCTATCAATAATGAGCTCTTTGTATGATTTTTCCAAATACAATATGGAATCATATCCTAATAGAAAAATTTTTCTATAGGATTAGTGATTACCGAACATGTCCTAATTAGAAGAATAAATTCCTATTGGGAATTGAAAGTATTGTCTCCTTAACCGGTAATATAGAGATTATTTCCTATGGAAACCTACCGTATTTGAGTTTGCCGAACAATCTCCAAATTCAGGTCCTCTGACCTGGTCACCTGCCCTGAGGGCATGTGACCCGTTGGATCTCCTCGGGATTCGGTTGAATAAACAAATCCTGAGGAGATCCAACGGGTCAGAGGATAATCATCCCCTTAGTAATACTAAGTTTTACTCTTTCAATCACCGTGAAACTAAAATTTTTTCTGGTTTCTTTTTTGATCCAAGAAAAAGATGAAAAGGAGGGAAAAAAAAAAAAAAAAACTAACGACAAACCAATTAAATTGTTTAATGCGCTGAGCCGCTCTGTCAAACATCATTCAGAGGCTTATCTTTTTTTGCCTCCCCAAACACAAACAGGCGTACTATCCGGAGGGCAGAAATTAAATGATCCACAATTAATTGATTGGAGATCTAGAGTGAAAGGAATCTTTTGACTTGTGATTAAATAAAGACTTCGATCCGAGTTCGCAATTTTAAACCAGTTACGATGCAGCCAATAGCCATACTCCATTCACCGAGGTAAACAGAATAAAAATTAAATGTGCAATAGTTGTAGACTTCTTTCTTTCTTGTTCTACTTGTTCTACATATAAGCACTGGTAAGATATAGTATGGTTATGCTCACAAAAATGTCGAACCTGTTGCTGAGTACCACAAAGAGATGGATTTCTCAATCTCCATTGAAAAGTCACGGTTTTCTTGTGACAAGAGAGATGCTTCCCTGGAGGAAAGAGCTGCTGCAAACGACACACAAGGTATGTACTTTTCATTTTGTTTTGTTTTGAGCTTTTCATTAAGTAGTGGCTTATGTTGTGCAGAGAGTTACCAATACTCGATGAGTTCAAGTTCCTAAAAAAAATAGAAACTTTTTGAAGGTTTTTCGCCCAAATATGACATTATTTTGTATGGGTATAAGAAAATAATAATAAGATAAAATGAGGCACATTGAGTACATCTCTTTTAAGTTTTTAAGTGACTGAGAAGAAAACTAGAAAGGGGATTTTAAGGGGAAGATGCTTACAAGTAAAATAAGGTACATGAATTCGCCTCAGAAAAGAAAAATATAAGGTACATGAGCTGTAAGTATATTTATGTGAACATTACCAAACCGTTGCCCATATAATTTTTATTAAAGAAGAACATTTTTAGTTTCAAATTATATCAACGCAAATATGTGTTTTAGATTCAAATTAATAGCTGTAAATCCATTACTAAAACCGTGTATATATGTACAAAACTAATAGCTTTACAAATTTATCCCAAATCAGAGATTGTTAATTTGTTATTTTGTATAACTGACTGTACCAATATCTGCTGAATTCATCCTACCATTAGCTTTTGACACCCCTAACGGAAGAGAGATGATGAATAAACAAAACTTGTTATTTTTAGTTTTACAGAATAATCTCACACTTTTGCTCTTTACGCGTTGTAACAGTTCCATTTTAGCTCCATGTCTGAAAGTCTCAATGCCTTACCTGGGGAGCTCAATACATCAAACCAGAACACCATTTTTCGTGTTCCATATAAAATCCGGAAGAATTGTGAAGCCCTAATAGAACCGTCTGTGGTCTCTATTGGACCATACCACCATGGTCGCAAGCATCTGAAAGCTATGCAAGATTTAAAGTGGTCACTCCTCCAAGACTTCCAGTCTCGGGGCAACAACAAGGTTTCTATGAAAGCATGCAAAGAGAAGATTAAAGGCCAGCAGCTGCAGGCACGCAACTGCTATAGTGGAAGAATAAAGATGGCCGATAATGATTTTGTCGAGATGTTGATTCTCGATGGGGCTTTTATTATTGAATTTGCTTTGAAACTTCATGATCCGCATTGGTTTAGCAGCGAGGTTGGATGGAGCGCCACATTTATAGAGCATGACTTGATCATGCTGGAGAACCAGATACCGTTCTTTGTTGTTGAGAGTTTGTGGGAATTGATCTTTGGTAAACCACCTACCCACAGAGATCTCAAGGATATTGCTGATAAATTTTGCAATGGTTGGATGTCAAGACGGGTAACAACACCGCCAAAAAAGATCGATCATTTGCTCCATCTCTGTCACCACTATGTGGTCCCTGATATGTCATCCCATCAAGCATTGCCACAGCAACGCCGTGGCTTGAATATACGTGGTTTGATCGACTGTATTAGCTCTCAAGAATCCACAAGGTCAGAAAATAGAGCATATAAAGGGGTATCAGGGCCGCAACTCCCATGCGCCAGCAAGCTGAGAGAGGCAGGGATCAAGTTCAGGAGTAAAAGCATTCCATGTGAATTGATGGATGTAACTTTCCAAGGAGGAACTTTAGAGATCCCCCACATTGACACCCACCATGGTAACAAGCCCCTTTTCAAGAATCTTTTAGCTCTAGAACAAAGTGCCTATACGAAGGGGCACCTCACTGCCTATACAGTGTTCATGGATTCAATAATCAACTCAGAGGATGACATAGAAGTACTGCAGAGGAAGGGCATAATAGAAAACACGATTTCAGGTGAGAGAGAGATTGCTCTCTTCTTCAACCAGCTTGGTGATGGCGTTACGACCTCCAGAAGTGATTACCTGTCTGATTTGGTTTACGAGGTGAATCAGCATTGCAAATCAAAATTGGGAAGATATCGGGCTCAATTAATGCACAACTACTTCCACAGTCCATGGGCAGGGTTCTCATGTTTAGGAGCACTTCTACTTTTGCTTTTTAGTGGAGCACAAGCGTACTTTGCCTATTGTGCCCATTACAACCCCTCCCCCTCCCCCTCCCCAAAATAAGCCTATGTGGTATTTGAACTTCTCTATGGTTTTTTCTTTTCATTAGCATGAGGGCATCTATCATGTATCTTACTTTAATTGTAAGTTTGTAACAAACGATCATCCCAGTTGGATGAACGAACTTTGCGAGAATAATCTAGTTTTTCCTTTATATTTTTGCTTTGATTTTGCTTTTTATTTTTTATTTTAAGTAGCTTTTGCTTGTTTTTGGTGGCCACCTTGATTTTGCATCACGAAAGCACATTATAAGGCTATCGAACGAAATTAGAGGCCAGAGTGTGCCACTCAATATATAAACATATTATGAAGGAGAATTTGTTTAAATCTAGTATACCAAAGATAAAAGTATTTATCAAGATCAGCTTCATTTTCAGAGCGCATAATGTTAAACTTCTTCCCCCATATATACATTGAGTTCTATTGAAACACTGATTGCTACTTGCTAGATGATAAACTCTTTTCATTGTAAAGAAGAAGTACTTAGCATATAATTTGCATCATAAACATAGATGGAAAAAAGTATGAAGCATAATGTGAAGTACGTACATCCTTTTGTCACTATTAACATCGAGGACTCTGGTCCTACCCCAACTTGTGAGCTGCAGGTTTTTTACACCACAAGCTAGCTACTACGAGAGGGAGTCTGGCGTCAAGTAAGAAGCATACAGCTTACATTGGGAGAGGCAGCATAAGATCGGAAGAGCGGTAATTGTAGCACAGCATATATCCTTACTACTACTAATAAAAAAGCATATTAGATTTTTTGACATTAAAGGTCTATCTTCCCAATGAATTAATAAACCTTAGCCGTTCATTGTTTACTTAGATTGATCACCACCATTGACATACGTTAATGCCCGTTGACATTCTTATCCCATTAAATTAAAGACTCATATAAATTATCTCAATTTAAGGCCCATTACATATTATCTTAAAAGTTTATTATATAAGAAATAACAATTTTAGCCAAAGCAACGTGTGGGCTTTATACTAGTTACTAATTAAAATATCTTTTTCATTTACTCCTCATTCCTGAGCTTATTAATTTGTGTAATTATATCCCTTTAATTTCCCTTTCTTCTTCTGATACAAATCAGTTGGTCTCTTGGTCTTGGGCAAATTTTGTCAGACAAGTTAATTAACAAGGATCTGCGTCATAACAAAAAGAGGATCTTGCAACTATAGACATTCAAAGCAGTGTTATCAGAACCGGACCGGACCGCCGGTTTAACCAGAAAAAATCGGAACCGGAACAGTTTCCGAGTTGATTCTTTGATTGGACCGTACATGTAAATGAACCAGTAAAAAGCGTGCTAACCCCGGTTAATTAGCCGGTTTTCAGAAAAAACAGTACGCGGTTTCCGGTTTCTGAAGCTGGCACCCGTGAATGAACTCATCGAGGGGAGATATAAATCCAATAAAGAAAAAGGCTATGAGCCTTAGATGTTGCAGCCTATGATCCCACAAACAGGTCTCAAGACTCCAAATCTTTTTTACTTTTTCGAATTTCAAGAAAACATAATTGTTTATAGCATACAGTCATACACAGGTACATTAATCATACATGATTCTATAATAAAAAAAATATGATTATTTTTTAGTTACTGTACTTTATTTGAAGGTTCGAAATTTAAAAAAAAGTTACATTTTTATTATTCATGACCATAATATTAAATAATTTCAAAAATGTTACATTTATCAAAGAAAATTCGGATCTTTGTTTATAAGCTGATATTGTAATCTATTTTACAAGTAATTTTATTGATTTTTGGACAAATTCAACGTTATATTCACTATTTCAAAATATGTGAGTAGGTTTTTACATATACTTATACAATAAAATTATTATTTTATAACAATATTTAAGTCTAATATCTCATAAGTATATTTGAGAAAACCAGCGGTGTCACCGGTTGACTAAGCGATTCGACCAATGACCCATCGACCCGAAGCTTTACCGGGTCGATGTCCGGTCCAGTTATGATAATATTGATTCAAAGGATTCTCCAAGAGAGAATCACATGAAGATATTTTTGTTCTAAGTAGGGCCATGTTAATTAATTGAGCAGTGATCAGCACTAGCAATGGTTGAGGTCACAATAATGGAGACAAGCTTTGTCGTCATATGGTATGATTTTGATGAGACAACAAATGTTTTATTTTTATTTATGCAAACGTTAATTTGATGCCTCTCGTTGAAGCTTCTCGCAATATTTATTTCTTTTGCCATTTTGGTGCTCATTTTGCAATCAACTAACTATGGTCTCTCATGACGTTGACTGCTATGAAATCATATAATTCTCTGATTATTTTTTATTCAATGGATAGGTATAGGCTTACGGCTTACCTACCAAAAATAATATATACTTGCATATTAAGAAACTAATAATGCAACAAAACATAAAGTCTGACGATATAATTTAAATTTACAAAAAGTTATCGAGAACAATAAAAGACTTGATCAATATGAAAATATATTTATACGCCTATAATTTAGTTGTAGGTAAAATTGGGAGAGAGTTTGGGGGCAAGATGGCAGATAGAGACATCTCAAGGAAAGTCATCAACTTTCTTCACTTACATACATGATTTGCGGCTCTATAATTCTCTCAACGATGTTCTTACAAATGCGCCTGTGATGTCTGTTTGGGTCCGTGATGTCTGTTCTTACTGATTATTCAACTTAACGTACTAGTTGTGCAACTCATAACATACTAATTGTGTAACTTAATGTACAAATTGTTCAACTCAACATCAACTTTATAGTTAATAATATGTTGATGCTAGTTGAACAATTAGGATGTTAAGTTGAACAATTAGTATGTTAAGTTGAATATTTAGCATGTTAAGCTAAAAAATTAGTACGTTAAGTTAAACAATTAGCTTATTTGACCAAATCAAACTATATGGTATCACAATAACATTTTTCCATTTCTTCTATATTATGTCAAAGTTGAATGTGATTGTTGCAACCGAAAATTTAGTTATAAAGGTCAAATTTAGTAGAGGAGAGTTTCATTGCCTCCATTTGTTTGTGCGTCAAAATTTAAAAATAATTATTCAAAACAAAACCGTTAAATTTAATCAATATTTAACGGTTTTGTTTTGAAAAATTAGTTCTAAATTTTGAGTTATTTGGAACTTGAAAAGTGGTGACATGATGGAGGCACAAAAAATAGAGGTATTGGAATCTCCCTCAATTTAGTAATACGGAAAAGGTTGAAACTTGGAAACAACTAGTTAAGATGACTTTAGAAATTACGGTTCATTGACCCATTAACTGAACTTCGAAATAGACTATTATTCATATAAAAACAAGAAGTAAATTAGCAACTTAAGATAAGAATTATAAAAAATAAACGGAAAATCATGTATTATTTTTTAATTTATCTAAATATAATCCTTACTATATATAAAAGCATATTGGAAAAAAATGACCTGAAATGACTATCTTCCCAAAATAAGAAACCTGAGTCGTTGATCAATTTCTTGTATAGATCAGAACCGTTGATTTACATTAATGCCTGTTAATGTTAATATCTCAGCTCATTAAAATTTAAGGCTCATATCGATTTCCTCAATATAAGGTTCATTACATATTATCTTAAAAATTTATTATAAGAAATAACAATTTCAGCTCAAAGCAACGCGTGCGCTCTTTACTAGTTCATAATAAAAGATGCATAATTTCACGTCTGAAGTTTGTGGATGATGAAATTTTTTTTTTTTTTTTTTTTTTGCACGTAATCTAAGAATCTGTGCTGGAAAATTGTATTTTTAATAATACTTCATTCATATTATTTTAAAATTTCAAATTACATTTATGCTTTAAACTAAATTTGTTTTTTTCTGGTTTAGTATTTTGTGCCAAGAGAAAATACGATAAGTGAAACAAAAAAAAAAGTAACGACAAATCAATTAACATGTTCAATTCAAAGAGGCGAACTGTTTGGAGAGGAGAAATTAATAATGCATGTTCAATTCTGTTTACCTCGGTGAATGGATCGAGTATGGCTGCATCGTTATTGGTTTAAAATTGCAAACTCAGATCCAAGTCTTTATTTAATCACAAGTCAAAAGATTCCTTTCACTTTATAGATCTCCAATCAATTAATTATGGATCATTTAATTTCTGCCCTCCGGTTAGTACTGAGCGGCTCAGCGCATTAAATCATATTAATTGGTTTGTCGCTAATTTTTTTTCCCCCCGCCTTTTCATCTTTTTCTTGGATCAAAAAAGAATCCAGAAAAATTTTAGTTCCACGGTGATTGATGAGATTTTGTCCCTAAAGGAAGATCCACCCGATATTAATATACGTCAAAGGTAGTGATCAATTTAAGTAAACAATCAACGATTGAGGTTTTTTTTTTTTTTTTTGGAGAAGATAGAACTTTAATATCAAAAAATCCAATACCTTTTATTAGAAGTAAGGATAAGACATACACATATTATATTAAAAAATTAAAATACAAAATCCGGAACGGCATAACGGAAAAATGTGTTCCGTTGACAGCCCAGGAGTCTTTTATATATAAACTGCCCTTTTTTTTTTTGGGAGCCGATATATATAAAGTACTGCCCTTCCATTTTCAGACCCTAGCCGCTCTTTTGCATCCTTTTCATTTCTCAAATCTCAACTGAGTTCTTCTTTTCTTTAGCTAAAACAGTCTATTTAACAAGGAAGCAACTACCACCATTGAACAACTTCAGCTTAATTAGATCGATTAATCAAGGTGAGTAGCGCCTTCTAAATAATCTTTCACTGTCCATTGTTTGAGTGTAGTAGTACATCCAACTTGCTAATTAACTCAAGTCAGATTTCATTTCTAACTGCAGCTAGCTCCACAAAATTAAGGTACAGATCACTGTACGCGCGTAATGGCCGCTGAAATATCCTCCTCCGAAAGTGGTGCCCAGAGTGAATCGGTGCAGCGTCCACCGATGCCTTTTGATCTTTACTCAACACTCATGTCAGAAGGCAAGGATGGGCTGTCCGAAGATAAAGAAGTGAAGCTGGAGGTAAAAAATATATCCTTACTCTTAGAGATTGGATTTTTTTAGCATAATAGTTCTATCTTCTCCAAAGAAGAAACTTAGCCGTTGATTGTTTATTTAGATTGATCACAATTGTTGACGTACATTAATGTTTCAGCCCATTAAAATTTAAGACTCATATTAGTTTCCTCACAATAGATGAGGTTTCCGCCTTTTATTATAAGATATAATAATTTCAGTCCAAAGCAAGGCGTGACTCTTTATTAGTTTTGAAAAAAATATATAATAGGAAAATGATCTTAATCGTAAAGTTCTCTGTTGCAAATTCATTCAAATATAGTTATGTGAAAACAACAAACATTGTACCCACTACCACAAAAAAAGCATCAATAACCATTAAATAAGTGTTTTACTAACGGTTTACAAAGAGTTGGGATGCTAGGGTTGCTAATCCTTACTATATATAAAAGCATATTGGAAAAAATGACATAAAAGGGCTATCTTCCCTAAATAAAAAATCTCAGCCGTTGATTATTTACTTAAATTGATTACCACCGTTGACGTACGTTAATGCCCGTTAACGTTCTCAGTTCAATAAAATTTAAGGCCCATTACATATTATCGTAAAAGTTTATTATAAGAAATAACAATTTCAGCCCAAAGCATGGGGTGGGCTTTTTACTAGTACATAATAAATAACTATTGTTGAATATGCGAAACCAACAACGGTTTTTAGACAATAACAGTTGTTGGTTTTAATGAATCAACAACGGTTCTTACTTTAAAACAGGAGTGAGGCTATAGTATTTAATAGTACAAATTAGCTATACTATGGCTCTTATATTATAGTTTTCAATGTCCAAATGATCAATCCAAACCGAACCGCGCAACATGATTTCCATATATAAATATCATTGTAGACAAAATTTTATATTGTTTGGTACATTTTTACTATTTTTTAGATAATTACAAAATGACTTAATTTAAACATTATGAACCATCCAAAAATGTAGTTTTTATCTATCTAAAAAAATAGTTCAAAAATTATGAAAAAATATAAAATTTGGTCTATAACAATATTAACATATCACTACCACAGAGAAAAGCATCAACAGCGGTTATTTAATGACAATTCCCAGCGGTTCAGTGACCGTCTGTAATACCGGGGTTGCTAATGCTTACTAAAGAACCGTTGTTGATGCTGTTAATCAACAACGGTTTATAAGAAGGAACCGTTGTTGATGATAGCAATTCCCAACGGTTTATAAGAAATAACCGTTGTTGATTCTTAAGAATTAACAACTGTTTTTTGTAAATAACCGTTGTTGATTCTTAAGAATTAACAACTGTTTTTTGTAAATAACAGTTGTTGATTCTTAGAAATTAACAACTGTTTTTTGTAAATAACAGTTGTTGATTCTTAGAAATTAACAGCTGTTTTTTGTAAATAACAGTTGTTTATTCTTAGAAATTAACAGCTGTTTTTTGTAAATAACAGTTGTTGATTCTTAGAAATTAACAACTGTTTTTTGTAAATAACAGTTGGGATGATGATTTTTTTTTAAAAAAAATTGTTTATTTATAGAGATCAGCCCTTTGCTCATTCAAATTAGATATTATATACCATATTAACAAAAAAAAATGTACATTAAAAAACTAATAATAAATTCTAATAATACCACAGATTAATTACCAAACTAAAATCCAATTTAATATCATATTCATATATCTAACAAAATTAAAATCCATCATAATATAATAGAATTTCACAAATCCTAATAATATCCGTATACATCAGCACCTTCTCCTAATCTTGCACCATCACTTCCTCCTGATCTTGCACCAGCATCTCCTAATCTCGCATCAGCACCTTCTCCTGTGCCCGAATCTACAGGGAGTACAGTGAGTTTGCAATAATATATTTTTTTGCAATATCTTAGAAACAATTTCGTACATGAATTATTTACAATTCAGTTTGTTAATTTTTTTCTTGACTTTAGGGGAAGAAAGTTTGACTACGATTTGTTTGAACTTTGAGAGAGCAAGGAAAGGAAGTGCCGGTGCTACCTTGAGAGAGCAAGAAAAGAGCAGTGATGGTGCTGCCTTCGCTGTTGGAGAGAGCAAGGAAAGCGAGGGTTGGTGCTGGCCTTCTTTGTGCGGAGAGCAGGGAGACTGAAGTTGGTGGTAGCCTCCGTTGCGGGACCTTTTCGCGGAGAGTTGGTGCTGGCCTCTATTGCGCCGCCGTTGCCGCTATCAAGCAGCCCTCCATCATGCTCCATGAAGAGGGAAGGGTTTTAGTCGGGTTTTGAAATTGGGGGAAATACAAATTGACTAAGGCCTGAAGTTGAAATTATAGTAGAGCAAAAGACAGTTTGAAAAGAATCAAACTGTGGAGGCGGGAAATTAGGGAAACTAGGGAAAGTGGTTGAAAGATGTGGAGGCGGGAAACTAGGAAAAACAATCACCAATGGTTGTTAAACAAAACAGTTGTTAAATGGGCCATAAGAAGGAATCAGCAACTGTTATTAATAAAAAACAGTTGTTAATTCTTGCACATGAATATTTTATGTTACCCAAGAATCAACAACGGTTATTAATAAAAAACAGTTGTTAAATGGGCCATAAGAAGGAACCAGCAACTGTTATTAATAAAAAACAGTTGTTAATTCTTGCACATGAATATTTTATGTTACCCAAGAATCAACAACGGTTATTAATAAAAAACAGTTGTTAAATGGGCCATAAGAAGGAATCAACAACTGTTATTAATAAAAAACAGTTGTTAATTCTTGCACATGAATATTTTATGTTGCCCAAGAATCAACAACGGTTTATACTTTAGAAACCGTTGGGAATGCTATCCCATTCCCAACGGTTTTTTATAGTGAACCGTTGTTAATTCTTGCACATGAATATTTTATGTTACCAAGAATCAACAACGGTTTCTATTTTAGGAACCGTTGGGAATGCTCTCCATTTCCCAACGGTTTTTTATTGTGAACCGTTGTTAATTCTTGCACATGAATTAACAACTGTTTCTTCTTAAGGAACAGTTGGGAATGATATGCCTTTCCCAACTGTTTTTTAAAGGAACAGTTGTTGGTTCTTTTTCAGATTTCGGGCAAGTCTTTCCCAACTGTTCCTTCTGATAAACCGTTGCTAATGTGTTTTATTAAATTTCCAAAATGCCACTGCCACTTTTCAACAACGGTTTTCTTGAAAACAGTTGCTAAGTTGGGGTTGCTAATGCCCATCTCTGTGGTAGTGTATGGAGATCACATTGAACGGTTCGGATCGGCCGTTTGAACTTCAAAAATAATAATATGAAGCCGTAGTACAGGACGCTATGTACAATTAATAGTACCATATAATCACTCTTAAAACAGTTGGAAAATTGCATTCCCCATTATTTTCAATATTTAATTTTATCTACTTTGCCAATGTTTTTGAAATAATAACACTTGTTGATCGTTTTTTGTTAATAACCGTTGGGAAGATGATTTTTTTAAAAAAGAAAATTGTTTATTTATAGTGATTTGCACTTTGCTCGTTCAAATTAGATATTATATACCATATTAACAAAAATATATATACATTAAAAAACTAATAATAAATCCCAATAATGCCACAGATTAATTACCAAACTAAAATCCAATATAATATCTTTTTGCGATATGCATAAATTATGACAAACAAGAATATCATTTCCAATAACAAAACAACATGGACCACAAGTTTACCATGATCCAACAAACACAAAACAGAATTTTTTAGTCTCGATCATCTCATCACTCATCTGTTCACTACAGAACCTGAAATAGCATACCGCTAAACACTTAGGGTCCGTTCGGATTGTACAAGGATTAGTGAAAAAAATAGTGTTGTTTGTCCAAGATCAAGAGAATACTAAATTTTAGAATTCAATGACCGTTTGGACAAACTTTGTAATTCAAATTGTTTTAGGCACACAACAAGAAACAAGATCTACTCAAACAATAATTAAGCAATTAAAAGTAAGTAGAGAAGAGAAAGAAGGACTCCCGCAATTTAACAGAGTTCGGCTAGCAAAGCCTACTCTCTGGAACTCGTGACCACCACCAAGCGGGTCACTGAACCGTTGGAACTATTCGTGAACCGTTCAACGGTTCATTGAACCGATCTGTAATGGATGTCACTGGTTTCCTCCCTTTTATAGCTTGCCAAACACTGTCCATTTCAAATTCTGCGCACTGAAGCGTTGGAACGCTTCACTGAAGCGTTGGAACTGTTCGTGACAGATTTTTCAAAAACTTACTGCACAGTGAACTGTTCAACGCTTCACTGAACCGTTGGAACTGTTCATGAACCGTTTGAACGGTTCACTGAACTGCAGAACGGTATCCTCTGTCCATGTTACTGTTTTGGCCATAACTTTCGCATTTTAACTCCAAATTGGACGATTCAAGGCTCGTTGAAAAGCTTGAAACGAGCTCTATAATATGGATATAATAGCACATACTTTCATCCAATATAAAATTCTTCTAATTGGCTCTTTCAAACTTGCAACCTATATTCCCTACATTGACAATCTCACAAGACATGTTAGAATCACAATTAAGTGATTTTGCAAAATAGGCAAACTAAGAAATTGTGAAAACATAGTTCAACAATCTCCCCCTTTTGTCTATTTTGCAAAGTCATATGCATGATGGGTATATTATAAACTTTTAGCAATTCAATCATGCAATTATTCTCCCCCATTTTGTAAAATTGACAAAAGAGCCATAGAAAATTTGCTCCCCCTCAATTCATGCATATCAATTTATTTATAAAAGTATATGGCAATTCAAGTACTATGGGGTTTTGCTCCCCCTCAATTTATGCAAGCCAACAATAACTTAATAATATGGCAATTAAAATTTTGGTTCATTTATGCATATTAAAACTACATACCCCCCGTAAATATATTGCAATTTAAGTCTCGGAGATATATGCATATTTAGGCTATACCTTAGTTTTTGGAATCCAAGCAACATTTGTCATGTTACTTGAGTTCCTCAAGCTACACTCAAGTGAGATGTGACCGTTATGACAACAATAATTGCAAAATGCTTTTGTGAGAGGATTTGCATTTGCTTTTACAAATCTTTTCTTATAGTCATTTTTCAAGTCATGAGCTTGAGTCTTAGGATTTTCCTTTTTATTTTTATTTTGACTATTAGAATTCCTATTTGTATGTTTGCAATCTTGAGAACGTGGGGTATGGTGGGAAGCAACTTTAGGTGATTGCTCGTTAAATTGAGTGTTACCGTGTATATTTTGGTCATAGAACTCATAGAACCATCCATCGAGACCCCTAAAGTATATTTTATTTGAATAATTTTGGTCATTGTAGTACTCTTGGTAACCTTGATTTGGCTTAGTTTTGTTCCGGTTCCAATTGTTAGACCTATACCTATAAGCATGGTTGACCTTCTTAGGTTTTTGGTCATTTGCAATTATACCTTTCAAGTTTTGAGTTTGCTTCCCGTTTGGTTTTGGGCCTTGAGAGTTCTTAGATGCTGAAGAGGATTGACCCTTTTCGTATCCAAGTCCCCTTTTGTCATCAGGTTTTTGTCCTTTTGACTTGTTGTCCTCACAATGCTTAACAACACTAATTTTGTCATTAGCGGACTTTAAGGCCCATAATTCCATCTCCGAATTTTTTTTTTTGTTTTCTAATTCATTAATCCTATTTGAACATTTTTTGTATTTTTCATTTTCTATCTCTTTTATTTTCGACTCAAGCTCAATGATTTTACCTTTTAGGTTGTCAATTGTCATATCTCTTCTAAGGAGAGCTTGGTTTGACCCGTTTAACAAGTTTTTCAACCTAGCAATTTCATGAATATATGGGTCACTTTTAACTAAGATACTTTCATCATTTTGCAAGGTCTCATTTTGATTATTACCATACTCATCCTCATCATCAGAATCATCACTGTCGTTGTCCTTACACACCACATTATCTAAAGTGCAATATTTTGAGTCTAGATGTACCTCCTTTTTGGCACTTGGAGAAGTGGATTTGCTTATCGTGCCCTTCTCCTCTGACTCCTTGGATAGTGCAATTTTCCTCAACACCTCAATGGTGTCTTGGTCGGTGATGTTCTTACTTGCTATGATGGCATCAATATCAAAGGTGGTTGTGCCTTCTTCCACCATGGCCATCAATGCAAAATTAATTTGTCTTTCATCTCTTGAATTTGCACTAGAGCCTTCACTACTTCCACCTTGATTCCTTAGATGTGGAAATATCTTGAAGCAAGAGAAGACGTTGTGCCCTTCTTTGTGGCACATCGGGCATTCTTCTCTTTCATTTTTCTTTTGGTTGTGTCTCCTCTCAATGCCTAGAACATTTCGAAACATTTTGGCAAGAAGAAGTTCATGACATGATGGATTGTGCTCGATGGATGCATGGTATGCAGGGAATGCAACCGTCTTAGCCTCATACTTGAGCTCACCGGCTTGTCAGAGTTTCTCCTCAAAGCACCTAAGATGGTTGTACACTTCATCCGATGTGAAAATGTTGTTTGCTCCTTGCATAACTTCTAGAGCACTTATTAAGTGCTCCCATCTTTGTCTTCTCATGCACGCTCTCAAGAGTTTACCTACAATTTTGTTGTTAGATAGTGGTTTTCCCAAATCAATAAATTTGTTTTG
The DNA here is from genome assembly GCA_030179965.1 of Cyperus esculentus. Classification (NCBI taxonomy): domain Eukaryota; kingdom Viridiplantae; phylum Streptophyta; class Magnoliopsida; order Poales; family Cyperaceae; genus Cyperus; species Cyperus esculentus. The sequence goes on along the minus strand of JASGLE010000006.1, from coordinate 4,812,399 downwards.
AATATGCATTAATCTTGTATAAGCATCCTCAATGGTCTCATTAGGTTCTATAATATAATTTTCAAATTGGGTTTCAAGACCATTGAGTGCGGTTCTTTTGATTTGGTCATTCCCTTCATATCTACTGAGCAAAGCTAACCACATGTCCTTAGCACAAGTCATATCACCAAAAATTTGAGCCACTTGCTCACTAACCGAGTTCAAGATGGCATTAACCGCATTATCATTATCTAATTTAGCAACTTTATTGGTCAATTTGTGGGTCTTCTCATCATATATTGGTACATAACCATTTTCAACAATATCCCAAATGTCTAGCAAATTCAAGTAATTGGTCATGCACTTTTTCCAAAAACTAAAATTCTTGCAACTTTGACCAAATATCGGGGGCTCTTTCACAAATCTTGTTGGTGCCATCTAAGGATCTAAAATTGACACCGCTCTGATACCACTTTGTTGTTTATCCAAGACCAAGAGAATACTAAATTTTAGAATTCAATGACCGTTTGGACAAACTTTGCAATTCAAATTGTTTTAGGCACACAACAAGAAACAAGATCTACTCAAACAATAATTAAGCAATTAAAAGTAAGTAGAGAAGAGAAAGAAGGACTCCCGCAATTTAACGGAGTTCGGCTAGCAAAGCCTACTCTCTGGAACTCGTGACCACCACCAAGCGGGTCACGCCGATTCACTAGACACCAAGTTCTTACAATACTCTAGTCTCCTTACACACAAAGAGATGGAGACTAGGAAAGAAGAAATAGTAAAAGAAGACCACACACGGGTCAAGAAAACCACCACACACGGGTGAAAGAATCACCACAACGGGTGAGAGAGAAAAGAGATCCAATGGATTAAGAACTAGATCTAAGGGGTGAGAGCTAAATCTCTCTTGTTTGGCTTGAGAATCAATCTCTTTTAAGTCAAAGGATTTGGCTTATTCTTCTTCTCTAATGGCTGCTATAGGGTTTTGACAGTATGGAGCCAGCTTAGAGAGGGCCAAGAAGGGAACCTATTTATAACAGTTCAAAAACGGTACAAAAACGGCTAGATTTCAAATTCTGCGCACTGAAGCGTTGGAACGCTTCACTGAACCGTTGGAACTATTCGTGAACCGTTCAACGGTTCATTGAACCGATCTGTAATGGATGTCACTGGTTTCCTCCCTTTTATAGCTTGCCAAACACTGTCCATTTCAAATTCTGCGCACTGAAGTGTTGGAACGCTTCACTGAAGCGTTGGAACTGTTCGTGACAGATTTTTCAAAAACTTACTGCACAGTGAACCGTTCAACGCTTCACTGAACCATTGGAACTGTTCATGAACCGTTTGAACGGTTCACTGAACTGCAGAACGGTATCCTCTGTCCATGTTACTGTTTTGGCCATAACTTTCGCATTTTAACTCCAAATTGGACGATTCAAGGCTCGTTGAAAAGCTTGAAACGAGCTCTATAACATGGATATAATAGCACATACTTTCATCCAATATAAAATTCTTCTAATTGGCTCTTTCAAACTTGCAACCTATTCCCTACATTGACAATCTCACAAGACATGTTAGAATCACAATTAAGTGATTTTGCAAAATAGACAAACTAAGAAATTGTGAAAACATAGTTCAACAAATAGTAGAATAGAGAATAGTAGATGAGATTAGTATAAAAATAATGATTTTTGGATTAGCTAAAGAATAGTAGAAATATGGTGCTATTCGGGATAGTAAAAATGTTGTATGGATTGTTTAGAATAGCAATGGATGGTTAAAAAGAATAGTAGCTAATCCATGTTTTATGTGGATTAGTAGAATAGCAACTAATCTCACTATTCCGGATTAGTGATTGCGTGTTTGGATGCACTCACGAGTTATAAATAGCTTACTAATCCGAATAGTAGCTATTCTTTGGCAATCCAAACGCACCTTTAAAACAAAAACGTGTCTAAACTTCAGTCGTTTAGTGCTCACCCTCTAACATATGGCACGGTGCCATGCTCTACGTGGGACGTTGGATCACCTCGAGATTTGGGTCAGCACGAATCCCAAGGACATCCAATGGCCCACGTGGACCATGGCACCATATCATATGTTAGAGGATCTAAAATTTAAAATATTATGAGAATATGACATCAACAAAATTCCTTGATCCTTTCTAATTACACACATCTCCCATGCAATTCACCAAACAACCACAACTATTAGGAAACATGCTACTGCTCTATAAATTGCTTCCATACCTCGTCTTTCAGACCCTTAAGCAGGGTCTTGATGATATGGTGCTCCTTGACGGGGAGAGAGTGGTGGTAGATCTGCTCCATGGAGGTGATATGGCTGGCCTTGACGAGCTGACCGAGCTTGGTCACAGGACCCACTTCTCCTCGGTCATGTTGCCACGTCGCCCGCCGCGGCCACCCTCGCCGCCTCCGCGGCCCCCGAATCCGCCTCTCTTCGCCATGTCTGGTTCTTCTAGATCAGGGTTTAGGAGCTCCTAGCTCAGCGCAAAAACTCACAGCCGTCGTTGCCGCTACCAAGTAGCCCTCCATCCTACTCCATGGAGAGGGAAGGGTTTTAGTGGGGTTTTGAAATTGGGGGAAATAAAAACAACTAAGGGCCTCAAGTCGAAAGTATGGTAGAGAAAAGGCGAAGCGGTGGGTAAGTTAGTGTACAGATCTGAAAAAATTTATCTCAAAAAAGAATCAACAACGGCTTTCATATAAAAACAGCTGTTGAAATTTGGAGGCAGAAACCTTCTCCTGGACAATCACCAACGATTGTTAAGGCAAAAACGTTGTTAATTATTTTACAATAAATATTTTATGTTAAAAAGGAATCAACAATTGTTTTTAATAAAAACGTGGTGAAGGCTGCATAATTTGCCAACTATTTTTGTATAACAAGCGTTGTTGATGCTTTTCATTTATTTTACTTAATTTTTATAACTTGCACCAACCGTTTCTTGTAAGGAACTGTTGGGAATAAAAACCATTTCCCAAACTTTTTTTAGGAACAATTGTTGATTCTTTCTCGCCCTTTTTTGTCATTTTACTGTAATTCTTTACCAACTGTTGTTCTTTAGAAACCGTTGTTGAATTGTTCAATAAAATTTCTAAAATGCCACTGAGCCCTTTTACCAACTGTTGTCTCCAATAACAGTTGCTAAGGGGGTTGGCAAAGACCCTTATTCTACCTTCGATAGATCTCAAGCAAATACATAAAAATTTTCAAAACGAAAAAAGTTTTTGTATATATCCATATGATTTTAAATTTTGAATCCATTGGTATTATTAATGGAAAATATGGAAGTGGTTTTATATTTACTATAGCTGTAACTCGGGCGAAATATGATAACAAATAAATAATAAAACTTCTAAATTAAAAATATTTATTTTAAAAAAATTGAATATAATTTTAAAATTTTGGATGTAAATAATAATGATGATATAATAATTTATAAATAATAACACATAAATGTCGGATCACTTTAAGAGTTAAATTTTGTCTTATACATATCATATCATCTTATTAAATGGGGAGAAAGAATATATATAAACCATTAGATCAAAGTAGATAAAGAGATTTAAACAAAATCAATGGTTAATAATATTGCTGATGTGACATAGCTGAGGTGCTTGAAAAGCTACCCCTCTTTCTAGTTTATAGATTAAGGATGTGCTCAGTAGCTCACGGATAGGCTACATGAACTTAATCTCACAGCAGTTGTACTCTTACTGTATTATTAATAATACTAGAGCTGTGAATCGGGGCGAAATAATATTACATAAATTAAGAGATATTGAAAACAAATATATATTTTTCCTAAATATATCTTATTAAATAAATATTGAACTTAATATTTTCTATACACTATATTTTTAGCTACATATTAATTAATTCATATAAAAAAATACAAAGAGTTGCAAATATTTTGATTTTTGAGTCTTAAATTATTTTTTAGATAAATTATATTATCTCTTTAATGAAAAAACAAAAAAATAATTTGAGCCATTTGATTAAGATAAAGAAGAGAGAAATAAAAAATCAATGGCTAAGAAACAACATCAATGGTTATGAATATCAAAATTGAGCCATTTCTCCTCGTTCGAAAAATATATCAAAATTGTTTCAAATTGTATAATTTGGTTTCCTAACATATTTTGATAGAGATATTATGTTGTGTGATTCGGATTGACTATCCGAATAATAATAATTAATAGAGATACGAGTCCATATATAGCAAAGGTATGTATATTACCTGTTTTACTTTGCACGAGCATCTAAAAAACCGATACTCCAATGGCCAAAATGTATATGTTACATGACGTTTTCAAATATGTTCGACTTTTATACTTTGCTGAAATCATGTGCTGCCTAATTAAATCAGGTGCAAATGGAGGCCTCGCAACCTGACACTCAACAAACTGTGACAGAACATACTGTCGAATCCGAGCTGCAAAGTGCAACGTCTCTTGGAGACACAGTTCTCCACCTGCTTGTTACTAAGCGACACAATGCGCTAGCTCTAAGAGTATTTCAAAAGGATACTTCATTGTTGAAGGCTAAAAATAAGATGTTTGGGACACCTCTACATTGTGCGGCAAAGGTTGGAAATGAGAAGATCATTGAAGACTTCATTCAACATCATACCAGCTTTGTAAAGGATGTGCTCCAAGAAACAAATGACAATGGAGACACGGCCTTGCACATTGCTGCCGAATATGGCAATAAAGCTGTTGTTCGTGTGCTAATGGAGTTTACTCCAGAAATGAAGTACAAGGTCAACAAGCAAAAGTCAACTCCGCTGTTCGTAGCTATAGCAAATTTATATTAACGGTAGTGGAAATGTTAGATGTGGACCCTACTCTGGTATGCATGTAAGATTCAGATGGAATGTTTCCAATTCATGTAGCCGCACGCATGGGCAACTTTATTCTGGTAACACATATAATTGAGGAGTACCCTAAGTATGCCGAGTTGCTGGATCCTCATGGAAAGAACTTTTTTCATATTGCTGCAGAATATAACCAAGCTCTAATATTTTTGAATAAATACGACAAAAAGAAATATGGAGATATGATAGCAAGAATGAATAGAGCAACAGACTATAGAGGAAATACACCGTTACACATTGCCGCAATGAAGGGACATATGTTTATCATGAGAATCATTTGGCAAAAGAAGGTGCATAGTGTTGCTGAATCAGTGCAAAACAATGAAGCTGCAACACCACTTCAGCTCTACGTGAGAAAAAGTTTTAATGAAATTAAAGGTGAGGTATGGCAACAATTAAATACATAGGATCTTTGTTTCTTGTGAATTTCTATTACTTAATATATATATAACAGATATACGCATTTACCTCCTTGCAGGATAGTCTGCAAATTCATGGAAATACTTTGGATTATATCGAGTCCCATGGATACAAATTCACGCAAAGGTGGTTCAACGATGCATCGGCATCAGTTAAAAATAAATGGGAGAGAAGTCAAGTTATTGGATTGGGCTCTGTACTTATCACAACGTTAGCATTTGCTGCGGCAATCACCATCCCAGGAGATTACCTAGAAAACGGTACACCAGTTTTAGGAAAAAAATATATGTTCAGGGCATTTACCATGGCAAATGCCATTGCATTCATAGCAGCATTTATAAGCTTATATACTATTCTTGTGAAAACAATGACTGACCCAACTAAAGTTGCCCTTCAATTTGCTACATATTCATTTCTTGTAGCATCAAGTAGCATGGTTGTGGGATTTAGAGTGGCGTTATATTTGACGCTTGCGCCAAATAATTTGGCTATCGCCATACTCATCCTTGTTGTCACTCTGTTCCTTGGCTCTCCTTGCATAATGCTTGTTCCAGACCTCGGAGGAATGTTTTTTTAATTTCCTTGATAATTTGGAAAGTGATACCATTACTGGTTTTGTTTTAATTGCTTCATATGCTTTGGTTTTGTTGTTGATCTTTTTCCTGGCCTTCCTGTAAACAACAGTACATTATCTTTATAAATAATCTGTCCAAAAGTGAGGAGCGGGGACTAATATATAATCAGTAAATGTTCATGTAAGATAGAAGACAACATGTATTTTGGACAATACTATTGTTTCTTTTCGGGTAAGTTTGGATGGTGCAAGGATTAGTGTAATAATACAAGAATTTACACTAATAGAAGAATTGGTGATGAAATGGTATTTTGGGGATAGAATGAAAATTGTAAAAATGCCATGCTATTTCAATGTAATGAATATGTTCTCTGGATTGTATGTTTAGATTAGTAATGAAATAAGTGAAAAATGTAATGACTATTTCTTTATTTCTTCCATTGGCTCTTATTTATAAATTTGTTTTGAGTAATTAATTATTTTAGGATCCTGATAAAAATGACACTCCTTAAAAATTTTTAAAAACGTGCTTTCCCACTACACATGCATGCCATCTCCAATTTGATAATTACACTCTTTAAAAAGCTCCCACTGCACACCAATCCCACGAGAAATGCCTCTTGGCATGTAACGTGCTCCTACACAGAGCGACAAACAAAATGTAGTTATCAAAACATAGAAATTGAGTAAAAACTATGGTGCTCCTAGGAGCACGGAAGCCTCCCGTACTCCTAACTCAAAAATCATACTAAACCATCCCGAAATTTCGATTTATGGGTCTCATTAAATTCTATATATCAAAATATCATAGGATACAAAAATTTTTCCATTTTTTTGAGATTTTTAAGTATCTGTTTTATATTTTTTAAAGATGACATAGCTTTATATATTATTTTATTATTATTATGAGGTCATTCTAAAAAAATTCAAAACATATACTTAAGAAACTCAAAAAATGGAAATTTTTTGTGTCCTCAGAGATTTTGATTTAAAGAATTTAATGAGAATGATAAACAAAAATTTTATGATGGTTTAGTATGATTTTTGAGTTAGGAGCACGGGAGGCCTCCGTGCTCCTAGGAGCACGCTAGATTTACTCGAAATTGATTATATACAAAATGTTAGTATGTGGTTATATCAGATATGAAAGTATTTACATTAACTACAAGCACTGATCATTTAAATAAAAAGTAGTTATACAATATGTTAGCATGATCATTGGCTATATTAAATATCAAAATGCTTATATTAGATGCTAGCATTGATTGTTAAGTTGCTTATATATGTTAGAGATCCAAATTGGATGTAATAAAATTTGGAGGGGAATGATTAAAGAGGATGGGAATTGTTAAGAGGGTAGTTAAGAAAACAAGAAGAAAAATTTTTAATAGAGATGGCTACTTCAAAAAAAGATTCTAGCTTAGAGATAACTAGGAGGCAATAAGAATTTCTCTAAAGTCTTTATAGGAATATTATGGAGGCATAACTAATATTGACTGCCTCCAAAGCATCTACCTTAATTGGAACTAAAATTCTGTCGTAAGTAGTGTTTATAAACTGCTAATGGTTATACTTATACCAGAAAATGCTACCGTTTGGCATCTCTTATATGTATTCTCTTATCAAATTAATATCCTTCATAAAAATAATTAGTAGCAGTTCATCCCATGAATATTGACTATCTAATATCTATTTTTTTTTCCTTCTAATAAATAGATTATCCATCCTAGTTCCTCAATGTAAGAACATGCAATTAAAACGTTTTTCAAATGTGTTCAAGTTTTTTAGCTTGGCTATAATTGATTAATATCTTCTTGTTACTAATTAAGGGGCACAATGCACTCGCTGCCTCTAGCTTAAGGTTTTTCGATCGAAAGGATATGCAATTCATTGTCGATTGAAGGTTAAAAACAAGACATGTGCTGGCAGGCATTGAGATTATGCACGCAACGTGTTCGACAGAATGCCTCAGAGAGGGAAGAGTCAAATTGCCCCTAAATTTAAGCTAAAATTTGTGATTTAAGTTTTTAACGGCTTACCGCCTGATCAAGGAGCTTGCGTACGTCCACCACCTGTTGATCCATCCAAGTGCTCGCCTGGATGGGACGGCCGGCCGCCCAACGCATCTGGACTTGGGCAGAGTTCTCTCTCGTGAAGGGGGGCTTAGCTAGGGCCTGCCTAGGGCCTGCCTAGGGCTCCTGGAGAAGGAGAGGCGCCGGGGGTCGTTGGGCCGGCATGGATGGTGGAGGTGGAGGTGGAGGAGAATTGGAGCCTGGGTTTACAAAAAAGAGAGGGTTTGAGAGAGGGAGCGGGGTGGGTGCACCCATGAATGCACCTTTTGATTGTGCACTCACATTCTCTACCGTCCGATACTTTGCTATTTAATGCTTTTTATATCCTTAAGTTTACAAAAGCACAGTTTTGCTTTGATCGTTGTGCTGCAGTAAAAACCAGGAATTAACCATAAGACTTATGGGCCCTACGAAGATATAAATATTGTTGATGCACTATGCATCCGCATCCATACACATAATATTCTTCAATCTACAATTGAATATTTTCTTTTAGACTTTATGATTTACAAAACTTATAATTAACTAATAATATAATTTGTTTCTAAAATTGCTAAACTAAGTTGCACCACTAATTGAGATTTAATTGTAAAAGTATCTATAAAGAGTCAATTATTAATAAATGACTATTATTAATAAGGAAAATGCTACGGGGATACCGCAAAAGATACCGTCGGGGATACCACCATACAAAGTTAATTTAACGTTAATCTGCAACATGTTGCGATCAAAATGAAACATCTATAAAGTTAATCTGAAACTCAATGAGATTAAAATGAAACACAAATGATATAATTTTCTCTTTTGTTGCTCTTTCACTTCATTTTGTTCCCATATGTTCTCTCAACAACTTTAAGAAAATATTTATGTGATTTAGTAGTGATTCAAGTAGATGATTTAATTTATGATTTGTGTTTTTCAACTTAATACTACAATGTTTCAAGTTAATACATTAATTGTTTCAAGATAATTTGTTAATGTTTCAATTTGGATATATTTTATATTATAACTGTATCTGTTTTGGTATCTTTTTTGGTATCTGTATATTTGGACCGTATTAATAAAATGAAAATATACCCATTAAAGTACGTTGATGTAAAAAATATTAGAGGAAGGTAATTTAGAAAAATCATAACTTTAAATAAAAAGCGATATTTTAAATGCTTATTCCAAACGTTTACTTTAAAATCTAGTTGAATGTGTCTTTGATCATTGTTATTTATATAAACATAAAAAATATATCATTGCAACATAATTCCTTTAAAGTTATTTATAATATGCAAGGAGATGGATACCTCAAATATTAGAAGTTTGAGAATTTTTAATAACACCATATAACCCCTATAGTTAATGAGGAGGGATCCAATGACACACAAAATTTTGACACAAATGTTACACTAAATAATATAAATTTATAAAAAAATCTTAAAAATGGAAAATCTTTTATGAACGTATTCATTTACTTATAAATCGATTGTGTTTTGAATTTTATTCAATTGTAGTGTCATTTCATACTCCATCAAGAATCCTCAAGTTTATATAGTAATTAGAATTGTCTAAATTTAATGATTCTTGATGGAGTATCAAATGACACTAGAATTGAATAAAATTTTAAACACAATCGATCTATAAGTAAATGAATATGTTTATAAAAGATTTTCTATTTTTAAGATTTTTTATAAATTTATATGATTTAGTGTAACATTTGTGTTAAATAATTGTTGTGTCATTGGATCCCTCCTCATATTTAATAGCTCTATTTTTCAAGTATTATATATAAATATTTTTTGAATCTTGACTTCATTTTTTATGGGAATATGATCAGATAAAAAAATGATAAATAGTTAAGTCTTGAAATGCATATTTGCGTAACTTTAGTTTAGTTGTGGGAAGTTTGAAAATATTAACTAAATCAAAATACATACCTTAATACGTTTTATTTTATTAATTGGAGTTAGACTATTATACTAAAGTTAGCATTTCAAACCAAAATGCTAACGCCTCAAATATGTTATCGTATCCGAAATCATGATTTATGGTGCTCAATAATTTTTTATATGAAAATATTGAGGAATACAAAAATTTTTCATTTTTTGGAGTTTTCTAGGTATTTGTTTTGCATTTTTGAAAATAGCATGTACAAACATCAATACCATATTTTATTAATATTTATGAGCTATTTCTAAAATCTAAAACAAATACTTACAAAACTCTAAAAATGAAAAATTTTGTATTCCCTAATATTTTCATATAAAGAATTTTTTGAGCACCATAAATCATAATTTCGGACACGATAACATATTTGAGGCATTAGTATTTCGGTCCGAAATACTAACGTTAGTATAATAGGCTAACTCTATTAATTGATACTTATAAACTCAAATATATCACTCTTAGAAAAATTTCATCATGCTAAGCTAAACTAAATTATAAGGGAAGCATAACTTCAACAATTTTTTTAGGGGAGTGCTATTTTACACGCAATTTTTCTAATTTTGAGAGCAAAACAATTTTCTGACTAATTTCCCCCCCATGAAAAACCTCTCTCTGTTCTTCGAAATCGAAACAATTAACTTCTCTTTCTTTTTTGCAGTGCACATTTAATACTGATCAGTTATTCCATTAAGATCAACAGTAGTTAAATAGCCATATTATTTTTTTTTCTTTTAATTTGAAAAACAATCTAATGTGTATCATAAGCATGTAATAAGATAAATATGTATATATCAAATGCAAATTTATCTTTAATTACAACGGTTACTACAACTTACATAAAATTTCATCATATTTCATATTTAATGTCTATATAATACTATTACAGTATATTAGATTTGTCATATTTAATCATAAAATATAATTATTTTGAGTTGCCTTATTGTGCTTTGCAAAGTGCAGTTACATAGATATTTTAGTCACATATCTCACAAACCGAGTTATAATTGGCAATCCAAGTTGTTCAACACAATTGACATATTTAGACCTTACAGAACACAAACTTTTAGTTTTGAAACTTTCTAATTATATTTTTTATTTTAGAATTTAAATGCAAAATGCACCAAAAATTATATATAAAAGAGTCATTAAAAAATAGTTACAAAATTTCAATAAAAAATTTTAATTTTCCATTAGGTTTTAAGTGTTGAGTAGCCTAGATTGGGCAATTTAGACTACAACATTTTGAGATATGAGACTGAAGTGCCGCCATGGCTGCATACAACAAAGCACAAATGAGCAATAGCCTCATTTAATTTTTTATATAATTGTTGACATAATTTATAGTCAATGAATCTCATCTTTTGTGCATGAAACACTCGACAATTGTTTGTTTTTATAATTTTGACAATCCCCGAAAAGTTTAAATAATTTAAATTGCAATTTCAAGAAATTTATGCAAAGATAAATTGGTTTATAAATAAAAATTAGTTGGATATGATCGGTGGATGGGGGAGTATATTATTTTCACTTTGCAGTTAAAAGTTATCTTACATGTATTTACTCGAATTGTTTCATTTATTTTGTTTGTATATTAAGTGAAACAAACGATTTATATATATAGGACACAACTATTATATTAAGTTTAGAGTTAGACTATTATACTAACGTTAGCATTTCGGACCGAAATGCTAACGGCTCAAAATTTATGTTATCGTGTCCAAAATCATGATTTATGGTGCTCAATAAATTCTTTATATAAAAATATTGGGGGATACAAAAATTTTTCATTTTTAGAGTTTTCTAAGTATTTATTTTGAATTTTAGAAAAATGCTCATAAATATTAATAAAATATTGATGTTTGTACATGCTATTTTCAAAAATGCAAAACAAATACTTAGAAAACTCTAAAAATGAAAAATTTTTGTATTTCCCAATATTTTCATATAAAGAATTTATTGAGCACCATAAATTAAAATTTCGAACACGATAACATAAATTTTGAGCCGTTAGTATTTCGGTCCGAAATGCTAACGTTAGTATAATAGTTTAACTCATTAAGTTTATCCTATTATGAGCAAATAATATGTGCCGTGTGGACATTGCCTAAGTTTTTTATTTGGTTTAATCGTTGTCATATATTTTGGAGAAAATGATATTCTGGTGCCCGGTACTGTAGTTATTCTGTTACAATATATTGCTGACTTTTTTAAGAAACAATATATATTTTGGTGGCCGGTGCTATGATTTTTTTGTTTTAATATATTGTTTTACAAGGTCTTGCAAAACATTACATAATGATAACTTATACTCCTGTTGCAATATGTTACCCACTTTGTGAATCCATAAATTATTAATATATTAAAATAATGAAGGAAAGCCTAGTTGTATATCATTCTCTTACAATGGCATTTATTAATCTCCTTGGATGTGTTTGGTTTGCGTGAGCATAATCACAGCATAGCTATAAATAAATGTGTTTTAAAGAAGGGTAATTTAGGTATTAAGAAAC